>CM072531.1:26537458-27864958 GCA_036898165.1 Silybum marianum
AGGTCAAAAAACAAATAAGTAAGGCCGTACATAGTATTTGCATAACCCCATGCAAAATGTGGGTAATTTGGTGCGCATAACCAATGCCCTATCTACCATCTATATCCTTTTGATGACAACTTTTACGAGACCATTTTATATATAGGCAATGTGGGGTATAGGAAACTCCTTACATTGATCCAAATGTATATATGCAATGATTATCAAATCCTTATCATGTGAATTATATAGCATTCCAAGTCATATACACTTAATGAGAAATCATGGTGGTGAGCCCTTGAACTCGTAGCTAGTAGATAAGAGTGCAACATTTCGTGTGGATAATAATACGACATGCGTTCATTGTGTCGAAACCTTTAACTATAAAGTACTTTAATGGCCCGCACTCTAGTTGTTTGTGTCCATAAATATAACCTTGTATTCTTTTTGTAAGAATGAAATATTTTTGCATTAGTTTTAGGATGGTCTCTGTCTCCGTCTTAGCTACGAATTACAGATATACAAAAAAAAGTTTTAGGTATTCAACATGACATATTATGATAGTGGTGTTGCTTCTTGTGCAAGCAGAAGTCAATAGTTGCAACTTGGTTAATTGCTTTATTTTGCCTTTCACTCGAAATGTAGTGTGTCTATATTTATTTTTCAAGATACAAATCATTATTTTATAATGATGGTGTCCCACAAGGTCATGTCGAAACATGTATGTGTAATTGTCCCAAAGTTCTTTATTGGTGACATAATATGATTTGATGACTCTGCATCATCCACTAGTGTGACACAATAATTTTTCTAATATATGTTCCTTTCATATCATTAGAGTTGATGTACATATATGCCCATTTCCATTCTTATATTATGATTTCCATTTTATACGAATATTTTAACAAGGTTCTCATTTATATAGTTCTTTAATAACTATTAATGGTGTACCATCAAGAAAATGACAAGCCATCGTGTAAGTATTTCTTCGCTTGAGGAGTAAATATTAGTCTATCTTTCTATGATTGTGTGGGAGGTCCTACAAAACACTCAAGTTCTCCTTGGATACATTCCAACATGAAACAAAGAGAATATTGATAATTTTATATTTGTAATTTTGATGTATTTCTTTACATTTATAATAGTTAAATATTTGGTTTTTCATCAATAAATGAAATTAATTTAATACTTAAAATAAACTTCAAATAAACTTATGCTCAATCACTATTAAATTAATCCAATACAATTTATTTCCAACTTATTCTTTTTTTTATATGAGCGCTTATTAGCACATTTTTCTTCTTATATTGCCCACCATATTTTAGGCGGTAGTTGCATTCCTGCTCCAAGAATTGTAAAGCCTTTTCGACTCTTGTCATGACCCTTACTGTTTCCATGGTTTTGTCCATGGGGTGTATAGATGTCATCTATGTGAAATTGTCTTTAACTCACTGTCCGTTGGAGTTGTTCCACCTTTAACACTTTCATTATTGACCACAAGAATTTTCTTTGTCCCAACATGTTTAGTGATTTGAAATAACATTGTTACATGCCTCAACCACTCATAGTAGGTAGATGAATTTGGTTAAAGGTTATACTCTTAGCTCACATTGGTTCATTAATATGATTAATGGTTTATGAAAATGTGGAAATCTTCTGGGCGAGTTTCGCCATGAAGATTGAGATGTATTTTGAGAGACAATAATATTTATATTTCTTTGTTGAAATCAATCATTTTCTCAGAAGTACATGGTAACGGATACTCCTGATTTTCCTTTTCGCCAAGGCCCTAACGTTCTTAGGGGATTCTAGTTAATGATATTTCCCATGAAGGTTGTGACTAATGTATCGTCTAAAAAATCTCAAGATATTTACTTGTATTTTAATAGGTGATTTTTAGGGTCTACGTGTTTTGATGAGTTTTACATATTTGCTTATCTTATGGAACTCAAGTTCTTTTCGAGTCCATAATATCGTAAATAATGTGGAATATATGATTTTCTAATAATCATAATCTATAATCATTATATTATGCATAAAATCTCATTATCATGCTAATATTGGATTATTGTATGTTTAAATTTTGTTGCGCATTAGTCTTTCATCAATATTTCAATTTGGGAAAAGAAATCACTCAATCTATTTAATTTCCAGGTAGTAGAGGAATCACGTGGATTTCTTTAAGTCCCTACGAACCTTAGGGTTGTTTACACCCGTTTGACAAAATCCTTTCGATATGTTGCGATTAATTTAATTTAAAGATACAATAAAAGTTATATGTTTTTGGTACGAGGCTTAAAAATAATACGAAATTTCGACATACGGTTTCAATTTCAATGTTCTACTACTCAAAATGGTATTTTTAGATTTATGTCATGAAACAAATAAATGTTGGTTTTTGACATAAAGTCAAATTTAAACTTTTATATCTTAATAGATATTTTATAACTTTTGGTAGAAGACCAAAATATATATGAGGGATGAAAGTGTAACTTCCAAAAGTTATTATAAGATTGGAAATTATAAGTAGGAACTTATAATTAAAATATAAGTAGTTATAATAATACCATTTTTTTAGGAACAACATTTGTGATAAAATATATATGAATTCTTATGAAATACTAAAGAGTGGGCGTCTTTCAATTACACTAGAATGAAGATATAAAAGAAATTGATTGTATATTTGATAAACAAATCAATAATTGATTGTTTCCAAAAAAAAACAATAATTGATTAATAACCAAAAATAGAGCTTGCTTTAAATAAGGTAATAAGTAATTAAAAAAAGGGAAAAACAATCAACCTTAAACTTTAATCCCTGCAGGCCGGCTTCCTACCTCACACAAAAAACCCTAATTCTTTTTTCAAACTCGCATGCAACCTTTGAGGCGGAAAATTTAGACAAAAAATAAAATAAAGTCCGGTTATACTCCGACTAAGCATCGGTTCTTTACAACAGATTAACATCCAAGTTCGAGATTATTTAATCATTATGCCAAGGTTTGAAGTTTTGATATCGATTTTTGTTTATAAGTTTCGATTTCTGTTTTTTTGTTGTTTTTGAAAGAAACTCGTTTATCGATTTGAAAGTTCGAGTTTTTCTTTTAGTTCTATTATAACTATAGTACCAAAAACAAGTTTTATGTATCGATGTAATCAATCAAAAGAATTGTGGTTTTTTTTGTTAATATGTGGGGAAAAGAAGATTTGGGCAAAAAAAATGTTTACAATAAATGGTTGAATTCTTGACAAGAATTTACATCGAATTGAATGGAAAAATCAATGGATTCAGATGCAAGGGTTATAAAAGGAGTGGATAACAAAGGGGGCATCCATTATAAAAGTAAGGTTATAAATCATTTGATGATGCGTTGATAAAAATTGTATTTAAGTACATAAGATAACCATGTCAAGATAATGTAGGTAGACGTATAAAAGTAAGGTTATATATACTAATAGTAATGGTACGACGATAAGCACAAAATACACAAGATTTCATATATGCATATAGAGACGAGGATACGAAGATGCGTACTTGTATTGAAGACGGAGGATGCAAGTCGTTTTTTTCAAATGTTGTGAACAAAACATCCGTAGAGCAACGACCGGACAATAGTGGCTAATTTTCGAGGTATCATCATATATACAATAACAAAAAGAAATATGGAAGAGAGAACCAACTTGTGAGGATAGAAGCATGGCGACAAGTTAGACCTACCAAATGCCATACCTAAAATCTGATTTAACTGACGGTAAAGTACCGAATGTTGATAATATTCTGCGCAGCGTACGCGTCGATAACGTGTCGTAGAACAATCGATACAAGAGAGAATCATGAGGTAATTTTCTTAATAATAATCGACCCTTTAAATAGAGAAGGAATTCTACACGAAAGAAAATATAATAATATGGTAACTAGAATATTTAGGAGATATTCCCCTTAACTATTCTTTATTTGATAAAGGCACAATATCCTTCAATATTTATAACTTTTTGTTGTCGCATTTTTATTTCCTCTTTTGTAATATGATATCTTTTTTTGAATTTTTTTTTTGTCCGATCAACATGTATGTATACGATTGGTGCTAACTTTGTATTAACATATGTAAATATAGATAATATTTTTTGACTTTATCCAGGCTTGTTTTAAACATTTTATAGGCTTTGAGCTTAAATATTGAAAAGAGCCCTCGATAAGTACCGTTTTCTTCAATATATAGTTTTTGTCATTAGAAATTGTTTGGTCACCGATGATTTGGTGATGAACCACCTTACTTTGTATGATTGATTTTTTACAGGTTCTTTTCAAGGCTCGGAAATATGCTTCAAGTATTGAAAAGTCAAAGACTATTCAATCAGGCGGTTGTACATCAAAAAGTGGAATTTTGGATGTACCAACTAACTTCAATATTCGCATCATATTGCCAAAGTCAAGATCGGGTCACCAACATAGCGGGTTACCGAGGGCACACATTTAAGTCATCAATGTATCGGGTCATCAATACAAGATGAGGTCATCAAGATAGTACCCATCCAACTACACTACGTATCTTCGTCACCGAAATTGCATGTATATTTTCTAAGGTCAGGATATCAAGTCACAACTACAAAGGGTGTACACTCTCAAATATTTCAGCGAGATTTGAAGTTCACTAAGTAATGTGTACACTTATCAATTCCGAAATTTTTTACAAGGTATCCACCTCCACGCGATACATATGCTCACGTATCACTCAAAGAATTTTCAAGAGATAAGTTCTTGACTCACAACAAATGCAAGACACGTGAAAGGCAAAGAAGAACTTGGGCATCAAGCCTTAAATAAAGACATTATCTCTTTTATTCTTATAAAAGGAATATTTGTCTTTTAGCTAAAAGGTTTGATGGGACTTCGCAGCATGAAGAAAAGAAGAGATAAAGGTCTGCCATTACGTGCTACAAAGAATGGTTCATCCATTATTCTTAGTACAAAGTGGAGCCTGGTCTCTTCCTTGTCTAGCAGATACACTTCCACCTAATGAAACCTCGCATAACCGTCCACATGCATCCCATGCATGGGCACCTATAAAAGGAGATGAAGTCCTTCCCATAAATCTCACGCTTTTCAACAAATCTTCAAAGTGATTATTTGCTTTGACTCCTCGGGAAATCCCGTGTATTATGTACGGGGCCTTGTTTTAACTTCCTTACCGTATAAGTTAATTATCGTTATCCGTGTGTTTAGTTTGATAGAATAGTGTGTCTATTCTTTTCCGCATCGAAACCTTCCCGTGTGTAAATTTTTGATATTTATATTAAAAAATTTAAAAAGAGTATATTCTGTAGTTTTATATTCAGAACCCCCCTCTACAAAACCTCTCACTCTGGTTAGCCATATATATCTCTCTTTTGGGACTAACAATGTTGGTATCGCAGCAGTGCTCGGTTTAATTCAATAAACCGGCATCCGTGATGGCTACTACTTCAAATGTTGATGGTACCTTGTAGACCTCCTCCAAGAATACATATGATTTAGGGATCCTTGAAGCCAAACTCCTCCAATGTTCAACCCAAGTAACTTTGGGTTATGCAAAAATTGCATGTTATTAGATTTCTTGGAAGTGGATCGATTGGTGTGTATCCCAACATTCTCGTGAGGGACCTCATTGTTCTCGTAAAATATGGGCTCGCTTCTGGCCCATAAAAAGACGCTCGAAGGAAAGGACATAAAGAGCTCGCATGATGAAAAAGTGAGAAAAACTCGGTATATATCATCAAACCTTCAAACAAATTTAAAGTGAAGATGATAAACGCCTAGTTGCTCTAGACACTTGAAAGTCAAATCGTCTTCTTGTCGAGATTTCTTCTCGATGAAGTGTATCACTCTCTCTTTCTTAACCTCCCCATCGCTAAAGAAATGTGGGATACTTTGAGTGTCTTATATGAAGGCACCAAAGAAGTCAAGAAATCTAACAAAGATTCCGTCTCCTTTGTTAGAAAGTAATGAACTTTTCTCCCATGAAAAAGGAGAATTTCTCTACCTACTTCAATCGTTTTAAATCGTCTTCTCTCAATGATCTCAAAGTTCTTGGACGGAAGTTTATGATAATGAAGAAGTTCTCTCGCAAGTTCATGGATTGTCTCCCGTACTTCCGGGAAACTATCCGTACTTGCATCAAGCAAACCAAGGACTGTAGAAATAATGCCTTTAAACTGCTCTCTATGGAACTCTTCTACATTATGAACAGACCAAGAACCAGAGAAAATCTCTTAGTAAAGGATATCAAATCCTCTTCTCGTTGCTTTGATAGGTGATTCAAAATCTTCTTCTTGTGTTCCTAGAACTCACCTATCCTTCTTCTCGATCTCCGAAAACGATATTAAGGGAAGTACTCCTTCTCATCTATCGATGCATACTATAGTGCCGCCGATGTATGAAGGAGAAGAATCGGCCATCATCGACATACTTTCTCGATAGTATGGCAAAATGATTGCCTGAAACCTTAAGAATAAAAGATTTTCTTCTAAACTCGCTCTAAATTTAATGAGAAAAACCTTTTTCTCAAAAAAATCCTTCTTTCTCGATAAAGCAAATGAAGAATGCTTCAATTGCGGAAAGAAATGTCATTTTGCTTCGAGTGCGAGATCAAAAGTCTTCCTTCTACTATCAAACTTTTTTCTTCTTATGGCCAGTGACTTTCAAAAATCAGCTTCTGGGAAGCTATGAAGAGAGAAATAGCCACTCCTCTAAAGAAAATTCTGAATCAAAAAGAAACCTCTAGATATAAGTAAGTACAAAGCTAAATACAAGAGGGAAAAAGAAAGAAACCAAAGTAAAAGTAAAACTTTGGCTTCGCCGAGGCTCATTATTGGGAGGATGAGCAAACCTCTCGAGAGTGAGAGTGAGTATGTCGCTGCACGCATCATGGCCAAATCATCGATGAGCCGGAAGACATGGAAAAGTCACTCTACACTACCCTTGTATCCGCCGAGGGATCTACTTTCCAGAACAAAGCCCTGTGTACATCCCTTTACCTTTCTCTCGATGATCAAAAGGTTGCTGATGCCTTTGATTCTTTAATTATTGACTTTTGCAATTTTAAAGGATCAAAAGAAAAAGGCCGACATACACATTAAATGTTTAAATGATCATCTTCTCTCCTCGTTTTTCTAAACTCAAGGACTTTGACAAAATGAAAGCCGATCTAGAAAATCTAAGCGTATTTAAATGACAAAATACTTTCCGAAGAGAAAACAAAGATATCCAACACTCTTGAAAAGGAACAAGGAGGTTCTTTCTAAGTGGACTAAATCTTCAAAAAATCTAGAAAAGATTCTTCTAGATCAAATCTCTTGTAAGGACAAGTCCGGACTTGGATATGGAAAAGATGATCCTCAACCTTTCGACCTTCCAATTCCATCATCCGAATGTCAAGGCTTTCCCCCGTCGGTTTCTTTCTCTTCCTATGACGATGATGATCTTTTAGATTACTCATCTTTGGTCGAGGATTGTTTCTTCAGTCCATTCAATAGATTTGTTAGATATGCTAAAAGTAGAGTACAATGCCAAAAAGTTTGGAGTCTTTGTTAAAGCTAAAGAACCTCTCCGAGTCTTCAAAAGTTTCAACTCTTCCAAGCTCCTCTTCTTCTTCTCCCAAACCTATTCAAAGACTTTTAAATTCTCTAAGTCTTCATGAGTCAAGGTACTCCCAGGAACAACCTTCAAAATGTTCCCTCGAGTATCCCTCTCCAAAAAGATTTTTCTCCTCAAAAATATTTTTTTCTAAATCAAAATTTTTCATCTAAAAGGAAATCTCAAATAGTTACCGATCTTATTCCTCGGTCAAGAACTTGAAGCAAACTCTAAGAAATCCTAGTAAAGGTATTCTTGGACCAAGACCAGGTGTCGGTCACCCCTCCTTCTTCTCGCTCATCAACTTCTTACCCAAAGTTTTGATGATATGGATTTTAAAAGTGGCATTTTCTTTAAAGAAGTGCTATAATTGTGGCAATACTCTTCATCTTCGCTAAAAATCAATGCCCAAAGGATTTGGATCTTCGTTAAATAAAATCGCCTTCTAATCCCAAAGGACCCACCTCAAAATGGGTACCAAAAGTCTAAATTTGTTTCTCTCAAAAGGTGTACCAAACAAAGATCACATATGGTACACTAACACGGGTGTTCAAAACACATGACCGGAAACAAACTTCTTCTCTCTAACTTCTCAAAAAAGAAAAGGGACCCACCTGTTTCCTTTGGAGGAAATGGAAAAAGGGATCACCAAAGGATATGGTACCATATCAAATGGAACCATCACTTCTCTCTAAAGTAGCTCAAGTGTTGAAGGGCTAATGTACATGATCTTTCTAAGACATGGCACCAATATGTGATTTGGGATACAAGGTCATGTTTGTAAATTTGTGTGTGTGCTTGGTCATTTGATGTGCAAAATAAGATTGCACTGGTGAACCCGACCGAATGATGTATACATAATCAACATGAAGGAAAGTGCAATTGGAGAAGCGCGTGTCTCCTCTCTCAAGATCTAGCCAAACAAAGTTGGTTGTGGCATAAAAGATTCTCTCATCTAAACTTTAAAACCTTGAACAAACTTTCCAACAAAGAGCCGGTTGTTGGAATGCCAAAAATAGTTTTTGAAAAAGAAAAGTCATGCTGGAGTATGTGAAAAAGGAAAACTCACCGTAACTTCCTTTAAAACAAAACAATGCTCATCTATCTCTCAACCTCTTCAAATGCTTCACATGGATCCGCGTGGTCCAAAGTAAGCACACCTAGTATGGGTGGTAAAAAGTATATGCTAGTAATCGTCGATGAATTCTCTAGATATACTTGGTGTTCTTTCTAAAACACAAGAGTGATGTCAAGAAATCATCAAAGTTTACAAGAAAGATTGAAAATATGAATGGTAAACCGGTGAAGTCCTTCGAAGTGACAATGGCAATTTAATTCAAGAATGTCCGCTTCCGGAAGATTTCTTTGACCTAAAAGGAATCTCTCAAAACTTCTCTCATCGTTCGTACTCCTCAACAAAATGGTGTTGTTGAAAGAAAGAACCGGACGCCGTGTGAAGCCGCAAGATCAATGCCGAGTGAATCCAAGTTGCCACCTATTTTTGGGGCGTATGTGCTAACACGGCATGCTTTACTCAAAATAGGTCTTTCATAGTCAAAAGGCTTGACAAGACTCCTTATGAAGTTTTCCATGGTAGGAACCCCGCAAGCTGACTTCTTCCCATGTATTTATCGTGCTTGTCACATGCTAAATGATAGGGAACAACTTGGAAAATTTGATCCGAAGTCCGATGATGGAATTTTCATGGGCTATTCTCTCTCCTCAAGCAGCCTTTAGAATCTACAACCTAAGAAGGCAAATGCATAGATGAATCCATGCATGTGAAGTTTGATGAGTTTGAAACATCTTCATTATCTTGTAATGAAGAAGAACTAAATCTATGGATAAACTCATGTGTTGGTGAAATTCCATCTTCATCTCAACCCAATCCTCCAGATCAACAAGATAACAACCCTTCTCAGCCTCCCATAAACACCACCTCTTCTTCAGAACCCTCTCTTTCTTCTCCACCTCCTGAAACTAACTCTAGAGAAGACCTTATCCACCAAAACACCATATCTCCCACTAACCTACCTTCACCATCTCAAATTCCTACCTCATCCTCTTCTATACCTCCTCCCTTGCCTCCTGCACTAAAGTGGACCATGGATCATCCAATAGATCAAATCATAGGTGATCCACAAGTTGGTGTAAAAACAAGAAGAGGCATGAGCAATATGTGCTTATATGTCAACTTTGTTTCTATTGTTGAGCCTAAGCTGATAAATGAAGCCCTAGCTGATCCTAGCTGGGTAATTGCCATGCAAGAAGAACTCTCACAATTTGAGAGAAACAAAGTCTAGAAGTTAGTTCCTCGTCCATCCAATAAAACTATTATTGGAACAAAGTGGGTGTTTCGAAACAAGATGGACGAAGAAGGAACCGTCTATAAGGAACAAAGCAAGGCTGGTTGCTCAAGGATATCGGCAAGAGGAAGGAATTGATTATGATGAAACTTTTGCTCCCGTTGCCAGTATTGGAAGCTATCCGAATATTTCTTGCCCATGCAAATTTTACAAGAATTTTCGGGTATTCGAAATGGATGTCAAAAGTGTCTTCCTGAATGGTGAACTAGCTGAAGAAGTGTATGTGAAGCAACCACCTGGGTTTGAAGATCCAGTCCATCCATATCATGTGTATTGGTTGGATAAAGCTTCGTATGGACTGAAGCAAGCTCCTCGTGCCTGGTATGACACTCTCTCAGAATATCTACTTAGAAATAAGTATATACGAGGCAAGGTTGACAACACCCTCTTCTTCAAGAAATCACAAGGTGAATATCATTCTTGTTCAAATCTATGTTGATGATATTATTTTTGGAGCCACCGATGAATCCTCAGGTGATGAGTTTAGTCGCCTCATGCAAAAAGAGTATGAAATGAGCATAATGGGGGAGTTAACTTTCTTTCTTGGTTTGCAAGTAAAACAGTCTCCAGAAGGTATTTTCATAAATCAAAGTAAATACATTAAGGATCTTCTGAAAAAAGTTTCAATTTAATAATTGCTCTACCATGAAAACTCCTATGGCTCCTCCTCTTAGACTCTTTTTTGATCCTGATGGCATTTCTGTTAATATTACAAATTATAGAGCCATGATAGGATCGCTTCTTTATCTTACTGCAAGTAGACCTGATATTATGTTTGCTACTTGTCTGTGTGCTCGATACCAAGCAAATCCTAAAGAATCACATCTGGCTGCTGTGAAAAGGATTTTTCGGTATCTGAAGGGTACCATAAATCTGGGTCTTTGGTATCCCAAAGACTCAGGTTTCGATCTCATCGGGTACTCTGATTCTGATTTTGCAGGTTCAAAAATAGACAGAAAAAGTACAACTGGAAGTTGTCGGGGCTACTTGGTGGAAAGCTTGTGATCCGGTTAAGTTAAAACAACATTTGGTGTCTACTTCTACCGCCGGCGCAATATGTGGCTGCTGAAAGTTGTTGCGCACAGATATTGTGGATGAAAAATCAGCTGTGTGATTACAATCAGGTTTTCTCAAAGATCCCAATACTGTGTGATAACTCAAGTGCAATAGCCATTGCCAACAACCCTGTGCTTCATTCAAGATCTAAGCACATTGATATCAGGTATCACTTTATAAGAGATAACAACCCCGTGCTTCATTCAAGATCTAAGCACATTGATATCGTGTATCACTTTATAAGAGATCATGTCTCTAAAGGTGATGTGTAACTTCATTTCATTCCAACCGATTATCAATTAGCCGATCTGTTCACAAAGCCCCTTGATGAAGCAAGGTTCAAGTTCCTCATCGGTGAATTAGGTATGATAAATATAGATTAAAATATATATATATATTTATATACTATATGTATGTATATATGATATACATTTATGTATACTATATATATATGTTATATATTTATATAATTATATGTTTTATATATTATATATATATATATATATATTATATACATTTATGTATATTATATTTATGTATATTATATATTAATATATATGTAAGTCATATATACATAAATATTTATAAAATATAAAAATAATATATATATATATATATAAAGTCGGAAAGAGGCTCCGACGTGGCACCCGCCTCTCTCTCTCCCTCTCTCTATTTTAACCTAAACCCTAAACCTAAAACCATACACATCCATCGAAGCCACCGTCACAGCCACCGACACCCTTCGTCGCCCTAGTCGCCGACGGTCACCTTCAAGCCACCGTCGTTCAATCCACCTACGATTACTCCTTGTCTTCGACGTACCACTTTCCGACGACCCACCATACTTCGAGCCGCCGATGAGCCTCCGAGAACCTTAGCCACCGACGTCTTCATTCCATCGAGCCGTCGACACCCTCCGACGGTTCACTTTCCGACGTTGCACCGTCGTTTAAACCACCGACGGTCGCGCCCTTGTTTCCGACGATCCACCGAGGGCACACCCGTCGACGTTGCGTCACTTTCCGACGCTGACGTCATCATCCACCGACGTTTACCGTCACAAGTCACCGATGTTTTCCCTAAGTCTCGTGAGCCACCGATGTTTCTCTCTCTCTCTCTCAGTCATCCACTGACGTTATACACTCACCGAGGTAACCGTTGAAACTCTTCATATTCTTAACCCCTTTAAAGAAAACCCTTGACTTACCATTCTTGGTGAGCAAGATTCTTTGTTCTTATCCCTAATGACATCATCAACGTCATTAATGTCAGAGAGCATGCGCTGAATTCAACCCTAAAACCTTAGAATTCTGACCTTTCAATCACCTAAAGTCATCATGATTTTTGAAAATTGAAATTCCCTCTCATATATAACCACTTCCCCCACTTCCTTACCACCTTTCTCGCATCCACTCTCTCTCATCTTATAACCTTCAAACCTCGCAATTTCTTTCCTCTTCAATGGCATCTCCTTCAAAATCCTCGTAAGAACAAACAATGACCTTTGGATCTCTCTCTTTTCCTGCATGCAACTACTTTGGACGAATTGGAATTGATAATGCTCATCCTAAGTACAATGACATCTGCTGGTTCCTTCAAAGGTGCCCTCTCCAATATGCTCTTATAGCAAACCCAAGATGAGTAAGTTTCTTTTTGGAAACTTTTGGTTATCATGCACATTTGATGCTTCTACAGATCAAATCTTGGCATCTGTTCTCAACAATGATGAACATGATGTGGCTTTTGATGTTGAAGATGTTCGTAACATTCTGAGGATTCCCACTTATGATACATATGATACATTTCCACTTGGAAATGAACACCAAGAAGTGGTGTCTGTCTTGAACTATTTGGAAGAGAAAAGGGGTCAAAAGTCAAAGGGTTCAGGTACTCTTCTGAGAAAGAATATGGGGAACATCTGGAACTTTCTGTTTGCTTATCTTATTCTGTGCCTAAGCAAAAGATCGGAGGTCCCGATCGCTCACCATCTCGTATAACTAACTAGCTCATGCTTTGATATTTCAAAGCAAGGATAGACTTTGCAAACTATTTCTTCAATGAAATGATCTCCTCTTTCTCTACTCTCCGACGTCCTCGTGTAGCTTTCCCGCCTTTTCTCACTTATTATTAACGCAAAGTTGGCGTACAAACTTGAGAAAAGGGATGATATTTCATATGATCTCCCTCTTCATCAAGTGGGAAATCAAATTATGAAAAAGGCAGTCTTGGCATCCGACAACCCTCTCCGACCTTCTATGGTTGAGTTTGCAAGAAATGCAACTCTCTCTTGGGGAGAAAATGAACCCCGTCTTCAAAGGACCTCGTGTATGTCTTCTATCTCTACCGCACCTCGAGTAACCGATATGCCCAAATCTCGTAAGAGATCCAAAGCGTCGGGCACATCTACCTCCGCACCCACCGATGCTACGAAGCCAAAAGAACCTTTCGCTTCTACCCAAGCATCTAAAACCCAAAAACGGAGACACTAAAAGCCCCCCAAAGACTTCCTCAAAGAAGTCTAAGGGTACCCAAAGTGGTCTCAACTCACAATCCACCTACTAACTCCCAAAAGTTAGTAAGTGTTGAAAAGATTCCTACCCGACCCAAGGAGCGCTTAACCCAACCAAGCTCCTCCATGCCCTCTCAAAAGGACATGGTTGTACAAAGGGACATCCCTATTATTCCTTCATCAACTTTCTCTTTAGTTGATATAGAAGACTTGGAGTCTCCCATCCAAGGTGCCTCTTCACCACCCCGTGAGCTCTCACAGCTCCCTTTCCACACTCCACATGAGAGTGCATCACAACCAGATGCACTTGATGGAGCATCCCATTTTACAAACTTTTTATTTTCCGATACTACACCATGGACACGTACGTCTCCCGTACACGCCAAGGGTGTTGAGGAACCCATTACTGAGGAATCCCCTCATAGACACTCTCCAAAACGTGTCTCCCCCACATCTGCTAAATCCCCCCCAAGTAAACCTACATGTTTGGTGGATTATTCTTCTTCTAGTGATGATGATGCTGATCAACCACCAAAGCCTCAACCGTCTGCTCCTATGTCCTCTAAACAGGGAGATGATCCTCTCCAAGCTTTCACCGCCACTCGTGACACTGTTACCCGGGTGAAAGTTTTGGAAGACCAAGCAGCCAAAGACATGGAAAGAATGGCTTCTCTTTCCTCTACTCAACAGAACATCATGGAATCTCTTGCCACTATTATTACAAAAATTGACATGATTCCAATCTCTTCTCCAACGGTTGAACTTGATATGGATGGTTCTTTCTTCCAAGAACAAGACAGATTTGTTCTTCAAAGGATTGAAAGAAAAGTTGATACTATGGCTTCTGATATAGAAAGAATCAAGACTTTTCTCTCTTCAGTGGGTTTCAAAGGTTCAACCACTGAGGGGGAGAAAAATAAGAAAGCCAATGTTACCACCTCCACAAAATGCCGACACTACTGCTGCTGCCATTCCAGCCACCGATCCAGCCGCCACCACCATCCCAGCCACCGACGTGGTAGCCATCAACGTGGTAGCCACCGACGTGGCAGTTACAACCACCGATGGTGGTGTGGTCACCATGGCCACGGTCACCGACGTGACCCCTGTGGTCACCGAGGTGACTCTTCACGTGGTCACCACTGTCACTGAACCCCTGGTCACCGAGTTACCCGAAGCAGCTGTTGAGGGGGAGAGTATCAGTGCTCAACCCCTTGAAACTGAAGAAGAAAAGAAGAGAAAAGAGAAGGCCAAAGGAAAGAAGCTTGTTTCTTTTGAAGAACAACAGCAGGAGAAAAAGAGAAGGAAAATAATGAGAAGTTCTCAAGCAGATACTCTTAGACTTCAGCCTGCCTCTACACTGACCGATCCTCTTGGGGTACTTTTGTCTGAAGCTGAAAAAGAAGAAGCCATTAGAGCACAACTTGAGTATGATCAAACAAATGTACTCAAGTTGGCTCAAGATGAAGCCACCCATGCAATGGTAAAAGATGCACTTCAAGCTCAGAAAGATGAGCTTGAAAACATAAAGAAGAAATCTGAAGCAGCAAAAATGGTTGATGAGGCCAAGAAGACCAAGGAAGTGAAGTGGTTCAAAAGAAGGCTGAAAACAAGAAAGGACGAGTCCAAGATTATCAGTGCCACCATCCAACCTCCAACTAAAAATTCTCCCAAGTTACTTGTCACCCTTAAGAGAGCTGACACTCTCTCAAAGGTTTATGAAGCTGAATGGTTGGAAGTTCTTGGGATAATTGAATGGATGGAAGTTGGTAAATGTATCTCAAAGAGCAAAAGCAAGTACAAGGAGCTGGTACTTAATATCCAAAAGGAGAATGATATTCTTGTGACTTGCCTTGAAGCACAGCAAATATACCTTATACAACAAGGTCTCAAAGGAGAAGTCATCACAAACTCCTAAAAAAATAGAAAGAAGTGGACATTTTTCCATGCTTCCATGAAAGAGGCATCAAGATAAATGCCTCAGGTATAGATCTTTCCACTCCTACTCCTATTGCTTACCCGGAGCAAACTATCCTGACTACTCCTGAGCTTGGGGTTTTCTTTGAGGATATCTTTGGAAACATCGGTTTCTTTAGAGCCTCTGATATCCCAAGGGCTCACAGCTCCTTCCTCTCTGCTATTCTAGGAGTACCTCCAGTTGAAGACCATGGAATCACAAGGCTTATCTTGGATGAGCTAAAAAGAAGGGAACCCACTCCTTGAATAGTCTTCATATAGTGTGAACTTTATTAATCATGTACTCGCGTGTTGTACAAAGTCGTGTGTTGATTAATAAAAGTTCATACTCTTCTTCCTTAAAAAAATTCTTGTTAATATCTTTACTTTTCTTGCACATATTTATACTTATACTATATATACTCATACCTTCGCTAAAAAAAAACCCGAGTCAAAAGAACCCAAAAGAAATAGAAAGGGTCAAAAAGAATTATTTTCTAAATTACAGGTATCATCATCAAATAGGGGGAGATTGTTGGGTCACCGATGATTTGGTGATGAACCACCTTCCTTTGTATGATTGATTTTTTATAGGTTCTTTTGAAGTTCTGAAATATGCTTCAAGTATTGAAAAGTCAAAGACTATTCAATCAAGGGTTGTACATCAAAAAGTGGAATTTTGGATGTACCAACTAACTTCAATATTCAGATCATATTGCCAAAGTCAAGATTGGGTCACCAACATAGTGGGTTACCGATGGTACACATTTAAGTCATCAAAGTATTGGGTCATCAATACAAGATGAGGTCATCAAGATAGTACCCATCCACCGACACTACGTATCTTGGTCACCGAAATTGGCAGTATATTTTCTAAGGCCGTGATATCAAGTCACAACTACAAGGGTGTACACTCTCAACACTTAGTGAGATTTGAAGTTCACTATGTAATGTGTACACTTATCAATTCCAGCCTTACAAGGTATCCACCGATGTGATACATAGGTTCATGTATCACTCAGCAATTTTCAAGAAATAAGTTCTTGACTCACAACAAATGCAAGACACGTGAGCAGCAAGAACTTGGGCATCAAGCCTTAAATAAAGACATTCTCTTTTATTCTTATAAAAGGAATATTTGTCTTTTAGCTAAAAGGTTTGATGGGACTTCACAGAAAGCATGAAGAAAAGAAGATAAAGTTATCTCGACATTACGTGCTACAAAGAATGGTTCATCCATTATTCTAGTACAAAGGGAGTGGTCTCTTCCTTTGTCCGAGTTGCAGATACACTTCCAAACCTAATGAAACCTTGATGTACCGTCCACATGCATCCCATGCATGGGCACTATAAAAGAAGATGAAGTCCTTCCCCATAAATCTCACGCTTTCAACAAATCTTCAAAGTGATTATTTGTTTGACTCCGGCAATCCTCGTGTGTTATAACAAGCCTTGTTTTAACTTCCTTAGTTTATAAGTTAATTATCGTTATCTCGTGTGTTTAGTTTGATAGAATAATGTGTCTATTCCTTTCCGCATCAAACTTCCCGTGTGTAAATTTTTTATATTTATATTAAAAAATTTAAAAAGAGTATATTCGTGTGTTTTATATTCAACCCCCCTTCTATAAAACCCTCACTTGGTTAGCCATCTCTCTTTGGGGACTAACAGAAATAACATTGGGTTCGTATAAAATCGTTTTTTCGAGTATTCCTAGACTCAATATCAATCAATAATCATTTCTAAATTAATATTATCTACCGTAACATTTTACATAACATTGTCAATTTGTTCCACCATCAAAAACATTTTATGATATATTTTTGGTGTATCGAATAACATCATTTGGGGTCATAATGTTAATTTCAACTGATTTCCCAGTAACATTATATAAATCAATGTGAATAGATTGGTTTTCCACTTCACCTCATGTTAATGTATTATAATACAACTTTAAACCATTATACTATGTTTTTATTACAAATTTCCCTTAAAAAAATAAAGTAAAATCTAATTTTTTAGGGCCAATAATACGAAAATCTAAGCGAAATGAAGATCTCCAATGCAAGGTCATAAAACAAAAAGTGCAATGTCTTATAAGAACTATTATTATGGAGAGATTTTTATAAGAACCTAATATGTTATCGGTGTTTCAACAAGAACCTTTATTTTACCATGATTTTTATAAGAAGTGACATTTTTACTTATTTTTTATTTTCTTAACTTTATTTAATGTATATTAATATAAATTATTTAAGGAAACCCACAAATAAGATATCCTTATATGAACTACCATTGTGGTGTTTTTAATTTAACGAGGGTGATCATAAAATGACAACAAAATATGAAAAAATGGTTTTTATAAGAACCTTCATCGAAGATGCTCTACAACAACCCTTGAAGAAAAATTACAAAACTACCTTTTATAATTTCTTCCAAATTGTACATAAAACTGGAGTGAATAATTTTTTTTACTAACTTACAAGCATAAAACTGGAGTGCCTTTGTGTATAATTTGTAGTTATGTTTACGTGAATAATTTGTTTAACACTACTAGAATAATGGCCATCACCGACGGCTTTTACCGACGGCAGAAGCTGTTATACCTACGATTACCGACGATAAATCATATTTGTAATTATATTTTATTTTTTAAAACACCGTCGAAAAACCATCGGAGATACCGTCGATAAACCGTCGGTAACATTGTTTATTTTCGTTTTTGTTTATTTTCAAACATCCATCGAAAAACCGTCGAAAAAACCTGTCAATAAACCGTCGCTACCGTTTACAATCTTCAGATTAATTAAAAATAGATCCCAATAATCTAAGGTGAACATGGTACGGTACCATGTTTTTTTTCCCAATACTATGTATCAACCAATTATAATTGGTATTCAAATATCTATACGGTGTACCAACCAACTATAATCGGTACCAACTTATTTCGGTTGGTACGTGTTGGTACGGTATTTATACCAACATCTCAAAGTTCACAAAGTTTAATGTTTAATATAAACTAATAAACATGATCTGCTGTTCAAAACCTGTCTGCAACTCCAAATTACAAACATGTGTACAACTTGTTGTTTAAAACCCATTCTCAATTCTTTTGTACTCCTCGTACATTTGCACAAGTACTCTCTTCAATTCCCCTTCTATTGACCGAATTATTTCATAATTTGCATAAATCTTTTGCATAGCTACTTTAGCCGATTGTAGCTTGTATCTCGGATCAAGAACATTAGCTATCATGATAATCTTGTTGGTTTTCTCAAAACTTCCCCAATACTTGTTATCTGTTATATTGAAATGAGACTAAAGACTAAGGAGTCTTCTAGACTCTAAAGTAAACTAAAGACAATAAGTCCCTAAGTGAGACCCAAAACCGAAACCCAAACCCAAAAACTGAAAAAAATATAAACTCGTAAAACTAAACTGTAAATAATTATTATATAATACATTTAATTGATTTATTATATAAAAACTATTAAAATAATAATATATATAAAAGTCGGTACGGTACGGTAGTACCATGGTATTGGATTTTCGATACCATATACCAACCTGTTTGTGAAATTGGTACGGTAATACCAACCAATATAATCGGTACCAATTATATTGGTACGGTTAGTATCTTAATTGGTTTGTGTGGGTACATTTTTGACACCCCTACAATAATCTAATCCCCATATTCCCAAAGCCCCAAAACCCTAGCCCATCCCGAAAACCCAAAACCCTACATGAATCAGGCCATCTTCCTACATGAACACACATCTTCCTCCATCGTCGTCTCCGGTTCACGCCCTTCATCCTCCATCGTCGTCTCCGCATTCATGCCCTTCATCCTCCATCGTCGTCTCCGCGTTCACGCCATCGTTCTCCATTGTCATCTCCACGTTCGAATCTCAGATATGTCTCCATTACTCTCATCTCGCATTTGTTTCAAATGTGCTTGGAATTTCTTTGATGGATTCCCTCCCAAATCTACATCTTAATTTCAGAAATTGAAATATAGAATTTGATTTCAATCTATGTTTGTCTACTAGCAGGCTCTGCAAATGCAATTGTGTTTCTGAATTTTTTAAATCTGAGTGATGTTATTGTGTTCCTTTTGTGGCGCTGGATCTGCTTCTTCCTGCACCCGAATTTCACTGATGGCACACAATTGAAAACAAATTCACTGAAAGCTAACAAACCTTATTCATTGAACGAGAAATTATGATGCCCTAGTGAGGAGCCTGAATGAAGCAATACATCAAGCTGGAGAGTAGCTTTTTTGTCCTTAAATTAAAAGCCAACAAATTTTCATCTTTTTTTGCCTAATCCTCTGCTTGGAATCATGTGAATAGATGCATAAAATTCTCTTTATATTGTTCGTGTACAATGAAGAAGCATATTGGAAAATATCTTGAATGATCTAAAACATAAGTTTGTATATTGGTAGCTGATGAGTTGCAATTCAACTGGTAGGTTTCTGGTGTTACGCATATGTAAATATTTTTACCATAATCGGTAATCCGTGAAAATGACCAAACGTTAGTATACAAGACCCTTTAGAAGCTACGTAATCATTATTTAAACTAATAATGATAACAACGAGGATACATTTAGTAAACTTTTCAAATGAATTGATATGGTCTTGACACACACTTATTTATGTCATGTGTGTAAGATAAATTCATGCATTAAATAGTATGCAACAAAACGGTTGTACCAAAATTTCCAAATGTTTTTTTCTTTTAGCCATAAGAAGGCATGTAGTAAACTTTCTCAACAATAATAACATGCATCGATTTACTTTCTCAAAACTATCCAAACGTTGTATGCATGCATCTTGGTCACATCATGTTACCAATTTGATTTGGATTTTGAATTTCAAAACCAATTAACAAAATGTTGATGTCTTTCTAAAACATTGGCTACCTAAATTAAAAATTACAATAAAATGCATGCAAACCTTATGCAACAAAGGTTCTCATAAAATTAAAATAGAAACGAGGGAAACTTTATACTTGGATATCATAATGGTATTTATACCCAAAATAAATGACGCGAAATAAAATTATCAATAGACTCTCGTACCCAATACCGACACTAAAACGAATTCGTAAAATTCCAAAATCTCAAAATTGACTCATGAACATTACGCACCTAAAATTCAAGTGAAACTTGTAAACAACCATAGGAGGTACAGTAGTTCATGCATTTCAATCTTGACCCAAAACTCACATATACCAAATAATTTCTCAAAATTCGTAAAAACGTTATTTGTATGTCTCTTGGGAAAGCCAAGGAAACAATTTATGTTAGTTTCAAATTAAAACTCTTCCAAGACATAAATTTCAAAATTTGCAATTCTAGAAAAGTAGTACGAATTAAATTCTTAGTGAATAAGTATGAAATTCTCATGTAACTAAAACGATTAAACAATTCCCAAGACATGGCCACACTCTTGAGTGTGCCCCAAAAGCTTTTCCAAAATAATAACTTGTCACGTGCAAATTCTTCTGACAACATAAAATAGTTTTACAACTTTGTTTTCTAAATTGAATGTCGTGCATGCATCCGGTTGGGACCCGAAGTCTTAGAACCACACTCACCAAGTTTACCACAAGACCGACATTGGGAAACTTCATATCTTAAGACTTTCATCCATTACTAAATCCATCGATTTACAAATTCCTTCTCAGAATACGGATGATTCAACAAGCCTATGGTTCATAACTAACCATTTTCTTCAACTCTATAACGATCAAAATTACATATTCGTCATACTTAGTTGTCACCCAAAATGACAATGCTACAAACACCATTTCTTTCAGCGGTTACATCATCTGAATTCATTCACTACCCCATCGGTCATCATGACAATGCAACTCAAGCACGCACACATAACTATAAATTCATATCATCACCGGCCGGATAATAATACAAATTTACCTCACATGCGAATCCTTGTTACCATCATCATGATTCTTGATTCTAGTGCATCTATTACCTCCAACTATCCTATCTTAATGTGTCTAATTGTGAAATCTCACCTCCGATCACTTAATCAATACGCTAGCTTGAGTTTAGGCATCTAAAATCAATACCTAATTCTCTCAAACTTATGCTTTGATACGAACTTGTAACACCCTCAAATCTGGAAAGAGCAACTAACTTAAAATTTTCAATATTACATCAATTGAAATATAATTCATTTCCTATGAATCAATACTTAAAGTTCCTCAAATAACAATTATACTAGGACATATACAATCGGGTGTTACTAAACCCAAAAGAATCGCTATCTCCTAATGCGGAAAACATCACCAAGAGTCTAATCTTTATTGTGCCACTTCCTAGCACTCAAGTTCACATGTGTCCCTAGTACCAGCCCCAACGGTAACCTGATACACATGCCGAGAAAGAAAAAGGGTTAGGCTTAACGCCTAGTGAGCTCAAGAGTTTATAACATATTTATAATTGATTTGAAACCAAAGGATTTGCTAGATAAAAGATAATTCTCAAATGAAATAGCTTTATTGTAAAAACAACATCTTTCCCAAATTCATTATTTCCATAATTAAAGCTTTAGACCAAAATAACATTTGAAATGAAAGCATTAAAAGTAGAAATACTCATTTTAGTGATCCAAATCCAGTACTCACACGACCATAAGTAAAGTTATGAACGTAAAGCTAGAAAGATAACTTTAACCAAGTTTAATAAATCGTTAACTCACGTGTACCTCTGAACGGGATAAAAATATCTGAAGTTAGTGGGGAAGACCTTGTTAGGTCTATTATTATTTAATTGTGACAAAATAAGGAAAGGATATGCTTTATTGTAAAAGGAAGTTTATAATTCCTTAAACTCTTGTTTCCTTAATTAGACTAGACCTAGCAATATAAATACAACGTTAGGGTTTTACTTTCATAGTTAGTCGATTCATATTTTATAGAGAGAGAGCTGAATCTGATTGTAATCGACACATATACGTTCAAGAGATATATGACTACGTAAGTTCTTTAAATCATTGTTCGTGTCATATTACTTTGCTATTAACCTCGCTTATTGTCATTGTGCTTATTATAATGGGATCAACAAGTGGTATCAGAGCCTGCGATCACGAGTTTTTACGATTTTCTAAGCAAACCACGAAACATAAGGTACTTTTTTCTATTTCTGCAAGTTCTACTGTTCATTGAATTTTTGTCGAGTCATACTGTGTCACGCTTTACCCGATAAAACTTCTTATTTTTTTTGTCGACAAACTCATATCTGCTCAATGAATTTTTCTCGATCGATATATTAGTTTCTGTGTGTTATTCTTGATTAAGTATATCTGTGTTTTTATCGATTTAAATTTTTCTCTCGACTTATTGAATTTTTATCGAATATCTCTTCTGTTGATAGAATTGTTATCGATTCAACTGTTTAAATCGTGAATTTTTATCGACTCCTATATAAAATATTTAAATCTGTTTAGTTAAAATTACTTTAGTTTATTTTATTTACTTTTGAATATCTTTACATAAGAAAACTTTTTAAATCGTGAATTTTTATCGACTCCTACAGCTTTTCTTACTAAAGATTTCCTTAGTAAAAATCATAAACGCTCGTAATTTTGATATTTTTTTTGTGATTGAACAAATAAGAAACTAGAAAACCCAGACAGTCTTGTCCATAAAAAGACTAGTTCTTTTTAGTCAAGAACACTGTGTTTTTGTTTTCTGGTTTTTCAATAAACAGAAAACTCAGAATTAAGAATTTTTTTTAGTCGAGTCCTATTGAATCGAGAAAATTTTTGATCGAGTAGGTCGGTGTTCGATAAATTTCTTTAATCAATTTTTATCTCGAGTATTGTTCACTCGAGAATTGTTTTTAAAGTCTATTTAATTCGACAACATTTTTTATCGAGTCTTGTTCACTCGATAACTTTTTATATCGAGTCCCATTCAATTCGACAACAATTTTTATAGAGTCTTGTTCACTTGATAACAATTATTATCGATCCTTAGTCACCCGATAACAATTTTCATCGAGCACCTCACACCCGATAAAAATCCTTCAAATCGATATTTTTTTCGTCCTCCTTTGTCGCTCGATAATAACCTACTGTTTCAAGCGTCACCTCAGAAACTTTTAAAAACTCATTGATCGGGGTCCAACCATAAAGTACAATGACCACCCGAGAAGCAATGGCCATTGGATCAGACACCAAGCCTCCAATTCTCTTTCCGGGAGAATATTCTCAATGGAAGGATAGATTCCTTGATTTCATTGAACGCCATGACTATGCCGATGAGATCATGAGTTCAATCAAAGAGGGTCTTCCTCCACCTTTTTATCAGGAGTATGCTGCTATGCCAAACAACACTCCTCCTACGCCCGCACGAAGGGAAGTCAAACTAAAAAATTCATAGGATGCAAACGAGAAGAGGATAATGAGAGGTGACCAACTTGCCCGTTCTTATCTACTTATGAGCCTTCCAAATGAGATCTACATGAGCATTGATAGCCACAAGAAGACGGCCAAAGAAATGTGGGAAGTCATAGAAAAATTTATGCTTGGAACGAAGATTGGCACACAACTCAAAATCACCAACTGCATTTCTCAATATGAAGAATTCAAGGCAAAAGATGGAGAAAGTCTTACGAACACATATACCCGTTTTGTACAACTGGTGAACGAAGCAAAAACAAAATTCGTAAGACAAAGATCGAAAAACAATGTTAAATTTGTTAGCAATCTTCAACCTGAGTGGCGCCGGTTTGCTAATCAAATCAAACACAGCAAATATCTTGCTGACCTTGACCTTCATGAAGTCTATGAAACCCTTCTACAAGATGAAGAGGAGGTTCTCGAACTAATGGGGTTAAATTCAAAGAAAAACCCGGATCCAATCGCATTAATGGCAAAAGAATCCTCTTCCGCTCCTCAAGAGATGTTTCCCGAATTAGAAGACGAAGATTTTGACTATGATCCAGAAATTGCCAAACTTCAACATCAACTGGCCTTCCTTACAAAATCTTTTCAACAAAAGTTCTCATGTCGCTCAAATCCCAATCAACAAAGGTATGCCTCGGGATCTAATAATCATGAGCGAAAGGCCATGTTTGAAATTAAACCAAGAAGAGAAGAACCTCGCCCTACACCCAAGCCTGAAGACAAGTTCAAGGGTGAGACAAGTCTGTGCTACAACTGCGGCAAATCTGGTCACTACGCAAGGGAATGCAAGAAGCCAATAGTGAAGGACTCTAACTACTTCACTTACAAACTAATGCTGTCCAAACAAAAAGAAGCCGGTAAAGTCCTTCTAGCTGAAGATGAACAATGGCTTAATCAAGATGATGAAGATGGCATGGAAGGGGATACTCAAGCACATTTCAGCTTAATGGCTTACTCTGATGACACTCCTCACGCTTCCGACTACACACCCGAGGTAAGCCCTTCTGACTATGACTCTTTTGTATCTCAAATGCATGATTTAATGTGTCAATTAAAGGAATTACACTCCAAATTGAAAACCGAGAAACTCTTGGTTTCCAATTTAGAAGCAAGCCTTGAGAATAACCATAAACAATTGTTTCTTATGCAAACCGACCTTGTCACTACTCAAAGTATAGCACACAATCTCGAAACGGAGAAAATGGTTTTAAAAGAAGAAAATGATCTTTTCCAACAACAAATATCTGATCTCACACTTCAACTTCAAACATCTAGGAATGAGACTGCCAAATTTTCATCAAAGTTTGACTTTGTCGCTTTTCAAAGACAAGATTTATTAGAAAAACTCGAAACGTTGGAATTAAAACTTTACAAGCTTGGTCAAACTGAACACACTATTCACTTAAATGCACCGAAAGATTTAAGCTCCAAAGCCGGATTAGGTTTTGAAAACCCGAAACACTTAGCAAAGGCTATATATAATACTCCGACGATTTATAACTTCGAATATCTGAACCTTGGTCCAGATTACCAAATTCAATTTATGAAACCGGACTCTAGTGTTGAGGAAAGAGAAGATTGGAAGAGATAAAACAAAAACTATTTTCAAATACCTTTCTACTATCCTCAAATAGTAGAAGAGGAATCTTCAAGTGAATCTCTTCCAAACAACTACTTTCCATCTTATTCAAATTCCCGAAGAACTTCAAAACAAGATTCCTGAATGTAAACCGTACATTCCCACTCTATTTTTAGAAAAGAAAATTATTCAACTCGAACAAGTGTTGGAATCTGAACGTTCTTTGGCGGAAAAGGAAAAGGAATCATTTTTACTTAAAATACAACAACTTGAGAACGAGACTTTACAATTGAACAAAACTCGTGAAAATGATACTATTTCAAACGTTTCAACTTGTAAAGCCTTCGTTAGCAATTATTTAGATAATTGCGAAGAGTTGTTCAAAACAGACCCAAATTCCAATCTTCCAAAACAAAAATGTTCCTATTCCGACGAACAAATCAATGCGTCGAATTAGATGCCCTTTCTAACCAATCTTCACTTGAATCGGACGAGTGTTTAAATGACATGTGTGATGAGTTTGATTTCAATCCCGTACTTCCTACTCACACCGAATTCTTAGACAAAGGCAAACAACCTATGGAAACAAGCTTTCATTACCTACTGAACCAACGGAGTGTTCCACAAGTCAAAATCCAACCACTCATAAACAAACGAAAACCAATCATGTCTTCAAAAACCACACTAACCATGTTCCTTTCAATGTTTCAGCGCTTCATACTTTGGAAACCAAGTCGGTTTGGGTCAAAAAGGGCACGCATACTACAAAGCAAACACCCCGCAATGAAGACAAGTTTTTACATTCCAATGTCAAAAGAAACAATTCTAGATTTCATTTTCCTTATCAAATTCATTCATTTAGACATTTAATCAAATTTTCTCGTAATAAAATTTGTTGCTCTAATTGCGGTGTGGATGATTGTGTTCGCAAACCTCCTAATGATTATGGTTATGGTTATTTTCCGGACATGCATAATTCATTTAAACACAAATTTTATCAGTCATCATCCATTTTTAAATCGGGTCCGAGAAATCAAATGACTAACGCCCATAAGTCTCACCACAAGTGGGTACCCAAGGGTGCAAAGTCAACTAACCATGATGGACCCATTTACAAATGGGTACCTAAATCTTCCTGATTTTATGCAGATCGGTCATGTGTGGTACTTAGATTCCGGATGCTCCAAACACATGACCGGACAAAAGGAGCTGCTTGCCCACTACACTGAAAAGAAGGGCGGATTCGTCAAATTTGGCAACAATCACTTGGCACCGATAAAAGGTTATGGTGATATCATTCAAAACAACATCACTATTTCCAACGTCTCTTATGTACAACGGCTAAGTCACAACCTGTTTAGCATTGGAAAATTCTGTGATAAGCAACTCGAAGTAAATTTCAGACCCGATAGATGCTGTGTTCGCACGTTTGATGGAAAGGAGCTTCTGACCGGCACACGCAAGTCCAACCTCTACACGATCGATCTTTCCCAAGTAAACGCCCCTCAAGTGTTTGTCTTCTATCAAACGTTTCTAGTCCAAAGACCTGGTTATGGCATCGTCGCTTATCTCACTTGAACTTCAAGAACATCAATCGCCTCTCCATCCACGGATTAGTCACCGGCCTCCCATCTGTTAAATTCGACAAACCACATCTCTGTGACGCATGCAAGATGGGAAAGATGAAGAAGGTCTCTCACAAACCCAAGATAGTTCACAGCTCGACTCGACCTCTTCAACTCATTCATATGGACTTGTGCGGCCCGATGCGGACTCAAAGCATACATGGTAAAAAGTATGTTCTAGTGACGGTGGACGATTTCTCTCACTTCACATGGGTAAAGTTCCTTCGATCAAAGGATGAAACCCCCGACACCATCATCATGTTTCTCAAAGCCATTCAAGTCAAGCTAGAACTTACTGCACAAACCATCTGCACCGACAATGGAACTGAAATCAAAAACCGTACCCTTGACGATTACCTCGAATCGGTTGGTACATCCCACACGTTCTCTGCAGCTCGTACTCCACAACAAAACGGTGTGGTCGAACGCCGAAATCGAACTCTTGTTGAAGCCGCTCGCACTATGCTTACTTTCTCAAAGCTTCCTCTCCACCTTTGGGCCGAAGCTATCAACATAGCTTGCTATACTCAAAACCGCTCCATCATCAACAAACGCTTCAACAAGACACCTTATCACTTGGTCTACGATCGCGTTCCTTCAATCGAGCATCTTCGAACGTTTAGCACTCGTTGCTTCGTACTCAATGAAAAAGAAGATCGTGGGAAACTCAAGCCGAAAGCCGATGAAGCCTACTTTCTCGGATACTCACCAAATGCATCATCTTATCGGGTTTACATAAAACACGCACGTTGCGTCACTGAAAGCGTTAATGTACAATTCGATCCAAACGCCGAAATGGCTCCTGAACACGACAGTTCTGAACCCGCACTCACCGGTATACTAGCTTCCGATCACATTCGTTCGTAACCTCGCTCCCAACCCCGCCGAACCTTCAACGTCCAAAACTCGCCATGTCAAATCGGATGACCTATTCGAGTACTTCTACTCGGATTACTTTGGACCGTCCACCGATACTTCTCTCCGCATTCCCCCCGCCTATCTTGGAGATTGTCGAGACCTCGGATCTTTCCGACCGCCAATTACAACGGAAACCATCTCAACTGCTTGCATCTCCAAGCACCTCTACGATCGCTCCTCCCGATCAAACTATTTCATCGGATGCTCCTCTTGTTCCACCCGAACCTTAACCGCCCGTTCAACCAAACTCGCGGAACCGACATCCTCTCCCCAACCATCCACTTCAACACCGACGGATGTCACAAGTGCCACAAGATCCTCAAACGTGGCCCCATCTTTGGAATCTATTCAAGATCTTCCATTAGGTTCTTATCAAGATGACACCCCAGATCCAAATGCATTTCAACCGCTTCCTCATACAACCAAATGGACCTGCTCTCATCCTGTTGAACAAATTATCGGATATCCAAACCGACCAGTTACAACACGTTCCGCCTCAGCCAATGATTGCATGTTTTCTTCATTCATAAGCAAGATTGAACCCACATCCATTCACGAGGCAATGAATGATCCTGATTGGATTGTGGCAATGCAAGAGGAACTCAATCAATTTGAAAGTCTGAAAGTATGGCGCCTTGTTCCCCGTCCTCGAAACAAGACCGTTATCGGCACAAAATGGATATTCAAGAACAAGCAAGATAAAGATGGAGTCGTCATACGCAACAAAGCTAGACTTGTCGCCAAAGGATACCGTTAACAAGAAGGAATTGACTACGACGAAACATTTGCACCCGTCGCCCGTATTGAAGCAATCCGAATGTTTTTGGCATACGCGGCACATAAGAACTTTGTGGTTTTCCAAATGGACGTCAAGACGGCCTTCTTAAACGGTGTTCTGCGTGAAGAAGTCTATGTTTCTCAGCCCGATGGGTTTGTCGACTCCTCCAAACCAGATCATGTCTACATTCTGGACAAGGCTCTGTATGGATTGAAACAAGCTCCCCGCGCATGGTACGATAGTTTGTCTACCTATTTAGTGAAAAACGGATACTCCAAAGGTAAGATCGATCCAACTCTTTTCATTAAAAAGGACAAAGGTGACATTATGCTCATTCAAGTCTACGTGGACGACATCATCTTCGGCTCGACTAACCCAAGGCAATGCAAAGAGTTCTCTAAACTCATGATTGCCAAATTTAACATGAGTATGATGGGAATGATGAATTTTTTCCTTGGTCTTCAAATTAAACAATTTTCTACTGGAATATTTATCAACCAATCAAAATACATCTCGGATATGTTGTGTAAATACAACATGACGTCATGTTCTCCGATTGGTACACCCATGTGTCCGGGTTCACAACTACACGCTGATCCTTCGGGAAAAGATGTGGATTCTAAAAATTACTGGGGCATGGTTGGTTCTCTCATGTATCTTACGGCTAGTCGTCCGGACATAATGTTTGCCACCTGTCTATGCGCGAGATATCAAGCATCTCCAAAGGTATCTCATCTTAGTGCGATCAAACGGATTTTCCGGTACTTAAAAGGTACACCTAATCTTGGCCTATGGTATCCCAAGGATACGGGTTTCGAGCTAACTGCCTTTTCAGATTCGGAGCACGCCGGATGCATGCTCGATCGTAAAAGCACTTCGGGCCATATTCAATTCCTTAGAGACAAATTGGTCAGCTGGTCATCCAAGAAGCAAGCGTGCGTCTCCACATCTACCGTGGAAGCCAAATATATCGCTGCCGCAAGCTACTGCTCGCAAGTACTCTGGATGCGCACTCAACTCAAAGACTATGGCTTCTGGTTCAACAAGATTCCCATCTATTGTGACTCCAAAAGCGCCATAGCCATTTCAAGCAACCCGGTTCAACACACGAAGACAAAGCACATAGACGTTCGATATCACTTCATCAAGGATCACGTCGAAAGAGGTACAATTGAACTATACTTTGTTAATACGGAACTTCAAATTTTGCCGACTTGTTTACCAAGGCACCGGATGAGAAACGATTCCAAGGTCCTAGTATCCAAGTTGGGAATGCTCAATCTTAAAACCTGATTATCCCAAATCAGTGTGCCTCAAAATCCTTAAAAAACGTCTATCCAAGGGTTTTTGCACATTTACTCGTTGAGTCAATCGGCATAACACTTGGGTTCTCATTTTTTAGATTTTGACCTTTATCTTACAGTTCCGTATTTTCAATTTTTTCTTTCATTTTTATTTCGTTGTTTATATCACCATGATTAATCATTCAAGGGGGAGCAACAAGGTACGTTTTCCTATTCATTCACATTCCTAGGGGGAGCACACCACTGTATGCACACTTTAAGGGGGAGCCTTATATTTGTTTTCTGTCTTTTAGTTCTTTAAAAAAAAATAATAAGTCAGGTTCTCGGCCCCTCTAGCTCGATAACCTCCCCAATCGACATCTTGATAACGGGAAAGTTTTCATCGGCCCAATCACACATTGCCACGTGTCATCACTCGATGACCACTATTTAAAGACATCGGGCCCCACTCTTACACAATCTTCTTCCCCAAGTTTTTTTTTGAATTTCCCTCTTTGAAAAACCCTCTCAAGATCAAAATCATAAAACTTCGAGTTTTTCAGATCCGAAAGCACCACCAGGTTCGTAATTCTCCCCTTATCATCTATAATCCTTGCCCTTAGTACTTAAATCTGTTGCATGATCCGATTTTTCATGAATGACTGTTCGTTTTTTTTGGGTTTTTATATGGGTTTCCGATTTTGACTGTTCATCAGTCAAAATCGTGGGTAAATAATGGGTTTTAGACTTAAGTGCTTTACTAAAAGTATTCCCTATCACTAATCGCACCTAGCAATAGGATTTTGCCTTAGTTTTAGGCCCTTTTTGGAATCTTAGCACTTAGAAATTTTAAGTCTGGTTTATGAATTTTTATCGAGTCATAGCTGAGCCTTTTGGGTTTTAACGAGTCTCTATTCAGTGACCAAGAACACCATAATCCTCACTAAGTGTTTTTATCGAGCCTTTATGACTCGATAATAATTTCTATCAACTTCTAAGGATCGATGAATATTCACTAAGGGTTTTTATCGATCCCTTAGGAATCGATAACATTTGTTATCGACCATAATAGGATCGATGAAAACCACTAAGTCATTTTTATCGATCCTTTGGAACTCGATAACTTTTGTTATCGACTATCAACAGGTCGATGAAATTTACTAAGTGCTCTCATCGAGTTATTTGGATCGATATCCTGCCCTTACATTTTTCAAGTACTTTCATCGACCCTTAGGCACTCGATAACCTGTTCTTCTCGATTCTCATTGACAACACCTCCACAGGTCTGATCTTAACTTTTTACAAGTCTTTTTGTCGATCCTCCTTCAATCGACAACACCTTTTTCCTTGATCCCATTGCACTCGATAACAATTGTTATCGACCCAATGGGACTCGATAAAAAGACTTAGAATTTTTTTTAAAACTCATTACACTAACTTTACACTTGGTTTGCCTAACTGTCTTATTTCAGAAACCAATGGCAGCCATGAATGATCCGAACATGCCCGATGATGAAAACCCGATGCCATCCGAACGCTCGACAGAACCAAGCATCAACGCAGCTAATCGGGATGACCTCTTGATGCCTAGAGCTCACCTTTGACAAATCAAACCGAACAACCACCGTCTAGACTTTTGGTATCACTCTCGAACACCAAATCATCCTTGACATTCTTCAAAGACATCCGCTTCGCTTTGCCTTTCCACTAGACCACCGAGTACCCCTTTTCTACCTCCAGCAATTCTGGTACACACTGACATACCATCCGGACAAAGGTGACCATCATTTCACTGCTTAAATCGATGACTTTGTCCCCCGCCTAACTCCAGCCAGGATTCGCCGCATTCTCCGCCTACCGCTCGCCACAGCCGAACACCCATACGAAGCCTTTGCAACCGACCAACAGCTGGTTGCCCACATCCTAGCCCTCGGGTACGAATCCCCTAAACCATTCCCAAGCCCCGACCAATTCAAAAAGATGTACCTGCCTCATATTTGGTTCACGCTATTCACCATCGTCAATCGATGTCTGACTAGCAAACACACTGGCATGGACAAGGCCAGCACTGCGGTTCTTCGAATCTTTCACGACATTGCGTTCAACCGCCACTATGACTACGCGATGCTCATCTGGACGGACTTTGTGGAACTAGTTGAAGACAAATCCAACTTTCGCAATCGTGCCTTCGTATCGTTTCAGCGGTTTCTTCAACTGTTCATCCATGCAATGATGACCTCCCGACCTGCCATCCCTAGAAGAGCCGGATCACCCTTAGGCCCGACCAGTGCTCTTAAATTTCTACGCCTAAATGATCGGGTCTTCAACTATACCATGCCTATCCCTGAAGCGCTCCTCGCTTATGCTGATCAGAATGCACCTAGTGTGATAGCCTATAGGGAGCGACATGGCTTAATGGCCCAACCACCTCCGGTTGCGCCTGCCCAAGAGCCGATCCAAGAGGAAAATATTGAGGGAGGTGAGGGTCCTAGAATAGAAGAGCAGGGTCAGGATCAGGGGGATCACGACCAGGGTGATGAGCGTACTGCAAGGGGACATGACGAGGGAGGTTCATCTGATCAGCCCCCCCCAACCCAACTACTTCCAACTACCCCTGCACTCGACCCATTATCCCAACTCCCCGATTCAAAACACTGGTCAGCCGATAACGTATCCGCCCCCGCTCTTCATCTTCGGATGAGGATGAATCGGACAACCAACCGCTCCGTCGTCGCCAACGTACTGAAGAAATAGAGGTGCAAGCCGTCAGCCGCATCGGCCCACAACCCTCTATCACAGATTCCAGTTCTGGAAATGAAAAGTCTTCAACTGAACCGAACCCTGAACTAATCATCCATTCACCCACCTCCGCACCTACAATACCGTCTGATGAGGAACCTCAATTCAACTTTGACTTTGAAGCCAATCCATCCTCCCCATCTATGTCGGACATATTCCCTAAAACCTCAATTGGAGAGATAAGGAGAACGGAGGGTGTTCAAGTTGAAAAAGAATTAGTGAGCATGAGCGAAGGGGAGACAAAAACAATAGAGAGTGAGAGTCCAATATCCCCTGACCAGGTAACCGAGTCAACTAGCCCTACTCATTCGTTGGGTATGACTAGTGGACAAGTCGTTGTGGACCTAGCAGCGCAAATGTACGCCCTCCAGCCACTCTGAAGGCTCCCAACAGCCAACAGTTTCAACAATACTTGTGAGTCTAGAACCTTATCTAGCTCCCCTCCACTGGGGAGGCATAGCTATTGAAACAAGAGGCAGTAGCTCACCTGCTTCGACTTCGGTTGTGTGCACATCGAGTCTAGAGCCAGCTAGGGGACACGAGTCTATACACACTGCAAGCCTCCGTGGCCCAGTCGGAACTCCCATAGTGATGTCCATTCCGGACATTCCACGAGGATTGGGAGGAAATCCTACCAGCGCTTCATCTTTGCCAATGCTGAACGTAGGTCATACAGTTGAATCAACTGTTATGTCAACGGGCAATCTAAGTGATCCCGGAGTTACCCATACAGCTAACACATCTCCATCATTCTCTATTCCCCCGGAAGGCGAAGCACTCATTGCTGCTCACTTACAAAGGGCAAGAGACACCCTTGCTGAACATCTGGTCCTAATGACAGCCGAAAGAGAAGCCTTCGTGTGCCAAATTCGTGAAGCTGCGCGTCTTAAAGAACCGACTCTTGTACAAGTCGAACCTTCTCATGCAAGCTCCAGCCGTCCAAGCACCAGCCACTCGCCACCGTCACCATCACCCCCCGAAGATCGAACTCATTCCCCGCATCGATATGAGTATAACACCGATGAACTCATGTCGATGTTGTATGCTAATCTGCTCGCCGAATACAATGCAACCGGCCAACCGGGGGATTCGCTTGAAGGTCTTCTTCGCCGCAATCTTCAAATCCCCACTGTCACTCGTCACGAGTTCGATGTATTCCGTGCCCACATTGACCAAGAGCTCGCCGACTTGAAAAATGCCCAACAGCGCCAAACTGATGACATCCTGGGCGCTATTACTGCTCTTCGCACAGAAATCCAAGAGTCTAGCCGTCCGGCAGTTCGTACATCTACAACCAGACCTCACCAGGACGACCCGGGCTCCGCTCCAACTCTTCTTGAGGGGGAGACACGCCAAACGGCAAGATCACGATCAAGAGCAGATGCTGGCTCAGCTTCAAGACCACCTGCTCAATCTACCCAACAAAGGCAACACACTACAATGACTCAAGAGGAAGATACACCAACGGTTGAAAAGCCTACGGATATCGAATTCGAGAGTACAGCCGAACCAGCCGAACCAACCGAAGCTGCCGAACCCGAACAAAATGAAGAACGAGTTGATGTTCAACGTCTGCGAAACTCACTTCAAAACTGGTTCCAAGATCCATACGAACCAGTCCTCCAAGAGCATGACTATGTGAACTTGAGGCATACAGCAAGAAACTATGCCTTAAGGGAACAAAACGAACCAAGACTCCTACCTAATCAGATTCGGTGGCAAAGAATGTTGATGGAAAGTAAATCCAAATGGGTGAATCAGCAGATCCGTGTGCCATATCTTGAGGAAACCATGGAGAAGATCTTCCGCAAGGAAGCAAAACCTGATGATCTGGCACACATTCATCTCGTGATGGAAATGGACCCTGCTCAGGTTAGAGAGTATCTCCATATCCTGAGGATGAGAGCTTTACCACAAGCAGAAGTGGTCTCAAGGCACAGGGTTGTCGGAATTTTGAAGATAGACACTGCAAGGATCTTCCAAGTCGAGTACCCGGTTTTCACTGTCCAAAGAGAAGATGGTAAAACGTATTCCTTCTCTGAAGCGGATTTTGAAAATCTCGATATTATGGACTTGGAGGTCTTCTACAACGATCTGAGAGACAAGCGCAACCGAAACGTACACGAGCAAAGGGCATTAAGGGCAGTGGTAAGACATGTTCAGAAAGAGCTTCGGTACAGTTATCTTCATGATCTTCAACGAGGGATCGAAAGCGAGCAAAAGAAGATACACATTACTAAGCCTGATCAATCATTGCCTGTACCTGACAGTACTTTGGTCGCCACTGTCATCACTCGTCCTGTACATGGTGTAGTTTGGATGCATGCTTCTAGAGAAAAGCGATTTCTCAAATTTCACGAAGTGGCTGCATATTCTAACGGTACATTATGGGGAATCCGAAACAGGCTTGCGTCAGAACTTGCTACAGATAGAAAAAGCGCAACAAGGATGAGCAATGACAAAAGAAACTCTATCTTAGAAGCGATCAAGATAATCGACGATAGAATTATCTATCGACAAACCCTACGAAGATTTGAAGGCATGTTCGAGCTAAGAAGATGAAGACTCATTTTGCCACAAATGGGGAGATTGTTAGGTCTATTATTATTTAATTGTGACAAAATAAGGAAAGGATATGCTTTATTGTAAAAGGAAGTTTATAATTCCTTAAACTCTTGTTTCCTTAATTAGACTAGACCTAGCAATATAAATACAACATTAGGGTTTTACTTTCATAGTTAGTCGATTCATATTTTATAGAGAGAGAGCTGAATCTGATTGTAATCGACACATATACGTTCAAGAGATATATGACTACGTAAGTTCTTTAAATCATTGTTCGTGTCATATTACTTTGCTATTAACTGTTTATCGTCATTGTGCTTATTATAATGGGATCAACAGACCCGATGATACCATCTTTGGTGACGGATATATATTAGTCACTACTCGATGTTAGCTTAATAAAGGAACCAATAGCAGTTGGAAACAACCAAAAACACAAACGTGCCAGGCCCTCGATGATTCCAATAAAAGCCCGTGCTAGGGTCAATGGCAGTTGAAAACCATCAATAACACAATAAGTGCTAGGCCCTCGGTGACTCTATTTTAGCACGTACGTAAGAGTCAATAGCAGTTGGTAACAACCAACAACACAATAAGTGTCAGGCCCTCGCTGACTCAAACGTGACCAAAAGGGGACAACAATCCCGATTTTTAAGACCGATTTATATACCTATGGATCCATTACATTCTAGTCTATAAATCAAATACGTCAAGCAAGACATATTGATAATTTCCCAACACCAATTCTTTACTCCAGATAGTACTATTTCCCGATAGTCAATTATTTCCCAACACCAATGCAGTAACGTGTATATTCCAATGATTTATAAATTAGTTACTTTAAAGATGCAAATACAACCAAATGGTTTTCATTTAAAAGATAATGCACCTAAATAACTTACACTTATACTTCATTTGCCAAAATGCCCAAAACTCAAGTATAAGTCTTTTATATGATTTATAAACTCTTTTATACCAAATATGCAAACTTACCCAAATACTCACACATTTGATAAATACCAAGTAAAACATGTTAATAAATCAAAAAGGACGTTTTTGGCGTGTACAAAGTTTTCACAAAGTATCTTGAACTCTCCTTGCTAGATTTAGACTATATCTAGGTTTACCCCAAAAGCTACATTTGAAGGAAAGTCTAGATCTGCAATATTTCTTCACTAGAAATCATCTTTAGTTCATAAGCAACCTAAATATATATCAAGAACAACTTCCAACAATAAGATCAATGGAAACCCTAGTCAAAAACCCCGAATCTTCCAAAATGGCCAAAACTCTAAAATAAGGAAGGTACTTCGAAATATAAGTTCTAGAGAACTAAACATAAAGGTTTTGACAAGAAATAAGATCTAAATGGGAGGAATAACTAACAAATCTTGATTTGGAGAGAAAACCCCAAAATAGGCAATAATGGAGGAAGAGAGGTTGGAGAAGATGAAGTTGGTAGCTTGATCTTGGATCTTGAAGATGAATAAACACATTGGAATGGTTGGGGAAGATGAAGTATGGCTCCAAAAATCGGAGCTATGGAGAAGAAATGGGAGAAAAACGAGTGAGGAAGAAGAAGATATGATAAATGGCGTGAAAATCCCGTTTTTATTAAGAACTGTAACCAAACAGCCGCTTAGGTGGGTTTCATGCGGGTAAAAGCGGCCCCAAAAGTAACCCGAGCACACCAGGACTTCGGGTGGGTTTTCAAGTGGGTTTAAGTCGCCCAGAACCCACTTTCTCCTCTGTTTGGGTAACCAAAGAGAATCTCAGGTGGGTTTCAAGCAGGTTTAAGGCGCCTAGAACCCACTTTCTTCACTGATGCAACAACTAGCACCGTTTTACTCCACCGTCGACCACCGAGACTTTCCCAACCTTAAACACACGGTTTCCATACGAAAACCTCCTACCCAGAGACTTAGATAATCCTAGATGAAGAATATAACACCTCATCTAACCACAACACAATATTGTCCGCTTTGGCCTGAGCCGCACGGCTATGTTTCTGGCGACCTAGCGAGGACTTCCCAGGGGGTCACCCATCCTGGTACTACTCCCACCTAAGCACGCTTAACCACAGAGTTCCAAGAACCTGCCTTGCGTGTGGCCACAAAACGCGTTGTGTTTAGGAAGGCCAAGGTTTACTTATGAACCCAGCATCACTCCTGTCCATGGCCGATATGGGATCTGCCTAAGGTGTTACAAAGAACCTGATATCAAAGTCATAATGTCTGAATTTACGGGCGTTACAATCCTCCCAACCTTACAGTGATTTCGTCCTCGAAATCAAATGGCAATGTCAAACTTCGAATGACACCTAACACGCAACGTCGAATCCTAATGGATCAAACCTCAGCTCTAAGATCTTAGCTGCCTCCCAACCTCAGGTGATTCATACCCCTTCACGGTAGCTTGGACTTCACATAAACGTCTCCACCATGGCATCAATAACTTCACTCCAACTATCAAACCCTTTCCAAGATACTATCCTCAGTCCAGGTTTACTTGGAGATTTACTCTAAGTTTCTCCTATCATGTTCTTGACAACACTCTTAGGCACATGCCTAACGGACAATTTATCTAACATAAACATGCTAAACTCCACGGAACTCCCAAAATTGATTAACAGCTCGAAGTAATTACTAACATTCATCATCAATAGCTAAAATCTATTAATCTCAACTTCATCATATAAGACCTTCAACACTTCTCGGGATTCAACCGGAAAGCTCCAATCACTTTAATGATGTTTGACCTCAAGAATACCAAATATTGACACCAATACCAACCAATTCTTAAGGCACATGACCACATAAATTCTAACCGAATATTGATGAAACGAGAGGGTCATCACGTAAATAACTCGAAATGGCCTGAAAGTCCAATATCTCAAAAGTTCCTATATCCACCGGCCGTTCAAATTGAAGCCCCAAAGGTGTACTTGCTCTAGTAAACTCTAGATCATTACATCGACTTCAACCAATTCCTTAAACCTCCTATCTAAGAAACTATACTTGACATTTTTCATATCGTTAATAACTTAAATTCCAACATATACAAAAATATACGAGCAACTAACCAAAGGAACTACCATTCACGTAACACTCACTTTAGAGATCTTACGAACAATTCTACCATCTCCGACATTTCTCAACAAGGAAAATACTAATTACATCACAGTAAGCTTAAACCACCACTCAGACAAGATCTCTTCTTCGAGGTCATATAGGTTCATACTTAGAACCTTCCAAAAGCCCAACTTGATCACAAGTTTTCAAGACATCAATAATTTCCGCATGCGATGCGTCTTCATTACAAACTCAAATTACCGAAATAATCCTACGGTCTAAAAAATGTTCCTTCTTGACAAAGTCCATCATCTATCCAAAAGAAGATCTAACATGATCACATACTTACGTCTTAAGTAACTTAAAAGATAACGTATAAGGTTCTAGCAACTTACCGCAAACCCGATTATCTGCTACTTAATTTCGCATAGACTCACCTGATCCTCACTTGAAATGCTTAACACAATAAGAATGGCTTTCATATCCAAGGTTTCCTACTGAGTTTAAGGTTTACATTTATAAGACTAAACAAATTTGTCAATTTCATTCCTCGGAGATTAAATAAACATAAAACCTTTGTAATTCAGTTTACGCATATGTAAATATTTTTACCATAATCGGTAATCCATGAAAATGACCAACCGTTAGTATACAAGCCCCTTTAAAAGCTACGTAATCATTATTTAAACTAATAATGATAACAACGAGGATACAATTAGTAAAATTTTCAAATGAATTGATATGGTCTTGACACACACTTGTTTATGTCATGTGTGTAAGATAAATTCATGCATTAAATAGTATGCAACAAAACCGTTGTACCAAAATTTCCAAATGTTTTCCTCTTTTAGCCATAAGAAGGCATGTAGTAAACTTTCTCAACAATAATAACATGCATCAATTTACTTCCCAAAACTATCCAAACGTTGTATGCATGCATCTTGGTCACATCATGTTATCAATTTGATTTGGATTTTGAATTTCAAAACCAATTAACAAAATGTTGATGTCTTTCTAAAACATTGGCTACCAAAATTAAAAATTACAATTAAAATGCACGCAAACCTTATGCAACAAAGGTTCTCATAAAATTAAAATAGAAATGAGGGAAACTTTATACTTGGATATCATAATAGTATTTATACGCAAAATAAATGACGCGAAATAAAATTATCAGTAGGCTCTCGTACCCAATACCGACACTAAAACGAATTCGTAAAATTCCAAAATCTCAAAATTGACTCATGAACATTACGCACCTAAAATTCAGGTGAAACTTGTAAACAAAAGTAGGAGGTACAGTAGTTCATGCATTTCAATCTTGACCCAAAACTCATGTATACCAAATAATTTCTCAAAATTCGAAAAAACATTATTTGTATGTCTCTTGGGAAAGCCAAGGAAACAATTTATGTTAGTTTCAAATTAAAACTCTTCTAAGACATAAATTTCAAAATTTGCAATTCTAGCAAAGTAGTACGAATTAAATGCTTAGTGAATAACTATGCAATTCTCATGCAACTAAAACAATTTAACAATTTAACAATTCCCAAGACATGGCCACACTCTTGAGTGTGCCCCAAAAGCTTTTCCAAAATAATAACTTGTCATGCGCAAATTCTTTTGACAACATAAAATAGTTTTACAACTTTGTTTTCTAAATTGAATGTTGTGCATGCATCCGGTTGGGACCCGAAGTCTTAGAACCACACTCACCAAGTCTACCACAAGACCGACATTGGGAAGCTTCATATCTTAAGACTTTCATCCATATCTAAATCCATCGATTTACAAATTCCTTCTCAGAATACGGATGATTCAACAAGCCTATGGTTCATAACTAACCATTTTCTCCGACTCTATAATGATCAAAGTTACATATTCGTCATATTTAGTTGTCACCCAAAATGACAATGCTACAAATACCAATTCTTTCAGCGGTTACATCATGTGAATTCATTCACTACCCCATCGGTCATCATGACAATGCGACTCAAGCACGGACACATAACTGTAAATTCATATCATCACCGGCCAGATAATTATACAAATTTACCTCACATGCAGATCCTTGTTACCATCATCATGATTATCGATTCTAGTGCAACTATTACCTCCAACCATCCTATCTTAAAGTGTCTAATTGTGAAATATCACCTCCGATCACTTAATCAATACGCTAGTTTGAGTTTAGGCATCTAAAATCAATACCTAATTCTCTCAAACTTATGCCCTAATACCAATTTGTAACGCCCTCAAATCTGGAAAGAGCGACTAATTTAAAATTGTCAATATTACATCAATTTAAAGATAATTCATTTCCTATGAATCAATACTTAAAGTTCCTCAAATAACAATTATACTAGGACATAATTACAATAGGGTGTTAGTAAACCCAAAAGAATCGCTATCTCCGAATGCGGAAAACATCATCAAGAGTCTAATCTTTATCGTGCCACTTCCTAGCACTCAAGTTCACATGTGTCGCTAGTACCAACCCCAACGGTAACCTGATGCACATGCCGAGAAAGAAAAAAGGTTAGGCTTAACGCCTAGTGAGCTCAAGAGTTTATAACATATTTATAATTGGTTTGAAACCAAAGGATTTGCTTGATAAAAGATAATTCTCAAATGAAATAGCTTTATTGTAAAAGCAACATCTTTCCCAAATTCATTATTTCCATAATAAAGCTTTAGACCAAAATAACATTTGAAATGAAAGCATTAAAAGTAGAAATACCCATTTTACATGATCCAAATCCAATACTCACACGACCATAAGTAAAGTTATGAAGGTAAAGCTAGAAACAAAACTTTAACCAAGTTTTATAAACCGTTAACTCACGCGTGCCTCTGAACGAGATAAAAATATCTGAAGCTAATGGGGGAGACCCGATGATACCATCTTTGGTGACAGATATATAATTAGTCACTACTCGATGTTAGCTTAATAAATGAACCAATAGCAGTTTGAAACAACCAACAACACAAACGTGTCAGGCCCTCGATGATTCCAATAAAAGCCCATGCTAGGGTCAATGGCAGTTGAAAAACATCAACAACACAATAAGTGCTAGGCTCTCGATGACCCTAATTTAGCACGTACGTAAGAGTCAATAGCAGTTGGTAACAACCAACAACACAATAAGTGTCAGGCCCTCGCTGACTCAAACGTGACCAAAAGGGGACAACAATCCCGATTTTTAAGACCGATTTATATGCCTATGGATCCATTACATTCTAGTCTAAAAATCAAATACGTCAAACAAGACATATTGATAATTTCCCAACACCAATTCTTTACTCCAAATAGTACTATTTCCCGATAGTCAATTATTTCTCAAAGTTAGGAAATCATAAAGTTACCCGACGCTACACGAATGACTAACGCACCCAAAACATAACGTCATTTAAATAAGACAAATTTCTATGAGACTCATTTTAGTCAAAACCGAGCAAAAACTCTATAACTCAACACTTATGCGATTAATCAAAACATTTATTAAGACACCATTTTCCAAATGAAATCATAGTCATATATATTTAAATGTCTCATAATGCAGTAACGTGTATTTTCCAGCGATTTATAAATCAATTAATTTAAAGATGCAAATACAATCAAATGGTTTTCATTTAAAAGATAATGCACCCAAATAACTTACACTTATACTTCATTTGCCAAAATGCCCAAAACTTAAGTATAAGTCTTTTATATGATTTATAAACTCTTTTATACCAAATATGCAAACTTATCCAAATACTCACACATTTGATAAATACCAAGTAAAACATGTTAATACATCAAAAAGGATGTTTTTGGCGTGTACAAAGTTTTCACAAAGTATCTTGAACTCACCTTGCTAGATTTAGACTAAATCTAGGTCTACCCCAAAAGCTCCATTTGAAGGAAAGTCCAGATCTGCAATATTACTTCACTAGAAATCATCTCTAGTTCATAAGGAACCTAAATATATATCAAGAACAACTTCCAACTATAAGATCAATGGAACCCACTTTCTCCTCAAAAGTCACCCGAGCACACCAGGACTTCGGGTGGGTTTTCAAGTGGGTTTAAGTCGCCCAGAACCCAGTTTTTCCTTTGTTTCGGCAACCAAAGAGAATCTCAGGTGGGTTTCAAGCGGATTTAAGGTGCTTAGAACCCACTTTCTTCACTGATGCAACAACTAGCACCCTTTTACTCCACCGTGACCACCGAGGCTTTCCCAACCTTAAACACAAGGTTTCCATACGAAAACCTCCTACCCAAAGACTTAGATCATCCTAGATGAAGAACCTGATATCAAAGTAATAATGTCTGAATTTACGGGCGTTACAAATAAATTGGTGTCTTTAAGTTATGATAGCTAGCTGCAGTATTATTTCCTATCCTAAGAATTGAGAAACTACAACTAGTTTTTACCATTACAAAAATGAAAATTACACACGCATGAATTTCATTGAACAACTTGAATGCAAAATACCAACCAACTTGTTTTTTATAAAAAGAAAAATGTACCTCATCAACCAACAAACACTACAAAACAAATCCTTTCAAGTACTGAGGATCTCGTTTTGCACGTTCTTGAAATTTCTTAAACCATCGATCTGATATATCCATTGGCACCACCAGTTTGCTTCCATAAACTCCATAGAACTACTGCATAAAATTAAACAAATTCTCCCCAACCGTTCGATCCTTTTCTCAGCAGTAAATTTGTATGTAGTAATTGAATTATTTTTATAGTTGTGTCCTTTTGACGTCAACCATTATTTTGCTACATTGAGAGCATGCAAGAGAAGATTATGCAAAATTGAGACAAGAAGCCATTGATCTCCAGGAGTACTCAAATGCAAAACTGGATCGAGTTACACGATATCTTGGTGTCCTTGCTGATAAGACCCGTAAGTTAGGTATGAATAAAAATTTTCTTCACATGTGCATTTTATTGTAGAAAGTAAGTAGTCTGTAAACACGTATTTCAGTTTGATCTCTTCTCCACATGCATTACGATTCTGGTATGATCTGTAACTTCTTTCCTCTTTAGTATAATTTTCTGAAGTTCATATTGAATTGCAGTCAAGTGTTCTCAAAGGTCATAAGCTAACATGTCATTTTTCTTAGTTGTTGTGCTCTGTTTTTACCTTCTACTTTTATACCGATGACTTGGTTCTGGTTGAAGTTCTCAAACCTATTTCTTTGTCTTACTTGTTTGTCATACACCCACCTATTAGATTCACGTATTAGAGAAATGAAAGAGAATCACATCGGATGGTTATGGAGGGGACCACTTCTGGGACTATAAAGGCTGTTAGTCATTCGGTTATAGAGGGGTAATTTCTTGCTCTCCATTTTGTAGGGTCTCCAAGTTGTTGTAGTCAAAGTAATTTGTTTCCATGTTCTGTCGTTCTTGCATCATTTTCATATCTCATCTCGCTGAATAAGATATGATGCATTACTTGGTATTTTTCTTCTTCTTAATCAATCTTTGTTTGTTATTAAGGGTAAATAAATAATTAACTGAACCGAATATAAGTTGGTGGATTAGGAAAATAAATTCTATGCTGTGCCTAGGCCCTAGGCCCTAGGGTTAGGGAATCTTGTATCAACCCCCTTTTCACCATTTTCTTTCAGGGAAAGCCAGGAAGAGGTGTAAAAACCGCTCAAATTGTTCTTGCAACTTGTAGTGTTATTTCGGTAAGTTTTATGATTCGCATATATTTGGATTGATAAAAACATGTAGCAAACCAAAATTTCCCCTAATGCAATTGGTAGAACTTTGTGCCTATACTGTTAAGGATGGTCCATTACGTTATAACTAATATAATTGAAAATTAATTTTGATAACGTATCACTTTGCGGCGATTGACAAGTATTGGGACATCCTCCATGTATCACCTACTTGTATGTATGGTACAATCAGTTGATGCACATGTTGTCTTAGAACCCATTAGTTGTAGGTTAAAATGTATAAATACTAACATTTAACTCCCATTTAGCATTGTTTTGATATATGAAAATGGTTGCAATTGAACCATAAATACTAGTTGTAGTTAAAATGTAATGCAAATCAAGTTAAGTTTTGGTTAATTTCAAGAGTACATTGTGAAATTCTAAATGTTTGTCTTTCTTACTGGTCTTATCTACGTGTTTAAGTTGCCATGTACATTAGTTTCTAATTGCATTACATATTTACTTGATTATAGTGTCTGCTCGCACACCATACCATTGATTCATGCACACACCATTGATTAATTATTCTACTCGTATTTTCTGATTATCTGTTATATCACTTATCTTATTTCTTGCTTGCACACACCTTTGTTTCGTGCACAAGCTGGGGTTCTCCATGGAATTAGCCTCTTGATCCTAGAAGTTGAGGTAAGGTTTACCTACATCCTACCCTTCCTGGATCCTACCTACGAGTGAGATATACTAGGTTCGTTTGATTTACTTTGGTTCCAGTGAACTTCTAAAAATTATGGTAATACGTTGGTGTGGTGAGCTAAAACCAACTCTTATTATTTTCTTTTGATAGATTGGATAAGGTCCTTAAAATAAAGTTGTGGTTATGATTTAATGATGGATGTTGAATATTTGAGGTTTTTTGTGTTGTGCTTGCTGTTACTTGACCATTTCACTAGTGGAAGGAGGTGTCACATGATCATTTCATGTTTTTTCGTTTTACACTGGTTATTGAAATATCTGTACCTTCCATATAGAGATTTGATATGATTTTTAATGTATTATTTTTCTTTTTAAAAATTTAAAACTAATGCCTCTTAAGAATTTTACTGTTATAATTTATTTATCAAAAACCACAAACACCCCATCTGTGTAATTTTTTAATGTATATTGTATTAATGTATAGCTGACCAAATAAGCTATAAGGGGATGTTTGGTTGATCTTCCATTGAGTCCTGTATGAATAAAGTTGTCTTTGTGGATTAATCTGTCTGTATAAAATGAGAAAGTTTTTATTTGGGAGGGTTTTTTATAGATGAAATGATCTTGTTTTTTCATTGGGAATGACATGTTTGGAGAAAAAATTAGCTTTCTGCATAAAGCTTAATGAAATTTGAATAAGTCACTTTCTATATCATTAAGCCACTACCAAACGGTCATGTATAGCTGACCGAATAAGTTGTAAGGGGTTGTTTGGTTGATCTTCCATTAAGTTCTGTATGAATAAAGCTGTCTTTGTGGATTAATCTTTCTGTATAAATTGAGAAAGTTTTTATTTGGGTTTTTACTGAAATTGAAATGGAAAACAATCTATGCTTACCAAAGAAAGACACAAGCCTACACCAGGTTTATGTATCATGGTTTGTAAGAAAGAAAGTTGACTGTTCGTTGATGCAGAAACAATCAGATATTTTGCTAGATGGCGATGATTTGGATGCTATTGTGGCTTTGCCTAAGAGAAAATTGTGTGATTGATGAAGCTACGGGTTCTGATAGGGTACCTTTTCATACTGTCACGTGTTATTTGCCACAGTTAGTTTTTTATGTCAGTTTAATCGTCTTGAAGAAAACTTTCTAATGATATATTTTGTTGTAAAATTATTTATTTTAATATAATTTAATGGGTTACATAAATTAATCAAAGGATAAAAAAAATAAACAACTCAATAGGGGTAATTGGTCATTTTATTTGTCATATCCAGTTAGTTCTGTCTTATCCTGTTTGTCTGGAAACTGAACACACCCGTAGTAGCCACAAGTGGATATATAGATGGCAGGATTCGAACCCGAGTTGATTTTATCATCCCCTTGTCTTTATCCGTCAGTTCCCTTGTGGTTAAAGGCTTGTTATCACTGTAGTTTAATTGTTTTTAATCTTTCAATTGTTTTATAATCATTTGATATCATTTACATCCTATGGAACTTTAGCCTCTCTTTGTTTACTTATCTATAATATATCAATTCCTTATTTCTTTTGGTTCAACCAATGTAGGGTGGTTATGAAGACTTTTGCCAAATTGCCTCTCTATGTACTCAACAAATTGGCTCAAAGTGTTGTCAGTTCTTCAACCCTTCAAATTTTATGAAGTTTGAAAAAGATGAATCAGAGAGAATCTACGTTCTATCTTTTTATTTGTACGCTATGTGCACGGTGAGGTTTTGCATATTTTTTCAGGGTTTATCTCTTTTATTCTTGTTAGTACAATTTGAATGTTAAAGATTATATAGATAGGTACAACATACAACGAGGTTCAAATACGAAGTCTAAATATCGTGAGAGTGTAAGGGAAGATTCTTATGTGAATAATTGAAAAATCCATTTGAGTATGCATATGTGAATCCCTATGAATATTATGTAACGTCTAGAATTTTTTGGATTTTTTTAGTGATTCACATGTGAACCTCCCCATTCTAACCCTCATGATATTTAGTCTTCTTATTTATGAACTGTCCCCACACTCAACATACGTAAATACATATATTTTATCGTTTTCCCTTCCCCGTTACAATAATATGCTTCTTCCTATGTGTATAGGTTTCTCTTACTCCGGCCAGAATGGATATGAGTGAGCTTGATGAGGATTCTGATGGTTTCCTTCAACCTCATGTACATACCCTGCCACAGTTTGTTCCTTCATTAACGAATTACTGAAAAATAATCTTGTTTCTTTCAAAACCCTGGTTTTATTTTGATTTTTGTAAACATCATAAGAAAATCTTAGGGGCTGTTTGGTTGGTTTTCCATTAAGTCCTGTATGAATAGAGCTGTCTGTGTGGATTAATCTGTTTGAGAGGGATTTTTCGTAGATAGAAGTAATGTACCTTTTCATTTGAAGGGGCCAGCTTGGAAAAAAAACTTGGCTTTCTGCATAAAGCTCCCCCTAAAAGCTTACCGAATAAGACACTTTATATAATTAAGCCAATACCAAACAGACATGATAGTTGACGGAATAAGCTATGAGTCCCATTAAGCTAATTGAGCTGCTAACGAACAGGCCCTTATTTAAACTTGCTGCCAGGAAATGGAGGCTTATATCAGAGGTCTTATTCCTAACTTGGCTCAGCTCTGCGGTATGCCTGCAGAATTCATTCAAATGTATTGCCACATAGCTGCTCACAAATTCAAAGGTATGCCTGCAGAATTTCGTTTCTTTTCCTTTTTAAGGATTAACAAGTATTTCACATTTGTATTTTGGATTATGGTATTTTGGGACCTATGGGATCATTCACGATAGTCTTTGGAATGTTTGAATCGTTAAAAAATAAAAGAAAATATGGCTTAGACCTTGTAGTCGTTACATCCCCCTTGTTTATATTTTTTCAATTTTGCAGCGTTTTTTGTCTCTACGGATTTTCAGTGTTCATCTTTGAGGAATTATTTTATTCACAGAGAACGCTTGCATAAAGATGATTTTGCTCAGTAATTGTATTCAAGAACTAATGGAACTACACCAGGTAATGTTAACTGAACACTTTTTTTTCTGGAATTTCAAATGTCTGATCTTTCGCATTGAATGATATTCATTGTGAATGGTCTGGTTATTCACTGTGAATAATTGTAAGTTCAGAGATGCAGAGTTAAGTATTCAAGCAGGAGAAGAGAAAAAGATCATTCTCTAGACAGAATAGTGTGTGAAATTCGTTATTCGTTGTTTACTATGAAAATTACACACATACACACACATATATATAATATATAAGTTGAGAGAGAGAGAGACAGAGAGTAAAGGAAAGTTCATTTAGTAACCTTGAATATTTTAGGAACCCTGGAACCACCTATTTTATATAGTATTCATGATGAATTGCCTTTAATAATAAGGAATATTATTCAATCATGAATATCTATCACGACATTTCATCATGAATACTAACATTAAATTTTTGATCCATTCAAGCTACCTTAAATTTGTGTTCTTACTAACATCTGTGCTTCCATAATATCGAACTTTATGGCAATTTTCCTCTGCGTTCTTAAATGTTTGCTTACAGACTTTTTTCCGCTGTTAATCATAATAGGCAAGGGATGGAGAAGGTGATACTGACCAGAATGATAACTGGTTTTCACTAGCATCTGCACAGCGTATATGCGGTGAGCTCATTTATTATCTGATTCTAACACACATATGGTGCTACATTTACCTTTTTTGGACATTAGGAACCCGGGAACCGTCGTCCATAGTGGGTCATGTGTCCCTCTTTAGGGTGAATATTCATCATGAATAACATATTCATGATGAATATGGACGTGTTATTCATAAAGTTCTCCCATTAGAAGCTTACTGAATAAGCCACTTTTTATATCATCAAGCCACCACCAAACAGTCATGTATAATTGTTGGAACCCAGATCCCTTTCTAATGATGAATCAATAGATCAAATATGGAAATATGCGTGGAAGCGAAGTAGATCTGTGAATTATAGTAATAAGCAGTAAGAACAATAAGAAAAGTAATGGAGAACAATAGTTAATTCGTATTGAAAACCTGGAAGACGATTACAATACGTTGAATGAAATGCGCAATTAGCTCTAAAAAATATCTTTCCGATCGACTACTATTACATTCATGAATAGAGCTATTTAGATGATTACAATGATAAAAGTCAACTGTCTAGCCTATTACAAATTGACACGTAAGCTAAGCTTGTAATAAATTCAGTTGCACAACTAATTACACGGAAAGTATGCAAGCCACGTAATCAGGAGCGCGTATGATGCTTCTGTTGAAGTCTAGCTGTTCTTCCAAACTTTGGCGTCTCTGTGATGAGTGGAGTCAGAAGATAAACTTCTGATCTTCTGCACTTGTACATTTCTGGTTCATACTTCTTTGTAAATGGGGTCTAACAATCTCCCCCTAAGTATGAAATCCAGAATGTTGAAATGGTAGCTTCGTTTGAATTCAGTTCCGTTTATTTCCTTAGGCTATAAAGTTGTTTGGTCATTCAGCTTGTATTGTATTCGATCAGAAGGGGGCAGTTTGTTAAATGATTTTGGAGATCATATCTGTAATTTTTCTGATTTTCATGATGCTTTCAAGTTTCTTCACTATCTTCTCTATTGCTTCTTTTCCTTGATCGTCAACCTCAACAGAGGCATAACATTTGACAATGTATACGACCTCTGAAGAGTATTTATGCACCTCTTTTACTCTGAAGAAGCTTCTTCTGTGTGGCCTCTTGAACACAACCCCTTCTTCTGGTTGAGTGAGCACTCTTCCAGTTCTAAGAGCGTTAAGACCCTCCAAATCTTCATTTGGAGCAGAGATACATAAGTTGTCTACTTTGTAGTTTAGCCCAGTTTGGAAGTCTACCTGTCTTCTGTATCGGATGAAGGATTTCATGCATTCGATGATCCGGAAGTAGGCAACTTTATCTTGACTGTCCCTCCTTCTATTCATTTGAATCTTCATGAACTTCTTCAGAGTTATGAGATCAGAAGAATTAATGGATAATAAATCATTATCACAGAAGTAGTAAGTCTTGTTATCTTCTCTTACTACCTCATAGATAGTATACCAAATCTCTGATCGTTCGAATTGGGTGTGCTTGATCGCAGAGATTGCTTTGATTGGTACAATCGAGTAAGCCTCCTTTCTTGCTTGCCTAGACTCATAAATCTGTCTTTGTTAGCATCACTTACGTGATAGTCATTGGAAAAATTTGGCAGCATCAAAAATATCTTTTGATCAACAGGATCATACATGTGTCTGTGTTTAAATTCCAGAGTAGGTAGTTCAAGTCTCCCGAACTTCTGTTTTCTTTCTTCATAAGCAGCTCTGCACTTCAATAACTCCTCTCTTTTAGCTTTTTCAAGATTTTCCCGTGCTCGTTCAGCTTCAGCCTTGGCTTCATCAGCTTCAGCTTTAGCCTTTTCAGCATATGCTCTGTCTTTTTCAGCTTGTGCCATGGCTCTTTCAGCTTCAGCCTTGGCTTTATTAGCTTCAGCCTTAGCTTTATCAGCTTCAACTTTAGTTCTTAGTTCAACTACAGTTCTGATTCTATCTTCTTCAGCTCTGGCTCTGTTTTCAACTTCGACATTTGGTTGAGGGGTAGGAGCAGAGGGTCTTGTGGAATCTGAAGTTCTTGCACATGATGGTTGAGATTGTGTCCTTGTATTTCCAAGAATCTCTAGTAGAAACTTGGCCACCTGTGGATCTTTGGGAAGAGGACCAGTGTGTGTAGCTAGTGGAGTTTGTTTAGAAGAGGGAGGAGGTGCAGAGGGTGAAGAGGCCGGAGCTTTACCTCTGTCTTGATCCATTTTCTGACCAATTTCGATTTTTACCTTCTTAAGTTTTTCCAAATTCTCCACCTTCTGAGAATCAGAATCATGATCCTCAGACCTTTTACGCTTTATCTCTGCTTTCTTGCAAGCCCTAGCCTCTTTTGCTTTATTCTTTTCTTCAAAAACAACAGACAAGGAGCTGACCAGAGACGATAACTTCGTAACAGAGGTTTCTAAAGTTGTGACCTTCAGATCCATGTTGGAATTACTTGTATTTGTTTTAGAAACATATTTCGAATTCAAAGCATTCATCCCGTCGATCATGGCTCTCTGAAAGACGGCCATATCAGATTTCTTGACCAGAGAAGAAGAGGAAGCAGAAGCATCTTCTGAGGGAATCACAGCCTTGATAATTTTCTGAATATCAGCAACGAAGGAGTCGTATTCATCAACAGATATAGTAACCTATAGAGTCGGAAGCTCTTCTGGAAGATAAAAAATTGCATCTGAGTTAGCCTTAATGCCAGCGTCCAGAGCATGGAAATGATCAGAAGCAGAATTCCTCTGAGACTCTTCATTGTCAGAAATGAGCTTTTGGATGGCGTCCAGAGTTTGAGTCTGAGCAAGTTGTTCGTTACGAATAGCTGTGAGCACGGTTTGCTGAGATTCAAGGGATTGTTTTAGATCGTCCATAGATCGCTGAATTTTATCACCAAATGCCATAAACGCTGCATTGGTGACGAAATCAGAAGTGGTAACCGGTGCATCTCCAACACATGGAGCCCCTTGTCTCTCGCGTTCAGAGAGGCCCTCACTCACACCTGTTTTTACGTTGAGTGTGAAGGGACTTCCCACCTGTCTTCGAGGACTGTCATTGACAAGCACCTCTTCGGTTGTTCTGATTGCTTCAACTGATTCCTCATCATCAGAGGATAAGGAGCTGAAAAAAATGTGCTTACCTTGGTGAAGGGTAAAGACCCCGGTAAGTGGTGCATCCTGTGGCTGTAACCCCTCTTATGGGATTTCGTCAGCATCTAAACTATCAAAGGGTATGGACGTACCCTCTGCTGTCCCTAGGACTTCGTTGGTCACGGAGACTTCAACGATTGGTGTAGGTTGTGGCGAGTTTAGGGGCAATGGAAATCTTATATTTTCATCATCGCCCTATTGAGAGGATGATGAAGAAGAGGTGGATTCCCCTGCGGTGCTTGATTCAGAAGAACAAAGAATACCCGCTGATCGGATGGCTTTTGGGTGGTTTGGACTGGGTTATCCTTGTTCAATGAGAGTAGATGTGTTGGCATCTACCTCAGGTGTTGTGATTACCCTTGGGGAACTTTGTGAGATTCGCTCGTATGTCTCTGTGGACATCTTCAGTACCTTCTTTCATTAATAGGTCAAGATGGGTAGAAGCACTCGGTTGTTTACTCAAATTCTTTTCAAGCTCATACTCACTTGACCCCTCACTGCCTAAACTAGGCTCTAAATGCTCTGGGGTAGATATTCTCGGTTCTAAGTATACCAGAGAGCGTCTATAAGAAATGAGATTAAGAGAGGTTGAAGGGATAAGATTTAACATGTACCTGAAGAGCTCCCTTGGTGATGAATATCCATTGCCATCGATTGTAGGCTTGTAAGAACTCATGGATGCAATTTTGCAGAATGGTTGAAGTAGTGGAGCTTTCCGAGCACCGATTGCTGGAAAAGTGAATAATGACAAAAACCTTGGAAACATTAGAGCTGGAAGGGCTTTCCCTTGGTTCTGGTGAGAAACCTTTGTGTGCACAGCAACCTTCATTTCTTAAAAAATCAAGCTTGTATAATCCAGTGGTCTATTGAAATACATACCATACATGATTGTAAAGATGTTCTTGCTTGCCTGGTCTAAGGAACCGATTTTGCAGGTTAGGCTTTTGTTTAGAATGGAAACCAATACGTTCCACATTGGAGGTAATTTCTTCCTCTTGAACTCAGATAACTTCGTGAGTGGTTTATTGTAACCCAAGAAATTGATAAAGGCGAGCAGGGGTTCTGGGGTAGGGTTTTGTTCAAGGTCAGGATTTGGTACTGTTTGACCTTCAACATCGGTAATGGGTTGGGGCAATTGAAAATATCTTGCGATTTTCTTCCTTGTGATAGGTATCTGCACAGCAATGTCGGTTTCGTTGCGACATACATTGATTTCCATACTTCGTGGACATAGATTTCAGGGACGTTAGGGTTGGTTAAAGTTAGGGTTCGGTTTAGTGAATGGTTTTGTAGGAACTCAATCATTACCCTGTAATTAGCCAGATAGGTATTTGGATCTAGAAGAACTTGAACATTGTTGGTCTTCAATGGTAGTTTAATGATCGGAGCACTATCAGGCGTTGAGTCGATTAACTTTCCTTCTTCGTCTTGGACATTCAGATTTGCAGATTGAGTCGCCATTGATGGAATTTGGAGGATTTTGGAAGGCTTTGAGAGAGCAGGGATGCAGATTCGAGTAATAGCTTGAGGAAAAAGATGATGCATTGTAAATTTCCAAATCGAGGTTTATATATGAGAGAGAAAGAGTACTCGAGTGTAATTTAGGATGGGAAGGGTTTTAATTTAGGGATTAGCAAAACGGTTCGTATTTGCTGATGTAAGCACGCAGGCGTGCAGTCATGTAATGACACGATCAATGACACGTGGACAACTAGGTAGTGTGTACATGATGACTGGCACGTGGATTGATGGGTGACGAAAAGGGTTTATCGCTTTAAACCATTGAGTATTCCCTCCAAAAATTAAAAGGAAATTAATAATAAAAATTACTAATTAAACAACAGATAATCTGTTGATTAAAATAATTTTTGAGATTAATAAATCATTTTAATGAATTTAAAATCAGACATTTGGTTGAATAAATCAGTTTTGTACCAAATGAAAGTTTACTATTCCATGCCAAGTATTTTTTAAGAAATTTAAGTAAAATGAGAAAATTTTAATTAACCTTGAAGGCAAGACTTAAATAAAATGAACTTATTAAAAAGAATTTCAGAAGAAAAACAAAGTCAGAGAATAGCTGGTCATAGAAAACAGTTTGTGACCAATAATGTCAAAGAACATCTTTTCAGAAAAATTTAAGTTGAATATGAAAATTCTTAGTAACCTTGACGGAAAGAGTTATTCAGAAGAAACAGATGCAAAGAAAACTTTTACGTAAAGAGAGGTTCAGAAGACAGCTAACTTCTGTTAGACTTGATATGCTCCCCCTCGAATTTGTTCTTTGTGCTCCCCCCTCAAAAGTTGCATTTGGCTCCCCCTTGCTTTTGCAAGTTATGCTCCCTTTATGTGATCACTTGGTTCAGAAATGTAAGATCTATTCTTTGAGGAACAGAGGTGTCCAGAGGCTTCTGACCGCCTCTGGATTAAACCATCAGAAGTGACCAGAGGCTTCTAGACAGTTCTGATTTGCCCGAAACAAAAAAATTATAAGACAAAACAAAATAAACAAAACAAACAAAACAATATGTACAAAAATAAGTAATTACACTTAATCCTATGAAGATCATAGAATTAAAGAAAATTACATATTTAACATGCCCAACTTGCTGACTAAGAAATTGAATCGTTTCTCATCCAGAGCTTTTGTGAAAATATCAGCAAGTTGATAATCAGTAGAGACAAAATACATTTCTATTGTGCCTTTCTCTACATGATCTTTGATAAAATGATGCCTGACATCGATATGTTTTGTTTTTGAGTGCTGAACTGGATATTCAGTGATGGCTATAGCACTTTCTGAGTCACATAGGATAGGAATTGTGTCGTATACTAATCCGTAGTCTCTGAGCTGAGTCTTCATCCATATTACTTGGGAGTAGCAACTGGCAGCAACAACATATTCAGCTTTCGCTGTTGATGTTGAAACACAGTTTTGTTTCTTGGATGTCCAACTAATAAGATTGTTTCCTAGAAGTTGACAGCTGCCAGAGGTACTTTTTCTATCCAACTTGCATACTGCATGGTCAGAATCTGTATATGCCATTAAATCAAATCCAGAATTTTTAGAATACCAGAGACCTAGTGATGAAGATCCCTTTAGGTATCTAAAAATTCGTTTAACAGCACCCAAATGTGATTCTTTTGGGTTGGCTTGATATCGAGCACTGAGGCAAGTGGAAAACATAATATCTGGCCTACTAGCTGTCAGATACAAAAGTGATCCTATCATACCTCTATAGCTTGTAACATCCATTGATTTCCCAGAGGGATCAGGGCCAAGTTTCGTGCTAGGAGAGATATGACTTTTCATAGTTGAGGAATTTTGAAGATGAAATTTCTTTAGCATGTCAGACACATGCTTGGCTTGGTTTATAAAAATGCCAGAGGCATTTTGTTTGACTTGGAGTCCTAGGAAGAATGTTAGTTCTCCCATCATACTCATTTCAAATTCTTTTTCCATCAATTTTCAAAACAAATCAACTTCTGTCTGATGAGTAGACCCAAAGATTATGTCATCCACATAGATTTGGACAACAATTAACATACGTTTGCCTCTTTTGATGAAAAAGGTTGTATCAATTTTACCTTTTTCGTAACTGTTACTGATCAGAAATGTAGATAAGCGTTCATACCAGGCTCTTGGTGCTTGCTTCAAACCATATAAAGCTTTGTCGAGAAGATAAACGTACTTTGGATGTTTAGCATCTTTAAAACCAGCAGGTTGTTCAATGTACACTTCTTCTTAAAGTAATCCATTTAGAAATGCACACTTCACATCCATCTGATACACTTTGAAGTTTTTGTATGTAGAGAAGGCCAAAAATAGTCGGATTGCTCAAGTCGTGCGATTGGGGCAAAGGTCTCGTTGTAATCTATTCCTTCTTCTTGACAATACCCCTTAGCCACCATTCGAGCTTTTTTCTGATCACTATGTCGTCTTCATCTTTCTTGTTTGTGAAGACCAACTTGGTACCAATGGCGATTTTGTCCGTTGGCAAAGGTACTAAGTTCCAAACTTTATTTCGGTCAAACTGAAGCAGTTCTTCTTGCATAGCTTCCACCCAGCTAGGTTCTTGCAAAGCTTCATGAACATGCTTTGGTTCGATCATGCTAAGAAAATTTACATAGAACGCTTCATTTGTAGTAGCAGATCTTGTTTTGACACCTTCAGATGGACTTCCAATAATGAGATCTGGAGTGTGTGACTTGGTCTATCTCTTCATCCTAGTTTGAGGTACTTGTTGAGCTTGAACTTCTGTTTCAGAAGATTGAATAACCTCTTCTGGAAATGATTCTGAATCTTGAGCAGCACCTAAAATCTCCCCCTCAAATGAAGGCACATAAGTGGCTTCTGTACAGTCACTTGATGGAATGGGAAGGACAAAAGTTTCTGGTGGACTCTCATCAGATAATACAGGATCATAAAGAGTAATTCCAGAAGCTTGGAGAACTTTAGGAATACTCAAGGATGTATTCTTTGGTATTTGCTCTGAAAATATTTCTTCGCCCATGAAATCTTGAAAAATTGCATCGATTTCGGATTCTCTGGCACCTGAAAGATAATTAGAGGTAACTGTGTTAAGTTTGAGTTCAGAAGCAGAATACTCAGAAGTCAATTGAGTTTGATCATCAAAATCTGTTAGGACTTTATTTAATTGTGTCAAAATAAGGAAAGGTTACTTAAATGTAAACATGGCAAGTGTATAATGCCATTCTCCTAGTTTCCTTATATCGTTTAACTCCTTCAATATAAATAGATACATAGGTTCATTGTATGAGAGTACACATATTATTGAGAGCTAAGTTGCGAGAGAGATCTGATATTATTAATACAAGTAAGATATCCGACTTCGGATCTTCATTAAAATCAATGTGTTCATCGTATTCCTGTTTAAATACTTTAGTACTTGATGATCAAATGGGCTCCTCCTCCTTTTGGTATTTTGAAGTTGAACACAGATGGTTCTTCAAGTCAATCTACGCAGAGTGAATCGGTCCCTAAGGAACCCCCGAAAGGGCAATTACAGTTCACAGCGCCCTTGACTAAACTAATCTAATAGAAAGTCAAGGGGCTTGAAAGCTTACCTTCTAATCATATTATGGGATCTACAAAATCGATGTTAATGCTTTCCATAACAGTCTTAGTACGTAAATTAAAAACTCTAAAAGCTCTTGAATTTAACGAATATCCTAAGAATTTAGCTTCATCTGATTTCTTATCAAACTTGCTAAGTTTTTCTCTGTCATTTAAAATAAAACACCTGCATCCAAAGATATGAAAGAGTTTGACACAGGGTTTTCTTTTATTTATAACCTCATAAGAGGTTTTGAGATGCCTCTTGACGATAATGGATCGATTCTGAGTTAAACAAACAGTGGCTACAGCTTCCGCCCAATAATGGATAGGGTGTTCAGAAGCTGCAAGCATCGTTCTGGCAGCTTCCACCAAGGTTCTGTTGCGTCTTTCTACTACACCATTTTGTTGAGGAGTGCGTACAACAGAGAAGTTCTGTGCAATTCCATTTTCAACTAGGTATGCTTCAAGCTTGGCATTCTTGAACTCAGTACCGTTATCACTTCTTAGCTACTGAATCTTCTGGTGTAGAAGAACTTGGATTTTAGTCATCATATTCTGCAAGACAATAGGCACTTCTGATTTTTGTTTGACAAAAGCGAGCCATGTATACTTGGAAAGTTCATCAATAAGTACCAGTATATACTTTTTACCAGATAGACTCTGGATTGCAATGGGACCACAGAGGTCAACATGTAGCAATTGCAGAGGTCTAGTGCAAGAATGATCACTTTTTGTTTTATGAGATGCTCGTTTTATTTTTCCCATTTCAAATGCAGGGCAGAGGTGATCCTTTTGGAAGTGGACTTCTGGAAGACCAGTTACCAAATTGTGTTTGACTAGCATCTCAAGGTTATCAAAATTTAAATGAGACATTTTGTGATGCCATAACCATGCAAGTTCACTCTTTTTGGAGATAAGACAGAGGGTTTCTTTACCGTCCTTTGATGTGAAGTTCATCATATATAGATTACCTTTTCTGTCTGCTTTCCAGAGTTCTTCACCTGCCTTAGAAAACAGGTAACAATGATTTTCATCAAATGCGACAAGTATTTTAGAATCACAAAGTTGACGTACACTCAGCAGGTTATGTTTCAAGCCAGAAACATGAGCTACTTTTGGTAAGGTAATATTACCTTCTTGTAGAGTACCGTAGCTTTTTATTTGACCCTTACCGTTGTTTCCAAATATAGCTCCACCACATTTGTCTTTAAATTGGGAGAATAAGTTTTTCGTTCCAGTCATGTGCCTCGAGCATCCAGAGTCAAGATACCAGATGTGCACACGTTGCTTCTGCATTCAAAGTCAGACTGATTTAGGTACCCATTTCATAATGGGTCCTTTAATGTTAGTTTTAGACTTCGCAGCATTTTTATCTTGCATCTTATTTGATTTTGCAGGGTTTATAGGTTTGCTCTTTTTATTTTCAGTATTTTTGATTTTCTTTGGTTTAGTCCTGAGGTTTGAAAAATTATCATATGAACGATCAGAGGGCTTGGAGAAAAATTGCTTTAGTTTTAAGAATAGAGAAAAACATTCAGAATTCTGAAACATAAAAGATTGCATGGAATTTTCATTAGAATAATGATAATTACAATTCTTCTTATTTCTGTCTATACTAGTATCAGTAGTTCTATTGAACTTCTTAGCTAGGTTAGACTTATGCTTAGAATCATAAGTGTTCTTCTGCTGAGGCTTCCTCTGATAAACCTTCTTAGGAACTTTGGGAGTTACTGAAATAGGAGCAGAAAGATTAGATTCGCATTTGCCTTTTTTAGCAGGAGTAAACTTTGGAGGACTTGATTGCAGAGATTCTTGCTGAACATACAATTTCTTTTTAAGACTTTTCTCTTTCTTAAGTTCATGACAAGATTTGGCCTTAAGACACATCTCAATGAAGTCTGGATGAATGAAAACCAATTTTCTTCCTGTTGGAGGAACAGAGAGGTTTGGTATTCCACTTGAATGTTTTTCAACATTCGTACCGCAGGCTACGATCTCCAGAGGTTCATTAGTATATAAGAAGGGAGGTTCCTCATTCTTAGCTACCTCTGGAACCTTTTTGTAAACAGAAGGTAATTGATTTTCTAAATATGAAAAATATGTTTTTGAGTTATCAAATAAATCATCACCTTGATCATCATTATCCCAGGGATATGAGATTATTTCCAAATCGTCTTGTGATTGCGAAAGATTTAGGTCGACAAAAGAACAAGGAAATATCTCTGGATGGTTTTATGAAGAATTTTGCTGAACATTTTCGTGTTCATGTTTAAAGCATTTATCCAGAGTTGAGAGAATATCATTTTCAAAACTAAGACGTATCTCTTCTTCTGCTTGTATAGGAATAAATGCATCAGCCTCTGTATTTAAAGTTATATGAGTATTTGAGCCAAATCTGAAAATGCCACCTTTCTTCTGAATTTTATTCAGATCAACATTTGTTTTTCCAGATGAATATTCGATATTTTTAAACTTGAGTTTTCTTTGATGATGACCATTTTCATATTTTGATTTTTTTAAAATAGATTGCTCATATATAATTGGAAACATAGGCTTTTGTTTTTGTCCTAGACAGAAAACAGATTTCACAGTGGACCTCTTTTCACATGTGAAGGGATCCAAATCATCGAAACCAAGTTCGGATCTCCCTTCTTGTGTATTTATTTTGTCATGAACCTTTTGAGCATCCAGATATGTTTTAATCTGTAGCGTTTGGTTCTGAAGTTCAACGTGTAAAAACTCTCTTTCTTTTTGAAAATAGTTTTTAAGTGCAACATAATTCAATATGTCACTTTCCTTAGCCTTAATCTTCTTTTCTTTGTTTTCCAAAAGTTTAATGAAGTTCAATTTCTCTTCCTTGAACTTAACTTCTGTATTTTTTAAAATTTTGGAAATCTTCTCATTTTCAGCACTTAGCTCCAGTCTTCTGTTAAAAGATCCATCTCTCTTTTGTAAGTCTCTCTTTCCCTTTGAGTTACAGAAGGTGTTTGTTCAATATTTTTTCGCAATTTCTTTTCAACTGTAAGCTTTTGCTTAAGTTCTTCAAAATCATTTGACAATCGCAGAATGGTGTTTTCGAGTTCAGATGATTCAGAGAGAGTACTTATCGGTGTTTCCGAAGGCTGATCTTCTGATTCATTAGTTGTGGCCATTCCGGAGAACATGGCTTCATCTCCGCTAGACTCATTTCCTAGCCAGTTCTCTTTTTCTACATAGTGAGCTCTTTCAACGACATTGTACTTATAATTGTTTTTGTAGAGTATTAAATCGATGAAAGGTTTGCTCCAGAGATTCTTCAGGAATTGCCTGGAAGCTATTGTATTCATTCAGAGCTTGAGCTCTTCTGTTTTTCTTCATTTTAGCTCCTCCATCTAGAATATTTTCTAGCTGATCCCATAGCTCTTTAGCAGTATCACAAGAATCTAGAGACTGGAAAATTTCATTTGGAATTGCCATGATTAAGAGACTCTTTGCCTTTTTGGCCAATTCCACTTTTGCCTTTTCCTCATCAGACCAGTTATCCCTCAGCTTTGGAACTTGTCTAGCAGGGATTTCATCGGTAATGGCAGTAGCAGGAATCCTCGGAATAGTTGTCATTGGAATAAACGAACCATTTTCAATGATAGGGTAAAGTTCTATATCCAAACCCTCATAAAAATTGATCATATGCATCTTCCATTGTGGATATTCATCACGGATTAGAGTAGGAGGTCTGGTTAGGGATCAGGAGGTGTATACGACATTCAAACTTGAATTTGCCATATTTTCAGAAACAGGGATTTGTGAAAATTACTGAATAATTGTTGAAATTTGGAACAAATAAATTTCAGATTAGTTGAAACAAGACGATATTCATACTAATCTCAGTTTTAAACCAAAATTACGACCGATTTAGAGAAAATTGTTATGAAATTAACAAAATATCGTAACAACAGGGTAGAATTACGAACAGTAGCTTAAAACTGAAAAATACTGCAAATAGAAGAGGGATTTCTCCAAATAGAAGAGATCTAATAATCAATAGATTGATTATCAAGCTATGATACCAATTATTGGAACCCTGATCCCTTTCTAATGGTGAATCAGTAGATCAAATATGGAAATATGAGCGGAAGCACAGTAGATCTATGATTTATAGTAATAAACAGTAAGAACAGTAATGGAGAACAATAGTTAATTCGTATTGAAAACCTGGAAGACGATTACAATACGTTGAATGAAATGCGCAATTACCTCTCAAAAATATCTTTCCAATCGACTACTAGTACATTCATGAATAGAGCTATTTATACGATTACAATGATAAAATTCAACTGTCTAGCCTATTACAAATTGACACGTAAGCTAAGCTTGTAACAAATGCAGTTACACAACTAATTACACGGAAAGTGTGCAAGCCACGTAATCAGGAGCGGGTATGATGCTTCTGTTGAAGTCCAGCTGTTCTTCCAAACTCTGGGCGTCTCTGTGATGAGTGGAGTCAGAAGATAAACTTCTGATCTTCTGCACTTGTACATTTCTGGTTCATACTTCTCTGTAAATGGGGTCTAACAATAGTTGACCGAATAAGCGGTAAAGGGGTGTTTGGTTGATCTTCCATTAAGTCATGTATGAATAAAGTTTTATTTGTGGATTAATCTGTCTGTATAAATTGAGAAAGTTTTTATTTGGGTTTTTTACTTGGCTTTCCTCCTAGAAGCTTACTTAATAAGCCACTTTTTATATCATTAAGCCACTACCAAACAGTCATGTATAGCTGACTAAATAAGCTGTAAGGGGCTGTTTGGTTGATCTTCCATCAAGTTCTGTATGAATAAAGTTGTCTTTTTGGACTAATTTGTCCTTATAAGTTAGCTAAGAAAGTTTTTATTTGGGCTTTTTACTTGGCTTTCCCCCTAGAAGCTTACTGAAGAAGCCACTTTTTATATCATTAAGCCATGTGACAACCGTCAAACTTGAACCTCCAGGTTAGTTCCTATTAAATTTATTAGAGATATTTTAGATAAATTAGAAGAATAAGAGTTAGCTAGAGTAGATTGACCGAAAAATTTCTAGCGTTTCCGGTAGTCGCTTAGAATGTCCGGTTTCGACCCGTAACTGTCTAAAACGTCCAATATAGTGTCAAATGCTATAATTTATACCCAATTTTTGTAAAAATATGAACTTGTAATATAGAAAATGTAAAACTTTTTATTTTTGTTAGAATTTAACCTTTTTGGGCTTATATTTTGAGAAAAATGCCAAAAAATGAGAAAAGTGATATTTTTCGGTGTATTTTGGTCCTAAATTGTGTTTTTTTTTTAAATAAATGGGGTGGAGTGGGTCCATGATTATGCCCCCCCCCCTCCCTTATCGCACATATAAAAGGTTTTTTTTTCTCTTTTCCCTCATTTCACAAGATCAAATTCAAAAACCCTCCTCTCTCTCTCTAAAAACCAAAGGACACACATCTCTCTTCTCCCTCTCTTTTCTCTCTTATTCCAGCTGAATTTCAGCCACTAAGTCCATCAAAATCCAAGATTTTTCAAGGATTAAAAGTTCTACTCATCATCTAATCAAGGTATGTAGTTTTATTTACGTTTTTACATCATTTTTAAGCACTTTGGTGCCATTTTCTTCATGTTTTTGTACCAAGAAGGTGCTCCAAATAAAGTATAGGGAGATTTTATACCAAGAACATGATAAATGTTCTTCAAATGGTAAATATCTATGAACTTCCATCATGAGAACAAGAACAAAGTGGAAAAAACCCTTCAAAATCAACACTTTTACCTCATACTTTGAATCTGGATTTTTATGGTTATGCATGCATGAATCAAGGGTTTATATTGAGTATTTCTTTATGTTAAACACAATACTTGATGGTGGGGATGACCTCTTTGCAAATGAACCAAAATATTCATAAGTTTTCATGCTTAAAAACCTTGTTTCATGCTTTTGAACTTGCTGTCCAGAAAATGGGCTTTGTTTGGACAACCATTTAGGGTTAGTTTCAAGTTCAAAGTTGTTTGTATTTTGATTATTGTTCATATTTTATGAGTTGGGGTTCTTATCCAAGTGGTCTTACTCTAAAACATGGAGTTTTGACCTCCCAAATGCTCATTAGAAGTTGGGTGTCCATCTGGAAGTTCAAAAGTAGGTAAACCCTACTTTGAATGACCATAACTTTCAAAATAATCTTCCAAATCATTGGATTTTTCTTCTAGAAGTTAATTTAATGAGTTATCTTTCAAATGTGACTGATTTCATTAAAAAATATGGTGATTTGAGTTTTCAATTACTCAAAACAAAATGAGCATGCAATCTGTCCAAAACTGACAGATTTGTATATGCATGTTCTAATGGCCATATCTCTATCAAAAGTCAATGAAAAAGGATGATTTTTCCTTTGAGAGTTAACTTTATGAGTTATCTTCTGCATGCAAGTGGAATCACATGAAAACATGGAGTTTTGACCTCCAAACACCTAAAACACTTTAGGTGTGCAAACTGTGAAACCACCAGTAGGTAGATCCTACTTTGTGTGTTAATATCTCTTTTATTACTTGTTCATATTGCATGATTCTTCTTCTGGAATTTTATTTTATGAGTTAGGGTTCATATGAACCTAGTTTCACTTAAAAATATGAAGTTTTGAGGCATTAACCAAATTATTTAAGTTGAGTATGCAATCTGTCAAAAAAATGACAGATCTGCACATTCAAATTTGTGGTGCCATATATTCCTCATAACTCTTTCAAAATGAGTGATTCTTATCTTAAAGGTTTGCTTTATGAGTTATGATTTCAATCCAACTGGAAATTCTGGAAACAATTTAGTATAACTCCTCAAATGAGTGTTCTACTAACATGGTGTAATCTGCCATACCGGTTGTGACACATTGTATTGCATAAATTATTTGACATCTTTTTACATCTTCTTAAATCTTGAAATTTGGTCATAATGACCTTAACACACTAAGTTATCACGTATAAAAAAATTAGGGATTTTTTCATTCTATCAAGTAGTTTCTTTTTATCCTCTTTGTACCCTAAAATTCTGCCAGAATATGAAATTCTGGAAAGTTTGAGTTCTTGAACTTAAATCATTTAAAGACCATTATTGGCACAAATATAAGTGTAGATGGTAAAAATCAATGGTTTTGAACTAATAAAAAGGGCATAAGTGCATTATATATATGACGGACAAAATGGTTAACCGAGTTGGACAACTATGGACATCTATGGACATAAGACATATTAACCCCTATAAGTAAATTTTAGGCACGTAAGTGACCGTTTTGGGTATTTCTTTTTGATAGGGAAACGTTAGGCCGACAAGTAGGTGCAGATCGTGTTTTGTTAATTGGAGCTTTTGCTATAAGGTGAGTATTCACAACCCCTCTTTTAAAGTATTTTATACGTTTCGAGGTGAATAGCATGATTGAATGTGATATATGAGCTATTTTCATTACGAATGTGGAACTTTGTTAACTTGATGTTGTGGGCACTAAGGCATGTACACTTACAGTTGTATTAAGTAAAATGCCTTATAAAAGTTTGTACACTACTATTAACTCAAGTGAGGAGCCGAGGGTATTTGTGGATACCGCTATTTGGACGGACAATCCCACCTAAAAACCGACAAGTTGGGGTGTGGATAACAATCCCACCTAAAAACTACAGGTAGGGGTGCACTATACTTAAAAAATAAAGGTTCTACATATGTGGGGTTTTAGTCCCACCGCTAAGGTAGAATTAAAAATAGTTTTTGTGGTTGAAAGGTTTAGTGGTGGCTTATTATATACTTAAAATTAGAGTACAAATTGCCTTGAACATTCCAAGATTTTCAAGATATAAAAAGTGCCATAAAAATTTAATTGCTCATTATTCACTTATGCAAATGATGTTTGCAATATTGAAAACCTATGAACTCACCAACTCTTTGTAGTTGGCCTTGTTTTTATCCTGCTCTTCAGGGGTAAGAAAGGGTAACTAAAATGCTTGTGTTTGGGGCACATTGACAACAACCATATTTAAGTTTGAAATCTTTTTGTTGAACACTTTGTTTCTTTTATGTTGATTAAAACTTTGGACTTGTATGATGTAATGTTCAGTTTTATTTAGTTATGTATTTGAATGGATTATTGGTGTTGTTTCTGCCCTATCGCTATGAAATCTTGAACTATCACTCCCTATGTTTTCCGCATTAGCGTGGTGTGACAAGCCACTACCAAACAGTCATGTATAGCTGACCGAATAAGCTGTAAGCGGCGTTTGGTTGATCTTCCATTAAGTCCTGTATGAATAAAGCTGTCTTTTTGTGGATTAATCAGTCTGTATAAATTGAGATGGAACTTAATGATAATTATATTCTAATTCTCCGATTTTTGTACTCAAATGGTGTTAAACTAATGCTAACAAATTTTTCTTTCTTGTTGATTGACTATTAAACATTCTAATCTATCATAGGATGATTATGTCCATGAAACGATTGAGAAGTACGGACCCGACACTAGCATTCGTCCACTTGGAGATATTGAAGTATGGGAGCGTTGTGCGGGAGGAAGGAAAAGGGGTCAGATGTATGGCATTGGTACGTGTTCAGATCCGAGCGACGTGGTAACTGGTTCGAGAAGCTGGTGGAATGAATCATTTGTCGGTTCCACTTCAAGCGAGGTAAATTTTTTGTTTCTTTTTATTTTCTTATTTAATTGGAAGATATATGTCATTACACTCATTATATGTTACATATATATAGATGCAACAATTAAAGGAGAAAATTAAGAAAATGGAAGAGGAGCGAGCAATTAGAGAACGCCCAATGTGCTCAACGTGAGGAGGAGAATCAAGATAGAATGAAGGCAATTGAAGCAATGCTACGTCAGCAATTCCCACCGTCGACTTCAGATGGTTCCATTAGTTGATTATGATATGAATTTGGTATGATATTAGATTTAATTGGACTTATATGGATATATATATATATATATATATGTACGGATTTGTAGGAAAATCTATTGTTGATATTTTGGATTTTGTATTCAACTATATATATATATATACATTACGGGTTAAAATGCATATATAGAAAAACAAGGTTTTCAAATTCTTTAAAATTCTAAATCCAAAAAAGCGACGGCTTAAAAGCTAAACATTTAAAAAAAAACCCCTTGTAAAGCCCTTGGTAATAAGACCCTCGAAAAACCGTTGGTAATTACAACCCTTGGAAAGTCGTCACTAATATAAACCGTCGGAAAGCTGTTGGTAAAATAAATCATCGGAAAGTTGTTGGTAATATAATTCTGCTGTCGGAAAGCCATTGCTACATACTGACCAATGTTTTAGCGACAGTTTGTTCCTATCCGAAAACCGTCGGTAAGGCAACGACAGTTTTCTGACGGTTTTCGCCGTCGGTAATAGCCTGTTTTGTTGTAATAGCCGTCGGTAATAGCCTATTTTATCCAACTCTTCTAAAATTTTGATTCTTCACAATTTAGATTAATATTTTTCGAAAAACGCAAAACTCTCTTAAGTGAATCAAAAATAGAAAAATTCTCTTGAAATCAATCAACAAAAGGAACAACTCTTTCGAGATCAATAAAAAATGTCTTCTGAACCAAAAAACTTAAAAAACCTTGAAATCAACAAAAATAACTTAAAAACATCTACAAAGTTGAAAATTTGGGTAAAAGCACATCGAGTAACTTGGTCGGTGTTTAGAATCTGCACAATTTAGATCTTCCCAATATCGTGCAATCTGGCCATCCCATAGTGTTAGGGTTTATTTTATTGTCTCAAAATAACGAAATTATGCTTTAATGTAAATATGGCAAATGTATAATGCCATTCTATTACTTTCCCTATATCGTTTAACCCCTACAATATAAATAGGAGCCTTAGGGTCATTATCAAACTAGAGGGCTTTACTAGATATAATCGAGAGAGAGAGAGAGAGAGAGAGAGAGAGAGAGAGACGCGATATCCTTTGTTCTTACATTGTATTAAAATCTGTAAGTGAGATATCCGACATATTATGTTCATCATGTTTATCGTGTTCTTCACATCTTGTTATTATTATTATTGTACTTGATGCTTAATCTGGGATCAACAATTGGTATCAGAGCCTCACGATTTGAGTTTTGATCTGAATGTAATCAAGTTCAAAAAATCAAATGTATTAATCTCGATTTCTGTTTTTCTATTTTTCTGTTCAAGCTTATCGATCCAAGCTTCCAAAGCCTGGATCGACATCTTTTTTATCGCCCCATATATCGCTTTTTATCGCACCTTATATATCGACAAGTTTTCAAATCTTGTCGATTCCTTATCACCCGATATAAAGTCTTGTTGATAATCCTTCACCCGATAAGTTTTCTTGTCGAGTTATCTTAACCTGACATAAATTCTTATCGCATCATTTGTTATCGACAACTATTCTGTCAAATCGAGATTTTTTTTAGTTCTAAACAAACTCTTAGAATTTTCTCAAAACTCGTCGATCGAGATCACTCTGTCAAGTACGATGACCACACGCGAATACATGGCTATTGGTTCAGACACTAAGCCACCTATTCTCTTCCGGGGAGAATACCCGCAATGGAATGATCGTTTTCTCGACTTTGTCGAGAGACACGACTATGCGGACGAAATCATGCTCTTCATCACTGAAGGACCACCACCTGTCATATACCGTGAACTTCCTGCTATGCCAAACAATGATCCATCCCATCTGGCTAGACAAGAAATCAAACCAAAAGCAAATTACACGAATGCTGAAGCCCGAAGAGCAAAAGGTGACCAACTTGCTCGTTCCTACCTGCTCCTCAGCATTTCGAATGAAATATATATGAGCATCGATAGTCACAAAAGTTCAGCTAAAGGGATGTGGGAACAAATTGAGAAGTTCATGCTTAGCACAAAGATCGGTACCCAAACGAAGATCACGAATTCAATCGCTCAATACGAAGAATTCAAAGCTAAAGACGATGAAAGTCTTACGGATAGTTACACCCGCTTTATTTACCTAGTAAACGAACTAAGCAAAAACGACATCCGTAAGTCTAAAATCGAGAACAACGTGAAGTTTGTTAGAATCTCCAACCCCAAATGGCGACGTTTTGCTAATCATATTAAACATAGCAAATTCCATGCTGGGCTCGATCTTCATGAAGTGTTCGAGACTTTGAAACAAGACGAAGAAGAGGTCCTCGAAGTGATGGAAGCCAACAACAAACTGTAGAAATCTTCCGACCCAATCGCTCTCATTGCCAAAGAAGTGGTAAACACTGTCCGAAGCATTCCACAATTGCCAAAAGACAACTTTCCGTAAATAGAAGATGAGGAGTTCGATGATCCCGAGATAGCCCAATTTCAACAATAATTGTCGTTTCTCACTCAATCTTTCCACCGTTAATTCTCTCATCGCTCCAACCCCAACCAACAACGTTATGCTTCAGGACCAAAGAACTTCGAGCGTAAAGCAACGTTTGAGCAAAAGACAAGAAACGATGAAACCCGTGCAACGGGCAAACCGGAAGATAAATTCAAAGGCGAAAAGAGCTTGTGCTACAACTGTGGCAAGACTGGTCATTATGCTTGCGAATGCAAGAAGCCAGTTGTCAAAGATGCCAATTACTTTACTTACAAGTTGATGCTTGCCAAACAAGAAGAGGCCGACAAAGTTCTCATGGAAGAAGATGAACACTGGCTACATCATGATGACAACGATCCCGACGAGGAAATTCAGGCTCATTTCAGTCTGATGGCATACTCTGGTGATGATTCATCTAACGCTTCCGACTACACACCCGAGGTACGACTACGATAAATTTGTTGCTCAAATAAATGATTTAATGGTATAATTGCATGAATTAAAATGTAAATTGAAAACCGAGAAACTCCCAGTTTCCAACTTAGAATCTCGTCTAGAAAATAATCAAAACCAACTTTTACTTGCAACATCCGAACATGCAAATTGTAAGAGTGACGTGGAAAATCTGCAAACTGAAAACACTACTTTAAAAGATGAAAATTTAGATCTTAAACAACAAATTTCAGATCTCACGAAACGTCTTAAAAAATCTGAATGTGAGACTGAAGAATTTTCTTCAAAATATATCTTTGCCAGTATACAACGACACGATCGTTTAGAAAAACTCAAGGACTTGGAACTTAAACTTTACAAACTCGGTCAAGCTGAACAAACGATTCATTCAAATGCTCCAAAAGAGTTATGTTCAAAGACAGGTCTAGGTTTCGAAAATCCCAAATATTTGGCAAAGGCCTTATACAATACTCCAACTCTTTACAAATTCGAATATCTAGATCTTGGTCCAGATTATAAAATTCAATTAATGAAATCTCGTACTAAAGTCGAGAGAAGGGAAGATTGGAATAGGAAAAACAAAAAATTTCATCAAATCCCTTTATACTTCCCAAAAGAAGTAGAAAATGATTCTTCAAAAGGATCTCTTCCAAATAATTATTTTCCGTCCTACATCGATGAAGAACTTCACACCGAACCACCAAGTTTTAAACCTTATATTCCAACCTTGTTTTTAGAAAAGAAAATCATTCAAATAGAACAAGTTCTAGAATCTGAATGCTCTTCATCGGAAAAGGAAAAAGAAGCATTAATCACAAAAATCCTAACATTAGAAAACAAAGCTTTACAATCCCAAAATCCCGATACTGATTTAGTTTCAAATATTTCCTCTTGTAAAGCCTTTGTTAGCTCATATTTGGATGACTGTGATGAACTCACATTTAAGATGGATCCTAACTGTTGTCCTCCTATGCACAAATATTCCCCCTCTCCTAATGAAATAGATGAGGAATTGGATAATCAAGAAAACATAAACTGTTCTAAACATAACTCCAAAGGTTATCCAAATGATTCAATTGCTGATTTTGATTTCAATCCTATTCTTCCAAGTCATGAACCATGTATTGATATAGGCAAAAGTCCCATCGAAACGGTCCAAATTCCTTATGTCGAGACTGAATGTTCCACAAGTTTTTCTAAACCATCTTCATCTCAACAAAAGGAACAAATCAATTTTCCTGACAAGACTAAATCTCATCAAAAAGCTAATCCAAATTCATTTCATGTTTCAGCTCTACGCCTCTAAAGAATACTCAAGTTTGGGTTGCAAAAGGCACAAATCAAGCAAATTCATCATTCCACAACAAGAGAGAAAATTTTAATTTTTCAAATCCTAGAAACTCAAACAATGGTTTTCAATTACCTGTTACTATTCATTTTGTTCAACATTTAATTCAGTTTTCAAAAAATAAAGTTTGTTGCTCAAATTGTGGTGTGAATGACTTTGTGCGCTTAAATTCTTATGGTTATGAGTATTGTTCTGATATGCATGATTCATTCAAGTTTCATCAAGTTAGTCCTTTTTCCACTTACCCTTATAGATGGGTTCCCAAGTGGCCCTTGACTACGACACCTAAGTCCCACTTCAAATGGGTACCAAAGGCTGCTAAGTCATCTAAACCCGAAGGACCCATTTACAAATGGGTACCTAAATCTGCCTGATTTTTATGCAGGAACGTCATGTGTGGTACTTAGACTCTGGATGCTCCAAACACATGACGTGTAAAAATGAGCTTCTCGCCAACTACACTAAACAACATGGTGGCACTGTGCGCTTCGGGAACAACCATTTTTCACCAATAAGAGGACACAGAGATATCATTAAGAATAATCTTACAATCTCCAAAGTTTCATATGTTCAAGGCCTTGGTAATCATCTACTCAGCATTGGTCAATTCTGTGACAAAGAACTTGAAGTGAATTTTCGTTCCAAAAGATGTTGCGTTAGAACTTATGAATGGGAACGAGATTTTAGCCGGCTCGCGACAATCAAATCTTTACATAGTTGATCTTTCAAAAGTTGACGTACCAACTGATGTCTGTCTCGTTTCCCAAGTCTCCAATGATAAATGTTGGATGTGGCATCGCCGACTCTCTCACTTGAACTTCAAGAATATCAGTCGACTCGCAAAAGGAGGTTTGGTTACCGGCTTACCAAATATCAAATTTGAGAAAACTCACTTATGTGGTGCGTGAGAGATGGGGAAAATATAAGAAAGTATCTCACAAACCCAAACTGGAACATAGCACGACCCGCCCTCTTCAACTTTTTCATATGGATTTATGCGGTCCATGAGAACTCAAAGTATTCACGGCAAGAAGTACGTTCTTGTTATGGTGGATGATTACTCTCGTTATACATGGTCCGGTTTCTTCACTCAAAGGACGAAGTTCCCGAGACCATCATTGCTTTCTTGAAGAACATTCAAGTCAAATTGGAGCTTACCGTCCAAACTCTTCGCAAGGATAATAGCACTGAGTTCATAACCACACTCTCGACACTTAACTAACTTCGGTTGGAATTTCTCATACTTTCTTTGCGGTTCGCACCCCACAACAGAACGGTGTGGTTGAACAACGTAACCGTACGTTGGTGGAAGTTGCTCGCACCATGCTCGTTCATTCCAATCTACCACACTTTCTTTGGGCCGAAGCCATCAACACCGTCTATCACACTTAAAACCGTTCCCTCATCAACAAACGGTTCACCAAAACTCCATATGAATTGATCAACAAACGTCTTCCGTCACTTCAACATCTACATACAGCTGGTGGTCGTTGTTTTATTCTAAATGATAAGGTAGATGGTGGAAAACTTCAAACCAAAGCAGCCGAAGCATTCTTTGTCGGCTATTCTCCAAACGCATCTTCTTACCGGGTCTATGTGAAAAATCCAAGGTTCGTTACCGAAAGCGTCAATGTCCAATTCGATACAAAGGCGGAAATGGCTCCTGAACAAAACAGTTCTGGACCCGCACTTACCGGCGTCTTAGCTTCCGATCACCTACCATCGGAACCTGTTCATAACCCGCCTCATCCAAATCAGGCATCCACGTCCAAAACCGCAATCTCAGATTTGGAAGATCTCTTTGAGCATTTCTACTCAGATTATTTCAGACCCTACATGGAAATCCCGAAAACAATCACTACGCCTACCTTGGAAGTTGCCGATACCATGACTGCTTCTGGACCGCCATTGTTTACCGAAACCGTCTCACCTGCTGTAACTCCGAGTCCATCTGCATCCAAGGAAACAGCTCAAACCCATGATATTCCATCCCAAGTCGCTCCGACATCTACACCCCCAACAGATCCAAGTCCTCAAGTCCCCATTCAGTCACCTACTAATCCGGAACCAGCATCCTCTCCCCCACCATCAAATCACATACAAACGGAGGTTTCCAGTTCCACACGCTCTTCTGACATGACTTCTGCCTTGGAATCCGTTCAAAATCTTCCACTTGATACCTATGTGGATGATAATCCCGACCTCACGGCACTCCAACCGCTTCCTCATTCTCATAAATGGATCCGATCTCACCTACCGGATCAAATCATTGGCGATCCGTTTAAGCCAGTCACTACAAGACCTGCATCGGCCAACGATTGTTTGTTCTTAACATTCCTAAGGAAAATCGAACCCAAAACCATACAAGAAGCACTATCTGATCCTGATTGGTTTGTGGCTATGCAAGAGAAACTCAATCAATTTGAAAGTCTGAAAGTTTGGCGCCTTGTTCCGCGAACGAAGAACAAAACCATCATTGGCACCAAATGGATATTCAAGAACAAACAAGACGAAGATGGGATTGTCGTACGCAACAAAGCACGACTTGTCGCAAAAGGTTATCGTCAACAAGAAGGCATCGACTATGACAAGACATTCGCACCGGTGGCCAGAATTGAAGCCATTCGCATGTTCTTGACATACACGGCTCACAAGAACTTTGTTGTCTTCCAAATGGGTGTCAAGACTGCTTTCCTGAATGGTGTTCTACGCGAAGAAGTATATGTCTCTCAGCCTAACAGTTTTGTCGACCCTTCCAAGCCAAATCATGTCTACATCCTCGACTGTTCACAAAGGCATTGGATGAGAAACGCTTCCAGTTCCTAGTGTCCAAGTTGGGCATGCTTAATCTCAAAACCTGATTCCCAATCAGTGTTATCTAAATACACAAAAAGGCCATTCAAGAGTCAATGCATATGTCATTGTTTCAAGAGAATATTATGTCCTCTTTTTGTGCATTTTAATTTTTACATAAAATATTATGTATTTTCAATTTATTTTTTATCTCGTACAATTTTCGTCATATTTTTGTCTTTTTCTGTTTTCTATCTGTCTCGATGTTTGTTTTTGTCTAAACCATTCAGTTTTCAAGGGGAACGATCAGGTAAGTTTTTTTTTTCTAAACTCAGATTTGTAGGGGGTGCTAAGTTTTCTTACTATTAGGCACAACTCAAGGGGGAGCACTTAGAATTTTTTTGAAAACCTTAAATTTAAAAATCTGTTCAAATTGTCGGCTCAGTATGACCCGACAAGAATTCTTGTCGCATACCACGGACCCGACATCCTCTCTCTCGACATCTTTTTGATGATGTCAGTTGGCCGATAAAACATTTTGACACGTGTCATCCTCTGATGACCCCAATATTTAAACCTCGGGTCCCCACAGGCACTATTCACAATTTCAAACTTTTTCCCTCTTTTCTCTCTCAAACTCACTCGACATCAACTTTTTGACGGCTTGTTTCTCAAAATCTTCGAGTTTTTGCAATCGAAAAACATCACCAGGTTCGCCTTATGTTCCTTACCATCTTTAATTCTTTGCAATTTCACTTTTACCCATTGCATGCCTGTTAATTTTGATGCTAACTGTTCGGATTCCAAAACCCTTGGAATTCTGATTTCTTTGATTTTTGCATCTGTTTGGGTTTAATGGAACTTAGGTTAGTTTTAAACTTGTTAGGCGACTCCCATCAACCCTAGATCTAGGATTAAAACTCTTTAAACTTCGTTTTTTGATCTGGGAAATTTTTTGGACTTATCGGTCCTGAAGCACACTTAGAATGTTCGTCAGTTTTGTTGAAAACTTGTCGCGTCCTTCAGACCCGACATATTTTCTTGTCAGGTGATTAAGACTCGACAAGTTCATCTTCATGTTTTTCTAGGTGTTTATATCGCATCTATTTTACCCGATAACTTTTCTTGTCGCATGCCCTTGACTCGACAAGTTTGCATTCAACTTTCATCAAGTTCTTATATTGCATGGTTCCTATCGACATACAGGTTTTATCTTTCAAAATTTTATCTGTGTCTTTTTGTCAACCAAGTTAGACGCGACATACATTTTTTATCGCCCATAAAGGCTCGACATACTAATTTTTTTCCTCAAAAGCATACTAAGTGTTTATATCGAATCCTTTATACCCGACATAAATTTCTATCGCCTCTACTAGGCCCGACTTCTATACTTAGAATTTTTTTCATTTCCTGTAAACTATTCTAACTTGTCTTCTATGGTTTGCTAAAACTACTTTCAGTTTCAATGGCGGCTATTCAAGATCCAAACTTATCTGATGACGAGAACCCAATGTCTTCCGAGAGACACACAGCACCCAGCATCAACCCGGCCAACCGGGATGCCATCTTGATGCCCCTGGGTACAAAGCGGGAACTCAAACCAAACAACCATCGTCTTAACCTAGACCTGAAGCTGGCACACCCCGTCATAATGAAGATACTACGAAACCACCCACTTCGGTTCGCTTTCGCTCTCGGACACCGAGTTCCGACCTCCTATCTACAACATTTTTGACACACAATGACGTATCAATCGGTTGAAGGCAACTACCATTTCACTGCTCAAATCGACGAGTTTGTAAGCAAGTTCACACCATCGAAACTCCGCCGTATTCTACACCTTCCTGGTGCCAATTCAGTTCCGGCCGTGATACATTTGAAGATCCACCAGCGAGGATGAAATTTGTCATGACTTCCGAGCCCTAGGATATGATGATGCACTTAACTCCCTTGGCCAGTTCAAGCGAATGTTTCTTCCCCAAATCTACTTCACTATGTTTTCGCTGGTCAACCGATGTCTTACAGGGAAACATACGGGCATGATCGGGCTAGCGCTGATGTTCTTTGCATATTAAATAGGATCATATATAGTCGTCATTACGAATACGCCACTGTCACATGGAACGATCTCATTAAAATATGCCGCCGATAAAGGAAACAACTAAGACCGTGATTTTAATCCTTACCAATGCTTCCTTCAACTAGCCATTCATCGCACTATGACAGCCTGTTCAGAGATTCCGAGACGCGCTGGCACGCCCCTTACCCCTTCATCGTGTACGCCCTTGCCCATCATCTTCCGAATCCGATGACAGCTCCGACGATCAACCATTACAACGCCGAAGGCGCATTTCTACCACCGAAGCTGCTCTTAGACGAATTGCCCCCCAACCGTCCATTCCAGACTCTTCATCCAACGCTACTGATTCCGTTGACGCGGTTGGACTTTTTGATTTTGAGCCTCTCACTGACCCCATAACTGGTCCTATCTTTGAGCCAAATATTGGAGATATAAGGAGAGCGGAGGGAGTACCAGTATAAAATGAAAATGTGAGCTTGTGTGAAGGTGAGCTAAATATGAATTCCAGCAAGATACCTACTACCAGTAGCCGGGTAACCAAGTCCTCTGTTGATACTCATCCGTTGGGTACCACTATTGGGCAAGATGTTGCGGACCCAACAACGCAAGTGCATTCCCCACCCAGCCATTATGTGGACTCACAACAGCCTATCTCCTTATCTAGCTGCCCTCCCTTCGGGAGGCATAGCTATTGAAACAAGAAGTAGTATATCACCTACTTCGACTTCTATTCCAAGCACATCGAGCCTAGAACCTCCTAGGGAACACTAGTCTATACACTGAGAGCCTCCGTGGCCCAGTCAGAACTTCCATAGTGAAGTCTATTCCACGAGGATTGGAAGAAAATCCTACCATCACTACATTAATGCCAATGTTGCAAGCATGTCACACAGTTGATTCAACTGTGATGTCAACGGGATATCTACGTAATCCCGGTGTTTCCCTTTCAGGTACATCAATGCAAAATTTCACATTCACTCTCGAGGCTCAGGCGTATCTTGATGCTCAATACCAAAGAGCTCAAGATTCTTTACTTGGTCACGAGGTACGCGTGAACGCTCAAATGTGGGAATTTGTCTGAGAGGTAATCGAAGCTGTTGCCCAACGATCCAATCTGAATCAAGCTAGTTCTTCCCATCCTAGCTCAAGTCGTTCACCGCCTCCCCCACCTAATCCAGATCCTCAAAATCTTCCTCCATCACCACAACGCTATCACTACAACAATGAGGAGCTAATGTCAATGTTGTATGCAAATCTGCTGGCTGAAGCTACTGCTCGAGGTCTTCCTAAAGATACCCTCATGGGTCTCCTACGACGCAATCCTGAAATTCCCAATGTCACTCGATATGAATTTGACTTGTTCAAAGCTGACATGGAATCAAAGTTAGAAGATATGGCTACTGATCAAAAGAAGCATAATGAAGATATACTTGGTGTTATTACTACTCTCCACACTGAGGATCAACAGTTATGTCGCCATGCTGCCAATATTCAACCGCGTCGACTTGATCAGGACGATCCGAGCTCTGCTCCAAATCGCCCTGAGGGGGAGACACGCCGCCGAGTTACAACTCAAGTTAGACCATCGACAACAACTCTTGGTACATCTACTGCAGCTCCGCCATCTCGACAAAGACAGCAAAACGGTCCACCTCCCATGCAACAACAAGTTAATCCACCAACGGTTGAAAAGCCCATGGTTGATTTTGATATGGGAGTGGATCACAAGCTGTCGCATCGGAACCAGAAAATGAAGAAGTGGTTAATGTTTAGAACCTGAGAGACTCCGTTAAAAACTGGTTTAAAGATCCATATGAACCTGTTATGAGAGAAGAAGATTATGTGAATCTAATGCACGCGGAAAAGAAATATCTTCTAGAAAATCTAAATGAAACACCATTGCAGCCTCATCAGATTCGTTGGGAAAGAATTCTCTCAGATAGTAAATGGATAAATCCACAAGTCATAACTCCTTATCTAGAAGAAACAATGCAAAAGATATTCGTGGATAAGAAGAAACCAGATGACCAGTCCCATATACATCTGATCATGGAAATGAACTCATTACAAGTAACTGAGTACTTGAGCATATTGAAAACGAAAGCAAAGGGTCCTAAAGAAGTTATTTCAAGACAAAGGATCGTCGCGATCATGGAGATTGGATATGATAAAGCTTTTCAAGTAGAGTTTCCAACCTTCAAGGTAAGAAGATTCGATGGAAAGGTCTACTGCTTTTCTGAGGCAGACTTTGCTAGTCTAGATGTGTTAGATATGGAGACTTTTGTACACGGAGCTGAAAGACAAAACCAATAGATTGATTGATGAACAAAGAGCATTGAGAACGGGTCATTCGACATATTCAGAAAGAGCTAAGGTAGAGCTACCTTCATGATCTGCAAAGAGGAATCGAGAGCAAACAAAAGAAGGTCTATCTGATGAAAGAGAAAGACTATTTACCGCAATTGAATTGATTAACAAACGCAATAATCTACCGTTAGACCCTAAGAAGATTCAAAGGCATGTTCGAGCTTAAACGATGAAGACTTATTTTACCCTAAAGGGGGAGATTGTTAGGGTTTATTTATTCTGTAAAAATCAGAAAATTATGCTTTAATGTAAATATGACAAGTGTATAATGTCATTCTATTACTTTCCTTATATCGTTTAACCCTTACATTATAAATAGGAGTCTTAGGATCATTATCAAACTAGAGAGCTTTAATAGATATAATCAAGAGAGAGAGAGAGAGAGACGCGATATCTTTTGTGCTTACATTGTATTAAAATCTACAAGTAAGATATCTGACATATTATATTCATCATGTTTATTGTGTTCTTCACATCTTGTTATTAATATTATTGTACTTGATGCTTAATCTGGGATCAACACACAAATCATCATGCATTCAATATCATTCATAGAAAAGGATAAAAGAAATAACAAAAAACATGGGTTGAACCCTTTAATAATATGGAAATGTATATTAGAATTCCACACTTGTAATTGTACAAATTAATACATATACATAGACACCGAAAAGGTGCCTACGAACCATTACAATGGTTCGTATGGTGGTGTTGTTTCATTAACAGACGCACCCTTTCAATTACACCAATAACCGGCCCTATAACCGACTTCTAAATAACTGGTTACAGATTTGTCATTAAGTTCCAACATTTACCCCTAATGACAAAACTGGAAATTCATTGTTCTTCGTTTCTTGATCCTCCTTGTTCATACTCAAACATTTCACAAATAGCAAGTAAAACATGTTAGTATGTCAAAATGGTCATTTTTGGCATGTACACTGTTTTCACAAAGCAACTTGAACTCACCTTGCTAGATTTAGGCTAAATCTAGGTTTACCCCAAAGTTCCATTTGAAAGAAACATCCAGATCTGCAAGCTTCCATCACTGGAAACCTTGTCTAGTTCATAAAAAACCTAAATACACCAATAGTATCTCCCAACAATCAGATCCATGAAAACCCTAGTCAAAAACCTTAATTATTCCAAAATGGTCAAAACCCCAAGATAAAAAAAATGCCTCAAAATAATGTTCAACAAAACTAAACAAGAAGGTTTTAGCAACAAATAGGTTTAGGAGAGTTATATTAACTTAAAATCTCGATTTGGAGAAAAACCCCAAAAACTGTCAACAATGGTGAAGGAAGTTGGAAAAGATGAAGAGAAATCTTTCCAAAATGCTCTAGGAACATCCAGCGAATTTACTCCATTGATCTAAGCATGAAAAGATCTAAAAAATGAGAATATAGGGAAAAAAAACGTCAAAAACGGAGTTGGGATGAGGGAGATATGAAGAAATGAAGAATGGATTCGTGTTTGTTAACTTTCAGCTCGAACAGTGAGTTACGCAATTTGGGGAGCGACCTCAAGCCACTGGCCCAGTCGCGCGCGTCAGGGAGAGGCCCAAACAATCTTCAACTTCAATAAAAAAGATTACTGGATGGAGCATGCCAGAACCTGAACTCGAGACCTCCCACAAACAACCAAGGAGCCTTACCACTGCGCCCCTAGCTTCTTTCTGTTTAAATTAGAACCAATAATTCTTTTATTTAATCCTTCCTATTCAACTTCCTTTGATCCACTTCGACATCAATCTCGGCTCAGATGCGTCTCGAATTTACCCAAGGGCTCATTCATTATTATACAAGTTGCTCCATCAAAACATCTTCATATAATAATTTCCAATACTAATTCCCCAATTAATTGCCAAATTATTCCCAAAATCAAATCAACCAACATTAAACTTTTAAAATACGATCTTGCTAAAATAAATTAACTTTCTAAAAATTTCGGGTGTTACAATCTTCCGAACCTTAGTATGATTGCGTCATCGAAATCAAGTGTCGATCCGAAACACAATTACTACAAGTCACCGTCTCTTCGGTTCGCTATCGTCTACCCTATAAGCCTAGCTGTCTCCCAACCTTAAGAGTTTCATACTACTTCGCAAGAATTTCTAGGGACTCATCTAACCAAACTCCACGTTGCAATAAGCTCAGTTTGACTATCCTAAGTATACAAAGCTCCAAGAACTCTCAAAATTGCAAGACAACTCAAACTGATTGTTAACCCTCATTATCCATCACTAATATCTATTCTTCTCAAAAAAAAATCCGACATCGCCTGACTCGTTTTCCGACATCGCCTGACCCGATATCTTCTTAAGTTGACTCCGCCTGACTCGACATCTAAGCTTATCGATTCAGCTTGGCCCAACATCATTCTTTTCCATACTCGAGAATCAAGTTATCGAACCAACAAGACCCGACAACCATTTTTGTCAGATGATTAAAACATGTGCACCATTTCTCGACCAGTTCTATTTGAAGAAAGAAAAATACCCTACGACTTCATGGCTTCTTCAAAAATATGTTATTGAACTTCATGTTATGGGGGAGCTACAAAGCTTATCAAGTGATCCTATTCGTAGGGGGAGCAAAAGATTTCAAAGTGAAGATTTGTTGACAAAATTTCATCTTCTTCAAAAGTGTTGATAAAGTGTAATCTCGAATACAAAGGGGGAGATTGTTAGGTCTGAAACTATTGTATCCGAGATGACAACTATTGAAGACATGAAGGGCCAAAATGTAAAAGTCAACAAAGTCGTTAATTAGGAAAGATTGTATTTTTAATTATATGTAAACGATTTAATTGTAAATAAGGCAAGTGTCTAATGCCTTATCTCCTAGTTTCCTTATTACGGTAATTGTTCTACATATAAATAGAGGGTTAGGGTCATTCTTTAGGAGTGTGCGAGTAGAAAGAAAGAGGCGATATAATCTATTAGCTTACGTTGAAACTAAATCCACAAGTTAGATATATGATTTACGGTTTCCATTGATTTATTCATAGTACTATTCATATTTTTCATATCATTACACGGTTACCTTATTATACTGGGATCCACAGAAATCAGTATTTCGATTAGGAAAAGAACAAAAGCCTATGTTTCCTATCTTATATGAGCAATCTGTTTTCTAAAAATCAAAATATGAAAATAGTCGAAGTGTGAGAAAACTCAAGTACAAAAATATCAAGTACTCCTCTGGAAAAATAACTCACACTGATCTAAGTTTAGTGCATAAGAAAAATGAAATTTTTAAGTTTGGATCGATTACTCATATAAAATTGAATCCAGAAACTGATGAATTTATTCCTATACAAGCAGAAGAGGAGTTAAGACTTATCTTTAAAAATGAAATTCTCTCAACTCTGGATGAGTGTTTTAAACTTGAAGGGGAGACTTTAGGTGCGTCACCAAATTCAAAAGATATAATAGTTCCAGAAGCCACAGAAGTTCAAGCCCAGCAAATTCCTCATACAAGGATGAAAAGATGGACTAAGTCTCATACTCCAGATCTAATTATTGGAAGTCCATCTGAAGGAGTTAAAACTAGATCTGCAACTACCAATGAAGCCTTCTTTGTCAATTTTCTGAGCATGATCGAGCCAAAGAAGGTTTATGAAGCTTTACAAGAACCAAGCTGGGTGGAAGCTATGCAAGAAGAACTACTTCAATTTGATAGAAACAAAGTATGGAACTTAGTCCCTCTGCCTAAAGACAAAATTGCTATAGGTACTAAGTGGGTATTCAGGAACAATAAGGACGAAGATGGTATTGTGATCAAAAACAAGGCAAGATTGGTGGCTAAGGGGTAATGACAAGAAGGGATAGACTACGATGAAACATTTTCCCCTGTTGCAAGACTTGAAGCTATAAAGCTTTTTCTCGCTTTCTCAGCATACAAAAACTCTATCAAATGGATGTTAAATGTGCATTTCTGAATGGAAATCTCAAAGAAGAAGTGTATGTTGAACAACCTACTGGATTTGAAGATGTTAATCACCCATAATATGTGTATCTTCTTGACAAAGCTCTATATGGGTTAAAGCAAGCCCCATGAGCCTGGTACGAATGCTTATCCAAATATTTGATCAGCTATTCTTATGAAAAAGATAAGATAGATACCACGTTATTCATCAAAAGAGGCAAAGGTATGTTAACCATAGTTCAAATTTATGTGGATGACATCATATTTGGCTCTACTCATCAATCAGAAGTTGATCTATTTTCAAAACTGATGGAAAAAGAATTTGAAATGAGCATGTTGGGAGAATTAACATTCTTTCTCGGACTTCAAGTCAAGAAAACTGTTTCTGGCATTTTCATAAATCAAGTTGTTGATCATAACTCCTCTAGATGATTTGAATATGATTCCTTTTGTATACTTAGTGAAATTCCATTGTATAAGCTTATGTTAATATTCAGCGATAGCATACGCTGATTACCATCAGCGATCGCTGAAGATCAAGGAACAACAAGCTTATCTCTGAAGTCCTAAAGATCAGCTATCACACCAGAAGACCATTCAGCGAAAGTCGAAGACCCTAGTTGAAGAAAGAGATAATCAGCTAAGTGAACTGAAGCAGTTCAGCGATAGCAGCGATTATCTAATCAAAGTGTGAAGTCTTGTGAAGCCTCAGCGATACTGAAGATTCCTCCTTGAAGATTCAGAATCGGCGATCAAATGAAGCTTCCTTTACAAGACTAAAGATTGATCTTATCCTCGATGCACAAAACTCAAACCTAATACCTTGTCAGAAAAGGACGTACGATTTGTTTCTTATGTCCCCATCATATCTGATATGGTACTGTTCATATTCGACTATAAACATGGTTGTCTTATTAGCAAGGACAAGCTTCCTATCCAAGCTTGGCACGTGGCATATACCTTTTGTCTTGCATTAAATGCAAACGGGTATAAATAAGATGAAGATATCTTCTTCATGTTAATGCATGCTTCCTTCTAAACCTAAACCCTCTGTATTTCTTTCTTCCTTCTTCTTGTGCATCAAACTTAGTGTTTCTTAGTTACAATAGAATAGGTTTTAAACTTGTTCTTATTCCACTTGTAACTGTAAAAAATTTTATGATATATAAACTCATTTAAAAACCAAAATCTGTGTGTTTGTATTCAACCCCCCCCCCCCTTCTACAAACTGTTTACTATTTATTGAACTCTTGTAGTTTCTTTAGGGACCAACACAAGCAAAGTATGTCTCTGACATGTTAAAGAAATTAAAACTTCAAAATTCCACCCCTATGAAAATTTCTATCTCTCCTAGCACAAAACTTGATTTTGATCCCTCCGGGAAATCAGTTGATGTTACAAGCTATAGAGGTATGATCGGATCACTTTTATACTTAACTGCAAGTAGGCCAGATATCATGTTTGCCACTTGTCTCTGTGCAAGATTTCAAGCAAATCCAAAAGAATCTCATTTCGCTGCTGTTAAAAAAAAAGTTAGATACCTAAAAGGAACTCCATCACTAGGTCTCTGTTATATTAAGAATTCCGGGTTTGATTTAATTGCATATCCTGACTCTGATCATGCAGGATGTAAGTTAGACAGAAAAAGTACCTCTAGTAGTTGTCTGGGCAACAGACTAATCAGTTGGACATCCAAGAAACAAAATTGTGTTTCCACATCTACGAGACATGCGGGAATATGTTGCTGCCGCCAGTTGTTGTTCACAGCTCATCTGGATGAAAACTCAACTCAAAGATTATGGTCTAGTGTACGACAAAATTCCCATCCTCTGTGACTCAGCAAGTGCTATTGCCATTATTGAAAATCCAGTTCAGCATTCAAAGACAAAGCACATCGATGTAAGGTATCATTTCATTAAGGATCATGTAGAGCAGGGGACAATAGAAATGTACTTTGTATCCACTGATTATCAACTTGCTGATATCTTTACCAAAGCTCTGGATGAAAATCGATTCAATTTTCTAATCAGCAAGTTGGGTATGATGAACATGTAATTCTCTTAATTCCTATGACTTTCATCGAGTTAAGCAAATTTACTTGTTTTATATAACACATTTTTCTTCACTTATGTTCATAATTGCGAAGCATCCAAAAGCCTCTGTTTACTTCTGAAGTCCAACTCAGAAGCACTCAGAAGCCTCTGGATACCTTTCTTCTTATATGCACAACCTTCACCTTTTGCTCCAAGTATACACAACAAGGGTAGCATGATTTGATAAAGCAAGGGGAGCACACAACTCAGACGTCGAGGAGGAGCAAATAGTGCAGTTTTGAGGGGGAGCATGCAGTGCCGCATTTGACGGGGAGCACAACCTTCTGCTGTATCTTTTTATACCATGTCTAACAAAAGTTAGCAGTCTTCTAAACCTCTCTTTACTTCATAGTTTTTGCGAAAAGACGTTCTCTTGACTAAACTCTTGGTCTCAAAATATTTTATGACCAAAAAGCTGTTATCTGATTATGTCTTTCTCTTGATTTTTTTTTAATAAGTTACTTCTAAATTTAACTCTTGCCTCCAAGGTTATTTAGAATTTTCTTATTTTATCAAAATTTTTAAGAAATGCTATTTATGGAATCTAAAACTTTCATTTGGCTCAAAACTGATTTATTTCTCCAAATGACTGATTTTGATTTATTAATTTCAAAATTATTCTTTTAATCCACAATATTATTGTTGATTATTTGATAATTTTTGTCATTAATTCTTTTTTTGGAGGGAATATTTAGAATATATAAAGCAACCCCGGTTATCATTATACGCCGACCAATAACCTTTCAATGCCTCATTTCCACTATTCCATGCGCCTATTATCAATTAATACACGTGGAAGATTCCTTCACGTGTCATTAATCGGCCGACTACATGAGATGCATGCCTGCTTACTTTCGTCAGTACCAAAAACCGTTTGCGTTTCACCAAATACAAAGCCCCTCGATCCCCAAAATCACTCGAGTTTTGTTTCTCTCTCATTATATAAACTCAAAAATAGAAATTCTTCACTCTACTGCTCATCGTCTACCTCCACCGGCGACTCTTTCGATCTACTACCCTGCACCCTCAAGTTCTCAAAACCCCAAATTCACCGATGGCAACTCCCACTACAAATCTCCATGTGCATGACGAAGATGAAGGACGACTAATCGATTCTACGGCAGAAAGTGCTCCAATCATAAAGCTACCTCTAAAAGCTAACAATGTGCAAGTTATCCTTGATCCAAAAACCTATCAAGATGACTATAAGGTAATGATTGAGTTCTTACAGTATCAATCCTTGAACCGAACCCTAACCCTAACCAACCCCAACGTGCTTGAAATTTATGTTCAAGGGGTCTGGCAATCAATGTATGTCGCGGATGAAGAAACCCTTTTAGGAAATTTCAGCCATCCCACTGACCCTGAAAACACCGTTGAAATTCCTATTGCAAAGAAGAAAATTGCTAGGCACTTCCACTTGCCCCGCTGTTCTTGTAATTGACGAGAAAAAGTCCCAAATCCAGATCTTGATAAGTTCCCTACCACTGAAGCTTTGTCGGCATTTATCAATTTCTTGGGATACAATGAACCACTTACCAAGCTGTCTGAATTTAAAAGGAAGCATCTTCCTCCCATGTGGAATGTTCTGGTTTCTATTCTCAACAAGAGTCTCACTTGCAAAATTGGTTCTCAAGATCAAGCTAGCAGGAACATTCTTACTATCATGTATGGAATGTACTTCAATAGGCCACTGGATTATGCAAGTTTGATCTTTTAGGAAATCAAAGCTTTTGTACATACCAAAGTCTCACATCAAAGCCATGGCAAGCCTCTTCCAGCACTGATGTTTCCAAGATTCCTCTCCCTGTTTACTTTTCCAGCCATTGGTGCTCTGTATGCACCCTTCATTCAGCCTTTCTGCAAAGTAGCTACTATGAATTCTCATAAGCCAACAATTGACAAAAATGGTTATCCATCTCCAAGGGCACTATCCAGGTACATGCTGAATCTTATTCCTCAAACCTCTCCTAATCTTCTGTCTTATAGAAGCTCTTTGGTATTCTTAGAACCGAGAATACCTACCCCAGAGCACTTAAAGCCAATCGTAGAAATTGAGCGGTCAAGTGAGAATGAGACTGAAAACAATGCGAGTGACCACCCGAGTGATTCTGCCCATCCTGATAGATTAATGCAAGAAGCAACAGAAGATGTCCAGGGAGACACATTTGTGCGAACCCCACCGAGTCCAACCAGGGTAACCACCACTACCGAGGTAGATGCCAACACATCTACACTCATTGAAAAAGGACAGCCCAGTCCAAACCACCTAGAAACCAACCGATCAGAGGATATCCTTCAACTGAATCAAGCACAGCCGGTGAAACCACATCATCTTCATCACCCTCTCAACAGGGTGATGATAAAAATATAAGAGTTCCATCCCCCCAGAACTCGCCACAACCACCACCACTCGTTGATGTCTCCGTGACCAACGAAGTTTTAGGGATCCCAGAGGGTACGTTCATACCCTTTGGTAGTTTAGACGTTGACGAATTCCCATCAGAGGGGTTACAGCATAGGGTTGCACCACTTACCGGAGTTTTCCAACTCCCTCAAGGTAAGCACATTGTGTTCAGTTCCTCATCCTCTGATGACGAGGAACAAGCTGAAACAATCAGAACAACCGAAGAGGTGTCTATTAATAACAGCCCTCGAAGACAGGTTGGAAGTCCCTCCACGCTCAACGTCAACACAGGCGTGAACGAGAGCCTCTCTAAACACGAGAGACAAGGGGCCCCATGTGTTGGGGATGCACCGGTTTCTGAATTTGTAACCAATGCAGCATTTAAGGCATTTAATGATCAAATTCGAGAGATGCTGGAGAATCTAAAACTTTCCCTCCTGTCCCACCAATCAACGCTCTATGAAATTAAGACCGCTCAACTTGCACAGACTCAGGCTTTGGAATCCATCCAGAAGTTCATTTCTGACAATGCCGAGTCTCGAAAGAAACTTGGCCTCTGACTTCTTCAATCGACTAGACGCTGACATCAAGGCTAATGCAGAGGCGATCTGTAATTTTCCCAATGACATTCCAACTCTAGAAGTCACTCTCTCTGCAAATAAGTATGGATCCTTCGTTGCAGACATCAAGAAACTCATTGATGTTGTGACTCCTTCAGAAGCCTCTGCCTCCTCCTCGTCTTTAGTACGTAAATCAGATATGGCCATCTTTCAGAAGGCTATGATGGACAAATTCAATGCTCTAACGGACAAATATGTATCTAAGACCAATACCAGCACCACGAACTTGGATCAGAAGGTATCTACCTTAGAAACCTCAGTTTCAAAATTATCATCTCTAGTAGGCTTTCTGTCTGCAGAATATAAAGAAAATAAGAAAGCCAAAGCAGCAAGAGCATGCAAAAAGGCGGAGTTGAAGCGAAAGAAGTCTGAGAATCAGGATCCTGATTCTCAGAAGGGGGAGAATGCTTCCAAGAAGGCAAAGGTTGATGGTGCTAAAATGGCACCACCTCAAGATAAAGGAAAAGCCCCTGCCGCTAGACCCTTTGAACCACCTTTGTCAAAACAAACCCCTCTTACTCCAACACCACTAGCCGTAAACTCTGGTCCTCTTCCCAAAGATCCAGACATGGCCAAATTCATTCTCGAAGTTTTGGGAAATACAAAAAATCCTCGACCTCAACATTCAAAATCTCGGCCACCCAAACCTCAACCACAACCCTCACAATCTCAACCACCCAAATCCCAACCTCAACCTTCACAATCTCAGCCACTTAAATCTCAACCCCAAACAGACCAATCAGCCTCCTCTTGTGCCAGAACTAGCTAATTCACAGCCATTCAGAACCCACATCCCTCTGCCCCTGTGTCTGGAAAACTAACTGCTGAAGAAGAAAAAGCTAAAGCTGAAGCCGATAAAGCAAAGGCTGAAGCTGATAAAGCTAAGGCTGAAGCTGATAAGGCCAAGGCTGAAATTGAAAAGGCCAAGAGAGAAGCATCAAACAAAAGAAAGGCTGAACTCCATGAACGGAAAAATAAGTTGGGGAGGTTAGAACTAGCAACTTTGGAAATTGAGAACAGTCTCATGTATGCAGCTACAGATCATAAAGTATTCTTAATGCTTCCAAACTTTGCAAATGAATATCATGTGAGGGATGAAGTCAAAAGCAAATTTATGAGTCATAGGCAAGCAAGGAAAGAGGCTTATTCAAAATTGCCTATCAATAAAATCTCTGGAGTCAAGAATGTTAAATTTGAAAACACAAAGATCATGTACACAATCTATGAGGTGATCAGAGAAGACAACAAAACGTACTACTTCTGTGATAATGATCTGTTACCTATTAATCCTTCTGATCTCATACCTCTGGAAAGCCATATGAAAAGTAAAATGAATCAAAGGATTGATGATCAGAACAAAGTTGCCTTCTTCCGAATCATTGACTGCATGAAAGCCTTCATCTGGTATAGAAGACAGGTAGACTTTCAAACAGGCCTAGATCACAAGGTAGTAAACTTGAGCATCTCTACTCCCAACGAAGATAGAGAGGGCCTCGATCATCTGACTGTTGGAAATATCTTGATAGAACCTGAAGATGGCATTGTATTTAAAAGACCAATCAGAAGGAGCTTCTTTAGGATCTCAGAGGCACATAAGTACTCTTCAATTGTTGTGAAAATTGTCAAGAGCTTTGCATCACTCCAGGTCGACGACAGAAATAAAGATAAAAAGGACAGAGATATAGCTAAAAGGATTAATACACGACTCGACACAATCTTGAAGGTCAGAGAAATTACTGATCTATTTTATAAGGTTGTTACTTCTTGCTCTAATGTCGCCTTCTAATCCATTATACGAAGCCCTTTATCAAGAATTAAAAAATATTAACAATGGGTTAGTTGCTGCACCAACTAGAAGTGGGAAGACAATATATGCAGAACTTACAATCATAAGGAACCATCAGAAAGGATCTGATAGCGTCATGCGTGTTGTGTACATTGCTCCTGTTGAAGCACTTGCCAAAGAGCGATATAATAAATGGAAAAAGAAATTCGGAGATAGGCTTGACTTAAGAATTCTAAGTTATCAAGAGAAACAACAATGAATTTGAAATCGTCCAGAGAAACAACAACGGATTTGAAAGCACCTAAACGAAGTTATTGATTTCACATTATGGACTTCATACTTAGGGGGAGATTGTTAGACTTCATTCTATGGAAAGTATGAACCAGAATAGTACAAGTACCAAAGTTCAGAAGTTAAGTCAGAGGTTTCATCTTCTGACTTAAGTCATGCCAGAAGCGTCCAGAGACTTGAAGAACCTCTAGACACTAATTGTTAATCCACACGCGCTTATGATGACATGGCGATCACACTATCCGTGCGTCTCTATATCTAACTGATTATGTTGTTAGTACTAGATGACGTGTCAGTTGCTGATAGGCTAGATCGTTAACTTTTACTTTGTAATAGTGTAAATAGATTCATTCATCATTGTAAATGTAAACGATCTTGAAGAGAAATTACGTTGTTCATTCATATGTATTGTAATCAAATTCAAGGTTATTAATATGGTTTCCCGATTACTCTTCAATTCTGTTCTTACTGTACTGCTTATCATTACTGATAACTATTAATTATAGATCGTAATTGCTTCCGCTCATATTGTGTTATACGATCTATTGATTTAGTATTAGAAAAGGATCTGGGTTCCAACAGACTCCACTCTAAAAGCAATGTCTTCCCAAAATTCATCATTTTCACAGTAAAAGCTTTAGACCAAAATACGCATCCGAGCCGATATCGATGTCGAAGTGGCTTAAAGGAAGTTGAATAGGAAAGATTAAATAAACTGAGCTTACTGGTTGTTATTTAAACAAAAAGAAGCTAGGGCGCAGTGGTAAGGCGCCTTGGTTGTCTGTGGCAGGTCTCGAGTTCAAAATTTAGCATGCTCCATTCAGTAATCTTTTTCATTGAAGCAGAAGATGGTCTGGGCCACTCCCTGACGTGCACAACTGGGCCTGCGGCTTGAGGTCACGACCCAACCCGTATAACTCACTGTTCGAGCTGAAAGTTAATAAACACGAATTCATTCTTCATTTCTTCATATCTCCGTCATCCCAACTCCGTTTTTGACTATGTTAACAAAATATATAAATTAACAAATTAATAAATAATATAGAAAAGTGAAAACTAATAAATTATATTTAAATTTTTTAATAATTTAATAATACATACATATATTTAAATTTATATAATAATTTATAAATAAAATAAAATGTGGTAATATAAAAATAAGAAAAGTGAGGTTTTTGTAAGAACCTCAATGCTCTTAAAAAGCTTATTTGCTATATTTTCTTTTCTGTTATGTTATTAACACATCAACAAAACAAGAACATTCATAAAATTCTACAATGGAAGTTCTTATAAAACCTCATTTTTTAATTTATAAAGTGTAATTTTATTTTTAGATTATTATATAAATTTAATATATGTATATATCGAAAAATAATAAACAAAAATTGGGAATTTTGGTGAAAGGACCATTTTAGCCTAGTTATTTCATATCCTAGTTATTTTCTCCCCCAAAATTAACAAAATAGCTGCCATTTGTATGGTATTCATGGCGACCTCATTAAAAAACCCAATATTAATTATAATTTGATCCCTGGGTTGCATATGTAGGGTCTCCATGGCGAGCTTAAGGATTAAGGATACCATGGCGACCTAAGTGTTTGGTGACCCAGGAACCAAATTGCAATTAATATTGTGTTTTAATGAGGTCGCCATGGAGACCCTGTATATGGCGACCATAGTTGTTATTTTATCAACTTTGGGGAGAAAATGCTAGGAGACAAAAAAGTTGGGCTGAAATGGCTATTTCACCAAAATTCCCATAAAATTTATTAATCTTTACTTTTCTATGTTAAATATAATTTGTTATTTTATATATTTTGTTAACATATTTGAAAAACAATTAAAACATAAACGTAATTTAAATTGCAATTAAAAAAACTACAAAAATATTATTTTTTATAAATCATGCATAATCTCAATTCCCTCAAATATGTTCAAACAAGTTGAATCGGAGTGAATAATATAATGAGATAATTAAAAAACTTGTATAAAATTTTACAAGAATCGAAAATAAATAAATAAATGTTTTATAATAATTGTTTTATATTTTTTGTATCAATTTTAGCTTATATGTTTTATAGATTTATTAAATAAAATGTTTAAGAAGTATGGAAAATAATAAATAAAGTAATAACGGAAAAGAAAATATGGAAGTACCCGGGTTCTTGTTTAAGCACCTGAGTTCCAATAAGATCTTGTGACTGGACAAGAACCTCTGTCCCACATTAAAGGTTCTTGTAAAAACCCCAGAAGAACCTTACCAGCAACCTCCATTGTGGATGCTCTAATACGCCGGGAGGCCAAACTTTTTTGGTAAATCGAGTGTATTAAATTTATGCTTACTCTAAGCTCCAAAAATTTATATTAAATACAACTTAATTTATAAAACGAAAGAAGCCTAAAGTTAAATGTTATTTTAAATTTAAAAAATAACCCAAAATTAAATATTATTTCAACCTCACAGAAAAATCAATTTTAAAATATCATTAAATCAAAAGATATTCAGTATTGATGAAACGATAATAATAATAATATAAATTATAAGAAAGGAAATATATTTTAGTTAATATATATATATAGGGGTGGGTTCAAACGTGAACCTAATTTGATTGTGAACATGAGGAAGTATCACAGCTTTTGATCTGAGTCATATCAGAGTTGATCTTTAAATACGGCTTGAGAGGCAGTTTTAGCGTGAGGCCGCATCACCTCGATTCCTTTCTGAATGTCATTGATATCAATCCTGATTCTTTTGCTCCTCTTGACCACCCATTCCTTTTCTCATTGCTAAATGATTAATCGTTTTATTGAAGCTAAACTCTCGATCTGTTTCCTTCAATATATTCAACTTTTTTTGTTTTAGTCGATAATTCAATTGATTTTGTTCCAGTTAATATTTAGACTAAATATAACATTTGTTGGTCCCTAAGGGTTCCACAAGAGTGTATAAGTATCAATACAGTTTGTAGAGGGGGGAAAGTGAATACAAACACAACTTTTTAAGGGTTTTAATGATTTTATTATGAATAAACAAATTTACAGATTGTATGTAGAATAAGAACAAGTAATTCTACCTATTCTATTACAATCTAAGAATCACAAAGATATTGATGCACAAGATAAAGATAAGAAATCCGCAGAGGTTTAAGGAAAAGGACAAGTATGCATTAAGATGAAGAAGAAGTTCTTCATCTATTTATACCCGATGCATTTAATGCAAGTCAGATGGTACATGCCACGTATCAAGAATCTATTGAAGACTTGTCCTTTGTTCATAAAGCAACCATATCAGAGTTGGTAAGCACGTGAGAGGCAATAAAGTAACTCCGTACGTACTATCTAACATGGGTATATGGAGGTTGACTTTTGTGCATCGAGGAGAAGACAAACATTAATCTTGTTGAGTACGCTTTATTTGATCACTTTTACTTAAGGGCTCAAGGATGACCCCTTCAGATATCACTGAGGTATACACATGATCTCACACTTTATGTAGACAATCATTGTTATCACTGAACCACTTCAGATCACGAGCTGACTGTCTCTATCTTCAACTCAGTCTATGACTATTGCTGAAGGTTCCTTTGTGTGAATGTTGTCTTCAGGTCTTCTAGGTTAGATCTGACGATGATGAAGTATAATCAGTGTTTCCATTTGCTGAACATGGACAATATTTAATACTGATATTTTCACTAAGTATTTGGAGGAATAATAATTAAATCATTGAAGGAGCTTGGATCAACAATCTCCTCCTAATTGATTATGATTAGGCAATTTGGAAGTTTGCTTGAAATGACCAGTGAGGCAATAAGATTTACAAATTATAAATCCTAAGGACTAATCTATGAGATATTTTTCAGCTTTTACACTATCTGAATTGAGTTCAATTTATAAAAGTATGAAATCATAATTTATTACAAGCGTTGTGAACTAAAAAGCGTATTTGCTGATAAGTGTAAGAAACAATGTTATCAATGAATGTAAAAATATTTTAAGATTAGGACTCATAGGTTCCTTGTCCCTTATTACTATTTTAGGGATCTTTTCAGCACTTAGATGAAGTGAAGTACTTTATTGAAATTCATTAATGATAAATTTGAAGAATTACATCATAAAATGAAATTACAATATAAGGTAAATTACAATACACTGAATATTACAAACGCAAAGGAAAACTTAAGATCTAGATGCTTGAGAAGCAGCAATAAGATCTTTTTTTCTTTGTATTTCCTTCTCAATTCTTCGTCTTTGGAATCTGAATCCATCATTACCATTAGTGCAGTAGTAATGAAGAATTTGGAGAAACTTGGTTGGAGAGATAGTGATCTCCTTATTCCTGAAGAATCCGAGTTCTCCTAATTGTCAACAAAAGTCATCCCTGGTTCAGGCTTGCCAACGATTTCATCATATTTGTACTTTCTGTCGGTTGGCATGGATGTGTTAAGCATGGAGATGTTAGGTAGCTCCAGATGAGCAAAGAGACTAGCAAAGTCGAATTTACTTTGATGTTCATTTCTGAACGATGGACCTTCTTTAATGTCAGATATGCCTTTCTTCTCTTTGGATTTTGGGGGAAGAGAAGGTATGGTTACGTATTTGGAAATCCTCTCTAAGAGCTGATTCAGGTGTTCTTCGACGATGCCTTTGAATTACAACTTAGACTTCTGAATGCAGCCTCTGATCTCTAGCCATTCATAGAATCCAAAGAACTTTAAAGAGCAAGGTTGTTTAGATTTTACCTTGGTTCCCCTTAAGACGTTGACAATGATTCTATGACCCATTATTGAAGAACGTCCCGAGATAGTTACGGTTGTAATCTTCTTATCGGAGACACGGGTATTCACCTTCTTCTTACACCATTCAAGTTCGTCGCCCCTCAGGGCTAGTGTCTTCTTATGGTCTTGGTTCGTAGCACTAAGAAGTTGTTCCTGAGCTCTAAGAGGATTCTTTATTCTAGAGTTAGATTAAGCTAACTCCTTCTTTGCTATGCCTTCAATGACTCTGAGGCTTTTTTGAGCTTCCTTTACATGAGCATCTAGCCTTTAGTGCATCTTCTCTTTCAGTGGGTGAAAGGAAGGAAAATTCGTCTTCTTCTTCTTCTTTTTCTTTTGTCTGTACAGGTATAACAACTTCTGGACCAGAGATAAGAAAAGGAATTTTTACTCTGGTCCTATCAAGCTCTTTTATTAGCTGATCCCTCCGAGCTTCTTCTTCGAGTTCAGAGATTATCTTTTTATTTACACGTCTGGGAACTAGGCCTTCTTCTTCCAAGTCTGATTAAGATATTTACAGGAATATGTCTGCTTTTGAAGGTTCATTCAGGAAAGGCATCACCTTGGGGGAAAGGGTGAGCTCAGGGTTATCGAGCTCCCCTTCTTTGTTTACCAGAATGGTCAGGTTTTCTTGAGCCAGTTCTTTATGCTTCCTTGATGATCGAGGCTTTTGATTCTGAGTGGGCCTCTCCCCTAAGGATTCCTTGAATATGACACCATCCATTGAACCAGGCCTAACTGCCGTGAAGAAGGATACATCATCAGTGTTGAAGTCATCGTCATCATCATCATCATCATCATCGTCATCATCATCATCATCATCATCATCATCATCATTTCCGATTTGGTATGATGGACCTCCTTCTTCTTCATCCTCTTCTTCTTCTTCTTCCTCTTTTTCTTCTCCCTCTTCTTCTTCATCATCAGCTATGAGTCCATCTTCCTTAGCCTCATCCCTTGTAGTATCCGGGATAGGCTCTGCATTTCTTCTCTCTAGTTCTTGCATATGAGATAGGAGTTCTCCTTCTACCTCCATGGCGACTTTCTCTCCCTCTTTGGTATGGTCAGGAAGAAGCTGAACCATGAGGATGTTCACATTTTCTTTCAGAGCCTCCAGTGACGTGGAGTGCTCCTTCTGAACCATCTCAAGCTGATTTAGGGACTTCCTGTCTTCAGCGGTGAAGGAAGGGGTAGAGATAACAGGGGTCTTTAGGATCTTCAGAATTTCAAAGAGAGTCTCCCCCTATTAGTCTATTTTTCCACCGAGAGAAGTGATAGTGTAGGTATTTTGTGTGACTGTGCTTTTCAGAGAAGAAACCTTTGAAGTGATGTCTGATAATTGGGTCTTCAGATCAGGGACCCCGACAACCTGGTTGAAGATCAACTCAGCAGAAATTTGAAGGTGGTCAACCTTCTTGTGGTCCATTGCTGGAAACTGGATGGTTGCTAAGGGAGTTGCAGTGAGACCTTGGGGACCTCAATCTTCAGTTTGGCATTGATCTGCCTTGGAACTTTTTCCATCTTCAGATATGGTTTCCTCAATGGAGGCGCTTCATAATTCGCACATGTATTTACCAAAGACAAATGAGGTAAGAATAGCTAAGGATTAGAAGAAAGAAGTTGGGTAGAAGAATGTATATTTAGGGGTTTCTTGAGAGTATCTGAAGGATTACTCTCAGGGTTGGAACTTTCGACGGATGTGTCCTGAGGATCACATACCTATCTCTGAGCTAGTTTCTGAGAAACTTCCTCAAGTCCTGTGCTAGTTCCTACCTAATTATCATATTGTCGAAATAATACTTATAAAACAATAGCACGCTTCTCAACCTCATCAGGTGTGGGGACTACCATGCATGATTCATTTATCGTTGTGTGGACCAAAGAAGACTAGAAGGCAGTGCAACTACTACATGTACCAGCTTTAGTGGAGCTAGTTGCTATTGTCTCAGGGACCTTGGTCACCTGAGGTGGGGGTAGAGCTGATGACGCGACAACGACTTCAGAGACTGTTGTCCTGGTTATGGTTGGAGGAGGCGTTGGTAGTACGCGAAACGCAGAGAGAATCGTCTTTGAGAGACGTTCTTCTCTGTCCTTTTCAGAGGAGGCTTGGTTGCTGTGGACTTCTTTCATCTATCAGTGGTTGGGGTCTTCCTTTTCAGATAGGGGAAGAAGTATCTTGGTTAACCACTGGTGGGTTGTCCAGTGGTTTGGATACTTATTTGTCTAATATGAAGGTTGGAGACGAAGAGGTAGCAACTTCAGTGATGATGTGCGAAGGACGCATGATGATTTCCTTCATTTTAGGGAATAGGGGTGCGACTTCTCCCCTAAGATCATGCTCGAGGCTCCTCTTGCCTATCATAGAGAACCTCATTTGGGTTATCAGGGAAGATAAACTCAATGCTCATATAGGGAGGATAAGAGATACCCTTTTCCCTTTGCCTCTTGTCTACACGTTTCTTTAGATCGTCTAAAATGATCTTCGCGTAGTTCAGATTGCAAACATGGCAGAGAGAGAAATCCATGTCAAGGAATTTCTGGCTTGCCTGTTCCTGAATGCCGGTCTTGGTGTCCAAACACTGGATGATATGGGAGAACAGGTATTCCCATACCGCTGGCACTATGCTTTTGTCGATCTTCATTAGAACTTTGTTCAATTCCTCGCTCTTCTCCTTCTTAGGCCAATTATAGCCTATCTGGTCCATAAAGACAACAATTTCCTCGTCAGCGGGGTCAGATGCCCATGAGTGACCCTTCTCCCTAATTGGGAACCTCAGTGCTCCACGGATTGCACCTATAGTGATGGTTATTGAGCCTAGGTGAATCGAAACAACAATGGCAGAGACTACATTTTCCTTCTTAGTAGTCTTGGTAGTGTTGTAAGGAGTATACTAGAACTGCTGTAGGTATTCAATGATGCCCACTGGTTTGTGGCAGATAGCGTAGCCCAGAGGACATTTCTGCAAGAAAGTTGCAGCATCCCTAAAGTCTGACCGATCAACGGGAATTTCTAGTAGTGGGAGATGGTTGTAGGGCTTCACCAATCCCTGATCTAGTTTGAAGTTCATGTTGCTTGAAGCCTTGAACTAAGTGACCAAAGGAGTTTCCACGTACATTGCCTCTTCAGTGTTGGTGTTGACGTCAGTATTGGCCATTTTTTGTTAAAAGGATTGGAGATCCAAAGAGAAAGAACATGGTTTGTTACGAAAATGTATAAACCCATAATATTTGGTATAAAGAATACTGAAAGTTTAAAACAAAAAAAAATGTTTTGATGAACAATATCAAAATACTTGTTATTTGGCTTATTTGGCAAAAACGTTTATGAAAAAGTTTTACGTTTAAAAGCACCAATGTGTTTATTTTGTACAAAAATGTACCATAAACAGATTTTAGAAAAGAGTTTAAGATATTTTGGATCAAAATGTCCAAAATATCTTATGTTTTAAAAAGGAACCTTAGAACATGTTTTTAGGGTTTTTGGTTTTAGAAGATTAAAAACACAAAATCATAAAAAGAAATCACTTGAACAACACAACTATCTCTTACGGACACAAGCCTTCTACATACTCTTCTTCGAATTGCTCCCAATGGTGAACTCGGAAGGGCATTATTGGATGGAGTCAAAGTTGTTCTACATAATCGAATTTTTCAATCATGATCACAACAAATCAAGTTTGGAGATTTAATATTTGAAGAATAAAATTTGATGTAAGCTTTCCAGTGTAACTTCTTTCATTATGCCTAGTTAAATGAAAGTTGAGATTTTTCAGTATTTTATCTTTGCATCATTTAGTATTGTTTTTTATGTGATCTGAAAAAAGAAAATAAAGAAAAAGAAAATTCCTTCAAAAACAAATGAAATAACAAATGAAAAACAGAAAAGAACAAGGCAAAAAGAATCCGGAAATGGATCATTGAAATTACCATTTTTTCCAATCGTTATTGTGATTTTTCATCTATTTTTATGATCAACAAATAAGGGGAGATTGTCAGTCTCTATCATTTACTTTGATAAATACACAAATACATCAAATTCAATGCTTCGAAATATTCTTACAATCTTGTAACAACAAACAAACAATTTGTACTGCCTCCTATATGCGAATTGTACTTCATCTAAATTTTCTAACACAGATGTGTAAAATGGATGCATCCTCATGATTTGACAAACTGATTTATCATCCGATTTAGTTACATGGATCTGTCAGTCATCCATATTTTATATTGGGGTTTACTCTCTAAAATTGTCATTTGGATTTGATATCCGGACTTACCCTCCGGAATTGATATTCAGATTTTAGAACCAGAAATATTAAAAAAGTAAAATTAATATTCGTTTCACGTTTCCAATACTTTATAAATCAAGTATGATGGAATCTAGAGTATATCTTATATTTTGGAGATAAAAATAGAATAAGATTTGTGTTGTAAAAGTCTTATTATTATCTGTATTAATCCAAGATAAAAAAGCCTTCAACAAAATCGAAGACTAGTTCAAATAAAGCCAACAAAGTCACCAAAGCTGATTGGATTGTCATTTAGCTGACTGAAGAACAATACAATATAAAGTCAAATACTACTTTTGGCAAGCCGAATTTTGAGTGCAAACTTAACCATCAGTTTTCCTCACCAACTCTACCAACTCTTGTCTTGGTATGGGAACATGTTTGGCATGTCAAACAAAGTAAGTTTAAAAGTACTATTCTATTAGTATCATACTTTCGTTATTATTTCTTCCGAATATAGAAGGACGAGTTGTGTAACAAATTGTTAGTCCCTGTTTAGAGATGGCTAACTAAAAGAGAGTTTGTAGAAGAGGGGGGGGGGGGGGGGTGAATACAAACACACAAAATTTACTCCTTTTAAATTTTTTAATATAAATATTAAAAATTTACACACAGAAGTTTGTTGCGAAAAGAACAGACACACTATTCTAACAAACTTAAACACATGAAATTAACTTATACACTAAGGAAATTAATTTAACAGTAATTAACTTGTACACTAAGGAAGATAATTTAACACTGTTAGAACACACAAGATTCCGGAATCAAACAAATGAACACACAAAAGATTTGTTGAAAACGTGAGATTTATGGGAAGAACTTCATCTCCTTTTATAGTGCCCATGCATGGGATGGATGTGGACAGCTGTGAAGGATTCATTAGCTGGAAGTATATATGATGGACAAAGGAAGAGGCCACTCTCTTTGTACTAGGATAATGGATGAACCATTTTTTGTAGCACGTAATGTCAGATAACTTTATCTCCTTTTCTTCATGCTCTGTGAAGTCCCATTAAACCTTTTAGCTAAAAGACAAACATCCCTTTTATAAGAATAAAAGAGAATGTCTTTATTTAAGGTTTGCTTCCCAAGTTTTTGCTGCCCACGTATCTTGCATTTATTGTGAGTCAAGAACTTATCTCTGAAAATTGCTAAGTGATATATGGAACCATGTATCACATCGGTTAGTGCCTTGTAAGGTTGGAATTGATAAGTGTACATATTGCTTGGTGATCTTCATTTTTCACTAAGTGTTGGCAAGTGTACATCCTTATATTGGTGACTTGTTATCACCACCTCAAGTAAAGGCAGCTGCAATTTTCGGTGACCATGTGTACATCATCGGTGACCCAATGCATGAATCGGTGACCCAATTCATCGGTTACCTTATCTGTCACTTCGGTGACCTTCATCCAAGATCGGTGACCCAAACAGTCAGGTCGGTGACCTGTCTGATGCCCAATCTGTCAGGTCGGTGACCAATCTACACTGGTGATTTCGGCAAGTGATCTAAATATTAATGTTAGTTGATACATCAAAAATTCCACATTTTGATGTACAACCCTTGATTGGATAGTCTTTGATTCTCCAATACTTGAAGCATATTTCAGACCTTCCAAAGAACCTATAAAAGATCAAACAAATAATACAGAAGGTTCATCACCAAATCATCGGTGACCCAACAATCTCCCCCTATTTGATGATGATACATGTATGTTAGAAAGAAATACTTTTCTATTTTTCTTTTGGGTTCTTTTGACTCAGATTTTTTTTAACTGAGTATGTACAGTATAAATATAAGTATAAGTATATGTATGTGCAAAGAAAAAATAAAGGTGAACAAGAATTGGGATGAAGAAAAGTATGAACTTTTATTAATCAACACACAGGATTGTACAACACATAGAGTACATGATTAATAAAGTTCATACTATATGTAGAATATTCAAGGAGTGGGTTCTCTTCTTTTTAGCTCATCCGAGATAAGCCTTGTGATTCCATGGTCTTCAACCGGAGGCACACCTAAAATAGCAGAGAGGAAAGAATTGTGAGCCCTTGGAATGTCAGAAGCTCTGAAGAAACCTATGTTTCCAAAGATATCTTCAAAGAACACCCCAAGTTCAGGTTCAATGATGATAGTTTGCTCCGGGTACGCGACTGGAGTTGGAATTGAGAGATTTATACCCGAAGCATCTATTTTGATGTTTCTCTCATGAAGCATGGCAAAGTGCCCCTTTTTCTTATTCCTTGGGGCAGGAATAATTTCTCCAGTGAGGCCTTGCTGGATGAGATACATCTGCTGCCCTTCTAGCCTTGTAACTGCAATATCATGTTCCCTTTGAATTTTAACCATTTTGATGAAGAATTTTCGGAGTGTATCAAGTACAAAGTCTTTGTGCTTGCTCTTACTTTTGGACACATGATTGCCAATTTCCATCCATTCTGTAATCCCCAAGACCTCCAACCATTCTATCTCATAAGTTTTGTTGACAGAGTCAGCCCTTTTTATTGTGATGAGTAACTTAGGAGAATTTTTGGTTGGAGGGTGAATGGTGGCACCGATGATTTTATAATCATCCTTTCGATTTTTCAGCCTCCTCTTGAACCAATCAACCTCCTTGGTTTTCTTGGCTTCTGTAACAGTCTTCACAGCTTCAGAATTTTTCTTTATGTTTTCAAGCTCATCTTTCTAAGCTTGAAGAGCATCGGCGGCCATGGCATGAGTAGCTTCATCTTGAGCTAACTTGAGTACATTTGTCTGATCGTACTCAAGTTGAGCCCTTATTGCTTCCTCCCTTTCAACTTTAGTAAGAATAACTCCAAGGGGATCGGTGAGTGAAGAGGCAGGCTGCAAACATAGAGAATCTGCTTCAGGGCCTCTGGATCTTTTCTTCTTCTTTTGCTCTTCACGATGTTCTTCGTGAGAGAGAGGCTTCTTTCCCTTAGCTTTTTCAAGTCTTTTCCTCTCTTTTTCTTCTTTAGTCTCTTCAAGGGATCGAGCACTAACACTCTCCCCCTCAATAGTTGCACCAACTAACTCGGTGACTACTTGAGGAGTCACCTCGGTGACCAAAGGAGGAGTCACGTCGGTGACCGTGGTAGTATCAGCGGCTGTGGCTGTGGTCTCGGTGACCATGGCAATATCGGTGGCTGCAGCTGCTGGATCGGTGGCGGTAGCAATGTCGGTGGCTGTCGCTGCTGGATCGGTGGCTGTGGCTTCTGCTTTCTCTAATTTCTCCCCCTCAGCGGTTGAACCCTTGAAACCCACTGAAGAAAGAAAATTCTTGATCTTTGCAACATCAGAGCATAAACCACCCATTTTTTTCTCTACCCTTTGAAGTACGAACCGATCTTTATTTTTAAAGAAAGTGTCACCAACATCAAGTTCAACTGTTGGAGGAGAAGTAGAGACCTTTTCAATTTTCAAGTGAAGAGAGGCACGAGACTCCAAAATTGCCTGTTGGTTAAGAAGGATGGATGCAATGTCGATGACTTGTTTGGCAGAGGCATTGCAAAGCTCTTGGATGGAGGAGGTCACTGAAGCTTGACTTGAGAGAAATCCTTGCTAGAAATCAAGGACATCCAAGTGCAAGAGATCCAAGCATATCATAAGAGTTGGGTGACTCACCGACAACTCTTCAATGCTTGATCTAAGAGTAGTAGAAAGAGAGGCCATTCTTTCCGTCTCCTTATTTGCATGATCTTCCAAAACTTCAACCCTTCGAATAGTATCTTGAGAAAAATTGGTGAAAGCTTTGATAAGATCATCTCCCTCTTGAGAAGTCATGGGAGCAGCTGGTTGAGGCTTAGGTGGCTGATCATCATCATCATCATCACTAGAAGAGTAATCCACCAAACCTGTAGGTTTAATTGGGGGGGGGGGGACCTCGAAGAGTGAGGAGATGTGGGGGAGACACGTTTAGAGGAGTGTCGTTAAGGGGAGTCCTCAAGAATGAGTTCCTCAACAGCCTTGTCATGTACGAGAGACGTACACGACCAAGGTGTAGTGTCGGAAAATAAGAAGTCAGTAAAGTGGGATCTCCGTCAAGTGCACCTGGTTGTGATGCACTCTCATGTGGAGTTTGGAAGAAGAGTTGTGAGAGCTCAAAGGGTGGTGAAGAGACACCTTGGATGGGAGACTCCAAGTCATCTTCATTAACTAATGAAAAAGTTGATGAAGGCCTAGTGGAGATATCCCCCTATGTACAACTGTGTCCTTTTGGGAGGGCACAGAGGAGCTGGGAAGGGTTGACTGTTCCTTGGGTCTAGTGAGGATATTTTCAACACCCACTGACTTTTGGGAGTCGGTGGGTGGCTTATGTGTTATGACCTTTGGGTACCCTTGGACTTCTTTGAGGAAGTCCTTGGGGGGCTTTTTGAGTTTCTCCGCTTTTGGAGTTTTGATGCCTGGGTAGAAGCCAAAGGTGATTTTGGCTTCGTGGCATCGGTGGGTGCGGAGGTAGATGTGCCCGACGTCTTGGATCTCTTTCGAGATTTGGGCACATCGGTGACTCGAGGGGCAGAGGCTTCGTGACAGAGGGTCTCCGAAGACGGGGTTCATTTTCACCCAAGCAAGAGTTGCATTTCTTGCAAACTCAATCATAGAAGGTCTAAGGGGGTTGTCAGTGGCCAAGACTCCCTTTTTCATAATTTGGTTGCCAACTTGATGAAGAGGGAGATCATATTCAATATCATCCCTTTTCTCAAGTTTATCAGCAAGCTTGACATTTATAATAAGGGAGAAAAGGCGCTGAAATGGTACCTGAGGTCGTCGATATGTAGAGAAGGAGGAGATCATTTCATTGAAGAAATATGCTGCAAAGTCTATCCTCCTTTGAAAAATTAAGGCATGAGCCAGCTCGGTGATTTGAGATGGTGCCTGATCTGGACCTCCTGTCTTTTTGCTCAACCAAAGAATAAGGTGGGCAAAGAAGAAGTTTCAAATACTTCCCATATTCTTTCTTAGCAGTGTACCTGGACCCTTAGATTTTGGACCCCTCTTTTCTTCAATATAATTTAAAACTGACACCACCTGTTGGTGTTCGTTCCCAAGTGGAAAAGTCTCATATGAGTCATAAGAGGGAAGATGAAGAATGGTATGTACATCTTCAACATCGAAGACTACGTCAGGTTCATCATCACTTAGGACAGATGCCATTATTTGATCCGAGGAGGCATCAAAAGTGCAGGTAAGCCAGAAATTACCCAAAATAAACTTACTCATCTTGGGTTTTGCAGTTAGAGCATACTGAAGAGGGCACCTTTGAAGAAACCAACATACATCATTGTATTCTGGGTGAACTTTGTCTATTCCAATTCTACCAAAGTAGTTGCATGCAGGGAAGGAGAGTGATCCAAAGGTGAGGGTTTGTTCTTCAGAAGCTTTGGGTGATTTTGAAGGAGATGCTATTGAAGAGTTTAGAAAGTTGTAGGTGTTCTTGAGAAGGAATTCCAATTTTCAAAATTAATAATGACCTGAGGTGATTGAAAGGTCAGAATTCTAAGGGTTTAGGCTGAAATCGGCACATGCTTCTGACACTAATGACGTTGATGATGTCATGATGTCACCAAGATTGGTAATCTAAGGGTTATATTTAAAGGGTTAAAGAATGTGAAGGGCTTTTAGAGGTTACCTCGGTGACTAGTTCGACGTCGGTGGTTACAACGTCGGTAGCTAAGGGAAGGGAGACAACCGTCTGTGGCTCGATGAGATCGTCGGCGGCTTGTGACGACGTTGGTGGCTAGATGGCTTGTCGGAAGGTGACGTCGGTGATGAGAGACTAGGGAAAATGTCGGTGGATAAGAAAGAGAGAGTCACCGTCGGTGGATGGTGTCGGTGACGTCGGTGGTTGCGATAAGATGGTGTCGGTGACGGTGAGTGTTTTTAGGGCTAGGGTTTTATGAGAGAGGTGAGAGTGGGAAATGGTTTAGAGAGAGAGATATATCACGTCGGTGACTCACCGACTTTATATATATACATATATATATTATTTTTATTATAATTATTATATTTATATATATATATAACATATTCATATATAAATATATACTATATATATATAATATACATAAATGTATATAATATATATATACATATAATATACATAAATATATATATATATTAGTCTATATTTATCATACCTAATTCACCAATGGGGAACTTGAACCTTGCTTCATCAAGGGGCTTTGTGAACAGATCAGCTAATTGATAATTAGTGGGAATGAAATGAAGTTCCACGTCACCTTTAGAGACATGATCTCTTATAAAGTGATATCTGATATCAATATGCTTTGATCTTGAATGAAGCACCGGATTGTTGGCAATGGCTATTGGACTTGAGTTGTCACACAGTATTGGGATCTTTGAGAAAATCAGATTATAATCACACAGCTGATTTTTCATCCACAATATTTGTGCACAACAACTTCCAGCAGCCACATATTCTGCTTCAGCTGTAGATGTAGACACCGAATGTTGTTTCTTACTTGACTAGCTCACAAGCTTTCCACCATCGGTCTATCGTCTTTCAATTCCTTCACTCAAGAACTAAAGGTAAAAACATCAAGAAAAGGTTGCTTGCTCCATACCATAACATAACATAAGTGGTTGATGGCGGTTTTACGTCGTCTCTGTAACACCCCCTGTTCCGCGTGGCCAAGAACAGGGTTATGTCACAGTTCAAGGGACATAAAAAAACAATAATAAATCTACTAAGTAGATTCATAAAGTTCAGAGCTTGACTAACTAACATAAACGTGAAATTACCAACCATCGCTTGAAGACAACTATAATTGCGGTTTATATTCACATAAACATAGCATTATAAACATAAGAACCAAAAAGTAGATTATCCAAAGATCTTCAAAAGGAGGTCCAAACGTAGTTGTCTTCACTTCTCTTAGTCCCGTCTCCGGTCTAATCACCTATGTACCTGTCGCGTCAACAAAACAAATGGCTGAGCAACTTTGCCCAGTGAACGGATTATAAAATTAAAATAAACGAATATTTAACGCGTATACACGGAAACAAAAATAAGGAACATTGATACTTATAAATACAACAAGTGTATAATAAATAGGTAGACGATGAACATTTATCGAGTTCATAAACATGATTCATACAACTTAAAATATATATAAAAATAATGCATTTATAATATATCAAAAACCGTATAATCAACCGAACATCATAAAGATGTAACAAGAGTCACTAAAACCAAATTGTGTCACGAAGACACTTCATTCTCACGGGTTGATCAAACCACGTGAGTCTCATGAGGTAGCAGTGTGGGCACACTCACCGTCTAACCCCTATCGTGAATAATTCACGACCCGACTCGTGTAACTAGGATCGATCCATTCGCCCCCGATAGCCATTACTTGGCCATACCCCTTATGTGTCCATTCTAAGTGAGGACGCCACGATTGTATAGCCACCGTGGAAGCATCTCGGCCTTGGTGCCCCCAATGACCGAGTATTCAATCAAAATAAAAATGAAAGTCATAGGTCTACAACGTATGCGACCTCATGGAAACAAATTCTAAAATCCAATAAACCTTGAAGGTTGTAAGTATGTTTTTCTTGATTCAAAAGAATAAATCTTATATGATTGTGAAACAAATACTCCTTAACGGAGTAATAATATCATTTGATAATTCCGCACCAAAACAAGTTCAAGAATTCAATAAGAAAAGTACCATTTCACTTATGTGATAGGTAATACATGGTGTACCATGTTCAAGGAGTAGACACGCATATTCAAATGCGTGTCCAAGTATCAAATGAAGATAGAAATCCGTACCTTTAACTCAAAACGATTTGTCCACTTGTTTGATCGAGTTCCGACAAAGAGAATGACCTAAACGATATATAAAACATTTAGAATTTGTACCTACTAAACCCATACCAATCTAAGTCTAATACCCTTTAGAAACTTATTTATAACCTAACTTTAAGTACTAACGTGTCCTAGTATGCTTACACGACAAAACTAAAGGTTAACTAATGTGTGAAATAAGCAAACACTAAAAATTTGCTACACAAAACAGCACTGTTGTGCTTCTGTGTTTGACTTATTTAGCATACTTAAAAGCCAAACTAGGTTCTGAGGTCCAAAACAAAATTGTAGATACATGTCTTATTATTCAAATGGCTTTGGAATCACCCCGTTTGGAGTAACGACCAATTCGATATAATCTTTCTAAAAACAGTGCGCAGATCCTGTTTTGCACAGGACCAGCTGCAAAAGAACACTGTTTAGACACTCTTAGAGCCATAATTTGGTCACGGCTAAAACTACGAAGTTGTAAAGGAAAGAAAGATCTTACTAACTGGAAAATTTGAGCTTATTTAGAGTTATGGCTGATTTAATACGAATTTTTCAATAACTGGACTGAAACCTGAAAGTTTTTAAGCATGAAAATCTCTTTAAGGCTTTACATCAAACACCTTGTGGGCATCCATCCTAATAGCTTAAAACCATTTCAAAGGTTTCATCCTCTTGCCCATTTTTTTGTACAAAAGTTAACCAAAGTATCAATTTAACACTCCTAACCTAAAACCATAACCAAAACAAGAATTCACCATGAAAAAGTTTCACTACTATACCTACTTATACATAAACAACCAAAATTCATCCTTTACATACTAAAGAATGTAAACCTAAATCTAAAATAGAAAATTAATCTATAAAGGACATCTAAATATCTTCAATTAGGGAAATTAAAGATAAATAGGCACATACCTCTAGAATTATGATTCAAACCTTCAATATCTTCAATCCTTAGCATGATTTCCTATGAATTTGAGTTAGAACATGAGAATTGGAGGATGGAACCATGAAGGAGTCGATGGAGAGAGTTCTAGAACTGAAAATGGAATTATAAATTCTAATTTTCATCTTTTATATTTATCAAATTTACACAATTAATCCCTCAAGTTTCACTTATTGTAATTTTAAGCCCAACTAGAGAATTCTTCACATTCTTAATCCTAACCCAAATTTGTTTGTACATGTTTAACCCTTATTGTACCATTTTCATAGCATAATATCCGGTACAATCCTAAAACAACGTGTACAAACTTCTCTTGCATGATTCCAAATTGAATATTCTAAGCTTTATACGAAACCGATATTTTAAAGATTCGGGTATTACATTTCCTCCCCTCTAAAAAGAAGGTTTCGTCCCCGAAATCGCTTCCAGTTGTACTTTTTCTGTCTATTTTTGAGCCTGCAAAATCAGAATCAGAGTACCCGATGAGATCGAAACCGGAGTCTTTGGGATACCAAAGACTCAGATTTATGGTACCCTTCAAATACCGAAAAATCCTTTTCACAACAGCTAAATGTGATTATTTAGGATTTTCTTGGTATCGAGCACACAGACAAGTAGCAAACATAATATCAGGTCTACTTGCAGTAAGATAGAGAAGAGATCCTATCATGCCTCTATAATTCGTGATATTAACAGAGACACCATCAGGATCAGAATAAAATCTAAGAGGAGAAGCCATAGGAGTTTTCATGGTAGAGCAAGTATCAAGTTGAAACTTTTTCAGAAGTTCTTTAATGTATTTACTTTGATTAATGAAAATACCTTCTGGAGACTGTTTTACTTGCAAACCAAGAAAGAAAGTTAATTCACCCATCATGCTCATTTCATACTCTTTTTGCATGAGGGAGCTAAACTCATCACACAAGGATTCATCGGTGGCTCCAAAAATAATATCATCAACATAAATTTGAACAAGAATGATATTACCTTGTGATTTCTTGAAGAAGAGAGTGTTGTCAACTTTACCTCGTATATACTCATTTTTAAGAAGACAGTCTGAGAGAGTATCATACCAGGCACGAGGAGCTTGCTTCAGTCCATAAAGAGCTTTATCTAGCCGATACACATGATATGGATGTATTGGATCTTCAAATCCAGGAGGTTGCTTCACATACACTTCTTCATCTAGCTCACCATTTAGGAATGCACTTTTGACATCCATTTGGAATACCCGGAAATTCTTGTAAGCTGCATGGGCAAGAAATATTCGGATAGCTTCCAATCTGGCAACAGGAGCAAAAATTTCATCATAATCAATTCCTTCCTCTTGCCGATATCCTTGAGCAACCAACCTTGCTTTATTCCTTATGACAGTTCCTTCTTCATCCATCTTGTTTCGGAACACCCACTTTGTTCCAATAATAGTTTTGTTAGATGGACGAGGAACTAACTTCCAGACTTTGTTTCTCTCAAATTGTGAGAGTTCTTCTTGCATTGCAATTACCCAGCTAGGATCAGCTAGGGCTTCATTTATCAGTTTAGGCTCAACAATAGAAACAAAGTTGACATATAAGCACAGGTTGCTTATGCCTCTCCTTGTTTTTACACCAACTTGAGGATCACCTATGATTTGATCTATTGGATGATCCATGGTCCACTTTAGTGCAGGAGGCAAGGGAAGAGGTAGAGAAGAAGAAGATGAGGTAGGAATTTGAGATGGTGAGGGTAGGTTAGTGGGAGATATGGTGTTTAGGTGGGTATGATCTCCTGTAGAATCTGTTTCAGGAGGTGGAGAAGAAAGAGAGGGTTCTGGAGATAAGGTGGTGTTTATGGGAGGCTGAGAAGAGTTGTTATCTTGTTGACTTGAAGGATTGGGTTGAGAGGAAGATGGAATTTCACCAACACATGAGTTTATCCAAAGATTTAGTTCTTCTTCATTACAAGATAATGAAGATGTTTCAAACTCATCTAACTTCACCTGCATAAATTCATCTATGCATTGTCTTCTCAGGTTGTAGATTCTGAAGGCTCTTGAGGAGAGAGAATAGCCCATGAAAATTCCATCATCTGAATTTGGATCAAATTTTCCAAGTTGTTTCCTATCATTTAGCATGTGACAAGCACAGCCAAATACATGGAAAAAGTCAACTGTAGGTTTCCTACCATGGAAAACCTCATAAGAAGTCTTGTCATGCCTTTTGACTATGATAGACCTATTTTGAGTAAAGCATGTGGTGTTAACTGCTTCAGCCCAAAAATAGGTTGGCAACTTGGATTCACTCAGCATTGATCTTGCAGCTTCACACAGCGTCCGATTCTTTCTTTCAACAACACCATTTTGCTGAGGAGTGCGTACAGTAGAGAAGTTCTGAGAGATTCCTTTTAGGTCAAAGAAATCTTCCAGAGTAGCATTTTTGAATTCTGTGCCATTATCACTTCTGATAGACTTCACCAGTTTACCATTCATATTTTCAATCTTTCTATGAAACCTGATGATTTCTTCAGCAGCATCACTTTTGTGTTTTAGAAAAAACACCCAAGTGTATCTAGAGAATTCATCAACAATTACTAGCATATACTTTTTACCACCTAGACTAGGTGTGCTTACCGGACCACACAGATCCATGTGAAGCATTTGAAGAGGTTGGGAGATAGATGAGCATTGTTTTGTTTTAAAGGAAGTTCTGATGAGTTTTCCTTTTTCACATGCTCCACACAGCTTTTCTTTCTCAAAAACTATTTTTGTCATTCCAACAACAAGCTCTTTGTTGGAAAGTTTATTCAAGGTTTTGAAGTTTAGATGAGAGAACCTTTTATGCCACAGCCAACTTTGTTTGGCTAGTTCTTGAGAGAGGAGACACACAGCTTCTCCAATAGCACTTTCCTTCATGTTGATTATGTGTACATCGTTCAGTCGGGTTCCTGCCAGTACAATCTTATTCTGCACATCAAAGACCAAGCATACACATAGTTGAAACATGACCTTATAACCCAAATCACATATTTGGCTGATGCTCAGAAGATTGTACATTAGCCCCTCAACATGAGCTACTTTAGAGAAAGTGATGGTTTCATTTGATATGGTACCATAACCTTTGGTGACCCCTTTTCCATTTCCTCCAAAGGAAACAATGGGTCCCTCTTCTTTTGAGAAGTTAGAGAGAAGAAGTTTGTTTCCGGTCATGTGCCTTGAACAACCGCTGTCCATGTACCATATATGATCTTTTTTTGGTACCTGCACCTAAAAACAAATTTAGACTTTTGGTACCCATTTTGAGGTGGGTCCTTTGGGATTAGAAGGCATTTTGTTTTCACGGATATCAAAATTTTTTGGGCAATTTTTAGCAAGATGGAGAGTGTTGCCACAATTGTAGTTTTTCTTTATATTAAAGGCCCTTTTGAAATCCATATTATTAAAACTTTGAACAAAAGTTGATGACTGATAAGAGGAGGGGTGACCGACACCTGGTCTTGGCCCAAGAATGTCTTTACCAGGATTTCTTGATTTCTTCAAGTTCACTGATCGAGGAATAAAATCAGTAACTATTTGAGATTTCCTTTTAGATGAAAATTTTGAATTAGAAATTTTTTTCTTTTGAGGAGAAAATCTTTTTGGAGTAGGGTACTCAGGAGCATTTGATGACTTATGGGAGTACCTTGACTCATGAAGACTTAGAGAGTTTAAAAGTCTTTGGATAGGTTTGGGAGAAGAAAAAGAAGAAGATCTTGGAAGAGTTGAAACTTTTGAAGTCTCAGGAGTGGATTCTTTAGCTTTAACAGAAACTCCAAACTTCTTAGCATTGGACTCTACTTTTAGCATGTCTAACAAATCTATTGAATGGACAGGAGTAATCTAAAAGATCATCATCGTCATCGGAGAAGAACCCAGCAATAAAGCCTTGACACTCAGATGATGGAAGTGGAAGGTCAGAAGGTTGAGGATCATCTTTTCCATATCCAAATCCAGACTTGTCCTTACAAGAGATTTGATCTAGAAGAATCTTTTCTAGATTTTTATAAGATTTAGTCCATTTAGAAAGAACCTCCTGTTCCTTTTCAAGAGTATTGGAGATCTTTGTTTTCTCTTCAGAAAGGATGTCATTTAAATACCTTAGGTTTTCTAGATCAACTTTCATTTTGTCAAAGTCCTTGAGTTTAGAAAAGCAAGATAGAAGTTGATCATTTAAACATTTAATGTGCATGTTAGCCTTTTTCTTTTGATTCTTTAAATTGCAAAAGTTAATAGTTAAAGAATCAAAGGCATCGACCTTTTGATCATCAGAGACAGAGAGGTAAAGGGATGTACCTAGGGCTTTGTTCCTGAAGCAGATCCCTCTGTAGAGACGAGAGCAGTGTAGAGTGACTTTTCCATGTCTTCTAACTCATCAATTTTGGCCATGAGGCACTTTGTGACATATTCACTCTCACTTTCAGAAGTTTTCTCATCTTCCCAGCAATGAGTCTCAGCAACCAAAGTTTTATCTTTACTTTGGTTCCTTTCCTTTTCCTTCTTATATTTAGCTTTGTATTTCTATATCCAGAGGTTTCTTTTGATTCAGGATTTTCCTTAGAAAAGCGGCTATTTCTCTCTTCAGACTTCCTAGAAGCTGATTTGGAGAAGTCATGGCCATAAGAAGAAGAAGATTTGAGATTAGAGGAAGCTTTGGATCTGCACTCAGAAGCAAAGTGACCCTTCTCTCCACAATTGAAGCATTCTTCATTTGCTTTGTCAGAAGAGGGTTTTGGAGAAAAAGGTTTTCTATGAAATTTAGAGCGGTTTGAAGAAAATCTTTTATTCTTAAGGTTTCCAGCGATCATTGCCATACTATCAGAGAGTATGTCAATGGCTGATTCTTCTCCCTCATCATCAGCAGCACTAAAGTACGCATCTGATAGGTGAGATGAATCTTCCTTAATATCGTTTTCAGATTCAGAAGAAGGATAGGTGATTCTAGGAACACAAGGAGAAGATTTTGAATCACCTATTAAAGCAACAGAAGAAGACTTGATATCTTTTATGAGAGATTTTCTCTGGTTCTTGGTTTGTTCATAATGGAGAAGAGTTCCATAGAGAGCAGTTAAAGGCATTATTTCTAAGTCCTTGGTTTGCTTAATGCAAGTACATATGGTTTCCCAGAAGTCTGGGAGGAAATCCATAAACTTGCAGAGAACCTCTTCGTTATCGTAAACTTTTCCAAGAACCTTGAGATCATTTAACAGACAGTTAAAGCGATTAAAATAGACGCAGAGGGATTCTCCTTTTTTATGGGAGAATAGTTCGTACTTTCTAACAAGACAGATCTTGTTGGATTTCTTAACGTCTTTAGTACCTTCATATAAGATACTCAAAGTTTCCCACATCTCTTTTGCAGTAGAAAGATTAAGAAGAGAATGATATACTTCATTAGGAAGAGATAATGGTAGAGCTGATTTCACTTTGGTGTCTAATGCAACCAGACATTTATCATCTTCATTATATTTTTTTGGTTGTTTGATGATATATCTGCCTGTTGCATCACTCCTGTCGTCATCAGACTCTATATCCTTTCGTTCTGTATCTTTTTGTGGGACAAAGCGAGCCCATACTTTTGGAATGATAGGTCCCTCAGACAGAATTTTAGGATACCTACAATCAATCCCTTCCAAGAATAGTAACATACGACTTTTCCATAACCCAAAGTTATTTGGAATAAACCTTGGGGGTTTGGCAGCCTAAATCATATGTACCAGAAAAAGGATTTTGTAGACCACCTTCAATAGATGGAGGGGTAGTAGCCATCACAGATCTAGTTTATTGAATTAAACTAACCGCTCTGACACCACTTGTTAGTCCCTGTTAAGAGATGGCTAACTAAAAGAGAGTTTGTAGAAAGGGGGGGGGGGGGGGGGAGGGGGTTGAATACAAACACACAAAATTTACTCTTTTTAAAATTTTTAATATAAATATTAAAAATTTACACACAGAAATTTGTTGCGGAAAAGAACAGACACACTATTCTAACAAACTTAAACACATGAAATTAACTTATACACTAAGGAAGTTAATTTAACAGTAATTAACTTGTACACTAAGAAAGTTAATCTAACACTGTTAGAATACACAGGATTGCCGGAATCAAACAAATGAACACACAGAATATTTGTTGAAAACGTGAGATTTATGGGAAGGACTTCATCTCCTTTTATAATGCCCATGCATGGGATGCATATGGACAGCTGTCAAAGATTCATTAGCTGGAAGTATATCTGATGGACAAAGGAAGAGGCCACTCCCTTTGTACTAGGATAATGGATGAACCACTCTTTGTAGCACGCAATGTCAGATAACTTTATCTCCTTTTCTTCATGCTCTGTGAAGTGCCATAAAACCTTTTAGCTAAAAGACAAACATCCCTTTTATAAGAATAAAATAGAATGTCTTTATTTAAGGTTTGCTTCCCAAGTTCTTGCTGCCCACGTATCTTGCATTTATTGTGAGTCAAGAACTTATCTCTGAAAATTGCTACGTGATATATGGAACCATGTATCACATCGGTTAGTGCCTTGTAAGGTTGGAATTGATAAGTGTACACATTGCTTGGTGATCTTAATTTTTTACTAAGTGTTGGCAAGTGTACATCCTTATATTGGTGACTTGTTATAACAACCTCAAGTAAAGGCAGCTGCAATATTCGGTGACCATGTGTACATCAAATGCATGAATCGGAGACCCAATTCATCGATTACCTTATCTGTCACTTCGGTGACCTTCATCCAAGATCGGTGACCCAAACAGTCACGTCGGTGACCTGTCTGATGACCCAATCTGTCAGGTCGGTGACCAATCTACACTGGTGATTTCAGCAAGTGATCTGAATATTCATGTTAGTTGATACATCAAAAATTCCACATTTTGATGTACAACCCTTGATTGGATAGTCTTTGATTCTCCAATACTTGAAGCATATTTCAGACCTTCAAAAGAACCTATAAAAGATTAAACAAATAATAAAGAAGGTTCATCACCAAATCATCGGTGACCCAACACAAATGCCTGCAACAATTTTAAAAGAATGAAATGAAAATAGTAAAAGCATGCACGGATCAACAAATAAGATGAAGACACGTTGTTAAAGCTAACTTTGTTAGTTGAATTGAAGTTCAAGGGATCATATTGTAAATACCTATATGGTATACATAGTTATTGTTTTCTAGGGTTGAGAGAGAGAGAGAGAGTTTAGAATAGTTGTACATTGTAACCTGATTCTCTCTCAAGAATTAATCAAGCCGGCGACTGTGTTTCACTCAATTGTTTATCGTTTGTGTTTGATTATTCATATTATTGCACTTGTACTAGACTCTCAATTGGTATAAGAGCAAATACAAAGAGATTTTATCCATCCAGGTAATCCATTTTTTTATTTCGACTTTCATTGAATACGGGACTATTCTTTGATCGAATCATTGACTGGTTGAAATTCTTTTTAATTGATTATTATAGTCGCTTCTGCTACATGATTAATTGAGTTGGGTATAAATTTTAAGCATCAAATCGTGGTTTTAATTTATAATTTTGAGTTTCAGAAAGTTTGATGTATCGAACATGTTCTTCAAGAAAATTTGATTTCTTCAAATTAATCATATTTTAAGTGTTCAATCGAATTGGGTTTGTGTTTTTATTCGATTATAGACATATATAGACACTCAGAAGTGATCAAAATTAACTTTGGTTGATTTTTCGATTTGTATTCATCGATAGCGGACACTGATAAGGGACCGGGTGTTCGTCAAAACCAGAAATCGTGTTACCGGAAGTCGTGTTACGGGAAAGTCAATTTCCGGAAGTCGTTTCCTGGAAGTCTTGTTACCGGAAAGTCAATTACTGGAAGTCTTGTTATCGGAAGTCGTTTACCGGGAGTCATGTTACCGGAAAGTCAATTACCAGAAATTTCTATTTACCGGAACTTCTCATATCCGGATATCCTCATTCGAAGTACAAAAACATTGTTCATCGAAGATAGACTTACCCACTCGTCATTATCTTTGGGTCATTTATCAATTGTCTCATGATCACACAAATACTTTCAAGATGAATACATACTCTGAAACAGTATGTCAGGTATGTTCTCCAATTCATAATGCTTTAATTGGTCAGATGCAAACCATGATGCTTAAACTGCAAGATTTAAGTGATAAATTGAAAGCTGAAAAGAATCTTGTCACTACTTTAGAGGCCCGACTCGAAAATACCTATAGAGAACTTGTTCAAGTTAACAGCCAAAACGCTGATAATTTTAGTTGGGCCAAAGGTTTACAAAAGGACAAGGAACGACTTATTGATGCTAACATTTCTTTGAAAAATCAATTATTTGAAATGTCAACTAAACTAGCAAAGTCAGAAAGAAATAGTGAGGAACTTGTGAATAAATTTAAGTTTCTTCAAATACAAGAGAATGGTTTGCTCGAAAAGTTAAAAGAACTTGAATTACGGTTTATTAAAAGAGGTCAGACTGATCAGACCATTCATTTAACTAAACCTAAAGAATTCAAGTTCTATCATTCAAATGAAGGTTTAGGTTATGACAATCCCAAATATCTTGAAAAGTTTATCTCTCGCACTCCTACTCTTTACAAATTTGAATATCTAGACCCAGGTCTGGATTTTCAAATTAAGTTTATGAAATCACAGTTGCTCCCAAAAGATACCATGTTCACTTGACCAGGTTAAGGAACCAGAGGACTTAAAATGTGCTAGAACTGATAAAGGCCAAATTCCTTTACAAAGAACTCAATGCGAGTTATGGTAAGAAGGAATCTAAACCTACTCTTTCAAACAATTTCTTTCATAGCTCTTCAAACGCTGAAATGAACTCCAAATCAGCTGAATTCAAATTGTACATTACCACTGTTTTTAGAAAACTGTATAGTCCAACTAGAAATAGAGTATGAAATAGCTATGAACGCATTCGAACTTCAAAGAATTGTGTTAATGTCCACATTCATGGAGATTGATCCCCCAACGTTTTTTCAAACTTCTCCATGTTCTATGGATTCGGTCATATCAAGATAGATCTACTACCTAACAGTGAAAGGGAGATACTTAAGACAAAGATTCACAAGCTAACCAGCAAGCTCGTTGATCTAGCTACAAATTTTCTACAAGAAAAAGTCTCAAAGTCCAATTTGCAAAATAAATATGATCTTCTTCTTGACAACAAGATTTATTTGTCTGAACGATCTTCCACGAATTCGGATGCATCATCTATTCATCTTGTAAAGCTTTCACTGGAAATCTCTTGGAAAAATGATCAAGAAAGCTTCGCCAAAAGGAACCTTGATGTTACATTGAAAAGTATGGGTCAGACAGATTCCATGAAAAGGTCCAAATCCATCTGTTCTATAACCACACCAAGTGATACCATAAAAAATCTGATGAGGAACGTGACTTTTTAGCTTTCATGAATTCTAATGCGTGTATTACCAACGATCTCAGCATATTTGACTTTTCACCAAAGCTTTCGACTCATTTATATTTTCTTCAAAAAGGGAAATCTATGCAATCGCATGCGGGCGAATGTTCCACATCTGCCTCAGCCCAAGTTTCTATGAACAATTATTTTTCTAAACCTAAACAAACAAACCGCTAACAGAAACCAAGATACACTAGTACATCTATTGCTCATCACCCCTACTAGTCCAGTTCTTCGGATTGCAAAGTTAATGATGTTAAATATGACCGTTTTCAACAAAGAACATGTGTCAAACAAGTCTGGGTAGAAAAAAAGTTTAAGCAGGTTTCTGAGAAGACAGCGTCATTTAATTCTCTTTAGCATGTTAGGACAAACAATATTTATCATGACGTTTCTCAATCCAGTACTTCTATTGAACAAAGTTTAGTTCTTTCGTTAAGAGTTACACAATTCAGCGGTTGCTTCAACTCTCTCATGATCATATGTTGTTTTGCATGTGGGTTGAATGATTTTGTTGATCGAAAACTACATTTAATATGTTTGGCACATACCAAGTCCATAAGTCTCATCTTGAATCCCCAATGATGATATCCTCAGTTAGAACATCTAACCAAAATAGATGGTTCAAAACTTACAATATTTTTTAGAAAATGTAACTTTCAAGGACCCAGGATGGTACGGGCACCAAAATCTGCTTAATTTGTTTTGCAGGTTTATCATGTGTCATGTTGAAATCAGATTATTAAAATACATGATCAGGCAAATGCTTGGTTTAAGGGGGAATAAGTACTTTTTATATTTAAGGAGTAAGTTCAATCTATCTTTGAGGGAAAAATATTTTTTTATACATGTTCTACATTTGTTTGACTTTTGAACATATGAGTTCAGGACTCGTACTTCAGATATTTTATTTCTAAAAAAAATTTATGCTTCAAAGCATTATACTTTTTAATCATGATAGGAAATGTTTTCACCAGAACAGTGTGTGAGATTACATGAACTTCTATGGACTACTAAAACCGTAGTCCTACCCAAGAAGTAATTCCTTAATGATTGAGTGGTGAGGGGTACTACATCATCGAGTGGGGGAGATAACTTATACGGTTGAGTAATCTCATTGTACTAAGTGGTAAAATGGATATGAGAGTTTGGTTGGAAGCATAGGCTTATTAAAAGATAGTCATCATTGAAACAGGCAGTTAGCCAATGCCAACTCTTGATTTAACCCCAACTGCCACTCATTTTTTATTTAACAAGGAGATGTTTCAATTTCTCGTGGGCACAAAACATATAATATATTTAGTCTTTATTTCAAAGGCTTGGATATTGAAAAAGAAGGAAGTCTGCCCCGCCTTTGCACTTCAATAATGCACATGGAGTCTGTGATATATTTCATATTTTGAGCCTTAAATAACATACAATGCTTAATTATTTCTACACATTCATGAGCCTTTGTGATTCAAAATGCATATCTTTGTGTTTATGCCGGAACAATTTAAGAAGTTAGTTCTATAACTTTACTTCAGTGATGACTAGAAGTACTATCAGTGCTACTGCTACCCCGATCTCAACCCTGAACATAGGCCACTCAATTGAATTTATTTCGATTGTAGTAATAATAGTTGCTAAACGTGCTTTTGTATGTTACTTGATTACCCATTGTTCAAAGAAGAGATACTTGTTCGATATATATCAATTTTTAAGGGGTATGAAAATGGTTCTAAAGGAGATAACTTTTTGAGGGGGAACTAACACTTGTGTTTGATAAAGCTGGTTTGATTTAGTCTTTGATGATTAACGATGCTCACGATTCTCATAATCATCATGAGGGGAGAAAGTATATCAAAGAGATATCAAACATAAAGAAGATAGTGTGCAAAGACTAGAAGAAACAAGAAGAGTTGTTCAAAGACATGATGTTGATGTTGAGGGGGAGCGGTCATTGGTTTTTAAAAGTTTGAATCTAAATTTGTTGATTCTAAGGTTGAAAAGCCGTTAAATTCAAAGATTATAGATGTGATGTAGAGTTTGGTGTTTAGCTGTTGAGATTTATTGATGACAACCCTATTTGATAAAGTTTGGTATTGAAGATGGATTCTTTCATGATATATAAATGACGAGCTTAGTACACTCAAAGCTGAATTTCTTGATTTGAATATTTTATTTTGATAAATGGGGAGATTGTTATTCTTCAGATTTTGTGTTACAGAGTTTAATCTTCTTCTAAAGAAATATTGTTTTTGTCAAAGGTTTGTTGAAGTGATGATAGACTTATTTGCTATTTGAAGATGTTACGTTCCAGAGTAGAATTTTTTGAACTTCAATTCAAATGGGGAGATTGTCAGAGCTAAGTTTGTTAGTTGAATAGAAGTTCAAGGACTCATATTGTAAATACCTATGTGGTATAAATAGTTATTGTTTTCTAGGGTTGAGAGAGAGAGAGAGAGAGAGTGAGAGAGAGTGTAGAATAGCCATACATCGTAACCTGGTTCTCTCTCAATAATTAATCAAGCCGACGACTGTGTTTCGCTTAATTCCCTATCGTTTCTATTTGATTGTTCATATTATTGCACTTGCACTAGTCTCTCACACGTGTTAATGTTAAATAACAACATTTAATGCATTGAGGTTATAAAAGGTCATCATTGTCAAATGTTGCAACTCACCCGTTTTGATTGAAATTATTGAGTTATAGTTTCTTAGACAAAATCGCCATCAATATCTAAAAATTATCTTAGTTCTTTATATTTGAAAGAGTACTTTCAGACTATTTAGGATCATGTCTTATATCCCTAGCTTCCGTAACAAATATATAATTCTTTTGTTTTATAAACTTACACAACCAAAAAAAGTGAAAATCTATTATTTAGATTCACGTATTAGTTTCTACAATCATTTATTGTGAAAGACATTGCACTTCTAGTACCAACGGTGCATATTCAATGAAAATATTAACCATATAGAATAGTGTGCATATGAATGATAGGCTAAATTAACCATATAGATATTTGTTACGTGTAATATTGTTTAGATAGTTTATATCTTACATGGCTTCCAACAAAAGTATATGTTTCTATATATATGTTTCTATAAACATATATATAGAAACATATACTTTTGTTGGAAGCCATGTAAGATATAAACTATCTAAACAATATTACACGTAACAAATATCTATATATATATATAGGGTTGGTATCGGTTACAAACTCAATGATTTAAGCAAACTATACAAACTAATCTCCACCACACAAAATTTTGATCCATGGTGATGGTTAAGCAGTGGCATAAGTTGTAAATAATACCAAAATCATATTTTTTTCACAAACATCTATGGCGCCTAGGGGTATTCTGGGAATATCAAATGGAAAGATGATTGATACAATTTCACCTAAAAATCACGGAATCGGATCCAAATTTAGACTCTTAATTCATTGAGACAGTTTTTGATTCAAGAAATAATCGACCCGGCCAGAATCTTCATATAAAATGCAGAGACCAAATCGAGGTTCAAACTTTTCCGGTGATCTTTATTTTTTCCAGCGATAAGTATAGTTAAATGCAACCTAGTTTCATGATCTTCATCTACATCATCTTATACATCTTCATCTTCATCATGTTTAGCTTCATCTTCATCTTCATCATCTTCATCTTCATCTTAGTCTTAATCTTCATATCGATGCAACCCGGTTTCACGAACGTCATTTTTCGTGAATCATGAAGCTTAAGTTCATGAATGTCGTCGATGGATTACACAAAATCTTCAGATAAAATGCAGAGACCAAATCGAGGTTCAAACTTTTCCGGCGACCTTCATTTTTTCCAGTGACCTTCATCATCTTCATCTTCATCTTCATCTTAATCTTAATCTTCATATCGATGCAACCCGGTTTCATGAACGTAAATTCTTTAGTTCTGGTGTTTCATCTTCATCTTCATCTTCATCTTCTTCATCTTCATCATAATCTGGTGTTTCATTCATCTCTAGAACATCAATAGATGAAACCGTATCCGGATTTTCGTCTCCTATGCAAGATTGTTCAATAGGATCATTCATTTCCAGATGGTCCATATCCGATCGACATTCACATGGACATAAAACGAATAATCAGAATGATTACAACTATGGTGATTGGTATGATGAACGACGATAACGGAAAGTGAATCAAGGTAAGAATTGACAAAATCGACTATCCTATATTAACGGTTGATAAAAATAAGACTGCAAAAATAATTAAAAATAAAATAAATAAATGGTAGAATTACTGTAATACCCTTGATTGAATATAATATTATTAATTAAAAATAAATTAATTACTGAAACATGATTGGTCCACGTGGGTTTGTATAGTGCATAACATAATGGCAGTTTGTAACTGAAAGCTCCTCTCTCTCTCTCTCTGTATGTATATATATATATATATATATATTAGTAAGCTACTCGTGCAGGATGGGACGCGAAACGTCTTGAGTCTAAAATCAAAAAATCGAAATAGCAACCAAGTTTCATGTTAAGTTAGTATTCTCTGTCATTTTTAGTACTAACTCTATGAAGACATGATTTTTGAGTAGTTCAATTCACATATATGGGAATCATACATTGACTATAAAGTAATTTGGTATGCATTTCGATTTATCATGTGTAAATCACCAAGTGATACTCTATAAATATCATTAGCAGTTTTAGTGTTTAATAAAGGCGAACTGCGTCGACCTAAGAAACTGTAGATCTTCCATGAAAGATAAATCTGATGGACATATAGTTTCAACTCGAATAGTCACCAATGATGCTAGAGAACAACAATTTTGTTTCATGTTTTGTTTTATTACCTATGCCTCTCGATGCAACTAATTATATATTTTAAATGATATCCAAATTGAAAGTTAATGTTTTGGTTGACCAAAGGTTTTGAAATTGAATAACCAAATAGCAGAGTTTTTAAACCAATATCATTTGTCGTTCTTAACTTTTATAAACCAACTTATGCATTTGGGATTTTAGTTTTCGCAGCTTGTTATTAAAAAATTAAATCTGAAACTTATGTTTGAATAAACTCGAAATTAAATTTTGTCATAACATATAACAACACTCAAAAACTAAGTTTGTTGTGATGAGAATATTAAATAGCACAAAGTTTCAAAAGGATAGACTTAACACATATGAATTGACAAACTCATAGCTTCTGGTACTTTCATATTCCATATAGGAACTATGCATGAAAATCAAGTTGATATACACTGTTGTAGAAGGCATCCAATAATATAAAACTTATGCATAACATAAAAGAAATTGTACTTCTTAATTTATCATGAAAAACTGAAATTAACATTTTATAATAAAGTATAGATGTCTTCTGTAACGATATAAATTAACTTCAACATTCAACATGAAAATGACAACAAATTCATACGAGTATATGCATTTATAAGTATTTTAAAAGTTGATCAAATTTATGTCTTCAAAAAACATAATTTTTTGGTCTTCAAAAAAGATGATTATATAACATAAAGAAATGATATATGAAGATGTTTAACCATTAAAAGTAAGAGAAAAATTGTTAGGTGATTCAAGAAAGAATTAAAGATACCAAATTGCTAAGAATATCAAAATCAAGATCAGATTTGTGAACAAAAGCGCAAATGTTTAAAAAGATAAAAAACATTTGTTTCAAAAAAAACAAAAACAAATGCAAGTACTCATGATATTTAATAATATTACTAAATATTACCTTATGGGGAGGGGGGTTCTGTGCTACTGTTCAACCGTGTTCCGTAAGGGTAAAAAAAACTGTGTTTCGTAAGATTTACATGAGGTGCACCTGCTAAACCCTCAGGGGTGCTCTGATATTTCAAGGGTTAAAGGAGTACAACTTAAAAAATCCCTCGAATTCAACCAAAATGCTTAAAAAATCTCTTGAAATCAACCAAAAACTTTAAAAAATATTTCGAAATCAACCGAAAAACTTAAAAAAGTTCCCGAACGGGGAATTCGGCTAAAAAATCCCTCGAAATCAACCTAAAAATACATCAAACGGTTTTGCGAACATTTGATACAATTTAAGGGTGCACCTGCTCGTGAAAAATCTTGGGTCCGCCACTGGACATGCTCTTTTTTTCTTTGAAAGAAAGATATGCTCTTGTACATTTAACATTAAAATTTGTACTTCTTAGTTTTCAACATTAACCGTTTAGCATGATTTATAACATAGTATATTGTAAAATGAAAAATGAAAAAATTATGACAAAAACAAATTATTTCGCAAGTACTCATGATATTTAATAATATTACTAAATGTATAAATATTTAATGTTGGACTCAATTTAAAGGTGTTGACGGGACGATTAAAATGTTATAATTAGTAAAAACAGAATCACACATTTTAAATGAATTTTAATTCATATACGATTATTTATATGAATATAATAAGGTGCAAATAAAAAATAGAAAAATAGGGGATTTAAAATATATTTAATAACTAGTTATAAAGGTATAAAATGTTATTTAGAAATTAAAAATAATTTGATTTTTAATATGAAAGAGACATGGTGGGGAGGTTATGGTAACTTTCTTTGTACGATTTCAAGATATAACTCTTTTTTATAATACTAGAAGGGTACTCGCGTAATGCAGCGAGATACATCTGGATTTTAGGTTTCATTTTAATTTTTGTCTCTATTGATGTTCTAATGGTTTTAAGAAAACGATTTTAATGTTTTATTTAAAAGTTCCATTTTTTTATGTAATTTCTTTAATTCAATTTTTTTATTGTACTTTATTTTGGGTTTAATAACGAAGTAATTTATTTTTGTTTTGATAATATAACTTTTGATAAAGACAATAATTAAACTTGATAATTATCTTAATTATATTTTAATTTTTTTATATTTAAAATTAGATGTTTATTCTGTATTTGATCATAATTATCTGTAGTTAGTTACACGAATTCAGAAATGCAGTTTTAATAAGTTGTACTTACGCATCATCTACTTGTAATCTTGAAAATTAAGTAATTAGCATTAATTAATAGTACCTAACGCTTAAAAAGTTGTTTTTAAGAGTTTTTGGCCAAATGCTTTATAATATAGTATAGATATTATAGAATTTTTTGTATGTATTCATGTTATTAAATAGTATACTTAAATTAAAAAAATCAATATTAGACTCATTTTGAACGATTATAACGGTGTGGTTTATAAAAAAAGACATGTATTTTCTAATGCATTTTAGTTCATATACAATTATTTATGTTGATATGATAATGGTATAAAATGAAAAATGAAAATTGAAAAAGTAGGGGATTTAAAGTTAATTAAATAAATAATTATAAGGGTATAAATTGTAACTTTTTTTTTAAGTATAAATTGTAACTTAAAAATTAAAAATGATTTGATTTAAAATAGGTAGAAGAAGTGAGAAGTTATGTAAGCTTTAAAACTTGTACATCTAGCATAATAATTTATACCTCTTAAAATTTTCAAGATAACCGAAACTCCTCATTTTTAATATAATATATATATATATATATATTATATTATATATATATATATATATAATAATAGGGGAGGGATCAAATGATAACCACCTCTACTTAAAGAAACAAAGAAACAATTTGTGGACCACATATGATGTGGGTCCCACATAATATTAAATCATTTATGATTTAATATTAAATCAAATTAAATCCTAAATGATTTAATATTATGTGGGACTCACATCATATGTGATCCACAAGTGTCCATTTGTTTCTCTAAAAATACAAAGTTCTCATTTGAACCTTACTCTCTCTCTCTCTCTCTCTATATATATATATACATATATATATATATATATATGGGCTTAATCAAATAAAAACCACAAAAAGTACAAACTCGTAAAAACCAATATAAAAATAATTTTTTTCATGATTTTTTTTTTATCAAATGCTAGAATTTAAGATATTATTTCACATATATTTGTTTCATAAGATGAAATTTTCACATATATTTGTTTCACTATATGAATCTCTTTTATGCATATTTGTTGTTTCACTAGGTGAATCAATTTTTTTTTCCAAATGTAATTATTTCATAAGGTGAACACAAACGTATATGAAACAATATATTAAATTATAGGTTTTGATGAAAAAAAATAATGTAAAAAATTATTTTTATATCGATTTTCACAAGTTTGTAACTTTTTTTTTGTTTTTATTTGATTATCGTCATGTATATATATATATATATATTTGTAATCATATATAAATTTGATGACATTTTACATATAGAAATGTAGATGACACGCACCTAGTATATATTATAACTTAGATGGTAAACGCTGCGATACAAAAGGATTTTATTGACAGAAAAATCCGTCGGTAATTCGTCGGAAAAAGCCATCACCGACGGATATCATCGTCAAATAAAATTACCGATTTATTGACAATCAACGATAAAAAAATCCGTTTGTGATGGTCAATTCGTTAGTGATCTGCTACGAATCCGTCAAAAATTATCAACAAAAAAATCCGTCGGTAAAATCTCTTTACTTTATAGTTTATAGTGAAAATTTAGAGAAGTGAGGGTGTACACAAACATTTTCTCAACTCCAAAGTTAAAAATGTTGTTTCCATCATATTGTCTTTTTGGAATTTATAGAAGTAGGATGATCTTTTTAATATATAACCTGTAAATGATTTCATATGCAAGTGTATCAAAAAAGGGGCTTTGATCGGGAGGTACAAGATATATTTATTCATCTAGGTGATTGTCACACTAAGAAGTTTAGTTTTTTTGTATACATAACTGATTTATCTGATTCAGTTAGTAAGTCAGATTCTTTTCATGCACATCAAATACGCAATACTAAACGGAAGACTTTTACCTAAGAACTTTTGCTTGCAAATTGAAATTCATCGCTAAAGGATAATTCGTCAAAAATTGTCACAAAATTTTATGTGTAAATTGTTGGTGGATTGAAATTAATGACAGATTACTCAAGTGTTCTCTGGGTGATCCTTGGTAGTTTCTTGAAAAACATCGGATGCTACCAAACCATTGTGATTCGTCGATAATCATCGACGGAAATTTCTCTGAATTCTATTCATTGATAAAAGTTATTTGTTTAGTAGTGACATTATACTTATCAAATTCAACATTTTTAATTTACTACTTAATTAAAACAAACACTTTTATATAATTAAGTGACTAAATCATCAAAGTAATTAATAAATAACAAACTAAAATCACATGGGTGGTGCCTCAATGATTTGAGCTTCGGATTTTAAAAGGTCATAAGTACCTGGAGATCCCAAGTTTGAATCCAGGAAGGATTAAAAATCCTCTTATGGCCACGGAGAATCAAATGCAGTGACTCTCCGATTACTCGCAAAACGAGTAATCTACATGAAATTAGTCGGCTCGAACCGGTATCCAGATTAATATATATGAAAAAAGTAACAAAGCAATTATAAAGAGTAAAAAACATATATTGTGAATAAACACTAAAAAACAATAAAATAAGTAAACGCGTGCAACGATATTCCACTCCACAAGTACATATTTAAATATTCAACAAACACAGTTATTTTAATTTCAGCAGTTCAATCAATCATGCAAACCACAAAGATTGATTGGAGTGTGTGTTAAGATGTCGCAATCTATTTAGCCTCACACTTTATATGAGTACTAATGACAATTTTTTTTTAAGGGAAATTGGCTTAAATGATCAATTTTGATAAATTGTTGTATTGAGTGATCATCTTTCTTCTTATTTGATAAAAATAACTAAAACATCCATTAAAAACAATTGAGACCTCCGTTAAATACCCTAAACCTCCGTTAAATACCCTAAACCTCTTCTAAATACCCTAAACCTCCGTTAAATACCTTAAACCTTGTTAAATACATCCAAACTTTCGTTAAATTTTATTTGTTGAATTTTTTATTAAATATTTACAATTTTGACCCCTATAATTATTTAATTAGTTACTTTAGGTTCCTTACTTTTTAATTTTTCGTTTTACAACCTTATTACGTTAACCTATATAATCGTATATCAGTTAAAATACGTCTAAAAAATACGTTTTTATTTTAACAAGTTACACTATTATAATCGTCCCGTAAATACCTTCGAAATGAGCCCAATATTAAATATTTTTCGATTTAATTATATTATTATATATTATATATACTACGAAAAAATGTTTTTAATATTTACAATTACTCTTATCCATAGAGAGAAACACGTGATCATGAAAATTGCCTCAACACCCGTTTTGAATGCCTTAAAACCCGAGAATTATCGATACCTTCTAAAGCCGACCCCACCGAGAAGTGACTCAAATATAAAAATATGGTTTTCTTAAAACCTTACAAAACCATATTAAAACACCGTGAAAAATAGAAATCGAGATCTATCGCTGCATTGTGAATTTGTATGAATACATTTCTAGTAGTTATTTATTTAATTTGTGGTACATCTTTTGATTTTTCAATTTTTGTGTTATACCCTTATCATATTAAAATACATAATCCTATACATAATCGAGATGTATCACATGTTTGTTGTATTTTCGTGTAAATATTAAAAACATTTTTTCGTAGTATATATAATATATAATAATATAATTAAATCAAAAAATATTTAATATTGAGCTCATTTCAAAGGTATTGACGGGACGATTATAATAGTGTAACTTGTTAAAATAAAAATGTATTTTTTAGACGTATTTTAACTGATATACAATTATATAGGTTAATGTAATAAGGGTGTAAAACGAAAAATTAAAAAGTAAAGAACCTAAAGTAACTAATTAAATAATTATAGGGGTCAAAATTGTAAATATTTAATAAAAAATTCAACAAAATAAAATTTAACGGAGGTTTGAATATATTTAACGGAGGTTTAGGATATTTAACGGAGGTTTAGGGTATTTAGAGGAGGTTTAGGGTATTTAACGGAGGTTTGTGTATTTAACGGAGATTTTGGTTATTTTTAACGGAGGTTTTGGTTATTTTTGTCAAATGAGGAGAGAGATGGTCACTGAATACAACAATTTATCGAAATTGGTCATTTAAGCCAATTTCCCTTTTTTTAATAAAGTGTGTACGAAATTTTTTGTATTTACGAAAGGGTTTAATATAAATGTGTATGAGGAACAATTCATTTGTAAAGATCTTATTAATAACATCTAAAAATATTGTTTATAAGAAAGGTCGAATACATATATATATATATATATACACACAATGGTTGAATTAAATAAAACCATAAAAAGGTTATAAATTTATAAGAAACCGATATAACTAGCAATATTGTTTTATATTTTTAATAGAAAAAATTAGGATTTTTAGATATTATTTTATATATATTGTTTTATAATAGGATACTTTTATATATATTTGTTTCAATCATGTAAAAGTACTCTTTTATATATATATTTTTCGTTTCATTCTGTAAACTAAAAATGTTTCACGTGTAATTTCTTTATTATGTACATACAAATATATGTGATATATTAAGCATTTTGATGGAAATAAAATTATGTAATTTTTTTATTTATGAATTCTCACATTATTAATCTTTTTATGGCTGTCATTTATTTATTGTCATATATATATATATAAATAGATTCATATAAAAGGTCCCAAAATTTTGAAAACGTTAAAAAAGTTCTCAACAATTAGATGAGATTTTATAATAGCCAAGATCATAAATAGAAAATATGTAAATATAGAAAAATTGAGACTAAATTACGGAACCTAATAAAGTTGAGGGCACTTCTAGAAACTTTTGTATATTTAAATAAGAGTAAATTACATGATTAATCTATGTGGTTTACACATTATAATACTATGCGTCCCTATTTTAAATTTATTATGGATTTGGTTTATGTGGTTTACACTTTTTCACGTAATTGGTCCTTGTATCCTAACTCCTTTAATTTGTCCTTGTTAAATAGAAGGATATTTTAGGCATTTTAAATTTTTTTGTTTTCAATTAATAGAAAAAGGGGCCAAGAATGTAATATATTAAACTAGTGGTCCCATCTATTTGTCTCTCTCATCACTTTTGGTATATTTATACACATAACATATATACATATATACACATATACAAGACGCACACACACACACATATATATATATTTATATATACGCACAATATAGTTATACATACACACACGACATGGATGACACGTCATTCTTATTACATGGCATGGCAAAAAAATCTCTTACATTTTTTAAAATAAAATCACCACTTTCTATTCTGATTATTCATATCCCATCCAGTTTATATTTTTCTTAATTTTCTCAAATTTTTAGTAATTTTCTCACATTATCACTCTTTTTAAAAAATATTTTCAAAAAAAACCCACTTTTACTAAATTGTATGCTAATTAAATATTCTAGAGTAATTTTTTCTAACAAATATAATACGTTTTTTTCAAAAGAAATATATTTTTTTGTAAGAAAACGTAACAATTATTATTAAATTTTCTAATTCAAAAATACTTATTTTGCATTTTTTTTAAATTTAACGATATAAAATACGTATTTTCGAGGAGGCAAATCCAAAAAAAATCATGCATTTAGCTCTTTTTTATAATTGTGAATGGAGGCAGATCTAGAAAAAATTCATGAATTGAAAAATAATTAAAGTAATATAGAATAAAGCAAAATTTAGTTGTGAAAAATACTATTTAATTAATTGACATAAGTGGTATTTTTCTAGAAAATAATTAAACGAAATACCTAAAAGGATTTAATGTTAATATGTAGATAAATATGCCTTTTGGTGTGTGTATATATATATATATATATGTATGTGTGTGTATATATATATATGCTGTGATGAGAGAGACAAATAGATGGGACCTCTAGTTTAATATATTACATTCTTGGTCCCTTTTCTATCAATAGAAAACAAAATTTTAAAATGCTTAAAATACCCTTCTATTTAACAAGGACAAGTTAAAGGAGTTAGGATACAGGAACCGATTACGTTAGAAAGTGTAAACCACAGGGACCAAATCTATAATTAATTCAAAATAAGGACACACAATGTTATAATGTGTAAACCATAAGGACCAATCATGTAATTTACTCTTTAAATAATTAATCCGATCATTAAATCTAGTCGACTCCTTTTTCAAAAAAAAAAAATCTCATTAAATCTAATCGACTCCTTTTTCTTTTAAACAATGAGTAAATTATGATTTTCGTCCTTCTAATTTGATAAAATTTGCAATTTTTGTCCCTGTAATTTAGAAATTACATTTTTTGTAACATCCCCCGTTCGCATGGTCCGAAACGGGTAGTGTCACTAACGAGACATAATACAAAGAAATAAATAATTCAGGGCCACTAGTAAACTCCAAACATAATTACAAATTCTAAAGCATGCTTTACAATATAAAACCTCACATTCCAAAAAATATTTATAAACTTAAAATGTTATCATCTAAACACGAGTTTGAAAACACCAAAAGTTTCACTCTCGATCTCAAGTCCCATCATATCAGTCATTTAGAACATGTCGTTTCAGAAAACAAGAACACGACTGAACACACGGCTCAGTGAACAAATTATAATATGAATTCAAATCACAAAAGATAACAACAATAATAAAGCAGAAGACTTACGATTAGAATTAAACTGAATTCACAGAAGTCAAGACGGTTCACAATTCTCTTTTCAAATCATAATATATAAAAAATCCGTCAATTTTATGTTCAAGTGTTCATGGGTTGGACAAACCACACGAATTGGGCCGACGTGCAGACACACACCCCGAGTCCCCAGTGAATTTAACCACGATCACATGGTGGGTATCCTACGATCGATCCATCCGCCCTTGAGCCAGTAAATTTGACTGGTCAATAGGGTGGGTTTATGTAAGACACTATTGGGCCTAACCCTGGTGGACCGAGTTCACCTGAAGGGTTCCATGACTTCAAAGCCATCATAGAAGCATCTCAACCAATGTGCCTATTAATGGGTTGTTCTTAAAACAAGAAAACAAAGCATTCATCACCACCCAAATAACATTCATAAAAATTCACATTTCCATAAATATATTCCAAAAAACTCAAATCCACTTCAAAGATGAGAACCTATTAACAAACCATGAAAATATTTAAACATATGATTCAATAGACTAAAATCAAGTATTCAAAATAAAGATTCAGTTGGCTAAAATCAAGTGTTCAAAATGAAGATTCAATAGTTTATATATATCGGAATATGTATACTTAAATACACATTTCTTTGACCACTTTCAAGTGATCAATTGCAAGGCGGTAAACCACTGTTAGGAAGGGTCTACTACAACAATTAGTTGCCTAAGAGTCAAAGAAAGTGAAATTCGTACCTTAATCAAATTTGAGAATTAGTACACGAGCAAACGAGATTCATGATTAAGTTAGACTTGCTCGCGTGCCTTTAGGACGGATTCGGAGAATAGATTCCGAACTTTTGATTGTTCATTCGATCCGTTAAATTAATGGAGAGAAGTTTTAGAGAGAAATATGAGAGTTTCAGAGAGAGAGAGAGAGAGATAATAGATACATATTTATACGGATAAGTATGCGGATAGACATGAAAATAGATAGGCATGAAAGTGGAAAAACATGAGAGTAGATAAGCATGAACATGGATAAGCATGAAAGTGGATAAGAGAATCTTGACACATCGTGCTTCTAGTTTGTCTTGTCATGCTTCTAGCCTTGTCGTGCTTCTACTTTGTCTTGTCGTGCTTCTACTTTTCTACTTTGATCCCCTAGTATATAGTTTTTCAACCATAAGCTCTAATAGGCATAAACTTAACATTTTAAATTATGTTTGATTTTATTTTATGTATGTTTTCCCCTTGTATGGTATTGTAACACAAATTTGTTCGAGGTATAACTCGGTTAAACATAGGTACAAACAGATTATGCTTAATTCTACCTGAAGTTCACTTAACACAATTTGTATGAGTTATCAAAATGTGTGTATTATAATCCTCCCCTCCTAAAAAGAATATTTTGTTCCCGAAATCGAGATAAGATTAGAGGAATTATATTGATTAAAGAATTTTGGGTACTCCCATCGCATATGCACATCCGTGTCCTACATCGCCTTAAAATTCAATAACTTATCAATATCACCCCAAAGAACTTTCACATGACTAGCCTCTTTACCCTTCAAAATAACTCTTTTGCTCCTATTGGAACAACCTTTCAAATTAAAACCAAATACTACTAGATAGTTTCGTTGTGTGACTCTGATTAAACTCATAAAACACATGATCTTGCAATAAACATAACCTCAAGTGAGTAAGAAGTATCTTTTACCAAAACAATCACAACAAATCTTCTTTTCAAACTTAACTACTACATACCTCAAACCAGGAATAAAAATGAGCGGCAGACATTACTCTCTTTAACCATATTAAGAATTACAATCTTTAAAGCGCCTCAAATAATTTCTTAACGTGACAAACATGTCATTCTCAAAATCTCCCACTCACCATAAATTTAAATGATACACAAAATTAACCATGACTTGAAGAATCCCCGGACAAAGCTAGTCCAAATTCTAAAAAGCAAGATTTCGATTCACAAACTAAAGGGTTTCGTATCACACTGGGGGGGGGGTTGTTTACTCGTATTTCTCTTTAATATTATAGGTTGCCAAAAACGACTCATCAATGAGAAATGAAACTCATAAGTCATTATTGAAAAATTATATGCAAAAAATAATTGCAAATCCTAGAGAAAATTAACGATGGTGGAAGAATCTCTCGATCCAACTATTACCGGATTTGATATTTTACTGTGGTGGAAAGTAAATGCTACTAGGTACTATTTTATCTATGATTATAAAAGATGTTCTTGTCATTCCCGTGTCTAAGATGGCTTCCGAATCTGCATTAGTACTATAGCGGACGTATTTTGGACTCATTTAGGAGTTCATTGAGTCCAAAAATGCTCGAGGCATTAGTGTATACCCAAAGTTGGTTGAAGGTAAGTCACGGAAGGATTCAAACAAAGGAGTATTTAGATGAAACACAATCTTATGATTTCTTGGAAGAAGGTAAACACTAGACATGTTTTGGATTATGTTATCCGCTTTCAATAAATTGTTAACTTTTGTTTCGGATTATAGATGACATGATCAACCTCAAGGCCAAGAAAGGGAAAACATTGGGGTAGGAGACATCTAAAACGATTGTTGTTGATTGACATATTATCATTTGGTTTAAACATTTTTATTGTAATACCTATTTATTTGATGAAGTTGCATATTATCTTGAATGAGCAGTCATGTTTCAAAAGAAGGTTTATTCTATTTTTATGTTTTCAATCTTTAACACAACCCGACCTATCCGAAACGGTTGGGTTGGGTTAAAAAATTTTCAAACCGACAACATTAGGTTGAGTTGTTAAAATACCTTCAAACCGATTAACCTAACACATGAGCACCCCTTCTCACAGTTAGTATACTTTATTCATTTCGCATCAAAACAAGACCAAACTCACTAACCATGCTCTAGACTCAATAAACATAAAAATATGAATAAAATGACTCAATTTGTGATTGAGAAAAATAAAATAATATAAACTAGGATCCTAAAAATACACTAAAAATGGGTATGATTTTGCACTTATCACTTGCGTCAAAGAGAGAGAAAGAGATGGTGGACGATGGTGGTAATCGTGGATGAAATGAAGTAACGGTGGATGTTGATGGTAATCGTGGTAATCGTGGTCGTCGTCGCAGTTTTCATCGCAAAGTAATCGTGAGAGAGAAGACGAGAAAGAGACCATATATAAATGGTAATTCTCAAGCTTACGATACTGTAAAACAAGAGGGTAAATGAACACTAGGTTAAAAGCATAAAAATCAAAATTTCAAATTCAAAACCGCAAGTTACCATTTCTATACATTGAGGCCTATTATCCACTTACAGTAAGGGAGATGGTGACACAGGTTAAACAAAACCGCAAGTTGCGGTTTCCGTACATCGAGGCTTGCAGTGCACAAGATTTTGACACGTGTCCTCTTGTCCACTTGCGATAACGGAGATGGTGGCATGTGATAAGCAAAACTACAAGTTGCAACGACCCTATATCTTCTTATGGTGCCTCATATTTTGACACATGGCATCGCAACCGTGTTGAAAAAAAATACAAAACAACAACTTGCGGTTTATTTTTTTGCATTTTTTTTGGTCTACGTTTGGATTTGGTCAGAAAATTTTGACACCATACGGAAAAGTTGTCTTGTAGTGTCAGAGTTACAAAATGATGGCTAAATTTGTTCCGGTGACAAATTGCAAAAATGGTGGCTAAATTTTAAAAAATATGGTCAATGTGGCTATTTAAGTTAATAAACCAAGTTAGAATGATTTTGAAGAAGAAAATGAAGGGTCTGAAAATGTGTAAAACTAATGTAGCAAGAAAAAATGTTTTGAAATTATGTTCTATCAAGTTTAAATAGTCACTCTGGCGCATGGTATATAGTTTGAGACTTATGTTTAGACGATTGTATTTGAATTTAGATGGTGTAGCAGTAATCATTGATATTTGATTTATTTACAAAAGTTTTCTTTTCATTTTGCTATTACTATTATAAATCCTTCCATTTTATTTAATGAGAAATATTTCTTGGTTAGAATCAATTATTTACCGTGCACATTAAACGGACCCTTAATGGACTGATCAGGATTCTTAGCACTTCTTTACCCATGCTTGTCATTTCTACAATCATATCTTGTAATGCCATCAAGTACTTGAAATCCAACAACACATAATGTACACTCAGTTTTTTTAATAAAAACATGTACATAAAATTACCAAAATAGTCTTCACATAACTAGCCCGTGGGGAAGTTAATTTCCCAAACTTATTAGCCCTAGCGACTAGGAGTGTTCATCTAAACCGTCAAATTGTAAAAACAATTCGAACTTCAGAGTAAAGCACGGTTTAGAACTTTTGCAATGCAGTTTGCATTTTAACAATGCGGTTTTGAGTTATCAAACCGCAATTCCAACTGCACCGCACCACAAAATTTAGTAATATATTTTAATTTTATATATAACACACACATATACATAGGGACTTAATCATTTGAGAACTCTATATTTTGTAAGATCCGTGAGATTTATTGATACGACGCAATGCCAAAATCTCACGTTTGAAGAGTCGTTAATTTTAAGAAGTCGTTGAGGATTAACCGCCACATAAGGGTTACTTAGGATAAGGTTGACATCCCACACAAAAGTCCCTCACTTCTTGTGATAAATGGAAACGAAATTGAGCACACTCAGATTCAGAATTTTTAAAAATAACTGACCTTCTAAGATGATAAGGAGATTAAAACAAAAGATACTAATCAAATAAATAACCTGACTTAATCAAGAAACTTTAAAAAATCTAATTTTCTAGAAAATGTAGAAAACAATTCAGGACCTCTTGATCACTTAATTTAATGGTCTTTAATGAATATAATGGTCTTGACTTGTGCTGCAAGTGTTGTACTGGTATTGCTTGAACACACGTCTAATTATGTCTCTATTGCACCTGCATCAATCCCCCACAGTTGGGGAAAAGACTTGTCCTCAAGTCTTCTCCATAATAAGGTCGTAGATCTTTAACATTAAAGGTTGGTGATGTTTCATATTCTTTCGGTAACTCCACCTTTAAACATTCTCACAATCCTTTCCAGTATTTTGAGAGGTCCATCTACCCTTGGTTTCAGTTTCCCAAACTTTCATGGAGGAAACATATATTTCCTTAGATAAACCTATACTAAGTCTCTGGGGATGAACTCCATGAATGTTTTCTTATTATTGGCTTGATTGATGTATTGAGCATTTTGTTTTTCAATCTTTGCACACACTTCTTCATGATTTTTTTTATCTCCAGGACCAATATTTCAGCATCTCTACTAAAGCCCTTAATTATTGCTTTTGGTGTTAAGTCCATTGGTCCAATTTGTTGCAACCCATAGAAGCACTCAAATTGACTCTTGCCTATTGTTTGATGAACGAACTAGTTATAAGGAAACTCTAGTTGGGTGACAACAAATCCCGTTGTCGTAGATTATTTCCCATATAGCTTCTAAGAAGTTTTTTGGAGTGTACTCTTCATTACCTCGGTTTACCCATCAGTTTGTAGCTGATATGCACTTGAGAGAATTACGTTGTTCCCAGATTCCTCCATAAGATCCTGCAAAAGTGGCTCATGAACTTGACATATCTATCGCTTACCATACATCTTGGAATGCCATGTAATCTAACAACCTCCTTGAATATAAGTCACCAATATTGCAAGCGTCACTAGTTTTATTGCATGATATGAAGTGAGACATCTCTAAAAAAACGATCAACCGCCACCATGATGGAATCCTTCTGCCTTTGCGTCCTTGTCATCCCTAAAATAAAATCTAAACTTACTTAATGCCAAGGTTCAATTGGACTTGATAACGGGGTGTAGAGGCCTACTTGGTTTGTTTGAGTTTTAGTCATTATGCACGTGGTGCAAAGCTTCACAAACCTATTTACATCTCGTTCCGTCGTGGTGCAAAGCTTCACAAACCTATTTTGCATTCTTGCCAAATGGTTCAAAATTTCGGATCCGCTTCACACAAATCTCCCGCAGTTTCTAATCCAGTGACTTGAACACTCATCGAGCTCAACATGGTGTATCTTCGGCTTAAAGCATCAACCACTATATTTTGGCTTCTCGCCTTGTGCTTGAGTGTGAAGCTGTAGGATTGAAGAAACTCAAACCAAACAACATGTCTTCGATTTAACTTTTGTTGTGAGTTGATGAACTTCAATGCCTCATAATCTAAGTAAAGGATAAAAGGCTTGCTTCACAAGTACTTGTTCAAATGGTTAAGAGTTCGGTAGATGGCATAGAAATCTTTCGTAAGTGCTATAGTTACGTTTGGCCTCGTTCAGTTTTTCAATAAAAAAGGCAATAGGCTTCCCTACTTGGCTTAAGCTTGCACCAAATTCCTATTAAGCTAGCATCATATTCCACTTCAAAAAAGCTTAGTAAAGTCAGGGAGAGCCAGACAAGGAAATTGATTTACTTTCAATTTTAGCTTCAAAGGCTTCTTGAGTTGTCTTGGTCCATATGAACTTCCCTCCTTCGAGGAACTCGGTAATAGGGGTCATGATGGTGATAAATTTCTTATGAACCTTCTATAGAAAGACACAAGGCCATGGAAACTTCTAATATCGTGTAAGATGGTGGGTAATCGCTAACTCGTGCTTACCTCAACTTTTCCTGGGTCCATCTCAGTCTCGTTATTGTCACGATATACCCAAGTAACACCACACTATGTTGACAAAAAAACTACACTCTCTAAACTTTGCATACAGTTTCTGCTCTTTGAGTATATCAAACAATCTCTTCAAGGAGACCAAATGCTCTTTCATACATTTAGAGTAAATGAAGATGTTATCAAAGTATACTACAACATTATCGACATATGATTTTAAAATATACATCATAAACCTCATAAAAGTAGAAGGTGCATCATATAACTCGAATGACACGACCAACCATTCATATAAATCATCCTATTTTTAAAAGCGGTTTTCCATTCATCCAGTTATTTCATTCTAATTTGATGGTACACGCTTCTAAGGTCTATTTTCGGGAAGATATGGGAACCATGTAGTTGCTCCAACTGGTCATCCAAACAAGGTATGGCAAATAGACATTCCAATGTGATTTTATTGACTACTCTTTAATCTATGCACATTCTCCAACTTCAATCCTTTTCGGGGACTAATAAAGCAGGCACATAGCATGGTGATTTGCTTTCTCAAATCATACCTTTGACTAACAGCTCTTCCACTTCTCTTTTCAGCTCCTCATATTCAAGTGGGGACATACGATAGGCTGGTTTATTTGGTAAAGTTGCACCAGGGCATAGATCAATGTGATGTTGAATATCTCGCATTGGAGGTAAACCTGCCAATATTTCATCTATATCACATCAGAAAATTCAATCAACAGAGGTTTGACTTGTTTTGGCACCTCTTCTATAGTTTCCTCACTCTCTTCTAACATACTAACGACAAACACAACTGAGCCGCCTTGACTTCCTCTTCCAGCTGAGCTTTAGCGATAAGCAGACTTGATTTCTCTTTAACAGGAGCCAGTAACGTGATGGGTGGCATTTATACCAAACATATGACATGGACATCTTTCTCAAACTTGTAGGTGTTCTTCAAGCCGTCAAATATATTTTCTTTGTCGTATTCCCAACATCTACCTAACAATAAGTGACATGCATACATTGGGATTACATCACACCAGACCTCATCCTTGTACTTAGAACCAATTGAAAAGAAAAGTAAGCACTTTTGTTTGACCTTTATCTAATTTCTTTTTTGCAACCAACAAAGGTTGTACGACTTTAGATGTGGTACGGTTTTTAGCTTAAGTTTCTGCACCATGCATGCCTTACCTTGACATGTATACTTAGTGTGAAACACGTTCATCCTTAGCCATTCATCCTCCACATTAAGAGCCGATTAGAGGTTAAACTCCTTTGCAAAACTAAGAGTTTGCCTTTGATCAGCATAGGTGTATTTCAACTCTTCATCATGGTCGATAATTTCTTCTTCTTCCTCTATCACATAACATTCTTCCACAAGTGCTACCACCTTCCGATTAGGACAATCAGAAGCAATATGCCCCAAATCTTGACATTTGAAACACTGACTTTTCTCGTAGGGATCTCAATATGTACTTTATGAACCTCACTCTTCAACGTCGGTTTTGGGAATGACTTAGAGTTGTTTTTCTCTAAGATTGGTGAGCCATTGGTTCCAGCAGCCCCCTTCAATGACTTTGGTCTCTTTAGCTTATTATGAGCCTCTACGTTGTGAGAGTATCTAATAACATCATGTAAGGTGTAATAAGATTGCAAATCTACTATATTCGCTATGTCCCAATGTAGTCCAACTATAAACCGAGCAATGGAGTCTTCTTCTTATGAATCAGTTTTGACCATTACAGATTTGAACTTGGAGACATACTCTTCAACAGTAAGATTTCCTTGCTTTAGCTTTTGTATTCAAAGGTACACCTCTTGCTTGTAAGTGATGTTAAATACTTACTTTTCAATTCTTTCTTTATCTTTTCCTAGGTGCTTATCTTGCCTGGACCTTCTCTCATCCTTTGTCTTTTGAGATTGTCCGACCAAATTGATGCGCTTTGGCGCAACTTTACAAGCACCAACTTCAGTTTTCTGTCTTCTGGTGGCTTGACATATTTAAACACCCTCTCAACATTGCTAAGCCATTCCAAAAAATCATCAACATGAAATTGTCCCTCAAACTCTAGGATGTCTAGTTTTGGAATGTAGTTGTCGCTATAATCTCCCTTGTGTGACCTTTTGCAAGTTGGTTCATCATCTTGAAATTTGTATCTTTCTAGTCGACTGGCTTCATCTGATTCTTCATCGTATGGATCCTCCGTCTTGGGAATCTCCTCATGTATCTTCTTCTTTTATTACTCATCCATAAGCCTCATATATTGGATAAGTTCTTGGACTTGGTTCTCCAATTCGAGAATGCGTCTTTGGTCACCGATCAACGAAGTACTCTTACTACTACTCTTCCAGGAGAGGTGTCTCCCTCCATTCTCCTTAAACCTTGAAAATTTATGGACAATAATTTCTGACGTAAACAATAACTTCGGACGTTAACAGTACATTTGGTGATGAAAAGTACTTCCTATGATTAATAGTAGCTCTAGTACCAATCTGATAATGGGAAACGCTAAACTCTCGTGTTTAAAGGGTCGTTAATGATTTTTAAAATGTCATTGAGGATTAACCACGACCTAAGGGTTACTTAGGATAAGGTTCGCATGCTACATAAAATGACCTCATCTCTTGTGATAAGTGGAAATGAAGTTGAGCACACTCAAATTCAGAAATTTTATTTAATAATCAAGTGTCCTACAAAAGAGTTTTAAAGGGGTTTTTATAGGCAAAGCCAAACCCCTCAAAAAAATCCTAGAAACTTAGGAAACCAACTTATTTAGGGAAACTTGAAAAATAACCAACCTTCTAGATAAGGAGATAAAGGCAAAAGGTAGTAATCAACTAAATAACCTAACTTAATAAGGAGACATTAAAAAAAATGTAATCTTGTAGAAAAGATAAAATTAAATTCAGAACGTGTTGATCATTTAATTTAATGGTCTTTAATGAATATAACGGTCTTGGCTTGTGTTGTAGATGTTGTATCGGTGTTGCCACACACAGTTGAATACAACTCCGATTATGTCTTTACTTCATTTGCATCATTTATCCTAAGCTACTAATTTAAGATGATTAATGTTATTAATTAATGAGCTAATTATCATTCTTTATAAAACAAAAATAAATGCACTTTTTCAAGAAACTTCATGCATATGTCTTTCTCTCCCTTCTATTTCCAAAGTCGTATTATTTTCCTTCGTTTATTTCCTATTTTTCCTATCTTTTCAGACCTTTATGTCTTCTTTTTCTATAAAATTGTTTCACACGATGATTTGGTACCAAGAGTTGTTTTTCTAGTTTTTATTACTCTTTTTGCTGAAAAGTCGCCACAATCTCACCACTGTGGCATGACTGGTGCTGAATGAATAAGCTGCTAAATGTCCAGGGATTATTTCAATTAAGTTTCCTAGAAATTAAAGATAAAATGCAGCTGGAAATTGAAGACCTTTTGAGGAGCATGGCCTAGTGTAGATAGGGTGATGTTGTGTTTTGTATAATGGATATTAACGAGTGGTTAACCTTTTCTTTTAGTATAAATAGAGGCCTTTGCCTTCATTTACAAATGCCCCTTTTACACCATTTAGAAGAGTTCTCAAACTCTTCCTCTCTTCTCCTCCTTCCAGCACTTGCTGGTTTCTATTTTTATTTTTGTAGTTTAGTTTTATTGTATTTTAATTTTTGCATTTTAATTTATGCATTGTACCTCTGTCGCCAAAACTTCGACATTGTGGTGACAGTTTTATCTTTATTTATATTAATGCAAGTTACATTTCAGTTCATTTTTGTGTATTTACTGCTTTCCATGTCTCGTAGTAGCTAAATTGTCTCTATGGGTGTGGGGGTGAGTTTAACTTAAGTGTTCTTATAATATGTGGGTGTTCCTATTTTAAATACTTTAATGTTTGGTCACTTAAATTGGAACTTAAACTCGGCGCGGATAAGTCGATCACTTTGAATTGTTAATATAAGATCTTAGACCCAGATATGGGCGGATAGGAAATACGGTTTAAGTGATGCATAAAGATTCGAGAGAACTTTGAATAGTAACGCAGAGATGCGGACTTTGTATGTAGTTAGATAGAATTTATTTGGGGATACTTTGTATCACAAAGAGATTTGGATATATTTCGTCGTGTCCAATGTAATTTGATTCTAAATCGGCAAGCTTTATAGTACTAAATTCGGGAACTTTATGTAAATTTATAAGTCGTCTATAAGAACTTCACTCTCGAGAGAGTGGTGCGGCTCTGTAGATCTCTTATAACTTTCCAACCATTTTATTATATGTATCTTAAGGAAAACTTGCACCCATACCCATCTTTTAGTTATTGTTTAATCTTGTTATTTACAATTTCACCAACTCTCAAAATCATTTAAAATCAAACCAAAACCGAAAACCAAAAAGTTCATAAAAATCTCAGATTCTCAGTAGTTCCAGTCCTTGAGGGAACGATACTGGTATTTTACCACTTTATTACTTGAAAGCGACCATAGTGTCGGTGTGCACTTGCACCTTCACTGTGGGGATATTTCCCACTGTGTTTATACACGAATGGTAATCCGCTGTCAGTAACGTACACACGCGTACAATTAAATGTATAGACCGGGTGAACACATTGTGAACATAATGTAAACTATCTTAATAAAAATTCTACTAGAATATTCACATGATATTAAGAAGTGATAGGTTTAGATTTAATTTTATTGATTTAATTGGTTTTCACAATTTGTGCACAAGTTATACTAGATCTCATAGATTTAAAGTGTGTTGACAATATGTTCACAAAATATGACAATATTTTTTTAAAGTATTCAGAATGTGTTCACCTTATGTGCATATTCAATTATGTGTATGTACGTTTATGTATGGATAGATGAAAGACAAATTAAGAGAAAGAACATAAGAGAATGAAGAGAAAAGATAGGAGAGAAGAAGGAAAATAAAACTTTTCTTGATTTATATTACATTTTATTTTTCAATTACTTTTTAGGTTTAACTTGGATCTCACATATCTCATAACTTAGAAAGCTTTTAATAGGATATTCCCCTAGTTGAAGGTAGTTTACTTGACAAGTGCTTGCATTTAAGGAATCAGAGACAAAAGAGCTCTCATTACAGTAGCTTGATGGATATACATCCATACATACATACATACATACATACATACATACATACATACATACATACATACATACATACATACATACATACATACATACATACATACATACATACATACATACATACATACATACATAGAGAGAGAGAGAGGCCTCTTCAAATAAAATTCTTCAAGGCTACAAACCATGCTAACAAATCCTAACCCTACATTCTCTTGATCAATGGTAGATAAATTTTGATTTTAATTTGTTTTAAAAAAATAGATAAATTTTGATTTTTAATTTGTTTTAAAAAACTAGGAAAATGGTAGTTTTATAATATTTTATTTTAAATTTTAGATTTAAGTCTACATACCACGTTTATCTTCTTCCTTATTTATCTCCCCCATTATCTCTTTCTATCTCTTACCACCGTCATCACTGGTCGGATTAGAAGAAGTCGATGAACGACAAGTCGGAACCGATATTTTACCGGCTGTCTACGAGACTGGTGCCGATATCTTCTCTTTCATTTTCTTCATAAAAACCTCATCATCCCCATCATGAAATTCAATCTGCACACCCTTCTTATTCAAGATCTTCAAGTTGGATGAACCTAGAACTTGAGTCGACAACAAAAAATGACGGATAACTAAAAGATTATCATTTAGGTCCCCATTAAGCTTCTTGAAAGGATCAATGGTGGATATGGACTTGTACTTTCGTAAGTATTCTTGACTCACAGGGATGAAAAACAACCAAATGAAAACAACCCCAACAACAAAAATTGGGTATGTGTTGAAGAAATCAACAATGGAAACCACAATCTCCCCTAGGTTGATTTTACTAGAGGATTGGTCGATGGGTAGTTCAATAGAAGCAAATTAAGAAAGGGAAAATGGAAGCACAAAAAGAAAGAGAGATATTGGAGATTGGGTTTGAGGGTGTTGGAAATGGTTGATTTACGAATTTACTACGACATTGTTGTGAATGCTTATGAATTTGTTACGAATGATCATGAATTTCTTATGAATTTTTTTGGATGGTTATGAACGATTCTAAATTTCTTATGAATAGTTATGAATTGTTCTTGTAGTCCAGTTGTGAATTTTTTTAGTGGTTATGATTTTTTGGATAGTTATCTGTTAAGCAAATATATTCTATCCGAGATCACAAAACTAGAAGAATGAAGTGTTGAAGATTGGTCAAAGGTTAACGTCAAGAAGTCAACAAGAAGAGCTAAAATGTGTTTTACATGCTTTATTTGTTTATATTAATACCTTGTATTGTTCTTTACTTAGAAGTAAGAAAGGTCATTCATAATATTCGTTATAAGAGTGTTGAGAGAGAAACAAACAACACTCTCATGTAAACTTTCTTTCTCTAGAATATCAATATTCAGATTGATGAGTTCTCCATTAGTTTTTTTGTTAGATTAGTTATACTTATTTAAATCTAGGACTCATAATTGGTATCAGAGCAAATTAGGTGAATTTGAAGAAAATTTGAACAACAAATTTGAAGAGTTCTTTGAATTTCTTGAAAACTCGAGGAACACGAGTCTCGGTTTGTGATTTTTTATGATTTGGTCTTATTCATGTTTGATTTGAAGTTTAATTGATTCGGATTTCAATCGAGAATCAATGCAAGTCAATTATATTCTACAATTTCAAATCAATTTGATCGTATTGAAGAATTTGATGTTTTTGGTGTTCTTGGTTTTTATCGGACTCTTCTTGATGTTCCTAATAAAATTCACTTGATTTGATCAAATTAGGTGTTACATCATTCTTTAATTGTGTTTGTAAGGACAAATCGACCTTGATGTCAAAGGATTATCAAGTGTATTTGCTTTTGGGAAAATCAAAATTTGAATAGTGTTTTTCTGAGATATTAGATTTGATCGCACAAGTTTGTACAGGATTGTTGTGTGACATCTGATTATATCACAGGAGTGTTATGCGATATCTTGGTTTCATCTAACGAGTAGTGTGCGATATATTTTTTTTCATCGCAAGAGCAGTGTGCGACATCTTTGGTTCTATACACTAGTTTCATGCGATATCTTAATATGTCTCACAACATTGTATGCGACATATTGTTCTTAATGACTCAGATATGTTCGTTGATCAAGCTTTATGTGATATATAAGTAAATCACACAAGACATATCCGTGATTTACACAAGCTTTATGAGAAATCCTGGTTTCTTTGAACAAGATTCACACGATGAATTTGTTTCAACGAACTAGTTTCATGCAACATCTTGACATATCTCATACCATTGTATGTGATATCTTTGATTCATATACTAGTCATTTGTGATATCTAGTTTGTTTGCATAAGAGGTGGATGATAGCATTGTTTGACACCATAAGACTTCTGTGATATCATTGTTTTACACAACATAATCTGCGATATGTTAAAGCACAAGCTTCATGCGACAACTTTATTCATTACATAAGCTTCATGCAAGTAACAATGTCTTTTCAAACATATTATGATTTACAACTGAAAATTACTAATCTAAATGACAAGATTGCAGGTTTTGACGATAGACAAGCGAATAACATGCAAGTTATGCTTCGATTGTCAGGTGAGAATGCACAAATTCAAAATTGTCTTGATAATTTTGAAGGAGAAAAGAAAAACCTCGAAAAATTCTTTGAAAATTGAAAAGAATGTTCAATTTTTTTTTTAATATTGAGCTTAAGAAATGATTTATGATCTTGAGAAAGACTTTGATAATGAGAGAAAAGGTTTTGAGGGTGAAAGAATATCTTTTGAGATAAATATTCTTGAACTTTAAGAATAAATATCAAAACTTGAATTTGTTTTAGGTAAATGAAAGAAAAGTGTTTAAGGGTGAAAGAAAAGACACAGAGAACCAAAGAAATGATTTTGAAAATGAGAAAAAAGGCATTGTGAGTGAAAGAAAATCTTTAGCGATGAAAATTCTTGAACTCTTAAAGACAGTATCTGAATTAGATTTTATGACTGAAAGGAATATGAGATCTGATTTTCAAGAGAAATGTAATCTGATTTTTGACGAAAGAAATATGTTTTCTGACAAAATCAAGGAATGTAAAGATATAATTTTCAAAATTGATCAAATGATCAAAGAAAATTCATAAAAATTTGAGCTATCTAAATAGCCTAGTCCTGATACTGTTGTTCTATCTCCATATGATCATTCAGCTGATTCTATATATTCTTACAAATCTAATTCAAGTTCAATATGCAAATGATTCTTTTTCTCCAAGTAGTATCTGTAAGATATAACTATTTTTCTAGTGTTAAATCAAACAGTTATTCGAACTTCTAATCTTTTTTCACAATGATCTTGTTGATAGCTCAGATAGTCATTTTAAGCAAGTTAAGATGGTTTGGAGAAGAAAATCAACTATAGAGGAAACTGATGGAAAGAAATTAAATAAAGCTCCTATAATTGATGCAAAGTCATTTGTTTCCAAGACTAATATTAGAATGCCTTATTTTGTTTATTCCATAAATCAATTGATCAGTCTTAGTCGAGAAAGGATTTATTGTTCTCTATGTGGAACAAACAATTTTCTGCATCAAAGGAATGTGAATAGATGGTATGGTACGTACAACATCCTCAATTCTCAGTTTAACAGCTTCAATGCTAAAGCATCTAAACTTCACGGACCCATTAAAACATGGGTACCAAAATCTCTTTAATTTGTTTTGTAGGAATGTCACGTGTGATCTTATTCAGAATATTCATGGCACATGACTGGACAAACGGAGGCTATGCTATCTTTGAGGGGGAGTACCAAATTAGAAAAAAAAATCAAAGAACCGTGGTAGTTCAATCCACTAAACTTAATTGTGTTTGTTTATCTCTGATAACGAATCAATTCTCGAATTTCCATGTGTTATATTTTCTTGAATAAGTTATTTTTACGTCTTAGCATAATTGTTGCATTTTCGGTGGAAATACACTCATTTGAAATCTCCTTGCTTATTTCAAACTGTGTTATTTCACTTTGTTAGGTCTAAAAGTATTGAAGAGTAAAGAGTCAAAGATAAAGTCAACAATATTATGCTTAGATTGTAGTTTATATTGTAATTTTACATCTTATATGGTCAAATATATAAATACCTTGTAAGTGGTAGTTAGTAGTTAGTTCATTCATTCAATCATTGTGCAGAGAGAATTCAATATACATGATGGTTTGAATCTCAATCTTATTGTGAATTCATCGTTACTTGATTAAGAACATGGGTTAACAATTGATATCAAAGTAGAAATCATTCGATTCGATGAAATTTTGATGTTTTTTGTTTTTTCTTGAAAGTTTACTGTTTCAAACTTGAATTTGATTATTCTTGATATTATTTTTTTGGTTTTTTTTTTGACACAGACGTGTTATACTAACATCATTGATCATTCCTATGAAGTTTCAGAGTTAATTCGAAGATTTGATCATTCAATTTGAAGTCTTTTAAGAAGTTGAACTTGACACTGTGTTCTTAATCGATATAGATCAATTAGTGTTATTGATCAAAATTAATGCTAATTTTCTTCATTAAAAGTGTTTTTGCATCATTTTTGACATCCAAGAGTCATACTACAACTTTCGTTTAGATGACAGAATTAGTATTGGCCTCTAAGTAGGAGCAAATTGATCTAAAAGAAGAGGGTCGGAAGTTGTTAAGTGTTGGTACGAAACTGCAGTAGACCAAGTATTGAGTTTGGTTTCCTAATTCGTATCTGGCCTATCCTTTTGAAATTTAATCTGTTTAAAAACATTTGGGGCCTAAGTGAATTATTAGAATAATTAGGACGGTTTTTACGTCTTGCAAGTAATACCGATTTACGCATTCGTTAGGCATGTGACCAGTCAAAGTTTATCCTGATTTCCGTTGATAGTGCGTTACTTCTCCATTTCAGTTACGGTATGGATATCCTATTTCTTTGACTCGAGGGTAACCGGTTACATTCCGAAAATCCGATCCATGTTGATAGAAGTGACTCCGAGTGTAACGGTTCCGAGTACTTTATAAGAAACTTTGTTTTCATTTCAAATTTGGTTTATGATTTACATTGACTTTGTTTCACGATTTAAGAATGTTATCGAAGGAGTTTGATTTTATGCTTTACAACTTCATGTTAAACGTAGTTTTGCATAATTTCTAAACGGATAGATTCTTGAAGTTATAATCCGTTTTCGGTTGATTTGACAATTACTCCCTGAACCATTTTCGTTGTTTTGAATATTATGGTATGATCTGTATTCGGTTGAATTGACAATTATATGACTTGAAATTTGGTTTAAAGTTTGATGAAATCATTAATTTAACTACACGAGTTTTATTATTTTCAATTTAGATTCAACACTTACGCCACGGGTGTTGAGATGCTTGGTTACTGGATAAAACTGGGATAGAGCCGAATACTAGAATTAAATTGGTTAACGGAGGATGGGTGGTGTTGTGCCCGACACTGAGATTCCAGGTCTGATTGGACTAATCATCCGATTGGACAACGTAGTATTGCAATACTGGTGACTTGTTAACTTTTAAATGATTTCTACATTATTTATTTATGTTCAGAACGGTTTCGTTATAATTGTTTTATGTTAATTGATATTTGAACTTATATTACGATCACACCATTATGCACATAATCCGTCCACTGAGCAACTTCGCTCAACCGAGGTGCTCTCTGTTTCCTTGACAGGTTCAGGTTCCACTCCAGAGATGGGTTGAGAGATCGAGATATCACTGGAAGTAAAAATATATTAAGATCAACTTTTCTGTATCGAATTTATATAATATTTTGGGATCATTATAGACGATAACATTTTGGGTTTGTATTTATGTTTAAGTTTCATTTTCAGTTAATTCTTATTTTTGGGAAGCTTAGTGCAACTCTGAAATGTGGTGTTTTAAGTTTTGATCCGATTATCAGATTATACACCTCTCATTTCAGGTTGTGCGGACGGGGGTGTTACAAATTATGGTATCAAAGCATTGGATTCGACTTGTAGATTATGTAGGCTTGATCTGTGAGGAATGGCCAGACATAAAAACAGGTAGATCATAATTTAATTCTATTTACCGATTTCCGATCCATAACTATTTTGAATTTTGATCTAGATCTTATTTCTCAAACCATTATAATCCTAGTTAAAACCTTATGAGCACACCACCGTACCCATATGGGTGGTTCAAACATTGTGCTAACTTGATTTTCCAACTGTATGTGGGGACTGCATATGAGAGGTCACTCTACTTCCATGCATGTGTCCCACTTCAACTTAGTATTGGGTATGGACTGGCTGTCATGCCACCGGGAAACTATAGACTGTAATGTCAAACAAATATTGTTAGGGATGTTGACATACCTGAAGCATCTTTCAAGAAACTACTCCAAAATAATATATTAGTACTTTAGCCTCTATTACCATGAAGCTATATACTTGGCAAAACAATTAGCTACTCTATAAGATCCCGAACAAGGATTCCCTACTTCTAAATCCATACACGAATATTTTGATGTGTTTCCCAACGATCTACTGGGTATACCCCTAGTTCAGGAAGTCAAATTTACCATCGATCTAGTCTCGGGAGCTTCTCCTATTTCCAAGGCTCCCTACATAATGGCTCCAACTGAAATGAAGGAACTCAAAACTCAACTCGTTGATCTATTGAAGAAATGTTTCATTCAACCCAGTGTCTCACACTGCAAAGCTCTGGTTCTCTTTGTCAAAACTAAAAACGATACAATGCGTCTTTGTGTCGATCACCAGGATTTAAATAAAGTAAAGATCTGTAACAAGTATTCGTTACCGAGAATTGATGATCTGTTCGATCAATTACAAGAGCACGATACCTTTTCAAGATTGATCTTCGGTCTGGGTACCATCTACTTCGTATCCGAGATTGTGATATTCCAAAGTCTGCATTCAGAACTTGTTATGAGAACTACGAATTCATGGTAATACCTTTCGAGCTAAGTAATGCTCTGACGGTCTTTATGGAACTTGTGAATCGGGTTTTCACGGATTATCTCGACGACTTTATTATCGTGTTTATTGATGACATCATGATATACCCGAAGTCAAAAAAGCGAATTGATCAATAGCTTAAAATCATTTTGGAGGATCTTCGAATGAAAGAATTGTACGCAAAGCATTCAAATCATGAGTTTTGGTTTGATCAAGTATCTTTTCTTGGCCACGTAATCTCCATTGAAGGTGTCAAATTCAATTCGACGAAACTTCTAGCCGTCACTAAATGACCATGACCTACGAATGTATCTGAAGTTAGTAATTTTCTAGGTCTGGCCGATTATTACAGACGATTCGTTAAAGGTTTCTCTAAAATATATTTTCCATTGACCCGATTACTCCAAAAAGGAGCCAATTTTCATTGGGGCTCTGAAAAATATTATAGCTTCAAGGAACTCAAGCATCAATTAGTTACCGCACCTATTCTTGTATTGTCGTCTGGCACCAATGAGTTTCGAGTTTATACTGACGTTTCAAAAAAAGATCCTAGTTCCGTTCTTATGCAAAACGGAATTGTTATTGTACATGCTTCTCATCAATTAAAGCAATATGATGTCAATTATCCGACTCACAACATTAAATTGGTTGTGGTCATAATCACACTCAAGATTTGGCATCATTATTTATGCGGTAAGACATGTGAAGTTTTCACCAACCACAAAAGCCTCAAATACATCTTTACTCAAAAAGAGTTAAATATGCGTCAACGGAGGTGGCTCAAGACTAATGTAGTCGCCAACGCCTTAAGCTGTAAATTTGGAGAACAAGTTTCTTCGTTATTTGTTACTACAAAGTTAGCTTTGAAGATCGAACGGTGCACACTGGATATCTATCCAAGTGTGTAAACGAAGATTCTACCTAATCTAAAGGTAGAACTGACTATAATCTCTAGGATCAAAGAAGCTCAGCAAGACTATGGTGAATTATGGGAAAACTTCCAGTAGGCACAGGAAAATGCTAGTTCAAAATCCAGAATCAATGAGGATCACATGTTGTGGTTTCAGGATCGTGTACCTGATCAAGTTCTTCTATGATAAAAGTTGGCAGTCGAGTATCGGTATGGCCCCGTATGAAACACTATATGGTCAAATATGTCGAACACCAACTTGCTGGAATGAAGTCGGAGAATGTGTTCTCGAAGGTCAAGAGTTGGTACAAGTTATTACCGAGAAGGTCGAGATTTCACGTCAAATGATGAAAGAGACTCAGGATCGTCAAAAGAGCTATGCCAACAAGAGACGATGACCTATCGAGTTCCGACCTGGCAATAAATATTCCTAAAGGCTTCCCAACTTGAGGTATTAGATATTTTAGTCACAAATGAAAGCTCGGCCTGAGATATATTGGTCCTTTCGAAATTCTGGAAAGGGTTGAAGCTGTGGTCTACCAGTTAGCTTTACCGCCGTAATTTGTCTTATTGCGAGGAGACTGAGGCAATTCTTGATCGCAATGTGAGAAGTATATGGAAGAGAGTGATAACTTTTGTAAAAGTTCTTTGGAATAATCACTCGAAATAAGAGGCAGCGTGGGAAACAGAAAAGCATATGCAGCAGTATTCCCTGGAATTTTTAATTGATGTAAGTTTCCTGTCTAAGTTCAATTTCGGGGACGAAATATAATTTTAAGGGGGGAGGAACTATAATACCATAGTTTTAAAAACTTGTACGTTAGTTTACCCGAAGTGTATCATACTTAAATATCGATACATAATTGTTGAAGGGTTAAAACGGTCAAATGGCTAAACTCATTATAATTATAAAGTAAATCAATATTTCCAAATTAGAATTGTCATCCATGGTCTTCATCTACACTGCCATCATCGGCTCTCTCTCTCTCTCTCTAAACTCTCAATTCTCTCTAAAATTTCTTTCAAATTATTGAAGGAACCAAGGATTCAATCACATATTTGGAATCTACTCTCCAAATCCTTCTTAAAGGTATAACTTTCTTCCACTTTTATCAAGTTTGTTTATGTTAGGATTGCTTGAGATTGGTTTCTAGTTATGTTTAAGTTTAAGTTATGATTTGGTATTACAAAATTGTGCAATCATATATGTTTTAGATTGCTTGATTTAGCTAAAATTGAAGTATTAAATAAAAGAGTAACCTATGGATTCAATATGGTTATATTGTATGTATATGTTTAAACGCACACCAAGTGTTCGATTAAATGTCGAAGTGAGTATAATTGTATGATTAAGCTTAGGTTAATGACCATTAGACTTCGTTTTACTATGTTGAGGTATGTTTTAGAGCTTTTAAATGTATCAAATCATGAAGTTGGGATCATAGAAGTGAATTGGCAAAAATTGTGAAAATTGGATTTATGGACATGTGCATATCCCTTACTTTAACAGCACATATATCACAAACTGTAAGTCGGAAAATGCTCATATTTTGCAGGTAGAAATCCCTTGGTATATACTACAACTGTCATTAGGGTTCTAAAACCTATTTGTTGCTCTAAGTGACTCAAAACAGTGTGTTTTTATGGAGGTTTACTATGTACTCGAGATCATAGATATTCTTTTGTAAAACTTATATAAAATAGACGGCTGATTCAAATTGGATGATTCCAAAACCAATAGACTAATAAGAGACCATACTACAACTTTCGTTTAGATGACAGAATCAGTAGGAGAAAATTGATCTAAAAGTAGAAGGTCGGAAGCTGTTAAGTGTTGGTACGAAACTACACTATACCAAGTATTGAGTTTGGTATCTGGCCGATCCTTCTGAAGTCTAAGTTGTTTTAAAACATTTGGGACCTAAGTAACTTATTAGAATAATTAGGATATAGTTTTTATGTCTTGCAAGTAATATCGATTTAAGCATTTCTTATGCACGTGACTAGTAAAAGTTTATCGTAAGTTTCGTTGATCGTGAATTACTTATCAATTTCAGTTAAGGTAGGGATATCCTATACCTATGAATCAAGGGTAACCGGTTACATTCCAGCAATCTCATCCATGTTGATAGTAGTGACTCCGAGCCTAACGGTTCCGAGTACTTTATAAGAAATTTTGTTTTCGTTTCAAGATTTTGGCTTATGCTTTACATTGAATTTGTTTCACGATTTAAGAATGTTATTGAAAGAGTTCGATTTTATGCTTTACAACTTCATGTTATTGTAATCTTTCATAATTTCTAAACAACTTGATTCTTGAAGTTATGATCCATTTTCGGTTGATTTGACAAATACTCCCTAAACCATTTTCGTTGTTTTTAATATTATGATATGATCCGTATTTGGTTGAATTGACTATTATATGATTTGAAATATGGTTTAAAGTTTGATGGAACCATTGATTTAATGACATGAGTTTTATTGTTTTCAATTTAGACTCAACGCTTGGGCCACGGGTGTTGAGATGCCGCCATGGTGGCTATTATTAGCCATGGTGTTCTCGTAAAGGCTAGGCCAAGTCAAATAGAGAACGTAGGATGCATCCAAGAGCCGAATAGAAGAAAATGTGTGGTTACCAGATAGAACCGATTATCGGATAAAGCTGAACACCATAATTAAACTGGTTACCGAAGGATGGGTGGTGTTGTGCCCGACATTATTCCAAGTCTGATTGGACTGATCATCTGATTGGACAACGTATTATTGCAATACTGTTGACTTGTTGACGTTTAGAATGATATCTACATTCTTTATTTATATTCAGAACGATTTCACTACAATTATTTTACGTTAATTGATATTTTGAACTTATATTAAAATCACAGCATTATGCACATAAATCGTCCATTGAGCAACTTTGCTCAGCCGAGGTGTTTTGTATTTCCTCAGCAGGTTCAGGTTCCACTCCAGGGACGGGTTGAAAGATCGAGAGATCACTGGAAATGAAAGTAAATTAAGATCAACTTTTATATATCGGGTTTTTATTATCTTTTGGTATCATTTTATACGATAACATTTTGGGTTTGTATTTATGTTAAAGTTTTGGTTTTAGTTAACTGTTATTTTTGGGAAGCTTAATACATCTGTGAAATGTGGTGTTTTGAGTTTTGATCCAATTATCGTATTGTACACCTCTCATCTTAGGCTGCATGGGGCGGGGTGTTACAAACAACTTCGGCGAGATGTGTTTAGTGGTATCCCCTTTGATGTAACCATGTTTCTCTTGATCAATAACAATGGTGTTGTCTTCATAAATCGCAATTGGTTCATCGGGATCATGAGCTAAATCACACATACTTTGGATATGGCCAATAAATGCTCGAAGCCACACACACACTCTCTAGTCTCCTTATAGAGTGTGAGTAACGCAGTGGTTTGTCGAAGTAGTAACTAGAGCCTTCTTATGAGACCTCCAGGATATCGTCATGTTCCATATGATAAAGACATAGCTCGATTGAGAACGTCCCATCTGCGGGTCTGATAAATAACCTGCATCGGCGTATGTTTGGAGTACAAATTGCAATATCTTCATTGGATAATGCATAGGGATAGAATAAACCCATCCGTAGTACCCTTAAGGTACGGAAAATGTCTTTGATGTCATTCCAGTGTTGGCGCATTGCTACGTCGAGCAAGTTAATTCACAACAAATGAAATGTCTGATCTAGTACATTAGGATATGAACAGTAAGGGCTCAATATCTCTTCATCGCCTTCTTTTGCACGGAACGGGTCCTTCTTAATGAGAACGGATGATCATAGGAGTAAATGACGATTTTGCATCATGATGACTAAACCGTCTCAACACCTTTTGGGTGTAGTTTTCTTGATGGATTAAATTCCCATCTCTATGGTGCTCGATCTAAAGGCCGAGGCAATACCTGTTGTTTCTGGGGTTCTAATATTAGGCTAAGAAAGAATAGTAAAAATCTACTACTTATTGCTTTCAGGGCGAGTAAACTCTCTATCCTTAAAGCAATTTCTCCCCCACCGTATGTGCTTTGGGATTTTGTTAGTCTCTAAGGAGTCTACAAGAGTTCTTTGATATAGAAACAGTTTGTAGAAGGGGGGGTTGAATACAAACACATAGATTTTAAGTTTTTAAATAAGTTTATATTGCATAAACAAATTTACAGTTACAAGCGGAATTAGAACAAGTTTTAACCTATTCTATTGTAACTAAGAAACCACTAAGATTGATGCACAAAAAGGAAGTAAGATAGAATATAGAAGGTTGAAGAGAGAAAGAGAACAGACGGCTTGATGAAGAAGATATCTTCATCTTATTTATATCTGTTTGCATTTAATGCAAGACAAAAGGTATATGCCATGTGGCAAACTTCTATAGGAAGCTTGTCCTTTGTTAATAAGACAGCCATTCTTTTGGCCGCATATGAACAGTACTATATCAGATGTGATGAGGAAATAAGAGACAATCCGTACGTCCTTCTCTGGCATAGTAGGGTTTGTCTTTTGTGCATCGAGGATAAGGTCAACATTAATCTTGTATGAGGAAGTTTCATTTGATCGCTGAGACTGAATCTTCAAGGATGAACTTTAAGTATCGCTGAGGCTTCACAAGACTTCATACTTTAGATAGCTTTGCTATCGCTGAACCGCTTCAGGTCACTTAGTTGATTATCTCTTCCTTCAGCTTGGTCTTCGACTTTCGCTGAATGGTCATTTGGTGTGAACGCTGATCTTCAGAGATAAGCTTAAGGTTCCTTGATCTTCAGCGATCGCTAATGGCAGTCAGCCTATGCTATCGCTGAATTTGAACTTAAGCTTATGCAAGGGAATTTCACTAAGTGTAAAAAGGAATCATTATTCAAATCACTGAGAGGAGTTATGATCAACAATCTCCCCCTACTTGATTATGATTAAGCAACATAGGAAAATTGCTTTTAAGAGACTAGTAAGGACTTAAGAAATATTCAAGATAAAATTTCTAAGTACTAATCTGTAAAGCCTTTTTTTCAGCAGTAAAATATGAAAGCACAATTTTTAAGAACTTGAAAGCACAACTAATCTGTAAAATATTCAAGATAAAATTTCTAGTCTACTATCTGAATTGAGTTTCATTTATAAGGATATGAAAGCACAATTTTTATAAGTAAATAAGCATAAAGTACATTCACTGATTAAATTTTCAGAGTGAAAAATCAGTGAGTAAAAGTAGTTAAAGAAAATAGAACTCTTATGTTCATTGTCCCATTTACTGTTTTCAAGGATCTTCTCAGTACATAGATGGAGTAAAGTACTTTGTTGAATTTCATTAATAATCAATCTGAAGAATCTACATATCATGAAATTACAACAATAAGGTAAAGTACTTATACACTAAAGAACTATTACAAAGGAAAGGAAAGCTAATGACTAGTCAGTCTAGACTTTCGTGTCTTCTTTGTAACTCCTTTTCATAGATCATCTTCTGTCTGATCATCAGCGGATCATTCGACCAGCAGTGACAATACATGATCTTGATGAAAGAAGATGGGGCTTTGTGTACTTCTGGGTTTCTGAAGAATCCAAGGAGTCTTTCATTATCCATGAAGATCATGCCTGGTTCAGGGAAAGAGATGACGTCATTTTCTTCATATACGCGATCTTCAGGGAGAGAGAATGCTTTCAAGATCGAATTTGGTTTCATATTCGTTCTTAGAACTTGCACCTCCTTCGGCAGTTGATCTTCTTTTCTTGATTGGCTCAGGGAGAGGAGGAACCTGTACGTATTAAGACATCCTTCGCAACAGCTGATCCAACTTTCTTTCCACCATGTTCTTGAACTTAGATTTGGAACCCTGAATGGCATCTCTGATTTCTAGCCATTCAGTGTATCCATAAATCTTTAAGAACTTGGCTTCTTCTTTCTCAGTTCTGGTGTTTCTAGTCATTCATACATATACCTTCAGACCTCTTCTTTTGGAAGGACGTTCTTCGATAGTTGCATGAATGATCTTAGAGTCAGATCTTCGGAATTTGAATCTTTCAGTACACCAGCGAAGCTCTTCTTCTCTCTGACGTGTGGCTTCAGCAGATAGTGCACTTAGGATTTTTTTTCTTGGGCATGAATTGGATCTACAATCAGGTTTTCTTCTGCAAGTTCTCTCTATGCTAAAGCTTCAGTGACCCTTTAACTTTTCTCTAGTTGCTTCTTGGTCGCTTTGTCTTTTGCAGCATCTTCCCTGAGAAGTTTTCTTGCAAGAGCAATATCACTCTCTGTTTGCTTGATCTTCTCATCCCTGATCCTTTGAGCTTCAATTGCCTGAGCTCTCTCTTCATTTGACAGAAAATAAAAGTCATCTACCATACTTTTGGTACGGCGTTCTCTGGTTTAGCGTGTGGCACTCTTATTCTGTTTGCTTCGAGTTCCCTTAAGAAGCTTATTCGCCTTTCTTCCTCTTCAGGTTCGCTTATGATAGGTCTCTGATCGCGACGCCTTCTAGGAATGAGGTCTTCTTCTTCTTTTTCAGAGTCAGTTTCAAAAATGTACATAAACTACTCTTCAGAGGAAGGTTCCTTCACAAAATTGGATTCCTTTGGGGGACTGGACTCACTGAGGACGGGAGAAGGAGAGAGAGCTTGGTCAGAACCAAAATTTAGAGGAGAGAAAGTGGGATAAGAAGGGGGTTCAGAGATTGGAGAAATATAAACGATAAGGGGTAGCGTTACCTCTGCAGTGGTCTCCCCCTCAGGTATTGGGATGGTGGCATCCAGATCTACCACATGTTTTCCTTTGCCTGCTTGGCTGGACGGCTCCTGAGAAGAAGTTGATCCGTCCCCTAAAGGCTCAGCGTAATAGACTTCAGGGTTGAAGATGCCTGGTCTACCACTCTTAAAGTGCTCAAAAGCACCTGGAGGAATACCATCATCATCATCATCATCATCATCATCATCATCTCCTCCATAGTGAGGGATGATGTCTTCTTCTTCATCCTCTTCCTCCTCTTCTTCCTCATCTTCAGTGATGGAGGGTTCTTGTTGTTGTTGTTGTTGTTGTTGTTGTTGTTGTTGTTGTTGTTGTTGTTGCTGAAAGTAAGGAGATATCGGTGTGCCAAGTATTCTTTCATTGGCCTGACCGATGATCTCATCAGCTATTTCTTTGGCACATCTCTCCCCCTCGATGTTGTCATGGGAGAGAACATGAACCACCACGGTCCATACATTGGACCCGATATCTCTGAGAGACTCAGAGTGCAGAGATTGGTTGACGAGGACATTTCCCAGCGATGTCCTGTCTTCAGCAGTGAAGGAGGGGCCCGCGCTACAGAGTTGGTTGATCTTTGTCAACATTTCAGCTTGACTCTTTTGAATTGACTCAAGCACCTGGCCTTGCACCTTCATCTCTGTTTCAACATAGCCGATGGCCTGAGCATTCGCCAGAGTGTCTGCTTTAATGGCTTGAATGTCAGTGAAGACATTGTTGATCGTGGCCTTCATCCCTGGAGTCCCAGCGACGGTCTGAAAAATGTACTCAGCAGACCTCTGAAGGTTGTCCACCCGTACCCTAGTCTGAGCACACTCATTGACTATGAAGTCAATGGTAGGGAAAGTAGGGTGTGGAAGAACGATCTTCGGAACCTCCATCTGGAAGGGAGGGAGTTTGGCGGCAAACTTTTCTTGCTTGACCTTGAGAATCTCCTCAGCGGTCATTGGTCGCTGAGAGCTCTTTCCTTTGCTTCTGGGAGAAAGCGAAGCAGCAAGCGGAGAGGTGGTGATGGTGGTCGCTGTTGATGGTGGTGTGTTTCCTGTTGACAACAGAGACAGAGCAGCCAAAAATAGCTCTGGGTTAGATGAGGGATGAGAAGACATGTTATGTATCCTAAGAGTATTGTGTGGATTACGCTTAAGAACCGCGAGTGCAACGGCAATGTCCTGAGGATCATTAGCCTGTGTCTCAGCGTGTCTGTATGAGATATACTTAGGTCCTGTGGTACTTGCTTTCCAAAATTCAGAGTGTCGAAACAATAATAAAGTTTGAACATCGTGCATTTCAACATCATCAGAGATAGGGACAACTATCTCTAAATCACGCGTTGTTGTGAGGACCAAAGAAGAGATGGTGGAAGAAGAAAAGAGGGTTGTGATTGTATTACCTGGTGCAGCTTCAGCGAAGCTGAATCTACTACTTTCAGTGACCGAAGTCGTTGAAAGTGGAGGTAGTGCTGAAGAAGCGGCAACGGGATCAGAGACCGTTGTCGTGGCAGAGGTTGACTGAGGCGTTGGTAGTACACCAAAATTTGAGAGAGTAGTTTGTTGAGAGACCACCTTCCTTGGCTTCTTTGATTTGGTTGCGATGGTCTTTTTATGACCATCAGCTGGTTGTTTCCTTTTGGGGCCGGTGGTGTCTGGGATACTCACTGATGGGTTTGTTAGTGAGGTAGACACTGAAGCAGGGGCTCCAATTACCTTCAGCATGTAAGGGGTGAAGGGAGCATCACCTGGACGTCCCTCAATGTGCAGGGATTTCTTTCCCACCATTGAGAAAGAATGGTTAGCCACCTTAGGGTACGCATCCCCGATGGCATACTCCAAGATGGTTGCAAAGAATCTTGGGTAGGGGATGACAGGGTGCCTGTTTGCAGCATTCACCTTGTTGACCATGTCGCTGAAGATGTAGTCAGCGAAATTGAGCTTGTATCCGTGCAGAGAGCAAAGCCCATGTCTTGGAAGTGTTTGCTTGCTTGATCGTGCGAGCCAGTCTTGGATTCCAGACATTGAATAACCTGGGTGAAGATGTATTGCCAGCGAGCAGCCAGGCGTTTCTTCTCCAGCTTGGAGCCGACGTTCTTCAGCGAGGGGTTTTCCCATGCATATCCTATGGAGTCCAGAAAAGCATCGATTTGCTGCTTGGAGGGTTCAGCAGCCCACTTTTCATTCTTGCCACGTGCAGGGAGGCGAAGAGCATGCCTCAAGAATCCAGCAGTGAAGGCGAAGGGGCCAAGAGTGGGAATGGTAAAGCCAATTGCAGAGAGTTCAGTTCCCTTGTCAGTGGTGCAGGTGGTGCGGTGAGCCGTATACCATAATGCTTGCAGATGCGAGGAAATCCCACAGGGTTGTGGACGAAGGCATACATCAGCGGGTAGAGAGGTGAACTCAGCGAGGAAATGCCCACAGGGTTACCCTTTTTTTTATTAAGAAAAGTGAAGAGAGGTGAAACAAGATATTTCCAGTTTAATGTGTAAGGTTAGATCAAACCTTAGTAGACTTTGGAAAGAAAAACGCACAAGTGCTTGTTCTTGAGAAACCTTGAGAATCGAGAGAAAATCCTTGCCTTTTGAGAAGTTATGAGAGCGTAAAAAGAGAAATGAGGCAAGGTTTTGCTTAAATAGCATGAGGAGAGACAAAGAGATAGCTAAACGAAGATTTAGCTTTTTGAAAAGTAATGATGACCTGGCGCACGTCCCTAGAAAGGAGTTGGAAGGGAAACGTTGTGGTCCGTCTTGTGTCAGAAAAGGTCTGACGTGTCCTTTTCTTATTAAAAAAATATAATGATCATTATCTTTTTAGAAAGTGAATCATTGTCTTTTAAAATCTTCATCAAGAACAATAAAGGATTGTCAGTGATGAGTTTTATTCTTTTAGATTCATTCCCTGATCAAGGAAAAAATCAGGGAGCGAAAAGGTTTAGAAGATAATACCTGAGTGAGAAAGTACAGATATCGCTGAATCAGAGTTCAGCAAATGGATAGTTTGAAGGCTTTGTTTGTATCACTATTTGTTGTTTGCTAAGTAATAATTATTCAGCGTTCAACATAACAAGTTCGCTGATGAGTAGATTCAATCTACTCTCATCAAGAGCTTGGTGAAAAGATCAACGAGCTGATATTCAATGGGTACAAAGTGAAGCTCAATTTCACCATTCATCACATGATCTCTGATAAAGTGATATCGAATCTCAATGTGCTTGGTTTTAGAGTGAAGTAAAGGATTTTTTGCAATTGCAATAGCACTAGTGCTATCACAATAGATAGGGATCTTTGAGAGAATGAGATCGTAGTCTCGAAGTTGATTTATCATCCAAAGGATTTGAGCACAACAACTTCCAGCGGCTACGTATTCAGCTTCAGCGGTGGAGGTGGACACAGAGTTTTGCTTTTTACTTGTCCAACTGATCAATTTACCACCTAGTAGCTGACACCTACCAGTGGTGCTCTTTCTATCTATCTTGCAATCTGCAAAATCACTATCAGAATAACCAATTAGATCGAATCCTGAGCCTTTGGGATACCAAAGACCCAGATTAGGAGTTCCTTTCAGGTATCTGAAGATTCGCTTTACAGCGATGAGATGGGATTCCTTCGGTTCAGCTTCATACCGAGCACAGAGACATGTAGAGTACATGATATCAGGTCTACTCGCTGTAAGATATAGCAGAGACCCAATCATCCATCGATAGGCAGTGACATTGACAGGTTTCCCATTTGGGTCCTTGTTCAGAGTCAGAGGAGGTGCCATAGGGGTCTTCATCGCTGAGCATTGATTCATATCAAACTTGTTCAGCATGTCTTTAACATATTTGCCTTGACAAATAAAAATTCCTTTGTCAGATTGCTTTATCTGCAAACCTAGAAAATACGTTAGTTCGCCCATCATACTCATTTTATATTTTTTTTTGCATTCTATCAGCGAAACGAGTACATAAATTGGGTCTTGTGGAACCAAATATAATGTCATCGACATATATTTGAGCGAGTATAGTATGTCCTTTATATTTTCTTAAAAAGAGAGTTTGATCAATTTTTCCACGAATGAATTTTTCTTTAAGAAGAAATTTAGAAAGAGTATCATACCAAGCTCTAGGAGCTTGTTTCAATCCGTAAAGAGCTTTTTCAAGTTTGAAAACATAACCAGGGTGGTTAGGGTCTGAAAAACCAGGGGGTTGTTCAACATAAACTTCCTCGCTGAGTTTTCCATTTAGAAAAGCACTTTTAACATCCATTTGAAAAACTTTTAAGTCTTTATGGGCAGCATAAGCTAAGAAAAGTCTTATAGCTTCTAAACGAGCTACAGGTGCAAAGGTCTCATCATAGTCAATACCTTCTTCCTGTCTGTATCCTTGAGCGACAAGTCTAGCCTTATTGCGAATAACATTCCCGTTTTCATCTAGCTTATTTCTAAACACCCATTTGGTTCCAATCACTGTTTTACCAGAGGGTCTAGGAACAAGATTCCAAACTTTGTTTCTACGAAACTTAGTTAGTTCTTCTTGCATCGCTGAAATCCAGCTAAGATCAGAGATAGCTTGATCTATCTTTTTAGGTTCAGAGAGAGAAATGAAGTTAAGATAGAGACATATATTACCTATACCTCTACGTGTTTTGATACTTGCTTAGGATCACCAATAATTTGATTTATTGGATGATTTGCAGTCCATCACTGAGCTGGTGGTTGAGGAGAGAGATCAACCTCAGATTCAGCGAATTGTTCTTCTTCTTCAGGGACATTACTTGTTGCTTCAGCAACGGTTACTTCATCATTTAAAATCAATTGAGGAGACTCAGGGGAGTGATTTACAGAGGATGAAGCTTGATTATTCATTGAGGAATTTCCAAGAGATGCATTAGAAGGAGGAATCTGATTGAGAGGAGTAACATTGTTCCCTGAGGATAGATCATTGCTAGTAGGTATTTTAGAGATTTCATCATCACTTGTTTCAGCAGGAGGTTGACTGTTGAAATAAGTTTCAGATTCCTCATAGTGAGATTTCATCCATGCATTCAATTCTTCATCTTCTTCAGGGATAGGAGAAGTATGGGTAGTACGGGATTCATCAAAGTTGACGTGCATGGATTCTTCAACGTGTTGTCTTCTCTTATTGAAGATTCTGAAAGATTTAGATACTGAGGAGTATCCAATAAATATTCCTTCATCAGCTTTTGGATCAAACTTACCCAAATGATCTCTGTCATTCAGAATTTAGCATTTACATCCAAAAATGTGAAGATATTTCAGAGTTGGTCTTCTTCCATGAAATAATTCATAAGGGGTTTTCTTGAATCGCTTCACAATCAGGGATCGATTTTGGGTGAAGCATGCTGTGTTGACTTCTTCAGCCCAGAATTGTGTTGGTAGACGCGATTCGCTGAGCATTGAGCGAGCTGCTTCAACGATAGTTCGGTTTCTTCTTTCAGCAACACCATTTTGCAGAGGAGTTCTCACTGAAGAGAAGTTGTGAGAGATACCTTTCCTTCAAAGAAATTTAACAGAGTACTATTTTTGAATTCAGTACCATGATCACTTCTCATGGAACGAACAATTAGATTGTTCAGAACTTCCATCCTTTTGATAAAAGAGATTATCATATCAGGGGTGTCACTTTTGGATCGAAGAAAGAATACCCATGTGTATCTGGAATATTCATCAACAATCACCAGAGTGTATTTCTTTCCAGATAAAGATTGGACATTGACAGGTCCAAAAAGATCCATATGGAGTAGCTGAAGAGGTGAGGTCACTAAAGAAACTTTTTTCGACCTGAAAGATGTTTTTGTCAGCTTTCCCTTTTCACACGCTGAGCAAAGAGATTCCTTTAAAAAACTATGATTTGGGAGGTCTCTGACAAGTTCCTTTTGAGACAATTCTTTAATTATCTTAAAGTTGAGATGAAAGAGTCCTTTATGCCATAACCAATGCACGTCAGAGGATGCTTTAGAGATAAAGCACATGTTCTCAGAGTGAGAACTATTCATATTGATGACATATACATTTTCAACTCTTTTGCCTGTTAAGGCAAGCTTATCATTGCAGTCAGTGACAACACATCTATTTCTTAGGAATAGAACTTTGAAATCTTTGTCACATAGCTGACTAACGCTTAATAGATTGTTCTTTAGTCCTTCAACGTAGGCAACTCGACTAAACGAAGTGGCTCCGTTGGACAGAATTCCATAGCCTTTAGTGTATCCTTTGCCATTTCCACCAAAGGTCACTGATGGACCATCTTCTTCTTTGTAGTCAGAGAGCAGACATCTTCTGCCAGTCATGTGCCTTGGGCATCCGCTATCAAGATACCAGATACCTTTAGCACTCTGCATACAACAAAGAGATTAATTGTTTGAACGTACCCATATTACTATAGGTCCTGCTGTGTTAGTGAGAGGAGTGGTAGAAGAGCTACTTGCTGAAGAACTCTCTTCAGTGGATATCATCACCTTTGATGGTTTTACAACCTTGTTGGATTTCACTCTTGCTTATTTATCAGCTTGAGCTACTTTCTTTCCATGAGCTAGTTTATCAGCTCTAGTAGCATTTGGACACTTACTAGCAATATGGGTATTTTTACCACAGTGATAGCACTTCCTATATTTATAAGGTTTGGAATTTAACGTTTTCAGGGAGACAGAAATCATTTTGTCAGGGATAGGACCTAGAATTCCTTTATCCATTGTTCTTGGAGGTATGACAACCTTTTCAGGGACAGGAGTGAGGTCAATCTTAATTCTAGGGGTTGACCTCTGAAAAGATTCAGAGATTTTCCTCCCAGATTTAGGATTGTTCTCTGAGGAAGTAGAGGAATTCTTTTTCTTCTTCTGAACGTTCCTATTTCTAGGAACTTGGTCAAGAAACTCGTTCTTAATCACTTGCTTAGATTTGAGCAATTTTAACATAGGAATCTTCTCATTTAAATGAGGTCTCTGAGAAGAAGGAGGATCAGGGATAGAAGAGACAAACATTCCAAATTTAAGCATGGAACGGTCTTTCTCTGATTCTTCCTTTTTAAAGTTAAAGCCTAATCCACTTCTTACTTTCATAGGGATCTGGGCATTGATGATCTCATTGACCTTATCAGAAGCCTTGCACCATCCTTCGATGGTAGCCTTCTCAGATTTGAGATTAGCGATGGCCTTTTCTCTTTCAGCAATAGCTTGTTGTTTCTCGATGCAAATCGTTTGATTTACAAAGACTTGGTCCTTTAAGGTTTCCTCAATCTTTGAAAGTTATTTGATTTTTAGATGACAATTTTTTAATTGTTCAAATAAATCAGTGTTAATTTTCTCAGCTTTGATTTTTCCATTAAGAGCATTATAAAAATCAACATTCATAACATCTAAAGCAGATAAGTTATCACTTTCAGATATTAAGGAGATAGAAGGGATGGTTACCTGAGTAGAAGGAGACTCAGAGGAAGAAGTTTCAGATACTTCTTCAGCGTCTTCTATTCTTTCCATAAGACATAGGAAGGCAAGATCTTCTTCATCTGTGCCTGACTCATCAGAGGTCTTGGTCTAGTCATCTTCTGCATCCCAATCAACTTCTTCAGCGATAAGACCTTTGCCTTTTGGCTGGTTTTTCTTCAGATCTCTGTATTTGTTTTTTAATTCCAAATACTTCTCTTTCTTTTGAGAGGTCTAGGAGGAGGTAGGAACTGCAACTTTCTTGGATCTAAAAGCATTCCATACAAAACACTTAAAGAAAGAGTTTCAAGATTCTTTGACAGTTTCAGACATGTAGTGTACACTGCCCATTGTTCGGGTAATGCCTCCATGAACTTTGTCAGAATTTCAGCATTTGAGTAGTCTCTGTTGACCGTTTTTAGATCAATCAACAGGCAGTTAAAATGTTAGTGAAGTTGGGAAAGAGTTTCACCTTTATGATGCATTAAGATTTCATACTGTCTTACTAGATTAATACTTCTAGTGATTTGTACTTCAGAAGTTCCTTCATATTGAATACATAATGTATCCCACATGGCTTTAGAAGTCCTCATTTTCATTATAGAGTGATAGACTTCATCAGGGAGGGACATTGCTATTATAGATCTGGCTTTTGAGTCAATAGCAACTTCTTTCTTATCTTCTTCAGTCCATCGATCAGGAGTTTTAATGATACTCCGTTCAACGATCGCTGGTGTAGTAGTGGTGGCAGGAACACCAGCTACCAGAGCTGTAGGAACAAATGGTCCGTTTTCTATATAGTAAGGGATCTTTGGATCTGATCCTTCTAGAAACAGAGTCATTCTTTCCTTCCACAATGGGAAATTATCACGGCTAAAACTTGGAGGTTTAGCTAAAGACCCATTGTCATTGTAGTTCGTATTAGAATTGACATTTTTAAAATAGTTTTGAAAAAATATTTTAAAAGTAGAAATAACACTGCTCTGATACCACTTGTTGGTCCCTAAGGAGTCTACAAGAGTTCTTGGATATAGAAACAGTTTGTCGGAGGGGGGGGGGTGAATACAAACACACAGATTTTAAGTTTTTAAATAAGTTTATATTGCATAAACAGATTTACAGTTACAAGCGAAATTATAACAAGTTTTAACCTATTCTATTGTAACTAAGAAACCACTAAGATTGATGCACAAGAAGAAAGTAAGATAGAATACAGAAGGTTGAAGAGAGAAAGAGAACAGACGGCTTGATGAAGAAGATATCTTCATCTTATTTATACCCGTTTGTATTTAATGTAAGACAAAAGGTATATGCCACGTGTCAAACTTCTATCAAAAGCTTGTCCTTTGTTAATAAGACAGCCATTCTTTTGGCCGCATATGAACAGTACTATATCAGATGTGATGGGGACATAAGAGACAATTCGTACGTCCTTCTCTGACACAGTAGGGTTTGTCTTTTTTGCATCGAGGATAAGGTCAACGTTAATCTTGTATGAGAAGTTTAATTTGATCGCTGAGACTGAATCTTCAATGATGAACTTTCAGTATTGCTGAGGCTTCACAAGACTTCACACTTTGGATAGATAATCTTTGCTATCGCTGAACCGCTTCAGGTCACTTAGCTGATTATCTCTTCCTTCAGCTTGGTCTTCGACTTTCGCTAAATGGTCATTTTGTGTGATCGCTGATCTTCAGATCTTCAGAGATAAGCTTAAGGTTCCTTGATCTTCAGCGATCGCTGATGGCAGACATTGTATGCTATCGCTGAATTTGAACTTAAGCTTATGCAAGGGAATTTCATTAAGTGTAAAAAGGAATCATATTCAAATCACTGGAAGGAGTTATGATCAACAGATTTGGCCAATCGCTTCTCCAGATACATTGAAGCAACGTTTGTAGAATAATTATCAACACCGCACTCATGGTGATAATCCCGGTTAAACTATTGAGTGTCAAGGATTTCAAGAAATTAAGAAGTTGTGTTTCTATAGCAACACAACTCTTAGCAATCTGGTATACAGAATGAAAGAAAAGATTGATCCATTTTTTGGTGTCTAATGATGGGTTTATATAGGCATAAGTGACAGCCCCTTTGAACAGTCACGAATTGGCGGTTGGCATCTTTTACGACGGTGTGAATAGTCGCAACTGTTCATATAGAAGTCACTGTTACTATTAACGACGGTCTATTGAAGCGGTGCATCTGTTCGATGGTACCCCTTGATGTGAACCGTCGCAACTGTTTACTAGAAGGCACCTTTTGAAGCCAACCGTCGTATTTAAATGAACCATCGCAACTGATGCAAACACCCATTCACGAACCGTCACTAATGGCACCAGTTTATATTAAAAGAAATAAGGCGGCTACAAGCGGCTCGCGGTGATGCGTGTGTGTGAAGTGCAAAGTGCGCCATCAAAGCGTCACATTGCACCCACGCCCATGGTCGCGTGCGCGTAAGGGTGCGTTGCACCCTTGTGAAGTCACCACTATTTTCCAATATATTAAATTAATATATAGAAAATGTTTACTCTTATAAACCCATTTCATTTTTACTCTTGCTCTTATGTGGGACAAGGAAAAAACTCACCAGAGTAAACTTTCTCTTTTCTTCTCCTAAGACTCAACCACAAACTCAGACTTCATTTATTTTGAAAATATTCCCAACAACCCCCCACCATTTTCAAAATAGACTCAGGTTTTTGAAAAAGACTGACACGACAGGACCTAACCAGATTTCGAAATCCTTGGGGGTGTTATGCATAAGTAAAGGTGGAGTCTTGCACTTTGAACCTTTACGTAGTGAAAGTGCTCAAGTCTAACTAGGGTAATAATGGTTGAACCAAAGTCATTGAACCATCTTCCTTTATTTGTTAGATGGAAACACCTCACGCATATCCTTCCTCTCATTCATTCAACCACGATAAGCCAACCCGTTTACTGGCCATGGTTCAGTATCTTGATTTCTCATAATGCTCTAGAGCCAAGCCCTTTAGCTCATAGGAAGTGGCCTCACTTCCACATTCAGATAGGTGGACCTTGTCAAGAGTGTCCCGTAACTTAAATACTCTAACACATTATGTGTTACAAGTCCATTAAGAGTTAGATCAACCTCTCTTATCATTACGGTTCCAAGTTCTGCTTACCATGGGATGGTTAACACAATATTGCAGGACTTTCACATTCAAATGATTTACTTTAACTTAATATTGAGTCTTGGTGAAATACCAAGTGTCAAGACTAGGTTCCATCATGGGTGACTATTTATAGGTAGGCTTGAGACCCATCCTTTTTGACATGCTTTCAATCAGTCTTCTTGGTAATCCTTTTGTGAAAGGATCGGCTAAGTTCTTACTTGATTGTAAGAAACTAATGGTGATCACCCTATCATTTATTAACTGATTTACTTGTCTATGCCTAAGTCCAATATGTCTGGACTTACCATTATACACTTGATTATATGCTCTTGATAGTGTAATCGCACTATCACAGTGTATAGAAATTGGTGGTATTGGCTTTGGCCATAAGGGTATGTTAAGTAATGAATCCCTTAATCATTCTGTTTCTTTTTAATAGGAAGCCAAAGCAACAAACTCCGATTCCATGTGGAATCAGTTATGCTACTTTGTTTCTTTGATCCCCAGGATACTGCACCCCCACCAAGTGTGAAAATCCAACCACTTGTGGATGCATAGTCTTCTTCATCATTGATCCAACTTGCATCAGTGTATCCTTCCAATACTGAATGATATCCACCATATTCCAAACCATAATCCATGGTTTTCTTTAAGTACTTGAATACCCGTTTTACAGCATCCCAATGTGCCTTTCCAGGTTTACTTGTGTGTCTACTTAATCTTCCTACGGCATAGGTGATTTCAGGTCTAGTAATTTTAGTATGCATGCATGTAAGGCATTTTTGATTTTTATCATCTAATTTGGAATTAGATCATTTTTTGCCATATTTTTTTAATCGTTTAAATTGAACGTGACCTAAAAGACCATGCCATAAAAGTAAAGAAAAATCAAAGTAGTCAGAAGTAATAGTATTATTTGCATCATTCATATGTACATCGGGAGCAACTTCATTATGCGTTGCTAGAGTCAAGCATATTTACATCATTTACACTACTATTTACAATATCATTTATGGTTAATTTAAAAATTCCACCGGTGAGATATCCTTTGCCGACGAACTTTCCGCCTTTGGAGAGTATAAACTTGTCGGATTTGAAGACGAGTTTGAAGCCATGTTTGTTGAGGATTGGTCAGGAACATGGCATACATCATTTAGGGTTAAGGTATTCCCCGATGTAAATTCCAAAGTTACCTTGCCATTTCCTTTAACTTGAGCGGTAGCATGATTTCCCATGTAAAGTACGGAGGTTGAAGCTTCGTACGTTTTGAACATGTTTATGTTGTTGCATACATGTCGGGTTGCCCCCCGAATCCACCCACCAACATTTGCCTTCTTCAAGTGAAAAGGCCTCGGAAATCATAGCAACAAAGTTGTTGTTCTCTGAGTTTCCATCTTTGGTGTTGTCCCCACCATCTTTTTTCTTTCTTTTAAGAAGTCGACAATCACGCTTGTAATGTCCCGGTTTATTACAATTGAAACAAATTACATGTTTCTTGATTTTCTTTTTCCCATAATGTTTTCGTTTCATACCACCGGCTTTAGATGTTTCTCCCTTTTCTTCAATCACATGAACTTTGGACGCATCTTCATTGGATTTATTTTCCAATCGATATTGTTCTTCAATAAGAAGCTGTTTTCCAAGTTCTTTTAAGGACATATCGTCCTTACGATGTTTAAGATTTTTCTTAACATCTTTCCAAGACAAATGGAGTTTGTCGATGATCGATGCCACTTGGATCGATTCATCCATATTCATGTTGTGTTGTGTGAACATGCTAAGTATGTGTTCAATTTCATACATTTGATCCATAATGGACGTGAATCTAGCATTTTGTATGAATTAAATTTAGAAACAATAAATTTCTTACTTCTTGCGTCTTCGGTGAAGTACTTTTGTTCGAGTGTGTTCCAAAGATCCTTTGCAGTCTCTATGTTTTGATAAACATCGAATAAAGGATCGGACATAGCATTGAGAATGTGATCGCGGAAAAACAAATCATCGTTTTCAAACTTGAGACGTTCTCGAGCCGCTGTAAGTGTCTCGTTTTCATGTTCTTCCGGATACGGTTTGGTGAGGACGTATGAGACGTTGAGAGTAGCCAACAAGAATTGGATCTTCTTTTTCCACCTTTTGAAACCTCCACCATCAAAGCGTTCCAACTTCACGATGTCACACGACATTTGTTGAAGATTCTTTGTAGCCATCGCTTTAAGGTTGTTGTTTCTGGGGTTCTAATATTAGGCTAAGAAAGAATAGTAAATATCTACTACTTATTGCTTTCAAGGCGAGTAAACTCTCTATCCTTAAAGCAATTTCGCCCCCACCGTATGTGCTTTGGGATTTGGTGAATCTCTTCTCAAGTTACAATGAAGCAACGTTTGTAGAATGATTATCAATAGCGCACTCGTGGTGATAATCCCGGTTAAACTATTGAGTGTCAATGATTTCAAGAAACTAAGTAGTTGTGTTTCTGTAGCAACACAATCCTTAGCAATCTGGTATACAGAATAAAAGAAAAGATTGATCCATTTTTTGGTGTCTAATGATGGGTCTATATAGGCATAAGTGACAGCCCCTTTGAACAGTCACGAATTGGCGGTTGGCACCTTTTGCAACGGTTTGAATAGTCGCAACTGGTCATATAGAAGTCGTTGTTACTATTAGCGACGGTCTATTGAAGCGTTGCATCTGATGCGTGTGTGCGAAGTGTAAAGTGCGCCATCAAAGCGCCACATTGCGCCCACACCCACGGTCGCGTGCGCGTCAGGGTGCGTTGCACCCTTATGAAGTCACCACCATTTTCCAATATATTAAATTAATATATAGAAAATGTTTCCCCTTATAAACCCACTTCATTTTTACTGTTGCTCCTATGTGGGACAAAGAAAAAACTCACCAGAGTAAACTTTTTCTTTTCTTCTCCTAAGACTCAACCCAAAACTAAGACTTCATTTATTTTGAAAATATTCCCAACAATACCATGTGTTCCCAAGATCCTTCATTTCGAATTCCTTCTTCAGGATTTTGGCAGTTTACAACAATTCTTTCGAGGTTCCTACGAGATTCATATCATCTACATAGACTACGATAATCACGTTCATGCATTGAATTTATTCATGAATACGCTTGGGCATAGTTCATTATTCAAATATCCCAAGCTGATCAAGTATTCACTTAGATGGTTATACCACAACCGTCTAGATTTTTTCAATCCATATAGTGATCGTCTTAGTCTAATCAAGAACGTGTTCCGTGGTTGGGAACTACTTGATTCAGGCACCTTACGTTCATCAGGGACTCTCATGTTTATCTTTGTGTCCAGATCCCCATAGAGATCAGTTTTAACTGCATCCATGAGTTGCATAGCGGAATGTTATTACGTCTATTACAAGAGAATACGTCTCCTCATAATCAATACCAGAACGCTGAGAGAAACCTAGCACCACAAGGCAACCGTTTCTCATTATTCTCATTACGCCTCCTTACGAAAATCCAGTTATTACCAATTGGTTTTACATTGGGTGGTGTGGGAGCGACATGTCCAAACACTCTTCTTTTCGTTAAGGAATCCAATTCATCCTAGATTGCTTGTTCCTATTGAGACCAGTCCGTTCTACGTTGACATTCAACAATAGTACATGGTTCCATGTCATTTTCCTACAATGTCATTGGCCATTGCGTATATGAGGACATCATCGATGACAGTCTGGTTTCGCTTCAAAATATCGTCTAAGCTAGCATACTCGACAGATATTCTAGGTTATTGGGATGGTGAGAAATTGGTGTTTCTTCGGGAACATGTCCCTCTAATACATCATCGTGATCCTTAATGATCTCGTGTGGCAAAACAGATGCAAAAAAGATTTATCCTCTTCTGAGGTAGAGGATAGGAACGTGGCATCTCACAAAGATGTCTATCTTTACGAGCACATTTGCAGCAGGTATATGTGATCTTGTGACATTTTCTTAGTCATTAAATGTGTCTGGTAACTGATTAGAAACATTTTGTAGACTTAGGGGTCATTGCACTTCCTTATCACTATGTGCAGGAGGAGGATCCATATGAAACATAGTGGGTGCATGGCACATTAACTCAGGTCGTAATCGTTCCTTATCAATGTTAACGTGTAAATCTCCCCTTAACAATGAGTCGATTGTCTCATCAAAGTCACAATCCACATGTCTAGTGGAGAAGAGATAGCCTGTTAAGGACTCAAAATAGTGTATTATAGACGGGGATTCATAACTGACGTATATTCCTTGTCGTTTCTAAGGTCCAAATTTCAAACGCTTTGGCGGCTTTGAACATTCATAAATGTGAGACATCGGGCTCATATTCAGTTACTATCTGGTATGCAGAAAATGATTGGGTGGCCATGGGCCTTAGATGGACCAATGCAGTTGTGTGTAATATTGACTAACCCCATGCAGAAATGGGAAGTTTGGTGCGTATGAAGAAAGTTCTTGCAATTATCTGTAATCGCCTAATAAAAGCTTCATCAAGACCATTTTGGGTATGAACATATGTTGCAGGATGTTCAACATCAATTCCCAAAGTCATGCAATAATCATCGAAAGTTTCCGATGAAAACTCTGCGACATTATGAAGTCTAATAGATTTTATTGGATAATCCGGATGATGAGCCCTCAACTTAACTATATGGGCCAAGAGTTTAGAAAATGTTGCATTTATTGTGGACAACAACACTATGTGTGACAATCATGTCGATGCATCAATCATAACCGTGAAATATATAAATGGCCTGCATGTTGGTTGGACTGGTCCACAAATTCTTATTGGATTCTCTAAAGGAAACGGGAAACCAGTTTTGTAAGTTTTACATGAAGTGGTTTGAGATGTGTCTTTCTAATTGAGCATTCTTGGCATAGGCTTTTCGGATTAATAACAAAATTGTTTCATCTAAGAGGATGCCCATAAGATGCATTCATTGTTCGAATCATCGTATTTTGACGCAGGTGTCCCAGTCGTTCATGCCATAGCAAATAAGTGCTCTCATCAATCGGCGTCCGACGAATTATTAGATTGATTTTAATGTTTTGGATCATGGTAACATACAAACCACTTGAAATACATCTCAACTTTGAAGGTAATATTTATATATAGGTATTCAATACCATTTTCTCTAGTAGTTTCAATATGAAACTTGTTTTCTCGAATATGCTTAAAACTCAACAAGGTGCGACTGGACTTTGAAGAATATAAGGGTTCTGAAATGGTTAAGATAGTAACATTTGACAACATAAACTAGGCTTTACCAAAGCCTTCAACTAGGGTCGATGGGTCCAAACTTGTTGTCAGTGAGGCTACTTTAGGCGTAAAGTTGATAAAATAGCTTTTGTTTTTTAGGTTACCACTATCAACCAGTCAATCAACTACCTTACAATGGAAGCCTAATTGTACAAAATAGTTTAAAGTTTAGCACACTATTAAAAGAATTTTACAAGGAAATAACTTTAAATTATGTCGAGAAAATTTTATTTAGAGAAACAAAACCTTAATCCAAAAGTGATATTCAATATCCAAATGGTAAACATAATACAAATGGAGAAAAATGTAATCCAGGAACTAAACAACAGCTCAATTATTATAAAATAAACTAATATATATCTATTAATTCATTTGATCCACAAAGTCAGGGGTCTCAAGAAATTTATTCTCGTTTGTTTCAACAACATTTTCTTCGACTTTTGTTCCTTTGTGATAGTTTTCAACTTCTTGGGAAGTAGTCTTTCAAGTCCATTGCAATGACTATAACCTCCACATTTCTAGCATATAGTTCTATCATTAGTATCATCTCTTGCTAGCATATTGTAAATGAAATTAACCAATCATAGAGAGAGTAACAGAGCTCATATACTGAGAGTTGAATGTGTATACAATATGATGCCTCAACCCCTTTACATAGTGAAAGGGTTGAGCCAAGACATAATGATATTTATGAGTTACATGACCTATTAACTCATACATAAAGTCTCTCATAATGGTCTTAAATATGACACACAAAGTTACAATGATATCAACTATATATTTACAAGAATTAAACTTATACACAAAATATAATTAAAATTTAATATAAAAATAAAGAAAATAAAGGGGTGTCCGTTAAAAGTTAAAAGTATTGATGAGGTATTTATAAAATAAAATTGTTAAATATAATAAGTTAACTTTAGTTATATATTTATAATAATTAAATTTAAATTTATAAAATAAAATTGTTAAATATAATAAGTTAATTTTAGTTTTATATTTATAATAATTAAATTTAAACTAAACATATAACGAGGGTATAATATATATATAACTAAAAAGAAGTTAAGGGTGTGAAATTTTTATCATATTAAAAAGGATAGAATTCAAAATAGTTGTGGCGTCTATCACTCTAGTTTTACAAAAAAAATTAAAATTATCGTATTTTTACAAAGCATTTTAAAAACTATCCTATTTTTACAAAAAAAAACTCACTTTATTCCGGCAAACCTATATTGACATAACATACACATTATGATACCTAAAAAATTATCGTTAAAAAAGATATATACAAACAATATTGATTGTGATATGCATATATACATATAAGATGCACATTATGATACATTTGTAAAGTCACTAAAATAACAAAAATGCACATTGTGATATCTTTTGTAGAACAACAAAATAACGAAAATGCATATTGTGATACACTTTATAAAACAATAATAATACATTGTTATACATTGTGAACATTATCATTGTGATACACTGTTATAAATAAAATTAATAAATTAAATTTTTACATTATATAAAAAATATCCTTACATATCTCAAATGAGTGGTTCATATTGGATCTCAGGGTTATCACAAACTACACAGTTCTCATTTTATTAGACCCCTATATATATGTGTGTGTGTGTGTGTATATATACATGTGTGTGTGTAAATATAGAATAATTAGACTAGTGTAGTACGTCTTGCAGTTTAGGAAAATACCCAAACCACGTACGCACTGTCGTTTATGATTTGACGTCAAATCACACAAAATTAGACCGCAAATGCGCATAATAGAGACCAAGGACAAAGGTCGTAACAAAATACGAACCACGATGACAGTCTTTGTAATTTCTAAGTGTTAGGGATGAAACTAGAGTTTCCACAAACTCCAAGGACTGTTATTCAAATTTACTCTTAATTAAATCCAATTAGGTACCACATGGACCTTTATGCAAAAATAAAACAAGAGTTTGGTGAAAATAAAATAGCGAGTTGAGGCATACCTTTCACATTAAACCCCATTTGGTGGACAAATTAAAATTTATATATGGTCTCCTAAATATATTTTTTAATTATTTTTGGATTGTAGTTAACTATAATTATTTCGTATCAAAGATATTTATTCAATTTAAATGTATATAAATAATCTTTTCGGATCCTATTAATTTAATTAATCGTCTAGAGACCAAATATCATGAATATTGTATTCTTATGATTTTTAGATACAAGTAATATCCCACTCAAAAAATACAAGTAATATCGTAATTTTCAGTATAATATATGGAAAGGCTTTCGGCAATGTTATTTCGTTTCGTAATTAAAAAAATCTAACTTGGCAATGTTTTCATATTTCATAATAAAACACGTAAAGGAATAAAAAATGATTAATGTGTCACCTTCCCCCTAAATATTTAACCCACATTAAAATCAAACTTATAATTTTTTTTTTGATAATTGTGGATTTTCTGGATTTTCGGACCAACTTTTACACACCGATTAATATCCGGACAACCATAAATAGTTTGGAGTCATCGTATATATATTAACATTCATCAAAAAGGCTTTGGTAACGCATGGTTTTGTATCCATTGTAGATCAGATTTTCCAATAAATCTGTATGAAGTTTAACTAGAGCGCGACAACCTAAGTGGTTATCAAACCTAAAATGTATTAAAACAATTTTGTTTTGTTTCTTTTATCAAATGAAACAAACCCTCTACTTTTTAGGCTAGAAAAAAAGTAAGCATACATCTTATTTTCTCATACCCTACTCCGAGTCTGTTGGTTTAGTTCAAATATTATTATTTAGGAGTCACGACGAAGTTATAAACTATTTCAAAGAGTGTCTTAAGCGTCAGGTGCAGTGTGTATTCATAAACATATGTTATATGGATTAATAAGACATGGGACATGCATCATGACATGTCATTTAGTGCACTAGTTTATATTGGTTTGAAGGATCGACGATACATACTAGCTACTAGGCATGTGGGTTCGCACCACCAAAAGTTTTCTTACAACTTCACGACGACTATGGAAGTTTTTGGGTAGGTTTCATAACAATTTCCTAGCCTACAATGATCTGTTAGAAATCTTTAACATTGCTAACATATTGTCAACTGATGATGGATAAAGAAAAGAAAATCCAAAATAAACTTTATTCATCATGTTGCCCGAATTTTTTTGGTAAAAACATAAAAGTTAGAAGTGAACCTTAGGGTCGTTTACACAAACTTACCCTGATAAGTATTTACTGGCAAAATTCAACACTGTCACTTACTTACCGAGTAAGATTGTAGTCTACCAAAATGATATCATATACAACAATATACCAAGTAAATGATAACCATGGTAAGAGTCGCACCCTCACTAATTATTGGATAAGACTCGTTGTCATTTTATTAATCCTTCGGCAATCGATCTTTCGTTATCCGGGAAGGATTGTTGATGGATACTAGAAAAAACAAGAATAATCTTTATTCATCATAAGTTTATACATATTTGAATGCCTCTTTTTTGGTTCACATACAGTACTGAATGAAAAACTTTTATCTATGGACTTTTTCTTAGGAAATTTGTCATTAAAGGGTGATTTCTCACAAAACGGTTACAAAAGTTGGTGGGTAAATTACTGGTGGGTATTCAAATCGGTGACAAATTACCCAAAAATTCTCTGAGTGATTCGTTGGTATTCGTCGTTGAAAACCTTTTATATTGTCGTGACACTTATACCATCATATAACCGTATCAAATTACATCATTTTTGTTTAACTTTAATAACATAAATAATCACTAACATTTTATGAAACTGTTTTCATCTTTTCCTATTATCTTACATTAACATTTACATCATTTAATTTGATTAAAAATATACAAAAATAACATGATATAAAATGTGTCTTAATAAATCATTTCATTTTAACAATCTAATTTTAATTAAAGCATATATATATAACAACACATTTCGTCTTCTCTCTCTATATATATATATAAATAAATTTAAGGATCGTTGGAATTATAATTTTAGGAGGAAGGTGAAAACACTCCAAAAATTTTGGATGAGTTGATTTATTTGATCTAATAACTAATAAAATTGTGGACCTTCAACTATATTCAATTGATAGCCGGCAAAAATCATGAACCTTCAACTATATTCATCTTTACCGTTATCTTCAATTTTTAATCACCTTAAAATTTTACATATCTTCAATTACTTTTACATGTATGAATTTGTTAATGGGGGCAGAACCAAATGAGAACCACAAAAAGGGTGAGAACCATGAAAACCATTGACTATTTGTCCTTTTCAAATTGTAAAACAATGCATGTGAATGTATAGGGTTGTTTCGTAAGGTGATTCACATATGAACTAATTAACTAATTCACATATGAACCTGTGGGTTCATGTATGAATCGGTTAAAAATAGTCACATATGAACTAATTAACGGGTTCATATGTTAATCACATGGGTTCATATATGAACTCGTTTGACCCTTATTTGTAAAAGTTACCAAAATTACTTATCTATCTTCCGCAAGGTGATTCACATATGAACTAAGGTGATTCACATGTGAACTAATTAATTAATTCATATATGAACTTGTGGGTTCATCTATGAATCAGTTAAAATAGTCACATGTGAACTAATTAACGAGTTCATATGTAAATCACATGAGTAGTTTCGTAAGGTGATTCACATATGAACTAATTAACTAATTCACATATGAACCTGTGGGTTCATGTATGAATCAGTTAAAAATAGTCACATGTGAACTAATTAACGGGTTCATGTATGAATCAGTTAAAAATAGTCACATGTGAATCACACGAGTTCATATATAAACTCGTTTTACACTTATTTGTAAAAGTTACGAAATTACTTATTTATCTTTCGCATACCCATGGGAAGAATTATCCAGTGCTTCACGATCAAACCGCAAATGTTGACCGGATGAAAGGCTACGATCACTTCTTTACTTCTCAAATATTTACCACTTCTCATTTGAATTTTCACTATGTATATATAAACGAAGAATCATGTGAGTATATGAGTTAAAGTGAGAAGTATAAAAAAAGATGTAGACCTTTGATCACTTTTACTATAATCTCGCCCCATGATTGCGCGCTTATCATCGAAATTGATCCGGTGCATCTTGGTGCACCGCATTAGTGTTGATCTTCGATTAAAATTGATGCAAGGGTGGAAATTCTTTTTACCCTTCTCACCGTAACTTTCATTTTTACAGGAACCCAACCCCTATATATATATATATATATATATAGGAGAGGGATCAAATGAGAACCACCCCTCCTTAAAGAAACAAAGGAACAAATTGTAGACCACATATGATCTGAGTCTCATATAATATTAAATCATTTATGATTTAATATTAAATCATAAACGATTTAATATTATGTGGGACCCACATCATATGTGATCCATAAGTGTCCCTTTGTTCCTTTAAAAATGTAAAATTCTCATTTAAACCTTCCTCTATATAGGGTAGGGATCATATGAGAACCACAACTTTTTAAAGAAATAAATGAACACTTTGTGGACCACATATGATGTGGGTCCCACATAATATTAAATCATTTCTGATTTAATATTAAAGCATATTAAATCAGAAATAATTTAATATTATGTGAGACCCACATCATATGTGGTCCACAAGATGTTCATTTATTTCTTTAAATTCACAAAGTTCTCATTTGAACCCTCCTCTCTCTCTCTCTCTCTCTCTCTCTCTCTCTCCCTATATATATATATATATATAGGACGATAATCAAATAAAAACCACAAAAATGTTACAAATTAAACTCGTGAAAACCTATATAAATTACATGATTTTTTTCATCAACACCTATAATTTAAGATATTGTTTGACATATTTTTGTCTTCACATTATGAAATAGTTACACGTGAAAAAAAAATTGATTCACCTATTGAAACCAAAAATATGCATAAAAAAGATTTATATGGTGAAACAAATATATGTGAAAATTTCACCTTATGAAACAAATATATGTGAAATAATATGTTAAATTCTAAAATTTTATAAAAAAATAATGAAAAACATTTAATTTTATATCGATTTTTAAGAGTTTGTAACCTTTATGTGGTTTTTATTTTATTAAACCTTTATATATATATATATATATATAAATCTTGATTGTTTCTAATTTACATCATTGTTTCTAATATATATATAAATCTTGATTGTTTCCAATATATGTATATATATATAAATCTTGATTGTTTCTAATATATATATATATATAAAAATTTTGATTGTTTCTAATATAAAATATTGATCATAATTAATAAACGTTAATCATCTTCCCAAAAATATTCTAATATAAGATTGTGCAACTAAAATAGGTTGTATCTGAAATGCCCTCTGTATACCCACCAAATAAAAGATTTTGAGTTACCGATTTTCAAACTTCCTTTTATTTTCTGTATCAATTTTTTCATCTACTATTATTTTGTTTATATATAATTATAAAACCTATTTTTATTATCTCTTTATAATAAAATGATGATTTGTGCATGCGCAATGGACATGGAGTTTTGTATTCCAATTTAGGGTCAAATTAAAAAGAGTTGTTCAAAATGGCAATAGATTGTTCTCCTTCATAAGTCAACTACCAAATACATTGAAATCGTGGGCAGCAATCATTGACAAAGAAACCCTTTCTTGCAGGCCATTCTATACATAATTATTAATATATATATATATATACACACACACATATATATATAATGCACAGAATCGCACATATATGTTTGCAGCTTTCAATCACCAGCATTTTGGCATGGTCGTAGGAGATGGAGAAAGAAATGAAATACGACGAGATTTTCGCTCGAAGCTTCAGTAGACACGACCAGAAGAGATTCGGGTACGCTGCATTGGTCGGTTGCTTCATCGTCACATGGTGTTTATGCACCGTTTTCAAGCCTTACCTTGCTCCTCTACCTGTTTGTAAGTCGTTTTATTTATGTGTCACCTTTTCCATAATTCCATAAAGCAATGTATGATATATATATATATAAATATATGGAAAACTATACCTACTTGTAAGTCATTTTATATGTCACATTTTTTTTATTAACCTGGAGATCCAACCCGCTATGCAAGCCAACTAATCCTAGAACGACCACCCGCTTTACGGGTAACACGGAGTTACAGTATTTGAATCTTCGTGACCACAACGGAATTTTATATGTCACATTTTCGAACCATATATACGGAAAACCATACTACTTTTTATGTACGTTTTCAGACTATAGACCATAGTTAAATGAGTTAGCTTGTCAAAAAGGTTGGCTAGTGTATTGTATTCCAACGTCGACTAAACTTGAACCGGTATACTTCTCCTTGATATATATATATATATATATTGAAACTTCTCTTATCTTTTTCAAGGCCTCTTTTGAAAAGTAATAAGATTTAATAAGGTGAATTACACATATTTTGTTATGATATTAGAGTCATGCAAGTTCCACCGCTTCACAGGACGACCCAGAAATTTGTTTATACGGTGACACCATATAATATAGATAAAAAAATTATTACAAAAAGTACGTTTTTATTGACGTGCATTCATGTTTTTTACTCACGTTCAATATCGCTCGATGTGTTTTTAGACTAAATCTACCATTTAGAGAGCTCTTTAAAGGTTTTTGCTTGATTTCGAGATACTTTTGCAAGTTTTTTGGTTGAATTCTAGAGCTTATTTTTGTTGGTTATGATGTACGGTTGCATATTCTTGAATTTTTTAATATCATACGATGACACCTTCTAAAACGATATGGTTGCACCTTTAGAACAATTTGAGTCTGTCTAGCTTCTACAGAAGATGGATTGGAGTCCCACACCAACCAACCATCGTAATTTTTCTTTTAAGAGAAAATTATATCATAATGAAACTATATTGAATCTTATTTTGATGAATCAACTTTTAAAATCTTATTAAAGCCTCAAACAAGCTTTTTATATCCTTAAAGGTTTCGTTTACTTATTTAATAGGTAACGGGTTATTATGGGCGACAAAAAGTGACCTAACCCGCTAACCCAACCCAAAAGTAGCATGTTGGGTTGAAATTTTCAACCAATTTAAGTTAAATGAGTCAACCCGTCCAACCCATTTAAATAAAAATGTTGGGTTGGGTTGAAATTTTCGACCTGTTTTCAACTCGTGAATCGTATCTGATTTTGTACATGAGAAATGTTTCACGTATTCTCGTAAAAAAGTCGAAAACAGGTTGTGTTTTATTCGAACTTTGAATAATTTATTTTTATTTGTGGTTGTGTTTTATTCATAAAATTAAGTAGTATAATTCTTTTTATTTTATTTAAAATTTTAAAATTACATGGGTCAATCCAGATTCAACTCATTTATTTAACAGATTGTGTTGAAAAAATGATAAACATTTAATTAAAATTTAACAGATTGCGTTGAATTTTTTTTTAAAGTTAAATGGGTCAATCCACTGTCAACAAATTTAAGTAGCAGGTTGGTTGGGTTGAAAAATCTCAACCATTTAATTAAATATATAGGTCGAGTTGGGTTAAAAATTTTAAAGTGTTTATTAAATGGGTTAAATCTCAACCCAATCCAACCTAACTCTTTTCCCTAATGCGGCAAAATATTAAAGTTTTGGTGGATAATAAAATTAAATACCATGTCATCATCTATTAAAGATAAATATAATAAAACAAATAATATACCATCACCTATTCACCTTCCTCCATGGAAGCATATATAACTGTGAACACAAAAACATATCCAGAAAACTAAGTTCGTTAAAGCTCAAGAACCTTATTCCTCTCTCCCACTTCACTAGTTCACTACATATACATACACTAAGCCTGTATCTAACTCCAATTTCACCGGCATCATAAATCCCCAAAACTTTTCCTAACATCTTCTTGTCATACCAAATTTCAGGTTAGATTCCTAAGTACATTAAATTTTGAAACCCATTTTTTAGTTTCTTTTTCCTTCAATATAAGTTTGGTTATTTTAAAATTGAAAAACGTTGTTGCGACTTATCTCCAAGTTATTTCAAATAATGCGTACTCAGGGACGAACTCAGGAATTTTGTTTTTGATAGGGTTGTGTCATATATATTGATAAAAAATAATTATAAAAATTGCGGTTTTTATCGACGTGCATTTACGTTTTTACTGATGGTCAATATCTTCCATGTGTTTTTAACGTAATTCTACCGTTGTGGAGGATTTTTAAAGTTTTTTGCTTGATTTCAAGGGATTTTTATGTTTTTCTATGATTTCGAGAGATTTTCTGTTATTTTGATTGATTTGAAGAGTTTTTTTTTTGGATTTTTAAGTTTTTTATCGATTATAAAGGATTTTTTCGGTTTTTTTTGTTGATTTCAATTTTTTTTTTCAGTTTTTAGTATTTCATATTGATGGTCTTTAATATCTAAAAGCAAATTAAAAATACTTGATTAGATATGAAACTAATAGAGTGTTTATTAAATGTTGTTTAAGTACGAATTTAATAAAGTATTTAATTAGTATGTTATTAAATGTTATATAGAGTTATTACCCACATTTTTTAATTATTAGCATCAAACAGGGATTGAACCTAGAACCATCTCTACAAGGAGTTTTAATTCAGTTGAGAAAAACCACTACACTAGCTGCCCTATTTGTGTCATAAGTTCAGTTTTAAATTATTTAAGAGCACCTCTAAAACAATACGCTTGCACCGCTAACAAGTTTAAAAAATTTACCCTTCGATGAAGATATAATACGGTCGTCTATACCACCGTGTGAACCACTGAAGGTCCGTCCCTGCCATAAACCCATTGTTATCGAAAAAAATCCATGTCTAACAATATATGGTGACCATTATGTAAGAGCATCTACAATGCATGGGTTCTTTGACACGTCATACCAATGGAGAACCGATCCTTCCTTTTTATCCCTGTTGAGAATCTTAAGGGTTTTTGCCACTTTATTGGAGTGGTTCTTACAGAGGAACCACTCCTTTTATGACTAAAGTGATGGGTCTCACTAATTTTTTAGGATTAAAATGATACTGCAGAAAGAGAAAGTTGATGAGCCAAAATCATGAATCACTTAGAGATCCATGATCCTAGATGCTCTAAACAACAATAGAAAATCCATGTTTTTTTTCCTTGGGAAAGGTGAAAAAAGTGAAAGCATCTCTCAAAAATTTATCTAAAATTAAGAATCACAAATCAAAATCTCTAAAAATAATTAAAATGTATCTCCAACAAATTCTGCATTTTGTTGAAGTCAACATTGATTATAGTATTAAAAAAATTTATTCGTTTATTAAAATATTATTTGTCTCTCTAAATATTTGTTTTCAAAAATTTTTATAGGTGGTCACACTTTGTAATCATTTTTGAGGTATTCTCTATATTTGGAGAAAAAAGTTTTTTCACTCATACTTTCTCCATTTTGAAGAGTTTTGGTGAAAAAGTTGAAACGAACTTTTGATTCATAATCCCTATTTTCTTCACTTTGAAGAACCTTTTAAATATGCGCACAAGGAAATAAACAAAATTTACATTTAAATTAGCAACCCATGTCATTTGACAAGTCATCAAACAATATTAATTTTTACTGCCACATCAAAATTATCAAAGCCATAAATTAGTTTTAATAGTTGATTTCATGTTAAGGTTGATTTCATTTTAATGAATACCTTTTTTTTTAATTTAAAACTTTTATGGATTTTTGTAGTGAATGTTAAGCTGACCATTGTTGATGGGCTAAAATTGGTGATGGGCACCCACGAAATGAACAAACCACAACCGCCATGTAAGTACAAACAGATATTGTTGAGCAAGGGTTCTTGAATTTTTCATCTATGCAACTTTGAAAGGAATTTAATTATTTTGACCATTTTTAAAAACTAATTTATCAAAATGATATTTTTTTTAACTTTACCAAAATGATCAAAAGACATTTGAAATACACACCAAAATACTTATAAAATCGAATAGGTTTGCATTGATTATAGGAAACATCCGCCAAATTTGGGGGAGGTTGTTTGGTTTACAATTTGGTTACATATGTAATTTGGCGGAGGCTAGAATTTGGTTTACAATTTGTTATTTTCAATTTATATTTTTACCCTTAGAGTTAGTTAATAAATTACTTTAGGTACTTTACTTTTAAATTTTTCGTTTTACACTCTTATCACCTACATACTCGTATATCAATTAAAATACGTCTAAAAAATACGTTTTTATTTTAACAAGTTACACCATTATAATCGTCTCGACACTACCTTCGAAATGAGTCTAATATTGAATATTTTTTGATTTAATTATATACTTTTAAAGCCAATTATCCTCTTGATCGGTGAATATGAATATTTTTTTCGCAAAATTCGGAATATTAATTAAAATATAATTTTATTATATTTTGTAAGTTGATCGTCTTTTCCGGCTATTAAAATATTATATTAAGGCTGAAAAACTTACTCATGAAAGGTCTTGGAGAAGGAGAACATTAAAATATGATTAAAAGATTTATATATTTTATTTCTGTAGTCCCCTCCGCATTGTGTATATATCATTGATTCAAAAATGGGTTAATTATATATATATATATATATTGTAATAACCTTAAGAACCGATGCATTATATGTTATTTTACATGAATATTAATTTATATGGTTTTTATTATAGAAATGACAAGAACAAAAAATTAGTACAAATTCACTGTAATTTACATCTTATTTCTTTATATATCCATAATATTATACTTTGTCGTTAAAAAGTAGTTTATATCTTATTTATTTATATATCCATAATTTTAATTAATTAATATTCCGAATTTTCTGAAAAATATTCATATTCACTGATAAGAGGATAATTGACTTTAAAAAATATATAATTAAACTGAAAAATATTCAACATTGGTGTAACTTGTTAAAATAAAAACGTATTTTTTAGACGTATTTTAATTGATATACGAGTATTTATATTAATGTGATAAGGGTGTAAAACGAAAAATTAAAAAGTAATGTAGCTAAAGTAATTTATTAGCCAACTCTAAGGGTAAAAAATATAAATTGCAAATAACAAATTGTAAACCAAATTCTAACTTCCGCCAAATTTCATATGTAACCAAATTGTAAACCAAATAACCTCTGCCAAATTTGGCGGAGGTTTCATATATTCTCCGCCATGCAAACCTATTCGATTCATATGTATTTCGGTGTGTATTTTGAGTGTCTTTTGATCATTTTGGTAAAATTGGAGAGAAAATGGTCATTTTGGAAAATTGGTTTTCAAAAATGGTTAAAATACTTAAATTCTCGAATCTATTAAAGTGTTTTTTAATATTAATTTTTTTTTATGAATTGAGATAAACTTTTGTTTAATTTTTGTCTTAAATAAATTATCATTTTAACCTTCTATTAACATAAATATTAAATAAAAATAAATTGTTTGATATATAATCTAAATGACAAAAATTTAAAGTAATGTAAATTATTAAATATAACATAAATAATATGAATTAAACTATTTCATAACACAATAGTTAATAATTGTTTGATTACCATTTTTAATTATCATTTGTATAATTACAATTTTTAATTTATACATTTGTTAATAAAATATTTATGTTTTTAATGAGTAGTGTGATTAAAAATTGTAGGACAAGGATCATTTAAAAAAAATCCAAACTTATTAAATAGGATGATCAAACTTGTTAAGCCATATTCTATTCATAGTATTAAGTTAAAATCAAACAAACTTAATCAATAAAGATATCCACTCATTATGTTTATTAAAAGTTGGAGCTCACGGTCCTGGAATGGTTAGTACTTTTGTAAAACAGATACCACTACCAAAAAAATGACTTTCACCCACAAAAAATACCCAGGGAAATTTCCATGGTGATTACCGCGGATCACCCAGGAAATACTAATGGTTCCGACAAAATCCGATGTTTTCAAGAAAATACCAACGAATTAGCCAAGAAATTTCTGGATAATCTGTCAATGATTTGATTTACCCACCAACAATTTAGACACCAACTTTTGTGACGGTTTTGTGACGCATCACCTTTTAGCGATGGATTTCCGAGGGGAATGTCCGTAGGTGAAAGTCTTCCATTTTAGTAGTGTATGATGGTTATTGTACTTTCATATTTTTGAATTTCATATATGAACAAAATTATTTATTAATGACGTAAATGGAATATTTTATTTTTGCCAAAAATTACTCCCTCCGTCTCAAAGTAAATGTCCACTTTCAAAGTCAAATAACCAAATTATCAAATTTACCCTTAATTCACAAATATTGAATAATTGTGAAAAGAGAAAAATTAAATAAGGGTGAACATATCATTTGATTAACAAAAAAGTGCAATAATTACGTACGTCTAGAACTGTGTGTCATTTCAATTATAAACACTTGTTTTGGTACTGAATGAGTATTTCATAGGATTTTTACTAGATGATAGCATTACTCAAACAAGACGCACAAAACAAATTAACTTTGAAACTTTTTGATGATTGTTGATAGATGTTGGAATAAAGGAAACTAAGCTACTCTGCAACACAACAAAACGAAGATCAGATACATGTGTCATGAAGGGCGATGTAAGGATTCAAGGGAATTCTTCCACCATTTTCGTGCTTTCTTCGCATGTCAGAAATGCTTCATGGACCATAAAGCCTTATGCTCGTAAAGGTGATGAAAGTGCAATGCAAAACGTAACAAATTTCTCGATAAAAATGATCCAAGAACAAACTGAGACAATGCCCCAATGCACCAAAATGCACAATGTATCGGCCATTGTTTTCTCGGTTGGTGGGTATGGTGGGAATAACTTCCATGCCTTCACAGATGTCATCATCCCTCTTTATGCAACTTCTCGAGAATTTAATCGAGAAGTGCAGTTTCTTGTGGCCAACAAATATTCCCAATGGACTACCAAATTTCAGGAAGTGTTGGACAACTTATCAAGGTATGAAAACATCGATATTGATAACGACAACGAAGTACATTGCTTCCCAAGTATGATCGTAGGTCTTAAAAAGGAAGATCGAAAAGAGTTACACACCGACTCATTGAAGGATTTCATACGGTTCATCAGAAGTTCCTACTCATTGGAGAGATCGACCACCATAAAATTAACCAATAGCTCGATCAAAAGACCCCGTCTCCTAATAGTTTCAAGACAAAAGACACGAGTTTTTACGAACCTAAAAGACGTGGTCAGTGCAGCACGAGAGTTGGGATTTGAGGTGATTGTGAAGGAACTGAATGCAAATATGAGTCAGGTTTCAAGATTTGTAAACTCATGTGATGTGATGATGGGGGTTCATGGTGCAGGGCTAACCAACATGGTGTTTCTTCCTGAAAATGGTGTGGTGATACAAGTGGTTCCATTAGGAAAGATGGAGTGGTTAGCAAACACTTATTTCGGAGAGCCTTCAAAGGCAATGGGGTTGAAGTATTTAGAGTATAAGATAAGCGAAGAGGAGAGCACGTTGATAGACCAATATCCACATAACCATCAAGTGTTCATGGATCCATTTTCGATTCAAAGGAAAGGATGGGATTATTTTAGATCGATTTATTTAGATAAACAAAATGTAAAGCTTGATGTGGCTAAGTTTAAAGAGACATTGTCAAAAGCCCTTGAACTTCTTCACTAGTAGAATTTTTTTTCTCATTTTTTTATTATCAACACACGTCGAAATAGACTTCCAAATACCATTATAACTAGTTTTATAGTCGTCCGTTGGTCAGGTACATGAGAATTAACAAATGAAACAAAAAAGATACGTTAATATGGCCATGCTAGTTACGGGTAGGCCGTGAACATGAATTTTGGCACTATAAGGGCACAAATCATATCTTCTTTTGAGAATCATATATTATCAAGTTAGAACAACATAAAAACATATAGCAAAATAAGGGTTTTGATCAAGGATGAAATAATAGAGACCAATATGACTTTAGTAAACACCTATATGAATGATAACACTCTAAAATTTGGTTCATCACTAAACAACAACGTACAACATGATTTCTCCTTGCCGTGTCTTTTTACAATTAGGAATCTCTCTTTTCTCCCCAAATCTATCGATTCATATGGTTTCAAACCAAAAAACTCTTGACCGTATTTGAGAGAAGAAACATGTGGAGGATTTCCTATATCAAAGAGCACTCCATTTTTGGGGGCAAATGGATGGATTATAATCAACATACAAGCTTGTCTGGTACTTGTACCCAACCAACTTTATGAAAAATGGATCTAAATCACATAATGAACTTTCGTGATAACCCAAGAATCTAGTTGAGGAATGACCGAAATCACATCATGTAATGTCTTAAGAATTTCACATAAACAAAAATTCACTAAAACCACTATATTGATTATGATCAAAGAGAACAAAAGAAGAAGATGATGAAATACCTTTCATGTAGTTATGTGAGATAATACTCGAGGAGTATTCAACTAAAGGAGAGAGATCATAAAACAATTTCAGGGTATAGTTATGATACAGGATATAGATTTAAGATGAGTGGGTGACAGATTTGAAAGTGTTGATCATAACTCCTCTCAGTGATTTTAATATGATTCCTCTATATACTTAGTGAAAATTCCGTTTATAAGCTTAAGTTCAAATTCAGCGATAGCACACGCTGATTGCACTCAGCGATTGCTGAAACTCAGGAGCCTTAATCTTATCTCTAAAGATCTGAAGAACGACATTCACACCACAAGAACATTCAGCGAAAGTCGAAGATCAAGCTGAAGATAGAGATAATCAACTAGTGATCTGAAGCGGTTCAGTGATAGCAAGGATTGTCTAAATAGAAGTGTGAAGTCTTGCTAGACCTCAGCGATACTCTGAAAGTTTATCCTTGAAGTTTCAAGTTCAGCGATCAAGTGAAGTATATAAAGCAAGATCAATGTTGATTTTATCCTCAATGCACACAAGTCAAAACCTTATACTATGTCAGAGATGGACGTATGGATTGTCTTTTATGTCCCCATCAAATCTGATATGGTACTGTTTACACGCGGCCAAAAGCATGGTTGTTTTTGAACAAAGGACAAGCTTCCAATGAAAGCTTGACACATGGCATACACATTTTGTCTTGCATTAATTGCAAACGGGTATAAATATATGAAGATAACTTCTTCATCTTCATGTATGCTACTTTCTATTTCTCAAACCTCTGCCTCTTTTCTTTCTCAATTCCTTGTGCATCAAACTGTGTGATTTCTTAAGTTACAATAGGATAGATTTATTACTTGTTCTAATTCCGCTTGTAACTGTAAATTTGTTTATGCAATATAAACTAATTTAAGAACTAAAATCTAAAATCTGTGTGTTTGTATCATTGAACTTTTGTAGACTCCTTTGGGACCAACAAGTGGTATGAGAACAATGTTTCTTGCTTACTTATCTTTAAAATACTTGTTTACAAAGCTATTTTAAAATGACTAACACTAATACAAATTATATTGATAATGGATCTTTAGCTAAACCTCCTAGGTTTAGCCGTGATAACTTTGCATTATGGAAGGAAAGAATGACTCTATTTCTAGAAGGGCCAGATCCTAAGATCCCCTACTATATAGAAAATGGACCATTCATTCCTACAGCCCTGGTCCCTGGTGTTCCCGCCACCACAACCACTCCAGCAATCGCTGAAAGGAGGATTGTCAAACTCCAGATCGATGGACTGAAGATGAGAAAAAGGAAGTAGCTATAGATTCTAAAGCTAGATCCATAATAGCAATGTCTTTACCAGATGAAGTCTATCATTCTGTAATGAAGATGAGAACATCTAAAGCCATGTGGGATACTCTATATATTCAATATGAAGGAACTAATGAAGTTCAAATCACAAGATGCATAAATTTGGTAAGACAATATGAAAGTTTTATGCATTTAAAAGGTGAAACTCTTTCTCAAATTCACCAAAGATTTAACTGTCTCTTGATTGATATGAAAACTGTTAACAGGGAATATTCTAATGCTGAAATACTGACAAAATTCATGGAGGCACTACCTAAACAATGGAGAGTGTACACTACATGTCTAAAATTGTCAAAGAATCTTGAAACTCTCTCTCTCTTAGTGCTTTATATGGAATGCTCCTAAATGAAGAGCAATCTCAAGTTTTAAGGAAAAAACTCATAAATGATATCAAGGGTGCCAAAAGTACTTCTTTGGCACTAGTGACTTCAGAGGTAGATCCTTCAAAACAAGATTCTTCCTCCATCACCTCTATCATTGAATTAAATCAAGCTGATTCAGAAGAGCTCATTGATGCTGACATCTCTGAGTTTGATAACTCTCTAGCTCTTCTAACTAACAACTTTAGAAGATTTGTGTAACATCTGTCAAATCTAAGCTTCCAGGTTAGCATTTATTAAGTTTATATTAGTGATATTTTAGATAAAGTATTAGAATAAGAGCTATTTACTCCAGATTGGCCGATAGATTTCTAAAAATCCCGATGGGTACTTAGAATGTCCGGTTCCGACCTATAACTATATGAAACATCTTATATAATGTCAAATGCTATAATTTATATCCAAATTATTTAAAATATAGAATTCTAATGTTTCAAATATAAAACTTTTATTTTTGTTAGAATTTAACCAAAATGGGCTTGTATTTTATAGAAAAAGTGTCACAAATTGAGAAGATAACATTTTAAACATTTTGGGCTTTTATTTAAAAAAAATTAGTATTTTGGATTGGGAAGGGCCTAAGGCCGCCCCCCTCTCTTCCCTCCATATATAATTTTTTTTTCTTTTTAAAATATCACATTTTCAAATCCAAATTTCAAACTCTCTCATCTCTCTCTCTAAAAATCAAGAGTCACCTTTAGAACCCTCTCTTCTTCTCTCTAAATTTCCAGCCATTTTCTATCAAAAATCCATCATATTAGCAAGATTATTTGAAGATATTGAACCTCTATCATCACACAAGTAAGTAACAACACTATCTTCATCATTTTCTTATCAATTTTGGGTGAAAAACTCACTTTTTCTTGCATTTTAAGCCACTTTCTTCTAACCTCCGAAATTTCTGAGTTTTATGGAGAGATTATACACCAAAAACATGCAAAAATGATCATATAATGGTGGTAATCTATGACCCAAGTAATAAAACTCAAGAAAGTAGGTAAAGATCATGTTACATGATGATTTTGATCATTGAAAGGAATATTTTGGTGCTAACAGATTATATACTAGTGATTATGTCGCCATTTCTTGCAAATTACTTGTTCAAATGACATGAATTATTTTTTAAAAGGATATTCAATGAGTTGGGGTTCTTATCCAAGTGGTCTCACTCAAAAACGTTGAGTTTTGACCCCCCAAATACTCATATCAATTTGGATGTGCATCTGAGAGTTCAACAGTAGGTAAACCCTACTTTGAACAACCATAACTGTCTAGATATTCACCCAAATTGCTTGCTTTTTCTTCTGGAATTTATTTTATCAAGTTAGTTTTCAAATGCATTTGCTCTCACTCAAAAATATGAGGATTTGACCATTTGAAACCTTGAAACAAATTTATCCATAATGCATAATTTTTCTTCTGGAGTCTTCTTTTATGAGTTACGGTTCATATGAATCTGATTTCACTAAAAAATATGAAGTTTTGAGGCATTAACCAATTTATTTAAGTTAAGTATGCAATCTGTCAACTAATGTCAGATGTGTGCATTCAACTTTAAGGTGCCATGTATTCCTCATAACTCATCCAAAATGAGTGATTCTTTTTTTAAAGTTTCCTTTATGTGTTAGGTTTCTAATCCAATTGGAATTTCTGAAAAACATTTAGTAGAACTCCTCAAATGGTTGTTTTACTAACATGGTGTAATCTGCTTTACCAGTTGTGACCCGTTACTTTATAAAAATTGTTTGAACCCTTTTAACATCTCCAAAAAGCATGAAAATTGGTCTAAGTGACCTTAACTCAACAATGTATCACATATAAAAAGATGGAGAATTTTTTCATTATGGATATTACTCTAATTTGATCATTTTTAGGAATTAAAGTTTCTGCCAGAAAGTGAAATTCTAAAATTCTTGATTTCATGAACTTTGATCAATTGAAGGCCTATAATGGTACATTTCGATATAATTTATCACGTTAAAGGGCATATGTGCATTATATACTACGGGACTAATAGTTAACCAAGTTGGACATATATGGACATTTAAGGACTTATAATATAAGCATCCTTATAAGCAGCCCTAAGACAAATAAGTGACCATTTGGGTGTTTTACTTTGATAGGAAAACGTTAGGCCGACAAGTGAACGTATCGTGTTTTTAAGCGGAAATTTTTGCTATCAGGTGAGTATTCACAGTCCCTCTTTTAAAGTGTTTTATACGTTTTGGGGTGAAAACATGATTAAGTGAAATATTTGAGCTATTTGCATTATCGAATGTGAAATATTTTTAAAATTTATGTTATGGGCACTAAGGCATGTACATTCATAGTTTGTATTGAGTAAAATGTCCTATAAAAATTTGTACACTACTATTAACTCAAGTGAGGAGCTTAGAGTATATGTGGATAGCGCTATTTAGACTGACAATCCCACCTAAAAACCAACAAGTAGGGGTGCGGATAGCAATCCCACCTAAAACTCACAGGTAGGGGGTGCACTTTACTTATAATAGAGGTTCTACATATGTGGGGTCTTAGTCCCAACTAAGGTAAAATTAAAAAGAGTTTTTGTGGTCGAAAGGTTTAGTGGTGGCTCATAACTTAGTTTAAATTAGAGTACAATATGCCGAATGTTTTGAAATATTAAAGAATTACTAAGTTCCATAAAAGTTATTTTTTGCTCAAAAATTCATTTATGCAAAGAAATTTATATTATTGAAAACCTATGAACTCACCAACTATTTGTAGTTGACCTTGTTTTTATCATGTTTTTCAGGGGTAAGAAAGATTAACTGAAATGCTTGTTATATGGGCGCATCGACATCAATCACGTTTTAAATTTGAAATCCTTTTGTTTGCACACTTTGTTTCCTTTATTTTGTTAAAACTTTGGACTTGTATGATGTTATTTCGGGTTTAATTTGTTATGTATTTGAATGGATGATTGGTATTGTTTTTGCCCTATTGCTATGAAATCTTGAACTATCACGCCTCGTGTTTTCTGCTTTAGCGGGGTGTGACAGACTTGGTATCAGAGCCATAGGTTATAGAGAACACCGGTTTTTCTCTAAAACCAAATACTATAACCAAAAGTTTTCGAAAACTATTTTCCTAAACTAACTGTAATTTTAAAAGCTTACTACTGGTATAATTAGAATAAGTGTCGACTTAGCATATTATAATTAGGCAAAGCCTGATCACCTATGTCTAATTTAATATATTGGAGTCGGCTAAAATAAAAGCTTCTTGCCCAAATGAAACGCATGGTCGTAAGAGTGAGTTTGCATAAGCATTTTTTTATGAATTGTTATTTACTAAAACACATGTAGTAATTATATTTATTACTATCGCAGTTCGATATGTCTTACTCACACACCCCCTCCGAGGATTCAGCTGACGAATCCGGATACGTTACTAGCCGCCCTAGAAGAGACCCACCTATCCAAGAGGAGCATGACCCGTCCAAAGAAAGTTATACAGCCACACGGGAGACTACCGTCCGATCTCCTGTTCCAGTGCCACCTCCAACCGCTGTAGCGGGTCCATCGTGAGGGCCCAGGAGGATGAGCACCGCCCGAAAGTGCGTTCTCCCTCCTAGGAGGGTGACTTTCACGGTTCCCTTTGAACCTTCGAACGAGCCATCTAGATCGTGATCCCGGTCGCGAAGCGTGACCCCTCCTACCCCAGCGATTGGAGTCCCCGTGCCGCAATCTCGGGGCATGACCGCATTAGAGCGCGCATGGGTCTCAGGTATGGCGAATGAACTAGAGCTCCACAGATTTAGGTTGGACCATTACCGGCACTCCCTAGACGACATACTAACGATTCTAAAATCGCATGATGTACTTACGGATAGAGTCTTGGAGATTTCCCTTGATGCTAGGAGAGCGATTGGAAGATTGCACTCGTACTTAGCGTGGATGGTAGGAGCTCTAGTGGTGGTGATAGGTTTGCTAGTTTGGACGATGATGCACTAGTGGACTTATTTAGTGAAGCTTTTGGATGACAACACTTTCGTTTTGTTTGGACACTTTGTTTCCTTTATTTTTTTAAAACTTCTGACTTTTATGATGTAATTTTCGGGTTTAATTTGTTATGTATTTGAATGGATGATTGGTGTTGTTTTTGCCCTATTGCTATGAAATCTTGAACTATCACACCTCGTGTTTTCCGTTTGAGCGGGGTGTGACAAATTTCTAGAAAGAGTAACTTTCGAAAAACTCCTACTATCGCTGACTCTGATAAGTCAAAAACTCTGCCCGCTGAAAAAGCATCTGCTATATGCTATAACTGTCAGCGAAAGGGCCACTTTGCAAGTGAGTGTAGATCTAAGAAAGTAGCCGCACCCACTACCTCTCAGAACTCTGATAAAAAGGAAAAATATCATAAGTTAAAGAATAAATACAGAGATCTGAAAAAGAACCAGGAAAAAGGCAAAGGTCTTGTTGCTGAAGAAGTTGATTGGGATCAAGAAGATGATTGGGTCAAAACCTCTAATGAATCAGGTTCTGATAAAGAAGATTCTGCCTTCCTCTGCCTAACGGCTAGAATCGAGGAAGCTGAAGAAGTTTCCGAAACGTGATCCTCAGAGTCTCCTTCAACTCAGGTAAACATCTCTACAAACGCCTTTATACCTGAAAGTGATAACTTGTCAGCTCTCGATGCTATGATTGCTGATTTTTACAATGCTTTAAATGGAAAGATCAAAGCTGAACAAATCAATATTGATCTATCAGAACAACTAAGAAATTGTCATTTAAAAATCAAAGAACTTACAAAGATTGAAGAAACTCTAAAAGACCAAGTCTTTGTAAATCAAAAAATAAGCATTGAGAGACAACAAGCTATCACTGATGGGGAAAAGGCTATCGCTGATCTCAAGGCTGAAAAAGCTACCATCGAAGAATGGTGCAAGGCTTATGATAAAGTCAGAGAGATTACCAATGCCCAGATCCCCATGAAGGTCAAAAGTGGTTTAGGATATAACCCTGACAAAGAAGAATCAGAGAATGATCGTTCCATGTTAAAATTCGTAATGTTTGTTTCCTCAATCCCTGATCCTTCTTTTTAGAAACCTCATTTCAATGAGAAGTTGTCTATCTCTAAATCTAATGATTCTAAGAAAATGATCAAGAACAAGTTTCTTGATCGTGTTCCTACAATCAAGAACCTTCAGAAACAGAAGAAGAACTCCTTTATTCCTTCAGTGAGTCATCCTAAAACTAGGAAGAAGATCCCTGAATTTATCCTGAGACCAACTCCCAAAATTAAGATTGAACTCACACCTGTCCTTGAGAAAATTGTTATTCCTCCAAGGACACCTGACAAAGGAATTCTTGCTCTCTGAACTCTTTCAATTCCAAACCTATCTTCAAATATAGGAAATGCTATCACCATGGTGAGACTACCCACATTGCAAGCAAATGTCCTACTGCTACTAAAGCTGAAAAATTAGCTCATGGTACGAAATCCACCAAGGTTGGTAAAACTTCCAAGGTGAAGAAAATCACTGAAGAAAATACTTCAGCTAGTAGGTCATCCGCCACTCCTTCCACTAACACAGCAGGACCCATAGTAATATGGGTACCTATAAAAAGTTAATCTTTTTATTGTATGTAGAGTGCTAAAGGTATCTGGTATCTCGATAGCGGATTCTCAAGGCACATGACTGGCATAAAATCTCTGCTCTCTAAATACAAGGAAGAAGCTGGTCCGTCAGTGACCTTCGGTGGAAATGGCAAAGGATACACTAAAGGTTATGGAATTCTATCCAATTGGTCAACTTCATTCAGTCGAGTCGCCTATGTTGAAGGACTAAAACACAATTTATTGAGCGTTAGTCAACTATGTGACAAAGATTTCAAAGTTCTTTTCGTAAAGAAAAGATGTGCTGTCACTGACATAAATGACAAACTTGCCTTAACAGGCAAAAGATTAGAAAATGTGTATGTCATTAAAATGAATAGTTCTCACTCTGAGAATATGTGTTTCATCTCCAGAGCCTCCTCTGATATAAACTGCTTATGTCACAAAAGACTCTCTCATCTAAATATTAAGACAATCAATGAATTATCTCAAAAAGAACTTGTCAGGGATCTCCCTAACCATACCTTTACAAAAGAATCTCTTTGTTCAGCGTGTGTGAGAGGAAAACTGACAAAAGCCTCTTTCAGATCTAAACAAGTCTCCTCAGTGACTTCACCTCTTCAACTTCTTTATATGGATCTATTTGGACCTGTCAATGTCCAATCTCTGTCTGGAAAGAAGTACACTCTTGTGATAGTTGACGAATATTCCAGACATACTTGGGTATTTTTCCTTCGATCCAAGAGTGATACACCTAATATAATTATCTCTTTCATTAAAAGAATGGAAGTCCTAAACAATCTCACTGTTCGCTCCATGAGAAGTGATCATGGCACTGAATTCAAAAACAATACCCTGATTAACTTATTTGAAGAAAAGGGTATCACTCATAATTTCTTATCAGTGAGAACTCCTCAGCAAAACGGCGTCGTTGAAAGAAGAAATCGAATGATCATTGACACAACTCGCTCAATGCTCAGCGAATCGCATTTACCTACTCAATTCTAGGCTGAAGCAGTCAACATAACGTGCTTTACTCAAAATCGATCCTTGATAGTAAAGCGATTCAAGAAGACTTCCTATGAATTATTTCATGGAAGAAGACCCAGTCTGAAATTCCTACTCATCTTTGGATGTAGATGCTACATTCTGAATGATAGAGATCATTTGGGTAAATTTGATCCAAAAGCTAATGATGGGATATTTATTGGATACTCTTCTGTATCTAAGTCATTTAGAATCTTCAACAAAAGAAGACAACACGTTGAAGAATCCATGCACGTCAATTTTGATGAATCTCGTCTAACTAATTCTACTCCTATCCCTGAAGAAGATGAGAAATTGAATAAATGGATGAAATCTCATTATGGGGAACCTGAAACTTATTTCAGCAATCAACCTAATGCTGAAAATAATGATGATGGAATCCCTGATCTTCCTACCTCAAGCAACGATCCATCATCATCAGGGGTCAATATAACTCCTCTAAATCAGATTCCTCCCTCTGATACATCATTCGGAAATTCTTCAGTGAATAACTAAGCTTCATCTTCTGCTGATCAAACCTCTGAGATAACTCCAGAGTTGATACTAAATAATGAAGTACTTGTTGCTGAAATAACCAACGTTATCCCTGAACGAGAACAAGTCGCTGAATCTATTGTTGATCAATCTTATCAACCACCAACTCAACGATGGACTGCAAATCATCCAATAAATCAAATTATTGGTGACCCAAATGCAGGTATCAAGACTCGTAGAAGTACAGGTAATATCCACCTTTATGTTAATTTTATTTATCTCTCTGAACCTAGATCAAGCTATCTCTGATCCTAGCTGGGTCTCTGCCATGCAAGAATACCTAACCGAGTTTCGTAGAAACAAAGTTTGGAATCTTGTTCCTCGTCCGTCTGGTAAAACAGTGATTGGAACCAAATGGGTTTTTCGAAATAAACTAGATGAAAATGGCACTGTTATCCGTATTATGGCTAGACTTGTTGCTCAGGGATATAGACAAGAAGAAGGTATTGACTATGATGTGACCTTTGCTCCTGCTGCTAGATTGGAAGCCATAAGACTTTTCTTAGCTTATGCTGCCCATAAAGACTTCAAAGTTTTTCAAAGGGATGTAAAGAGTGATTTTCTAAATGGTAAACTTAGTGAAGAAGTTTATGCTGAACATCCTCCTAGTTTCACTTACCCAAACCATCCTAGTTACGTTTTCAAACTCCAAAAAGCTCTTTACGAGTTAAAACAAGCTCCCAGAGCTTGGTATGATAGGCTTTCAAAATACCTTCTTAAAGAAAATTTGTACGTGGAAAAACTGATCAAACTCTATTTTTAAGAAAATATAAAGGTCATACTTCTTGCTCAAATATATGTTGATGACATTATATTTGGTTCCACAAGGCTCAAACTAGGCACTTGTTTTGCTAAAAGAATGAAGAAAGAATATAAAATGAGTATGATGGGTGAACTAACATATTTTTTAGGTTTGCAGATTAAGCAATCTGACAAAGGAATTTTTATTTGTCAAAGTAAATATGTTAAGGACATGCTGAACAAGTTTGATATGAATCAATGCTCAGCGATGAAGACCCCTATGGCACCTCCTCTGACTTAGAATAAGGACCCAAATAGGAAACCTGTCAATATCACTGCCTATCGAGGGATGATCGGTTCTCTGCTATATCTTACAACGAGTAGACCCGATATTATGTATTCTACCAGTCTCTGTGCTCGATATCAAGTTGAAACAAAGGAATCTCACCTAATCGCTGTAAAGCGGATCTTAAGATATCTGAAGGGAACTCCTAATCTGGGTCTTTGGTATCCCAAAGGCTCAGGGTTCGATTTAATTGGTTACTCTGATAGTGATTTTGCAGGTTGCAAGATTGATAGGAAGAGCACCACTGGTGGGCGTCAGCTATTAGATGGTAAGTTAACAAGTTGGACAAGCAAAAAGTAGAACTCTGTGTCCTCATCTACCGCTGAAGCTGAGTATGTAGCCGCAAGTAGCTGTTGTGCTCAAATTCTTTGGATGAAAAATCAACTGAGAGACTACGAATCGTAGTCTACGATCTCAAACTTTCTAAAGTCCCCATCTATTATGATAGCACCAGTGCTATTGCTATTGCAAATAATCTTGTACTTCATTCCAAAACCAAGCACATTGAGATTCGATAGCACTTTATCAAAGATCATGTGATGAATGGTGAAGTTGAACTTCATTTTGTACCAACTGAATATCAGCTCGCTGCTCTTTTTACCAAGCCTCTTGATGAGACTAGATTCAATCTACCCATGAGTGAACTTGGTATGTTAAACGCTGAGTAACTTCTATTCAGCAATAAACAAATATTTAGTGACATACAAATGAAGCCTTCAAATGTCCACTCTCTGAACTCTGATTCAACGACACTTAATTTATCACTGAAACCCCTGCCGATGTTGCCCTTGAGGGTGCTGCTGCCAGCAATTTCACTCCTGAACAAGCCACTTTCAAGCCCTGCAACTACCTGGCGTTGGTGGATATCCTGCGGATCGACCTCACTTCAAGGAAGGTGCTACCTTCATCAAGGCGTGCCCGCTACAGGCACTCTGGTACACAGCTCGCTGCACCACTCTCACTACTCCAAAGAAAAACAAACGCCCTGCAATCGAATTCACCATCCCCATTGAAAAAGGAACTTTTTCCTTCACCGCTGGATTCTTGAGGCAAGCTCTTCGCCTGCCCTCTAGAGGTAAGAATCAGGAATGAACCCCTGAGCCCACCAAGGAACAAATCACTTCATTCTTGGATACCATCAACTATGCTTGGGAAGACCCCGGTGAGAAGAGTGTAGGCTCCAAGATGGAGAAGAAGAAGCTCTTTGCAAGGTGGCAATACATCTTCACTCAAGTGATTCAGTGCGTGGGTTCCAAGATGGGTTCTCAAGACCAGGCCAGCAAGCACTACCAAGACCTGGCATTCACTCTCTGCACCAACGATAACCTTAACTACACTAATTACATTTTCAACGATATGTACAACCGTGCGAATGCTGCTAAGAGGGAGAAGCTCATTCCTTATCCTAGGTTGTTTGCCACCATCTGGGAAGCTGCCTTCAAGGACGATTATCCAAAGGTGGGCAACCAAGGCTTCTTACAAGTTGGAAGGAAGTCGCTGGATATTGACGAACTGCCAGGGGACGCTCCTAACACCCCCTATATGATGCAGCTTATCAGCGAAGCAGCATCTGTGTCCATCCCACTGACAAACCCATCAGTGAGTATCCCTGACACCCTCTCTCAACCCGAACGTAAACAGCCGACTGACGGTCATAAAAAGACCGTCGCTCACAAGCCAGCATCAAAGAAGCCAAATACGGGAGTCTCTCGAAAGACTTCCCACTCTGAAAAAGGCGTAATACAATCGCCACACTCAGCCCCTGCCACGACAACTGTCTCTACACCCGTTGGCACTTCTTCAGCTCTACCACCATCTTCAGCGACTATGGTCACTGAAAATGTTATAGCCAGCTCCGCTGAAGCTGGATCAGGTAATACATTCACTGCCTCTCTTCTACTTCTACCATCTCTTCTTTGGTCCTTACACAAACATGTGGTTCAGAGATAGTTGTCCCTATCTCTGATGATGTTGAACTGCACACAGTCCAAGCTTCGATTTTGTTTCGAAAATCTGAATTTTGGAAAGCGACTTTATCAGGACCTCTGAATGTTCCTTTCAAACATTCTAAGACACAGGCTAATGATCCACACGACACTGCCGTTGTAGGTGGAATCCCTGAGAGTAATCCTCACGATACTCTCAAGGTTAATAACATGTCTACTTGTCACCTTTCATCAAACCCAGAGCTCTTTTTGGCTGCTCTGTCTATGTTGTCATCAGATATAGCACCTCCTCTCTCCACCTCAGCGATACTAGCACCACCAAGGCTGCTACTCCTTCCAGCGGTAGCAAAGGAAAATCGCTGCAACCTCCTCAGCCACAACCCGCTGAAGTGTTACGCAAGCTGCAAAAGGAGAAGTTCGCTTCAAAGCTTCCTGCCTTCCCTGTTGATATACCCAAGATTGTTCTTCCCAACCACACATTCCCTGCAATTGACTTTTTAGTCAATGAATGTGCTCACACTAGGGCAAGGGTTGACAATCTTCAGATGTCAGCGGAATACATTTTCCGAACAGTCGTTGGTGCTCCCGGGATGAAGGCCACCATTAACAGTATCTACACTGGCATCCAGTCAGTGAAGGCGGAAAACTTGGCTCATGGGCAAGCCATTTCCAAGCTGGAGACGGTCGTAGAGGCACAAAGAAAAGTGCTTAAGTCAATTCAGAAGACTCAATCCGACATGATGAAGATTCTGACGAAGATCGTTGATGCAGGTCCCTCATTCAGTACTGCTAATCGGACCTCACTAGGCCAGATTCTCCAGAACCAGTCTGCGCACAGCTATTCTCTCAGAAATATCGGATCAAATGTGTTACTATGGTGGTGCACGTTCTTCCGGCTGACAACATCGAGGAGGAGAGATGTGCCAAAGAGCTAGCTAATGAGATAATTGGAAAGGCAAACGAAACGATCCCTGGTACTCCGATATCTCCTTACATTCAGCAAGAGCAAGAGCCTACCTTCGTCACTGAAGATTAAAATGACGAAGAAGAGAAAGAAGAAGAAGATGATGATGAGGAAATCCCTCACTATGGAGGAGATGATGATGATGTCCCTCCAGGTGCAAGCCAATTTTTTGTACATAATAGACCAGGTAACTTCATGCCTGAGATTGTCTATAAGGATCCTTTGGGGGACGGACCACATCCTTCTCAAGGACAATCCAATCCCTCAGGGACAGGAAAGCAAGGGGTGGATCTCGAATCCATCCCCGCACACTCTGAGGGGGAGACCGTTGTTGAGGCAACCCTTCCTCTTGTATCTTTTACTCCATCCACTGAACCTCCAACCTATCCATCTTTTCCTCCTCCTGACTTTGGGACTGATGCTCCTCTCTCTCCTTCACCCATTCTCAGTGAGTCTAGTCCCCCAAAGGACTCCACTTTTGTAAGGGAACCTTCCTGTGAAGAACAGTTCTTGTACATATCGGAGACTGACTCTGAAGATGAAGAAGGCCTTATCCCAAGGCAGCGTGTACATAGGCAACCAATAAGCGAGCCAGAAGAAGACGAAAGGCGAATAAACTTCCTAAGGGAACTAAAATCTAAAAGAATAAAGGGTCCCACAACCGCTGGACCAGAAGAACCCATACCAATCAGCGTGGTGGATGAATTTGACTTTTTATCAAAGGAAGAGAGAGCCCAAGCCCTTGAAGCTCAGCGTATCAGGGATGAAAAAATGAAGCAAACATAAAATGATCTTGAATTGGCTAGAAGAATACTCAGGGAGGATGCCTTAAGAGATGAAGCGATTAAGAAGTTAAACGACAAAAGTGAAAGAGTCGCTGAAGCTCTGGCACAAAGGGAGCTGTCTAAAGAAAATCTGAATGTGAATCCCATCCGTGCTCAAGAAAGGATCCTAAATGCACTGACAAATGAAGACAAAAGCCACAGGGAATATGAACTACGCTGGTGCACTGAACGTTTCAACTATTGAGTGTCTGCCTCAAAAATCATTCATGCTACTATTGAAGGACGCATTTCTGAGAAAAGTGGTCTGCAGGTACATGTACGAATGTATAGGCACTCGTCATGCAAAAAAGAAGAAGCCCGGTTTGTGAAGTTCTATGGATATTCTGAATGGTTGGAATCAGAGACAGTATCCAAGGTTCCAAATCAAAATTCAAAGATGTGGTTGAAAGAGTTTTGGATCAGCTTTTGCAAAGGATGTCACAACACGTTCAAGTTCCCCCTCTCCCTGAGCCTTCAAGAAGAAAAAGATCAAGCGCTGATGAAGGCGCCTCCAACAAAAATGAATATGAGACTAAGTTTACCTACGACAGTCTCCTTGGGCATCTAGATATCCCTGATATCTCAAATCTCAACGTGTTTTCCTCAAGGCCTACAGCTAGCAGAAGGAGACATCATCACACTCCCTAAAGCTGGTATGGTGTTCTTAGATAATGATGGTTTCCTTGGATTCTTCAGAAACTCAGAGATCACGAAGATCTCTGTTGGTCCCAAAGGAGTCTACAAGAGTTCAAGGATATAGAAACAGATTGTAGAAGGGGGGGTTGAATACAAACACACAAATTTATAGTGTATAAATGAGTTTATATTAAATAAAAAATTTTACAGTTACAAGCGGAATTAGAACAAGTAATAAACTTATTCTATTGTAACTTAAGAAATCACACAGTTGATGCACAAGGAAGTAAGAAAAGAAAAGAGATAGAGGTTATAGAAAATAGAAAGTAGCATGCATGAAGATGAAGAAGATATCCTCATCTTATTTATACCCGTTTGCATTTAATGCAAGACAAAAGGTATATGTCACGTGTCAAGCATTCATAGGAAGCTTGTCCTTTGTTTAAAAAGCAACCATGCTTTTGGCCGCATGTGAACAGTACCATATCATATATGATGGGGACATATGAGACAATCCGTACGTCCTTCTATGATATAGTATAAGGTTTGACTTTTGTGCATCGAGGATAAGATCAACGTTAATTTTGTTTGAGAAACTTCACTTGATCGCTGAACTTGAAACTTCGATGAATTTCCAGAGTATCACTGAGGCTTGACAAGACTTCACACTTTGTTTTAGATACTCCTTGCTATCACTTAACCGCTTCAGATCACTAGTTGATTATCTCTTTCTTTAGCTTGGTCTTCGACTTTCGCTGAATGTTCTTGGTGTGTTGGTTGATCTTCAGATCTTCAGAGGTAGACTTGAGGTTTCTGATTTTCAGCAATCGCTGGAAACAATCAGCGTAGCTATCGTTGAATTTAAACATAAGTTTACCAATGGAATTTCACTAAGTATATATAGGAATCATATTCAAATCACTGAGAGGAGTTATGATCAACAATCTCCCCCTATTTGATTATGATTGAGTAACATGGGAAAATTACATGAAAGAATTAGTAGGGACTTATGAAATATTGAAAAACTTTCTAAGTACTAATCTGTGAGATCTTTTTCAGCTAATTTATTATAGCCATTGAGTTTCATTTATAAGGATATGAAAACACAATTTTTACAAGTAGAGGCTTTAAGTACATTCATGGATTTAAATTTCAAAGAGAAATATCAGTGAGTAAAGAGGTTTGTAAAGAAATTAGAACTCCTATGTTCAGTGTCCCATTTACTGTTTTTAGGGATCTTTTCTGTACACAATTGGAGTAGAGTACTTCACTTTAAATTTCATTAAGAATAATCAGAAGAAATTACATGGAAAATGAAATTACAAATTTGTAAGAAAAGAAAAGTACAATACGCTAAAGAATACTACAAAAGAAAAGACGACTATAGATCAATCAGATAGTCTTTCATGTCTTCTTTGTAGTTCATTTTCATAGAGCTTCTTCGGTCGATTCATCAGCGGATCATCTGACCAACAGTAATGATGCATGATCTTTATAAAAGCTGATGGAGCCTTACTGACTTCTTTATTCCTGGAGATAGCAGCAGCAGCAGCAGTAGTAGCAGTAGTAGCAGCAACCCTGGTGGTAGTAGTGGTGATAGCTGAGGTGGAGAATGGAGGTGCGATACCTGATGACAACATAGACAGAGCAGCCAAAAAGAGCTCTAGGTCAGATGAAGGGTGACAAGACATGTTATTTACCTTGAGAGTATCATGAGGATTACTCTTAGGGACAACGTGTACGACGGTAATGTCATGTGGATCACTAGCCTGTGTCTTAGTATGTATGTAAGAGACATGCTGAGGTCCTGTAGAAATGGCTTTCCAAAGTTCAGATTGTCGAAACAACACTGAAGTTTGGACAGCGTGTGATTCAACATCATCAGTGTTACACATTTGAAAGTATGAACCATAAGATGAAGAATATGACATGGCACTTACATCCAGCATGTCTTTACCCTTTTGCAACTGATTAGTTTGTTACACGCTCCCATCTCACACATGTCAGTTTGTAATAGGTTAGGATATTGACTTTTACATTCTGCTATTTGTATAAATAGATCTTTTCTCTAATGTAAGAGTTGTCGATCTAATTGCAAAATTGAAGAACATACTGTGCGTCATTCCAAGTATTTGTAATCGTGATTCAGGTTATAATACAAGTTAATCTGTTCCTCCATCTTTGATTGTTCTTATTACTATTGATTAATCGATATTAATTGCTTCCGCTTATACTCTGTTGTATGAATTTATTGATTGATCTTTGAAGTAGAGAATCTAGAACCAACAATTGGTATCAGAGCCTGATAATAAATCTATTGATTATTAGATCTCCTCAATTTGGAAATTTCTCTCTTCATTCATTCAGTAATTTCCTGTTTTAACTATTATTCATAATTCCACCCTGTTCTACGAAGATTCATAGCAATTCTATCTAAAACAGTGGTAATTGTAGTTAAAATTTTGAAGAATTAGTAAAATTTTGTTATTTAATTCAATTGAAATTTACTTGTTCTAAATTTCAACTCAAATTTGTCATTACATTCTTCTCGATTTAAAAAAAATGGCAAATTCAAATTTGAATGCTGTTTACACCTCTGGTTCTCTGACCAAACCTCCTACTCTTATTCGTGGTGAATATCCACAATGGAAGATTCGAATGATAAATTTCTATGAATGATTGGATATTGAACTCTATCCTATTGTCCAAAATGGTCCATTCGTACCAATGACTACAATTCCAAGATTCCTGCCACTACCAATACTGATGAAGTCCCTGCTCGAAAAGTTCCAAAGCTAAGGGAAAATTGGTCTGATGAGGAAAAGGCCAAAGTTGAACTTGCTAAAAAGGCAAAAACTCTTCTTATCATGGCTATTCCGAATGAGATTTTTCAATCTCTGGATTACTGTGATACTGCTAAGGAATTATGGGATCAATTAGAAAATCTTTTGGAAGGTGGTGATAAAATGAAGAAAAATCGAAGAGCTCAAGCTCTGAACGAATACAACAGCTTCCAGGCCATTGCGAATGAATCTCTAGAACAGACTTTTCATAGAGTTAATAATCTGATAAATCTATGCAAACGATGTGATATTGTTCGATCAAAGAAAGACAATAATGTCTTATTTTTAAAGAGATTAAATCCAGAATGGTCAAACCTCTCCATGTCTTTACAAGCTAATCAAGATCTTGAGCAATGGTCTCTACACGATTTATTTGGAACTCTTCAAGCTCATGAGAAGGAGGTTGTATAAAAAAAACAACTATAGGTGGACCTCTGGCCTTGATTTCTGAATCAAAGGGAGCTACCAGAAGAAGAAATGAAGATAGAAGAGTGAAAAGCAAGGCATTCATGTCAGAAAATGTTCCAGAAGAAGATTCTGATTCTGATGATGAAATAAAGGCATTTGCTGATTCCTTGGCTCTTATTACCAAACAGTTTACAAACCGTTTTGGAAATAGGGCATTTCAAGGAAATAGAAGGTCTGATCGTTCTAACTATACTCCTAAGCAAGAGGTTCAGAGACCTGAGAAGACTGAAATAGAGATGAAGGAAAAAGAGATGAAGAAGAAAAAGAATGTCTGCTATAGATGTGGAAAACCAGGACACTACTCTAAGGAATGCAGAGGAACTCTAGTCAAAGATAAGCCGTACTACAAGAATAAGTACAAATATAATGTCACTGAAAGAGGTCACTATGCTGAGAAAGAGAACTGGCTTGGAGATGAGTCCAACGGTGATGAGGCCATGTTCTGTGGGATGGCGAATACGAATGAATCAGAAGACCAACCTTCTGAATCACCGGTTAGTACTCTTTCTGAATCATTTGAACTTGAGAATACAATTGTGCTTTTGTCATATAATTTTGAGGAACTTAAACAAAAGCTTACAATTGAAAAGAAGTTACGAAAAGATATTGAGAAAACTCTTTCTAAAACACAAAGGGAAAGAGATATTTACAAAAGAGAAATGAATATCTTAACAGAAGAGAAACTGGAACTTGACATTGAAAAAGAAAAGATTTCTAAAAACATGAAAGACACAGAAGTTTTGTTAAAAAAGGAGCAGTTAAGTTTTAAGAAACTTCTGGAAGAAAAGGATAAGGAGATTCAAGTTAAGGAAAGTGACAGATTAAACTTTGTAGCTCTTAAGAATTACTTTCAAAAAGAAAGAGAATTTTTACATATTGAACTTCAAAACAAAACGCACCAGATCAAAATATATCTGGATGCTCAAAAAGTTCATGAGAAAATAAGTACACAAGTAGGAAGATCTGGAATTGGTTTTGAAGATTTAGATCCCTATACGTGTGAAAAAAAGTCTTGTTTAAACTCTGTTTTTCGAATAGGACAACAACAGAAGCCCGTGTTTCCAATTCTTTATGAACAATCATGCTTTAAACGATCTAAATATGAAAATAGTCATCATCAACTCAAGTTTAAAAACGTTATATATTCTTCTAAAAAGTCTAACATTGATCTAAATACAATTCAGAAGAAGGATGATATTTTCAAATTCGGTTCAAGTGTTCTTATAAAGGTAAATCCAAAGGCTGATGCATTTATTCCTACTCAAGCAGAGGAAGATTTAAGACTTAGTTTTGTTGGTCCCAATCAGGGTCTACAAGAGTTAAATATTAAGTAAACAGTTTGTAGAAGGGGGGGGGGGGTTGAATACAAACACACAGATTTTGGTTTTTAATTGAGTTTATAGATAATAAACAAATTTACAGTTACAAGCGGAATTAGAACAAGTTTAAAACCTATTCTATTGTAACTTAAGAAACACACAGTTTGATGCACAAGAAGATGAAAGAAAGAATACAAAAGGTATAGGCTAGAAAGAAGCATGCATTAGAATGAAGAAAACATCTTCATTCTATTTATACCCGTTTGCATTTAATGCAAGACAAAAGGTACATGCCACGTGTCAAGCTTGGATAGGAAGCTTGTCCTTGTTAATAAGACAGCCATGCTTTTGGCCGAATATGAACAGTACCGTATCAGATATGATGGGGACATAAGAGACAAGTCGTACGTCCTTTTCTGACATGGTTCTAGGTTTGACTTTTGTGCATCGAGGATAAGATCAATCCTTAGTCTTGCAGAGGAAGCTTCATTTGATTGCTGACACTGAATGTTCAAAGATGAACTTCAGTGTTGCTGAGGCTTCACAAGACTTCACAATTTGAGTAGATAATCGCTGCTATCGCTGAACCGCTTCAGGTCACTTAGCTTATTATCTCTTTCTTCAGCTTTGGTCTTCGACTTTCGCTGAATGGTCTTTTGGTGTGATAGATGATCTTCAGATCTTCAGAGATAAGTTCGTTGTTCCTTGATCTTCAGCGATCACTGATGGCAATCAGCGTATGCTATCGCTGAATTTGAACATAAGCTTAACTAAGAAATTTCACTAAGTATATTAAAGGAATCATATTCAAATCACTGAGAGGAGTTATGATCAACAATCTCCCCCTATTTGATTATGTTTAAGCAACATAGGAAAATTGCTTTAAGAGACTAGTAAGGACTTTAAAAAATTTGAAGTAAATTTTCTAAGTACTATTCTGTGTAATCTTTTTCAACTAGTCTACTCTCTGAATTGAGTTTCATTTATAGGGATATGAAAGCACAATTTTACAAGTAAATAAGCTTAAAATACATTCACCGATGAGCTTTTCAGAATGAAAAATCAGTGAGTAAAGTAGTTTGAAGAAAAGAAGAACTCTTATGTTCATTGTCCCTTTTACTCTTTTCAGGGATCTTTTCAGTACATAGATGGAGTAAAGTACATTGAATTTCATTAATTATAATCTGAAGAATTACAGCGAAATGAAATTAGATTGATAAAGATAAAGTACTTGTACACTGAAGGAATATTACAAAGGAAATAGAAATCTATAACTAATCAGAGATATTCTCGTTTCGTATTTGTAGCTCATTCTCATAAAGCGTCTTCTGTCGATTCATTAGAGGAGTATCTGACCAGCAGCGCCAAAGCATAATCTTTATGAGAGAGGATGGGCCCTTGCTAATTTCTTGGTTTCTGAAGAGTCCTTAGAACCCTTCATTATCCAAGAATACCATACCAGGTTCGGGCAGAGAGATGATTTCGTCTTCTTGATATCTTCGGTCTTGAGGAAGAGAGGTACAAAGCATTGATATATCAGGGAGCTCAAGATGACCAAGAATGCTTTGATAATCAAACTTAGTTTCATGCTCATTCTTCGTACTTGAACCACCTTCAACAACTGATCTTTTCTTATTTGTGGGTTCAGGGAGAGGGGGAACTTGCACATGTTGTGACATTCTTTGCAGCAACTGATCTAGTACACTTTCCACCACATCCTTGAATTTGGATTTGGAACCCTGAATGGCGTCTCTGATTTCTAAACATTCAGTGTATCCATAAATTCTTAAGAACTTGGCTTCTTCTCTCTCAGTTCTGTTTGTCCTTATCATTCTTACATATACCTTTGGACCACCTCTGTTGGAGTGTCGCCCTTGGATAGTTGCATGAATGATTTTGGCTTCAGATCTTCAAAATTTTAGTCTGTCAGTGCACCAGTCAAGCTCTTTATCTTTCTTCACAGTGGCTTCAGCGGATAGTGCACTTAAGATCTTTTGTTGAGCGAGAATTGAATCTACGTTTATGTGTTCTTGTGCAAGTTCTCTCTGAACGAGAGCTTCAGCGACCCTTTCACTCTTTTTCAATTGTTCTTGACCCGCTTTGTCTTTCGCAGAGTGTTCACTGAGTAACTTTCTTGCTAAGGCAAGATCATTCTTAGTTTGCTTTATTTCCTCGTCCCTGATTCTTTGTGCTTCCAATGCTTGTTCTCTCTCTTCTCTTGACAAAAAGTAGAATTCATCTACCATCCTTATTGGTACGGCTTCAATGAGTTCAACTTCAGGCACCCTTATTCTCCTTGATTCGAATTCCCTAAGGAACTTTATTTGCCTTTCTTCTTCTTCAGGCTCTCTTATAATTGGCTTTTGAACGCGATGCTTGGGAATGAGGCCTTCTTCTTCTTCAGAGTCTGTTTCTATTATGTACATAAACTGCTATTCAGAAGAAAGTTCCTTCCTTGAAGTAGAGTCCTTGGGGGGACGGGGATCACTCAATTGTGGTCTCCCCCTCAGATATAGCGATAGTGACATCCAGATCTAACACTTCTTTTCCTTTGCCTAAGAATCCGGATTGTCCCTGAGAGGGATGTTGTCCGTCCCGCAAGGGCTCTTGATGAGCGACTCCGGGCCTTGACATTCTGAAGTGCTCTAAGGCACTTCCGATGTCATCGTCGTCATCTTCATCATCCATTGCCCGATAGTGAGGGATGGGCTCTTCTTCTTCTTCTTCTTCTTCTTCTTCTTCTTCTTCATCTTCATCATCAGCATCATCATCTTCATCAGCTTCAACTCGCTGGATGTAAGGAGATATCTTTTCTCCAGGGAATGTTCGGTTGTGCTCAGCAATGAGGTCATCAGCGAACTCTTTGGCACATCTCTCCCCCTCAATGTTATCAGGAGGTAGACAATGCACCATTAGAGTGCGAACATTCGACTGAATGTCCTTGAGCTTCACATCATTATCTTGAAGCGTGGTCCGATCAGCAGCATTGAAAGATGAGGAACTAGCCTCAGAGAGCTTGGTCAGCAGCTGCATCATATTGGACTTAGTCTTTTGAATATACTCAAGGACATTAGCTTGAGCAGCAACCTTCTGCTCCAGGCTGGTTAGGGTATGATGAAGGGCCCTGTTGTCTTCCTTCAGGGAGTGAACGTCAGAGATGAGATTGTTGACGTTCGTCTTGATCGCTGGAGTTCCAACGATCCTTCTAAAGATCATCTCAGCGGACGTCTGAAGGTTGTCCACCCTAGCTCTTGTGAGAGCACATTCCCTGACTAAATAGTCAACAGCAGGGAATGTAGGGTTGGGAAGGACAATGGGAGGTAGGTCGGTGACTGGAGTGGGGAGCTTAGGAGCCGCCATCTCTGTCTTCACATCTCTGAGCTTAGTGGCAGAGGGATGGCCCTGAGGAGACTTTCCCATATCCTTGCTGATGGGAGGAGCGCTGGTGGTGGTTGTTGTCATCGCTGAAGTGGGAAGAGAAGCGACACCTGATGATGACATGGACAAAGATGCCAAAAACACATCGGGATTAGAAGATGGATGATAACTTGTATTTTTCTCCCTGAGAGTATCCTGAGGATTACTCTTAGGGACTACATTTGCAGAGGCAGTGTCTAGAGGATCACTGACCAGTGTCTTAGAGTATCTGAGATAGATACTCTGAGGTCCTTTAAAATTGGCCTTCCAAAACTCAGATTGCCTAAACAATAATGAGGTTTGGACTGCGTGCATTTCAGCATTATCAGGGATAGGGACAACTATCGCTGAGTCATTTGCTGAGGTGAGGACCAAAGAAGAGGAGATAGAAGAGGATAAGAAGGCTGCGAGAGTAGTACCTGATCCAGCTTCAGCAGAGCCGGCTAAAACACCCTCAGTGACCGTAGTCGCTGATGATGTGGGTAGGGCTGATGAAGCAACAATGGATGTAAAGACCGTTGAAGTGGTTGTGGCTGCAGTTGGTGTTGGAAGAACACCGAAATCCGAGAGGTTGGTCTTTTGAGAGACCAACTTCTTTGGCTTCTTGAGTTTGGTTGCGATGGTCTTTTTATGACCATTGGTTGGTTGCTTCCTCTTAATACCAGCAGTGTCTGGGTTGCTCGCTATTGGGTTGGACAGCGAGGTGGACACTGGAAGAGGTGCCCTAATCATCTGCAGCATGTAGGGAGTGAAAGGAGCATCACCTGGACGTTCCTCAATGTCCAGGGACTTCTTCCCTACTACAGAGATAGTGTGATCGCCTTCCTTCGGGTATTCTTCCCCAAAGGCAAACTCCATAATGGTTGCGAAGAAGCGAGGGTAGGGGATGACGGGGTGTCTGGTGGCGGCATTGATACGATTGACCATGTCGCTGAAGATGTAGTCAGCGTAGTTGAGTTTGTGGCCGGTCTAGAGAGAATAGGCCAAGTCTTGAAAATGTTTGCTAGCTTGATCATGCGAGCCAATCTTCGACCCAAGGCATTGAATCACCTGGGTGAAGATATACTGCCAGCGAGCAGGCAGTCGTTTCTTTTCTAACTTAGAGCCCGCCGTCTTCAGAGAGGGGTTTTCCCAAGCATAGCCGATTGAATCCAAAAATGCATCAATTTGCATTTTTGTAGGTTCAGAGCGCATTGCTGATTCTTTGCTCGAAGAGGGAGACGAAGAGCCTTCCTGATAAACCCAGCAGTGAAAGAGAAGAACCCGAGATCTGGAATCTTGAATCCAATAGCAGGGAGCTCAGTTCCTTTTTCAGTGGTTAGCGTGGTACATTGAGCTGTGTACCAGAGAGCTTGGAGATCAGAGGAGATGCCCACCGGGTTGTGGACGAATGCGTACATCAGTGGGCACGCCTTGATGAAGGTAGCTCCTTCAGCGAATTGCGGACGGTCTGCAGGAATGTCCACCAGAGCAATGTAGTTGCAGGACTTGAAGACAACCTTCTCCAAGGTAAAGTGACAGGTTGGTGCAGCGATCAGGGTGTTGTCTTCAGCAGCAGAGGTTGTAGCGGTCTTACTTGCAAAGGCCATTGCTGTAGGAAAGATGGGAACACCAAAGAGGTAAATCATGGTTTTATACATAAATGTATAAACCAGAGTTTGGTATAAAGAGTACCAAATGTAAGAGTCAAGGAAACAAGTATTTTGATGAACAAAATCAAAATGCTTGTTATAAAAGCAATAAAAATATAGATAAAAATTTTAAGAATAAAAATATTGAAGTCAGTGACAGCACATCTATTCTTTAGAAAGAGAACTTTAAAATCTTTGTCACATAACTGACTAACACTTAAGAGATTGTGTTTTAGTCCTTCAACGTAGGCAACATGATTAAACGAGGTAGCTCCGTTGGACAGAATTCCATAACCTTTAGTGTATTCTTTTTCCATTTCCACCAAAGGTCACTGAAGGACCAGCTTCTTCCTTGTAGTCAGAGAGCAGAGATTTTCTGCCTATCATATGCCTTGAGCATCCGCTATCGAGATACTAGATACCTTTGGCACTCTGCATACAACAAAAGGATTAATTGTTTGAAGGTACCCATATTACTATGGGTCCTGCTTTGTTAGTGGAAGGAGTGGCGGAAGAGCTAGTAGCTGAGGAACTCTCTTTAGTGGATATCTTCACCTTTGGTTTCGCAACCTTGGTGGATTTCACCCTTGCTGATTTATCAGCTTGACCTACTTTCTTTCCATGAGCTAGTTTATCAGCTTTAGTAGCATTAGGACACTTGCTTGCAATGTGGGTTGTTTCACCACAGTGAAAGCACTTCCTATATTTATAAGGTTTAGAATTCAGAGCGGAAAGAGAAGAGACAGGAACTTTTTCAGGGATAGGACCAAGAATTCCTTTTTCCATAGTCCTTGGAGGTATTACTACCTTTTTAGGGGTAGGAGTGAGATCAATCTTAATTCTGGGAGTTGGTCTATGAGAGAAGTCAGAGACCTTCTTCCCAGATTTACAATTGCTCTCTGAGACTTTCTTTCTCTTATTCTGAGCGGTCTTATTCTTAGGAACTTGGTCAAGAAACTTGTTCTTGATCACTTTCTTAGAATTAGACAAAAGAACCTTCTCTTTTAAAGGAGAGGAAGAAGTTGAAGAAGAGAGATCAGGGATAGAGGAGACAAACATTCCAAATTTGAGCATGGAACGGTCACTCTCTGATTCCTCTTTTTCAGAGTTAAAGCCTAACCCACTTCTTGTTTTCATAGGGATTTGGGCATTGATGATCTCATTGACTTTATCAGAAGTCTTACACCATTCTTCGATGGTTGCCTTTTCAGACTTGAGATCAGCGATAGCCTTTTCCCTATCAGCGATAGCTTGCTACTTCTCGATGCTAATTGTTTGGTTTGCAAAGACTTGGTCTTTCAGGGATTCTTCAATCTTAGAAAGTTCTTTGATTTTAAGATGACAATTTTTTAATTGTTCAGATAAATCAGTATTTATTTTTTCAGCTTTAATCTTTCCATTTAAAGCATTGTAGAAGTCAACAGTCATAGCATCAAGGGCTGACAAATTATCACTTTTAGAGACAACAATAGTAGAGGGGATGAATACCTGAGTAGAAGGAGACTCAGAGGAAGAAGTGTCAGTTGCTTCTTCAGCGTCCTCGATTCTTGCCATTAGACATAGGAAGGCAAGATCTTCTTGATCAGACCCAGACTCTTCAGAGGTCTTAGCCCAATCGTCTTCAGCATCACAGTCTACTTCTTCAACGATTAGACCTTTGCCTTTATGCTGGTTTTTCTTCAGATCTTGGTATTTATTTTTAAGTTTTAAATACTTCTCCTTTTTATCAGAGGTATAGGAGGTGGTATGTGCAGCAACTTTCTTTCATCGACATTCGCTAGCGAAGTGACCCTTTCGCTGACAGTTAAAGCAAATAGCTGAAGCTTTTTCAGCTAGAGCAGTCTTTGGCTTTTCAAAGTCAGAGAGAGAGGAAGGTTTGCGAAAGTTACTTTTTCTAGAAAATCCTCTAAAGTTGTTGGTTAGAAGAGCCAGAGAGTTATCAAACTCAGAGATGTCAGCATCAGTGAGTGTATCTTCTGAATCAGTTTGAGTTAATTCAGTTATGGAGGTGATAGAAGAAGAAGGAAAGTTTTTAGGAGTATTTGCCTCTGAAGTCACAAGTGCCAAAGAAGTACTTTTGGCACCTTTGAGCTCACTAATAAGGTTCTTCCTTAAAAGTTGAGATTGTTCCTCATTTAAGAGCATTCCATATAAAGCACTTAAATATAAGGTTTCAAAATTCTTTGACAGTTTTAGACATGTAGTGTACACTGCCCATTGATCGGGTAGTGCCTCCATGAATTTTGTCAGTATTTCAGCATTTGAGTATATTCTGTCGATTGATTTGAGATCAATCAGCAGGCAGTTAAAACGCTGGTGAAAAACCAGCATAAAGTATCCCACATGGGCTTTAAAGTCAGAAGTTCCTTCATATTTTCCAGCATAAAGTATCTCATATTTTCTTACAAGATTTATGCATCTACTAACTTTAACCTCAGAAGTTCCTTCATATTGGATACAAAGAGTATCCCACATGGGCTTTAAAGTCCTCATTTTCATGATAGAATGATAAACCTCATCTGGTAAAGCCATTGCTATTATAGATCTAGCTTTAGCATCAATAGCAATTTCTTTTATGTCTTCTTCAGTCCATCTGTTAGGAGTTGTTAGGTCCGATTCAACAAGATCAAAAGAGGAATTCATGCGGAAATCATTGAGTCGTATGTTTTATTGATGAAAGCATAAAGATTACAAACGCTAAAGTAATTTAGACGACTCTCATTAATGAATCCTCTACCCTAGACTCCTTTATATAGTAGGGTCTATTACATGGTAAGCCCAAGCCCATAAGGAATTAAACCAAATATGGAAAGATACAATTAATTAATTCCTTCTTTATAAAACTTTCTAAACTTAGGACTTTTAGTCCTAACAATCTCCCCCTAAAGTTTTATAAAGGAAGCATCTTCAAATCTTCTCCCCCTTGCTTTCTTTGGAAAAGCTTTAGAGTTGTCGGTCTTCCAAGCTCCCCCTTGAAATAAGCTCTTAGTCTTTGATTTCAACTGAAAATGTCAGATTCAATGTGCTATAACCGCCACTGATTGCACAAAATACAGCTTCAATCTGTAGATAACTCGACACAACTGTTAGCCGCATAAATCAAAGATACATGTGCGAGTAGCTTCAATGCTCAGTGCATAATTAGTAAGAAAGACATTGAATCTGTCTTTAACCGCAAGTTGAATAAGATTTATGTGTAAAGAGCTTTAATTTGAAAAACTCAAGGAACTTGGATCACCGAGGAAATGTATGACGAACTTCTTGATGAGCATTGCTTCTTTGAGAAATAACTGTTCAGAATATAGCCGATTTCCAGAATAATTCCAAAACAGAAAACAACCAAACTCAGATCCAATCTTCTTAATCAGATGAATGAATATCGTCATTCAACATTCTAGATCACAATCAAACCTCCAGAAAGTAAATGGTTAGGAAGAATTAGCACATAATAACAGCATACATTTACTGAAACTGGCATCTAAATAAAACTCCAGAATGATGAGTGCAGAGAGTCAGACTTCTGATTAATTCAACCAGATGCAAAATCCAATCACCTTTGTCTTGGAAACTTTTCAAATCCGGCTTTGCGTGAAATCCAGGGCTCTTGAATGTTTTCTTTTGATGTCATAAGGAATCTTGGGTTGAAACTCAACTGTGGTCGACGAGATAAGTTTTTGTCGGGATCTGTATGAAGTTCTCGGGTTATATAGGTTCGAGAAAACATGTTATCGGGTCATATGGACACGAGAAAACATGTTATCGGGTCATATGGACTCGAGAAAAGATGATGTCGGCTCAAGCATGGGTCGAGAAAAATGCTTAGAAACTTGTTGTCGGGTCTTTGGGGCTCGATAAAAACACATAGGAATTTTTGTCGGGTCTTTGGGGCTCGATAAAAATTGTTATGAAACCCAGAAAAACTTTGTTAATTTAGGGTTCCGGCTGTTTTAACCCTTGCCTCCATGACAGATATTTTCGAATCTCCAGCGACTAACAAATATCAATTTATCGATATAGACTTGATGAGCCAGACACTTCAAACGATGAATCCAGTATATCAGCAAGAAGAAGAAATCGATATGGATGTTCAATTTCGACAACAATTAGAAACTTTAAGATCGACAAAACACCATTATACCAGAAAAGACGATTCTGCAGTCCCGAGAGGAAAAACGACGCACAGTGAGAGAAAAAAATAATGCTTGATAGTACCTTGATCTTGATGAATATGATGACCGTATCAAATCAGATGGATTCGATTTCGGCTCTGATACCAATTGTAGATCCCAGTAATTGCAAGTACAATGATTATATCGAGTAAAACGATAAGAACACAGATATTAAAGAAACTTCGTAGTCGGATATCTCACTTGTATTGAATATTGGTTACAATGATATTATCTAATATGCTCTCTCTAAAATGATATGAATTTAACGTTCTATTTAATTGCTAGCCCTAACCCTCTATTTATATGTATAGGAAATATGGTATAAGGAAACTATGAGATTAAGGCATTATACACTTGCCTTATTTACAAAATAGAATGTTTCCTTATATTTAAACATTAAACATTTCCTAATTAATGACTTTGATGACTTTGCACTTTGACCCTTCATGTCTTCAATATTTGTGATCTCGGATACAATCTTTTTAGACCTAACAGGAGTTTTAACGATACTCCTCTCAGGGATGACTGGAGTAGTAGTGGTGGCAGGAACACAAGCTACTATAGTTGTAGGAACGAATGGTCCATTTTCCAGATAGTAGGGAATCTTTGGATCAGATCCCTCTAGAAATAGAGACATTCTTTCCTTCCATAATGGAAAGTTATCATGGCTGAACCTTGGAGGTTTAGCTAAAGATCCATTATCGTTGTAGTTCGCATTAGGGTTTGTCATTTTAAAATATGATATAAGAAAAAATATTTTAAAGAGAAAGATAACAACACTACTCTGATACCACTTGTTGGTCCCAATAAGGGTCTACAAGAGTTAAATATTAAGTAAACAGTTTGTAGAAGGGGGGGGGGGGGTTGAATACAAACACACAGATTTTGGTTTTTAAATGAGTTTATAGATAATAAACCAATTTACAATTACAAGCGGAATTAGAACAAGTTTAAAACCTATTCGATTGTAACTTAAGAAACACACAGTTTGATGCATAAGAAGATGAAAGAAAGAAAACAGAAGGTATAGGCTAGAAGGAAGCATGCATGAAGATGAAGAAGATATCTTCATCTATTTATACCTGCTTGCATTTAATGCAAAGCAAAAGGTACATGCCACGCGTCAAGCTTAGATAGGAAGCTTGTCCTTGTAAATAAGACAACCATGCTTTTGGCCGAATATGAACAGTACCGTATCAGATATGATGGGGACATAAGAGACAAGTCGTACGTCCTTTTCTGACATGGTTTTAGGTTTGACTTTTGTGCATCGAGGATAAGATCAATCTTTAGTCTTGCAGAGGAAGCTTCATTTGATCGCTGACACTGAATGTTCAAGGATGAATTTCAGTGTTGCTGAGGCTTCACAAGACTTCACACTTTGAGTAGATAATCGCTGCTATCGCTGAACCGCTTCAGGTCACTTAGCTGATTATCTCTTTCTTCAGCTTTGGTCTTCGACTTTCGCTGAATGGTCTTCTGGTGTGATAGCTGATCTTCAGATCTTCAGCGATAAGTTTGTTGTTCCTTGATCTTCAGCGATCACTGATGGCAGTCAGCGTATGCTATCGCTGAATTTGAACAGAAGCTTAACTAAGGAATTTCACTAAGTATATTAAAGGAATCATATTCAAATCACTGAGAGGAGTTATGATCAACAAGTTTTGAAAATGATCTTCTCTTGACTCTGGACAATTGTTTTAAACTTGAAAATAACAGTAAACAAAACAATCCAGGGATTTTTCCTTGTTCTTTTATTGATTTAAATCTTTCTGAAGCTCAAGAGGATTTAGAAGAAATCACATATCCCTGGGAAAATGATGATCAAAGTGAGGATTTCTTTGACAATTCAGAATCATATCTCTCTCATCTTGAACTTCAATCTCCTATCTATGCTAAAACTCCAGAGATTATCAAAAACAAAGACGCCCCATTTCTATTTACAGATGAATCTCTGGAGATAAGAGCTTCTGGAATGAATGCTCAGAAACATTCAAATGAAATTCCGATTTTCTCTGTTCCTCCTGAATAACGAAAACCTGTTTTTATATATCCATGTTTTATAGGAATGTGTCTGAAAGATAAATCTTGTCTTGAACTTGAAAAGGAAGAAAAACTTAAAAAGAAGATCCCTATCCAAACTCCTAAATCTTATCCTCCAAAACTTTCTTATGTTCAGAAAGGTAAATGGAAATCTAATCTTTCTTTTCCTGTTTCAGTAAATACAAAAGCTTCTGAGAAGGTAAATCCGAAGAAATCTCCGCTGAAGAATATATCAGATTCTAAACATATGTATAGTCTAGATAGGAAGTTCTTTAGAACAACTGATACTAGAAAAGACAGTTTTAAGAATAATTGTAATTATCATTATCGCAATGAAAATTCAATAAAATCTTCTATGTTTCAGAATTCTGAATGTTTTTCCTTATTCTTAAAATTAAAACAATTCTTCTCACGAACTTCAAATCCTTCAACTGCAAATCATTCGTACTTCAATAAAAATAAAACAAAGACAAACAGAAAAACGAAAAATACAAACAATCAGCCTTTCTCTCTTGTTAAAAGTCAGGAGCAAATAAAAAAGGCTGATAAAACAAAAACTAACATTAAAGGACCCATAATGATATGGGTACCTAAAAAACTCTGATCTTAATTGCAGAAGCAGCGTGTACATATCTGGTATCTTGACTCTGGATGCTCGAGGCACATGACTGGTACACAAAACTTACTCTCCAAATTCAAAGACAAAAGTGGTGGAGCTGTAACGTTTGGTGATAATGGTAAGGATTAGATTAAAGGCTACGGTACTTTATAGGAAGGTAACATTACCTTATCTAAAGTAGCTCATGTTTCTGGATTGAAACATAATCTCCTAAGTGTAAGTCAACTTTGTGATTCTAAAATACTCGTCGTATTTGATGAAAATCATTGTTACTTATTTTCTAAGGCAGGTGAGGAACTTTGGAGAGCAGACAGAAAAGGTAACCTCTATATGATGAATTTTACCTCCAAGGTTTATGCCTTATTTCCAAAAAGAGTGAAGTTGCATGGCTCTAGCATCATAAAATGTCTCACTTAAACTTTGTTAATCTTGAGATGCTTGTAAAACATAATTTGGTATCCGGACTTCCAGAAGTTCATTTTCAAAAAGATCACCTCTGCCCTGCATGTGAAATGGGAAAGATAAAACGAGCATCTCATAAAACAAAAAGTGATCACTCTTGCATGAGACCTCTGTAATTGCTACATGTTGATCTCTGTGGTCCCATTGCAATTCAGAGTCTTTCTGGTAAAAAGTATATTTTGGTACTTATCGATGAATTTTTCAGGTATACTTAGCTTGCTTTTGTTCGACAAAAGCTAGATGTACCTATTGTACTCCAAAATATGATGACCAGAATCCAAGTTCTCTTACACCAAAAGATTCAACAGCTAAGAAGCGACAATGGTACTGAATTCAAGAATGCCAAACTTGAAGCATACTTTGTTGAAAATGGAATTACACAGAACTTCTCTGCTGTACGCACTCCACAACAGAATGGTGTCGTTGACGTCGCAACAGAACCTTGGTCGAAGCAGCCAGAACAATGCTTGCCGCTTCTGGACTCCCAATTCACTTCTGGGCAGAAGCTGTAGCCACTGCTTGTTTCACTCAGAATCGTTCCATAATTGTCGAGCGGCATCTCAAAACCTCTTATGAGCTTATTAACAAAAGAAAACCATCTGTCACATTCTTTCATATCTTTGGTTGCAGGTGTTTTATCTTAAATGACAGAGACAAACTTGGCAAGTTTGATCCAAAATCAGATGAAGCAAAATTCTTAGGCTTTAATCTAAGAACTAAAACAGTTATGGAGCGCATTAACGTCGATTTTGATGATCAAACTCAACTGACTTCTGAATATTCTTCTTCAGAACTCAAACTTAATACTGTTACTTCTGACTATCTTTCTGGATCCAGAGAATCGGAGATTGATGCTATTTTTCAATACTTTCTGGGCGAAGAAATAATGTCAGAACCTGTTTTTAATACCTAACTCTTCTTTCAGTATACCTGAAGTTCTTCATGCCTCTGGCATAACTTTATCCGGTCCTACCTCTTCTGAACCTAGCCCTTCAATCCCTTCTGTTCCTGTTTCATCTGATTGTCCAGAAGATTCTTCTGTTCCATCATCTGAGGGGGAGACTTTAGGATCAAGGGTTTCAGAATCAATATTTCCGGATAAAGTTATCTCTTCTTCTGACACCGAAGTTCAGGCGCAACCAATACCACAAACAAGGATGACGAAATGGACTAAATCACATACTCCAGATCTCATAATTGGTAATCCTTCTGAGGGTTTCAAAACACGATCCGCTACAGCAAATGAAGCTTTCGATGTCAAAGTTTTAAGTATAATTGAACCCAAGCAAGTTCATGAAGCCTTAACTGAACCTAGTTGGGTAGAAGCAACGCAAGAGGAGTTACTTCAATTTGAACGTAATAAAGTTTGGAACTTAGTGCCATTACCAAAAGGCAAAGTTGCCATTGATACTAAGTGGGTTTTCAGAAATAAAAAGGATGAGGACGGAATTATGATCAGAAACCAGGCTCGTCTGGTGGCAAAAGGATATTGTCAAGAAGAAGGTATTGATTATGATGAAACCTTTGCTTCTGTTGCAAAACTGGAGGCTATAAGACTATTTCTGGCATTCTCTGCATACAAAAACTTTAAAGTCTATCAAATGATGTTAAATGTGCATTTCTAAATGGAAAACTCAAAGAAGAAGTGTATGTTGAACAACCCGCTGGCTTTAAAGATGCAAGACATCCAGAATACGTCTATCTTCTTGACAAAGCTCTGTATGGCTTAAAGCAAGCACCCAGAGCCTAGTATGAACGTTTATCTAAGTTTCTGATCAGCAAAGGGTATGAGAAAGGTAAAATTGATACCACACTTTTTATCAAAAGAGGCAAAGGTATGTTAACTATTGTTCAAATTTATGTGGACGACATAATTTTTGGCTCTACTCATCAAACAGAAGTTGATTTGTTTTCTAAATTGATGGAAACTGAATTTGAAATGAGTATGATGGGAGAATTAACTTTATTTCTAGGACTTCAGGTTAAACAAAGTACCTCTGGTATTTTTATTAATCAAGCAAAATATGTCTCTGACATGTTAAATAAATTTCATTTTCAGAACTCATCAACTATGAAAACACCTATCTCTCCTAGCATGAAACTAGGTCCTGATCCTTCTGGGAAATCAGTTGATATCACGGGCTACAGAGGTATGATAGGTTCTCTTCTGTACTTAACTGCAAGTAAGCCTGATATTATATTTGCTACTTATCTTTGTGCTCGTTATCAAGCTAATCCTAAAGAATCCCATTTGGCAGCTGTCAAAAGAATTTTTAGATACTTAAAGGGAACTCCTTCATTGGGTCTCTGGTATCCAAAAAATTCTGGGTTTGATTTAATGGCATATACAAATTCTGATCATGCAGGATGTAAGCTGGACAGAAAAAGTACCTCTGGTAGCTGTCAACTTCTGGGAAATAGACTCATCAGCTGGACATCCAAGAAACAAAATTGTGTCTCAACATCTATTGCAGAAGCTGAATATGTTGCTGCTGCTAGCTGTTGTTCACAAGTTATTTGGATGAAAACTCAACTCAGAGACTATGGTCTGATTTATGATAAGATTCCCATACTCTGTGACTCTGAGAGTGCAATTGCCATTACTGAAAACCCAGTTCAGCACTCCAAAACAAAGCATATTGATGTCAGGTATGATTTTATCAAAGATCACGTAGAAAAGTGCACAATAGAAATGTATTTTGTCTCTACTGATTACCAACTGGCTGATATTTTTACAAAAGCTCTGGATGAAAAGCGTTTTAATTTTTTAATCAGTAAGTTGGGGATGATAAATATATAAATCTTATTCTTAGCGTTTATCAGGGACCTCTGATCGTTTCTGGATTTCATCCAGAAGCATTCAGAGACCTCTGATCGCCTCTGGTGTAAGTTTTATTTTGTTTCTTGCGCTCTTTATTCCTTTACATCCAAGTAATACCAGAAAGGAGCCATTTCCTGAAAAGCAAAAGGGGAGTTTATCATTCAAGGGGGAGTTCATCATTCAAGGGAGAGTTCACCTCTCAAGGGGGAGTATCATACCTGAAAGAGTTTACTTATCAGAGGTCATTCAAAGTCTAACGCTGGTTAGCTGTTTTCTGAATTTCTCATCCACCTAAGTTTCTTCTGAATCTTCTTATTCTGTGTTTCTCTTGCCGTCAAGTTCTCTCAGAATTTTTATGATTCATTTTAATCTTATCTCAGAATTGTTTTTAATCAACTAATTTTTTTTATTACTTAACAATTTGTTTTATATTTCTTTTTATTTACTTACGGGATAATCAACCGATTTTAAGCCGATAACCCTTCAGTTTTTATCTCAAATATCGTGCCTTAATCATCACTAGCTCGCCTTTCTACTTTCCACGTGTCACCCATTGTGTGACTGCATGTATCCACGCCTGCTTGCTTACATCATCCCTCCTGAACCGTTTTCTCCTACTCCCAAAACTTAAACCTCTTCCAATTCCAAATGGGTCTCATATAAAATCCCCAAATTTCAGAAACCCATCTTCTTCCTTACCACTGTTACTGCTCAAACTCTCCTACTCACGAATTTGCTCATCAACTGAACCAACTCTCATCAATGGCTTCTCATCTTGCAAATCCAATTCTTAACGATGACGAAGGTCGTTCTCGTCGATTCCACTACAGATAGTGCTCCGTTTGTCAAACTGCCATTGAAAGCAAACAATGTGCAGGTTCTTCTTGATCCTAACATCTACCAGTCCAAGTTCAGAATCATGGTTGAATTTCTCCAAAAGCATCCTCTAAACCGAGCCCTAACTCTGACAAACCCAAATGTCCCTGAAATTTATGTTCAAGAAGTTTGGCAATCGATGTACATTCGTGATGACGAAAATTTGCTTGGCAACTTCAGCCATCCAGATCAACCTGAAAATGCTGTGGAGATACCAATCACCAAGAAAAAATTAGCCAGGTATTTTCATTTATCCCCATCACAGGTGCAAATTTATGGTGATTTTGTGCCAAATCCAGCCCTAGAATCGAACCTATCTGCTGAAGCTCTAGTATCCTTCATTCTCTTCCTTGGCTACAATGAACCCCTAACTAAACTATCTGAATTTAAGAGAAAGCAGTTACCCCCAATGTGGAATCTTCTCGTCTCCATCCTGAACAAGAGTCTCACATGTAAAATTGGGTCCCTCGATCAAGCAAGCAGAAACATTCTGACCATCATGTATGGTATGTATTTTAATCGCCCTTTGAACTACGCAAGCCTCATTTTCCAAGAAATTAAAGCTGTTGTGCACACTAAGGTAACTCATCAAACCCAAGGAAAACCTCTCCCAGCCTTAATGTTTCCACGATTCTTATCCCTGGTTACCTACCCTGCAATTGGTGCACTCAAGGCCCCATTAGTTCAACCTTTCTGCAAAATTGCTTCAATGAGCTCTCATCGACCAACCATCGACCGCAACGGCTATCCCTCTCCAAGAGAGCTTTCCAGGTACATGCTAAACCTAATTCCATCTAGCTCCTCTTATCTCCAATCTTATAGAAGCTCTATGATTTTCTCAGAACAGAGAATTTCTACCCCAGAGCATTTAGAGCCGGTTTTAGGAAGTGAGGGGTCAAGTGAGGCTGAGGCTGAAAATAATATGAGTGACCATCCGAGTGGTTCTACCCATGCCGACCTCTTGCTAAAAGAGGGTACTGAAGATGTCCATCGAGACACAATTGAGCGAATCTCTCCTACATCCCAAAGGGTAACTTCATTTGCTGAGGTAGATGCTAACACATCTACACTCATTGACCAAGGACGACCCAGTCCAAACCACCCAGAAACCATCCGTTCAGAGGATACTTTTCATTCTTCTGAATCAAGCACTGTCGGGGACACCTCCTCTTCATCATTTTCACGACATGCTCTGGTCCCGGGTGTCTTCCAGTGGTCTTCTAGCGTTAGAAGAAGTCGTGCCCGTCCTCCTCTCAACACGATGAGGAAAATATAAGAGTTCCATTGCCCCAAAACTCGCCTCTTTCCACACAAAATGTCGACGTCTTTGTGACCGACACTGTCTTAAAAAACTCAAAAGATAAGTCCATATCTTCTGATAGTTTAGATGCTGAGGAAATCCCATCAGAGGGGTCACAGCAACAGGACGCACCTCTTACCGGAGTGTTTTCACTTTTTCAAGGTAAGCACATTGTGTTTAGCTCCCCATCCTCTGATGATCGGGATAAAGCTAACACTTTCAAAACAACCGAAGAGGTGCCTGTTAATCACAGCCCTCGAAGACAGGTTGGAAGTCCCTCCACACTCAACGTACAAACAGGTGTGACAGAGGGCCTCTCTGAACGCGAGAGACAAGGGGCTCCATGTGTTGGAGATACACCGGTTACACCCTCTGAGTTTGTCACAAATGCAGCGTTCCAGGCATTTGCTGATAAGATTCAGAGATCTATGGAAGATCTAAAATTATCCATCTCCAATAATCACTCTCTTCTTCTGGGCATCAAAGCTGAACAAGTAAGTCAAGCTGCTACTCTCCAAGCCCTTCAAACAGTTCTCTCTGATAATTCAGAAGCCCAGAAGAAGTATCTTGATGATCAGTTCAAACTTCTAAATGAAAGGATCAACGCCAATGTTGATGCAATCTTCCATATACCTGACTCTCTCCCAACTTCAGAAGTTACAATTTCTGTGGCCGAATATAGCTCTCTGGTAGCTGATTTAAACAAAATTATCAAAGCAGTCACTCCTTCTGACGATCCTACTGGCACCACTCTGGTAAGAAGTCAGACATGGCTACTTTTCAAAAGGCCATGCTTGACAGAATAAATGCTATATCTTCCAAGTTTGCATCCAAGGCTACGACCTCGAATGTTGATCAGAGGCTCTCTTCCATGGAAACCACTCTTTCTCAACTGACAACTCTGGTAAGCTCTATCTCTGATACCTTCAATGCCAAGAAAAAGGCCAAGGAAGAACGAGCTTGCAGAAGAGCTGAGCTTAAACGACAAAGGTTTGAGGATCAGGGTCCTGATTCTTAGAAGGGGGAGAAAGAACCAGAAGCCAAGAAAGCCAAATCTACCACAAACGCTGAAAGTTCCAATCCAACTACATCTACTCCTTCTGACAAACAACAACCACCTTCTTCCAGGCAAACCTCTTCTGCTCAACCTTCATCAACACAAACTCCTCTTACTCCAACTCCGTTAGCTACTCATTCAGGTCCTCTTCCAAAAGATCCAGAGATAGCAAAATTTATTCTAGAGGTAGTCGGCAATACAAGAAAAACACCGTACTCTCCATCCACTAAAGCAGAAATAGCCAAAGAAAAGGAAGCTAGAGCCAGAGTTGAGGCATCAAAGGCTAAAGTTGAAGCCTTGAATAAAAGAAGGGAAGAAGAACGAATAGAAGCTGAACTCAGAGCAAAAGCTGAAGCAGAAAAAGCCTCTACAGAAGCAGCACGAGCACAAGCAGAAATGGAAAGAGAAAAAGCTGTAAAGGCAAATGCTGAAGAATCATCAAGTCGAGCAGCTGAAAATAGAGAAAAACTGCAGAGACTTGGAAGAATTGATCTTCCAATTCTGGAAGTCACAAAAAGGTACATGTACGCACCTATAGACCAGAAGATCTATCTCATGTTGCCCAACTTCTCAAACGCCTACAATGTAAGTGATGCTGTAAAAGACAAATTCATGGCACACAGACAAGCAAGAAAGGACGTTTATACTTCTGTACCTATCAAACGGATCTCTGCTATAAAACATTCACAATTTGAAGATACAAAGATATGGTACACAATTTATGAAGTTATCAGAGCAGACAATAAGACTTATTACTTCTGTGATAATGATCTATTGTCCATCTTTCCCTCTGATCTCATCTTTCTGGAAAAATTCATGAAGGTTCAAATGACTAAAAGAAGTGATAATCAAGATCAAATTGCTTATTCTCGAATTATTCAATGCATGAAGTCCTACATCAGATACAAGAGACAGGTAGATTTTCAAATAGGGATCAACTACAGTGTTGATAAGCTAGCCATCTCTGCTCCCAATGAAGATCTAGAAGGAATCAACAATATGAGAATCGGCAGAGTATCGATTAACCCAGAGGAAGGGGTGATTTTCAAAAGGCCAGACAGAAAAAGTTTCTTTAGAATCAAAGAGGCACATAAATACTCATCAGAGGTCGTTTACATTGCAAAAGGTTTCATCTCTGTTGATATCAACAATCATAATCCAGAGGTTCTTGAAAAGATGATCAACAGGCTTTCAAGTTTATTATCAATCAGAGAGGTCATAAATAAGATTGGAAAGATTGTCTCTGAAGTCGCTCCTTTCTGAACAGAATTCACTCTTCTGGTTTCATACTTAGGGGGAGATTGTTACACATTTGAAAGTATGAACCATAAGATGAAGAATATGACATGGCACATACATCCAGCATGTCTACCCTTTTGCAACTGATTAGTTTGTTACACGCTCCCATCTCACACGTGTCAGTTTGTAATAGGTTAGGATATTGACTTTTACATTCTGCTATTTGTATAAATAGATCTTTTCTCTAATGTAAAAGTTGTCGATCTAATTGCAAAATTGAAGAACATATTGTGCGTCATTCCAAGTATTTGTAATCGTGATTCAGGTTATAATACAAGTTAATCTGTTCCTCAATCTTTGATTGTTCTTATTACTATTGATTAATCGATATTAATTGCTTCCGCTTATACTCTGTTGTATGAATTTGTCGATTGATCTTTGAAGTAGAGAATTTGGAACCAACAATCAGAGATAGGGACAACTATCTCAGAATCCTATGTTTGTGTGAGGACCAAAGAAGAAATGGTGGAAGAAGAAGAGAAGTCTATGAATGTAGTACCTGATCCAGCATCAGCGGAGATGGCTATAACACTTTCAGGGACCGAGGTCGCTGGAAATGGTGGTAGTGCTAAAGAAACGGCAACGGATGCAGAGACCGTTGTCGTGGCTGTGGCTACAGAGGACGTTGATATTACGCCTGAATCAGGAAGGGAAGTCTTTTGAGAGACTCCCTTCTTTTGTTTCGTTGCCGCCGACTTATGAGTGATGGTCTTTTTGTGACCATCGGATGGTTCCTTTCTTTTGGAGGGAGTGGAGGTGTCTGGGATACTCACTGACGGGTCGTTCAGTGAGACAGACACAGGTGTTGATGCTTCAATGAGTTTCATCATGTATGGAGTGTAGGGAACATCATCTGGATGGACATCAATGTTCAGAGACTTCTTGCCGACCATGGAGAAGCTTTGGTTGGCGACCTTTGGATATTTATCCTTGAAGGCACACTCCATGATGGTAGCAAAGAATCGAGGGTACGGAATGAATTGGTTTTTCTTCCCAGCTTTCACCCTATTGTACATGTTACTGAATATGTAGTCCGCATAGTTCAGCTTGTAGTCTGTGCAGAGAGCGAAACCAAGATCTTGGAAGTGCTTGTTGGCTTGATCATGAGAGCCAGTCTTAGAACCCAAGCACTGAATCACTTGGGTGAATATGTATTGCCAGCGAGCTGGAAGCTGCTTCTTCTCCATCTTTGATCCCACTGATTTTGCTTTAGAGTTCTCCCATATGTAGCCAATAGAGTCGAGAAATTCCTCTATCTGCTCCTTGGTGGGCTTAGGGGCCCATCGCTGATTCTTCTTACCTCTTGAGGGAGGTGAAGAGCATTCCTGAGAAATCCTGAGGTGAATGCGAAGGGGCCAAGAGTGGGGATAGTGAAGGCGATGGCAGGGAGCTTGTTTCCCTTGTCTGTAGTGAGTGTTGTGCAGTGAGCAGTGTACCAGATAGCCTGAAGGTGAGCAGTTATGCCAATGGGATTGTGCACGAAAGCGTACATCAGAGGACAAGTCTTGATGAAAGTTGCACCATCATTGAAGTGAGCCTTATCAGCAGGGATGTCCACCAAGGCTAAATAGTTGCCTGCCTTGAAGGTTGCTTGTTCCAACTCGAAGAGGCAGGCAGGAGCTTTTTCAAGTACAATCGGGGCACGTTCGTCATCTTGAGTGGTTTTGCTTGAAGAGGCCATTTCTGTTTCAAAGATTGGAACACCAAAGAGGAAGATCATGGTTTAATATAGAAGGAATAAACCAGAATATGTATTTGGTACAAAGATTACCAAAATTTATAGAAGAAGAACAAGTGTTTTGATGAACAAAGATCAAAATATTTGTTATTAACACAATGTTTGAAAAGGTGTTTTAGAAAAAAACTTGGTTAATAAAAAATGGTCTTCTGTTCTAAGGCGAACACATAACAGGTTTTAAAAAAGATTTTAGGGTTTTATCACATTTATTTTAGATTTTAAACAGGATTCGTATTAAAACAAGAAGTTATAAAGAATGTATAGATGTGATAAACGACATTGTTCTTTTAAATAAAGAATAAAGGGTTAGATCAAACCTTAAAAGTGAAAAACAAAGAAAAACGCACAAGTGCGTGTTCTTGGTGTTCTTGGTGTTCTTGAAGAAAGCTTGAAGATTCGAAGGAGATTCTTGCCTTTAGATACTATTGAGCGCGTAAAGAATCAAATGAAGAAATGAATTTCTTAAATATCAAGAGGAGAAAGAAAAAGATAGCTAAACGACGGTTTTAGCTTTTTGAAAAGTAATGATGACCTAGCGCACGTTCCTAGAAAAGAGTGGGAAAGGAAACGTCGTGGTCCGTCATGTGTCAGGTAAAGGTTTGACGTGTCCTTTTCTTATTTGAAAATTATGAAGATGATTATCATTTAAAAATATTAATCATTATCCTTCAATTCTTCATCAATAGACAATAAAGGATTTAGAAATTCATACCTGAGTGAGATAAATCAAGTATCGCTGAATCAGAGTTCAGAGAATGGAGAGTTATTCAATGTTTAACATACCAAGTTCGCTGATGAGTAGATTAAATCTAGCTTCATCAAGAGGCTTGGTGAAAAGATCAGCGAGCTGATATTCAGTTGGTACAAAATGAAGTTCCACTTCTCCATTCATCACATGATCTCTGATAAAGTGATATCGAATCTCAATGTGCTGGGTTTTGGAGTGAAGTACAGGGTTATTTACAATTGCAATAGCACTAGTGCTATCACAATAGATAGGGATTTTAGAAATTTGAGATCGTAATCTCTCAGCTGATTTCTCATCCATAGGATTTGAGCACAACAGCTACCAGCGGCTACGTATTCAGCTTCAGCGGTAGATGTGGACACAAAGTTCTGCTTCTTACTAGTCCAACTTATCAACTTACCACCCAATAGCTGACATCCACCAGTGGTGCTCTTCTTATCAATCTTGCATCCTGCAAAATCACTATCAGAGTAACCGATTAGATTGAACCCTAAGCCTTTGGGATACCAAAGACCTAGATTGGGAGTTCCTTTCAGATATCTGAAGATTCGCTTTACAACGATAAAGTGAGATTCCTTTGGTTCAACTTGATACCGAACACAGAGACAGGTAGAATACATGATATCAGGTCTACTCGTTGTAAAATACAGCAGAGATCCGATCATCCCACGATAGACAGTGATATTGACAGGTTTCCCATTTGGGTCCTTATTCAAAGTCAGAGGAGGTCCCATCGGGGTCTTCGTCGCTGAGCATTGATTCATATCAAACTTGTTTAACATGTCTTTAACATATTTACTTTGACAAATGAAAATTCCTTTGTCAGATTGCTTAATCTGCAAACCTAGAAAATATGTTAGTTCACCCATCATACTCATTTTATATTCTTTCTTCATTCTATTTGCAAAACGAGTGCATAGTTTGAGTCTTGTGGAGCCAAAAATAATGTCATCAACATATATTTGAGCAAGAATAGTATGACCTTTATATTTTCTTAAAAACAGAGTTTGGTCAATTTTTTCACGAATAAATGTTTCTTTAAGAAAGTATTTTGAGAGAGTATCATACCAAGCTGTGGGAGCTTGTTTTAACCCGTAAAGAGTTTTTTGAAGTTTAAAAACATAACCAGGATGGTTTGGATTAGAGAACCTAGGAGGTTGTTCAACATAAACTTCCTCGTTGAGTTTACCATTTTGAAAAACACTTTTAACATCCATTTGAAAAACTTTAAAGTCTTTATTGGCAACATAAGCTAAGAAAAGTCTTATGGCTTCTAATCTAGCAACAGGAGCGAAGGTCTCATCATAGTCAATACATTCTTCATGTTTGTATCCCTGAGCAACAAGTCTAGCCTTATTGTGAATTACAGTGTCATTTTCATCTAGCTTATTTCGAAAAACCCATTTGGTTCCTATTATAGTTTTCTTAGATGGACGAGGAACAAGATTCCAAACTTTGTTTCTACGAAACTCAGTTAGTTCTTCTTGCATGGCAGAGTCCCAGCTGGGATCAGAGATAGCTTGATCTATCTTCTTAGGTTCAGAGAGAGAAATAAAATTTACATAGAGACAGATATTACCTGTACCTCTACGAGTGTTGATACTGCATTTGGATCACCAATGATTTGATTTATTGGATGATTTGCAGTCCATCGCTGAGCTGGAGGTTGAGGTGACTGACCAACAATAGATTCAGCGATTTGTTTTTCTTTCAGGGATAACGTTGGTTGTTTCGGCAATAGGTACTTCATATTTAAGATCAATTCTGGAGGAGATTCAGAGGATTGATCAGTAGAAGATGAAGCTTGGTTATTCACTGAAGAATTTCCTAAAGAAGTATCAGATGGAGGAATCTGATTGGGAGGAGTGATGTTGATCCCTAATGATGATGGATCGTTGCTTGATATAGGAAGATCAGGGATCCCATCATTGTTGGTTTCAACATTAGGTTGGTTGTTGAAATAAGTTTCAGGTTCCCCGTAATGATATTTCATCCATTCATTCAATTCCTCATCTTCTTCAGGGATAGGAAAGAATTTGTTGGGCGAGATTCATCAAATTGACGTGCATGGATTCTTCAACATGATGTCTTCTCTTGTTGAAGATTCTGAAAGATTTGGATACAGAAGAGTATTCAAGAAATATCCCATCATCAGCTTTTGGATCAAATTTGCCCAAATGATCTCTGTCATTCAGAATGTAGCATCTACATCCAAAAATGTGTAGATACTTCAGAGAGGGTCTTCTTCCATGAAATAGTTCATAGGAGGTCTTCTTGAATCGCTTTACTATCAGAGGACGATTATGAGTAAAGCACGTTGTATTGACTGCCTCAGCCCAAAATTGAGTAGGTAGATGCGATTCGCTGAGCATTGAGCGAGCTGCTTCGATGATCATTTTATTTCTTCTTTCAGCAACGCCGTTTTGCTGAGGAGTTCTCACTAATGAGAAGTTGTGAGTGATTCCTTTTTCTTCAAAGAAATTAATCAAGGTACTGTTCTTGAATTCAGTACCATGATCACTTCTCATGGAGCGAATGATGAGATTGTTCAGCACTTCCATTCTTTGGATCGAAGAAAGAATACCCATGTATATCTGGAATATTCATCAACTATCACAAGAGTGTACTTCTTTCCAAATAGAGATTGGACATTGACAGGTCCAAATAGATCCATATAGAGAAGCTGAAGAGGTGCGTTCACTGAAGAAACTTATTTAGATCTGAAGGAAGCTTTTGTCAATTTTCCCTTTTCACACGCTGAGCAAAGAGATTCCTTTGCAAAGGTATGATTAGGGAGATCCCTGACAAGTTCTTTTTTAGACAATTCATTAATTGTCTTAAAGTTCAGATGAGAGAGTCTTTTGTGCCATAACCAGTTTATGTCTGAGGAGGCTCTGTAAATGAAGCACATGTTCTCAGAGTGAGAGCTATTAATGTTAATGACATACACATTTTCAACTCTTTTGCCTGTTAAGGCAAGTTTGTCATTAGAATCAGTGACAGGAAATCTATTCTTTAGAAATAGAACTTTGAAGTCTTTGTCACATAGCTAACGAACGCTCAATAGATTATGTTTTAGTCCTTCAACGTAAGCGACTCGGCTGAATGAAGTGGCTCCATAGGATAGAATTCCATAACCTTTAGTATATCCTTTGCCGTTTCCACCAAAAGGTCACTGAGGGACCAGCTTCTTCCTTGTATTCAGAGAGCAGAGATTTTCTGCCAGTCATGTGCCTTGAGCATCCGCTATCAAGATACCAGATACCTTTGGCACTCTGTATACAACAAAAGGATTAAGTTTTCATTGGTTCCCATATTACTATGGGTCCTACTGTGTTAGTGGAAGGAGTGGCGGAAGAGCTACTCGCTGAAGAATTTTCTTCAGTGAATATCTTTGCCTTGGAAGGTTTCCAACCTTGGTGGATTTCACTCTCGCTAATTTATCAGTTTGAGCTACTTTCTTTCCATGAGATAATTTTTCAGCTTTAGTAGCATTAGGACATTAGCTTGCAATGTGGGTAGTTTCACCACAGTGATATCATTTCCTATGTTTGTGAATAGGTTTGGAATTAAAAGATTTCAGAGTGCGAGAAGAAATATTTTCAGGAGCAGAGCCTAGAATTCCTTTGTTCGATGTCCTTGGGGGTATAACAATCTTTTCAGGGACAGATGTAAGATCGATCTTAATTCTGGGAGTTGATCGCTGAATAGATCCACGAATTTTCTTCCCAACTTTAGGATGACTTATAGAAGGAACAGAGGAGTTCCTTTTCTGTTTCTGAAAGTTTTTGATTTTAGAAACGTGGTCAGGAACTTTGTTCTTGTTCATTTTCTTCATTAGAATTAAGAACAGTCAAATTCTCAGAGGAAGAAGGATTAGGGATTGAAGAGACGAATATTCTGAATTTCAACATGGAACGATCATTCTCTGATTCTTCTTTATCAGGGTTATATCCTAACCCACTTTTGACTTTCAGAGGGATTTGAGCATTGATGATCTCGCTGACTTTATCAGAGGCCTTGCACCATCCTTCAATGGTAGCCTTTTCATCCTTAAGATCAACGATGGCCTTTTCCCTTTCAGTGATAGCTTTTTGTCTCTCAATGTTTATGGTTTGATTTACAAAGACTTGATCTTTGAGTTTCTTCAATCTTTGTTAGCTCTTTTATTTTTAGATGACAATTTTTCAGTTGTTCAGAAAGATCAATATTAATTTGTTCAGCTTTAATCTTTCCATTTAGAGCATTGTAAAAATCAACAGTCATAACATCAAGGGCAGACAGGTTATCACTTTCAGGTATAGAGGAGTTTATTGGAATGTTTACCTGAGTTGAAGGAGACTCTAAGGAAGATGTTTCAAAGATTTCTTCAGCTTCCTCAATTCTTGCCATCAGATAGAGGAAAGGAAGATCTTCTTCATCGGAGCTAGATTCATCAGATGTTTTGGCTCAATCATCTTCTTAATCCCAGTCAACTTCTTCAGCAATTAGGCCTTTGCCTTTTTGCTGGTTCTTTTTCAGATCCCTGTATTTATTTTTCAATTTAAAATATTTTTCCTTTTTATCAGAGTTCTGAGAGGTGGTGGGTGCAACTTTTCGCTGACAGTTATAGCATATAGCAGATGCTTTTTCAGCTGGCAGAGTCTTTGACTTATCAGAGTCAGTGATAGTAGGAGCTTTTTGAAAATTGTTCTTTCTAGCAAATCTTCTAAAGTTGTTTGTTAGAAGTGCTAGAGAGTTATCAAACTCAGAGATGTCAGCATCAGTGAGTTTTTCTGAATCAGATTGATTTAATTCAGTGATAGAGGTAATAGAAGAAGAAACTTGTTTTGAAGGTCCTACCTCTGAAGTCACTAGTGCCAAAGAAGTACTTTTGGCACCCTTGATATCATTTACGAGGGTTTTCCTTAAAATCTGAGATTGCTCTTCATTTAAGAGCATTCTATATAAAGTACTAAGAGAGATAGTTTCAAGATTCTTTGACAGCTTTAAACATGTAGTGTACACTTCCCATTGTTCAGGTAGTGCCTCCATGAATTTTGATAGAATTTCGACATTAGAATATTCTCTGTTGACAGTTTTCATATCAATCAAAAGACAGTTACAGCTTTGGTGAATTTGAGAGAGAGTTTCACCTTTTAAATGAAATAAAACTTTCATACTGTCTTACCAGATTAATACATCTAGTGAGGGACTCGGCTGAATGAAGTGGCTCCATAGAATAGAATTCCATAACCTTTCGTGTATCCTTTGCCATTTCCACCAAAGGTCACTGAGGGACCAGCTTCTTCCTTGTATTCAGAGAATAGAGATTTTCTGCCAGTCATCTGCCTTGAGCATCCGCTATCAAGATACCAGATACCTTTGGCACTCTGTATACAACAAAAGGATTAATTTTTCATAGGTACCCATATCACTATGGGTCCTGCTGTGTTAGTGGAAGGAGTGGCAGAAGAGCTACTCGCTGAAGAATTCTCTTCAGTGAATATCTTCGCCTTGGAAGGTTTCCCAACCTTGGTGGAATTCACTCTCGCTGATTTATCAGTTTGAGCTACTTTCTTTGCATGAGCTAATTTTTCAGCTTTAGTAGCATTAGGACATTTGCTTGCAATGTGGGTACTTTCACCACAGTGATAGCATTTCCTATATTTGTGAATAGGTTTGGAACTAAAAGATTTCAGAGTGCGAGAATAAATATTTTCATTTAAGAGCATTCCATATAAAGCACTAAGAGAGAAAGTTTCAAGATTCTTTGACAGCTTTAAGCATATAGTGTACACTCCCCATTGTTCAGGTAGTGCCTCCATGAATTTTGTCAGAATTTCGACATTAGAATATTCTTTGTTGACAGTTTTCATATCAATCAAGAGACAGTTAAAGCTTTGGTGAATTTGAGAGAGAGTTTCGCCTTTTAAATGCATAAAACTTTCATACTGTTTTACCAGATTAATACATGTAGTGATTTGGACTTCATCTGTCCCTTCATATTGAATACACAAGGTATCCAACATGGCCTTAGATGTTCTCATTTTCATTACAGAATGATAGACTTCATCTGGTAAAGACATTGCAATTATAGATCTAGCTTTAGAGTCTATAGCTACTTCCTTTTTCTCGTCTTCAGTCCATCGATCTTGAGTTTTGATGATTCTCTTTTCAGCGATGGCTGGAGTGGTAGTAGTGGTAGGGACACTAGCTACCAGGGCTGTAGGAACAAATGGTCCATTTTCTAGATAGTAGGGGATCTTAGGATCTAACCCTTCTAGGAATAGAGTCATTCTTTCCTTCCATATTAGAAAGTTATCACGGACAAATCTTGGAGGTTTAGCTAAAGATCCATTATCAATGTAGTTTGTATTAGTATTATTCATTTTAAAAGAGTTTTGTGAACAGATATTTTAAAGATAAGCAAACTGCTCTGATACCACTTGTTGGTCCCAAAGGAGTCTACAAGAGTTCAAGGATATAGAACAATTTGTAAAGGGGGGGAGTTGAATACAAACACACAAATTTTTAGTTTTCAAATGAGTTTATATTAAATAAACAAATTTACAGTTACAAGCGGAATTAGAACAAGTAATAAACCTATTCTATTGTAACTTAAGAAATCACAAAGTTGATGCACAAGGAAGTAAGAAAAGAGACAGAAGTTATAGAAAATAGAAAGTAGCATGCATGAGTGAAGAAAATATCCTCATCTTATTTATTCCCATTTGCATTTAATGCAAGACAAAAGGTATATGTCACATGTCAAGCATTCATAGGAAGCTTGTCCTTTGTTCAAAAAGCAACCATGCTTTTGGCCACATGTGAACAGTACCATATCAGATATGATGAGGACATATGAGACAATCCATACGTCCTTTTCTGACATAGTATAAGGTTTGACTTTTGTGCATCGAGGATAAGATCAACGTTAATCTTGTTTGAGAAGCTTCACTTGATCGCTGAAGTTGAAAATTCAAGGATGAACTTTCAGAGTATCGCTGAGGCTTGACAAGACTTCACATTTTGTTTTACATAATCCTTGCTATCACTGAACCGCTTCAGATCACTAGCTGATTATCTCTTTCTTCAGCTTGGTCTTCTACTTTTGCTGAATGTTCTTTTGGTGTGTTGGTTGATCTTCAGATCTTCAGAGGCAGACTTGAGGTTTCTGATTTTCAGCGATCACTAATAACAATCAGCGTATTCTATCGCGAAATTTAAACATAAGTTTACCAATGGAATTTCACTAAGTATATAGAGGAATCATATTCAAATCATTAAGAGGAGTTATGATCAAGTGAAGCTTCTCAAACAAGATTAACTTTGATCTTATCATCGATACACAAAATTCAAACCTTATACTATGTCAGAGAAGGACGTACGGATTGTCTCTTATGTCCCCATCAAATCTGATATGGTACTGTTCACACGCAGCCAAAAGCATGGTCGTTTTTTAACAAAGGACAAGCTTCCAATTAAAGCTTGACACATGGCATATAACTTTTGTCTTGCATTAATTGCGAACGGGTATAAATAGATGAAGATCCCTTCTTCATCTTCATGTATGCTACTTTATATTTCTCAAACCTCTGCCTCTTTTTTTTCAATTCCTTATGCATCAAACTGTGCGATTTCTTAAGTTACAATAGAATAGGTTCATTTACTTGTTCTAATTCCGCTTGTAACTCTAAATTTATTTATGCAATATAAACTAATTTATAAACTAAAATCTAAAATATGTGTGTTTGTATTCAACCCCCCCCCCTACAAACTGTTTCTATATTTTTGAACTCTTGTAGACTTCTTTGGGACCAACGGAAGGGCTTATCGATTATAAGAAATCTAATTTAGAGAAAGATCATGAATTCATGGGAGTGGAGGAGAAAAATTAGGGCTCTTTGAAGGAAAAGTGGAGGTGGTTGAAATGGAGTAGGAATCGAGAGGGAGGAGGAGATGGAGAGAAACGAGGGATCCTGGGAAGAGGGAAGGAGGGAAATGAGAGGTTTAATTTAAATTCAAGGGAATGTGTGATAGGATGGTTAATATAATGCTTTAAATTGTTGTACATTAATTATCAAAACTTATACTTCCTATTTTTTTTAACAATCATTGTTCAACGTGTTTAATAATATACTAGAAGACGTACCCGCTGCAATGCACCGGGATTTAAATGTTTTATCAACATTAACTTTAGAATTTTCGAACTCTTTTAAGATATCAAATTTCTATAGTTATGAACTTATAAATCGGCATCCATTATTTTTACAAAGCCAAGTATAATCCGAATTTAAAAAGAACAAAGTAGCACATTTAAGACTCATTTGATTTGACGAAATGTATTTATTTTTATTTTGTGGAAAGATTTGGAATCTTTGGTGTGTTTGGTTTGTAATATTTGGAATAAAATTAAATTTTATTATTAATTAATTTTTACAAAACAAATATTTTACACATTTGTAACTCTTAAAAATCTAAGCAATAACTACTGTTTATAATATAGTTTAGATATATAAATAGATAATGGTGTAAAATGAAAAATTAACATATTAAATTAAGTTTTTAAAATAACTTGGTATTTATTTATCACTTTTAATATTAAATCCAAAAACATGGATATTGGGCTCTTTTGAAAGTATTGAAGAAACGACTATAACTGTATAATTTATAAAAAAGCAAGCTGTTTTTTTAATATATTTTAGTTAATACTATTATGTATGTTATTATGAAAACTGTGTTAAATGAAAAATGAAAAAATAAAAGATCAAAATTGAAAAATAAAAGATGAAAAATGAAAAATGAAAAATGAAGGGCTATAAAGTAAACCATAACAAATTATAAGGATGTAAAGTATAATTAAAAAAAATTAATTACTATGTTGAATCGTGGAAGTTGTAAATATTCCAAAATTGTAAATAGTGCATCAACATTTGAACCTCTTAAAAGTCTAAACGATAATTGTTCAAGACTATTTATAACATAGTATAGATATAGATAGATAAGGGTGTAAAATGAAAAACTGAAAATAAATATCATTTTTAATAATGTTATTAAATCAAAGAATAATCGAATATGGTGTTCATTTTGAAGGTATTGAAGAAGACGATTGTAACTGTATAGTTTATAAAAAAGAAAACGTTTTTTTTAATATGTTTTAGTTAATATACGATTATGTATGTTAATATGAAAATGATGTTAAATGGAAAATGAAAAAGAAAAAAATGAAAAATGAAAAATAACAGATGAAAAATGAAAAATGAAGGGCTATAAAGTAAACCATAACAAATATAAGGATGTAAAGTATAATTAAAAATAAAAATTAATTACTATGTTGAATCGTGGAAGTTGTAAATATTCCAAAATTGTAAATAATGCATCAACATTTGAACCTTTTAAAAATCTAAACAATAATTGTTCAGGACTATTTATAACATAGTATAGATATAGATAGATCAGGGTGTAAAATGAAAAGCTGAAAATAAATATCATTTTTAATAATGTTATTAAATTAAAGAATAATCGAATATGGTGTTCATTTTAAAAGTATTGAAGAAGATGATTGTAACTGTGTAGTATATAAAAAAGAAAACGTTTTTTTTTAATATGTTTTAGTTAATATATGATTATGTATGTTAATATGAAAATGATGTTAAATGGAAAATGAAAAAGAAAAAGATATAAAAGTTAATTAAATAAATATAATGTATAAACTTAAGTTTTAAAAATAATTCACTGCATATTTATGTTATTTGATAATATGATTAAGTCAAAAAATATTCAATATTTGGTTAATTTCGAATGTATTAACAAGACAATTATAATAGTATAATTTATAAAAAAAGAAACATATTTTTTAATGTAATTTGATTTATATACGATTATTTATTTTAATATGATAAGGTGTAAAATGAAAAATAAAATAGTAAGGGATATGAATAAAATTTAAAAATTAATTATAGTATAGTCAAGGGTGTAAATTGAAAAGGTAAAGAAATTAAATAAAAAACAATATCATCCAAATAACTCCTTATATTAGATAAAGGAATCAGAATCATTTTACAACGGATGAAGGCCTATTTCAAAAGAGGATTTCACACTTATGGCGGAGACTCCAAATTACAAGGCATCATAAGTTTCAAGACTTCAATTTTGATGGGGGTTAAAGATTGTTATCTTAATAACCCGACGATAACCCCAAAAGATATATTGGTTTTAATTAAATTGAAAAATATTCAATATTATACTCATTTTGAAGGTATTGAAAAGACGATTATGATAATATAATTTACTAAAAAATCGTGTTTTTAATATATTTTAGTTAATATAAGATTATATATGTTAATATGAAAAGTTTATAAAATGAAAAAGGAAGGGATATAAACTAAATTAAATAACAAAGTTTAAGGGTATGAAGTGTAATATAAAAATAAAATTAATTTCATTTTAATTATAATATTGAGTTAGTGGAGGTTGGCATGCTTAAAAAAATTGTACTTAAGGCAATAAATTCGGTACATCTTAAAAATGTAAATTAACCGTTTAGTATGCTTTATAAGTAGTATAGATATAGATATAGATTATAAATAATAATACAAAATGAAAAAAAATAGGGAATAAAAGAGTTAAATAAATAACTACGGGTTTAAAACATAAGTTTTAAAAATAATTCACTATGTATTTATAATATTTAATTATACGATTAAATTCAAAATATATTTGATATTGGACTCTTTGGATCACAGTTTAATCAGGTAACAATGAATAACACTAATAAAATCAATGAATTCCGTATGTCATATATCTAACTTGTATAATATCTCGATGACAAAGTATTCTCTCAATAAGCTCTCTCTAATGATATGAATTAATGTGCTTACTTTTAATGATAGCTCTAACCCTCTATTTATATGTAGAACATTATCGTAATATGGAAACTAGGAGATAAAGCATTATATACTTGCCTTATTTACAATAAAGCAAGGTTTCCTTATAATTAAACATACAATCTTTCCAAATTAAAGACTATGTTGACTTTTACATTTTGATCCTTCATGTCTTCAATGGTTGTCATCTCGGATACAACATTTTCAGACCTAACAGTCTCCCCCTTTGTATTCGAGATTACACTTCAGCAAATCAGTACCTTTTTGAAGACGGTGAAACTTTTGTCAACAAATCTTTCTTCTTGATTCTTTTGCTCCCCCTACGAAAATGATCTCTTGTAACCTCCGTAGCTCCCCCTTATCATTAGCATGAAAAGAAAATCGAAGGAGCCGCGAACTTGTCGGGTCAAAAAGTACGTCGGGCCAGGCGATGTCGACATAAAAAGATCTCGGGCCAAGTATATTCGACAAGAATTGATGTTGGGCCAAGATGAGTCGATCAAATCAGGTGTCGGGCCAAATGGACGCGATGAAACCACTTAGTCTATTTGTCAATCCTTTGTTGCTCGACAAGAAATTTTGTCGGGTCTTAAGTAGTCGATAAGTTTTGAAAATTGTCTTCATTTGTCGATACGTCTCATTTGACGATACATCTTCAACTTTTTCTTCAATTGACTTTGGAACACATATTCTTCCCTTCACAATAAGCATTCGTCTTTGATTATACCTTTGAGTGGAAGCGTGAATGTGGAATATTGGGTAAGAGCTAACATAGAAGCACAAACAGCAACGATTATCACTTAAATCAAAATTAATTTTAATTAAGTGGCCTATATGCAGTGTTGGCAGCGGATTGGCACTGATAGGACTTCCAGTTATCATAGAAGTAAGTTATAAAACTGACTTCTCAAACTGTTCCGGCATAAACACGAAGATATGCAATGTGAATCACAAAGACTCGTGCAATGTGTAGAAAGGATTTATACATTAAATGCTAATTTTAAGGATCAAAATGTGAAAATACATTTCACAGACTCAATGTGCATTGAATGTGAAGTTCGGAGACCGGAGGTGTGTCTTCCTTTTTCAATATCTTAATCTTTCGATTGAAGAAAAGATAGCAGATATGCTCATTCTCTGTGATATATGAAACAAATATCTTTTGTGAGATACTTGAGTAGTTGGGTGGGGTGACACAAGTTATCGACATTGGGTCCATGTCTATTTCAATATTCATCTCCAAAGAATCGAGAATGAATAGATTGTGTGGCTACCCGGATAACTGTTTAGGTTTGGTGAGGACCAATTTTCTTTTAAGTCTTGTCACACCCCACTTTTTCTTTTTATCTCACAAACACTCAATTTTATACCCTTTCAAAATATCTATCCTAGGGGTGTGTTTCATGAGTATGTCCTTCCGGCTCTAGATTGACCTTTGAACCATCTAAATCCTATCACACAAAGAGTTAAAAATATCTATCATTTTAAAAGTATTGATGAGATAACTATGATTTATTTTGTACGACAAAAAATGAATTTTTTTGATGTATTTTAGTCATGTATGATTATTTATATAATATGATAAATGTAAAATAAAACAATAAGGGATGTAAAATGAAATAAATTATAAATATATATATAGTGTAGATAGATATAATATAGATAAGGCTGAAAATGAAAAAATTAAATAAATAAATATTGGGTATAAAACATAAGTTTTAAAAACAAATTCACTTATTTATGATATTTGTTAGGTCTGAAATTATTGTATCCAAGATGACAATTATTGAAGACATGAAGGACCAAAAGTGCAAACTCAACAAAGTCAATAATTAGGAAGGTTTAATATAAGGAAACGTTGCTTTATTGTAAATAAGGTAATTGTATAATGCCTTATCTCATAGTTTCCTTATTACGATAAATGTTCTACATATAAATAGAGGGTTAGAGTCATTCTTTATTGTGTGAATTATTAGTCGATAACTAAGAAAGCCTAAATACTGTCAAATAATATTGTAACCGTATAAGTGAGATATCTGACTACGAAGCTTCTTTAATATCCGTGTTATTATCGTTTTATTCGATATAATCATTGTGCTTGCATAATCTACAGGTGGTATCAGAGCCTACGATCTGAGTTTTTACGCTTATCTAAGGTTTTCCACGAAACGGAAGGTAATTTTTTGATTTCTGCGTTTTTGAGTTTTTTGTCGATTCATACTGCCATAGCTTTACCCGATAAAAACTCATATTTTTTTCTGATCCATACTTCTGTCTTTTAATTTTTCTCGATAATTATCTCTGTTTCTTTGTGTTTTTCTCGATTCTTATTTCTGTGTTTGCTCGATTCATACATCTGTTGCTTAATTTTTATCGATCCATTCATCTGTTCCTTGAATTTTTATCGACTATTACTCAAAGTAATTAATCTGCGTTAATTAAAATTATCCTAGTTTATTTTATTTACTTTTGAAACTCTTTACATAAGAAAACTCAGGAACTAGTGACTCCTGCAGCTTTTCTTACTAAAGAATTCTCTAGTAAAAATCATAAACTCTTGTAATTTTGATGTTTCATTAATTGAACAAACAAGAAACTCGAGAACTTAGACATTCTTGTCCATAAAAAGACTTGTTCTTTTTACTCAAGAACCCTTTGTTCTTGTTTTCTGGTTTATCAATTAAAGAAAACTCAGATTAAGTAATTTTGATCTTTTATCGAGTCCACTTGAGTCGACAAAATTTTTAATCGAGCCAACAAGAATCGATAAATTTTTTTTATCGATTCATTGCCTTATCGAGTCAAATTATTGTTTGTCGAATATTGATAAATTGAGAAAATCAAGGATATCGGGTACTCAGTGATCGATAAACCTTTTTTTTGTCGACTCAAAAAATTTTCTTAGAAGTTTTATCGAGTCTCTTTTTCCCGAAAATAAATTTTATCGAGCCTCAAACACCCGACAAAAACTCTTGTTAACTAAGCTTCACCCGATAAAAGTTTTTTGTTGATCCCTATTGTATCGAGAAAACTTTCTGTTTTCACGAGGCTACTCAGATTTGTTTTTATAAAAAACTCACCGATCGAGGTCAACTAGTAAGTACAATGACTACCCGTGAAGCCATGGAAATTGGTTCAGACATAAAACCCCACGAGGTAAGTCTTTTAGACTATGATCAATTTATGAACCAAATGAATGACATGATGATAAAATTGCAAGAACTCCAATCTAAATTGAAAACCGAGAAACTCTTGGTTTCCAACTTAGAAGCACGCTTAGAAAATAATCATAATCAATTGCTTCTTATGCAAACCGAACTTGTCAATTCTTAAAGTATAGCGCACAATCTCGAAACGGAGAAAATGGTTTTAAAAGAAGAAAATGATCTTTTTAGACAACAAATATCTGATCTCACACTTCAACTTCATACATCTAGGAGTGAGACTGCCGAATTTTCATCAAAGTTTGACTTTGTCAGTTTTCAAAGACAAGATCTATTAGATAAACTCAAAGATTTGGAACTAAAGCTGTACAAACTTGGTCAAACTAAGCACACAATTCATTTAAACGCTCCAAAAGATTTATGTTCTAAAGCTGGATTAGGATTTGATAATCCAAAACATTTAGAAAAAGCCATCTACAATACTCCGACTATCTATAAATTTGAATATCTGAACCTCGGTTCGGATTACAAAATTCAGTTTATGAAGTCGGATTCCAACGTCGAAGAAAGGGAAGATTTGAATAGGAAAAACAAAGATTTTCATCAAATTCCTTTCTGCTACCCTCATATAGTAGATAAGGAATCTTCAGAAGCAACTCTTTCAAATGATTATTTTCCTTCTTATACTGATGAAGAACTTCAAACTAAAATTCCTGAAAATAAACCCTACATTCCCACTTTATTCTTAGAAAAGAAAATTATACAACTTGAAAAAGTGTTGGAACATGAACGTTCTTCGTCAGAAAAGGAAAAAGAGGCATTTATTTTAAAAATTCAGAAATTGGAAAACGAGGCTTTACATTTAAACAACAATCACGAAAATGATTTTATTTCCAATATTTCTTCGTGTAAAGCTTTCGTTAGCAATTACTTAGATGATTGCGAGGAGTTGTTTAAATTAGATCCAAACTATATTCCTCCTAAACAAAAATGTTCCCATTCTTCCGACCAAATTGATGATGACTTAGACTTTCTTGAGGAAATGCCTCGTTTTGACGAGTACGCTGATTCCTCATCAGTCCTTAAATCCACTAACGCTTAGATGACATAAATGCCGATTTTGACTTCAATCCTACACTTCCAAATCATACGGAGTTTTTGGACAAAGGCAAAAAGCCAATCGAATCAGTTTTACTTTCAACGGATCCGAATGAGTGTTCCACAAGTCAAATGCATTACACTCATTCTAACCAAAAGGATCAAACTCACTTTTCCAAACCCATCAATTCTCATTATGTGAAAAATGCTAAACGTGGTTCAACTTTTCGAACTTTAAAGCAAGTTTGGGTCGAAAAAGGCAAAAGTGCTCCGAAGTCATCATCTCGCAAAAACGACAACTCTTATTATTCAAAATTTCCTAATGCTAAAAGAACAAATCGAAAATTTCAATTTCCTTGCACGATTCGTTCTGTTAAACATTTAATTCATTTTTCTCGGAATAAAATTTGTTGCTCGAATTACGGTGTCAATGACTTTATGCAATTAAATTCTTTCTCTTATGATTATGGTTGTTTTCTTAACATGCATTTTTCTTACAACTCTCATTATGTCAATCAAAGGTTTGATCTTAAATGGTATGGTACATACAGTATCGCCACTTCCCCATTTATTGCATCAAAAGCTAACCTCCGAGAACCCAACAAAGCTTGGGTACCAAAATCTTTTTAATCTGTTTTGTAGGTACGTCATGTGTGTGCTAAATTTCAAATATTCACATCACATGACAATCTTTCAAAAGGTTATCCTACATTTGAGGGGGAGTACCACATTTTTTTCCATTTAATTTTAGCTTCATAGCATCTCAGCTATGGACCTAGTCTTAATTTTAGCTTCATAGCATCTCAGCTATGGACCTAGTCTTAATTTTAGCTTCATAGCATCTCAGCTATGGACCTGGTCTTAATTTTAGCTTCATAGTATCTCAGCTATGAACCTGCTCTTAACATTATGACTTCTGAATACAATAGTTCAGAACTCGGACTTTAATGTTTTAACTCTTTGTGTGTTAGGAATTAGAAGTTTCAATGGTCAATCCAGAGCCGGAAGGACCTACCCATGAAACAAATCCCTAGGTAAGCAATTTTGAAAAGATATATTGAGTGCTTGTGATATAAAAGAAAACTGAGGGTGTGACAGGACTTAAAAGAAAATATTTGGTCCTTACCAAACCTAAACAATTATCCGGGTAGTCACATAATCTATTCATTCTCGGTTCTTTGGAAATGAATATTGAACTAGACATGTACCCAATGTCGATAACTTGTGTCACCCCACCCAACTACTCAAGTATCTCACAAAAGATATTTGTTTCATATATCACGGAGAATGCACATATCTGCTATCTTATCTTCACTCGGAAGATTAAGATATTGAAAAAGGAAGACACACCTCCGGTCTCCGAACTTCACATTCAATGCACATTGAGTCTGTGAAATATATTTTCACATTTTGAGCCTTAAAATTAGCTTTAATGCATAAATATTTTTCTACACATTGCACGAGTCTTTGTGATTCCTCAAGCATATCTTCGTGTTTATGCCGGAACAGTTTGAGAAGTTAGTTTTATAACTTACATCTATGATAACTGGTCAACCTGCTGCCAACACTGAATATAGGCCACTCAATTAAATTTAATTTTTGATTAAGCGATAATAGTTGCTATTTGTGCTCCTATGTTACATTTTTTACCCATTTTTTCGCATCCACTTATTGTCTTTGATCGTTCATAATGCTTCGGATTCTTCTTATCATTCTGAGGGGGAGAAAAAGTATCAAAGACAAATGCCCATTTTGAGGGAGAAAAGGTATATCAAAGACCCGACAAAATTTCTTGGGCCCGACATCTTCTTATGTCGATTCATCTTGGCCCGAGATCTTGTCTTAGAGTGCTTCTTTTGAGCCGAAAACATGTTTTATCGGCTCAGCTTGACCCGACAATCGGCTCAGCTTGACCCGACATAAATTTCAAATGTTTGAAGATGAAGATAAAGACTTGTCGACTTCCTTTGAACCGACATATTTTCTTGTCGCATCCCAAAGAGCCGACATCTATACTTAAGTGTTTATGTCGACTCATGTTCAACAAGTTCAAGTCATCATACGACAAGATCAAAGATATCACATCTGCCTAACCTGATAACATAAAGTTATCGCATCTGCCTAACCCGACATCAATTCTTGTCGAATCTACTTGGCCCGAGATTTTTTTTTCATCGACCCATCTTGGCCCGACATAAATGTTTCATCGATTCAACTTGACCCGAGATCATTTTGTGTTGAAGACTTATCGAGTGCTTAAGACCCGACATAAATTTTCATGCTAATGTTAAGGGGGAGCTACGGAGCTTACAAGAACATTTTCGTAGGGGGAGCAAAAGATTCAAAAGAAAGATTTGTTGACAAAAGTTTCATGATCTTCAAAAGAAGAGTGCTGATTTGTTGAATTGTAATCTCGAATACAAAGGGGGAGATTGTTAGGTCTGAAATTATTATATCCGAGATGACAACTATTGAAGACATGAACGACCAAAAGTGCAAAGTCAACAAAGTCAATAATTAGGAAGGTTTAATATAAGGAAACGTTGCTTTATAGTAAATAAGGCAAGTGTATAATGCCTTATCTCATAGTTTCCTTATTACGATAAATGTTCTACAAATAAATAGAGGGTTAGGGTCATTCTTTATTGTGTGAATTATTAGTCGATAACTAAGAAAGCCTAAATACTGTCAAATCATTTTGTAACCGTATAAGTGAGATATCTGACTACGAAACTTCTTTAATATCCGTGTTATTATCGTTTTATTCGATATAATCATTGTGCTTGCATAATCTGGGATCTACAATATTTAATAATAGGGTTAAGTCCATGGACATTCAATATTGAGCTCATTTTGAAGGTATTGTGAGACGAATATAATCGTATAATTTGTAAAAAATGTATATTTAAATGTTTTTTAGTTCGTGTATGACTATTTATATTTTTATGATAAAAAATGTAAAATGGAATATAAAAAGTAAAACATATAAATTAAATTAAATAGCTAATTAGGAATGTATAAAGTGTGATTAAAAAATTAAAAATAATTTGATTTTAGTATTATCTTAGGATGCGTGGATCATGGTTGTGTGAAGTTAGTTTTCATATAACTTAAAGAAATTGCACACGGTAAGAATGGATTTTGTTCGAGCGCTCAGAAATAATATTCCAAAGCTTTCGTATGTTCTCCGTTATTTGTGTCGATAAGTCTTATGTTATAGAGTATATAACTTATGTCATAAGGGTTGACCTTTAAAGGAAACAAAAGGATTCTATAAACAAGTTGACTTAAAACAAAATGTGTTTTGTCAACGCTAATATAAGACCCTACTTTAGCCTTGTTAAAACAGGATTTTTGAGCTCTGAAAGCACAATTTAATAACTATTTTTGTAGCTCCAAAATTTTCAGTTTATGCTCCTACCTAATTCATAAAATCTTGTACTTTTGAAATTTCAAGATAAGTGCAATCTTGAAAGTGGTTATAAGTTGCTCTAAAACTTGTACATTTAGCATAAAAATAAATATCTCTTAATATAGTATAGATAATAGATGTCATATATAAAATCGAAAATGAAAAATTAAGACATTACAAATAATTCATATGTATTTATGTTATTTAATAATGTGATAAAATCCAATTGTATTTAATATTGGACATATTTTGAAGGTATTGATGAGACGATTATAATGATATAATTTTTAAAAAAAGAGACGCATTTTTAGTGTGTTTTATTTAATATGAGTATGTATGTTAATATCATAAATATGTAAAATGACAATCAAAAATGAAAAAGGAATGGATGTAAAGTAAATTAAATAACTAATAAAAATGGTATAAAGTGTAACTTGAAAATAAAAATAATTTTATTTTTAATTATTTTGTTGAACGTGAGAGATTGTGAAGCTTTTAAACTTGTATATAATGCATCAAGATTTGTAACTCTTAAAAATTTAGCAGTAACCATTTAACATGCTTTATAATATCTTTGTATACTACATGAATGTACAGGGTTTTTGGGTTGCACGTGTTCCCTCACGCAATGGCACGTCTTCTATATTTTTCCCCAATCGCAACCCACATGGTGTTCTCCTTTTTCGACACATATCCATTCTCATTTTGCGACACATATCCCTTCTTCCCACACGACTTAAACCCCTAAATATACATTATCGGTCTTGATTATGGTCGATATCCGTAGGTTGTTTCATGATTTCTATCTCATTTTTTTCTGGAATTGCAAAAGTTTGATGTAGGAGAGTTTTGGGAAGAACGAATGAGGATAATAGGATTGACCGGAGGAATTGCGACAAGGAACAGTATTGTTTCCAATCTCTTCAAAGCCAATGGATTTCTGGTGGTGGATGTCGATGTTGTTGCACGTGTAAGATCCCCCCTAACTAACTCTCTATCTGTTCTTTTATGTTTCGAATTCAATTTCATATATGCAAAAATTGACACGAAATCATAGTTTTGAAGATATGTTCAGATCGGATTTGATACGAAGATAACTCATTTGAGCATAAAAAATTGAACGTACGAATCACTTGGACTGGATTAAAGTATTTGATTTTAAGCAATACATGATCACACACATACACACACACAATACTGATTTTAGTTGTGTTAATCGTTAGATGTGTCTTGATAGTCAGATACATATGTTATAGAAACAAACAATCAAATGCATTACATTTTTGGAATTTTTTTAGTATCCTCAATGGTAATAAAACCTTACGATGTGTTTCAAAAAACTTAATGTTCTACAGTTAGACATGTTGTTTGAAACTTCAGAAGATTGAGTATGTGCTCAATAAAAGAGAACCTTGTTGATAATTAAACCAAGTTACAATCAAGCAATAGATGAAGCCTTGAAAGATCACTTAAAGAAGAGATTATTGGCTAATCGTGGTGTAATCTTTAAAGGTACTCATTGGATTGATGTTGCATATGCAAGCTCCAAGTTGAAATGAAACATAATCAAAGGCACTATTTTTCATCACTTCACTAATAAAATTGAAAATGTGAGAGCTTTAGTCAGTGAAAACCCAGTAGGGAACTTACGGGCCTGTTTGTTACCAGCTTAATAAGCTTAATGTGATGCACAAATTATTCATTCAGCTATACATGGCTATTTTCGTAGTGGCTTAATGATACAGAAAGTGTCTTATTCAATAAGCTTCTGTGGGGAAGCTTTATACAGAAAGTGACTAAGGTTCTGGACATGATTGTCTTGATCCAAGCTCCTTCAGCGGTGAGAAGCAAACACTGATTGTACTCAGTGATCGTTGAACTCCTCAGGAACACTATCTTTACTCATAAGACCTGAAGACAACACTCACACCAAAAGAACCTTCAGCGACAGTCGAAGACCTAACTAAAGATAGAGATTGATAGCTTGTGGTCTGAAGCGGTTCAGTGAAAGCAACGTTCGTCTAGTAGAAGTGTGAGGTCTTGCGTATGCCTCAGTGATACCTGAAGGATTCATCCTTGAAGGCTCAAGTATCAACGATCAAATGAAGCTTACTCAACAAGATCAAAGTTGATCTTATCCTTGATGCACAAATGTCAAACCCCCATGCCCTTCTCAAAAAGTACGTACGAGGATACTTTATTGCCTCCCACGTGCTTACCAACTTTGATAGGGTTACTATTCATATTCAGCTAAAAGTATGGTTGCTTTATCAACAAAGGACAAGCCTCCAATAGATATTTGACACGTGGCATGTATCCTCTAACTTGCATTTAATGTAGTGGGTATAAATAGATGAAGAAACCCTTTTTCTTCTTTATGCATGCTTAACTCTTTTCTCGAACCTCTGATATTTTCTCTTCTTATCTTGTGCATAAAAAATACTTATTGATCCCCCCTTCTATAAACTATTTCTATACTTATACATTCTTGTAGACTCCTTAGGGACCAACAAGTAGTATCAGAGCATTGTTTATTGCTTTTATTATTTTAGACTAAGTCATGTTTTTAAAATGGCTAATCAAAATACAAACTACAATGACAATGGATCATTTGCCAAACCTCCAAAGTTTAGCAAAGATAATTTCCTGGTCTGGAAGGAAAGGATGGCTCTATTTCTAGAAGGGTCAAATCCTAATGATCGGGTAACGAAGAGCACGTTGAATATAAAGAAGATCCGAAGTCATATATCTTACTTGATGAATATATTGATTACAATGTAAAGCTCACAATAATATGACTTAGTCTAAACCTTTATGAATGAATGATCTCTAAGCTCTAGTCTAATGTAGCCCTAACCCCTCTATTTATATGTATAGATAATTTACAATAAGGAAACTCTAGAATAAGGGAATATTCAGTTGCCATTTACAATGAAATCTATTCTAATTAATTAAGCATTCCTTATCTCTAGAACCTTTCCATATTAATGACTTAGTTGACTTTACACTTTGGCCCTTCATATCTTCAATATTTGTGATCTCGGATACAATATTTTCAGACCTACCATGTATTCCCTGAGACTACGACCACTCCTGCTATTCCTGAGAGACGTATTCCCAAGCTCCACATCTTAAAGGGGTAATATCTTTTTAATTCAAAAAGAAAATAAAAAGTCAAAACTGGTAGGCGTGAAAATGATATTAACTTCATTTTTTACCCATATTCATCTTAATTAATAGTTTTAGGTAAAAGCTTTATTTAATGCAAGTTGTTGGATCAAATAAGATGAAGGGTCGAGATTGGTTCTCATTTCACAGTGAAAAATAAGTTTAGAGTTGAACCCCCCCCTCCCCTCTCAATAGGATTGGGTTCCATGAGAAGTGTTATACATGGTGAGAAGTGGTTATTCACCATTGGATGACAAATGGACGCACATTAGAATGAGATGCAACGTGATAAGATGCATCGAGATGCACCAGATCAATTCCCTTATAAAGCTCAATTCATGCATGTTACTAATTTCTATTTCCTAAAACCTCTGCTTCTTTTCTTTCATATTTCATGTGCATCAACTTAGTGGCTTCTTTAGTTACAATAGAATAGGTTTTATACTTGTTCTTATTCCGTTTATAACTGTAAATTTGTTTATTTATGTAAACTAATTTAAAAACCAAAATCTACTTGTGTTTGTATAACACCCCCCCCCCCTCTACAAACTGTTCTATATTCTTTGAACTCTTGTAGACCCCTTTGGAACCAACAAGTGGTATCAGAGAAGTGTTTTCTGCTTACTTATCTTTAAAACAACTACTAAATTAAGTAATTTTAAAATGGCTAACATAAACGCCAACTACATCGATAATGGATCTTTAGCTAAACCCCCAAGATTTAGCCGTGATAATTTCCCTCTTTGGAAAGAAAGAATGACTCTATTCCTAGAAGGGTCAGATCCTAAGATTCCCTATTATCTAGAGAATGGACCATTTGTTTCTACAGTCCTGGCTCTTGCAGTTGCTGCCACTGCTACCTCTCCTGCTATCCCTGAGAGACGAATTGTCAAAACTCCAGTTCAATGGAGTAAGGAAGACAAAAAGGAAATAGTTGTTGATGCTAAGGCTAGATCCATAATAGCCATGTCTCTTCCAGATTAAGTTTATCACTCGGTGATGAAAATGAGAACTTCAAAAACCATGTGGGATACTCTTTGTATCCAAAATGAAGGAACTGATGAAGTTCATATCACTCAAAGTATAAATCTGGTAAAACAGTATGAATGCTTCATGTGCACTAAAAATGAAACACTGTCTCAAATTCACCAAAGATTCAACTGGCTATTAATAGATATGAAAATTGTTAATAGAGAATATTCTAATGTTGAAATACTGACACAATTCATGGAGGCACTATCTGAACAATGGGGAGTGTACACTACATGTTTGAAATTGTCAAGGAATCTTGAAACTCTTTCTTTAAGTGCTTTATATGGAATGTTGCTCAATGAAGAACAATCCCAAGCCTTAAAAAGAAACCTAATAAAAGATATCAAGAGTGCCAAAAGTACTTTTTTGGCACTAGTGAATTTAGAGGTGGAACCTTCCAAACGCGTCTCCTCTTCCATCACCTCTATCAGTGAGATAGATCAAGATGACTTAGAAGAATTCACAGATGCTGACATCTCTGAGTTTGATGACTCTCTGGTACTTCTCACTAACAATTTTAGGAGATTTGTTAAGAAGAGTAAGTTTCAAAAAATACCGGCTATCACTGACCTTGATAAGTCGAAGACTCTTCCTGCTGATTAATCCTCAGCAATCTGTTATAATTGTCAGCGCAAGGGTCACTTCGCAAGCGAGTGTAGATCCAAGGAATTCGCTGCACCAACAACTTCTCAGATCTCTGATAAATCTAAAAAGGAAAAATATTCCAAGTTAAAAGAGAAATATCAAAATCTAAGAAATAATCAGCGAAAAGGAAAAGGACTTGTCGCTGAAGAGGCAGATTGGGATCAGGAAGTCAATTGGGCAAATGCCACTGATCAATCTGAATCAGATGAAGAAGACATAACCTTAATATGTCTTATGGCCAGAATTGAAGAAGCTGAAGAAGCGTCTGACACAACTTCTTCAGAATGTCCATCGACACAGGTACTCTCTTCTTCTAACTCCTCTCTACCTGAAAATGACAGCTTGTCGGCTCTCGACTCTATGATTGTTGAATTTTACAATGCTTTAAATGGCAAGATCAAAGCTGAAAAAATTAACATTGATCTATCTGAACAATTAAAGAATTGCCATTTAAAAATCAAAGAACTTACTAAGATTGAAGAAAATCTTAAAGACCAAGTCTTTGTAAATCAAACTATCAGCATTGAAAGACAACAAGCTATCACTGAAAAAGAAAAAGTCATCATTGATCTCAAGGATGAAAGGCTACCATCGAAGGATGGTGCAAGGCTTCTGAAAAGGTCAGCGAGATCATCAATGCCCAAATTTCTAAGAATGTCAAAAGTGGCTTAGGGTATACCTCTGACAAAGAAGAATCATAGACAAACCGCTCCATGTTAAAATTCGTAATGTTCGTGTCTTCTATCCCTGATCCTTCTTCTCAGAAAACCCCTATCATAGAGAAAAGGTATCTTAAATCTAATTCTAAAGATTCAAAGAAGGTGATCAAAAACAAGTTTCTTGATCATACAATTAAGAATTTTCAGGAACAAAAGAAAATTTTCTCTACTCCTTCAGTAGGTCATTCTAAATGTGGAAAGAAGATTCCTGGATCCATTCAGAGATCTACTCCCAGAATTAAAATTGATATAAATCCATCTATCACTGAAAGAATTATCATTCCTCCAAGGACAATGGATAAAGGAATTCTTGGTTCTGGTCCTGATAATTCTTCAACCTCCTCTCTGAACACTTTCATTTCTAAACCCATTTTCAAATATAGAAAATGTTATCATTATGGTGAAACTACCCACATTGCAAGAAAATGTCCTAATGCTACTAAATCTGAAAAATTGGATCATGGTAAGAAAGTAGCTCAAGCTGATAAATCAGCAAGAACGAAATCCACCAAGGTAGGAAAATCTACCAAAGTGAAGATAACCACTAAACAAAATATCTCAGCTAGCAATTTATCCACCAAACCTTCCACTAACTCTGCAGGACCCATAGTAGTATAGGTACCTATGAAAATTTAATTCTTTTGTTGTATGCAGAGTGCTAATGGTATCTGATATCTAGATAGTGGATGCTCAAGGCACATGACAGGCAGAATGTCTCTGCTCTCTGAATACAAGGAAGAACATGGTCCCTTAGTGACCTTCGGTGGAAATGGCAAAGGATACACCAGAGGTTATGGCATTCTATCCAATGGAGCAACTTCCTTCTCTCGAGTTGCATATGTTGAGGGACTAAAGCACAATTTATTGAGCGTTAGTCAACTCTGTGATAAAGACTTCAAAGTTTATTCACAAAGACTAGATGCACGGTCACTGACAAAAACGATATGCTTGCTTTAAAAGGCAAAAGATCAGAGAATGTATACGTCATCAACATGGATAACACTCACTCTGACAATGTGTGCTTTCTATCAAGAGCGTCTTCTGATGTCAACTGGCTTTGGTAAGGACTCCTCAGCAAAATGGTGTTGCTGAAAGAAAAAATCGAACTATTATCGAATCTGCTCGCTCAATGCTTAGCGAATCTCATCTTCCATCTCAATTTTGGGCTGAAGCTGTCAGCACTGCCTGTTACACTCAAAATCGATCCCTAATTGTAAAGAGATTCAAGAAGACTACTTATGACATATTTCATGAGAAAACTCCCTCAATAGAACATTTACATATCTTCGGATGTAACTGTTACATTCTGAATGACAGAGATCATTTGGGAAAGTTCGATCCCAAAGCTGATGATGGTATATTTCTTGGATATTCCTTAGTATCTAAGGAATTCAGAGTTTTCAATAAACGAAGATAACATGTCGAAGAAACCTTCAACGTCACCTTTGATGAATCAAGACCTTCAAATTCCTCTCCTATCTCTGAAGAAGATGAAGAACTATTCAACTGGATGAAATCTCATTATGGGGAACCTGAATCTTATTTCATTACACCCCTGCCACTGAAAATAATGATGATGATGGTCCTACTCTTATTCCTACTTCGCTGAATAGTAACAATCCATCATCAGGAATGAATATTACTCCATTAAATCAGATTCCTCCATCCAGTCCTTCAATTGTAATTCTTTTGTGAATAATCATTCATGTTCCTCTTCTCCAGGAAATGAAATTCCCTCAGGATCTCCTCCTGAGGTAATTAGAAAAATGAAGATCGTCATGCTGCTCTAACCTCCTCTCATGAACAGGCCGTTGTATCTTCAATTGATCCAAATCCTCAGCTACCAGCTCTGAAATGGACTCAAATTCATCCCATCGATCAAATAATTAGTGATCCCTGCACAGGTGTTCAAACTAGAAGAAGTATGGCTAACATATGTCTGTATGTTAACTTTATCTCGGTACTAGAACCCGAAAAGATCAATGAAGCTATTCTTGATCCAGACTGGATCATCGCCATGCAGAAAGAACTCTTTGAATTTAAAAGAAATAAAGTTTGGAAACTTGTTCCAAGACCCTCTGGCAAGACTGTTATAGGCACCAAATGGGTGTTTCGTAATAAGTTAGACGAAAATGACGTTGTAACTCGCAACAAGGCTCGACTTGCTACTCAGGGATATAGACAAGAGGAAGGAATAGACTATGATGAAACTTTTGCTCCTGTGGCAAGATTGGAAGCAATCAGATTGTTCCTATCCTTCGCTGCTCACAAAAATTTCAAATGGATATCAAAAATGCTTTTCTGAACGGCAAGTTGAAGGAAGAAGTTTATGTTGAACAACCTCCTGGCTTCGCTGATACAAGACATCCAAAATACGTCTATAAATTAGATAAGGCACTCTACGGGTTGAAACAAGCTCCCCGTGGTGCTTAATCATAATTTTCTAAGTCTTTACTAATCATTTAAAGCAATTTTCCTATGTTGCTTAATCATAATCAAATAGGGGGAGATTGCTTATTCAAAACTCCTTTTAGTGATTTGAATATGATTCCTCTCTAACCTAGTGAAAACTACATGTATAAGTTATAGTTCAAATTCAGCGATAGCATAATCTGACGACACTCAGCGATCGCTGAACAACAGGAACTCCAAACTTATCTCTGAAGATCTGAAGAACAACAGTCACACCACAAGTCAATTCAGCGATAGTCGAAGACCAAGCTGAAGATAGAGATAAACAACTAAGTGATCTGAAGCGGTTCAGTTATAGCAAACTTCATCTAAACAAAAGTGTGAAATCTTGCAAAGTCTCAGCGATACCTCAGTGACTTCATCCTTGAAGTCTCATGATCGGCGATCAAGTGAAGCTCTCGACAAGATTAATGTTGTTCTTATCCTCGATGCACAAAACTCAAAACCGCTATGCCTTGTCAGAAAAGGACGTACGGATTGTCTCTTATGTCCCTATCATATCTGATTTGGTACTGTTCATAGGTGGCTAAATGCATGGCCATCTTATTAACCGAAGGACAAACATCCTTCACATGTTTGACACGTGGCATGTACCTTTTGCTTTGCATTAAATGCAAACGGGTATAAATAGATGAAGATCCCTTCTTCATTTTCATGCATGCTACTAATTTCTATTTCCTAAAACCTCTGCTTCTTTTCTTTCCTATTTCCTGTGCATCAACTTAGTGGCTTCTTTAGTTACAATAGAATAGGTTTTATACTTGTTTTTGTTCCGCTTGTAATTGTAAATTAGTTTATTTATATAAACTAATTTAAAAACCAAAATCTACTTGTGTTTGTATTCAACCCCCCCCCCCCTCTTCTACAAACTGTTCTATATCCTTTGAACTCTTGTAGACCCCTTTGGGACCAACACCTTTGTAGACCCCTTTGGGACCACCTAAGCACCATCACTCCACTCATTCTTCCCCGTAAGATCTCCCTTGTTATCCTCGTTCTCATCTTTTATCTCTTCCTTCTTTACACCCTCTACAAGTTCTACAATGTCTGGTACCGCTTGAAATCGTCAGGAGACAAGTTGCATTCAACCAGCCTTCTTGTCCCCCTCCAGATCTGAAAATCCACTCAGCATTCGAAGCAGATCTCGTGAATGGTTGAGATACGATGGTGTGCACATTATTCACATTGTCATTCCTTCACATAATCACCATTTTTTATTAACCTGGATCTGCAATCCGCTATGCGAGCCGACTAATCCCAGGGCGATCACCTGCTTTTCTGGTAGCCTGGAGTCACCGCATTTGAACATCCGTGGCCAATAGGGGATTTTTTTTACCCTCTGTGGATTCGAACTTGGGACCTCTAGGTACTTTTGACCTTTGGAGCCCAAGTTCAAACCATTGAGGCACCACCCTTGTGGTTTAGAATCACCATTTTTAGATTGTGCATATTGTGCACAATGTTCACCATTTTAGAATACCATAGGGTTGTACAAAATTTGGTTCACACTATGTTGACAATATTTATGTTACAGCTTTGTTTAAAAAATGGACCAGTCATGGTCTAACGTGGTGGGGAAGAAGGAGGAGGGAAAGAAGAGAGGTTTACAAATACCTATAATTTCCTTTATTTGATTTTGTGACTAAAAACTACCAAAGTTACTAACTTCCTAGTTTAATATAAATTAGTGGCTTAAAATGGACCTCACGGTTCTCACAAAATGTCGAATTCCTGAAAGAAGCCCCCCCCCACGCACACGTATATATATATATATAGAGAGAGAGAGATAGAGAGAGAGAGAGAGAGAGCAAGGATCATTTGTAAACCAAGAAATTCTTGTTAACCGTACTAACCATTTAAACCAATAGAAAACCACATTGATGTCATGTTCAAATATTACCGGATAATTATTGTGAAGGCTAAAAGGGTAATTGTCTTTTTTTTAAACATTTTTCGTTTCTTTTTAAAAAACCATTTTTCATTTATGATGGGAGTTATAAATCAAGACAATCCTTGATTCTATTTTTTTAGTAAAATTATTTTTGAAGTAAATTATATATGAACCAAGTGAACTTTTGTGAACATATATGAACATCCAAGTAATGCACTAACATAGTGAACATATATGAACATCAAAACACACTTGAAATATTTAAACATAATCACAATGTTCATAAGTGAACACATATTCATATAGAGAGAAAGGTGTCCATGTGTATATTAATGTTCATAATTACATTTTTTTATTAATGCAATGAATTAATATAGACATCGACGGTTAGAAAACATTAATACACACACGACGGTTACAAAACATCCAACTCTTTATGATATTTTTTCTAATAATACCCTTGTTCATATATGTTCATATTATATGGTAGCTTATTATATTATTACTTATTACAAAATTACCATTATAAATGTCATCCATTGATTCACAAGATTAATGGTTATGATTGGTTAACAAGGTTAACACAATAAATTGGGTTAACAAAAGAACCTACCCCATATATATATATATATATATAGAGAGAGAGAGAGAGAGAGAGAGAAAGAGAGAGAGAGAGAGAGAGAGAGAGGAATCTTCAAATACAAACCAATCAAATATTACAAACTCTTACAAACCAATATAAAAACAATTTTGTAATGATTTTTTTTATCAAATGTTATGATTTAAGATGTTATTTCACATATGTTTGTTTCATAATGTAAAAAGTTCCACCTATATTTGTTTTCATAAGGTGAAAGTTTCACATACATTTGTTTCACAATGTAAAAGTTTCACATGTATTTTTTTACATGTAATTTTTTCACAAGGTGATACAAACATATGTGTAATAATATCTTAAATAATAGCATTTGATGAAAAAAAATCATGAATTTTTATATTTTTATATTGGTTTGTACGAGTTTGTAAAATAAGCGGCGGGTTCAAATGAAAACTGATTTTACATTGTACACATGAGAACAAAGGAAAGTGCGACACGTGTCCCTGCGCCAAAAGGTTATTTAGCTTGAATAGTTACTGGTCATGTGTTATTCATATTGAATGTTGTGTTATTCATATTGAATGCTGTAATAACCCGAAAATTTGTATTAAGAGATTTTTGGGCTTAAATTAAGAATTTAGTTTGGGCTAGAGCTCTTGGGAAGTAAGCCCATGATATAAATTTGGTTGTATGGGTGGAGTAAGTCATTCATTCTCCTTATTTGTCCCAAAATAATCAGTATTGTGTGTGTGTATGTGAATGTGAATAAGAACGTGGGGGGTGAAGAAGAAACTATTTGGAGCTCAAGCATTGTCCGGTATGGCATCTTCTCTGGATATGTTGAGTTTCCCTTCAATGGAGTTTTTTTATTTGATTTGAAATTTCGAGATTCTTCATTTATGGTTGTTAGATACAAATCAATGGTTGGGTTTGTTTCTTCAAGTACTCTTGTTAGGTTTCAACCAATGAAACTTACCAAGAAGCTCACCACTGTTAGCATTGCAAGTGTTCTTCAAAGGTTTCCACATTTGTTCATTTTATGGGTAATTTTGCATTAGAAATTGTTGGATTAATCTATGTTTGGATTGGGTTTTATCATTTGAATTGTTTATGGATGAACCCTCAAGTTTTGGAGTTGAATTTGGTGGATTATAGATGCTTAAAATCGAGTTTTAGACATGGGAAATGATGTTTGGGGGTTAAATTTCATTGTTGAGCAAAAAAAAAGGCAGAGTTGCAGCTAACAGAGACTTACACAACTTACCCTGTGGTTTCAAGCCACGGTACAAGCCACGTAACTTACTGTTGAGTGCACTTTCGCTTTGGTCCGTTTCTCATTTCGTGCTAGATGCGAGGCATGGTTTAGGGGTTTACATAGGGATCTCGGGGGATGGTTTTAGGATATTTTAAGGTGGTTTAACACCATTTTTATGATGTGCAATTCAGGTGTTCGGTTTAGAAAGATTAGTTTTTTTAGCGTTTTGAGCGGTTTGCTGCATCACAGGTTAGTTCCATTGTTAACCTTTTACTAAAAGCATTTGGTTCTTTATTCAATGTAATAAATATTTTATAAATGAAAAATTAAAAGAATTTTTTTTATATGCAACTGTGTGCTTGGTAAATGCTTATTTTACGGGAAGTGTGTACCCGATTAACCAAATGCCTGGAAGTGTGTACCCCAATCAATGGGCAAGTGTGTGCCCGATTAAATAGTCACGGTGTATATGACTAACAGTGTGAATTACCGTTGCAACAGGTACCTTAAATTCAAAGTGTGTTTATGTGTGAGTTAATATACGTGACTAATCTTTTTATCTTATAAATGTCATGCATATTTAACTGTGATATTGAGGGAATTTACTAAGCCTTATGGTCTAACCCTCTCTTTTATAAAACTGAAAACCTTTTCAGGGAAACATATAGTAGAGAGCTCGAGTAAAGGATAAAGGGAAGTTATGAGCTTGGGAGCTAGAAGTGAGACGCTATTTCGTTTAGATAGTTGCCTAGTATAATGGTTGGAATGTAATTAAATCTCAGTAGCTATATTTTATAACGCTACAAACTTATGAGATTAAGTTTATAGATTGGGACTTATTTTCTTTGTAATTGCTACTTGTAGAGCAATGGCATAATTTACCATTATTTTAGAATTATGGTTGTTACAACGTTAGAGGAGGTGCCATAGGAGTCTTCATCGCTAGAGGAGGTGCCATCAGGGTCCTTGTTTAATGTTAGAGGAGGTGCCATAGGAGTCTTCATCGCTGAGCATTGAGTCATCTCAAATTTCTTCAGCATATCATTAACATACTTATTTTGACATATAAAAATGCCTTTCTCAGATTGCTTAATTTGCAAACTTAGAAAAGATGTTAGTTCACCCATCATACTCATTTTATATTCTTTCTTCATTCGTTCATCGAAACGAGTGCAAAGTTTGAGATTTTTCGAACCAAAGATAATGTCATTGAAATATACCTGAGCAACAATGGTATGACTTTTGTATTTTCAAAGAAAGAGGGTTTGGTCAATTTTACCACGTACATATTTTTCTTTAATAAGGGTATCATACCAAGCTCGAGGAGCTCGTTTTAACCCGTAAAGAACTTTTTATAATTTTAAAACATGACCAGGGTATTTAGGATCAGAGAAACCAGGAGGTTGTTCAACATAAACTTTCTCTTTAAGTTTGCCATTTAGAAAAGCATTTTTAACATCCATTTGAAAAACTCTAAAGTCTATATGGGCAACATGAGTTAAGAATAGTCTTATGTCTTCTACTCTGGCTACAGGTGCAAAGGTTTCATCGTAATCAATACCTTCTTCTTCTCAGTATCCCTGACCAACAAATCGAGCCTTGTTGCAAGTTTGTTGCTCCCAAAGGAGTCTACAAGAGTTCAAGGATATAAAAACAGTTTGTAGAAGGGGGGTTGAATACAAACACACAAATTTTTAGTTTTTAAATTAGTTTATATTGAATAAACAAATTTACAGTTACAAGCGGAATTAGAACAAGTAAATAAACCTATTCTATTGTAACTTAAGAAATTACACAGGTTGATGCACAAGAAAGTAAGAAAGAAAAGAGACAGAGGTTATAGAAATAGAAAGTAGCATGCATGAAGATGAAGAAGATATCTTCATCTTATTTATACCTGTTTGCATTTAATGCAAGACAAAAGGTATATGCCACGTGTCAAGCTTTCATAGGAAGCTTGTCCTTTGTTCAAAAGCAACCATGATTTTGGCCGCGTGTGAACAGTACCATATCAGATATGATTGGGACATAAGAGACAACCCGTACGTCCTTTTCTGACATAGTATAAGGTTTGAATTTTGTGTATCGATGATAAGATCAAAGTTAATCTTGTTTGAGAAGCCTCACTTGATCGCTGAACTTGAAACTTTAAGGATGAACTTTCATAGTATCGTTGAGGCTTGACAAGACTTCATACTTTGGTTTAGATAATCCTTGCTATCACTGAACCGCTTCAGATCACTAGCTGATTATCCCTTTCTTCAGCCTGGTCTTCGACTTTCGCTGAATGTTCTTTTTGTGTGTTGGTTGATCTTCAGATCTTCAGAGGTAGACTTGAGGTTCTTGATTTTCAGCGATCGCTGATAACGATCAGTGTATGCTATCGCTGCATTTGAACATAAGTTTACCAATGGAATTTCACTAAGTATATAGAAGAATCATATTCAAATCACTGAGAGGAGTTATGATCAACAATCTCCCCCTATTTGATTATGATTAAGCAACATGGGAAATTACTTGAAAGAATTAGTAGGGACTTAAGAAATATTGAAGTAAAAATTTCTAAGTACTAATTTGTGAGATCTTTTTCAGCTAATCTATTATAGCCATTGAGTTTTATTTATAAGGATATGAAAACACAATTTTTACAAGTAAAGGCTTTAAGTACATTCACTGATTTAAATTTCAGAGAGAATTGGAGTAGAGTACTTCATTTGTAAAGAATTTTGAACTCTTATGTTCATTGTCCCATTTACTGTTTTCAGGGATCTTTTCAGTACACAATTGGAGTAGAGTACTTCATTTGAATTTTTATTAAGAATAATCTGAAGAAATTACATAGAAAATTAAAGTATAAATTTGTAAGATAAAAGTACATTAAGTTGAAGAGTACTACAAAGGAAAAGAAGACTATAGATCAATCAGAGAGTCTTTCATGTCTTCTTCGTAGTTCATTTTCATAGATCTTCTTTTGTCGATTCATCAGAGGATCATCTGACCAGCAGTAATGATGCATGATCTTTATGAATGCTGATGGAGCCTTGTTGACTTCTCGGTTCCTGAAGAGTCTTAAGAATCCATCGTTATCCAAGAAAACCATACCAGGTTCAGGAAAGGCGATGATTTCATTTTCTTCATATTTTTGATCTTGAGGGAGAGAGGAGTTCAACATTGAGATGTTAGGGATTTCAAGATGGCCAAGAATGCTTTCATAGTTGAATTTGGTTTCATGTTTACTTTTAGAAGATGAACCTCCTTCAACATTTGATCTTCTTCTTCTTGTAGGCTCAGGGAGAGGTGGAATTTGCACATGGTGTGACATCCTCTGAAGTAGCTGATCCAATGCTTTTTCCACCACATCTTTAAATTTTGATTTGGAACCCTAAATGGCATCTATGATTTCTAGCCATTAGAATTTTAAGAATTTGGCTTCTTCTTTTTCACATCTTAAAATTCTGTACATTCGTACATATACCTTCAGACCACTTCTTTTGGAAGGACGTCCTTCGATTATTGCACGAATGATTTTTGAATCAGACCTTCGAAAATTAAATCGTTCAGTGCACCAGCGTAGTTCTTTTTCTCTGTGGCTTGTATTTTCATCAGATAGTGCATTTAAGATCTTTTCTTGAGCAAGGATAGGATTCACATTTAGATTTTCTTCATTCAATTTTCTTTGTGCCAGAGCTTCAGCGACTCTTTTTACTTTTCTCGTTCAGCTTTTTAGTCGCTTCATCTTCAGAGTCAGAATCAGATAGGTACACAAACTGCTCCTCTGATGAAGGTTCCTTCCAAAAAGTGGAGTCCTTTGGGGGACTAGACTCATTGAGAATGGAAGATGGAGAGAGAGGTTGGTCAGAACCAAAATTTGGAGGAGAGAAAGATGGATTGGTTGGGGGTTCAGAGATGGGAGTAGCGTAAGGGATCAGGGGAAGAGTACCTCTACAACGGTCTCCCCCTCAGATAGTGGGATGGTGGCCTCAAGATCTACCACTTCCTTTCCTTTGTCTGATGGGTTGGACCGATCTTGAGAAGGAGGTGGTCCGTCCCCCAAGGGCTCCCTGTAGATTATTTTAGGCATGAAGTTGCCTGGTCTACTATTCTTAAAATGCTCAAGAGCACCAGGAGGGATGTCATCATCATCATCATCATCTTCATCATCATCATCTTCATCATTTACCCCATAATGAGGAATTTCATCGTTATTTTCATCATCGTCTTCTTCCTCCTCATCATCTTCTTCTTCAGGAACGACGGAAGGAGGATCTTGCGGTATGTAGGGAAATATCGGAGAGCCAGGAATTGTTTCATTGACCTGTCCGATTAACAGCGGGGGAAACACGCACCATCATCATTCGCACATTGCACCCAATGTCCTTCAGCGAGTCGGTGTGCGTGGTCTGGGTCTGGATGACCTGATTCAGCGAGGTCCGATCAGCAACAGTGAAGGATAGATAAGCCAGCCTAAGAGAGCTTAGTCAACATCTGCATCATATTGGACTGAGTCTTTTGAATAGACTCGAGCACAAGGTTTTGTGCTTGCACCTATTTTTCCAGCTTGGCAATTGCTTGCTCATGATCCAGATTGTCCGCCTTTACTGATTGGATGTCAGTGTAAACGTTGTTTAGTGTGGCCTTCATGCCTGGAGCACCAGCGACCGTCTGAAACATGTACTCGGCAAACATCTGAAGATTGTCCATACTGGCCCTTGTGAGAGCAAATTCATTGACCAAGAAGTCAATAGCAGGGAACGTGGGGCTGGGAAGAACAACATTTGGAATCTCAACAAAGAAGGGAGGAATATTGGAGGCAAACTTCTCCCGCTTTGATCCGGCGCAGGTCTGCAGCAGTATTTGGTTGCTGCGGAGACTTTCCTTTGCTACCACTGAAGGGAGCAGCATCAGCCCTGGTGGTAGAAGTGGTTGTCGCTGAGGTAGAAAGAGGAGGTGCGATACCTGATGACAACATAGACAGAGCAGCCAAAAATAGCTCTGGGTTAGACGAAGGGTGACAAAACATGTTATTTATCTTCAGAGTATCATGAGAATTACTCTCAGGGACAACGTGTGCGACGGTAGTGTCATGTGGATCACTAGCCTGTGTCTTAGTATGTCTGTGAGAGACATGCTGAGGCTCTGTCATACTGGCTTTCCAAAGCTCAGATTGTCGAAACAACACTAAAGTTTGGACGGTGTGCGATTCAACATCATCAGAGATAGGGACAACTATCTCCGAATCATATGTTTGTGTGAGGACTAAAGAAGAAATGGTGGAAGGAGAAGAGAGGGTTGTGAAAGTAGTACCTGATCCAGCTTCTACGGAGTTGACTAAAATACTTTCAGTGACCGGAGTCACTGAAAATGAAGGTAGTGCTAAAGAAACGGCAACAGATACAGAGACCGTTGTCGTGGTTGTGGCTAAAGAGGACGTTGGTATTACGCCTGAATCAGAAAGGGAAAGCTTTTGAGAGACTCCCTTCTTTGGTTTCTTTGCCGCCGGTTTGTGAGCGATGGTCTTTTTGTGACCATCGGTCCCTTCCTTTCTTTTAGAGGGAGTGGAGGTGTCTGGGATACTCACTGATGGGTTGTTCAGTCAGACGGACATAGGTGATGCGGCACCAATGAGTTGCAGCATGTATGGAGTGTAGGGAGCATCATCTGGATGGACATCAATGTCCAGAGACTTATTGCCGACCATGGAGAAGCTTTGGTTGGCGACCTTTGGATATTCCTCCTTGAAGGCAAACTCCATTATGGTAGCAAAGAATATAGGGTACGGAATGAAGTGGTTCCTCTTCCCAGCTTTCACCCTGTTGTACATGTCGCTGAATATGTAGTCCGCATAGTTCAGCTTGTAGTTTGTGCAGAGAGCGAAGCCAAGATCTTGGAAGTGCTTGCTGGCTTGATCATGAGAGCCAGTCTTGGAACCAAACACTTAATCACTTGGGTAAAAATGTATTGCCAGCGAGTTGGGAGGCCCTTCTTTTTCATCTTCGAACCCATTGATTTTGCTTCAGGGTTCTCCCATACGTAGCCAATAGAGTCTAGAAACTCCTCTATCTGCTCCCTGGTGGGCTCAGAGGCCCATTGCTGATTCTTATCTCTTGAAGGGAGGTGAAGAGCATTTCTGAGAAACCCCGAGGTAAAGGCGAAGGGGCCCAGAGTGGGGATTGTGAAGGCGATTGCAGGGAGCTTGTTTCCCTTGTCCGTAGTTAGTGTTGTGAAGTGAGTGGTGTACCAGAGAGCTTGAAGATGAGCAGTGATGCCAATGCGATTGTGCACAAAAGCATACATCAGTGGACAAGTCTTGATGAATGTTGCACCATCATTGAAGTGAGATTTGTCAGCAGGGATGTCCACCAAAGCTAAGTAGTTGCATGGCTTGAAAGTTGCTTGTTCCAAGTCGAAGTTGCAGGTTGGAGCTTTTGTTAGGACAATCGGGGCACTCTCGTCAACTTGAGTAGTTTTGCCTGAAGAAGCCATTTTTGTTTCAAAGATGGGAACACCAAAGAGGAAGATCATGGTTTAATATAGAAGGAATAAACCAGAATATGTTTTTGGTACAAAGACTACCAACACTGTAGAAGAGAAGCAAATGTTTTGATGAACAAAGATCAAAATACTTGTTATTAACACAATTTTTAGAAAAGATGTTTTAGAAAAACATGGTTAAGAATACCAAAAATGGTCTTCTGTTCTAAGACGAACCCAAAACAGGTTTTGAGAAAGATTTAGGGTTTTATCACATTTATTTTAGATTTTAAACAGGATTCGATTTAAAACAAGAAGTTATAAAGAATGTATGGATGTGATAAACGACATTGTTATTTTAACTAAAGAATAAAGGGTTCGATCAAACCTTAAAAGTGAAAAACAAAGAAAAACGTACAAGTGCGTGTTCTTTGTGTTCTTGAAGAAAACTTGAAGATTCGAACGAGATTCTTGCTTTTTAGAGAGTTATGAGCGTGTAAAGAGTCAAATGAAGAGAAGAATTGCTTAAATAGCAAGAGGAGAGACAAAAGGATAGCTAAACGACGGTTTTAAATTTTTGAAAAGTAATGATGACCTAGCGCACGTTCTTAGAAAAGAGTGGGAAAGGAAATGTCGTGGTCCGTCATGTGTTAGATAAAGGTCTGACTTGTCCTTTTCTTATTTGAAAATTTTGAGAATGATTATCATTTAAAAATGTTAATCATTATCCTTAAATTCTTCATCAATAGACAATAAAGGATTGTCAATGATGGGTTTTTAGTTTGAAGACATTCTCTGAAAAAAAAAGATATTCAGAGAATGTAAAGATTTAGAAATTCATACTTGAGTGAGATAAATCAAGTATCACTGAATCAGAGTTCAGAGAATGGAAAGTTTAATCAGCGTTTAACATACCAAGTTCGCTGATGAGTAGATTAAATCTAGTTTCATCAAGAGGCTTGGTGAAAAGATCAACGAGCTGATATTCAGTTGGTACAAAATGAAGTTCCACTTCTCCATTCATCACATGATCTCTGATAAAGTGATATCCAATCTCAATGTGCTTGGTTTTGGAATGAAGTACAGGTTTATTTGCAATTGCAATAGCACTCGTGCTATCACAATAGATAGGGATTTTGGAAAGTTTGAGATCGTAATCTCTCAGTTGATTTCTCATCCAAAGGATTTGAGCACAACAGGTACCAGTGGCTACGTATTCAATTTCAGCAGTAGATGTGGACACAGAGTTCTGCTTCAGCAGTAGATGTGGACACAACAGCTACCAGTGGTGCTCTTCCTATCAATTTTGCATCTTCAAAATACTATCAGAGTAACTGATTAGATCGAACCCTGAGCCTTTGGGATACCAAAGACCCAGATTAGGACTTCCCTTCAGATATCTGAAGATTCGCTTTACAACGATAAGGTGATATTCCTTTGGTTCAGCTTGATATCGAGCACAGAGATAGGTAAAATACATGATATCGGGTCTACTCGCTGTAAGATACAGCAGAGATCCGATCATCCCACGATAGGCAGTGATATTGACAGGTTTCCCATTTGGGTCCTTAGTCAAAGTCAGAGGAGGTGCCATGGGGGTCTTCAATGATGAGCATTGATTCATATCAAACTTGTTCAGCATGTCTTTAACATATTTACTTTGACAAATGAAAATTCCTTTGTCAGATTGCCTAATCTCCAAACCTAGAAAATATCTTAGTTCACCCATCATACTCATTTTGTATTCTTTCTTCATTCTTTTTGCAAAACGAGTGCATAGTTTGAGTCTTGTGGAGCCAAAAATAATGTCATCAACATATATTTGAGCAAGAATAGTATGGTCAATTTAAAAATAGAGTTTGGTCAATTTTTCCACGAATTTTTTTTTTCTTTAAGAAGGTATTTTGAAAGAGTATCATACCAAGCTCTGTGAGCTTGTTTTAACCCATAAAAAGCTTATTGAAGTTTAAAAACATAACCAGGATGATTTGGATCAGAGAACCCAGGAGGTTGTTCAACATAAACTTCCTCGTTGAGTTTACCATTTAGAAAAGCACTTTTAACATCCATTTGAAAAACTTTAAAGTCTTTATGGGCAGCAAAAGCTGAGAACAGTCTTATGGCTTCTAATCTAGCCACAGGGGCGAAGGTCTCATCATAGTCAATACCTTCTTCCTGTTTGTATCCCTGAGCAACAAGTCTAGGCTTATTGTTAATTACGGTGCCATTTTCATCCAGTTTATTTCGAAAGACTCATTTGGTTCCTATCACAGTTTTATCAGATGGACAAGGAACAAGATTCCAAACTTTGTTTCTACGAAACTCAGTTAGTTCTTCTTGCATGGCAGAGACCCAACTAGGATCAAAGATAGCTTGATCTATCTTCTTAGGTTCAGAGAGAGAAATAAAATTTACATAGAGACAGATATTACCTGTACCTCTACGAGTCTTGATACCTGTATTTGGATCACCAATGATTTGATTTATTGGATGATTTGCAGTCCATCGCTGAGCTGGAGGTTGAGGTGACTGATCAACAATAGATTCAGCGATTTGTTCTCTTTCAGGGATAATGTTGGTAGTTTCAGCAACAGGTACTTCATTATTTAAGATCAATTCTGGAGGAGATACAGAGGATTGATCAGTAGAAGATGAAGCTTGGTTATTCACTGAAGAATTTCCTAAAGGAGTATCAGATGGAGGAATCTGATTGAGATGAGTGATGTTGATCCCTAATGATGATGAATCGTTGCTTGAGATAGGAAGATCAGGGATCCCATCATTATTAGTTTCAGCATTAGGTTGGTTGCTAAAATAAGTTTTCCGGTTCCCCGTAATGAGATTTCATCCATTCATTCAACTCCTCATCTTCTTCAGGGATAGAAGTAGAATTAGTTGGGCGAGATTCATCAAAGTTGACGTGCATGGATTCTTCAACAGGTTGTCTTCTTTTGTTGAAGATTCTAAAAGACTTAGATACAAAAGAGTATCCAAGAAATATCCCATCATCAGCTTTTGGATCAAACTTACCCAAATGATCTCTGTCATTCAGAATATAACATCTACATCGAAAAATGTGTCGAAATTTCAGAGTGGGTCTTCTTCCATGAAATAGTTCATAGGAGGTCTTCTTGAATCGCTTCACTATAAGGGATTGATTCTGAATAAAGCACGTTGTATTGACTGCTTCAGCCCAGAATTGAGTAGGTAGATGCGATTCTCTGAGCATTGAGCGAGCTGCTTCAATGATTGTTCGATTTCTTCTTTCAGCAACACCGTTTTGCTGAGGAGTTCTCACTGATGAGAAGTTGAGTGATTCCTTTTTCTTCAAAGAAATTAATCAAGGTACTATTCTTGAATTAAGTACCATGATCACTTCTCATGGAGCGAACGATAAGATTGTTCAGGACTTCCATTCTTCTGATAAATGCAATAATTACATCAGGTGTATCACTTTTGGATCGAAAAAGACTACCCATGTGTATCTGGAATATTCATCAACTATCACAAGAGTGTACTTCTTTCCAGATAGATATTGGACATTGACAGGTCCAAATAGATCCATATGGAGAAGCTGAAGAGGTGAGGTCACTGAGGAAACTTGTTTAGATCTGAAAGAGGCTTTTGTCAATTTTCCCTTTTCACACGCTGTGTAAAGAGATTCCTTTGCAAAGGTATGGTTAGGGAGATCCCTGACAAGTTCTTTTTGAGATAATTCATTGATCATCTTAAAGTTCAGATGAGAGAGTCCTTTGTGCCATAACCAGTTTATGTCTGAGGAGGCTCTGGAAATGAAGAACATGTTCTCAGAATGAGAGCTATTCATGTTAATGACATACACCTTTTCAACTCTTTTGCCTGTTAAGGCATGTTAGAATATTTCTTTATGTAAAAGTATGTAATCATAAATCTTAAGTGTTTTTGTAAAAGCTTATCCAGAAGATGCCAGAGCCGTGAATTTCTCTAAGTGTTTAGAACACAGATGCTCCCAGAGGCTTGGACAACCTCTGTGGACCTCTGTGAATCAGCAGTTATTTCCAGCACACGCGCTTGCTGACGTGGACAGTCATGCGACTTATGCTCAACAGAATTTGTTACAATATTCCCTGACGTGTCTCCTCCCCATTAGCTGATGCATTGACTTTCTCTCTCACTGTAGTATAAATAGATTTCATTTCTTGTATTGTAAGGTGTGGGTTTTTGAGAGAAGAGAGGCGATGAGAATTCCTGTTTTTGAGAGAGAAATTGTTCTTCAGTATTGTAATCATCAGCTTATTAAATATATTGGCTCTTCAACATCTTTCTTCATTGAATTGAATTGTTTAATGTTTATCATTGTTGATTACCTTATTGTTGAATACAGTAGATTGTTCTTCCGCTTACCCTGTTGATTTTCGTATTTAAATCTACTGAATATAGAGTAATTGGGGATCTGGGTTCCAACAATTGGTATCAGAGCCTTCTAATCAAGCTTTTGATTAGTCGATCTCATCCGATTTTGGAGAATTCCTACTCTATTTTGTTTGTTTCTCGCGATTTAGATTACTGTTCTTCACTATACCCTGTTTTTCGAGATTTTGTGAAATTCAGTACAAAATTCTCAAATCAGTGGTTATCTTAGATCTAAATCATCTCATAAATCTCTCCAGTTTTTTTAAAACGTTTTCGATTTCAATTAATCGTCAAATATTAAACTCCTTCATCCAAATTTCTGCTGAAAATGGCTAATCAAGGTATGACCTCCGTGTTCTCCGCTGGTTCTTTAACCAAGCCCCCAACGTTGATCAAGGAAGAATACCCTCAATGGAAAGTAAGGATGGTGAATTTTTTGGAAGGGATGGACACTGATCTATATGACACCATCTTAAATGGTCCTTATGTACCCATGGTCAAACTCCCAAGGATCAAGCAACCACTGAAAGTGATGAAGTTCCTGAAAAAATGGTTCCCAAAGAAAGGGGAAAGTGGAACGATGACGACAAGGAGAAAATCGAGATTGCTAACAAAGCAAAAAGGCTACTGATCATGGCTCTTCCAAATGACATCTTCATATCCCTTGATTCCTGCGAGACGGCTAAGGAATTATGGGATCAGCTAGCAAATCAATTCGAAGGTGGCTCAAAGATGAAAAAGAACAGACGAGCACAAGCCCTAAACGAGTATAACGCATTTCAAGCACTACCTGACGAAACTCTTGAGCAAACCTATCATAGGTTTAATACCCTGATTAACATGTGCAAGAGATGTGAAATTGCTCGCTCAAATGAAGAGAACAATGTTCTGTTTCTAAAAAGGCTCAATCCAGAATGGTCAAATCTAACCATGTCTCTTCAAGCCAATCAAGATCTTGAGGAATGGTAACTGCATGATGTGTATGGTATCTGCAAGCCCATGAGAAGGAGGTTCTACTGAAGAAAACAACTGTTGGAGGTCCTCTGGCGCTGATGTCAGAAGCCAAAGGATCTGGGAAGAAAAACAGAGAAAATGCAAAGAAAGAAAAGAAGGCATTTGTCTTAGAGGTCAACTCAGAACCATCTGACTCAGAAGATGAAGATATAAGTGCCTTCGCTGAATCTTTGGCACTTATAATCAGACAGTTTAACAGAAGATTTGGAAGCAAGTCATTTCAAGGGAATAGAGGCAACAACAGGACATACACCCCATATGCGCCAAGGACTGAGAACAACAAGAGGCAGGAAGCTCAGAAGGCAGAGAAGGTAGAAGGAGAGAAGGAAGAGGAAGGAAAGAAGAACGTGTGTTGCAGATGTGGAAAACCGGGGCATTTTGCAAAGGAATGCAAGGGCACAATAGTAAAAGATAAGGCTTATTACAAAAATAAGTACAAATACAATCGCACAGAAAGAACAAAGTTTGCTGAGCAAGAGAACTGGATATCTGACAAATCCAGTGGAGAAGAAGACATCCTTTGTGGAATGGCTATGACAGACTCAGAAGATCAGCCCTCTGAGACTCCGACCCAGCGTGTGGACATCTGGTATCTTGACTCTGGATGCTCGAGGCACATGACTGGAACCCGAAACTTACTCTCCAAATTCAAAGACAAATCTGGTGGAGCTATAACTTTTGGAGATGATGGTAAGGGTCAAATTAAGGGCTATGGAACACTACAGGAAGGTAACGTTACTTTATCAAGAGTAGCCCATGTCTCTGGTCTTAAGCATAATTTACTAAGTGTCAGTCAACTCTGTGATGCAAAAATGTTAGTTTTGTTTGATGAAAAACATTGCTACTTGTTATCTAAGCCAGGTGAAGAACTGTGGAGAGTAGACAAGAAAGGTAACTTATACATGATGAACTTTACCTCCAAGGATGGAAAAGAAACTCTATGTCTCATTTCCAAAAAGAGTGAAGTAGCTTGGTTGTGGCATCATAAATTGTCTCATCTCAATTTTCAGAACCTTGAACTTCTTGTCAAACATGGTCTAGTTGAAGGGCTCCCAAACATTCGCTTTCAAAAAGATCATCTCTGTCCTGCTTGTGAAATGGGAAAAATCAAAAGAGCTTCCCACAAAACAAAGAGTGATCATTCTTGCATAAGACCCTTACAACTACTCCATGTGGATCTCTGTGGTCCAATTTCTGTACAATCTCTATCTGGGAAAAAGTATATCCTTGTGCTAATTGATGAATTTTCCAGGTATACTTGGCTCGCTTTCATTCGGTTAAAATCTGATGTGCCAACTGTCCTAATTAACATGATGAAAAGACTTCAAGTCAGACTTGATTGCAAAATTCAGAACCTCAGAAGTGACAATGACACAGAATTCAAAAATGCTAAACTGGAAGAGTTTATGATACACCAAGGAATCTCCCAAAACTTCTCTGCAGTTAGAACTCCTCAACAAAATGGAGTTGTAGAGAGAAGAAATCGCACCTTGGTGGAGGCAGCCAGAACAATGCTGGCAGCATCAGAAATGCCCACTCACTTCTGGGCAGAAGCAGTAGCTACAGCATGTTTCACCAAAACAGATCTATCATAGTAAAGAGGCATATGAAAACATCATATGAGTTGATTAACAACAGAAAACCAACAATAGATTTTTTGCATGTTTTTTGATGTAAATGCTTTCTTCTAAATGACCGTGATAAACTTGGCAAGTTTGATAAGAAATCTGATGAAGCTAAATTTTTAGGATACTCTTTAAATTCAAGAGCTTTCAGAGTTTTCAACTTAAGAACAAAAATGGTCACGGAAAGCATAAATGTTGATTTTGATGATCAACTGACTTCTGATTTCTCCAACTCAGAACTCAATCTTAACAATGTTACCTCTGACTATCTTTCAGGCAGCAGAGAAACATAGATCAATACAATATTCAACGATTTCCTCGGAGAAGAAATCCCATCTGAATCTCTTACTAGAAGAACAGCATTGAATATTCCAGAAGTCCTTCAAACCTCTGGGGTAATTAATTCTGGTCCAGCCACTCCTGAATCTCAAGACACAGAAGAAGTATCATCTGCACCAACCTCTGATCTTCTTCAAGAGGAACCAATCCAAGATTCTGTGCAAATAGATGAACCCGAACAGATCCCAGAAGCTGAACCTTACACAGAACCATCAACCTCAAGTTCAACAGAAATACCAAGTTCAATTCCAGAGGAAGCTCAACCAGAAACTGAGATTCAAGCCACTCAAATTCCACAGACAAGAATGACGAAGTGGACAAGTGATCATCCTCCATCACAAATCATTGGTGATCCCTCTGGAGGAGTAAAAACAAGATCTGCAACGGCAAATGAATCTTTTTATGTAAACTTTCTAAGCATGATAGAACCCAAGAAGGTTGATGAAGCATTAGGAGATCCAAGCTGGATTGATGCAATGCAAGAGGAGTTGCTCCAGTTTGAGAAAAATAAAGTTTGGAAACTCGTGCCATTACCAGAGAATGTGACAGCAATTGGCACAAAGTGGGTTTTCAGAAACAAAAGAGATGAAGACGGGATAGTGATCAGAAACAAGGCAAGATTGGTGGCAAAAGGATACTACCAAGAAGAAGGAATTGATTATGATGAGACATTTGCTCCAGTTGCAAGATTGGAGGCAATTAGGTTATTTTTGGCATTCTCAGCATACAGGGACTTCAAAGTATATCAAATGGACGTAAAGTGTGCCTTTCTTAATGGAAATCTCAAAGAAGAGGTGTATGTACAACAACCTCCAGGCTTTGAAAATGCACGACATCCAGACTACGTTTACCTTCTAGAAAAGGCTCTGTATGGTCTGAAACAAGCCCCCAGAGCATGGTATGAACGTTTGTCAAAGTTTCTGATCCCACACAACTATGAAAAAGGTAAAGTTGACACCACCCTGTTCATCAAAAGAGGCAAAGGTACGTTAACTGTTGTACAAATCTATGTGGATGATATCATATTTGGTTCCACTGATCAATCAGAAGTAAAGTTGTTTTCAAAACTAATGGAAAGTGAATTTGAAATGAGCATGATGGGGGAGTTAACTATTTTCTAGGACTTCAAGTAAAACAGACCCCATCTGGAATTTTCATAAATCAAGCCAAATATGTTTCTGATATGCTCAAAAAGTTTAAATTCCAAAATGTCACTCCCATGAAAACACCAATCTCTCCCAGCACCAAACTAGATTCTGATCTCTCTGGGAAACCAGTAGATGTTAAGAGTTATAGAGGAATGATTGGATCACTTCTGTACTTGACAGCTAGTAGACCAGATATTTATGTTTGCCACTTGTCTCTGTGCTAGGTTTCAGGCCAATCCAAAAGAGTCTCACTTGGCTGCAGTAAAAAGAATCTTCGGATACCTCAAAGGATCACCCTCTTTGGGTCTCTGGTATCCAAAGATTTCGTCATTTGATCTTATTGCATATACTGACTCAGATCATGCAGGATGTAAGTTGGACAGAAAAAGCACCTCTGGTAGCTGTCAACTTCTGGGAAATCGTCTAATAAGTTGGACTTCTAGAAAGCAGAACTGTGTTTCAACCTCTACAGCAGAAGCAGAGTATATAGCCGCTGCAAGTTGTTGCTCACAGGTGATCTGGATGATAACCCACCTTAGAGACTATGGCTTGATATATGATAAAATTCCCATCCTCTGTGACTCAGAGAGTGCCATAGCAATAACTGAAAACTCTGTGATGCACTCAAAAACCAAGCACATAGATGTCAGATATCACTTTATAAAGGATCATGTGGAGAAAGGGACTATTGAAATGTATTTTGTCTCCACTGATTACCAACTTGCTGATCTGTTTACAAAAGCTCTGCATGAGAAGAGATTTAATTTTCTAATCATCAAGTTGGGCATGTTAATTATATAACTACTTCAAATCTTCAAGATTTGCATGGTTATATGTTTCACATGTCTTTACTTTTCTATCCTTGTCTTTATTTTCAATAACCCAGAATCACCCAGAGGTCTCTGATAGGCTCTGATTGCACCATCCAGAACCCCACAAAATCCTCTATGTGCCTCTATGCAGACAGAATGCTCGATATTCTTACTTTTTGATCCAAGCATAGTTCTAGGGGGAGCTTATCATTGCAGAACTCAAGGGGGAGCAACAGAATAAACCATCATTCAAGGGGGAGCTCTGATCTATGAGATTCAAATAGTCTCCAAATATCCAGAGCTCAAATACTTTTCAAACTCTGTGATAGGGAGCTATTTCTTAAGTTCTTTTTAACTTAGAAATTTTCTTGACTCAAGAATTTATGAATTAACTCTTGCCTTCAAGGTTCATCATAATATCTTGAATCAGTTAAATTTGTTCTTTAAAAATTACTTATTAAATACAAAACCATCATTTAGTCACTTACACATCTTTTATCCTGACTAAATGATCGATTTTTAATTAAAACTTTTAATTGATTTATTTTAATATTTCAATTGATCGATTTTAATTCTTTTTGAAAAACCAATCGTTTAAAACCAATCGAGAAAACCTTTGAGAAACCTACCTTCCATGCGTCATCTATCCCCAGTCTCACGTCCAATCACCTTTCCACGTGTCCATAATCTATCCATCGCATGACTACGAAATTAAAGCTGCTCATGTCACATCCCACGCCTAATCCCAATGACGTCAGCTAATTATGCCGTTAATTTGATTTAATCGAGCATAAACCCTTCGCATTCAAAACCTTCCATAAAACCCCAAAATCTCAAAACCGCCAAACCTTTTACTCTCATCATCTTCTCAAATTCTCCTGGAAAAATCAAACCTGCAACCTCTTTCCAAAATCCAAACCTCATCAATGCCCGATCAAATTCTTATTGCAAACAAAGAAGCCAATGAAAATGATCATCAGATTGTTGAATCCACCACCGAAAATTTCGTTTTCACTCGTCTTCCAATCAAACCAAACAATGCCCAAGTTCTATTGGATCCTGCTACTTATCCAGCCGCCTACAGGGTTATGATCGAGTTCCTGCAACATCATCCCATTAACAAAGCCCTAACTCTAGCACACCCAAATATCCCCGAGTTGTACATTCAAGAAATATGGCATACTCTATGCATCAACGATGAAACCCAAGAAATGATTGGAAGTTTTGGTCACCCCATTAACACTGATGACGCCGTGGCAATACCTTTTACCAAGCGCAAGTTCGCTCAATTTTTTAGCCTTCCTCCTCCAGAGATTAAAATCAACGGCGAAGTTGTTCCAAACCCTAACCTAACTGCTCTTCCCTCAACGGACGCTCTCCTAGCGTTTATCTCATTTTTGGGTTACAATACACCCATTTCAGCCCTGTCCACATTCAAGAGGAAACATATTCCCCCAATATGGAATGTGCTTGTGTCCATCCTGAACCGAAGCCTCACTTGCAAAACCACCTCTATGGACCAAGCAAACAGGAACATTCTCACAATCATGTACGGGTTGTACTTTAACCTCAATATCGACTACGTTTCTCTCATCTACAATGAGTTCAGAGCCGCAGTGTTAAAGAAGGTACAAGCCCAAGAAGCAGAAAGTGATCTCACTCACCTATGCTATCCAAGATTTCTATCAGTTTTTGCACATTCTGCAGTTCTAAAGCTTCAAGCACCAATCGTCCCTCCTCTGTGAAAAATTTACACTATGAATACCCACAAACCAACTGTGGATCCTGCTGGTTACCCACATCATCGCGAACTATCAAGGTACATGCTAGACCTTATTCCTTCTACCCTCCCCAATCTAATCTCTTATAGAAGCTCACTGGTATACTCAGAACCGAGAATACCTACCCCTGAGCATTTAGAGCCAGAAGTAGGAAGTGAGGGGTCTGGTGAGGATGAGCTTGAAAAGAATTCGAGTGACAACCAGAGAGATTCTACCCATCCGGATGCTCTTTTAAGAGCAGCCACAGAAGATGTCCACAGAGACACATTTGTGAGAACCTCTCCGAGTCCAACCAGGGTAACCACAACTGCTGAAGTCGATGCCAACACATCTTCATTCATTGAAAAAGGACAACCCAGTCCAAACTGCCCAGAACCTAACCGAGTAGAGGGTCTTATATACTCTGTCTCAAGCACTTCCGGGGAATCCCTTCCATCTTCATCCTCTCAAAAGGATGACGATGAAGTAATAAGAGATCCATTGCCCCAGATCTCGTCCAGAACTACACATGTTGAAGCCTTCGTGGCCAACACCGATATAGGGATCCCAGAGGGTACGTCCATATCCTCTGGTAGTATAGAGGCTCATGAAATCCCATCAGAGGGGTTACAGCCAGAGGATGCACCACTTACCGGCGTTTTTGCCATTGCTCAAGGTAAGCACACTACTTTCAACTCCTCATCCTCTGATGATGAGGAAGAAGCCGAAGTAGTCAGAACACCTGAAGAGAGTTCCTCTAACCAGGGCTCTCGAGGACAGGGTGGAAGTCCTTCCACGCTAAACATCAACACAGGCGTGAATGAAGGCCCCTCTGGACGCGAGGGAAACGGGGCTCCATGTGTTGGAGATGCACCGGTTACCACCCAAGACTATGTCACAAATGCTGCGTTCCAAGCATTTGTTGATAATGTCAAGGGATCTGTGGCGGATCTAAAACAAGCCTTTGTTACTCATGAACAGAAGGTTAACACAAAGCTTAAAGCCCAAAGCTTCTTAATCTCATCTCTGCAGGCTACTTTAACGGAGCAAGTCACAATGACCACGAAACTCAGAAATTTGGTCCAAACTCAGAGTGATGATCAAGCTAAAGCTCTAGTTGAAATAAAGAGATTCGTCAAGAAGAACACAGAGGAAAGCTCAAAGAAAACAGAGGAGGAGCTGCAGATGATAGCACGAACTCTTCAATCCAATACAGAGGCTCTGAGCAACATTCCTACAGAGATTCCTACTCCAGAGGTAACCATCTCTGCATCTGAATTTACGTCTTTGCAGAAGGATATACAGAAGCTCTGCCAATCCCTCCTCCCAGAATCACAATCTCAAGCTCTGGTTCGACAGTCAAACGTTGCTGCCTTACAACGTTCGTTAATTGAAAAACTAACGTTCGTAAGTGCAAAGTTCGCTGCTAAAACCAACAAGACAAATAATATTTTCCCAGAAGGTATCAGATCTTGATACCTCTGTGTCCAAACTTACCAACGTTGCCGAACAAATCTCAACTGTTCAAGCCTAGAGGAATAAGAGTAAAGAGGAAAGAGCTTGCAAACGGGCCGAGCTTAAGCGAAACAGGTATGAGGATCAGGATCCTGATTCTCAGAAGGGGGAGAATTCAAAGAAACAGAAGCCAGAAGTCCCTACATCCACCTCTGCCCCACAAGATCCAGTCTCTGAGCCCCCTGTGCAAGAAAAAGAGAAGGAATCTGCGAAAGAAGTCCCTCTGAATCCAACACCACTTGCCCAATTCAAAGGATCCTTGCCCAAGGACCCAGATGTGGCAGAGTTTTTACTTAACCTGATGAGTAATACACATAAGCACTCTTCACAGAAGCCACAGAAGCCCTCAACTCCCAATCCAACTCTCACTCCCAAAATACCAACTCCCACTTCAACTCCCATTCCTACCCCAAAACCAGAATCAGCTCCAGAGCCAAAATCAACACCCGTTCCCACTAGAACAGAACCCAAAGACAAGGCTCCTGCAAATTGCGCCTCTGTACAAAGAAAAGAGAATTTGGCTGAGGAAATAGATAAAGTGAGAAGTTTCAAGAGGAAGACAACGATTGAGGTGGAACAGGCTCATCGATATGCACTCATCGATATTAAGGTGTTCTTAATGCTGCCAAACTTTGCAAATGACTATAGAGTTACAGATGAAGTGAAGGATAAGTTCATGGCTCATCGTTTGTTTAGAGAAGAACCCTACTCAAAGTCCCCAATAAAGAAGATATCTGGAGCAAAGCATGTACAATTTCTAGGGACGGAAATCATGTACACAATCTATGAAGTATTGGGAGAAGATAATCAGAGCCAGTACTTCTGTGACAACGACCTACTGTCAATAAATCCCTGTGATTTAATACCTCTGGGTAGAAAAATGAAGCTGTACACGATAAAGTAGCTTTCAACAGGATCATCAGGTGCATTGAAAAATTTTATAAGGCACAGAGCACAAACAAACTTTCAAGTGGGTCTGGATATGGATATTCATAACTTAGCTATTTCTGCACCAAATACTCACAGAGAAGAGGTAGATATGTTTCCTGTTGGAAAAATTCTAACTACACCAGAAGAGGGGGTCGTGTTCAGGAGACAATCACAGAAGTGCTTCTTCAGAGTTAGTGAAGCCCATAAATATTCCGCAGAAGTTGTTGAGCTCATCAGGGGTTATACGTCTTTGTTAAAGGATGAACAGACAGTTGAACAATGTGAAAGAGTTCTGGCAAGAAAAATTTGTCTCAAACTCGAAAACTTACAGAAGATGAGGAAGCTAATGGATATTTTTCAAAAGATTATAAAGCTTCATCCAGATGCTCCTTTTTTATTTCATTTCTGTAATTTCATTGTAATTTCTTTTGTTTTCTGATTCATACTTAGGGGGAGATTGTTAGAATATTTCTTTATGTAAAAGTATGTAATCAGAAATCTTAAGTGTTTTTGTAAAAGCTTATTTAGAAGATGCCAGAGCCGTGAATTTCTCTAAGTGTTTAGAACACAGATGCTCCCAGAGGCTTGGACAACCTCTGTGGACCTCTGTGAATCAGCAGTTATTTCCAGCACACGCGCTTGCTGACGTGGACAGTCATGCGACTTATGCTCAACAGAATTTGTTACAATATTCCCTGACGTGTCTCCTCCCCATTAGCTGATGCATTGACTTTCTCTCTCACTGTAGTATAAATAGATTTCATTTCTTGTATTGTAAGGTGTGGGTTTTTGAGAGAAGAGAGGCGATGAGAATTCCTGTTTTTGAGAGAGAAATTGTTCTTCAGTATTGTAATCATCTGCTTATTGAATATATTGGCTCTTCAACATCTTTCTTCATTGAATTGAATTGTTTAATGTTTATCATTGTTGATTACCTTATTGTTGAATACAGTAGATTGTTCTTCCGCTTACTCTGTTGATTTTCGTATTTAAATCTACTGAATATAGAGTAATTGGGGATCTGGCTTCCAACAAGTTTGTCATTAGAATCAGTGACAGCGCATCTATTCTTTAGAAATAGAACTTTGAAGTCTTTGTCACATAGCTGACTAACGCTCAATAAATTATGATTTAGTCCTTCAACGTAAGCGACTCGACTGAATGAAGTAGCTCCATTGGATACCATAACCTTTAGTGTATCATTTACCATTTCCACCAAAGGCCACTGAGGGACCAGCTTCTTCCTTGTATTCAGAGAGCAGAGATTTTTTGTCAGTCGTGTGCCTTGATCAAGATACCAGATACCTTTGGCACTCTGCATACAACAAAAGGATTAATTTTTCATAGGTACCCATATTACTATGGGTCCTGCTGTGTTAGTGGAAGGAGTGGCAGAAGACTACTAGCTGAAAAATTTGTTTCAGTGGCTATCTTCACTTTGGAAGTTTTACCAACCTTGGTGGATTTTTCTCTTGCCGAGTTATCAACTTGAGCTACTTTCTTTCAATGAACAAATTTTTCAGCTTTGGTAGCATTAGGACATTTGCTGGCAATGTGAGTAGTTTGACCACAGTGATAGCATTTCCTATATTTGTGAATAGGTTTGGAATTGAAAGATTTCAGAGTGCAAGAAGAAATATTTTCAGGAGCAGAGCCAAGAATTTCAAAAGTGGGGGTATAACAAAATTTTCAGGGACAGGTGTAAGGTCGATCTTAATTCTGGGAGTTGATCTCTGAACAGATCCAGAGTTTTGTTCCCAGTTTTAGGATGACTTACTGAAGGAACAGAGGAGTACTTCTTCTGTTTCTGAAAGTTTTTGATTTTAGGAACGTGGTCAGGAACTTTGTTCTTGATCATTTTCTTAGAATCATTAGATTTAAGAACAGTCAACTTCTCAGAAGAAGAAGGATCAGGGATTGAGGACACAAACACTCCTAATTTCAACATGGAACGATCATTCTCTAATTCTTCTTTATCAGGGTTATATCCTAACCCACTTTTGGCTTTCAGAGGGATTTGAGCATTGATGATCTCGCTGACTTTATCAGAGGCCTTGCACCATCCTTCGATGGTAGCTTTTTCAGCCTTAAGATCAGCGGTGGCCTTTTCCCTTTCAGTGATAGCTTGTTGTCTCTCACTGTTTATGGTTTGATTTACAAAGACTTGATCTTTTAAAGTTTCTTCAATCTTTATTAGTTCTTTGGTTTTTAAATGGCAATTTTTCAGTTGTTCAGAAAGATCAATATTAATTTGTTCAACTTTCATCTTTCCATTGAGAGCATTATAAAAATCAACAGTCATAACATCAAGGGCATACAGGTTATCACTTTTAGATATAGAGGAGTTTATTGGAATGTTTACCTGAGTTGAAGGAGCCTCTGAGGAAGATGTTTCAGAGACTTCTTCAGCTTCCTCAATTCTTGCCATTAGACAGAGGAAAGCAAGATCTTCTTCATCGGAGCCTGATTCATCAGATGTTTTGGCCCAATCATCTTCTTGATCCCAGTCAACTTCTTCAGCAATTAGGCCTTTGCCTCTTTGCTTGTTCTTTTTCAGATCCCTGTATTTATTTTTCAATTTAAAATGTTTTTCCTTTTTATCAGAGTTCTAAGAGGTGGTGCGTGCAGCTACTTTCTTAGATCTAAACTCACTAGCAAAGTGACCTTTTCGCTGACAGTTATAGCATATAGCAGATGCTTTTTCAGCAGGCAGAGTCTTTGACTTATTAGAGTCAGTGATAGTAGGAGGTTTTCGAAAATTGCTCTTTCTAGCAAATCTTTTAAAGTTGTTTGTTAGAAGTGCTAGAGAGTTATCAAACTCAGAGATGTCGGCATCAGTTAGTTCTTCTGAATCAGTTTGATTTAATTTAATGATAGAGGTAATAGAAGAAGAAACTTGTTTTGAAGGTTCTACCTCTGAAGTCACTAGTGCCAAAGAAGTACTTTTGGCACCCTTGATATGATTTATGAGGTTTTTCCTTAAAACCTGATATTGCTCTTCATTTAAGAGCATTCCATATAAAGCACTAAGAGAGAGAGTTTCAAGATTCTTTGACAGTTTTAAACACGTAGTGTACACTCCCCATTGTTCAGGTAGTGCCTCCATGAATTTTGTCAGAATTTCGGCATTAGAGTATTCTCTGTTGACAGTTTTCATATCAATCAAGAGACAGTTAAACCTTTGGTGAATTTGAGAGAGAGTTTCACCTTTAAAGTGCATAAAACTTTCATATTGTCTTACTAGATTAATACATCTAGTGATTTGGACTTCATCGGTCCCTTCATATTTTATATACAAGGTATCTCACATGGCCTTAGATGTTCTCATTTTCATTACATAAGGATACTCTTCATCTGGTAAAGACATTGCAATTATGGATCTAGCTTTAGAGTCTATAGCTACTTCCTTTTTCTCTTCTTCAGTCCATCGATCTGGAGTTTTGATGATTCTCCTTTCAACGATGGCTGGAGTGGTTGTGGTGGCAGGAACACTAGCTACCAAGGCTGTAGGAACAAATGGTCCATTTTCTAGATAGTAGGGGATCTTAGGATCTAACCCTTCTAGGAATAGAGTCATTCTTTCCTTCCATAATGGAAAGTTATCACGGATAAATATTGGAGGTTCAGCTTAAGATCCATTATCAATGTAGTTTGTATTAGTATTAGTCATTTTAAAATAGTTTTGTTAATAGATATTTTAAAGATAAGCAAAAAACACTGCTATGATACTACTTGTTGGTCCCAAAGGAGTCTACAAGAGTTCAAGGATATAGAAACAGTTTGTAGAAGGGGGGGGGGGGTTGAATACAAACACACAGATTTTTAGTTTTTAAATTAGTTTATATTGAATAAACAAATTTACAGTTACAAGCGGAATTAGAACAACTAAATAAACCTATTCTATTGTAACTTAAGAAATCACACAGTTTGATGCACAAAAAAGTAAGAAAGAAAAGAGACAGAGGTTATAGAAATAGAAAGTAGCATGCATGAAGATGAAGAAGATATCTTCATCTTATTTATACCCGTTTGCATTTAATGCAAGACAAAAGGTATATGTCACGTGTCAAGCTTTCATAGAAAGCTTGTCCTTTGTTCAAAAGCAACCATGCTTTTGGCCTCATGTGAACAGTACCATATCAGATATGATGTGGATATAAGAGACAATATGTACGTCCTTTTCCGACATAGTATAAGGTTTGACTTTTGTGTATCGAGGATAAGATCAACGTTAATCTTGTTTAAGAAGCTTCACTTGATCGCTGAACTTGAAACTTCAAGGATGAACTTTCATAGTATCGGTGAGGCTTGACAAGACTTCACACTTTGGTTTAGATAATCCTTGCTATCACTAAACCGCTTCAGATCACTAGCTGATTATCCCTTTCTTTAGCTTGGTCTTCGAATTTTGCTGAATGTTCTTTTGGTTTGTTGGTTGATCTTCAGATCTTTAGAGGTAGAGTTGAGGTTCCTGATTTTCAGCGATCGCTGATAACGATCAGCATATGCTATCACTGTATTTGAACATAAGTTTACCAATGGAATTTCACTAAGTATATAGAGGAATCATATTCAAATCACTGAGAGGAGTTATGATCAACAGATTTACAGTGCCATGTTCATCTAACTTGTTACGAAAAACCCATTTGGTTCCGATGACAGTCTTGTCAAAGGGACGGGGTACAAAAATCCATACTTTGTTCCTGTGAAACTCTGCTAGTTCTCATTCCATAGCGCTAACCCAACTAGGATCAGTGATAGCGTCATCGATATCTTTAGGTTCGGTTAGAGAAATAAAATTTACAAAGAGACAGATGTTACCTAAACCACGACGAGTTTTAACACCTGTACAGGGATCACCAATGATTTAATTAATAGGGTGATTTATGGTCCATCACTAAGACGGAGGTTGAGGTGAGTGATCAACAATAGATTCAGCGACTTGATCCAGAAGAGTAGAAGAAAACATCAGCTATGTGTTCTTCAGCATTTGTCATCATCCCTTGATATAACACCCCTAAAATGGGAGTTAGTTTAAACCAAATAAATGCAGAATAAAACTTAATGAATAGACATCACCCATAGAAATGGGGAGGAGTTGTAGAGTTTACAACAACAAACGGGTACTAGATGACAACCTATTAATCTATACAAATATCAGATACAGATTAAGTTCGGGTGTCTCTATATTCTTAAAATAAAACTTCTATGCAAGTCTAACTGTACACACGAAGATGTACTCCAAAAAGGATGCCTCTTTCGGCATCTAGCTCCACTCAATCCCTTCAAGTCCCACTAGCACGATCACCTGATATACATGTCATTTTAAGAAAAAGTGTTACGCTTAAAGCCTAGTGAGAACAAGTAGTTCAAATATGAAAAGCCAGTAAAATAAGTGAAAACGGTAGAATCAACATCTAACCAAATAGCCTTTCCATTTATTCTTTTTTCTTTTGCGTGCAATTTACACTTAAAAGAAACGCAGTTAAGGGAAACATACGGGAGCGACCAGCAAATCATACCGATTGAAATCAGTAATTTCAGTAAGCTCGATCGGATAGAAATCTTCGGCTTACGGATAAAGAGTTCAACTCTAAACGTGGATTTATTACTCAATACCCAATCTGAGCAAGCTCAACCCCAAACTAGGATCTTTCACATGCCCCATCCCCAATATATATAACCGACTAATGTGCCTATGGATCCATTACCCTAGTCTAGGCATTTTATAAATTCATTCCGATGTACTAGTCAATTCTCAATACAAAATCTTTGTATGATAAATTCTTTGTTCCAAAACTTCCTTTTCCAAAATTAGGTCAAAATAACATTTAGTTTCCAAATGAAGAACCCTAGATGAAACATTCTGACCTAGTTTACCAAAATCTATCAAGTATGGAAATTCTTGTATAAACATCTTATAGAAGGTAAAATACATCATTTTGACATGTATAAAGTTTTAGAAAGGTAAGAATGAACTCGCTAGCTAGAGTTTGAGGAAACCCTAGAAAAATTCCCCAAAGTGGAGAAGATGGTGGAGACTTGATGGAAAAGGTGAAGAACACTATCCCTTGATGCTACCACCCTTGAATCTTTACTTCTATGGAACAATAAATGCTTGGGAGGAGATGAAATTAAGTAATAAATGCCCTAAAAACCGTTCTTGAGAAAAACTTAAAGAGAAAAAACGAGTTTGAAAATCAGAATGAGAATGAGGTGGCTGAAATTGTGCTTTTAATACTTCACTGGACCACAAGGGAGATAGTGCTTGACGACTTTGACATGACATTAGAGGTAATCTTCTTTGGTTACTAGCTTCCTTAGCATTGGATTGAACTGTATGAGTTCTACAAGTGGATCAATCCAATTACAAGATTGGATTAAAGGTTGGTAATCTCTTTCTTTCTTGTTGTTAATATCATCTACTAAGGTCTCCTTGTAGGGTTTAGTTATATGATACTTACCATAGTTTCCGTTGTCTTGTTTTGTTTATAGTTCATATAAAACTCATCAGTGGTATCAAAACCTTTAGTTTAGTTAATATTAGAACTTGTTTTAGATCTTGTTTGCTAAATTTTCGTGAATACATATGTTGGATCAAAAGATTAGGAGATAGTTGGTGTTTAAAATTGTTTTGGAATGTTTAAAATATTTTGGCAATTATCTCCTAGCTTTTGGTAAACATTGAATAATGATTTGTTAAATAGCAATTATCCAATAAACAACTTATTAGAAATACAAGACATCCAATTAGAGATTTTCACCTCATACCGCTCCTCGTACAATTCTTTCGTGGATAGGAAACTCCATTGGTGACCTACCCCAAGTGATTGAGTTCAGTAGTTCCTCATAAAAAATTATTGACTCTAGGAGTCGTCCCTTCCATTGCATCAGGTAACCATACATGAAGGGGAAATTATTTAATAGTCAAATTTCGGATATTTAAGGATTAAATGGAAGGTTGGTTAATTTTGGTTATTGATTTAAAATCATTTGGCAAATTGGAAGATTTAAATAGGTTTTAATTTAAAAGGTTTAAATTGAAAGAGATTATTTTGTATATATATGGCCAAATTTTTTTGGTTTATATATCGATAATTTTTTATTTTGTTAATCATTATCATGTGTCCTCACATGATTTAAAGTTTAATTGGTAAATTTAAATTGTCATATGATTTAAACATGATAATTAGGATTAATAGAAAATCAAATTAAATTATTATATATATATCAATTAAATTTCGGCATATAGGATTATGTTATGTTAACTATTTACATGTGCCCTCACGTGATTAGAATATTTAATTGTGTATTAATATTATCTTGTAAGGTTACATGGTAAATTGGAATTAACTTGATTAAATAATTGGTAAGTTTTATAATGTTTAAAATCTACCCTATTTTTATACATTGTTTATATATATGTCATATAACTAATATTAAATATATTGTAGTTTGATCACTACTAGACCCATCAATCTCCTAACACTATAAAAATTTACAAGGAAACTGCCTATAAAATGGTTGCTAATGAGAAGGGTTTTTAAAACGCCTTGCGTAGCTAGCTCACCGACCTTTTGTGTGAAAGAATGCGAGTTCGAACGGATCCAATATTATCGATATTGAAATTAAAAGTATTAATCTAGGACCTATATCTAAAATAAATTTCCCTTTTTAGATACATATAGGAAAATGTGAATATGTATGCAAACCCATGAAAACGCCCGTCATTTCTATATAGTCTATTAATGGAACGTGTGTGGATAACCGGCACATTAATTTTGAGAATGTGATAGGCAAGGTGATGTGGCAATTCACTTTTTATAGTTTATTGATAGAGCGTGTGTGGATAACTGGCACGTCAATTTGAGAACTATAAATAGAATGAATGTACCAACGCGTTTTGCATGGTTAATTCACAATCTTAGTTGTGTTCCTCGGCGTCCCAACCACAATAAGTAAGATGCATATCCGAGACTAAACATGCCCTTGAAAGTACAAGGAGTCTCAAACGTTCTAGGAATTTCATAAAGATAAAATTGGCAAGTTGTATGCCTACCTAAATTAAATTCGTATATAATTACGGCATCCCTCTTTATATTATGAATGTTAGAAATTGGATCCTAGCCTTAATATATTAATTGGGTAAATAATTAACAATTATTTAGTATCACTAACTAAAACCACTTGTCTTATAGATGTCTGGAATCAATAATGATCTTCCTCCTCCACCTGCTCCTACAGGAAATTCCGGTTTCACTCTCCTTCCTATTCTGGCGAAGGAAAAGCTTGTGGGCCGCAATTACCATGATTGGATGCGTGCCCTAATATTGACCTTGCGCTATGAAAACAAGGAATACATGCTTGATAACCAAATCGTCGAAATCGACATAAACACTGCCTCTCCCGAAGAAATTGATGCTTACAACAAGCATTGCACGGACTCTACCAAGGCATCTTGCACCATGGTGTCCACCATGTCCTCTAAACTTCAAAAGATGTTCGATGAGAGCTGGGTGTATGAAATAAATGAGAAACTTCGCGAAATGTTCACTAAGGGACAAAGGCAAGAGCGCTTGGAGGTTCTTAAAGCCCTGAAAAAGTATCAACACAAGACGGTGAGTCGGTATGTGCCCACGTGCAAAATATGCAAAGGCTCATTGAAAGACTTGAGAAGTTGGACGTGAAGTTTGACAAGAACATGGCCATTGACATGGTCCTTAATTCACTTCCAGATTCCTATGACCCGTTCATTATGCAGTTTCATATGAATGATGGTGAGACCAACATGATGCAGCTACATAACCTGCTGCAAAGAGCTGAGCAAGGCATGAAAAGGTCTCATGCCTCATCAAGCTCAACTGCTGCTGCACAGCTCAATGCCATTCGGCATGGAAAAGAGAAGAAACGAAAAGCCACTGCTTAACCCATTAGGAAAGGGAAAGCCTATGTTGGAGAGTCCAACAACAGGTCAAAGAGAATGGTTAATCATGAAATCCTGCCTTCCAAAGATCCTAAGGAGGCAACGTGTTTTCATTCTGTACAAACAGGGCATTAGAGGAGGAACTGCCCAAAATACCTTCAAGAGTTGAAAGAGAGCAAGGGAAAGTCGTCTGCCACTGCATCTAATATGTACTTAATCAAACTCACTGATATGAAATGTTCTAATTCCTGAGTCCTTGATACAGGATGTGGCATTCACATTTGTTCTGTTTTACAGAGACTAAGGGATAGTAAGGAATTGCAGCCAGGAAAGCTAAATCTCATCATGGTCAATAGGCGTTCTGCACCTGTTACGAAGATGGGGATTTTTGAGCTTGTAGGTGTATATTAGAGTTAGTAGATTGTTATTATTCACCCGATATGTCTCGGAATATTATTTCATTTCACACATTATTTAAACAAGGTTTCCGTTATTATTTTGATAATTTGAATGTAGATATTTTAGTTTATAAAGATGACTTGTTTGTTATTAAAGCTACTCCCTGTAATGATGTTTATGAATCTGTTGCGTATGATAATAACTTGAGTAATGTGCTAGCTATTGATTCTTCTAAGGAGTTACACCATGCATCTTTATGGCACTGTCGTCTTGGTCATATAAACAAGAAACGCATCCCCTAACTCCAAAAGGATGGAGTCTTGGAATCATTTGACTTAAAGTCGAATGATGCATGTGAGTCCTGTTTACTTGACAAAATGACCAAGTCACCATTCACCGGTTCTTTACAAAGAGGTGAATGATTGTTAGACCTAATACATACAGATGTATGTGGTCCATTTAGATCCACCACAAAAGATGGCAATCGCTACTACGTGACTTTTATCGATGACTATAGTAGATATGGTTATGTTTACTTGATTAAACATAAGTCAGATACCTTTGAAAAGTTCAAAGAGTTTAAGCACGAAGTAGAGAATCAATTGGGTAGAAAGATTGAAGTTCTACATTTCGATAGGGGTGGTGAGTATCTTAGTCTTGAGTTCAATGAGTATCTTAAGGAATATAGAATTGTTTCACAATTGTCACCTCCTAGAACACCTCAACTTAATGGTGTTGCTGAGAGGCGCAATCGAACCTTGTTAGACATGGTTCGCCCATATCCTAAATCATGTACCAACAAAGAACGTTGAAAAGGCACTCATGAAATGTGGATTGGGAAGAAACCCTCACTCGCACATACCAAGGTTTAGGGTTGTGAGGTTTTTGTGAGACACGAGAGCCAAGATAAACTTGCCGACAAATCTGAGAAGTGTCTATTCATTGGTTACCCATAAAAGTCTTATGGTTATTTGTTTTACCGATCCACTGAAAATGTGGTGTTTGTAGCTTGAAGAGAAGTCTTTCGAGAAAGAGAACTAATAGCAAAAGAAGTCAGTGGGAGTAACATTGATTTTGAAGAAATTCATGAACCAAACGATGAAATACCTAACGTTGGCACTAGCACTCAACCCGAGGTAGAAATACATGTTGAGCAGTTGACAAGTCGTTATCTCTTCGTAGATCCGCAAGAGTTAGCCACCTTTCCGAGTTCTATGGTCTTCATATTACTACGGAAGGGGATACGTTAATAAGTGATGGAACACTTGTTAATTTGGATGAACCAACTAACTATAAGGAAGCCATGGAAGGCCCTAAGGCTGCTGATGGAAAGAGGCAATGGACAGCGAGCTTCAATCTATGTATGATAACCAAGTTTGGAATTTGGTTGATCAAACACCCAGTCGTAAGACGGTTGGTTGTAAATGGATCTTCAAGAAGAAGACCGACATGGACGAAAATGTACACACGTTCAAGGCTAGGCTGGTGGCAAAGAGTTGTACTAACCGGTAGCCAAGATCAAGTCTATTAGGATAATGTTTGCCATAGTCGCCTTCTATGATTATGAAGTACGGCAAATGGATGTCAAAACCGCTTTCCTTAACGGGATTCTTTCGAAGAATGTGTACATGATATAACCGGAAGGTTTTGTAGACGCCAAGCATCCCAATAGAGTGTGCAAGCTTGAAAAGTTTATTTATGGACTTAAACAAGCTTCTCCCAGCTGGAATCTTTGCATCCATGAAAAGGTCAAATCATTTGGATTTTCTAGGAGTGAAGATGTGTCCGGCGTATATGTCAAAGCTAGTGGGAGTACTGTAACTTTCCTAGTCTTGTATGTGCATGACATACTCCTTATAGGAAACAATATCCCAACTTTGAATGGTGTAAAAGCCTGGCTTGGAAATTGTTTTGCTATGAAGGATCTATGAGAAGCAACGTACATACTAGGTATAAGGATCTATCGGGATAGAACAAAACGTCTAATAGGAATAAGCCAAAGTACATATGCGGATAAAGTATTGAAAAGGTTCAATATGGAAAATTATAAAAAAGGGTCTTTACCCATTCATCAAGGCATAAAGCTTAGTAAAGCTCAATATCCCGTCATTCGTGATCAGGTGGACAAAATGAGTCGAGTTTCGTATGCTTTGGCTATAGGATCGATCATGTATGCCATGACATGTACTCGTCCTGATATCTCATATGCTTTGAGTATAGTGAGTCGATATTAGGGTAATTCGAGCGAAAGTCATTGGACAACAATGAAGCATATTCTCAAGTATTTGAGAAATACAATAGATATGTTCTTGGTATTCGGTGGGAGTGAAGAGCTTAGAATTAGCGGGTATACTGATGCCAGCTTCCAAACGGATGTGGATGACAGTTGTTCGCAGTCCAGTTGGGTGTTTCTATTGAATGGAGGTGCAGTGACATGAAAGAGTTCCAAGCAACCTACTGTGGCGGAATCAACCTGTGAGTCCGAGTACATAGCAGATAAACATAACATGAGAATTAAGTCGATGTTTATAGAGATAAACATAGCATGAGAATGCGACTGAATATTCAAACCTCTACAGTCGGTCATACTCTTGGAAGTAAGTATTGATTTAAGACTGTCATGGAGTGTTAGTTGATGTCTATAGAGAAAGAGATAGCATAGAGATGCATCTAATGCTCATGAGTACTTAAATAGATATTTAGGTATTAGAGAAACTCGTACCTAGAGATTAGTTCATGGATTAAAATCACAAGTAATTCTAAGATGATAATATATGTTATTCTTCAAATGGAGATACATGAGTTTAAATTTATGATTCGGTTGTGCATTGGTACATCTAAATACTACCGTAACTGGAAATTATAAAAGATATTGCCATGTATAATTTGAAAATTAGATTTATATTATGTAGTAAAAATTTATTCGTTCCTTTTGCATGTTAATGAAAAGCGATATTTGTGGGCCCCTCGGTGATTTGATGACGACATTATAGTGTTGGGCCCAGCCCAGCCTAGACTAGATTGATATGTTCAATTCTGTAGTCTAATGAAGTCCTCATAAATCGTAGACCGGGAAACAACCTTGAACTTGAGATTGATTCATGTCCATGACTCAGTTCATACGATATCTTGAAGAACGAAGGAATAAGCTAATCACTTATCTAGGGATGTCTCTGAATCAGAGTTTGGCAGTTGCTAAGGAAGCACTCTTTGCTGGTTGTTTGGTTAGTTTATGACTAACAGTAGTTAATGACTTGTCCAAGTGGGAGACTGTTGGAATGGGTGTCCAAAGTCATAACTAATTACTCATGACTTTCCATTAACAGCAGCGTCCTTTTTGGGTTGCCCTCAATTGTCCAAGGGTTATTAGAATAATTAAGAGAGAGATAAATAGTTTATTAATTATTATTTGATAATAATTAATTAGAAATTATAATGGAAATTTTATAGAATTAATTGGAATTAATTTGTGCCAATTAAAAGTGCAAAGGCTAATTGGTTATTCTTTGAAATATGAACCAAGGGCTTTTCTCTAAAACCCTAACTTTGGCCCTAAGTTACTTACCATTATAAATAGAGATTCCATGGCTCCTAAACCAAATGTCTCACTCAAGCATTCTTAAATCCTTGAGTTTTCTCTTCTCTCTTTGCTCCATTCCTTGTGGGTACTCTTACTACACTTGGGTGGATATTCCGAAAATTAATAATCTTGGACAAATTGGGTACAAACCATTAGAGGTAATCTCCTTTGTTTAGTACCTTCCTTAGCATTGGATCGAAGTGTTCGAGTTCTGCAAGTGGATCAATCCAATTACAGGATTGGATTAAAGGTTGGTAATCTCTTTCTTTCTTATTGTTAATATCATCTACTAAGGTCTTCTTGTAGGGTTTAGTTATATGATACTTACCATAGTTTCCGCTGCCTTGTTTTGTTTATAGTTCATATAAAACCCATCACTTTGAACCTTCAAGATGAAGTTAAGTCCAAGAGTGTTGGTCATTTATCAATATAGAATTCTTGAGAATTGAACAAGGAAATATATTGTCTAAGTGTGAATTTTTAAATCTTGGGTAGGTTCCCGATTGTAGGGTTGATCACATCAGTCGAATGTTATAGAATGGACAAGTGATTTTGGATTTTGGAAGCTTCCGTCGGAAAGCGGGTAATATTAATGAATCCCTTGATTAATAGTTATTGATGTACGGGATAAGATTTTGAACAGATAGAATTCTTTAATTCGGGAAGTGAAGGCAAGTGGTAAAGGAAATGAATGGATCAACAAATGATCTAAGAAGGTCAAAGTTGCTGAAATCGGGTATTTAACAAGCAGTGATGAGCTTGGACATGGTATGGTCCGGGAAATCGAGTATGTTGAGAAAATTTGTTTGATGATTTTGCTACGAGTGTAGAAAGCTCGTTCTTTAGTCAATGATTGTAAACGAATGAGAAGTTGTTTCCAAGTTGTGATGCGGTTAGAGTTAGTTGCCCTCAATTCTAAGATGAGTTTCATGCATCACATTGTTTATGTTTTAAAGTGGGTTTATGAGTTTGTATGGGCATGTTAATTTATCATCAACGTAATCAATATATTGTAGTCATTGTAATGGTTGGAATAGGAGTTTGGTTGATACAATAGTGTGGTAAAAGTGTGAGAACGTTAATAATCCAAATGGAGAGATGAGTTCATTACAAGCGTTTCATTTTTTGTTGGCATCGATTTGGATCGATAGATCCGACTTATATCATTTGTCATGTGTGAGCGGTCTTGGAAATCAATGTGCCTGTATTATCTATGTCGTGTTAGCAGTGTGTCATGCATGTACAAGGTGGTTTCACGGTGGTTTATTTTTGTTAAAATTTCCAAAGGACAAAGTGAGTTTATATATACGTGTGAGTGTGCACATGTGTGTATGTGTGTGCCGACATGCATGATGCTATGAACTAGTCGGGCTGTTGGGCTTAACTTTCCTTAAGGGGGATGATGTGAGTGGGAGAATGGATTTTTTTTTAGAATCAGGATATGTTGGTTGAGTCGTTTAAGACTGATTTACGATCTTGGTATCCCAGTACGTGAATGGTCGGCGCATAATAATCATGCAAGGTGGTAAAGTGGTATTGATCTATGTGGTAGAGATTTTAATCCTGTCTCGATGTTGTTAAAAGGTGGTTGGTAGTGAATAGTTACATTTGGAATAAGTTGCAAGAACGGGATATCTTAAGCCGAAGCGTGCTGAAATGTAGTGGTACATCATTTTGATGAGGCACTAACTGTAAAAAGGAATAAAAGAGGATCATGAATCAAAGTTGTTCATAGAGTGTTAAAATAGACATGCAGTTGGGTAACGAGGTAATGAGACAGTGCATCAGTATCAGGTGTGGACTTTGAGTCGTTATCAATAGGTGTGATGAAAGTCGAGAGTTTGGGGAATTAACTATAATGTTTGTTTAGTTGTGTTTAAACATTATTATGTGTGGTTGGAAAGGGGCGTGGTATATCAATTTTGATGTATAAGTTATTAATTTGATATTGAGCTTATCGTTAAGTAAGCATTGGCATTAGGTTGTTCCCTTTTTGCAAAGTGTGTGATGTTATATGAATGCCAGTTAGAATGTTCTTGGTGAGTATGCAAGGTCGTCGAGTGAAATTGATTTAAGTGTCGGTCTGAGTCATTGTTTGGATATCTAATGTGGAGGTATTCAAGAGTGGTAATTATGATTGTTTGAGGAGTAGGAATTTTTAGAGGGCAATACAATATTCTTGTCCTTGGGGACAAAAGATTGGGGTGGTAATTAGTGATGGATTCACATATTTATTCGGTTACGTCGTGATTTTAGATGAGTTGATTTACTTCCATTGGGACATTGCCGAAATGTCAAATTCGATTGGTTAATAGTGCTTGATAGTAGGCTTAATGATTTAAATCAAAGTGTCAAAGTATTTCGTGTGTGTAAAGTAATATTAGTAGTTTGGTTAACTCCATTTGTGGATCGAAGAGACGTGTGGTGGTTTGAAGCATAGGTATTGCTTCGTGAGGACCAAGTGTGGAAGCATTGTTAATTATCTTGATTGGGAATTTTGGTGAAATCGTTTAGCTAAACTTAGCCTCACAATTGTGGATGTATGGCTTTGGAAATTGATTTTGTTGAAAAGTTGATGAGCGATATTGGTCAGACATCGGTAATTTAGACTAGTATGGGAAGGTGAAAATGACAGGCGGGAACTGGTGCTTCGAGAGAAAGACTATTGAAGTTGGATTAGTATTGGAGTGACAGGTATTCTACGTGAACCTTGTGTTTGATGATTGTGCTAGATAGAATGGCTTCCAGTGGGTGCTTGCTCCTTCTATGAGGCAAACGAACTCGAAAGTTATTTGGAGGAATTCTTGGGTTATTGGTTGTCTCGATGGAAAATTTTGAAGGTTGTGTTTTTAGGAATGGTTCGATTTTGATTGGTAGATCGTTCGGATGTTAGATTGTGAAATCTTTTCATAGGAAAACATTCTCTTATGTATGCAAATTTAGTAATAAGTGGTTGTTGACGTGTGTAAGGTTCAAATGAATTGTTCAACATTGATGAGCTAATAATCAATGTTGTAATAAAGAGCAAAGTGATAATGGTTTAGATGGATACCGTGTTGGTGGGCGTTACTAAGAGTTGTGTGTTTGGTTGATAAAGGAACTCTTATCTGTGATTTTGATTGTGAGATTCAAGGTTGACCTTGATTTAAGTGGGAAAATTGGGTAGATGTAATGGTTAGTCGGGGTTCATGTTTGTTGAGGAGTGAACTTCATTAAATGTTCTTTCTTTTGAAGAATTGAAGTTCATTATGAAGTCCAAAGTAGACGCGTTCTAAAACTGTGAGTCCATGTGTGTGGACAAAGCGGACAATATCTGGTAAGGTTGGCTTGGGATGTTACAGAAGGTGGTCGGTATCTAATTGGTGGTCTGAAATTTGGGTGGAGAATATTGAAATTGAATCTTGGTAATGATGTGATTTGTTGTGAAGTACTCCGGTAAAAGAAAATGGTAATTAATTAATCGATGTGTGTGTCTATAAACTTAATCAGAGTTACCAGTGAAAGTGTGACAATCTGTTGGTATTCGTGTTGTGGTTTGAGAAATTGTTCCAAGACGGAACAAAGGAGACACATCAAAAATTAAGAGGTTAGCATGGTGATTGTCCATTGGAAGTCTGCTAAAAGGGTAAGAAGAAGGGTGGAATTTGAATAGTTTAGTATGATGGTTAGTTGCTCGTGGTTGTCGCTTGAATGAATTTCGGGACGAAATTCTTTTAAGGAGAAAAGGATGTAATAACCCGAAAATTTGTATTAAGAGATATTTGGGCTTAAATTAAGAATTAAGTTTGGGCTAGGGCTCTTGGGAAGTATGCCCATGATATAAATATGGTTGTAGGGTGGAGTAAGTCATTCATTCTCCTCATTTGTCCCAAAATAATCAGTATTGTGTGTGTGTGTGTATGGGAATAAGAACGTGGAGGTGAAGCAAGGAAGAAAAGAAGACAAAAAAATTATCATCATTTTGAAGAAGAAACTATTTGGAGCTGAAGCATTATCAGGTATGGCATCTTCTCTGAATATGTTGAGTTTCCCTTCAATGGAGTTTTTTATTTGATTTGAAATTTGGGGATTCTTCATTTATGGTTGTTAGATAGAAAACAATGGTTGAGTTTGTTTCTCCAAGTATTCTATGTTAGATTTCAATCAATGAAACTTACCAAGAAGCTCACCATTGTTAGCATTGCAAGTATTCTTCAAAGGTTTCCACAGTTGTTCATCTTATGGGTAATTTTGGATTAGAAATTGTTGGATTAATCTATGTTTGGATTGGGTTTTATCATATGAATTGTTTATGGATGAATCCTCAAGTTTTGGGGTTGAATTTGGTGGATTATAGATACTTAAAATCAAGTTTTAGACATGGGAAATGATGTTTGGGGTTAAATTTCGTTGCTGAGCAAAAAAAAAAGGAAGACCTGCAGCTAACAGAGACTTACGCGACTTACCCTGCGGTTTCAAGCCACGGGACAAACCACGTAACTCACTGTTGAGTGCACTTTTGGTTTGATCCATTTCTCGTTTCGTGCTAGATGTGAGGCATGGTTTAGGGGTTTATCATAGGGATCTTGGGGGATGGTTTTAGGATGTTTTAAGGTTGTCTAACACCATTCTTGTGACGTCCAATTTAGGTGTTCGGTTTGGAAAGATTAGCCGTTTTAGCGTGTTGAGTGGTTTGTTGCATCACTGGAGAGTTTCCTTGTTAATCTTTTACTAAAAGCATTTGGTTCTTTATTCAATGTAGTAAATATTTTATAAATGATAAATTGAAAGTGTTTTTCCTATATGCAAGTGTGGGCTTGGTAAATGTTTATTTTACGGAAAGAGTGTACCGATTAACCAATGTCGGGAAGTGTGTACCCGATCAATGGGCAAATGTGCGCCCGATTAAATAGTCACGGTGTGTGAGACTAACAGTGTAAATTACCGTTGCAATAGGTACCTTAAATTCAAAGTGTGTTTATGTGTGAGTTAATATACATTACTAACCTTTTTATCTTATAAATGTCATGCATATTTAACTGTGACATTGAGGGAATTCACTAGGCGTTATGGTCTAACCCTCTTTTTTATAAAATTGAAAAGCTTTTTAGGGAAACATATGGTAGAGAGCTCGAGTAAAGGATAAAAGGAAGTTGTGAGCTTGGGAGCTAGAAGTCGGGCGCTATTTCATTTAGATAGTTGCCTAGTCTAATGGTTGGAATGTAATTAAAACTCAGTAACTATATTTTATTCCGCTGCAAACTTATGAGATTAAGTTTATAGATTGGGACCTATTTGCTTTGTAATTGATACTTGTAGAGCAATCGCATGATATACCGTTATTTTAGAATTGTGGTTGTTACTAATGCCTTTCGTCATTCATATTGAATGAGACAAACACATGTGTTTTCATTTGAACTTTTCTCTCTCTCTCTCTCTCTCTCTCTATATATATATATATATATATACACATATAGAGGGAAGAGTTCAAACGAGAACATCCCCGTTTTACGAGAATGTGAGAACACTCTTTTACTATACAAAATCACATACGATACACATGTGATAGTAAATCAGAGACGCGGACGACTTTTGTCGCGATATATGTTGCGGGTCAAGTTGTTCTTACATCACTAAGCCCTATCACATGTATTATTACATGTGATAAGGGTTTTACTGATGTGATATACTATAATGCATCAATACCATCACATGTGACACTAAATCATAGACGCGAACGATCTTTGGGGCTACCTAAGTCGCAGGGCAAGTCGTCCACACACCGCTAGATTTTTTCACGTGTATTATCACATTGATAAGGGTGTTCTGGCGTTCTCGTAAAATGGGGGTGTTCTCGTTTGAACCACTACATATATATATATATATAGAGGCGGGTTCATACGAGGACGGTACCAATTTACGAGAATGCGAGGACAATCCTCGGCCAGTCATTTTGTACATGAAATTTTTCATGTACAAAATCATATGTGATTTTGTAAGCATCAAAAAGGACACGCGCGACTTTTTTCGTGGACAAGTCGCGGGAAAAGACGTGTCTAATCATATATGATTTTGTACGTGAATCATATATGATTTTGTACGTGAATCATATATGATTTTGTACATGAATCATATGTGATTTTGTACATGAAAAGTTTCATGTACAAAATGATTAGCTGAGAATCGTCCTCGCATTCTCGTAAATTGTTACCGTCCTCACATGAATCTCTTTCTATATATATATATATATATATATAATAATTGGACTAATGCGATGCGACTTCCGGTTTGAGAAAATGCTCAAACCATATATACACTGTGGTTTTACGATTTCGCCTCAAATCACAATAATTGAACCGCAAACACCCATAGTAGTGACCAAGGACAAAGGTCATAACGAAATACAAAATTACAAACCGCAATGGCATAAATGTTAGGGATGAAACTAGAGATTCCACAAAGTGCAAGGCCTATTATTTAAATTTACTCTTAATTAAATCCAATTAGGTAACATTTTTGCCCAAAAAAAAAACAGGAGTTTGGTGAAAATAAAATTGCGCGTTGAGGCGTACCTTTCGTTATTAAACCCCATTTGGTGGACAATATTTTATATGGTGTGTCCTAAATATATTTTTTTTATTTTATTGGATGTAATTAACTATAATTATTCTGTGTCAAAGATATTTATTCAATTTAATAAATGTATATAAATAATCGATTCGGTTCCTATTAATTTAACTAATCTATACTATATTATAAAGTATTTGACCAAAAACTCTTAAAAACAACTTTTTAAGCTTTAGTTACTGTTATTCAATGTTAATTACTTAATTTTTAAGATTACAAGTAAATTATGCGTAAGTACAACATATTAAAGCTTCATCTTTAAATTCGTGTAAATAACTACAGATAACTATAATCAACTACAGGATAAGTATCTATTTTTAAATATAAAAAATTCTAAAATATGATTAAGATAATTATTGACTTATAACAAATAAAATAATTATATTATTAAACCAAAAAAAGATTATTTGGTTATTAAACCTAAATTAAATTATGATAAAAAAAACTGAATTAAACAAATTAAACAAAAAAAGAGAACTTTTAATTGAAATCCTAAAATCTTTTTCTCAAAACTACATAAAACCATTAGAACATCGATAGAAACAAAAATTAAAATGAAACTTAAAATGTAGGTATATATCTCGCTGCATTGCGCGAGTACCCTTCTAGTTGTTTAAAGAGCAGATACCATGAATATTCAATATTATATTTTTACGATTTTTAAATACTAGTAATTAATATCCCACTCAAAAACAAAATACAAGTAATATCGTATTTTTGTGTATAATATATGGAAACGTTTTCGACAATATTATTTCGTTTAAAAAAAAATCTAAGATGGCAATGTTTCGTATTTCATAGTTCTTTTTCATAAAAACACGTAAAAGAAAAAAAATATGATTGATGTATCATTTTCACCCAAATCTACGAAATCAAATCAATTATATTTTTTTAATCGTGAATTTTGGGGGCAGTTTATACACCGATTAATGATCGATAAGATTTTTCAGTAAATCCCGAAGAGGCTTAACTAGTAGCACATCAACCCACGTGGTTATCAAACTTATAATTTATTGAAACAATGTTGTTTTGTTTCTTTTATGGAATGAAACGAACTCTCTACTTTTTAGGCTAGAAAACGTAAGCATCAATCTTATCTTCTCATCTCCTACTCCATATGATATTTTCCGAGTCCGTTGGTTTATTTCAAAGTTCTAAATGGGTGAAGCGCGACATGACATGGCGCAACAGTAAGATCGAATATCAATATTTAGGAGTCACGATGAAGCCATAAACTTTTTCAGAGCGTGTCTTAAGTGGCAACTCTGTGTATCCATAAACACATGTTATGTGGATTAATAGGATATGCATCTGCCATCACGCCACGCCATTTAGAACATTGGTTTACTTGGGTTTAAAGGATCGACTATACATACTACTAGGCATGTGTCTTTCGCCGCCAAAAGCTTTCCAACAACTTTCTCGACGATAATGTAAGTTTTCGGGTGGGTTTCACGACAATTTCCTATCCTATGAAGATCCGTCGGGAATCTATGCCGACAAATCGTCAATGGATGTCGGAAAAAGCAAAGAAAATCCAAAATAAATTATATAATTAGTTCTTTATATAGTAATCTCTCCATGATTACCAAAGGTTGCCGAAAGAACTTGGGGAAAACATAAAAACCAAAAGTAAACGTTTATTCATCCATTAGTAAGCCCACGGTGATCAGCAAAAGTATGTCGAAGGATTTTTAGAAAAAACTATAAATGAAAATAAACTTTATTAATTCTTCGATAATCTTTTAGTGATCAACGAAGGATTGTTGATGGATACTAGAAAAAACAAAAATAATATGTATTCATCTTTCGATAGTCTCTCGGTTTATACATATGATAATGGCTCAAATAAACTTGTACACGACCTTGGCTCTAATGGGGCCTTCACGGGTTCACACAACTTATTTCGGCACTTGCTAAATTGAGTTGTTTTCGAGTAAAGCATCTTAATAGATTATTTTGGTTGGTAATTGGGCTTTAAATAATACGGTTCCTAATCTTTAGCTAAAGAACATTTGGCAATTGTCGGTGAAAAATCCATCAGCAATCCATCAATGATATAACTCAAGTTGAATAATTCTCAAATATCTTAAAGATTTTTCTTTAAGATATTTTTTTATTGATTGGTCTTTAACCCCCTTTTTTCTCGTTTAAAATCTATTTGAATTCTTTATTCGGATCCGTGAGACAATTGAAGTGGTGTCCTTTAGCAATCCGTCGGTGAAATATGTTGATAGCAATTAATCCTTAATTTGGTGAATCTGAGTTCTCAATGATCCTTTGCTAAAAGTGTGTGGCCTTCGGCAATACGTCGGGACTCTTCAACAATGCGTTGAAGGCTTTCTATATTGTCGTGACACTTATACGACCATCATATAATAGTATTAGATAACATCATTTTTGTATTCAGGAATACACAACAGTGTGGCCACTAAGTTTATAGAGTTGATTTTCTGCAGTCACAATTTGTCAGAATTATTTCGGCCATAGCATGAGACACCCTTAAAAAATTTATTTTTGTTTAACTTCAATAAAATTATCTAACATGGATAATTAATAACATTTCGTGAAACTGTTTTCATCTCTTCCTGTTATCTTTTATTAACCATTTCCATCATTTAATTTAATTTAAAATATGAAAATAACATAATGAAAAATATGTGCTTAATAAATCATTTCATTGTAACTATCTCGTTTAAAAAGCATATATAGCACTTTTCTTCTTCTTCTCTCCCTATATATAAATTTAAGATGATGAGAATAATAGTTTTTAGACTAAATTACAAATTTCGTCCATGTTAGTTATGTGAAATTTTGGATTGCGTCTCCGAATGAAAAAATTGCATGTATGATTATCGTAGTTTCATTTTTGTTACAAATTGGGTGATTTACCCTAACTTTATTAACTTAACCTTCGTTAAATCAGGTGTCTTTGGTAAGTACCGGTGGAAGATTATCGTAGTTTCATTGGCTCGAGACATATTAGCCATTCCTATTTCTACCGTCGCCTTGGAATCGGCATTCAGTACCGGTGGAAGATTGGTAACTCCACATCGTAGTCGACTTCATCCAGAAACATTGGAGGCTTTAATGTGTGCTCAAATTTGGTTGTTAAATGAAATACGAGGTAACCGTATATTTGTTTTTAGTTATAAGTTTTTATTTTAGTTTTATAGTTTAATCATTTTATTTTTATTAATAATATATTGTGTTGTTTATATAGAAACTTGTTCTGATGAGACCGAAGCATATTGCCGTACTATTGAGTATGATTATGACGTGGAAGAGGTAACTATACTACTATTGACAAATATTATGATGTATTTATCTATTTAGTGTTTTACATATATTTTATTTTATAGGAAACTAAGGAAAATGGAAGCTTGGGTTGACGAGTTTGGCGTTTGGGAGTTTTTATCGTTATGTTAGTTGGATAATCCTTAAGACAATTTGTTTGTAATTTGGTTGATCATTTTGTGATTGTTTGTAAAACTTACATTGTTTTGGTTTGATCATGTTTATGTGGTCTAATGAACTACTTTGTTTTGGTTTGATTTATTACAAGTTGTTATTGCTTCAATTTTTGTTTCAAAATTTTGCATTTTTTCTTGTTTGGGTTCGGTTTCGGGTTCGGTTTCAGGTAAAACCAACGGGTAACGGTGATTTTTTACTTAACGGGTTCCCCAACGGGGATCGGGAAAACCGCGGGGACCCGACGGGGATCCCCGATAAGATCCCCAACGGGGATCGGGACGGGGACTGTTTTTCTTATCGGTTTCGGGGACGGGGAGACCAATCCCCGGCCCGAACCCGCCGCGTTGCCATCCCTATTGGTAACTTGCTATTTTTTTCATTTTCAATTAAAAACTTAAATAGTTTGTAATGATATATTCTATATTAATGATTATAGGGTCGGGTTCAAGGAAAAACGTCAAAAAAGAACTGAAAAACACCCTGGAAGCCCTCCATCTGGACAGGATGCACAAATGCATACTGGAAATTTGTAACATGCATTTGTGCATATTCACTAACGCAAAAATACATAAATAGGCGAAAAATTCGAATGAATAAATAATCAAAAATATTGTTTCCCTATATCTCAATTGGTCAAATTCGAAGCACATATCTCCTTTCGATGAATGCCCGGAAGAATTTAAATAATGAATATGAATATTATTCAAATTTTGAGACAAAAGAACTCCTTTTCTATCATTATATCAAAATATCTATGCATTGGTGCATAGGAAAAAAAATAGTTTCAACCGCTTGTATACATTTGTGCATATCGTCCGGATGGAGGGCTCCCATGGTGTTCTTCAGTTTTCTTTTTTTTAGCATTTTCCTTTGAACCTCCATTAATAATTCTATATGTATATATATTGTTTAGACTGACATGAAATCATGAATCACCCTCCCATCCTTCATCATCTCTGGCATGAACTAGGGCACATCTTTATTATCTCCAGCCAACTACCCCGCCACATCCCCATATTCTCTGCCAAGAACTCTCAAGCTCCATCTCCACCTTCAAAGCAAGAAATCAAATAACACCCAAACACATGTGTTAGAAAAATGGAACCAAACAGATTTGGAAACCATGCATCTCTTTTAGATTCTAATTCCAATCAAGTTGGATATTGTTGACTTGAACGATTTCTTGTTAAAACTATGATTAAAATTAGTATTTTGCTTATTATTTGCAAATTTATTTTATGATAGTGTTTTGAGGAGCCTGTAAGATTCTTTTTGCTATGGCCTATGGTCTATGGGTGTTTTGTGATTGAAATTGATTGTCCATTGATACTATTATCATCATAGCCAAATGGTTTGTATAATATGTTCCACTAAGGCTTTCCTTCAACACTTGGGACACATATATATACATCTTACTATCATCATCATAGTAATAAAAAAAATTAAGGGTAGCAAACACCATGTATGCCAAACAATAGGACAAGATAACGAAGAACGTCCTAACAACGTCCAACTAAACAGAATCAAGAGTGGAGCAAAAGAAACAACCTAATCCAACAAAAAAAACCAAAAGGATTTCATATATTGAGAGTAATTCAAGTTTATCGAGTATATGGATCTGAAAGAAGAACTTATAACATCGTCTTTCTCAATCTAGAAACCATGGATTTGTTGAGGTTATTCGATGATTTTGGAAACCATTTCCACCAGAAATATGGTCGTAGATAGTGAGTCGGACAGGGGCGGATGTAGAGTGTAATAGGGAGGAGGAGGACAGAACCCCACTGAAAAAGTAATTTTTTTTACTAAGGTTGAAAAAAATAATTCACAAAAACTACTTTGACTCCCCCAGTCAAAAATCAAGAGGACCCCACCTTTAATTAGAGGAGATCTCCAATCTCATCCATAACCCAGCCTCTCTCGCCGGCCATTGCATCCTGCCTTCATCGTCCGTCCATCATCCTCATCCAGACCTGATTTCTGATTTCCAGACGTGAATTTTGTTGCTACTTTGATCTCCATCGCATCGTGTTCTCGATTTCCATCGCATATCCTCTCCTACCTCGATTTTTGATATATGAGTTTCTAAGCTTTGTTTAACTTCGATTTATGGTATTTCTTTGCTTATCAATTTCTGGTGTTTCCATCGCAGATCGTACTCCTACCAGAATCGTTGATAATTTTTAGATTTCTTCCATTAGGGTTTGCATAAATGTTAGATTTCTTCATTTTTGAGTTTGATTTCTGATTGTTGATGGTAACAACTTCGATTTCTTCATACAGATTTCTGATTTTTGAGCTTTGATTTCTTCTATTAGGGATTGCATAAAAGCCATAAACACTTCAATTTCTTCATATAAATTGTTGATGTTTTGAATTTTTTTTATTTCTACTTGCTTGCTTGGTCAATCTATAAGATGAAACAACTTCAATTTTTGAGTTGCTTCTTGGTCAATCTCCAGCATGAAACAACTTCAAAAAAAATTATTTCTCACTATAGAGTTGTTGCTTATTTTGCTGTTCTGTTGTTTTTGCACTTTTGCTTGCTGCTTGGCTGTTTGGTGATGGAAATATGGAATTAATATTGCTTGATAATGGAATCATGGAATTAATATTTATTAGACTGTAGACAGACAGTAGAAAAAATGGAATTAATATTATGTTATTTTGCACTTCTGTTTGTTGTTTGGCTGGTTTGCACTTTTGCTTACTGCTATCTAATTTATTTATATATGATATATTTGTTGACCATTAACCCAATTAATATTTATTAGACCGTGGTTTTGATTTTTTATTTTGTTTTGCTAGAAAATGGAAAGTTTCCTGAAAAGAAAGGCCCAGTGCCCAATCTTCCTTTGCCGCCTAAGGAAGTTAATTTGAATAATCTTCCTTCTGATCCACCTGAAAGGAAAAGAATTTACAGTACCACTCTAATCAAAGAGATGAAATCAGACGAAAGTACTTGATTAAAAGACCGTGTCAAGCACGTGGTCACGACTTTCCAAGAAGAATAATAGGAAACAAGCCAAGACGTTTTAACCCGGCTTGGTTTGATCAATACGACAGTTGGTTGGAGTATAGTATAAAAGCAGATAAAGCTTTTTGCTTATGTTGTTACCTGTTTAGAGACTAGTGTGGCGGACAAGGTGGGAGTGATGCTTTTTTAATTTAAGGCTTTCGTAGTTGGAGTAAATCTGAGAGATTGGCTACTCATGTGGGCCACATTAATAGTTTCCACAATAGAGCTGTTAAGAAAGGTGAGGACTTAATGAGAGAAGATCAATCAATTGTCGTTGCCTTAAATAGACAAACTGGTATTCAAAATAAGGAATATCATATTCGGTTGAATGCTTCGGTTGATGATGCTAGATTTATGTTAAATGGTGAATTACCTTTCCGTGGTCATGATGAGTCGCAAACGTCTCTTCATAGGGGAAATTTCTTGGTAATTAATAAAATTAATTCGTGATCAAAATGAGTTTATCGGTAATGTTATATTAGGAAGTGCTCCCGAGAATAATCTAATGGTGTCGCCAAGTATCCAAAAAGATCGTCCACTACTTTGCACAAGATATGTGAAGGACATGTGACAGACACAAATGCTTTATCTCTTAAAACTGCGGTTGAATTCCTATTTGCTGAATATGATTTGAGTTTGAAAAAGGAGAAAGTACAAGAAACCATTGGTAGCGGTGAAACTGAAACAGGTAGTGGGTTAAATCAAGAGCTTTCTCTTGGAAGATCTTGAGATACACGGTAGGGTTCACACTACAAAACACTTATGAGTTTGGTTGATTTTTTCCATCTGTTATTGAGGTTCTTCCGTATGTTGAAGATGTGTGCGAGAATCCTTACAGTCAACGACAAGAAAATGGTCTTCAAATATTTTTCCAATCATTTGACGGTGTGTTTTATTTGCACTTGATGTTGCATATTTTGGGGGTCACAGAATCATTGTCACAGGCTCTTCAGAAAAAAGGATCAAGATATCTTGAATGTTGTTTTATTGGTGAAATCAACCAAACGACAATTGCAACAATTCAGAGTTGATGGATTTGGTCGGCTTCTTGAGAAAATCTCTTCTTTTTGCGAAAAACATGATATCAAAACGGTAAACATGGAGGAAATTTATATCAATCCAAAGAGTCGAAGACACAAGACAAATATCACATTTCGACATTATTACGAGTACGAATGTTTTAACACGGTTATGGATATGCAACTTCAAGAGTTTGGTGACAGATTTGATGAGGTAAGTTCCAAATTGCTCATTTGTATGGCCGCTTTGAATCCTCATTACTCATTTTGTGACTTTGACCCATCAAAGTTACTAAGGTTGACGGAGTTTTATCCTAATTATTTTACCAATAACGAAAGAACGACTCTTTAGCACCAACTTCAACTCTACATTGAGAATGTCCAACATGATGACTTATTTCTAACTTGAAAGGCATATCCGAGCTTGGTAGAGTGATGATTGAAACAAGGAAACATATTGTGTTTCCTTTGGTTTATCGATTATTGAAGCTTGCATTGGTTTTGCCTGTTGCAACCGCAACAGTTGAGAGATGCTTTTCTGAAATGAAGCTTGTGAAGTCGGTTTTGCGCAATCGGATTTGTGACGACTTTTTGAATGCATGTGTAATATGTGCGGTAGAAAAGAATTACTTGCTAAGGTTACAAATCAAGATGTAATGACTCGTTTTCAAATGATGAAAACCAATAGAAATCAACTTATGTAAGCACTTATTATTAATTATAATGATATGATTTTGGACTTTTCGTACATGTAAATTTATGGAACTGCAGTCTATAAAATTCTTGGATTCGCCACTTGAGCCGGAGATGAGGACTTATCGGAGATAGGGAGAGACGGGAGTCGACTGTCAAGGAAAAAGTGACGACAATTGTGTTGCTATTGTTCTTGATTGTTACTATTGTTGTTTACTATGGAGATGGAGATGATGATTATTTTGTTGTTGCTGACTGCTGCTAGTGTTGTTGACAAAGGAGATGAAGACCATATCAAAGAATCAATTATGGTGATACGAACTCCGACCTCCTCCCCGTCACAAGAGGCGGATCTACATTTTTTGATAATTGGGGGTCGAAGATTAAGTAACACAATTTTTTTTAATTCAAATGGATTCCAAAAAAGATCATTCAAATTAGCTTTCATACTCATGGAAGGAGGAAAGTTTGGTTGGGAAATATTACAATCGTTACCATCAATACTGGTTTCTATAGTTGGTGTTATTTTCCTAAAAAACATTCCATTTTTCTAGTGAATTAAGAAAACAATTATCAATGAGTCATCAATTAATAATTAACAACTAACAATTAACAATTACAAATTAAAAAATGACATAGTAAATTAACAATTAGGTATCAACTATTAAACTCTAGTCATAACAATTTTAAATTATTTGAGGGTTCAAAAAAAAATATTCTAAAAATAAATTAAATATAGCATAGAAAACACTTGTCTTCAAAGTTAACGGGATCATTTAACCTACCCCCCCCCCCCCAAAAGCCAAAGAATAGATTTGTCATTGCCCGTCACCAAACCCCTCACCATGTCCGGTGAAACCTCATGTACTCATAAAACAACTCCTTCGACGAAGCATATTTCGGTGGATTTACTAGTGAGGGATTTTTTTTGAAGTCTATAATATTTATATACGACGAATGCAACAATTAAACTCATACACCATCCTTACCTTTGATGAAGTTTGAACCTCTGACCTCCTAGGAGGTCATGAAGGTAACCAAACGAGGGAAATCAATAATGACCAGAGAACTTGATAAATCTGGCAGCGATGGAAGGGTCTGCAGAAGATGTTTGAAATTGAAGGTGAGGTTGTCAGAGATAAAAGGGGAAGGGAAGCGAGCCGACCAGGACTTTGGGGAAGGATACTATGAGCTGTAAGTCAAGACATATATTGATAGATATATATTATTTCTATATTTTTGATGGAAAAACTAAGTAAAATGAGCGGAGCATCCTTCATTTAACAGAATCAACTAAACGACATCATGGCTAGGGACCTAATCCATAACAAAGTTGAAACCACGATGATCATATGTGTAATTATTTTGTTTAGGGGACCCAATCCAAATTTGTAATTTACTCTAGTTTTAATAAGAAGGTGAAACACTTCAAAACTTTTGGATGAATTGTTTTTTTTATTTAACAGCTAAAAAAATTAGGACCTTTAACAATCTTTGATTGATAGCCGGAAAACAAAAACAAATCTTCAACTACATTCTTCTTCACCTTTATATTATCATCCAGCCACCTACTTGAAATTTTACATATCTTCGAATACTTTTACATGTATGAATTTGTTAAATAGGGGTACAATTAGTGAGATCCATTGATCATTGAGACCATGCGTCCTTTCAAAATGTTAAACAATGCATATGAATATGTAGTGTTGTTTCACGATATTAATAAAAAGTAGACACGTTAAAAAATCACATTGAGAAACTACATGGAAAAATTGATTATCATGATTCTCAAGTTTTTTTTATGGTTCTCATTTCATTAGCTCCTTTTATTTATAAATATATCCGTCAATACAAAATTTTAAATCACCTATTTTTCAATCTTCATTTTATTCTCTGTATCAATTATTTATACACTATTATTTTGTTTAATATACAATTATTTAATCTATTTTTATTCTCTTTATAACAAAATGATGATTTGTGCGCAAAGGACATGGAGTTTTGTATTCCAATTTATGGTCAAATTAAAAAGAGTTGTTCAAAATGTCAATAGATGGTTCTCCTTCATAAGTCAACTACCAAATACATTGAAATCGTGGGCAGCAATCATTCAGAAAGAAACCCTTTCTTGCAGGCCATTCTATATTATATATAATGCCCAGAATCGCACATATATACGTTTGCAGCTTTCAGTCACCAGCATTTTGGAATGGTCGTATAGATGGAGAAAGAGATGAAATACGACGAGATTTTTGCTCGAAGCTTCAGTAAACACGACCAGAAAAGATTCGGGTACGCTGCATTGGTCAGTTGCTTCATCGTCATGTGGTGTTTATGCACTGTCTTCAAGCCTTACCTTGCTCCTCTACCTGTTTGTAAGTCGTTTTATATGTCACCCTTTCCATAATTCCATAAAGCAACGTATAATATATATATATATATAGAGGAAAGTTCAAATGTGAACTCATTTTTGGTTGTGAACATGAGGACGAATCTCAGCCACTTATCCGGTCAATAAAGGCGGCTTTGACTTGGTTCCCCTCCTTTAATAATCTCCACCCTCCCATGAATCGCGTCAATCCTCCGTGATCGCGTCCACCATAACCGAAGATGTGTGGCTGAGATTCGTCCTCACGTTCACAACAAAAAATGAGTTCACATTTGAACCTAACCCTATATATATATATATATGGGCGGGTTCATATAAGGACGGTAACAATTTATGAGAATGCGAGGAGCTTTTTTCATGTACAAGATCACATGTGATTTTACACTAAGGGCCCGTTTGGTTGGGGGGATTTGAAGGGATTTGGAGGGATTGGGATTTCAAATAAGTCATTCTCAGTGCGAACTCTGATGATTTTCTTGAAATTATACTGTACTATATCTTAATATTTATGCCAAACACTGCAGTCAAATAAGTTGTCATGTCAGTAATCTGAGAACTATCCCCAATACAATGGATTGGATTGAAATCCCAATCCCTCCAAATCCCTTCAAATCCCTCCAACCAAACACGCCCTAACTGTAGCGGGCCACTTTAATTTTGGGGCCACTTATGTCGCATGGAAAGTCGTCCGTATCATTTATGATTTTGTACAAAATCACATATGATTTTGTACATGAATCATATGTGATTTTGTACATGAAAATTTTTATGTACAAAAATGATTGGCTGAGGATTGTCCTCGTGTTCTCGTAAATTGTTACCGTACTCGCATGAACCTTCCTATATATATATATATGGAAAACTATATTGCTTTATATGGACGTTTTCAGACTGTAGACCATAGTTGATATGAGTCAGCTCGTCAAAGAGGTTGGCTAGAATAAATATCCTCCATGATATATAGGTTGGAAACTCTCTTTTTATCTTTTTAAGGACTCTTTTTGAAAGTAATATAATAAAGTTCTACATATTTCGTGATGGTATGAAAACCTTGATCCACCACTTTAGGGACCAAGGACTGACCTAAAGTGTGTCAGTGGCACGTGCCACCGTATTATTCCTCCGTCAAAGGGTTAAAAGATTTAGGTTCGTGAAAGGTGGTATCGTATTAATTTATTATGTGTCACCGTATGTAGGGGTGAGCATCAGAATCGGGTACCCGTCCTTGGAACCGGAACCGTTTCGGAACCTGCCGGTTCCGGAACCGGAATCGACGTGATTGGTTCCGGTTCCTAAAATACGGAACCGATCAGCACCGGTTCCGGTTCCAGTTCTCATTTTTTTGGAATCGTTACCCGCTGGGTACCCGCTATCCACCACTTTTTAAATAAAAAATATTTTATATATTTATAAATAATAAATAATAACTCAAACTTTCTAGTTTGTTTATGTAATAATTAATTTTTATCGGATTAGTTTTGACCATTTGTTGTATTTATTACTTTAAGTCGGTATTTTGAAGTTTATAACTATATTTTTATCGTATGCAATATAATTTTTTTTTTTTAAAGTTGAAGTCGGGTACCCGTTACCGGAACCAGTTCCCATCGGTTTCGGTTCCGGTTCCAAAATATAAGGAACTGGTGCTAGCGGTTCCAGTTTCATGGAAATGGTCGGGTACTCGGTTATGCTCATCCTTAACTGTATATATTTTAAACTAATACAAGTTTTCTTTGGTAGAGTTGGTTTGCAAGATTTTTATTTCACCTTAGACCTAAATTCGAGTCTTGTTAGTGTCATTTTCTTAATCAAATTGTTTCAACATTTGAAATCTTTTTTCATATATTTAATTTTTTTATAGTTAAATTGTATCACGAAATTTCTATGTACGCCTTTGTACTTTGAGATAATCTCAATTCTGTGTAGCTTGGTGCAGGAGTCTCACATCTTTTTACCTTTTATTTGATTTTTTTATTTATTTTTGTAGTGAATGTTAGGCTGACAATTGCCGATGGGCTCAAATTGGTGATGGGCACCCAAGAAACGCGTAAACCGCAACGGCCATGTAAGTGCAAATGATATTATTTGTTAAGGAAGCACTCCTTGATTTTTTATCCATTAAATTCAAAATCTATTAAGTTGTCTTTAATATTAAGTTATCTTTTTAGTTTTTGTCATACACAAATAACTTGAATAATAAAAATTACTGTTTTAACCTTCTTTTAACATAAACATTGAACGAAAATAAAATGTTTGATAAATATTTTAAACGACAAAAAATTTAAAGTAATATGAATATTTAAAATAACATAAATAATATGAATTCAACAAATTCATAACATGATATTTACACTACAAAACTAAGCACTATCAACGCCGAAAAAAAACTGTAGCTAGTCCGTTATGACCGGTTCCATCGCTGATAGTCCGTAGGCCAAAAGAACGTGGGTAACGCTATCAGGAACGAACATATCGCACCATTAGCGACGGATTAGCGATGATCACTTATCAGCGACGGATTAGCAAGGGAATTTACCAGCAATGAATTAGCGACAGTTCCTAATAGCAAGGAGCGATGACATCTTTTAGCGATGGATTTTATAGCGACGGATCTGCAAAGACTAATAGTGATGGATTTGCGAGGGATTAGCAACGGATTGACTCATGTGTTTTTCGGTCAGTCCGTCGCTAATCCGTTACTAATTAGTGACGAATTAGCAAGGCATTGGCCACTCCGTCGATAATCCCTCACTAATTAGCGAGGGATGTGTTTTGTAGTCAATCCCTCGTTGATCCGCCAAGAATTAGCAAGAGATGAAATTTGTTGCTAATTTCCTTCACTAATACGCAGTTTCCTAGTAGTGTTAATAACTTTAAAATATACTTATAACAATTAAGTATCATTATTTGGTTACAATCATAATTTTGGAAAATATCATAACTTAATGCATTAAGCTAAGATGACCTAACTTACCATGTTAAGCCTATTTCTTAGTATTAAGCAAAATCAAACACCGTAGTAGAAACTTAATCAATTAAAGTCACTACACGTTAAAGTTTATTATTAAGCTAAAAACAAACACCCTTGGAGAATTGACATCCTTGGAATCGTTAGTACTTTTGTAAAATATATAGGAGAGTTATTGTACTTTTGCCATACATAAACGAAATCATTTATCAATGACGTAAATGAAATATTTTTGCCACGTATTATTTCGTAGGATTTTTACTAGATGATCACATTATTAGTAAACTTCAAAATGGCATGAGACGTGGCGTGACGACGAGGTCAAGCCTCAAAGTCTTACACGCCACGTCGAGGACATGGCGTTTTTCAGGTATGACATAACGCGACAAATTTGTATGTGATATATAGAATTATATATTTACATATATGTTTTCTATATATTATCTAATCAGATAATGATATTAAAATTTTACATTCATATTAGAAGAGGAAAATCATATAATTATTATAAAAATAGTTTTTGATTAAATACTTAAAATAGAACTTATAAAAGTAATTTTACTACTACTTCATTTTAATCGTGAGTCAATCACGTCTATGAATTCGTGAAATTGTGAGTGATATGATTAGATAAATCAATAGAAGTATAAAATATAAAGTTAAAAATGTAAAAAACACAAAAGATAAAAAGAAATTTGAAAAAAAAAACACGTTTTATAAAAAACGTGTGCCTCAAGGCATCATGGCATAAGCCACGCGATACAGAAATGCTATGGGTCAGTTCGTAATTATCGAGACTCGTCTTGCATGGCGCACCTTTTTGAACACTGTTTACTCGAATAAGACCCACAAAACAAATTAACTTTGAAATTTCTGATGATTGTCTATAGATGTAGGAATAAAGGAAACAAGGCTACTATGCAACACAACGAAACCAAGATCAGATACCTGCGTGATGAATGGCGATGTAAGGATTCAAGGGAATTCTTCCACCATATTCGTGCTTTCTTCGCATGTCGGAAATGCTTCATGGACTATAAAGCCTTATGCACGTAAAGGTGATGAAAGTGCAATGCAAAGCGTAACAAATTTCTCGATAACAACAATCCAAGAACATGCCGAAACCATGCCCAAATGCACCAAAATGCACAACATACCAGCCATTGTTTTCTCGGTTGGTGGGTACGGTGGGAATAACTTCCATGCCTTCACAGATGTCATCATCCCTCTCTATACAACTTCTCGAGAATTCAATCGAGAAGTACGGTTTCTCGTGGCCAACAAACGTTCTCAATGGACTTCCAAGTTCCAAGAAGTGTTGGACAACCTATCGAGGTATGAAATCATTGATATTGATAACGACAACGAAGTACATTGCTTCCCAAGTATGATCATAGGTCTTAAAAAGGAAGGCCGAAAAGAGCTACACACCGATTCAATGAAGAATTTTATGCGGTTTTTGAGAAGTTCCTACTCATTGGAGCGATCGACCACCATAAAATTAACCAACAACACGATCAAAAGACCCCGACTCCTAATAGTTTCAAGACAAAAGACCAGAGCTTTTATGAACCTAAACGACATGCTCCATGCAGCACAAGAGATGGGATTCGAGGTGATCGTGACCGAAATGAATGCAAATATGTCTCAGGTTTCAAGACTTGTGAACTCATGTGATGTGATGATGGGGGTTCATGGTGCAGGGGTAACCAACATGGTGTTTCTGCCTGAAAATGGTGTAGTTATACAAGTGGTTCCATTAGGGAAGATGGAGTGGTTAGCAAACACTTGTTATGGAGAGCCTTCAAAGGAAATGGGGTTGAAATATTTGGAGTATAAGATAAGCGAAAGGGAGAGCACGTTGATAGACCAATACCCACATAACCATCAAGTGCTCACGGATCCAATTTCAATTCAAAAGAAAGGATGGGGTGCTTTTAGATCGATTTATTTAGTTAAACAAAATGTAAAGCTTGATGTGGATAAGTTCAAAGATATATTGTCAAAAGCCCTTGAACTTCTTCACTAGTAGAAGTACTTTTTCTTTTTCATTTTTGTTAATAACACACACTAAAATAGACTTCAAAGTATCATTATAATTATGACTTTGTATATCGTTGTAATTTAAGCCATACCAAATATCCTACGTTAAAGGTTATGACTAATTTGTGCTTTTCTTCCTGGTTCTTCATCTTTACTTAAGCTCTTACCAAATAAAAGTTCAACCTCTTGGTCATCTCTTCCCTTTTTTTAGAAGAACTATCGACCAACTCATTAGCTGATTCTTGTGGCAGGTATGGTACGTGTATTGGTGGATGTTGGTTGTAAATTACTTCGTGTTGGAGTCACTTTGGCCGCCGAATGAAAATGAGTGTTGTACCACCATTCTGCGAGGGACGACCATACACTCCAATGTTATGGAAATTGACTACACATACATCTCAAATAAGTCCCCAAACACATATTTATAACCTCAGTGTTTTACCGATCTTATTCTAGATGGTAATCCAAAGAAAGATGAAACTCCGTTCCATGAACGGAAAAGAATTCCTTCCAAAATTGACTTTCGAAAACCGGATCCTTGTCACTCATGATACTCCTTGGCCCACTTAAACAACTGTGAAAGGGTGTGAAAGATCCATCAAATAGGCATATTTTCTCAATTTGTCGACTGGCACAATAATAAGATATTTTCCTGTTGATTTAGGCAGCCCAAAAATAAAAATCCATGGAAAGATCGAGTGATACCTCCTTTGGAATAGGTAAAGGTTGTACTAAGCCTACAAGTATCCTTGGTTCATACTTGGCATACTTGAAATTATCTAACCTCTTATCTCATATCCTTTGTTGATCCCGTCTAGAACAAGTTTTTAACCCTCTTTAGAGTTATATCCCTCCAAAAAAATGACCATGATTAAGTGATGCATGTTTCTAATAGATAATCATCATTTTCAGGTTCTTGTCTGGCCCTACAATAATATCATCATTCTTTCTATTACCTCGGTATTGGTTCTTCTTGTTTTAACTAATGTACCAACTCTATCAGGCTCTTATATAACTTGTAACTTGCTTAACCAGCTCTATAAGATCATTTGATACTACTGAAATTTCCATTTGCAACATCTCATCTCTTTGAACCCTTGATAAAGCATCAACAACTACATTCTCCATCCTACTTTTGTATACAATCTCATAATCAAAACCCATCGATTTGGACAACTAAAACTGTTTGAATAAAGTTGATATCTTTTGTTATGCGAGCTACTTACAAATTTTTTGATATCTTCTACTGATGAAATGTCTACCCATCAAGTATTGTTTCCATTTTAGACGACAAATACAATGGCTAATTATTCTTTCTCATAGACAAAAAGTTTTAGACATTTAGGACCCAATGCATTGCTAATAAAAGATAATGATAAATGTTAAACTTAATATTTTGTATATTGAGATCACCAATATTGAAGAATGAAGAGTCAAAGCTAAAAGTCAACAATCAACAAAAGTCAACAATTGAGGAGCTTACTTGCTTTATTAGGTGTAGGCATAAATAGCTTTGTTTACTTGTAATTCTAAGAAGAGTTCATGTGTATTATTCTAGTTAGAGGTTTAGAGAGAGAAAATATGTATCACTCTCATTATAACTTTCTCTCTTCTAGGATTATCAATATACAGGATGATTGCTTCTTGATCTATAGTGTTTGATTACATTGTTACTTGATGAATATGAGATTAAAAATTGGTATTAGAGCAGAAATCGTGTATTGATTGTGTTTGGAACATCAATTTCTTGGATGATTTTGAAGAAAATGGAGTCCTTGAAAAATTGTGACTGTATTAATGGATTTTTGGTGATTTTGATATTTCTTGATTGAATTGTTGATTCTAATCATCCCTGTTTTCATATAGGATCAATCTAAGTTGATTTCATTTTGCAATTGAAGATTTAATCAAGAACTTTGGAAGATTTTCTGTTTTTAAGTTCTTGAGTTCGAATGAATGGGTTTTGATTTTCAGACAAATTCGTGTTTTTTGATCATTGTTTGTTCATTAAATGTGTCTGTGTTACAAAATTGATCATAGAAGTGCAATTGTAATTGGGTTTTTGCAAGTTTAGAAATATCATATTTGAATAGTTTGATTTTTTGGACCAGATCTGTGTATGTCGTATGTTCTTCAGGATGTTGCAGGATTTGAGTTTGTCGCATGATCTGAGTGTTTGGAGTTTTTATCGCAAAAAAAGGTATTTCTTGTGAAGGTTATCGCATAAGCTTTATGCGATATATTTAAGTTATCGCATAAGCCTTGTGCGACATACAGTGATATCGCAAGATACTTGATTTTTCAGCAATAAGAGAGGATATCACAAATCCCTGATGTGATAGTTCAGTGTTATCGCATATCAATGTTGCGAAATACATGCTTAGTTTTGTGCGACATCAGGGGTTACGATAGAAGTGTTCTGACAAGTGAATTCATCGCACAAGGGGTGTGCGACAAGTAAGGATATCATACAAGACTTTTGTGACCTCTTACTATTTCATTCCATGCTTTGTTCGATATATATATGTTTGATGATTCTGTGTTCGACTTTCTAATTCGACTTTCTGAGTTTGACTTTTAGAGTTGACTTATCAGAGCTTGACTTTCAAGTTTGAATTCTATTAAAAGTTTCAGATCTTCCAATAATCAATACTGATTAACGATCATTTCTATCAGGTAGCGATGTCTTCTCAGTATTATGATTTACTAAAGCAAAATTCTAACCTGAATGAAAAGATTGTAGGTTTGGAGACTAAGTTGGAAAAGAAACATGATGTGGTTCTAAGACTAAATGAAGAAAATGCTCAAAATTTAAGTTGGGCAACTGGTTTACAAGAGGAGAAGAAAAGGTTGAGAGAAGAAAATGAAGGTTTGAAAGAAAATATATTTGAATTAATAGGAAAGTGTGTGAATTAAGAAAGTGAGAGGGGTGAATATGCTTGTAAATGTGAAGGTGTTTTTGAGACTAAGATAAAAAGTTTTCAAAGTGAAAGAAAGTCGTTTGAGATGAAAATTGTCGAACATTCAACAAAGATATCAGATTCTGAAAAAGATCTTGAGATTGAGAGAGGAGAGATTGAGAAAGAAAGAAGTGTTTTTAAGAATGAAAGAAAGATATTTGATAAAGAAAGAAAAGGTTTTGAGATTGAAAGAAAATCTTTTGGCATACAGATTCTTGAACTTTCAAATAAAATATTTGTCGAAAAAAATTCTTTTGAAAGTGAAAAAAAATTGAGAAAGAAATTTTTGAGTTTTCCAAGAAATTGTCTAAATTAGAAACAAAGTTTGTAACTGATATGAGATTTGACTTTCAAACGAAACATGATTTAATTTTTGAAGAAATAAATGCATTTCCTGACAAAATCAAGAAACTTGAACAGATAATTTTTAAAACTAATCATATGGTTAAAGAAAATTCAGAAAAGAGTTGAGTTATCTAAATAGTTTAGTCTCGATATTACTATTCTTTCTACGTATATCGACTCAACTGATTCTGTATTTTCTTACGAAACTGCTTCAAGTTCAATTCATGTCGATACTTCTTTCTCTCCAAGTAGTTTATGTAAGTATTAATATTTTTCAACTGTCGAATCAAACCATTATCCAAACAAGTACTACAAATCTAATGATTTTTCAAAATATTGGACTCATGCTTCTAATATGTTTCACAAAGATCATGTTAATAGTTCATATTATCATTTTAAGAAAGTGAAAATGGTTTGAAGAAGAAATATCAACTACAGATTAGAAGCATGAGTCCATATTTTGAAAAATGAATCTTGTAGTTGATGCAAAATCATTTGTTTCCAAGACTTATTTGTCTTGTTTCGTCTATTGTATAAATCAACTAATTAGTCTGAGTTGAGAAAAGATTTCATGTTCTACATGTGGAACGAATGATTTTGTTCATCAAAGGTACGTTAATAAATAGTTTGGTACTTACAGTATTCCCGATTCCCCGGTTAATGGTTTCAAACCTAAAGCTAATCTCCAAGGACCAATTAAAGCTTGGGTATCAAAATCTTTTTGATTTATTTTGCAACAATGTCATGTATGATCTTATAAAGAATACTCACACCACATGACTGATAAAATAAATGTTATGTTACTTTTTAGGGGGGGGGGGGGGTACCATAACATTTGAAAAAATGAATGAATTTGGTTTTCAACAAATCGTGGTATTTTATTCTGAAAAACTTACTTGTGTTTGTTTTTCTTTGATTTCAAATCAATTCTCGAATTGCCATGTGTTATGTTTTCTTGAACGTTATTTCCACGTCTCAAATAATTTTAAATTTTCTGTGGAAATACACTCGTTTGAATTCTCTTTGCTTATATTCAATGTACGTCATTTCATTTCAATGATTCAATTCTTATTCATAACAATAATTGTGACTTGTTCTTCACAATTAAATATTCTAATAATTGAATATTTGTTCTAAATACTGTGCATACTGAGTCATTTTGTTTAGAATTCAAACTTGTTTCATTAACAATTCTAAAAACATACTTTCAGTTGTTTAGCTTCATAGCATATCAGCTACGAACCTGTATTTTCATGTTTAGCTTCATTGCATATCAGCTATGGACCTATATTTTCATGTTTAGCTTCATACCATATGTTAATCCCAGATTAACAACAAATTCATGTAGACTTGCTCAATTGATCCACATTTTATTAAGAATGTTAGAGTCCCAACATCGGCTAGACTTGGACCATTTCTCCTCTATATATGTTGGAACCTCCTCTTTCTCCTCAAGGGCTCTTTTGGAGGTTCATCTAGGGGTTCCACATATCCTAATATGGTATCAGAGCCAAGGTCTACCACTCAAGGGACTTGACACTTTCAGGATAACCCCTCTGGACAATTCAGTGTTCATCTAGCCTCGTTGGAGGGGGCGTGTTAGAGTCCCACATCGGCTAGACTTGGACCATTTCTCCTCTATATATGTTGGAACCTCCCCTTTCTCCTCAAGGGTTATTTTGGAGATTCATCTAGGGGTTCCACATATCCTAATAAAGAACATTATAGATAGAACACACCTTACAAACATACACTTAATTTGTTAATCGACTCTCATAATGAATTTAATAGCTATGCCTTAGTATTTATATGGCCCGGCAAACAAGCCATATACAAGTCAAAGCCCAAGCCCAAGGCCCAATTACAAAGGCTTTACAATAAAGCTTACTTTATAAAACATCACTCTATAGGTCTAAATCTTAGACCTAACATTATCCCCCTATGTTTTATAAAGAAAACGAATCATCTTCAGATCTTCTCCCCCTTGCCTTCATTAGAAACATAGTTGTGTTGCTGGTCTTTAAGAACTTCCCCTGAAAATTTTAAATTAGAGTATCAAATCTATGATTTTTATTACAAATTTGTAATCAATCTGCTCGATTTCACTTTCTGTTCATAACTCAATCACTAATTTAATCAAATTCAGTCCAGAATTAAGAATTCGATCTTCAAAAAATCCACAGTGTACGTGAAAAACACTAAAACTCTAAAAAGTACTTCAAAAAATTGATCAAACAACCTAAAATCCCTTGAATTCTATCCATAAAATGTTGAAAATTTGTACTAGATTGCTGAAATTTGCTCTAGTAATACACAACACCAGTGAATCATTTATATCAGTTCGCACAAGCAACCAATTGAGTCCCAACACAAGAGTACCGGGAAATTAAGGCTGCAGTAGGGAGTTCGCTAATGGATCTGTGAATCAAGATCAAATACAGAAACGTATTGTCATTAAACAATACAACAATATGTTCACGGCTACGATCTCTAGGAACAACAGGTGAGAATTTGATTATCTGAATGCCTTACCGGTTAGTGTTGAAAGAGGAAGATTGGCCATTTGTAACATCCCACCACAGTATATTCCTTGACCTATCCCCCATGACCCATGAGGCAAACGATAGGCCATAGCTCTAACTTGTCCATCAGAAGAAACAAGTGAAGAAGTAAGCCACTTTGGTTTGAACTCTTGGATCCTCTGCCCCTGAACTTCAAACACCCCAAGCACTATGGGTGAGCATTTGGCCCGAACCGGTCCGAACCAGCACCGAACCGGAAATGCGAGATTCTTAGGACCGATAACTGGACCGTATAGGCAATACCGGTGCCGGTACCGGTACCGGTCCCTGTGTCGGTTTTCCGGTCAAAAACCCGGTTGGAACCGATTGTTATTCATTTTTCAATGAGAGTTTCATCTAAATCTTCAACCCAATTGTTATTCATTCTTCAATTTCTTGTCTCTTGAACTTTTTGATTGTCAAAATTAAAACAATGATCTTATTGATTTTTATTGCCTACACATATTTATAAAATCTTTTAAAAACAAATAAATAATAATACATGCATCTAGAATTTCGTAAATATGACATGTAAATCACGGTGTTTTAGAATAGAGAGGGTGGAATCTTTTTTTGTTACGAAAGATATACTTGTTAAACTTTGAAAGGTTATTTGAGATATTAGAAAACATAATAAATTGATTAAATTAGGAATATATTGTCATTTAAAATTCTGGGCCGGTCCCGGTTAATTACCCAAAAAATTGGCACCGAACCTGGTTTGGAACCGGAACCGAAAATGGAATATTTGAATAACAGAAAACCGGGCCGGTTGGACTATACCGGTGCCGGTGCTGGTTCGGTCCCGGTTCGGGCCGGTTCTTGTGAGTCAAATGCTCACCCCTACCAAGCACGCCATTTACCAGTGCAAATGCAAAACTCTAAAAACTCTTCTTGAGCCCCATCTGAACTTACTGCCTTAGAGTCTGTTTGGGATGCCATCCCATCAGGTGGCAGAAGTGCCAAATTGTTAGATGCTCCTATTTGCGGTCGTGGAACAGTAGGAAGAGTACAATCCAATACTGTAAAGGAAGGGCTAAAAACCTAAGCATGATTGGAGTCTTTGTCATCGCCCAAACCTCCACAGGTGCATCACGAAAGAATATCAAAAGATACATTCCAGAAGATGACACCCATAGTGCTCTTATGGGTGTACGCTTTGGATTTTGTAAGACCCTAGATGTTCGATTAGGTCCCGTCCGAAGGCAGGTCACGACAAGCCTATTTGTATAGCCACCAGGCTTCTCATTTCCTTGACTGTATGAGAATGAGACAAGCCTTGTATTTCCCAGCCACCTTAATCCTCTTACAACAGTATCATGAATAGAAAAACTTGCAGCAACAGTGTTTGCAAAAACATCAATATGTCAACTGAACCACTCTGAGTTCCCAAAGCAACCAGTGGAACAGCTATAGCAGGCTGCTTTCCCCCCTCATGCCAAAGTAGCAGTTAAAGAAGGGGATGGTACAACCAACATGGTCACAAATGAAGAAATAAGGATTTCCCTCTAAAGAAGATTCATGGAATCAACTTGAAAAAGTATTACGGATTGAAGAATTCACGGATTGAACTCTCACCCTTTTACAGAATCAATCAATCACGGATTGAACTTTCACTTAGTCAATCTTTCACGGATTGACCTTTCACAGAGCAATTCTTTCACGGATTGAAAGTAAAATGAATTACAAGTAAAAGATGTTACACGCAATACGGATTACAAGTAAAAATTACAAGTAATATCGATTAGTTGAATCGATAAACCCCATTTTACGGATTGGTCAATCCGAGAATTGATAAACACGGAACATGAACTTCTTGAAGGCAATCTTCACACTCTGTAAATTGCAGAAGAACACGGATAAGCCATTATCTTGATCCGTGAATGATCGATGAACACGCTCTAATACCACATGTTAATCCCAGATTAACAACAAATTCATGTAGAATTGCTCAATTGATCCTTATTTTATTAAGAAATTATAGAAAGAACACACCTTACAAACACATACTTAATTTGTTAATTGACTCTCATAATGAATTCAATAGATATGAATTAGTATTTATATGACCCAACAAACAAGCCATATACAAGTCAAAGCCCAAGCCCAAGGCCTAATTACAAAGGCTTTACAATAATGCTTACTTTATAAAACATCACTATATAGGTCTAAATCTTAGACCTAACACCATATCAACTATGGACCTGTTCTTCAACATAGACTTCTGAACACATTAGTTTAGAACTCGAATTTCAATGTTATAGCTTATGAATACATCAATTTAGAATATGTTCTATACATAGGAAATTTAAAGTTTCTATAGTCAATCCAGGACTGGAAGGACCTATCCAAGAAATACATATCATGCTAGACATCGGTAAGGGGTCTAGATATATAGTTGAGTTTCCTGATCATCAGGATGATCTTGAAAGGGGTATGTTGAGATAAAATGAAAATCAGAGGGTTTTTGAAGGACTATAGTCTTATGTTGAAAAGATTATCTTTGGATTTGCATCAGTCATTAACAAATGTGATTAAATAGAAAACTGAAATGAGGGAGATTTAGTTGAAAATGTTGAGAGATTAAGTGCTAATAAGCTAAAAAATATGGTGAGTGTGAGACTGGATCAAAAAAATAAAAAGATCTTCACCAAATTGTGTCAGTTTTCCGGGTTGCCACACAATCTATTCATTCTTATTCCTTGAACATGAATATTCAAACAAACATGGAGCCAATGTCGATAACTCGTGTCACCCCACCTAGCTACTCAAGTATCTCTAAAAGATATTTGTTTCATAAATGCACGGAGAATAAGCATATAATCTATCTATTCTTCATTCAGAAGTTTTAGACATTGAAACTGGAAAACATTACCTCCTATCTCTGAACTTCAATTCAATTGACAATTGAGTCTATTTTGAGCCAAATCTATATGATTATATTTTTTTTACACATTCACGAGTCCTAGTGATTCAACTTGTATATCTTTGTGATATTGCCGAAACAGTCAGAGAATGAATTTTTATAATTTCAATTCAATGATGGTTGGAATTCCTATTAGTGCTGCATCGATGCCAATACTCAAAATAGGACACTCAATTGAATATTTTTTAATTGTTGTGCTAACGAATACTAAATGTGTTTCTATGTTAGCTGATTACCCATTTTCAAAGGCAGAGACATTTGTTTTGGGGGAGATATTTTTTTGAAGGGGAGAAATCAGAATTGGATGGATTATATTCATATCTACTTGCTAAAAGCTCAACTGATCCAGTTTTTGATGATTTATGATGTCCAGGATTCTCCTAATCATCATGAGGGGGATAAATCATATCAAAGACATAAAAAATGTTATGTTGGAGAAATAATATGAAATGATGTAGAAGATCATATTGAGGGGAAGTAATGACACTACTAGAAATTTGAGTATTTTCAACGAAAATTTTCAATGGAAAATGTCGTTGAAAATTTTCTATAAATTTTAAAGGGATTATTGACAAAATATAAATTTTCTACGAATTTTCAACGAATTTCCGTTGAAAATCTCTCACAAAATGCATTTTCAACCAAAAAAATTTTGACGAGACATTCCGTTGAAAAATTTTTGGTTGAAAATGCATATATGTTTGTGAGAGATTTTCAACGGAAATTCGTTGAAAATTCGTAGAAAATTTATGTTGTGTCAATAATCTTCTAAAATTCGTAGAAAATTTTCAACGACATTTTCCGTTAAATATTAATTTACGTTGAAAATACTCAATTTTCTAGTAGTGTGATAAACATTTGGTTGAAGCAAATTATCATGTTGAAGGGGAGCTAAGGGGTTTTAAAAATTATCAAATGGTATTTTGTTGAATTTGTTTATGGAAAAGAAGGTGTGAATCTAAATTTGTTGATTCTAAGGTTGAAAAGTCGTTAGATTTAAAGATTGTAGATGCAGTGAAAAGGTTGGTGTTGAATTGATTAGATTTATTGTTGATATATCTGTGGAAGATTAACTTTGGGTTTATGATAACTCTAATTTTTAGAGTTATTACATGCCTCTTATTTTAACTTTCTTATGTCAAATTCGACCATTTTGTTTCCTAAACCTCCATTTTTGGTCTAATATTCTCTTCTGAGCTAAAAGTGTGTATTTACATAACTTTGAACCATTTAATGTGATTTTATGCTAAAATGTCGAGAATTCATCCAAAGTGAGATCCAGGAGTGACCACTTCGAGGCATTAGATTCAGCAAGCTGATAAAGCAGATTTTGGAGGCTAGTGTGGTGATGAATAGGGAACAGTAAAGCTGATTAGGAAGCTCCCACCCTCTACTATCTGTTGGTGGGTGAAAGGGAGACTTAAAGTTGATGGGCAAAAGTACTATTTTTATTCAAAAGCCCTATTTCAAGGAAAAATGTTTGTATTTTTGTCTCCTTCTTTTTTGCCTTTTGGGCAATAGAGGTGTGCTTTTGACCTATCCTATATAAAGGCCTTGTATTTACTTCCTTAGCATATTGAATTCAATCCCTAAGCATTTACCCATCAATTTACTTTCTAGAGCAATTAATTTTCAGTAGTGATTCTGTAAAACTTACTTTCCAGTAAAATGAGTTTACTTTCGCTAATTTTAGTTTTAGCATTGTAAAACGGTGCCTTCAAGATCGGGAACTGCGAATTTCTAGCTTATTAAAAGTCGTTTTGGTATGATTTCTTGCAAGCTTTTACTTTCTGTTTTCAACCCATTTCTAAGTATGGAATAAAAAGATTTATCTCGAAGGTCTACTAATGTTGAAGATTCAAAAGAGAAAGCTTCTGAAGTGTCTGAAGATTATTTTAAGGTAAAGATTTTGATCTAAGTTTTTTAATATTTTAATAATATAGTTTATGTTGGACTCTTCTGCAGTTAGAGATGAGTATAATTTTTTTTAGAGATCTTGACTTTTGTGTCTGTATTTTAGAAAAAATTTAAATATGTTGTTGGAAAGGCCAATTGGAATACTGTGAAAGGGGAATTATATCCAGACCCCTTCCTATAAGATATATGTGGGTAAATAGAAGGAGTTTAAAGTAAGGAGTGAGAAATAAATGAATTGTGACCGGGAGGGGTTGTGAAATATGATAATTTAACTTAGGGGTGTTTACTTGCGGCTTAATGAGCTTAATGGGGAAACTGGCTTATTTGCACAACTCTTTTAGGTTGTTTACTTACGGCTTACTCGCACAGAAGACGACTTAATCGCACAAATGAAAATGTTGTGTTGTCAAGATTAAGCCAAAAAAAAGACTTGCCTACCCTTGACCTACACCCCCTTTCCACATTACAAACACACACGCCTCCTTCTTCCATCATCACATGTTGCCTTTTTCATCTCCTTCTCCATACTTCATCTCCATCGTCACCATCGATTTAGATCTTCAAAAACCTTATCCAATTTCGACCTTCAAAAGCTTTCTTCGAGCACGGACTGGTCTTTTGATATTTGGATACTGATGGTACTAATTTCTTCTTCCATGGCAGCTTCTGTATTTTTTTTCTTCTACATTGGTGTTTGCTTGTGATTGTGTATCAATTTCTTTTTTCTTTGTTATAGATTGTTATAACAGTTTGAAGAAACTTTGTGTTTTAGAAATATCATTTGGCTTAAAAAATAAACATAAATTTATCAAAAACCATATAATTCATTTGAGGGGATAAATCGGCCATTTATGTTATTTAGACTGTTAATTCAAATTAAAAAGTAAACAACTACACCAATTTATCCGAACAAACAAATTTATCCGTACAGAACTTAATAAAAAATTTGGCAAAAGGCCCATTGATTTTTCGTTAAAAATTAGTGTGTTTCGTGTGTTGTTTTTAGGTTTTTCGCGCAGCACATGAAAATTCGTCTGGTGTTGATCTTCCAAGCTTAGTCAAATAAACCCACACTTGAAGAAAGATTCGTCAAAGAAACCTCAAATAAACTGACACTTGAAGCACTCACTTCTGAAGTCTTTTAACACGAACAATGTGCAGATAATGGATGAAACTTTCTAAGTAGTCCAAGGATTTGCTATGGCAGCCATGGAAGTTTGAGATTGGGGGGTTTAGCACAGAGGTTTTGATTGTTGAAAAAACTATATTTTAAGCTAGGTTATCAAATGCAAATGAGATTCTTTCAATGAGTTTATTGGAATTTGGCCAGAAATTTGTTCAAGAAACTACAGCTGCCCATCGTTGCGCTTTCGCCATCGGTTCCCTTCGCCGCACCTTTGCCATTGCCGTGCGCCCGCGCATCGCTGCGCATCATGGTTGCTCACGGTCACATTTATCGTCGTTTCCCTTATACATTCTCAGGTACGATTCTCTCTCTGATCGTTTGGTCTATCACATAAATGGCAGTGAAACATTAAGAAAGTCTCTGTATTTGTTAAGAGAGCATACAGACCCTAAAAAGGGCATCTTAAATTTGTTCAAATTCATAAGCTTTCTCTTTGTGAATCCAAAGTCGTGTTCTCCCAATGGTTTATGCAGAAATTGTGAAACACAAGTGTAGAATTAGTCTTCCGTATGAAAAAAAATAAGGGTGTATGCATCTTCTTTTGCTTGGTTATCTGCTTTAGGAATTCATATGGTGGGTTAATTTTCTATGTATGCAATCTTCTTTTTATGTGGTCAAATTAGCTTTCTTTAATTTTCATTATTACAGATTCCCATGATCATATTCTAGGAACTTAATTGTTCAAAATATGAAAGTACGTTGTGTTTTTTTGGACTTTTCCAATGATTTTATCACTTGAACTGCTTTTATAGGTTACAATGATGTATTTAACCAGTTTCAGAAAGTTTATGGATTTATCTGTTCAAAGAAAAAGTTCAGGTCACTCAAAATGGGGAATTTTATTGGTTTTTTCTGAACTTTTCTGTTGATGTAATGGTGTTGTTTACTTGTTTTGTTGTCCAAAACGACAACCAAACCCTAGTTTCGTTGCATGTTGATGTTGTGTTATTGTAATTTGTTTTGAAATTTAAATATATGTGTAAATTTCATCATAAAAAGTTTGAACACATCGATGCTTTCATAGTTTCATCATGATAGGCTTGGTCTTTTTTCTTTCTTTGTTGGTTGCAAACAGATGCTGAAATGCTCTGTTGATTTATCAATAAAGACAACTTTTTACCAATTTTTTAGTTCATGGTACTCTACAATCAATTTCACCTTTCATGTCATGTTTCAATAGCTATTTTAGTATGTTAAGTAGCTTAACGGGCTGTTTGGTTGGGTTTTTCATGAAGCCATGTATGGATTGTGGATTAATCTGTCTATATAGAGTGAGAAGTTTTTGTTTGGAGAGTTTTTTCATAGATGGAAGGAGCGCATTTTTTAATTGGGAGGGATAGGTTTGAAAAAAACCTGGCTTTCTGCATAAAGCTCTTCCCTAGAAGCTTACCGAATAAGCCACTTTCTGTATCACTAAGCCACTACCAAACAGTCTTGTATAGCTGAGCAGATAAGTTATGAGTCCCATTAAGCTCGTTAAGTTGCTAACAAACAGACCCTAAGTTACTCAAGCGTTTACACAAGAAATAAGGCAATCCCATTAATGTGATTGTGTTTCTTGTTTTTGTCTTTGCAGGAAAAAGATATCTTGGTCATTTAGTCGATTCAGCTCTAAAATCTAGTAATAATGGAGACAACAATAGTATTAACAAAATGTCATTGGCAAGTAACTTAGCCAATTTGATGGAAGAGTCTTCTTTTGTTGAAGAAAAGAAACCCAAAAGCAGGTTAGAACTGAAAAGATTTCTTGAAATGCGTATAAAGAGAAGAGTGAAGGATCAATTCATAGATGGAAAGTTTCATGATCTTTTTGGGAAAGTAATCGCTAATCCATATACTCTTCAAGACGCCTATAATAGTATTAGAGTCAACTCAAATGTCAATTTATTATCATCCGAATCTGATGATATCCACTTTGATTCACTTGCAGAAGAATTATCTTTCGGAAATTTCAATGTTCATGAGAACGTATATTCCATTTCAACAAAAGGAGCAAAAAAGGAGACACTTATGCTTCCCAATATTAAGTTAAACATCATTCAAGAAGCCATTAGAATAGCTTTGGAAGTTGTTTATAAGCCTCATTATTCCAAAATTTCACATGGTTGTCGAAATGGAAGGGGTCAATCATCGGCTTTCAAGTACATTTGTAAAGAAATTTCTAATCCCGATTGGTGGTTTACTTTGGTGCTTAATAAGAAAGTTGATGATTCTATCATGAATAAGCTCATATCAACAATGGGGAATAAGATAGAAGATCCTAAACTGTATTCTATAATTCATAGCATGTTCGATTCTGGAGTCCTTAATATGGAATTTGGAGGGTTTGCTAAAGGCCATGGTCTCCCACAAGAGGGTGTGTTATCACCCGTCTTAATGAATATATATCTTGACTTATTTGATGGTGAGTTTATTAAGTTGTCAATGAAATATGAAGCACTTGATACACAAAATGACGGTGAACGTGATGGGTCCCACTCAAAGCTACGTAGCTGGTTTAGGAGACGGGTGAGTCGTGGTTCTGAAGGAAATGACGGAAATACCCATGGATTTAGGGTTCATTGTTGTCGTGTAATGGATGAAATTCTGATCGTCATCAAGGGTTCCAAAGAAGTCGGTCTAACTTTGAAGTCCGAGATCGAAACCTACATGCGGGATTCTCTCTACTTAGAAATGGAGGGTAAAACGGACATTTTATCTTGCAATGATCCTCGAGGGATTAGATTTCTTGGCAACATTGTAAAGAGTACCGTAAAAGAGAGTCCTGAAGTTAAAGCGGTTCATAAGTTAAAGGAAAAAGTTAAGTTATTTGCGTTACAAAAACAAGAGTTATGGGAAGAAGGGGCGGTCAGAATCGGGAAAAAATGCCTTGGTCATGGATACAAAAAAGTCAAAGAATCGGAAATCAAACATCTTGCTGACGGTAACTCGATATTAAGCCAGGTGTCACACTTTCGTAAACCCGGAATGGAAACCGATCATTGGTATAAAGTCTTAATAAAAATATGGATGCAAGATATTGATCCGAAATATGCTGAAAGTGAAGAAACTATCTTATCCAAGTTTATAACAGAAAAAGCACTACCACAAGACTTAAAAGATTCTTTTTACACATTTCAAAAGCATGCCGAAAAATACGTTTCTTCTGAGACGGAATCTACTCATGCTCTTTTGTCTGAATCATTCAGCACTTCTGAAGTAGTCTCCATTAGAGAAGTTCTTGCCCCATTGAAGTCTATAAAAACGTGTCTCCATAGATATGGAATTACAACTTCTGAAGGATACCCACGTGCATGTTATAAGCTCGTTTTACTAGACCATGATCATATTATCGATTGGTTTTCTGGTATAGTTCATCGGTGGCTTAAATGGTATCGTTTATGCAACAATTTTGTTGAAATAATGCTTTTTATTACCGAAAAAGTAAGAAAATCGTGCATTCGTACATTAGCAACAAAGTACAGACTACACGAGTCTGAGATTGAACGGAAATTTGATTTAGATTTGAGCAGAATTCCGTCAACGGACGAGATTGAAAATGAGAAATTGGTATCAGAAGACACTTGTTATGATGAAGGACTACTTTACGGGATTCCTTATAGTGGTTTGTGTTTATTATCGTTGGCGAGAATAGTAAGTGAATCTCGACCATGTACATGTTTTGCCATCGGCTGTATGCATTCAGCACCGTCTGTTTATACCATTCATGTTATGCAACGACAAAAGTTTCCGGTTTGGAAAACGGGATTTTATAGCTGTATACATCCGAGTATTAACGGTAGGCGAATTGGGTTATGTAATCAGCATTTGAAGGATCTGTTTCTTGGTCATATATCTCTTCAATCTATTTGTTTTGGTGCCTGGAAATGAATATTATTTCTGAAAGTTCGTATTCAGATCCCAGTTTTACTTTTTACCTTGATGTTATAATATGGTTTTATGTGGTTTTGAGAAGTCGATAATGTTTTTATTTTTGAATAATAAAATATAAATTTGAAAAAAAATATATATCGATATTAGTATCAAATTGACTATTTAAAAGTTCTCGTTTTTTTTTGTAATTTCTTTAATTCTATTTTTTTTATTGTATTTAATTCAGGTCTAATGACGAAGTAATTTGTTTTTGGTTCAATAATATAATTTTATATAAAGATAATAATTAAGGATTTTGTTAGAACTCAAAGATTATCCTAATTATATTTTAGATATTTTATATTTAAAATGAGATGATTATCCAGTATTTGATTATGTTTATCTACGGTTAGTTACACAAATTCAAAAATAAAGCTTTAATAAGTTGTAGTTACGCACTGTTGGATGCTAAGATGAAGTTTCAATGATTGTATGATTCCTGTTTAAGGGGTTGCAAGGAAAGATGGGATCAAGAAAGAGGGTTTCTTCTATGCACACTTATGTAATTGATGGTGCTGGAAATATTTGAAGCAGCTACCTGAAGATGCATATGTAAGATAATAGACATTTGCAATTGATATCTTTTTGTTTATGATTAGCATCAACACTGCACATAGTTTTAGTGGCAGTCACTTAAAATCATAAATGAAATATGCAAATTAGCCAATTATTATTCTTTTTCTATTAATTAAAGTAATGTTTTATGCACTTGTAGTATACAGGTGATATTCGAACAATGGATCTTAACACACCGGCTTTTGTTTGCATGTGGTGCTGTTCTTTGATAGTGATTTGGAAGACCTGAATAATCTCACTATACACTCAATGAGAAGTGATCATGGCACTGAATTCAAAAACAGTACCCTGGATAACTTCTTTGAGAACAAAGGAATTTCTCAGCAGTCCTTGATATCTGTAGGCTTGTTGTGGATGTTTCTTAATAAGGAGAGCGGAAGCAGGTATGCAACTCTTTCACTTTTACTTAGATATCCTTTATATGATGAATAATCAAACCATTGCTACTTTATGAATAAATAAACCTTGCCATAAAAGTTGCAATGTTTATGGGTTCCTATATCCATCTATGTGGAATATGATACTTGGTTCTTACTATTTTATTACTTATTTTAAGGCAATATTTGATTTACATATACACATATATAGAATTAGGTTAATATGAGAATGAAACCTATTTGCAAATTACGAGAATACAAAAATCGTCGTTCATGTACAAACTCATAAATGATTTTGTACTAAATCACCTATCACCCATGATTCCAGGCGACTTTTTCCATGCCACTTAAGTGGCCCCAAAAGTCGCCCACACCAGTTAGTCGTGAGTCATACATGATTTTGTATTGTTCTCTTATTTTCTTAAATAGGTATCATTCTCGTATGAACCTGACTCTATATATATATACACACACACGTTCATGATTTCTCAACTGTTGTAGCATTTTTGGATTGCATAAATTCAACAACACTCCCTCGTAACATTTACATGTTCCTTTTCCCACTACGTAAACCAAAATCCCCTTCTCCAACATGTTTGATTTTCAAATCAACTCAAATCTCAACCACATTTTCTATTAAAGTCATTTAAAAAATAAGTCATAATTTAATGTGTATTTAAAGAATTTAATTTTATTTATTAAAGTAATATATAAAAAAAAATTATAATTTTCGTCAAAATTAAAATTTTAATTTAAATCACATGTGATTCGCAATTAATTAACTTTTTTTAAAGTTCTTAATCACATATGATTTAAAGTGTTAAAACATTGATTTGAAATTAAACGTTAAAAAGAAAAAGAATGGAAATATAATCATATTTGATGTGTAATGAAATACATTTAATATGTATAAGACCACATGTGATTTCAAACGTTATTCACACGATACATATATCAAATACCAGGAAGGTACACGCTGCAATGCAGCTGAGATCTACAAGCATTATCGAGTTTGAAAGCGGATAAGTAAAAATGTAACTCGTGTTTTATGTTTTTTTTTAATTTATGTCACGATGATGCTTGTCTAATTGTTTTGTATGGTATATAATTTCAAGTCTAATATAGAATAGCATAAAATGAATTATAAACTGACTATATTAAATTGTTGGCTAATATTAGCTCTCCTGGTTCTCACATATTAAGTGATATCATTTTATTAAACTTTGATTTAACTAAGCATTAGTGGTTCATTTTTTTGCAACTTGTAATTTGGGAAAAAAAAGCTTGAAATTAATGTTTGAATACATTGGAAAGTAAAATCATGTGTAAGAAATACATTAAAATATATATTGCTGAAAATGTCAATATGAAAAGACCTCATGGCAAAAATACAAAATACAGAGTGATTATAAGTAAATATATAGATATACACAAAGACGTAAATGAATAAATGTTTAATAATCAATTGTTGCTTGTACCTTATTAATAGCGTAAAACCTCGTGATAGACCACATTTGATGTATAGACTCCGTGACAATTGAATTTTTTGGCAGGTTTTACCAATACCTTTGTAGTTCCTTGTGATCTACCTCTAGATGATGTCATGTAAAGTTGGTCATGGGAGAACACCGATTCTGGCAGTTAAACACCTACGTTCAGGATTGTTTGTCTCTGAGCTTTATTTATCGTCATAGAAAAGCTCAATCGAACTGGAAACTGCTTTCGCTTTAGCTTAAACGGGAACATGTCATCATCTAATGGACATAAAAGAATTGTCGGCAAAAACACCCTCTTGCCAGCATGTTGACCAACAGCTATTTCTGCATCGATGACGTTCTGTTGAAACCCTCTGCATATCAATCTTGTGCCATCACATAATCCATTCAAGAGGTCGATATTTCTGAGTAGTATGATCAGACATCCAATTTTTAGTCGAAGATAATGAGGAGGCAAACCACTAACAGTTAGTGAGTTTAAGAATTCCATTGGATAGAAGTTGTTCTTATCATCTTGTGCTTCGTCGAAACTGTAGTAGACCTTTTCATCTCTGCAAAACCTATCGATCAACTTGTCATTAATCTCATCGACATTGGTATTTTTTGCCGATAATATCGCCCTAGAAATGATGTAATCTGATGCAGCTCCGTTGATTTGAAGAGATGGAAATACTACATCAATCAAAGCATCCATGGAGTTACCTTTGTCGTTGTAGGGAATAGCCATATCGTCGGGTATGCGAATAAAAGTATCCTGAACTGTTTCTTGATCTTTATCACCGACTCGTAAAAGTAATTCTGTAAACCACAGACCAGTCAACGCTCTCATATTGATAGTTAATCGTATTTGTTTAATCGAAGACCAAAGCAGTGACATTCGCAGACTGGAGACTACAAGTTGTGCTCTTGTGCCATATCACACAACTGGCAAAACCTGTCTAAAATCGCCTCCCATAACCATTATCTTCCCATCGAATGGTAGCCTATTCCCTATGATATCTTGCATAGTTCGTTCAAGTGCCTCCATCGCCTGCCTCTTAGCCATCGAGGCCTCATCCCAAATGATTAGTCTTGCAACACGAAGTAGTTGAGCAGTTCCACATTGTTGTTTTATGTTGCATACTGAGTTATTATCCATATTAAGAGGAATCTTGAATCAAGAGTCTGCAATTCTTCCCCATGGCATGTTATTAGTTAGCGGTGAGCATAACCGGGTACCCGGCTATTTTCCATGGAACCGGACCCGGAACCGGCGGTTCTTGGAAATCCGGAACCGGAACCGGAACCGCTAACACCGGTTCCTTATATTTTGGAACCGGAACCGGAACCGACGGGACCGGTTCCGGTACCGGGTACCCGGTTTCAACTTTAAAAAAAAAAAATTAAATTGCGTACGATAAAAATATAACTATGAACTACAAAATACCGACTTAAAGTAATAAATACAATAAATGGTCAAAACTAATCCGATAAAAATTAATTATTACATAAACAAACTAGAAAATTTGAGTTTTTATTTATTACTTATAAATATATAAAATATTTTTTATTTAAAAGTGGCGGGTAGCGGGTACCCAACGGGTAACGGTTCCAAAAAAGTGAGAACCGGAACCGGAATCGGTCCTGATCAGTTCCACGTTTTAGGAACCGGAATCGGAACCAATCACATCGGTTCCGGTTCCGGAACCAGCAGTTCCGAAGCGGTTCCGGTTCCAAAGGCGGGTACCCGGTTCCAATGCTCACCCCTATATTATTAGTTGCAACGCCTGATGAAGCAGTCACGAGTGCAACAAGACCACGAGAACAAACCTCAGCAAGTAAAGGTTTGTATATAAACATTTTTCCTGTTCCACCAGGACCATCTATGAAGAACGCACCTAGACAATCATTTTCAACATGCCTCATAATTTCATCGAAAGCGGATTTTTGGTCAAAATTTAGGGAGTCATGTGCAAGCAAATGTTCATCTTCCACAACTATGGAGTACTCTTCTTGCACCTCACGGAAGCCTCCATCTTGTAAATTGACATCAATATTTATCCTCGGAAGATCAAAATCGTTCAACTTTTTACCCATCAATTCTAGATAGACCATGATGTCCTTGAGGACCATATTGTAACACCCATTTTTTTTACAATTGCGATGTTACATATCCTAAATCAAATTCTCGAATAATACTTCAAAATGACGACTAAATTGAAACCTTTTACAGCGGAAGACTTAAAACAATAAATATGTAACTTACATGCTAATTCGTCCCATACCGAATTGCGTTACAAAATTTATCTATCATAAATATATGAACATAAATGTTGAACATAAATGGACTAGACAAGTCTCTATGTGTGCCCTTTTTCCTTTGTTCAACCTGAAACCTTCTGTCCCTGAGATGCATACTATAGTCAGCTTATAAAGCTCAGTGAGTTCATGGTTTACGTGTATAAAAATCATTTCACATCATACATATCAACATGTAAACTGTGTATCAAATACTATGCATTTTCTGAAAACACGCAAAACTGAAAGAAAAGAGATCTCAAACTGTCTGTTGGGGCATGGATCATTTAGTCACTGACACTCCCTAGGTTGTCCGACCTGCACTTGTCTAGACGCCCATAACAGGTCGTGTCACTTGTCGTGACTTCTTAGTCAAATGTCCATCCATTATAATCAATCATAAAACTTCTATATTATAGCATGCTAGAGTTATTTGAAAACAAAATAAACACATAACATGCAACTGATCATAAAATAACATACATAAATATACTGAATCACGTATGTAAACTGAAACATCATGCATACGTAAACATCACCATACAAATCATATAATGCTGAAAATAAATTTGTACGTAGGTATGCATCCCAGTGAAATCTCATGAAGACTCACCTGTCCGTGTAGATTGACTACTGATAACTCTTGACTGAAGACCTACACATTTCGTATCAGAATATCCAATTAATGGCTTAATCTCCAAAAGTCAACAAAAGTCAACCATGGTCAAACTCGACCCGGCATAAAGTCAAACTCCAAAACCAAGTCTCTTAATGTCTCAATATCTCAATTTGATCTTATCGTTCAGATACTTGTGGGTCAAACGAGGTAAAAGTCAACTCTTGATCAAGTTGGTCAACCTCGACTAACTTTAAACAAACCCTAAGTCTAAAACTCGAAGACGTCCCAAAACGTCAACAATAATCAACTTATAATCTTATAAATCATCTCTCTAAATAAAGCGTAACAATAAATATTTAACTCAACTACGGTGCTTTAATCTAATTATAAAAATCATCTAAATAATTAAATGATTTATTATAAACTTCCTTCCTTCAAATAAATAAATAATTAATTAGTTAATATTCTGAAATAAATTAATATATTAATTAAATAACAATTTAAATCAATATATTAATCAATTTAGAAACCAACTTAATTAATTAACACTACCCAAAAATTATATCTTAGTCAACTTAACCCAAAATAAACTAACCACTTGGACTCCTTAAATAAATCTGATTCTGATGGCCCAATTAATAACATAAGAAGGCCCAACAGCAATCTTGGTCCAATATCCACGGATCTGGACCCAAACCCTGACTCGAACTACACCAGGTCCGACCCAGACCCGAGTTTATGACCCGACGCAAGAGCTGTCGGCGGCAGCGGCTTCATCAAGCCGTTTGGCCTCGTTTTGGTTCGATTTTGATGATTCTTTTTGCAAAAACTCTAAAAAATCATTTTCCTTAACCATAGGAACAAAAATCAACTAAAACCGTTAAGTATTGAGCCTTATACGCTCATCTAAAGTTGGGGTCTTAAACCCACTCGAAAATCAGTACAAAAACTCAAAATCGAACCATCAAAACTAATTTCTGAGACATAAGGCTACTAAGGTCTGTTAGAGGACTTAAAAACGAAGCTAACCATATAAAGAACTCGGAAAATGGTTGAGTACTTTACCTCCAATCGTCAATAGACGGAGCTTTTCGACCATGAATTTCGACCTCCGAGTTCTCCTTCAAAACTTGATCAAAAATTGATTTTCTTGAACCAAAATTGAAGAGGAGGACGTGGGCTAAATAAATCTGTAAGTTTTTGGCTTATTTGTTGACTTAACAAGCCAATAGGAGCTTCCCAAAATCAGCCATCGTTTTCAAATCTGATTCTCAAACAGATTTGTACTTTTGGCAAAACAGGTCCCTCATGAGGAATCTGATGCTGACTTAGGCCCTCAGCTATCAGTTAATGACATTTGACCCCCTTGCTTCAATACTTTGGCCATCTTTACATTTTCTACCCTTAAACTGACATTTTCTTTCATTTTTGATCCAAATACACATAAACGTCTTTCGTCGTTTCTCACTTTCCTTAAACGACATAATCGACCCATTTTCACTACTTTCTTCACATTTTTGGCCCAACAAAATAAAAACCAATTTTATTTTATTCTTGTTTTCCTTTTCCTTTTCCTTTTCCTTTTCTTTTCTTTTCATATTTATTTATTTATCTCATTTTGGGGTGTCACACATATCCTAGACTCATTGAACATTATTAAATTGTCGCATGTAATCCTCGACAAGTGAATTGTATGATCATACCATAACTTGCGAACATCTCCTGGCTCACAATAAATCAAGACCGTTGTAGATAACCTTCTAAGAGCGCTCGGGATCTGAAATATATAGGCCTCTGTAAGACATTGGGATAAATTATCATCGTTTTTGATTAGTCCTCTCTCTAAAGCTGCTTTTCGAAATGTAGGATGCAATACGCCATTGACCATGTAGAGATCTTTGAAACATGTAGGGCCCCTAACGAGAGATAAAAGTAGACGTAAGTAGTACCGTTCTCTTTCAGCAGGATTAGCATAAACCAGCCGCCCTCTCATTGTTCCTCTTTGACGAAAATTCCGTTGACGTGACATCGCATCCCACGTGTAGTGTTTTGGGAAATCTTTGTACAAATAACTCCTTGCAGAACTATCAAGTCTATTTTTTTCAAAAAATGCAGTCAACATTGTTTTCTTGTTCCTCCCCCAATGAACAATAGTTGTCAAATTATCATTGTCCCTTAACCTAACCAACTGGTTATTTGGAAGATGGATTTGCAAAGCCATTACAGGAGGGTTGATTTCAGAGAGAGTGAAGACAAAAATTCGCCATATTGCTTCTGGAGGGGATACATAACGTGCATCTTGAAATCTCCTTATCTCGTTTACTACAACATGATCTTCGTCTGGGTCGATATTCACGACTTGTTTGTCATGACCCTTGTATATATACTTGAAGACATATTTCACAAATACTATACTTGAGCAAGCCTCATCATTGATGTGACAGTTGAACATCATTAGGAGTTTTGGGTTATATGGGACCACCCATCGATTGTCAAGCGTGTTGCCTCGTACATATACTTGAATTCCATTGTTTCCCCTACGATACATTGGGTATAACTCATCTGAGTGTGTCGCATTGTCCATGAATTTCATAGGATATCTAAAATGACATTTTATGGGTTCACCCTCCTTCATACAAGGACTAGATGTGTCTCTTGAATAGTTGATCCTTCAGATCTTACCACGTCGAGGATGTGTCTCTTGAATAGTTGATCCTTCAGATCTTCTGACTTGGCCCGAAATACTCTAGAAACAAGGTCTGGCCGATCTTGTGCACTCTGACCAGGCAATAGATTAGAAAGGATTTCCGACCACTTTGGGTTGCACGTTATTGTTAGAAAAGTATCTGGCTTTCCGTCATCTTGAACCAAAGTCATGGCATCTAGAAACCGTTGTCACATATCACGTGGGCCTCCGATGAAACTTGTAGGCAAGACAACTCGTTGTCCAATTCTCTCTGGTCGAACCTCACCGGCATTGACACAATCCACAATACCTGGATATAAATCCGCTCTTATTTTGGTTTGGTTATGTTCAATATAATGTAACCGTGAAGTCTCAATCTTGATATAAATGTCTACAACAAATTGTTGTAACAGTCTTCCCCCTAATAAAAGGACATTCGCATTCGGCCGACTTTGGAACTTGTAACAATAATACTCCCGCATACTTACATTATTCCTACCCCTTCGTCTGCCAGTCTCTGTTTAATATTGATTTTGAAAACAATTATAAATTAATAATATAAGCATCTAAATTAAATACATGATACTTTGTAAAATCGTTAAACGCAGATACCTTCTAAATCTTCGTCAAAGTTTTCACCATCATTGGTAATTTCAGTGTTAAGCACTCCACGTCTTAGTATGCCCGAATGCCATCCAGGCTCACCATTGGGAAAGAACAAAGGATAAGATAATGGATCGTAACAAGCATGATAAGACTGAATCATTTGACAATGGTCAGACCTCCCATACACTATAATACTTCTATTGTATGCAGTGATGTTATTTCGCTCAACCTAAATACCAACAACCTACATAACAATAGAATGGAATATGATGTATAATATACATATGTGTGTATGCATATTACTTATAAGATACATTTAATCTTAGTCAAACCTCAGATGTTGTCGGACGGTTGTACACTCTCTAGTCTAGTTCAACCGATGCATTCAACTATAATTGTCGAGCGGTCCAAGCTCATCAAGCCTTTGAAATGTTATTGCATATGGATTTTTTTCAAGAGTGCGAGTCAAAATTTCAACGACATCTCTATCAAGATTTGGCCATTGGAGTCTATGTGAAAACCCAGATTGATCATCATAAAAGTACAACTGTAAGTACCTAGATTGTCCATCCCTTGGAACTAATAAATCAATTGTATGATATATTGTTCCATGTGCATAAAAAGTGTATACTCCAGATGTCATATTGGCCATTGATGTGTCCATTGTTACGCCCATTAACGTGAACGAGATTGCGCCGTGAAGAGATTGTATAACTCTTCAGGAATGGGTGAGTAAGCCAACTTGATTTTCCCTTTCATGCAACAAAAGGGTTCGAATTCAGAACTTAACCTTTTTGCTCCACAATAAACACATGTAACCTCTCCACTCAAGATGTGATGGTCCGTAGGGATACCATCATAAAGAGAATCGTAAGGATCTTCATAGAGGATGTCATCTATGATTGATGGTGCTACAACGACCTCGGCAGATGTTCCTTCATCTAAGACATTTAAATGTCAAATTAATAATAAAGACGGTTTAGAAAACAATCATAAATGAGATGTATGCATTGTTTTTACCGTTGCAATTTTCATGTGACAACCCTAGATATATCTTTGTTGTTGTTTCTCCACCCATAACATTCTGCATTTCTATGGTATCAACTGTAGTTGGCAAATGATGAGCTCTTCACTGTATAGTAACACGTGTTGTCATATTGTTTTGTTCCTTACGTCGTTGATAATAGTTCCTATTATAAATCTTCCTTCGTTCAGCAATAGACATTGTCGTAACAGGGATTCCCTCGATATCCAAGTCGTTAAGCATTTGTGTTTGGGATGGTGTCATATTGTCCTCATGCATGTTTGTTATATTATCTGCACATATGGCCATTCCCTTCGTTTCACTATTGTTGGGATAATATGATTAGTTATTTATCATTTGAGATATCAATATACCTAATGGTACCCTTTCTAACGATGCCACATTCATCTACGTTGTTTGCGGTACATCTATATTTGTCATAAGTGGCGTACATTGACTACTCCCTTCACCAATGGCAATTTTTCTCATTTTGTTATTCTCCTTTTGTCATGCACGATATTCTCTCATGTATGCTCTATGGTATGCTCTCCCTTGTTCTAGGAAAAAACATAATTAAAATGGAATACACATTATTAGACATCTGATCATAAATAAATGAACACTGATTTGTTATTCCATATATATATATATATATATATAGAGAGAGAGAGAGAGAGAGAGAGAGAAAGAGGTTCATGCGAGGACGGTAACAATATACGAGAATGCGAGGACAATCCTCAACCAATCATTTTGTACATGAAATTTTTCATGTACAAAATCACATATGATTCATGTACAAAATCACATATGATTCACGTACAAAATCATATATGATTAGCCGCGACTTTTCCAGCGACTTGCCCACGGGAAAAGTCGCTCGGGTCCTTTTTGATACTTACAAAATCACATATGATTTTGTACATGAAAAAAATTTCATATACAAAATGGTTGGCTGAGGATTGTCCTCGTATTCTCGTAAATTGGTACCGTCCTCATATGAACCCGCCCTATATATATATATATATATATTACACATACCTTTTCGTATATCTACCTCAACCTCGGAGACATCATCATTTGCAATTTGTTTGTTTTTGTTGTGCATAACTTTAACTATTGTAAGTTTTTTGTTCTGCACCAATAGGTTATAATAAGAAATTATGGATACGTGTTATTATATGTACATAGATGTTATGGATAACATGACTGCTTTACGTTGTTCATCTACAATTCTCATTGCACAATATAAAGATACATATAAAGGAAAAAATATGTAATTTTAATCATTTATACGACTTTATATTGAAATGAAGCTATATTTTTATAAGCCTTGTTGGGTAACCTTTGGAGTTGTGAACCTACGAACAAGAGTATGGATATCAATTACTATGCACAAAATTAGCATCCAACCACTAAGCATAACACAAATTGTCACCATATTGCAGAGATTGATGACTAAGTAGCTAACCAAATAAAATCAAAATCAATATTATGATAAAACTTAAAAGCATGTGTGCCCCAATCTTTTACTTATCTATGCCCACAATAAAAGAAAGCTTCAACAAAGAAAAAATAATTCAAGAAAGAATGAGAAAATCCAACAGTAAACATAGCATGAGAAACCACTAACAGTGAACAACTCTTATTAAAGACATGACAAGAGAAACCAGTAACAGTAAGCAAACCCAAGCCTCTAAACAGTTAAGCAAATAAATGACAGTTTTGCTGATAGATGGGCCATAAACAGTTAAGCAAATAGATTTTATTGTAGATTATACTCCTATTTTCGCTTAGCTAAATTTCATCCAGAAAACATTTACCTCTGAATCGCTTAACTGGTACCCGTGCAACTAACATAGATGGTCTCCTTAAATCGGCAGTGGGAACAACCCTAGTAGTACCATAAGCATTAGAATTAGTAATGTCATTACGCGTCCAAGCACCATCTAGGTCCTTTAATGAATTTATTAGTTGATGATTCTTATAAAGTATTTTGCTTAGGATATCCAATCAACACAGTATTAATTTGGGTTAGATTTGTATTCAATGGTTGAATATATTTGTTATGTTTCTACTGTTGAGTTACTTTGGTGATTGTGCTTGTTTTGTATTGATATTCTTTTTAAATGTTGATTTCGATATGATTTATGTGTACATTGTGGTTGTTCTTAGAAGCGGTATGTATAATACTATAAATTGTATGGGTGAGCATGGGTCGGATCGGATCGGATCGAGGGAAAAAATAGAAAACCCGATCGGGGTTCGAGTAGGATATGGAAGCCCCAAATTTTGTAATCGGGTGAATCGGGTTTTAGATGTCGGGTCTAGTTGGGTTTCGGGTAGGATCGGTTCGGTTTCGGGTAAATTCAAAATGAAATTAGTATATATAAAGATAATATGAATTTGAATTTGCAAGCACAAGGTTTCCTCTTCATTCTAATTTGCAATTTAATTTTTCACATTTAGCATATATAAAGATAATAGCATTACAAATTACAAAATAGATGATTTAAAAATACGATTAAGGCTTTTAGGAAAAGTAATAAAAGAATATAATTTATGTTTAGTTATTAAGAATTTGGGTTTCGGGTCGGATCGGGTGGCGAAGATTAAGACCCTACCCGAACCTATATATCCGACCTAAATTTCGGACTTCGGATATCGGGTACGATCGGGTGGTTAGGGTCGACTTGTTCGGGGTTTTTTCGGATCGGTTTTTCGGGGTTTTTAGGTATTATCGGGTTTTGCTCACCCCTAATAAATTGTTTGTGTACAATTTTGGATCTGCCACTTTTGAATATATCACCAGAAGAATGACAAATGTTTTGTTGTTATTTGTACATAGTACACATACTTATACTTTTTGGTGCATCAACTTGGATTTATTAATGTTTGCACTTACAAAAATAAAGTAAAACCTGTCATATGACAAAACTTTATAAAATATGTGAAATATTTTTATGACATTGATGCTTGTTTAGCAATAAATGTATTATTCTTTTTTACTTTGTTGTCATCAAAACTTATTGCACAATATATCATTGATTAACACATGTAGCTTGTAATTGGTTAAGATGTTTTCACTAATTTAATTTTGAAGCCAAAAAATTACATTCATGCCCACTCTGTTGTAAGTAAGGTTATCAACATACAACATTAATGGATTCACATATGTTGGTTGTTGGAAAGTACTAAAAGCTCAAAAAATCATTATTCAATTGTTCAAAAGATGAAAATAAAAAAATGTAAAACTAAAATATAAATATTACCGAAGTTTAAGAAATATATAAATAGAAATACAACTTGACGACCTTTAGAAAGTAAACCAAAGTCTATACACAAAAAAACCATAATAGCATTGATAAATGTTGTTTGGTCGGGTAATTTTATATATGTCTAAGAGCCTCCGCTTCCGGCATACATGGTTGAAACACGATTTTCGTCATGTTCGTAGAACGCAAATAATTACCTGAAAATAAATGTAATTTACGTTAAATTATGACTCTAATTAAGAGGTAGCACCTCCTTGTAATTATTTACTTGATAACATTGTTATTGCAAAAAAACATTAATAATTTTTTTATCACCCAACATACCTTCGCCTCGGTGAACGAGTTTAACCCAAGACATGTAAATTACCGATTCTTGCCGTATTGCATGATACATCCTAAGAATACTTGAATGGGGAATGTCATAAAATACCAACTTGATTCCATACGCCCTGTTCATAGTTTAAATGTTATGAATCTTTTTTTTAATTTATTAATGTGTAAATTCTAATACATAAATGTTCTTACGTCGCATCTTGGAGCACGTGTTCAAACATGCCCGTGGGCCGCCGTTTGTCAATTATTTTTTCCACAACATCTACAAGTTTATTTTCAGAAACTGTTATTTTCATTACTAATAGAAAACAGAAATTAAAAGTATAAATGTAATAGACTATTTTTATTTACCAATTAACATTCTTCGTCTGGTCCTATTCCTTGCAAGGATCCTAATCGTGGGGACCAATGGGCACAACAGAAACCCATTTGCAATATCGTTTATCAATGGGATAAACCTTGTTCCCCTGCTTATATTAATCATTCATTCTCCACGATCGAAAGAGTATCTCTCATACCTCGGGTAGTCCCAATACATACCCTCAAGTTGGAAGTGTTCCAAATGAAATACCCGACCCACCAAATCCATTTTGTGTATACTTGCATTAAACGTCGTGGCATAATTGCTGTCATTTTGTGTCTCTATGTAATACAAATAATATATACCAAATAAACCTATAATAACGTTTCTTACGGTTCAATTAAAATAAGAAATAATAATATACTAATAGTTAAACTTACGTTTTGATCAATTAAAAAAAGAAATAATCTTTTTTGTTTGTCGTCTCTCCAGACAAAATCTGCTCGGACTGTCGTCAAATTCCACCAAATTATCTCAAAACTAAAAACACACAAATATAGCCTATATATTAATATAAAGTAGTCAAAGTTGTTTAACACATGGATTATTAGTTAAACTTATGTTGAATCTAAGTGAATTGATCATAAATGGAGAAAAAAAAATTGTAACTTGTGTTAGAACTTGGTTATATTTGAAAACTAAGCTTATTTTTTTTAATAATTACAAAAATGCTCAATGTCGATAGTATTTGAAAAATATCCTTGTTTTTTATTACGACATCAATGAATTTACACAAACTCTTTGATACATGGTGATATACTCTTTGATACATGGGAAAATCACGAAATTAGCTCTTTTTCACATCAAAATTCTATCAAATAGCTTTTTTAATATTATCAAGAAATGGTCAATAATTATATAAGATTAAACCAAAGTGAAAAAAAAAAGTGTTTTGGGATTGCAATTATAGTCCTTATTTGACCGAAGAAAGTTTAAAAAAATGATTTCACAAATCATCTCAAAATTTAGAACACCCAAAAAAATATTAATATAAAAGTAGTCAAAGTTTTTTAACACATGGATCATTAGTTAAAATTGTGATGAATCTAAGCAAAATGATCATAGTTGGAAAAAAGTATTGTAACTTGTGATAGAATTTGGAAATAAAAAGGATGATGCCTAAAGAACACATTATAAAGGGGATATAAGTTGAAGATTATAAAGCATAAAACAATAGCATGTTCATCATGTAACAACAAACACAAAAGCATGACCTCACATAAATGTCTTTACAAACCATAAAACTAAATAGTGCAGATGAAAATAATGATAAAAAACAACCATAGTGCAACACCGTATCTCGGTTTAAAAAGTTTAGACACATAAGAAAATTAAGCTATTCATCGAAGCGATTTCATCTAGAAAATATGTTGCCTCGGCTACAAAATCGATTGGGGTAATTTCAATGGCATGCATCGAATTAAACCACATACTCCACCGCTTGTGCAGGCCCCCGTCAATTCCTTTGAGTTTCATTCTTGCGAACGTACTCCTGATTGGCCCTCGAGTGCAAAGGCCAAAGGGAGCTTGACTGCAAGACCCACCCGTCGAGCAGGGACGAAAGTCGGCCTTAGTGATCCGACGGTGCAAATAGTAAAGGATACTCTGAATCATAGAACCCTAATGAAATATACGATCAACCAACCCAAGGCATCTTGAAAGTGAATCGTATTCAATGAATATGATATCTATCTAGTGTGATGTATGGAATATATGACAAAAGTGGAGTGTTGGAGTATTTCTAAGGTATCGGGAAGGAATTGGAATGGAATAATATCGATTCAGACAGAAGAAAAGGTTCTTTTATCCTTTGTCGTTTGACATTGTTGTACTCTGTTAGCGCAACGCTAACACGAAAGAAGTATGGGACCCATTTGGCTTTCGGCAATAGTAAGTGGTAATTTGTTTCGTCTTCCTACAATATCATTTAACACAAATAAACCGTAATATAAGTAGAAGTTTGAGAGAGCACAGTGGAGTACGACACTAAAAAATTCAAGTACCTGTGCTTTCATTTTAGCAAGCTCATTGGCAGAACAACCGGGTAACGTCTCCGCTTCCTCATGGAATATAGAAAACCAAGCTTCACCACTTGCATCAGAAAACTTTGCAGAGAATATATACCTAAATATGAGAATAAACAATTAATGTAATCTTGAACCATTCTTAATCTCTATTGGCAAAAGAGCTAGTGATTCAAACCTCAATGTACATGTTTCTTCATTAACTTTACATTGTTCTCACCAATAACTAGATCCAATAGCTTTAATGACTTTCTTTTTACATGTCTTGCATGCTTGATATGACATAGTCTGGTCAAGATTAATGAATGTCATAGAGGCTCGAGTGTTAAAGAACACAGGCTGCAACACAAATATATTAATTTCAATATAGTTCATGCATAATAGTAACACAAACAATGTTTTTAGTTATACTATACCTTGTCCTCACCCAAAGACGGATTGGTGGTTATATGGTGAAGTGTCACACGATCAAAGTACATCACTCGATTTTGACCTTTGACAATGTGGGTAAAACATGAGAGTGTAGAAGCCAATAAATTCTCCTTGCCTTCAGAACGTACAAGTGAAACATGTAGCCATATCATATATAGTTGCTAGTAGTTACAGACCACTTAAACATTTAATTGCATGCATTGTCTTACCATGATCACAACTTCAAGCATTGTGGTATATCTGGATTAATTCGAATATAACTATCGGGTAGAGTCGATAAAGACACGCCTGAGTGGAAAAAAAATTACAAAAAAAATTAAACAACAAGTAATCATCCCTCCTTAATCACTACAAAGAAGCCTAAGAATATAGATATCATCACCTTGAAACTGTCCAACCTTCAAAGATTTGATTGCAACTATAGGTGATTTGTCGACCATATCTAAAAGATCTTGGCCAATAAAGGTCGCATGCTCATTAGACAAGCAACTACGTTTTTCTTCCGTAAAATAACATTGTATTAGAGTATGATACAATCAATTAAAAGGCCACACAAACAATGAAGAATGCAAGAGAAGGAAGTAGCGTACGTCTCATCGACAATTGTTATATCCCGCTTTGGAATTAGTTGTTGGTTCACATTCCTTCGAATGGTTGTTGTTGGTGCAACATGTTTGATCACCCCAATTACATCTATAATTAAGTTACATGTAAACCCCTACTTAGCATACGGTTAATAAACAATTTGAAGGAAAAAAAAAAACTTTATCCAAGCATCTTACCAACAAGAGTATTCTTATTGGCATATAGTGCTAACATATCAATCGGGACTAAGTTGAACCTTCTTTCAGGTACAATCATCGATTCATTTAGTGCCTCCTCCACTTGAGAATACTGACTTAGTGTCATTTTATAATCATTGTTAACTGTTCTAAATTGCTGGTTAGACACTTTTATCGTTCCTTTAGATATGTAATAAACCTATGTCAAACTTATCATAGAACTTTCTTGCAGCCTCGTTAAACATTGTTGCTTTCATTTGAGTACCCCGCAAAAGTAGTGATTAAAGAATGTTTAGTTTTATATTCATCAATACTTTTAGCGATTCAACGATGTTATGAAATTTGAAATGTGTAGACTTACATCTTAACCAATTAAATCCACATTAAAAACACGACCTTCACCCATCGCATTTTTGTATGTATGCATGGTACCTTTGTTTGTCAACAACACCTTGATCTTCCAGATTGATTGATAAGGGTCTAATACAGTGGCCGGACTTTCCTCGCCATTGTCATGCTATTTGAGGGTGTCATACTACAATTATATAAGCATAACACCTTTAGGTAATGATCAAAAGGATGATAAAACCACACCACCATTTTTATGTTACTAATAGTCGATCGAATAAGTTGCGAGTCACATTAAGCTCATTAAGTTTCCAGATTGGTAATGGTTCACCGTAAGAATAAGTCATAAATAATAAACCACTTTTTAGATCATTAATCAACTACCAAACAGTCTAATATAGTTGACCGAATAAGTTATGAGTCCTATTAAGCTCATTAAGTTTCCATATTTGTGAAGATCATGGTGATCGGCTCAAAGTTGCTAAATTGTCTTCATCTTGTGGAAAATGTAAGGTCTACATACATACAACATACTAAGGGGATGTTTGGTTGGTTTTCCATTAAGTCCTGAATGCATACAGTTGTCTGTCTGGATTAATTTGTCTGTATAGACTGTGAATACTTCTGTTTGGGAGGGTTTTTTTTCATAGATGGAAGGAGCATGTTTTTTTAATTGGGAGGAGCAGGTTTGGAAAAACTTTACTTTCTGCATAAAGCTTACTGAATAAGAAACTTTTATATCATTAAGCTACTACCAAACACATCAAAGATTCCAATACTTTCCACAATGTCTTCTTAATTTATAAATTGAAATAAATTAAGTAGGATTTGTCTTTCAACAATGTCTTCTTAATTGGTATTAACTCTTATGAGTCGCTTTTTATAATGACATTTGATTTGACGAAATGTTTTTATTTTTATTTTGTGGAAAGATTTGGAATCTTTGATGTTTTGTGCGGATCCCAGTAAATCAAGTACATATGCATATATTGGTAAGAACACTATGAATATAGGGAGAATAAGTCGTATATCTCACTTAGGTAATCGAGTTTACAATGTCTCACTATGCTATATGATCGATTACAATATTGCTCTCTCTAACCACCTTCTAATAAGCACCCTACACCTCTATTTATATGCTAGGAATTAATGATATAAGGAAACATAGGAATAAGGCATTATACACTTGCCCTTTACGTCAAACACAATAGTTTCCTTATTTTGACACAATCAAATCTATTCTTAACAATCTCCCCCTTTGTGACAAAATGAGGCTTTATCGTCTTTATCATCTGTCTGTAAACCATGCGTTCATCAATGATATCCATTGAGTCTAAGATCTTTTGACGTTCATCCTCCTTGAGTTTGATAGTTCCTCTTCGATCTAAACTGATATCAGCAGATAATCTCATTTGGATGCCTTTTAACATTCCATCACAATAAGCAGTTATTTCATTAAAGCACAAGAACCGTTTGCTGCTGGTTTGATTGATGTATACAACCCCATGAGTTGGCTTAATGAGAATGGTGAGAACTTTGAGTTTGTCTAGGCCGGAGATGTCTTGATCAGGCTTAGACAGATAGATCTTCATTTGTTTGCTCTCGAGACCTCTTTGAAAATCGTGCAGATAGCTGTAACGGATTTCCTTTTGAACAAATCTAACTATTGCTCTCAATGCTCTTTGTTCATCTCTTGATCTTCTTTTCTTGTCTCTCAGCTCGATGTACAAGAATTCCACACCGTAAATCTCTATATTTGGAAAGTCTGCTTCAGTGAAGTAATACTCTTTTGCGTCATCGCGTATGACCCTGAACATTGGAAATTTGACCTGACTGAGACAATCATAACTAGTTTCCCTGATTATCGTGATCCCTTTCTTTGAGTTCACCTCTTCTCTTGGTTGTGCCTTGGCTTTAAGCATGAAGAGATATTCGATGAGCTCTCTTGATGATATTTCAGTGCTGAGGTTTATGCGAGCCAAGTCTTCCGTGGTTCTCTTTTCTACAAAGAGATTTTGTTTTGTTTCTTCTAGATATGGAACTCGAATCTGATCTCTTTCTCATTTGGGGTTTTGATTTGCTATGATCTTTTCCCATCTGACTTGGTGAGGCAGTAGATGTTTTGGTGGGGGTATTATGGAGCTGTTTTGTCGGTGAATGCTCTTATAATCTTCTTCTCCGAGAACTGGAGCGTATGGATCTCTAAACCAATTTCGTACTTCATTATGCATGCTTTGTACGTTTACTTGAATTGGCTCATTGGTATCTGGATCAACGATTCTGGGTATGTTCTCGAAGTTGAATTGTGGCATTGTGGCTTGTTGTCGAGATGGAGCTGAAGAGGGGCCAGCTGTTTTTTGTGTCGGAACATTTGGTGTTGTAGTTGAGGTGGTAGTTGATGGTCTGGACTCAGATGTACGCCTTCAATTCTCCCCCTCGGGGCGATTAGGACCATTCAGATCATCCTATTTATCGCGAGGCCATCTAGAAGATTGTTTTGGTTGGCAGCTCTGACGAATCTCACTTCAAAGAGAATTGATAGCACCGAGAATGACAGCCTGGGAGTTGTTGATCTGGTTTTGTATGTTCTCACGCTTGTTGGTGACGTTGATTTTGAAGCAGTCAAACTCATGACGAGTGACCGTGGGGATCTGAAGGTTACGACATAGAAGACCAGTCAGATCGTCTTTAGGTTAACCTAGAGCTTCGACCTGAGCAAGCAGATTTGAGTACAACATTGACATAAGTTCGTTATTGTTTAGTTGAGTTGGAGGAGGATTCGGGCGAGGTGAATCTAATGAGGTGGAATTTGACGGAGGAGGCGAACGGCTAGAACTTGTAGTCGAAGGTCGGGCCCGCATAGAGCTAGAACGTGCAGAGCTGGCAAAAATTTCTGCTAGTGATTTGCCTTTTAGAAGGCTTTCAGCTTTGTCAACAAGGGCTTTCAGGGAGGCGCTAGCTCTTTGAAATGCATCTTCGACAAACTCTCTCACCTCGGAAGTGACACTAAATTTTGGTGGACCAGAGCTGTTTGGGGTAAAACCAAGGTCACGAAGAACACCTGTTGTCACCATTGTTGAATCAACCGTGAGACCTATGTTCAGTGTTGGCATGATATTAGCATTGGTAGAATTTCCTTCCAATCCTAATGAAATGTCGATAGACGACACCACTATGGAAGTTCCGACCGTGCCACGAAGGTCAAGGTGTGAATAGACTCTTGTGTCCTAGGAGGTGGAGGCTCTAAACTCAATGTGCTCACAATTGAAGTCGAAGATTGCAGATAACGTCTTATATTTTCAATAGCAGGTTGTCCCGATTAGAGACCCGCTAGATGAGGAGCTAAGTTTGCAAGCATATATGAAACCGACATCTATTGTGAGATGCTGGAGTGGTCGGGTGGGGCGTGCAATTGCGCTGTTGGGTCCACAACGTCTTGTTCAATATCGGCACCCAACGGATGAGTGACGATAGAAGATGTGGCTACCCGGCTAGTATCTGTTTGGATTTGCACACTCTCGTTCATATTTTGCGTCCCTTCACTCTCACTCACTTGGACATTTTCGAGTATATCTCCCTCCTCTCTCCTTATCTCTCCAAAAATAGGCTCAGACTGGAGATGGGTGCGAGCAACTGAGTCGGATTCACTGCTTTCGAATTATGATTATGGAATGGATAGTTGACGACCGATTCGGTTTATTGTAGCATCGATGATAGTTTAACGTTGTCGGCGTGGCTCAGGAATGTCTTCAGAATTGTCATGAATATCAAGGTCGGCATGATCTTTCGTTTCATTTTCGGAAGATGAGATGGGTTGGCGTGTTGGACGGCGTGGGACTAGAAACTTTACTCGAGGTATGCGCGCGGTGGTTTGAGAGGTGGTGGCAGCAGTAGCTCCGGAAGGAGGTGGTATTGGGTTGGTGGGAGCAGCGGTTGATGGGATAAGCTGATCAGATGCACCGCCAATTTCGAATCCCTTTACTTCATATATTCTCTCAACGCCCTGTTCAGGAATCCCATGATCCTAAACCTGCTCATCTAAGATCCTAGGACCCTCACCCAACTCTTGATTTTCCTCACGGGGTGGCTCTTGGGGAGGCCCTTCCGGTGCTGGAGGGGACACTAAGCCATGCAGTTCCCTATACTCAATCACACTCGGTGCGTTTTGATCAGCGTAGGTTAGGAGGGCTTCGGGGATCAGCATTTGTCGATCAAACCGGACATTCGGGAGTTTCAGAAAGTGTTATACGTAGTGCGGTCCACGAGGAGTACCATCACGGCAAGGTATTTCTTTTCGGGTGTGTATCATGTTGTGGATAATCAGCTGTAGAAACCGCTGGAAAGGTACAAATTTGCGGTCGCAGCCGGTGCCTTTCTCCGCAACGATTTCGACAAGGTCATTCCAGATGAGGGTTGTGTAGTCGTAGTGGCGGTTGAATGCAATGTCATCAAAGATTCGAAGAACCGAAGCACTGGCTCTATCTACACCGGTGTGTTTAGAAGTTAGGCATCGATTGACCAGTGAGAAGAGCGTAGACCATAATGCCAGAATGTCGCGGCAGACATCTTCTTCGGAGGCCGGGTCTTCATACTCTTGACTTCCGGGAAAGGCATTCTTGGCTGGGAGTCGGAGAACATTACGTAGTCGGGAAGGGTTTAGTCGGGTTTCGTATTCATCAACCTGAGCCATGAAGTGATAGTCGTTTTCATTTGGGTGATAAAGAAGTGTGTGCCAAAATTGCTGAAGATAAAACCCGGGGACTTGCACCGTCATGTTGAACGCGTGCCTGAGTGGGTGGCCTTTGAGAATCTCAAGGATGACCGAGTGTTGTAGCCACATTTGAAAACTTAGCTGATGGTTGTTCGGTTGAAATTCCTTCATGTTTGTCCGGAGCATTAACTGGCCATCCGGGTTTCCGATTGAGACACTCGGGGCTGAGCGTTCAGAGACCATAGGGTTTTCATTGTCTGAAAGGTTTGGGTCATTGATAGCCACCATTGATTCTGTAAAACAGTGTTAGAAAACCAGGCACTGAATTTAGAACAGAAAAACATTTGAGAATGATTTGAAAAAATTTACCAACTATGGAACTCGGATGACACTGAGGAGAGTGTGATCCCAGAACCAAGCTTATCGGATGGTATAGTCTAGCAAAAAGAAGTCCAAGAGGTTGCTCGGGTCACATGATGGGTAGGTAGTGTGGTCCGATAAACGAATTTGTCGGGACATGGTGAGCCGAGAACCACAGTCGTCGGGCCAAGCTATGAAGGATCTTGGATGGAAAACATGGTGAAGACAAAGTTCTAAGTGAAGATCTCGGGTCAAAGCTAGTGACATTCGACAAGGCTGGATGTGGACCAAGATACCATAGAGAAAAAAATTCTAAGTGTTGATGTCGGATTAAATGGTGAAGGTTGATCCGACAACCTTTGAAATCCGAGAAACATGAATACATGAAGATGGGTTTGGTCCGATAACGTGGAACACGAAGTAACCCAAAAATCAACTTGTGATTTTGGGGGTTTGGGGCCTGAATCTGGGTTCTATGGGTGTCGTATAGGTAAGTTCTAAGTAGGCATAAGGGCGAATCAGCACACAGAGAACCAGAATCAAGTAAAAGGCATAAACCCCATAGGTTTTTCGGAATTTGAACAGTCAAATGCCAAATTGACACACATGCAACGGTTAAAATTCAAAAGTGCAAAAATTAAAAGTGATCAGGGAAGGAATGCGAACCTGGTGATGTAAACCTCTTTGTATGATTTGAAGATTTGAGAAAAAATATATGATCAGTGGGTGCTCGAGTGATTTAGTGTGAGAAAGACAGGGAAACTGGCTCCGAGAAGTGAATAGAGGAGGTGGGGCCCGTGGTTTAGATAATGTAAGAAAGAGATACACGTGGCACATATTCATTAGACGTTGACCAAGTCAACATGTCGGATAGGCCAAGGAAACAAGGAGCTCGGGTCCTTGTCATCCGAGCAAATCACTATTCACGCTAAGGGTGGTTCGATAACATGGTTTAAAGGTTGGCAAGCATCCAGTATGTCGCGTTATTATGGTCCGATGAAATATTTTAAAAAAACATTAAAAAATTAACTTATACTAATTGCTCCCCCGAGACTTATGCAGTTTTGAGTAAGAGAAATTTACTCCCCCTATGTTTGTGCATAGTTTAAGAAAAACTTACCTATACGTTCCCCCTTGAATGCTGAAAGGTAAGTCAAAACAAAATACCGATACGGAAAAATATAAAAGGCACATACATGACGAAATTTGTACAAGAACTTAAATAAATTGAAAATACAGAAAGACTTAAAATAATTCGAATGTCACAAAACGAGAATTCAAGAATAATGAAGATTCACAAGAATGGTGAATGTGCATTTATACTTGAATTGGCTTTTTATGAACTTTGAAGACACTTATTTGGGATCAGGTTTTGAGATTTAGCATGCCCAACTTGGACAATAGGAAATGGTTGCATTTCTCATCCAAAGCCTTGGTAAACAAGTCGGCAAGCTGAAATTCTGTATTAACCAAGTATAGTTCAATCGTACCTCTTTCGACATGGTCCTTAATAAAGTGGTACCGGACACCGATATGTTTGGTCTTGGTGTGTGAACCAGATTGTTGGATATAACAATAGCACTCTTCGAGTCACCATATATGGGGATCTTGTTGAACCAGAAGTCGTAGTCCTTGAGCTGGGTGCGCATCCAAATGACTTGGGAGCAGCAACTCGCGGCAACGATGTATTCGGCTTCCGCGGTGGATGTAGGTACGTAGGTTTGCTTTTTGGAGGACCAACTTACGAGTTTGTCTCCCAGAAATTGTATGTGTTCCGAAGTGTTGTTTCGATCAAGCATGCAACCGGCATGATCGGCATTTGAAAAGACAGTTAACTCGAACCCGGTATCCTTAGGGTACCATAGGCCAAGATCAGTAGTACCTTTTAAATAACGAAAGATACATTTAACGGCACTAAGGTGGGATTCTTTGGGTGAGGCCTGATATCGAGCACATAAATATGTAGCAAACATTATATCTGGGCGACTAGCCGTTAAAAACATTAAAGAACCTATCAAGCCTCTATAGTTCTTTGGATCTACCGCTTTTGCGGAAGGATCGGCGTGTAGTTTAGAACCGGGAGACATAAGAGTTCCAATCGAAGTACAATTCGTCATGTTGAATTTCTTTAACAAGTCCGAGATGTATTTTGATTGGTTGATGAAAATTCCCATCGATAGTTGTTTAACTTGAAGACCGAGGAAGAAATTCATCACTTCTATCTTACTCATATTGAATTTGGCAGTCATGAGTGCTGAGAAGTTCTTACAGTATTGTGGGTTAGTTGAACCAAAGATAATGTCGTCTACGTAGATTTGAATAAACAAGATATCATTTTCCTTCCTCTTAATGAAAAGAGTAGGATCGATCTTACCTTTCGAGAAACCATTCTTGACCAAGAAATCAGTAAGACTGTCATACCATCCACGTGGGGCTTGCTTGAGTCCGTATAGAGCCTTGTCGTGGATGTAGACATGCTTAGGTTTACCATCGTTGATGAAACCGTCAGGCTGGGAGACGTAGACTTGTTCTTTTAAAACGCCATTTAGAAATGCAGTCTTGACATCCATTTGGAAGACAACTGAATTCTTGTGAGCCGCGTATGCCAAGAACATGCGAATGGCTTCTATCCGAACGATAGGTGCAAAAGTCTTGTCGTAGTCAATGCCTTCTTGCTGAAGGTATCCCTTGGCGACAAGCCGAGGTTTGTTGCGTATGAATACCTCATCTTCATCTCTTTTGTTCTTGAAGATCCATTTGGTACCGATGATGGTTTTATTTCGTGGGCGGAGGACGAGTCGCCAGACTTTAAGGTTTTCAAACTGATTGAGTTCTTCTTGCATGGAGGTAATCCAATCTGGATCAGTCATGGCTTCCGCAACACTAGTGGGTTCAATTTTTCTTAGAAAGGAAGAGAACATGCAATCGTTTCCCGAGGCGGATCTCGTTGTGATGGGTTTGGAAGGATCTCCGATGATTTGATTAATGGGATGTTGACTAGTCTACTTATTCGAATGGGGAAGCGATTGTTGGGGTTGGTAAAGATTTTCATCCACATATGTTCCAAGTGGTAGATCTTGAACTGATTCAAGTGTTGGAGCCACGTCAGAGGGACGAGTCGAACTGGTAACATCCTTTAGAATTGGGGAATGATGTGGGGGAGAGGATTCAAGTAGTGGACTTGCGATTGTGGCATGAATGCTTTCAGGAAGTGGATCTGGTTGAATTAGAATGAGGTTGGGAATGACATCTTCTTCAAGTATCTCATTCGTTGCTTCGGTGGGGGTGGTTCAGTTTGGTGGATTGATTCAGATGTGGAAGTGGAGGGGAGTGGTTCAGTTGTAGGAGCATGTATAGATTGAGAATCAGAAGTCGCGATTGTGTCGATTGAGGTTGTGGGTCCGGAGACATTAGTGGTATCGATGACTTCCACAGTTGGGGGGGGGGGCAATTGGAATGATCGATGGAGCGTATGGTCCAAAATAGTCTGAATAAAAGTATTCAAACAGATCATCCAATTCAGAGGTAGCATTTTTGGAAGTGGAGACTTGATTCGGATGAGACGGGTCTGGAACAGGTTCTGAACTAAGGTGTTCAGAAGCTAATACACCGGTAAGCGCGGGTCCAGAACTGGGTTGTTCGGGAGCCAATTCGGCCTTGTCATTGAAGTCGACATTGACACTTTCAGTGATAGTCCTAGAGTTTTTCAGATACATCCGATATGATGCGGTATTTGGGGAATAACCAAGGAAGGACCCTTCTTCGGATTTTGGATGGAGTTTGCCACAGTCCTCTTTGTCATTGAGAATAAAACAGCGACATCCGAAGGTGTGGAAGTAGTGAGTAGTGGGGATGCGCTTGTTGATCAACTCGTACGGGGTTTTGTTGAAAAGTTTGTTGATGATGGATCGGTTTTGAGTAAAACAAGTCGTGTTAATTGCTTCGGCCCATAGAAAGTGCGGGAGCTTGGAATGAACGAGCATGGTACGAGCGGCTTCGACCAAAGTATGGTTACGACGTTCAACCACCACATTTTGATGTGGAGTTCGAGCGGCTGAAAAAGTCTAAGTGATGTCGAGGATGTGAGAAAGTTACTTAGCGTGCGGTTTTTTAACTCCGTTCCGTTGTCCGTTCGAATGGTTTTTACAGTAAGCTCTAGCTTGACTTGGATGCTTTTGATGAAGGCGATGATAAGATCGGGGACTTCGTCCTTGGTGCGAAGGAATTTGACCCACGTGTATCGAGAGAAGTCATCCACCATGACAAGAACGCACTTCTTGCCGTGGATACTTTGAGTTCGCGTCGGGCCTCATAGATCCATACGAATGAGGTGAAGAGGACGAACTGTGCCATGTTACACCTTGGGTTTATGAGAGGCTTTCTTCATTTTACCCATTTCACACGCGCCACATAGATGTGTCTTTTCAAACTTGAGTTTTGGTAATCCCGCTACCAACCCATTGCTAGCAAGTGTGTTGATGTTTTTGAAGTTTAGGTGGGAAAGGCGACGATGCCAAAGACAATTTTCCTCGTTGGAGGCTTTAGATAGAAGATAGACGTTTGTGGGTACTTTAGGGTCAGAAAGATCGATGGTGTATAGGTTGGAGTTGCACGAACCGGCTAGCAGTTCTTGTCCCTCGTAAGTGCGAACACAACATCGTTCGGATCGAAAGTTGACCTCTAGTTCTTTGTCACAAAACTGTCCAATGCTTAACAAATTGTGGTTGAGACCGTGGACATATGATACTTTGGATATGGTTAGATTGTCGTGGACAATATCTCTGTATCCGATGATAGGGGCATAATGATTGTTTCCAAAACGTACTTCTCCGCCATATTTGTGCGTGTAATTGGCGAGCATCTCCTTTTGTCCAGTCATGTGCTTGGAGTAACCAGAATCTAACTACCACACATGACTGGCCTGCAAAAGAAAGCAGGCAGATTTACGTACCCATTTAAAAATGGGTCCTTCGGGGTTAGTTGGCTTTGCAAACATGGGTACCCAATTGGGATGGGACTTAGTTGCAGAAGTTGGGAACCCACTTGTAAACAGGATTTGCATGATAAGTATAGGAATGATGATTATTGTAAGATCTATGCTTGTCAAAATGATAATGATAACCATGATTGTAAGTATTCAAGCGCACAAAGTCAGTCACACCACAATTTGAGCAACAAATTTTATTTCGAGAAAATTGTAATAAATGTCGAAACGAATGAATAGTGTAACGAAATTTAACACTTTGTTTTGAAGTTTTGACATTTGAAAAATTAAACTAGACTGCTTATTGTAGCGTGCTGAATTTGCTTAACTTGTGCCTTTTTCAACCCACACTTGCTTTATCTTTAGAGAGCGTAGAGCTGAAACATTGAAAGGACCAGAATTAGAATTTGTGGAAGTATGCATCGTTGTCTTTTGAAAGTGCTCAGTATGATCCTTAGTTTTGGAAATTCGGGGTTGTGAAGAACTTGTAGACATTCGGTTTTAAATTCATGAACCAATACTGAGATTATGGGCTGTTTGCCTTTGTCCAAAAATTCAGTATGACTTGGAAGTGTAGAATTAAAATCAAATTGATCAACCGAATCATTTGGACACACTTCATAGTTAAGTAATTCCGAAAATTTTAGTTGAGATTCAGCTAGGATTCAAGCTTCATCGGCTTCTAATTCAACATCTATTTGTTCGGGATTAAGGGAAATTTTGTAGGTATATGGACGGTAATTACACAGATTGAAATCACTTGGAAAAAATTCATCCGTTTCACACGAAGAAGGAATGGTATGGTTGTTTTGTTCAAAATCTTCGAAAACACGATTTGTTTGATGAGTGCTTATGAAAGCCTTACAAGAGGATACTTTGGAAGTTGTATAACTTCGGTGTATCTTGTGAGTTTAATGAACTGTTTTCGAGTTGTTGTATTTTAGCGATTAAGGTTTCCTTTTCCTTTCCCGAAGAAGAACGTTCGGATTCTAAAACTTTTTCAAGTTGGATAATTTTCTTTTCAAGAAGTAGAGTTGGAATATATGGTTTTAAAATTGGAGGTTCAGTTTGAAGTTCTTCTTCGGTATAACTTGGAAAATAGTCGTTTGGAAGAGTATTTTGAGAGAATTCCTTTTCAACTTGTTTTGGATAAACAAATGGTATTTGATGAAAAATTTCGTTTTTCCGATTTTAATCTTCCCTTCTCTCGACTTTGTTTGAGGACTTCATAAATTGAATTTTGTACTCCGGACCAAGGTCTACATATTCAAGATTACAAAGTGTGGGAGTATCGTAGATAGCTTTTGCTAAGCGTTTGGGATTTTCAAATCCTAAGCCGACTTTTGAGCATAACTCCTTAGGTGCGTTTAAATGAATCGTTTGTTCCGTTTGTCCTAATTTGTAAAGCTTAAGTTCCAAGTTCTTGAGTTTTTCCAGAAGGTCATTTCATTGAATAGTGGCAAATTCAAATTTTGAAGAAAAATCAGCGGCGTCACGTTCAGATTTGTTAAGTCTTTTCGTGAGGTCCGTAATTTTGAGTTTTAACTTTATATTTTCATCTTCTAAAATAGTCTTTTCTTTTTTAATGTTCTTGGTTTCGCTTTTAGAATTTGCAAGTTAAGATGTAACAATTATGAGTTGGTTATGATTATTTTCTAGACGTGCTTCTAAATTGGAAACAGGGAGTTTCTCGATTTTCAATTTAGATTGAAGATCTTGCAATCTGTTCGTTAAATCATGCAATTTTGCAACAAAATGATCAATAGTTAGAGTTACTTACCTCGGATGAGGGGTCGGAAGCGTGAGACTTTGAATCATCATTGGATGGATCAGTAACATTGGCCATTAGACTGAAATGGGCTTAAATTTCTTCTTTTGGGCCCTAATTTTGATTGAGCCAATGCTCATCCTCCGCTATTAGAACTTTTCCGGCTTCTTGTTGTTTTGCAAGCATTAGTTTATAGGCGAAGTAGTTGGAATCTTTGACGACCGGTTTCTTTCATTCGCGTGCGTAATGTTCGGACTTGCCACAATTGTAGCACAGACTCATCTCCCCTTTGAATTTGTCTTCCGGCTTAACAAGTGGACGTTTTTCATCTTGGCGAGGTTTGGATTTAAACACTTCCTTCCGTTCATAGTTTTTAGATCCCGAAGCGTATCTAAGTTTGTTGGAGGTGGGGCGGCGAGAAAACTTCTTTTGGAAAGCTTAGGTAAGAAAGGCCAATTGTTGTTGAAATTGAGCAATTTCAGGGTCGGATGCATATCGGTCTTCCTCTTCCTCCGTGAAACTTTCAAGCTGGATGTGACGAGATGTGTTGTGATCGTCTTTGGCAATTAGGGCAATCGGATCGGATGACTTAGCGAATTTCTTGTTGGCCGCCATAGCTTCAAGGACTTCCTCTTCATCTTGTTTCAGAGTTTCATAGACTTCGTGCAGATCTAGCTCAGCGAGAAACTTACTATGTTTGATTTGATTGGAAAATCGACGCCATTCCGGTTGAAGATTGCTGACAAGTTTCACATTATTTTCGATCTTTGTCTTTCGAATTTCGTTCTTGCTTAGCTCGTTGAGAAGATTAACAAATCGCTCATAGGTGTCTGAAAGATTTTCTCCTTCTTTGGCTTTAAATTATTCGTATTGTGAAATGCAATTGGTGATCTTTAGTTGAGTTCCAATCTTCGTTCCAAGCATAATCTTCTCGATTTGTTCCCACATTCCTTTAGCCGTGGTTCGGTGGCTATCGATGCTCATGTAGATTTCATTCGGAATGCTTTGAAGAAGATATGATCTTGCGAGTTGATCACCTTTGGCAATGCGTTTTTCAGCATCATCATACGCGGATTTAGGCTTTATTTCTCGTCGGGCCGGAAGAGGAGGGGTATTGTTCGGCATTGCGGGAAGATCATGCTAGATGACAGGTGGTGGCCCTTCAGTGATAGACCACATAATTTCTTCCGCATAGTCATTATGTTCGACGAAGTCGAGGAAGCGGTCTTTCTATTGAGAGTATTCCCCTCGAAAGAGAACGGGTGGACGAGTGTCGGAGCCTATTGCCATGGCTTCACGAGTAGTCATTGGTACTTGATGGAATGATCTCGATCGGTGAGTTTTGAAAGGATTCTAAGACAGTCTTTGGAAATCGGTATTTTATCTCGGGTAAAACGAAGGAATAAACTAGAATTTCGGACCAAGAGGGTTCGAGGACTAACTTTGTCGGATCTAAAGGGTCCGATATCTAAACTTGTCGGATCAAAGGGGTCTGATATATGAACATGTCGGATCAATATGGTCCGAGAACAAAGTTTCTCGGATGAAACTTGTTAAGAACAGGTAACTTGGACGAATTTAAAAAAATGTTTATCGAGTCCTTTGGTTAGAGAAGAATTATCTATTAATTCTGAGGAAAGATAACTAGGGTTTATTTACTAAAAAGAGTTGCGAGGAACAAAATTCTCGAGTCTTTTTATGGACAAGAAAGGCCAAGTTCTCAATTTACCAAACTATCAGGAAAAAAAAATAAGAACCAACACAGATTAATTTAAGACTTGATTCTAAAGAAAACAAAAACAAAGGTTTCTTGACTAAAGACATCTGGAGGAACAAAGCTACTACCAAACAGTCATTTATAGTTGTGAATCTCATTAAGCTGATTTAGCTACTAACAGACCCACCCTAAGTGCCTATCCTTTGTAGACTCTACTATGTGTGAAATTTACTGGGTTAATTCTTTGTTTGGTGTTGTAACTAAAATAGATCTGAATTTAAGATTATTCATAGAAGATATCATTCTTTCACTTGGTGTTTTTAGTGATTTTCTAATGGAAATGGATCTTGTGTTCAAGGATGATGGCTCAAATCTTGCTTGTTGTTCTAAATAAAGTACACCTGAATTGCTACTAAGGGGATGTTTGGTTGGTTTTCTACTGTTGTCTGTCTGGACGAATATGTCTGGATTGGGAATACTTTTGTTTGGGAGGGCCTGTTTGTTAGCATCTTAATGAGCTAAATGGGAATCACTACTTATTCAGTGAAAGTGTTAGAAGGGCCTAATTGTTAGCATGCTAATGAGCTTAATGGGATTTGCTACTTATTCAGTAAAAAGGGTCTGCTTGTTAGCATCTTAATGAGCTTAATGGGACTCGTTACTTATTTAGTCAAAGTGTTAGAAGGGTCTGTTTGTTAACATCTGAATGAGCTTAATGGTACTCACTACTTATTCTATCAGTTATAAAAGACTGTTTTGTAGTGGCTTAATGATATAAATAAATAGTGACTTATTCTGTATGGCTTAATAGGACTCACAATTTTTTCGGTCACCTACATTAGACTTTTCTGAATAAGGTTAATTCATTATATTGTGGTTATTCATTATGGCTTATTCTCTCTAGAAGCTTACTGAATAAGCCACTTTCTATATCATTAAGCCACTAACAAACAGTCATGTATAGCTGGTCGAATAAGCTGTGAATCCTATTAAGCTCGTTAAATTATTAACAGACAGACCCTATGTCATTGAGGTTGGAGCATCTGATTCATTGATAGTGGTCCAGACCCTATGTCATTAAGGTGGGAGCATCTGATTCATTGATAGTGGTCCAGAATTCTAGTGACAGTTCTATATTATGTGCAAACATCAAGTAGTGAGTTCAAAAACCATTCAAGATCAACGATATAACCTATTCATTAGGCAAAATTGTATTGGTGTTTAAATCAAACAGACAAATGGAATTTTTTATAAAGAAAAGAGCCCTCTAAACAAGAAAAACATATTCCACGTGAATTTTGTGTATGAAAAGCACTAGCCTTTTAGAATCAAAACTCCAACTTAAAACAAACGTTGAAATTAATCAAGGAAAACCGTGTTCGCAAAATATGAAATAATTTAAAAAAAATTAAAACAAACCTGTTCTTCAAATGAGACCAAAGTTGAGCAGCTTTTCTTCCAAATTTTGAGACCCTTCTGTAGCAAATTTTGATAATTACATTGCATCAAAGGATACATATGAATCTAAACATTCACAATTGCAGGGGAAAACATATGTATGATGATAAAAACACAAAAAACTGATGTGGAAAATCGATGGAGGTGATTGTTCGATGAAGAAAGAATCTGAAGTAGAGAGAAAAAAATACCTTTGGGTGCCAATTTTGAGAAAAATTGAGAGAGGTTGATAATCCGTTCTCCATTAGTAATTGAGAGAATAGAGAAAGCAGAATGTGGAGAGTGATAGAGGGGGTAATGGGATCGTGGTTAAGGAAAAGAAGAAATGGAAGGAGAAGGGAGGGGTTATAGCGGGTAGATGATGTATAGTACGGGGTCAAAAATTAAAATAAAAAATAAAAAAAGTTAAGATATTAATTGAAAATATTTTAAAATAAGTTAATACATAATCATTATTTTTTATAATATTTATAAATCGTGAAATACTTGATATTGGGCTCATTTCGAAGGTATTCAGGAAACGATTATTATGGTATAATTTACTACAAAATATAATATGTTTTTAAATACAATTTAGTTGATATAAGATTCTATATGGTAAAATGAAAAGGGTGTGAAATAAAAATTACAAATGGAAGGGATATAAAGTCAATTAAGGGGGTGTTTGGAATTGCTTATTTAAAACAACTTATAGCTTTTACTTAAAAGTGCTTATCAACTTCTAATAAGTTAGGAGCTCCTTACTTCTCAAAAAACTCCTTATCACCGGTTTGGCACCGGTATAAGCTGTTTTGCCAAACACTTAAAAGTGCTTATCACCGGTGTCGTACCGGAATAAGTCAATAAGTTGTTTTAATAATCAATCCCAAACACCCTCTAAATAACAAAATCTAAGGGTCTAAAATGTAACTTAAAAATTAAAATTAAAATGGCATGCATTAGATTGTTGTACATTAAACAAATTTTTTGGTACCTCTTAAATTGTGTAAAGAAACCATTTAGTAGTTTTTATATAATAGTATAGATGATATTGTAGATAAGTTTTATTTTTTTTTACTTAAATTTACTATTATCAATATCCAGTGTTCAAAAAGGTGCGCCATAGCGTGCGTCATGGCGCGATATGGCGTAAGACGCGTATCCACCGTTACAAAACAACCCATAACGTTTCTATAAAGCGTGGCTCACGCCATGGCGTCTTGAAGCGCATCATAGCGTGTCGCGGCGCGAGTTTTTTTGTATGGAATGATTTTTTTCAAAAAAAATATTTTTTTTCTTTTGTATTTTTTACACTTTTAACTTTAAATTTTACACTTCTATAGGTCTATCTAATCACATCACTCACAATTTCACGAATTTGTAAATGTTATGGATCCACGATTAAAATGAAGTTGTAAAATTACCTTTCTAAGTTCTATTTTAAATATTTAATCAAAAAACTATTTTTTATTATGATAATCTATATGATTTTTCTTCTTCTAATATTAATGTACATTTTCTAATATCATTATCTGATTAGATAATATATAGAAAACGTATATCTTTATATATAATTGTATATATGACATATAAATTTGCCGCCTTATGTCACGCCTTGAAAAACGTTGCGTCCTCGTCGTGGCGCGTAAGGCTTAAGGTTTGACCTCGCCGCCATGCCACGCCTCACGCCTTTTTGAACCTTGTCAATATCACATATGATATTATATTGAAAATTAACGATTTTTAAAAGTTATTAATCACATATGATTTAAAGCGTAAAAATAATTATTTGAAGTTAGACGTTAAAAAAGGGAAAAAAATGGAAATATAATCATATGTGATGTGTAACGAGATACATTTAAAATATATAAGACCACATATGATTTCAAATGTTATTCACAATATACATATATCAAATATGATATTGTAGATAAGTTGTATTCTTTTTCGACTTAAATTGACTATTATCAATATCACATATGATATTATATTGAAATTTAACGATTTTTAAAAGTTATTAACCACATATGATTGAATGCGTGAAAAAAGTTGACTTGAAAATAAACGTTAAAAAAAATAAAAAAAATGGAAATATAATAATATGTGATGTGTAACGAAATACATTTAACAATATATAAGATCATATGTGATTTCAAACGTTATTCATAATATACATATATCAAATATGATATTGTAGATAAGTTTTATTTCTCTTCGACTTAAATTACTATTACCAATATCACATGTGATATTTATAATAAAAATTAGCAATTTTTTATTGAAAAAAAATGGCGTATGATAGTTTGGGATATTTTAGAAATTTATTTAGCCCCTATTAGAAATTTATTTATACAAAATGAAGGCGTATAATAGTTTGGGATTTTTTTTAAAATAATCATCATCACTAAAAATAATTGAGATATTTTGTTTTTTTTAAATAATCATTTTTAGTAAAATAATCATATTTAAGAAAATATGGTGGTAAAACTAATGTATAAAGAAGGTAAAACTAATGTGGTGGCCAACGCCTTGTCTAGAAGACATGCAATGCATGGTATTCTAAGTTTAAGCTTACTTGGGCTTGAATTGATGAAAGAATACTACTATGAAGATGGAGATTTCAGGCCTATTTTGGAACAATGTTCGAAGGGATCTATAGGCTCTTATGTGCTACAAGATGGATTTCTCTTTAAAAGAAATCGAATATGCATTCCAAAATGTTCCATTCGAGAGTTGTTTGGTGCGAGAAACTCATGGTGGAGGGTTGGCAGGTCATTTTGGTACTAAGAAAACTTTGACGATGTTACAAGAATACTTTTATTGGCCAAAGATGTTGGGAGATGTAGAAGCCGTGATTTCAAGATGCGCAACTTGTCAAAGGGCCAAAAGTACGTTTCATCAGAGCTTATACACTCTACTACCAATTGCGGAGTTTTTAGGGGAATATGCATCTATGGATTTCATTGTGGGACTACCAAGAACGCCAAGAGGCAAGGATGCGATCATGGTGGTGGTGGACAGATTTTCGAAGATGGGTAATTTTGTTCCAGGTCATAAAACGGATGACTCCATGAAGGTGCCATTATTTGGTTACACGGAGTTCCTAAACCATTGTAAGTGATCGTGATGTTAAGTTTATGAGTTTTTTTGGAAGTCGTTGTGGAAGTTTGTAGGAACAAAGTTACTTTTTAGCACTTCGTATCATCCACAAACGAATGGTCAAACTGAGGTGACGAATCGTACGTACTTTTGGTGTTCTTTTGCGTGGTTTAGTGAACAAAACGCACAAAGATCGGGAAGAAAAATTGGCGCATGCAGAATTTGCTTATATAGATAACCCACTCATGAATCATACCAGTTGATTTTGTTGTTGTTCCTAAACAAGAATGGATTCATGAAGATGCAAGGCTAAAATTAAGTTTATGCGAAAGCTCCATGCACAAGTTCGTGCAAGAATTGAGAAGGTGAATGACATGTACAAGTCACAGGCAAATAAAAATCGCAAACAACAAGTTTTCGAGGTTGGGGATTTAGTTTTAATTATGGTTATGATACGATTATTTTGAACAGTTCGTTTTTTTTGGTTAGTTTCCTTTTTCTGGTTAGTTTCTTTTTTTATTAGTTTTCTTATTTGTGATAGCCTATTTAAACTCTTGTAATCTATGAGATTAGGCAATGAAAAAAATAAGAGTGATTTCCATATTTCATTTTTCTTTATAAAGGATTCTTTTTGTGAGTTGGTGGTTGAATCCTTTATAATTGCATCGGTGTGTTCTTGTTCTTGAGGGTGCTTTGTTTTAATCAAGAACTTGGTCATTCCAAAACTCTTATTTAAAACTCTAGTGGCGTGACCTTTAGGGTTTTCAAACTTGAATTTTATCCTTCTTTGTGGTGACGTTTTCTTAAGATTTCACATCTACATGTAATGTAATCCATTTAGGGGTGGCAATTCTCGATACAACACGAAAATAAACAGGTTTGAGTTGAAGTTCCTGACCCGTCAACCCGTTTATTAAACGGGTTGTGTTCGGGTTTACACATATGAGTAGCGGGTTGACCCGTCAACCCGTTTAAAAAATAAACTTTTAAAAAAATTATTTTATTAAGCCTCCTTGTTCTTTAAACAGCTAAGACAGTAAGTAAGACGCTAATTTAAAATGCCTAAAACCCAACTCACAGCCTCACGTATTCATGCTCGGACGCTCCTCAGCCTCAATCGATCGATCTCGTCATCTCAATTCTCAAAGGTACTAAAGGGATGGGCTTTTAATTTGTTTGAAAGTTTGAACTTTTTATTTGTATTAGTATTTAAACGTGGTTGTATTACTAGTATTCAATTTGAACGTTTGAACTTGATTGTATTATTATGTTACCCGCCAACCCGTTTATGACCTGCCAACCTGAGCATGTAGGGGTTAGGGTTGAACATTTCGACATAATTAGTTATATGGGTCGTGTCCAGGTTGAGCCTTCTTGACCCGCCAACCTGAATACGACTCGTTTGTCACTCCTAATTATCCATTAAACATCCAAAGTAGCAGAACATTAAATATCCAATTTAAACAAAAATTTTAAACAACCCAACATTTATACTTGTCACCAAAATCAAACATTCCACTCTAAACGCTCTGTTCTCGAGTTTAGAAGGAAAAGAAAGGAAAAGAGAAAAAGAAAGGAAAGAAAAGACAACCTTTTTTGTGTGTTCTCGAGAAGAAAAGAAAGAAATAATTTCCGTGTTCTTGAGTAGAAAACAAAAGGAAAGGAAAGATATCAATTTTACCGATATACCTTTATGTTAATTTTTCTCATTTTTTCTTATTTTCTTAAAAAAAATCAACGACACGATATCTCTTAGAAACGTCAAGTCAGGAACATGTATTTATAGAAATAACATATATATTAAATATGCCAACGAAAATCATATTTATCAAATGTAAGACTTTATTATCATATCCACCAAAATTTCAAAGTCTTATCAATTTTTTGTAAACTAAAACAAAAAAAAGGACTATAAACTAAAACCAAACAATAAACTAAACTCAAAATTTGAGTAAAAAACCATAAACCAATCGATTGTCTATGATGTTGACATTTTAATAACTTACATCCATCATTTTTCTCATAATAGACATTCGTTTTGGAAGAGGACAACCAAATAATATGCGTGCCTTTTCTGGTTTTTCCGATAGAAAAATATACGTGTCTGCTATCACATCGGGTTCTACATCCATGAGCTCAAGTTCATTGTATATTTCTTCCTCTGAATATACACGTGCGCGCGATCTTTCGAATACCTTTTACATAAAGTAAAATAAATACTATCAGTAATCTTACAACAAAAACGGATTTATAAATCTAAAAATATTATATAATGTAAATAAACCTAATACCTTGATACTGTCTCTGATCGCATCAACTACATTTTCCATGGCAATCATTATCGTAGCCGGCATTGCATCTTCTTTTTCAGCCTTTCTTTTCTTACTTTTAGATTTGGTTGAATTTTGAGGTTTCATTTATGATTGTGGCATGATAAATGTACCTTGAAAGTATTCACCACTATTAAAATTCTCCAAAGTAATGTCATTGGTAGATATCAATTTGATCAATTGTTTTTGTCCTTTTGTTGATTGTTCTCCATCTGATTTCTTCTTTTTTTTGGTTGTTTCTACAGCAGCACCCGTTGCCCTATCTTGTATAGCGTCGTTTATAAGAGCAACGTCGATTTCGAAAACCATATGGTTGAAGCCAAGGTTAGTGACCCAAATGACAGCATCAAGGAGCGCTAACGCCTCATCCTCTGGAACCGTAGGAAGGAAGCTTAACAGAGAAGCTTTAGCCAGGATCAACTCGCCTTTACTATTTCGAATAATTCCACCAAAGCCGGTCGAGCTTGAAGAAAAAAAGGTGGCCACATCAACATTGCATTTGTAGGACCTCCGTTTAGGATGATGCCATTTGGAAGAGCACGAGAAGTGTTAATAGGAGCCAGGAGGGTGCGGTTTGGTGAGATTACGATAAACCATCCAATCCGAAAGAGAGATCAACGTGTGATGGATAACAGTTCTCGGGTCCCGAGGTCTGTTATTCCAGACGATGTCATTCCTACGATGCCATAAACTCCATAAAATCATGAGAAACCAATCGCCTAAGTGCCGCAGGTTGTTCTCAAGAAAAACAAAGACGAACTCCTCAAAGGAATTCATCACATAAGCTAAGTTATCAATCTTGCACTACAGGTCAACCCCACTCCAAATCGGGATCACTGAAGGGCATCCCACAAACACATGCCAAAAAAATTCCTCGTTGCGGTCTCATAAAGGGCATTGTGGAGGCGTAGGGATCCCTCACCTCTGAAGAGAGGGTTGGGTTGGGAGGATATTCCTTTGCACTCACCACACGAAAAATTTGGTCTTAGAGGGGATGTAGGCATTCCAGATTTGGTGCCAATGGCAATCAGCATTGGTGTGAAGATGTGAATTTTGGGTGAGTCTTGCCATCATCAATTTGTAACTAGTCTTAACAGAATAGATTCCATTTGTCGACCAATTCCAAATAATCTTATCCGAGACGGAATTCGTGGGGGGCGGCTGTTTAGAATGCAAGATCGGTCACGAGCAGAAAAGACAAGGGAGATCAAGTCTACATTCCAATAAGGGGGGATTGGATCCTTCAGGTCCGGACCCACATAATCGAATCTGTAGAAGGCGGAAGGTTTTCCAATCTGAAATTTTTGTCATCCTTGAGCCACCACCGTTTGGACCAAATATTTATAGCTTTCTCGTCTCCAATTTTCCATCTAAGGCCATCTTTGAGGACAAGTTGCAAGTGTCAAATACTTCTCCAGATAAAGCTTTGGGAGTTTCCCAATCGGGCCTCCAAAATTCCTTGACGATAATATTTTTCTTTAAGAATCCTATTGAATAGAGACAAGGGATTCGACATTAAGCCGATAACCTTGTTTTCCCAACATGACATATTAAAGGCTATGAAGTCATGGAATCCTAGACCCTCGAATTTTTGAGGCATACAAAGTTTCTCCCACAGAGAGCCAGTTTAAAAGTACCAGTCCCCCCCAAACAAAAAGGAATTGAGAAGTCTCTCCAGATCTTTAATGGTGGAAGATGGAATTAGGAAAACACTCATGTAATACACCGAGATTGCCTGGCCCACAACTTTTATAAGAGTAGCACGACCCGCATTTGAGATAGGTCATTTCCCCCCAGTTGTGCAACTTTTCTCACAGCTTGTTGCGGATATGTCTGAAAATGCATTTTTGACCTTCCAATAAGAGAGAATACTTGAAAGACCCAATTTGAGATCCGTTGCCAAGTTGTTAATGCTCATAATTCCTGTAACACCCTCAAGTTTGGAAAGAACGACTAATTTAAAATTTTGATCAATACAATAAATAAGGAATGAATCATTCTCTTATAAATCAAAACTCAAATTGCCTTAATAAATATTCTAAATAAAACCTCGACAAAAGTTAGACCACGTCTTATACAAAGACCTACACATGGTCGGTTGTTACTAAACCAATAAGTGTCCCTATAGATCTCCGAATGCTGAAAGCCTCACCAAAGCAAGATCTTTAATGTGCTACTCCCTAGCACTCAAGTTAACACGTGTCGCTAGTACCAACCCCAACGAGAACCTAATGCACATGCTGACAAATAAAAATGGTTAGGCTTAACGCCTAGTGAACTCAAGAGTTTATAACATAATTAAAATCGTTTGAAATCGAAAAATTTCTTGAGACTTATTTTAGTCAAAACCGAGTAAAAACTCTATAACTCAACCTTATGTGATTACTCAAAACATTGGTTGAGACAAACCAATTTCCAAAGGAAATCATATTCATATATTTCCAAAATGTCTCATAATGCGATAACATGTAATTCCAATGGTTTATAAATCAAATATTCCACCAATGCAAATAAACCAGATGATTTTCATTTATAAAATAAAACATCTAAACAATTCATATTTATGTTTTATTTATCAAATGTCAAGAAACCCAAACATAGGTATTTGACATAATTTATAAAACCCTTTACACAAAATAATACGCATTTTATCAAAACACTCACACATTTGATAAATAGCAAGTAAGACATGTTAATAAATCAAAATGGACATTTTTGGCATGTACACCGTTTTCAGATAGCAACTTGAACTCACCTTGCTAGATTTAGGCTAAATCTAGATTTACCCCAATGTTAAGCTTCATTCGGTGAAGATTTTAGATCCTCAAGTTAAACCTCTAGATCTATGTGTGAATCCTTCAAGAACACCTCTTTATCTTCCAAAACACACACAAAAGAGAACCCAAGAGAGAATGAGAGTTGTTGGTGCAAAATGACCAAACCCTAGAATCAAGCAATCAAAGGGTGATCTTACCTTTCACTTCTATGAGCTCCAAAATCATCAAATAACCTCTAACTATATTTGTTTCCATGTTGAAGAGCTTCCAAAGACGAAACCGTAACAAAAAGAATCGCTCAAATCGGATAAGAAATGAGAGAGTTATGACCAAATGAAGGAAAAATCGATTTTATGCACTGCTAGTCGTGCGTGATAGTGACATGCGACTGTGCCATGGCACTATCGCATGGCACAATCGCCCAGATTGTATCGAAAGTCACTTTTCCCCCTGGCAGGGAATAGTGACATGTCACTATAGCATCAACTGTACCAAGTCGTTTTTCCTACTTTTCACCCGTTTTGATCCCGTTTCTCAGCTAGAGGATGATACCCAATATAATTCAGTTCAAAATACCTATTTCAACTATTCTGAGGTGAAATTCAAAGAGGACTCGGGATTTCACTTTACCAAAGACCCGGTTGTTACATTGTGCCATTGTCACTGTTGCATGACACAAGTGTCCAGACCACCAACCACTTGGTATCACTGGTGCTCTTGTGACAGGTGTCACAACCGCATGACACAGTATTCGAGACGATCATACTCTCAGTACCATCGGTGATGTTGTGACATGTGTCACTATCTTCATGGCATCACTACTTTAACTCTGAAATCAACTCTTCTTTCTGAATCGTTCGGTTCAACAATTCCTTCAACTGGGACAAAAATCAGTATGTTACAATTCCAGACTTGTCGTAGTTTATGGCTTGGCCAGATGCAGCTTCGTACGTCGAAATAGTATGCTTGATGTTGCGAGTTTATCAATAGTAGCCCTGCATCATCTGCAAAAAAAGAGGTGAGTAATAGGGGGCTACCCGGGCCGCTTGACAACCGCGGATACGTTTCACTCTCTTTTTGTGATTTAAGAAGGCCGAGAGACTTTCCATGCTCGGAATAAACAGACAAGGAGACAACTGGTCACCTTGATGCAAACCTCGGAGAAGGAGGATCGAGCCAATAAGGTCGTTATTTACCCGAAAAAAGTATTTCACTAATCGCGCCAATAAGTACGTATAGATTTTGCCAATGAGTTGGTATAGATTTTAAAGATATGAAAATATGTTAATAATAATAAATAGAACTACAATTCTTTCGGACCCTGATGGCCATGGCCATGGCCGTAGAAAAACGTTAAAAGCACTTTGTACCAAATCAATTGTTCATCACCTCCCTCCTTTCAGCGAGGCTTTACTGTTATCACTCTCCTTCTACTATCTCCATCAACCTCTCTCTGGGAGCACTGTTTGCTTATCCTACCGCTCTTTCTCAATCTTGCTTGTTAATTTTCAGATACATACATATTCCATTCGAATCGCTTTCAGAAAGAGATTGTGTTATTCCAACAAAATTTCATTTTTCGCCGGTGAATCGGCTATGAGTTCCTTCATTACACATGCTTGAAGAGGTCTGTGTACGAATCTATTTATATTGCTTTATGTTTTTGATCTTTTGATTTTCTCTATGTTCAAATGGTTTCTAGGGTTATAATTTCATTCCTTTTGTGGCACAAGGGTTTTGGGTATAAATCGATGAGGAAATCGACATAGCAGGATTACTAATATCTTGATTATATGATTGTTGAAACAAACACAGAATTGATATAGCCTGTTCGTCGGCCTAAAGAAAAATAAGAACAGAGAAAAAAACGATGACAGAAGTCGATCACTTGTTAGCAAAGAAAGTAGCTGACCGGTACCTGAAGCGTGAAGTTCTTGGAGAAGGTACCTATGGTGTCGTCTACAAAGCTATTGATACTAAGGTATTCTTATACTGCACCCTATATTTGTTATTGTTGCATTTAGGTGACTTGTCTATGTGGCTATAGGGTTCGGTATGTCGTGTGAAATTTAGGGTTTAGTTCCTCCTGAAATTTTAGGATGATATTGGCCCAAGATTATTTGTTCTTATATGTTTGTATGTATGCTGTGTTCAAACCATAGAAAGTGCTCTATATGATTTGAAAGCATTGCTATTCTAACTAGCAACAAGAGTAATACTCTCTTGTGGTTGTGGAAACTAAAAAGACTTTTAAGGGAAAACACTAAAAAAAAGAGAAAACTGAAGAACACCTTTTTGTTTTTCTATGCACCAATGCTACTATAATTACATATGCATAAATGATGTTACAAATTAACAATATGCATTAGTGCATACTGAAGGCTCTCAGGATGTGCTTCAGTTCTCTCTCTTTTTGGCGCTTTCCCTTGAACCCGACCCTATATATATATATATGAATATCAACAAGAAAATGAGTTTGAATAATGATGTGTTCTATTTGCGTTCTTGTAATCTTTGATGATACATTGTTGATGTTTGACATCCATGAAATATGGATGATTATTTATAGAATGGTGTTTAAATTTCAGAGTTCTTGTAAAAAACTGTCTTCTTTTGAGGCTAAAATTAAAAAAATAGAGGATACAGTAATATCACATGGGCCTTCTAACTGACTTAAGAAATTATACCCTAAATTTTGGTCCTTCTAAGTTCTAATGCATCCTTTCCATTGTGTGTATGTGCTGCAAACAACTTGAGAAATCTATAAAAAAGATAGAAGCAGCAGATCATCTCTCCCTTGCACATGACACATGACACATGCTTTTGCATTTGGCCTTTGACATTTGTTTTGATTATTAGCACGATGATTGAGATCAGGTCTATGACTATTGTATGTCCAATTTAACCTAAATTTTTTGAAGATGATTGATGAATATGAACTGTAATTTTTGGGTTACCAATGAGTACAGTTATACCCATGCAGTAGAAATAGAATATTAACTTTTGGTTACTGTGACAGACAGGACAAACTGTTGCAATAAAGAAAATCCGCCTTGGGAAGCAGAAGGAAGGGGTGAATTTTACTGCTCTTAGAGAAATTAAATTACTGAAAGAGCTCAAGGATCCAAATATAATAGAGCTGATTGATGCTTTTCCTCATAAAGGGAACTTGCATCTTGTTTTTGAGTTTATGGAGACTGACCTTGAAGCTGTTATTCGAGATAGGAACATCGTTCTTTCACCCACTGATATAAAGTCATACCTTCAAATGACATTGAAAGGACTTACCTTCTGCCACAAAAAATGGGTTCTGCATAGGTAAATTGCACCTTCAGCCATCACTTTTTTGCACTTTGTAGCAAAACAACAATCTTGGAAAAGTGGTAAAAAAATCTACTGTACTTGCAAAAAGTGGAAGTTGGTAACAATTGTACATTTGTTATAAATATATTTTTATAATTGTTCTGCAAGTATTGGGTTGTTCTAAATTATAGTTGTTCTAATACAAAGTGTTAAGTATGATATCACCAAAGTAATTTGCTTCTTTTTGTCGAGTTCTTTTAATTGCTTGAAACTTCTCTTGGCAGGGATATGAAACCAAATAATCTCTTGATTGGACCTCGTGGACAACTCAAACTTGCAGATTTTGGGCTTGCACGCTTATTTGGTAGTCCAGATAGAAGGTTTACTCATCAGGTATCCTTTTCATTCAATTTATAATTGAATGGGATAAGCATTGTCTTTGACACAGTTTCTTATGGCAAGATGAACATCTAATAAATCAACTTGATATTTATGTTACCAGAGGTGACATAAATCGAATGATTTTTGTTAAATTATTGGTATGATAAAGTATTGTGATATGCTTGCCAGCTTAGTTTTTAGCATTTGTACTTCATTAGAAAAGGAAGTTTATGACCCGTGGGCCTTCTACCTCCATGCGGCATTTTATCCATTTTTCCCATCAATCATGTGAAAACATCAAATAAAGTAAATAGAGAAAAGCCTACTTTTGTTTATTGAATTCATCATATTGTATCAAAACATTTGTGCTACTAAAAGTGAAGCATATAAAATTGTTTGAATTACTAAAATGGTGTTCAAGGTTGAAATTCTACCTTGAATTGAAAGGATATATTGGTTCGATAGGCTGTTTGCAGGAGAGTGGTATTATCTGTTAAACTCTTAGATGATTTTTGATTGATCGAGAGATAACTTTCTTGTAGCATATGTTTTCATGCAATTAAGTAAAAACTTATATTCCGCTGAAGTTTTATTTTGGTTATTGTTGAACCCAAGAAGTGATGCTATGATATTTTTCAGATTATTGCATGGTAATGTACATCACCAGAATATCTTTAGAAGCATAATTGCCTTCACATATATATATATATTAAGTATCCATCAATGTAGTCTTTTTGGACACCATCCGTTAACAAATATCTGTAATTAGGTTTTTGCTCGATGGTATAGAGCACCCGAACTGTTATTTGGTGCAAAGCAGTATGGTCCTGGAGTTGATGTATGGGCAGCAGCTTGTATATTTGCTGAGCTCCTTCTCCGGCGCCCTTTTTTGCAGGTGAGATTCAGATTTTCTGGGTTTACCTTCACTTAAACTTGCGTCATTTTTATAAAATACGATTGTTTTGCCTCTATAATACATCTTATATATATCTTCAATAAAATATGTATTCCTAATAGTTTACTGCAAATATAGCTAATCGTTAAATGGAACGTTTCTTAGGGTAGCAGTGACATCGATCAATTAGGCAAAATTTTTGCAGCATTTGGGACTCCAAAACCTTCTCAATGGCCAGATATGATTTATCTCCCTGATTATGTCGAATACCAGTTTGTTCCTGGACAGCCACTTCGAACATTGTTTCCGATGGCCAGTGATGATGCATTGGATCTGTTATCAAAGATGTTCGCTTATGATCCAAAAGCTAGAATTTCAGCACAACAGGCATTAGAACATAGGTAATTATTAATTGGTGGTCTAGATTCACAAAAGTTAGTTTTAAATATAATTATATTTATTGATTGGTGTTTATGTGTTCTAGGTACTTTTCTTCTGGACCTCCACCTACTGAACCAGCTTTGCTTCCACGACCTCCACCAAAGAAGGAGTCTTTAGATTCAAAGCCTTCAGATTTCAATCCACTTGAAGGTCCTACTGTGTTATCACCTACAAGGAAGTCGAGAAGAGTGATGCCACATCCTGAAGGATATGAAGGGAATTCACGTCAACCAGAAAAGATTGATGACCATGGAAATGAAAGAAGTGGACCTGCTCCAATGTCGCTGGATTTTTCAGTCTTTGCAGCAAGGCCTCCAGCTAGACCAACAATTAACAGGTAAATAGCATCCACTTAACTATACATCTTGTGTGTACGATTTCAAGTAATACTTGGATTCTTGAATCTTTTATATGAGATCGTATTTTTATTCTACATGATACTTGGCTAAAGTCAGTGGAACTATTTGTAGTTATGATTTGGCTTATGCAAAGTTGTTTCTTTAGGTCTAGTTGAGTAAGACTGGAGGTAGCTTACTGGCATCGGGATTGTGGGGTCACTGACTTTCTTCCATATCTTTACAAATAAGGACTAACAAGCAATAAAAAAGATCTTGGATTGATGCAGGGCCGGTGTGCAAAAACCTAAATGTGACCCTATATTTCCTTTCAGTATTATTACTTATTAAATGTTTCAATACTAAATTTAAAAATAAATTACTTTAGTTTAGAATATACATGGAAATATAAAATAACCATGAACAAGATTCAAATAAAAATCAGCTTTTTACGTTTATATCGCTATATTAATACTCATAACTCTCCTGTGAACAATCTCATGATAAGAGTAAAAGGTTAATTACTAACACAATTAAAAATACACATAATAAGTATAATGTACAACTTATAACAAAGATAGTTTAACACTCCAAAAATTGATAATAGTACATATATTTTTACAAAAAGGAAGCAAATAACTAAGCGTTACTATTTTTTGAACGTAGGTTTTCTAGCATTTATAGAAGTGGAATCATCTACTATGCTTTCATAATCATTATTTGCTAGGAACATTTTCAATCGGAAAATCAGACTTAAAACATTTAATCTCTTGCGAGACATAGTTAAGCACAAATGAATTTTCAGAAGTTTTAAAACATAGTTAAGAAAAATATAGAAATAGTCAATAAAGATTGAGAAAAATTCTAACCTTCATTAAATAATCAAAGAATGTTAATAGAAGAAAATGATGGAAAACTAAAATAAATAAAGAGAAAACATTTAATATTTACTTATAGATTGAAAATTGTACGTTAAAAGCCGAAGAACCTAGGAAAAAGAGCATTACAATTTTATGATGACGGTGACAAAAGGAAACCGAATATGGAAATTGTAATCTTGACTTTTTGGTAGGTAATGTAGAGAATGGAAATCACGAAAAATGAATAAATAATTAAAAAGATAAAAAAATCGTTTGTTGTCTTAAAAGTTAATTAAATTTTTAGAAATTAAGAATTTATGTATATTTTTAAATCTATAATTAAGCTATCCTAAAATAAAAGAAAATAAAACATCAAATTTTAATAGAATTGCAAAATAGTTAAAATTACAAGGGAGGAAAGGGAGTGTGTGAGATTCGAACCTGGGCACTACCAAAACAAAAGAAGCTCTTATCCAACTGAGCTAGTAGGGACTTGTTGTAATTTATAGAATTTCTTTCTTATATACTATTTATAAGGTTATAAAAAATTTAAAAATTCGGAGGCCCCTGATGTGCAGCGGAGCCTCTTCGCACTCATTTCTTCCCCCTTCTGTCTCATCTCTCACCTTTCTCTCCTATTTCTTGGTTGACATAATCTACGATCATGTGTCATCATTACTGTCCTTGTAGTTGATCTCTCTCTCTCTCTCTCACACACACACACACTTCCATATGCATCTACTTCTTAAGTATATTATTTAATCCGTAGGCAAGTCTTTGACATTTTCTTACCATATATTTTTCTTGAAATCTTCTATGCTTCTTGTCTCAAATATGCAACTTGTGTTTGAGACAGGAGTATTAATCTTCGTTATTAAACAAATTTGAAACATACCCTTTTTGTCTCACAAAAATGGGAACTTTTCGGTTACAATAAATACATGTTTGTTTGATTAGTTTTCAATCCAAGTTTATATTTTTGCCTTGATTATTATATGTTGTTATGACTTCAGTCTTGGTCTACTTGTTTATTTCTTTTTGTCGTTATTGAGGGGCGATTAAGATATTTAATCAATAATCAAATATTTATATAAAATAAATGCCAAGTCAAATATTGCATTTTTAATATGGAGGGAGTACATAAGTAGAATGGCTAAAAAGTTGGTATATTCATGTCATTCTTCCAGAAAACGTAAAAATTATCATAAGACATTATTAATAGCATTAGTGTTTACTGTTTAAATTTTAAATTATTATCTTCGGTATGTATTTCTTCATAATTGCTTGGATTCAAATGATAATTCAAGTTGGTTCTGACTTACGATGTGGAGACATGGAGGGAGTGGACTACAAGAAACTGGAGAAGTAACGACAATCACAAGTAGCCAGTTTGGGGATTACTTGTTATGGAAAAATCAGATAGTTCATCTTTATGATTTGTTTTGATGGAACTTGAAAATAAGTTATGAACCCTTCTTTGGTAGCGAGACTTAGGTACTTACGCTCTGCCTTGTAACCTTGTCAGGTTAGGAGTCCCTCCTTCTGAATTACGGGATAATTTAGCTGAGTTCCTTGGGATATATATATATATATATATATGTATAATATATATAGGGTCAGGTTCAAGGGAAAGCGCCAAAAAAAAGAGAAAACTGAAGAATAGCCTGGGAGCCTTCCATCCGGACGATATACACTAATGCATACTGGTAATTTGTAACATGCATTTGTGCATATGCACCAATGCTTCTATAATTATAGAAGCATTGGTACATAGAAAAAAACGCTTGTATGCATTAGTGCATACTGTCCGGCTGGGAGTTTCTTCAGTTTTCTCATTTTTTTAGTGTTTTCCCTTGAACCTCCCTTTATATATATACAAACCAATTATTCATTTCTAGAAACACTAGTTGTACGCCCTCACCGTGAAGAAATTCCCTCTTAGAGAATTGATTGTTCTTGTTATGTAAAAATGGAAGATTTTTCTTTTTTCTAATGTTTTTCCAACTATTGGGGATGCTCCAAAAATCTTCTATGTTGCTCATGCTATTGGTAAGTAAATTTTTATGGGGCTAGATTTTATCTTGTCTTCATGGCTTTGATACGCGGAAACATAACGTATGTCATTGTGTGTTATGTTATGAGGGGAAACTAATTGAATAGAATCGAAATGTTTTTGGAAGGAATGGAATCTATCAAAAGAATTGGAATCTGAAAAGCATTTGAATGGAAGGTTATCAGGTTTGACCAAGTGTTCAGTCGGTAGGAAACAAAATGTAATCTGTCAAATGAATTGGAATCTGTTTGTTTGGTTTATAGAATGTAGCTTATAAATGAGAATGAAAAAATGAAAAATGAACAAATACCTTTTAACTCAATTTGTTTTTTTCTTAAATTATAAATAATAATAAAATTAACATTTAATGTGAAAAGTATGTAAATTACCATTTATTAAATCAAGAATACATATAATAATATATTTTATATAATATAATTAATATAATATATATTATAGGTCAGGTTCAAGGGAAAACAAAGAAGAGAAAACTGAAGAACATCCTTGGAGCACTCCATCCGGACGGTATGCACTAATGCATACTGGTGATTTATAACATGCATATGCATCAATGCTTCTATGCATTTGTGCATAGAAGCATTGATGCATAGAAAAAAAAAGCGCTTGTATGCATTAGTGCATACCGTCCGGATGGAGGGCTCCTAGAGTGTTATTCAATTTTATTTTTTTAGTGTTTCTCTTGAACCTCCCTCTATTATACATAATATAATTAATATATATATTATATATATATATATATATATATAAATCCGGTGGCGGCATTTTTGTCGTCTCAAGAAAATGGGATGGGATGGAATGGAATTCAAGTCCTCCCTCCCTTGTGATGAAATGACCAAATTCATGAATGGTGGATTGCGTGGAGTTCAATTCCATTTCACACATAAACCAAACGTTGGAATGGAATTTGGTCAACGGAATTGACTATTCCAATTCTTTCAGATTTCGTCGGAATCCTTCCGACCAAATGCTACCAAAATAAGATGGAAATCCAATCATCTCTAATCAAGGAATAAATCAAAGGCCTAACTTATTGCTAAATATACATCTGACACTGCCAAATATACATCTAAATGCCAATCTTAATTCTAAATGTTAAGAGGTCAATTGGTGTTAATGGTATTTTTTTCTTCGCTCGTGTTTTTTCTCATCCCATAAGAATGAGGTAACTTATTCTAACCAACCTTTGATAGGAGTTCTTGGACATAAGCAACTGAGGTTATAGATGATGGCTTTTGACATTTCTGAGGACACGACCATTAATAGGAGTTCTTGGAGACATAGGACTAGGATTAATATACTATGTGTAGGGACCTTTAGTTAGATATCCGATATATATATATATATAGAGGAAAGTTCAAATGAGAACTCAAATTTGGTTGTGAACGTGAGGACAAATGAGAGCGCGACACGTTCATATTCAGAATGAATAATGAAGGAAAATATTCAGACCGAATGCAGTATTATTCAGACTGAATAATACTACATTCATACTGAATAATACTACATTCAGACTGAGTGTAGTGTTATTCGGTCTGAATATTTTCCTTCATTATTCAGTCAGAATATGACACGTGTCACGCTCTCATTTGTCCTCACGTTCACAATCAAATTTGAGTTCGCATTTGAACTTTCTTCTCTCCCTCTATATATATATATATGATTTCAGAGCCTTTAGTTAGAAAAGGGTCATATAGTTAGTAATTGCATTTCTATATGTTGCTATTCTTTCTATACTTGTGGAACCTATTTTACTGTTTTCTAGATTTGGTTCTGTTTTTCTAAAAGCTCTTCGTAATTTACCTTTTTGGTCCCTAGGTCCACCACACTTCTCATTTTCTTCCAATTTTTTTGAAGCACACGAATCTTCACCAAAATTATTTTGAAAACACTTTTTCAAAAACTGGGGGTATTCATGGAAACAACCTTACTTTCAAGTGGGATATACTATGCGTGTTTGGTTTGCTTTATGTATGTACTTCAACTGATAGATATATCTATTGTGTTACATTAGCTGCATTTAACCAATTTCCTCATTATACATATGTAAGGTATCTATAGTAGGTGTAGGTGAAATAACTACTTTTGACTTTGATGCATTCTTCAAATGCCGAATCTACAGAAGTAAATTAAGTTTCAATGGGAATAAACGCGTTGATCTAGTCGCCACCGGAACCACAAAGGACTACCTAAATTGAATTGCTTCTTCCCAGATTATTAGGGTCTATTTCTTAGTTCAAGATCCCTCTTACTAATTGGAATCAAAGAATTAGCATACTATCTTCACAACATAAACTAAGGCTATGGTTGGTAAAAATAAGCTAGCTTATAAGCTGACTTATAAGCTAGCTTATTTTCAGTGTACATGTTTGGCAAACCACAAGCTAGCTTATTGAAACGCTACTTGGAGTAGTGTTTTGGGAGCTTATTGTCATTTTTTTCAATTATAACCCTCATTAATATTAATTATTATTTGAATTTTTCAATGTCTTTTTGGTCATTTTACATTCTTATACACTAGTTTCGCCAAACATGATTTTTTCATCAGCTAGCTTATCAGCTATCCGCTAGCTTATCAGCTATCAGCTAGTTTGCCAATAATAGCCTAAGAAGTGAACTACAAAAAAAAAGCTAAATGTGGAAGCTCTTATTTAGTCTAACTTATAGTATGGAAGCTTTTGTTTAGTATCTTATAATTTGATGGTGTTAAAACCTTAACTTAAAAAAAAGATAACTGTAATGTAATGGTTTTAAAGCAGGCAACTAGATTTTATTTTTTGTCACTAGAAAATGTATCAATTGCTGAAAAGCGATAGTTGGGCAATATGTAATGAATGTATGGGTACTTCTTGTATAAGTGGAGGACATTAGGATAGGACATAGTTTCCTTAGATAGGATTTGTCGGTGTGGATTAATCTGTCTTTATAGATTGGGAAGTTTTTGTTTGGGAGAGTTTTTTCATAGATTGAATGAGCATGTTTTTTAATTGGGAAAGGTGGGCTTGTAAAAAAAACTTGGTTTTCTGCATAAAGCTCTCCCCTTGAAGCTTATTGAATAAGCCACTTTCTATATCATTAAGCCACTACCAAACAGTCATGTAAAGCTGACCGAATAAGCTGTGAGTCCCATTAAGTTCATTAAGCTGCTAACAAACAGGCCCTTAGTTTGTACCAATAATATATATGTTTGTACAATATACCGCTCATTCATGACATGCTTCACTCTACTAAACTAATGTTGTGAAGGGAAGATTTTGAGCTTCTTCTCTCTGCACTTTAACTTGGTTAAAAAGGAAAATTGATAAATGAAAATAACCTAGAGAATTAATGAATATAAACCCTAGAGGGAGGTTCAGGGGAAAACTTAAAAAAAAAAAAGAACTTTAGAACAACCTGGGGCCCTTCATCTGGACAATATGCATTTATGCGTAGATGGTATGCAAAAATGCATACAAGCGGTTTTTTTCTATGCACGAGTGCAAGTTATGCAAATTGCATATGCACCGATGCATGTTACAAATTACCAGTATGCATTTGTGCATACCGGCCAGACGAAGGGCTCCGAGTGTTCTTCATTTTTTTTTTGAGGTTTTCCCCTGAACCTGACCCATAAATTCTAATAACAAAAAGAAGGTAAATATAGGATCTGCAAATATGTTGCTGGCATTTAAATATGTCAAATGGACTTATTACTGTTAGTAAATGGTATGATTCATGAGTTTGTTGTTTTGCAGTGCTGACAGAACCCATCTGAAGAGAAAACTAGATCTTGAATTCCAACACCCTGAAGAAGATTGATGGATTATTATTATTTCAATAAAAGGTTGCAAGAGGATCAAACATGTAAGTCATAACTTAATCTTTGATGCATATATATATATATATATATATATATCTCAAGGGAGGGAGTAGTAACTAAAAATATGAGGAGGATTCAACATGTATACTAACCACCTTCATATATATATGTCCTATTGGAATTGGTTCCAACTATTGAGGGTAATTTTTTTTTAACAGACCAATTATGTTGTAGAAGAGGGAGGTTTTGCATGATTAATTTGTATTGTTTTACATTCTGTCAACTATGCTGAGTTTTGAATGAAAAGGAGATCTTGGTAATGGAATGTCATGGCTTATTTTTATTTTTTTGAAGTATATAATATTTATATACGGCAAATGCAACAAATAAACTCACACACCCTTCTCACTTTTGGTGAGGTTTGAACCCCTGACCTCCTAGGAGGGTTAAGGCTACGATACCGCTAGGCCAAAGACCTTTTGGTATATCATGGCTTATTACTTATAGATTGTTGGTAAAACTTTCTGGGTAAGATTATTGGTAAACAAAATGGTATAGTAATATTGTTGATAAACTGTCATATTTGACTGTGGAAGTGTACAAGTGTTTGGTAAACAGTCCCTTGGAGTTTAGAGATTTACAAGAGGAACCTGTATTTGGTCCATTTCCGCTATTTCAAGACTTTGTTGAGCTTCTTGTGGATCAATGTCTCCACTTTTCTCTGCATCATCCCCAATAACCGAATACTTTTGTTTGTAAATACTGCATATCTGATTCCATCCATAAATGGATTTGATTCCCTATGGTTTGGTGCAGAGTGATTAAAAGACTTTTATGATATAGTGCAAAATGAAATATAACTGTTTGGTAATTGTTCAGGATGAAATTAGGGCGTTGAATGGTTAAGAGAGGCCCAAGATACAAAATCATTCTAAAGGTTTTAGAACCATTAAGAGGCAAAAAAAAATTTGCCAAACAAAATTCACCTGTTAGTGATTAAGACTTAAGAGGCTGCCTCTTAATGAAACCATTAAGAGTTAAACATTGTATTTTAGATGGAAGAATCATTTCTGTAGGATTGGGTTACAAGTGTGCACGAGTTAACAGGAAATGACATTTTAGGTACGTTGTTAAAATGGTAAGAGTGGTCACCCTTGTTTACAGGATATGACTTTCCATCCTTATCATCGTTTTTGCTAGTAAGATTCTCGGCCATTGTCATGTTCATCCATTAAGATAAATGACTTGATAAGCACTTACTGGATAAGCATTTACTGGATAAGCATTAGTAAACAGCCTCTGCACACAACTTATATGGAACATGCTAGTTTTGTAATAATACGATTACAATTTTGATTAATAAAGTTATTTTTTCAAAATAATATATTCAAAAGTATAATAGAAAATAATGTTTTTATCCACTTTGTTTAAATTTTCTTTCTATTAGATCGTTAAAGTTTGGTTCTCAAAATCAGGGATGAAAACATATGGCCACCTTCCACAGGTGAAGTTTAATGAAATTCAATTAGTAACACATGGACTTTTTTTGCAAAAATATAAGGAGCAGGGTGAGAATTAAAATATTAGTTCAAGCTCGCCTTTCAAATTCAGCTATTTTTTGTTGGGTGTCATTAATTTTATTTTATGTTTTTATAAAAAAAAAAGTTTTATGTTTTTATCGTATTTCTACGTATTTTTAAATACAATTTTCATGATAAGGTTTTAAGATTGAGAACGTGTGTGTATATATATATACATTATAAATGTGTGTGTTTATAGGTGGAGGTTGAAACGGTTTTAGGAGTAAGTGAGAATATGTGATGCTACAGGCCATCACATTCACTACTATATGAGAGGAAACTGTGCGTGTGTGCACGACTTGGCCTGTGATCTTAGTCGCGTCAAAGATTGTCTGCGTATCTGATTTAGTATCATATGTGATGGATTATAGTATTGCATCAAGAACGCCCTTATCACATATGATAATGCATTTATTTAACAAACATAGATGAACATATACGAATGAGCAATTCTAAAAATTTAATCAAGTTAATGATTTTACCTATTAATTTCATAATATATAATATAGTTATATATAATAAACAAACGTAAACGAACATAAACGAGTGAACGTAAACAAACAAAAGTGAAAGAACATAAATGAACGAATGAGACCATTGTTCATGTTCGTTCATTTAACTAAACGAACAAAAAAAAACGTGTTCATGTTCGTTCGTTGAACAGTTCACGAACGGTTCGTTGAACGTTCAGTTCTTTTACATTCAATTAAATTATCTAAACATAAATAACAATCTATCAATTTGCATTTTTGAATTTATCTTCTTTCACGGACATGAAGAAAGTTGTTCACGGTCATGAACGACCCTCATAAGGTTTTGTTTTGCCACTGTCCATCTTTCATGACATTAAAGCAACATCAAATGTCATATATCAGTACCTTTCGGCTGATGGGTTAATGCCTATTTACATACGTAATTGTTTATTTTTTGTTCTTGTGTGTCGACAACACATTTTTTAACATATTATTGACCTTTACTAACCATTTATTGATTAAAACTAAACAAAAAATAACATAATATACAAGATTAAAACATGTGTTGGATAAATCATTTCAATTGAAAAAGAACATATATACTTAATACTTTTGTCCAAATTTTGGGTAAAAAAGAGTTGCTAAAGATGGCAATTGCGCATCTCCTTCACAAGTCCACAACCAAATACATTGAAATCGTGGGCAACAATCATTGTCACAGAAACCCTCTCTTAAATGCCATTATATATATATATATATATATATATATATATTGGTTAATTATATTTCATAGTTTGCAATTTATAGAATATTTGAAGGAGAAAGAAATGAAATATAACGAAATTTTTGCTCGAAGCTTCAGTCAACACGATCAAAAAAGATTCATATTGGTTGCTTGCTTCATCGTCACATGGTGTTTCTACACTGTCTTCAAGCCTTACGTTGCTCCTCTACCGGTTTGTAAGTCGTTTTAGACATAACATATTCGATAATGCATTTGCACCCATTAATCGTTACACAGTTACACTGCTGCATGCCACATTTGTTATATACATATATAGAAGAATAATCAAATGAGAATCACAAGAAAATCGAGAAACGTAAAATCTAATAACAACGTGTCAGTTCCACATTTATGAAATAATGCATGTGCAAAACACAGTATTGTTTCACAATGTGAATATTTTTGTGAGAATATGTGGAACCCCTACATCAATCTCCAAAAGAGCCATTGAGGAGAAAGGGGAGGTTCTAACATATATCCAGGAGCAATGGTCCAAGTCTAGCCGATGTGGGACTCCAACGCACCCCCTCCAACGGAGGCTAGATGGACACAAATTGTCCTAGGGTGTCGAGAGGGGGTTAGCCAGAGTGTCGAGTCCCGAGAGTGACAGACCTTGGCTTTGATACCATGTGAGAATATGTGGAACCCCTAGATCAATCTCCAAAAGAGCCCTTCAGGAAAGGGAGGTTCCAACATATATACAGAAGCAATGGTCCAACTCTAGCCAATGTGGGACTCCAACAATTTTTAATGTGTATTTTTGTATCACGTTGTGAAACAACACTCTACTTTCGTATGTATTGTTTAACAATACATAATTACTGGTTCTCCATCTTTTTGTGGTTCTCGTTTAACTATGTATATATACACCCACTTGAATGTCATATTTTTTCTTTTAATTTGATCATTTTTGGTTTTTATAGTGAATGTGACGATGACAATGGTCGATGGGCTCGAATTGGTGATGGGTACCCAAAAAACGAGTAAACCGCATTTAAGTAAGTTTAGGAGCCTTCAAATGGTTATTGCTTTCAGCTATGTTTGTAAAACTAACTTATAAATTATAGCCGAAAAATTAATAATTCACAAATTAGTCCTTATAAACTAGATAAAATGATAAAAAATTAGGATGTTAAAAAATAATGTATTCTATTAATATATAAGGAGCATAATTCAAAAAAGTGAAAAAAGCAGTGAAAATTTACTGAAAAGTTTTATTTACTTTTTCACAAATGTAGCAATGTAGCTTATAAGTTAATTTATGATTATTTTTAATAATCCTAAAAATGGGTATGAAATAACTTCATTGACGTATATAGTATATTTGATAGGATTTTTCGGAGGCGATCACATGACTTGACTAATTAAGATAAAGACAAAAAAATCAAAGAGTAAACTTCTATTTTGGTCCTTTAGGTTTGGTGAAAATTTTGAAAATAAAATCGGAATTCTGATTAATCTAGAAATAGTTCTTATGGTTCCATTTTGCTATGAAATTGGTCTCTACTCACGAACTCCATTAAAAGTTGTTTGTTAACAGAGTATTTATGTCATTTTCCCTATTTCCCAATTTATCTTTCAAAACGAAACTACCCCTTTATCTTCTACATACCATGCGATCGAATTATCTGATGTTTCACAGTCAAAATCGTAAATCTTGACCAGATGAAGGAGTAGGATCACTTCTCTACTTCTCACAGACTCACACATTTAACACTTATCAAATGAACATCTCCCTATATCTGCATAATTACTCAAAAGAAAATTAAGAAAATGAGTAAAAAGAGAAAATTGTCCCTCACTCTAACGAAGATTATTACAGAGTTAGTGACCACGGACCATTTTCAAAACAAAATAAGAACCACAAGGATTATTTTTAGACTTATCAAAGTTCAGGTTCCACTTTCAAACTTTTCACTAAACCTCAAGGACCAAAATTAGAATTTACTCAAAAACAAATTAACTCTGAAACTTTCTCGTGATTGTTGATAGATGTAAAAATAAAGGAAACGAAGCTCATATGCAACACAACAACACCAAGATCAGACACTTGCGAAATAAAAGGTGACGTAAGGATTCAAGGGAATTCCTCCACCATTTTCGTGTTTTCTTCACACGTTGGAAATGCTTTAAGGACCATAAAGCCTTATGCTCGTAAAAACGATGAAAAGGCAATGGAAAGTATCACAAATTTCACGATAAAAGTGGTCCAAGAAAAAGCCGAAACCATGCCCAAATGCACCAAAGTGCACAACATACCATCCATAGTTTTTTCGGTCGGTGGGTACGCTGGGAATAACTTTCATGCCTTTGCAGATGTCATCATCCCTCTCTACGCAACTTCTCGAGAATTCAATCGAGAAGTGCAGTTTCTTGTGGCCAATAAACGTTCTCGATGGACTACCAAATTCCACAAACTGTTGGATAACTTATCGAGGTATGAAATCATTGATATTGATAACGACAGCGAAGTACATTGCTTCCCTAGTATGATCGTAGGTCTTAAAAAGGAAGATCGAAAAGAGCTACACACTGATCAAATACGTGATTTCATATTGTTCTTGAGAAGTTCATACTCATTGGAGCGTACGAAAGCCATAAATCTAACCAACCGCTCGGCCAAGACCAAAAGACCCCGTCTCCTAATAGTTTCAAGACAAAAGACTCGAGCTTTTATGAACCTAAAAGATGTGGTTGGTGTAGCACGAGAGTTGGGATTTGAGGTGATTGTGACGGAAATGAATGCGAATATGACACAAGTTTCAAGACTTGTGAACTCATGTGATGTGATGATGGGGGTTCATGGTGCAGGGCTAACCAACATGGTGTTTCTGCCTGAAAATGGTGTGGTGATACAGGTGGTTCCATTGGGAAAGATGGAGTGGTTAGCAAACACTTGTTATGGAGAGCCTTCAAAGGCAATAGGATTGAAGTATTTGGAGTATAAGATAAGCGAAACGGAGAGCACGTTGATAGACCAATATCCACATAACCATCAAGTGTTGATGGACCCATTTACGATTCAAAGGGAAGGATGGGATGCTTTTAGATCGATTTATATGGATAAACAAAATGTAAAGCTTGACGTGGTTAAGTTCAAAGAGAGATTGTCAAAAGCCCTTCAACTTCTTCACTAGTGAAAGTCTTTTTATTTTATTTTTATTAACATAACCATTATGAATTATGATAATGATTTGGCTATAAATCAAACAATCGTTCTGGATTTGTACTATTCTTTGGACCTACTATACCAATTCAACGATCATAACGGAAGAGATAAATCACAGTAAGGTGTTGTTTGGTTTGCAGAATGCAAAAGAATTCAAAAGAATTGGAATGATAATTCCTTAGACCAAATTCCAATTACTTTCGTTTGGTTCACATATTGAAATGGATGGAATCCTTTAAATTTCTTTTGAATTCCACAAATTGGTGAATTCATCATTTATTCGCATAAATGAAGGAATTGAAATTACATCCCTTTGCACTAATTTAACCAAGACCGTCCACCCCTGCCCCCACCATGATCATGCTACTACTGTTACTGCCACGCCCCCTAACAACCGACGCCCACCCCCTATCCACCCATCCGACACTAATGGCTTGTTGTCAGCCCTTTGCCCCAACCCTAACACCCTTGGCCACCACTAACCATCAATACAACCAGGAAATTATTGACGTCATCGCAATTGCCACCCCTACCCTCCCTCAAAACATAGATGAAGATTTCAATTCCTTTGAGAGACTACATTCCAATTCCTACCAACCAATTGCGTGGTTAAATTCCATCAAATATCATTCCAATTTTTTCAAAGTCAAGTTCCTTTGATTGATTCCAATTCCATCGAATTCCATTCTACAAACCAAACTTCTCCTTAAAGTAGGTTTGAATTCGAGATTTGTTGAAGAACTTCACCTCTTTTAGCTAGAATAATATATTGAACGGGACTATAAAACATACATAAACAAAGTTTGCATTTTCTTAATGAACTATAATGAGCCATGATGGGTCGTATTGGACTCGCTAACTTTTAATTAACCCTTATTGACTCTTCATGTGCTTCAATGACTCTTATTTAACTATATTGGTCGTTCATGAGTTTCAACGGCTCTTAACATTCATTCATTAGTTAGAGACAATCCGTTCATTAACACACACACACACACACACATATATATATATATACACACACACACATATACATACACACATTTGAGGGAGGTTCAAATGAGAACTTTGCATTTTTAAAGGAACAAAGGAACACCCTTAGAACCATATATGACGTGGATCCCACACAATAAAAAATCACATCTGATTTATAGCAATCAATATGTTGAACTATAAACTATGTAAAACCATGAGGAACAGAATCACAAATGCAATCAATATGTTGATTTATTGATTGAGATGCTTACACTAAAGATAAACTAAAATTCTACACAAATATTTGGTAGCTACATACATATACATAGAGGGATAACCTTTTAGAAACTTTTTAAAGAATAGAAACTTGTGAAAACCAACATAAAAATAATTTTCTTCATAATTTTTTTTCATCATATGATGATATTGTTTCACAGTTTGTGTTCATATGAAAAAAAACAAAATATTACATATGGAAAAAAAAACGTTGATTCACTATATATATACCTGAGTCAGAGTGGCCTTGGCTTGTAGGGTCCTCAGAATCTAAGAACCGTTAACACGCTGACATCGACACCAGAAGGCCGTGCCCCCACTTCTGCCTCGAGCTACAGCTATTTCTTCATCAATGTAAAGCCATATAAAGAAAGGATTCTTGGTGGTTGGTTCACTTTCATCATTTCCTTTGATGTTTATCTCAATTGGGTTAAAAGGTCCAATTTTAATCCGAAGTAGCTCAAATGCGAAAGCAAGTATTCTTTTTTTCCATGAAAACCTGCCTTCAAATGTTAGGCACCCGAGAGGTCCTAGGTAGACCCCGTTCTCGATCCTCCTTGCCTGAAAATTAAGTCTGTATGAGTTATTCATGCAGATTTGGTGGTTTCAATTATGATCAACATATGGAATTGGGGTTGTTTGCCAGTTGTTGAATGGTTTGGTGCAGGATTATTAAGTGGTCATAATGATTAAGAGACTTGTTATAATATAGTGCAAAATGAAATATGGTTGTTTGGTAATTGTTCAGAATTAAATTAGAGCCAAGAATGGTTTAGGGAGACCCAATAAGATACAGAAACATTCGGGGCTGTTTGTTTATTTGTTTACCTCTTAAAAGTTCCATTAAGAGACAACCTCTGAATCGTTAAGAGGTAAATCCTGTTTGGCAAAAAATAAGTCTGCTTCTTAATGGTTCCAAAACCCTATGCATCATTTTGTATCTTGGATCTCCCTTAACCATTAAGAGCCCTAATTACATCCTGAACAATTACTAAACAATTATATTTCGTTTTGCACTATATCATATGAGCCTCTTAATTATTCTGGACCAAACCATTTGCCAAACAGCCCCTGAGAACCATTAAGAGAACCATCAAGAGACAGAGGGTTATAGAACTATTAAAAAGGTAATCAAACCATTCAGAGGGTTATAGAATAACCATTAAGAGACGGAGTTTTTTTTGTCAAACAAGATTCACCTCTTAGTGATTCAGATAGGCTGCCTCTTAATGGAACTATTAGAGGCTTATAAATTAATGATCGAATTAACAATTCAACAACTAAACGGGATTTTACATATGGGATTTAATTTTCTTATATTGATTATGAGTTGGGATTTAAATAGGCTGAGGATGCTTACAGTTGCATCAAATCTCTGAACAGCCGTAATCGGAAAGTATTTGCCAGTTTTCAATCCTTTCTGTAGAATATTAAGCACCATTAGAAGTGTCAAACAAGGGTGGTTGAAACAGTAAAACATATAAAGTATTAATGGTTAACCTCAGCAGTAAAAACAAGCATCCAAGTTCTTCCAGGGGATTCTGATCCACCAAGAGTTTCACAAAACTTTGAAGGATCGAGTTTAGCCTTCTCCAGCAATTTGAAGGATGATATAATCTCAGTAGCTGCAACCTTTCTAGTTTTTGCAGCTTTCTTGAGTAATTCTACGCTCTCCTCGACTTCCTAAATAAAAACAATAGAATTAATAACTCGATCCTAAAAAATCTACCGTTATCATTCATGATTCACAAAGAAAAACAAATTACTAGTGTTGACATATCAGAAGAATTCCACGTATCCACCGGTACGATTATAACTAAGAAATCCTAAAGTCTTAGGTCCTGTTTGTTTTTTACCTCGAAATGACCACTTATCACTTATTCGTTTAGACGTTTTTAAATTCAGACCGTTTGTTTCAGACCCTCTTAAGTCTGAAAATCATCTTGGAAAAAAAATGGTAGCCTCACCGCTTAATTCCTCTTGTTAGCGTACACCCGCACTGTTAGTGATTTTTAAATCAATGACCGATTCAGATTTCAGACTTCAAAAGCAAAAACAAGCAGTCTAACTGATTTAGACTTCAAATGCAAAAACAAGACGTCTAAGTGATTCAGATTTCAGACTTCAAACGTAAAAACAAACAGTCTAACCGATTCAGATTTCAGACTTTAGCACCATCTCTTATAAATCAGAAGTGAAATCGGAATTCATCACCTCTTAAAAACAAATGCCGCCTTAGATTAACACAATCCTAAAGTTATTAATGAGAAATACGAACATATATCATATGCAGGGCGGAGCTAGAAAAATTATACAGGGGTGCTTAGAATAAACGTAAGAAAATTGACTATTTCAAGGTTGAGAAAACCATTTCAAGTATACATGTTTTTTAATTAAATACTTATCCTGAAAATGGAAAAAGAATTGAGAAGCATGAACAACCTAAACAACATAATGGTGTCTATATTTATATAAACAAATACAAGATATGTCTAAATAGCCCGTATGATTAAGAAAACCCATTTAAAAATACATGAAATTTTATATTAAAAAAATGGGGAGATGGACAGAAATAGCCAATCCAGCAAAGTTGTTTTACTTTTTAGTCATGTCAGCCAAATAGCCGTACTTTAAGCATAATCCTTGAGTGGTAAGTGTTAAGAGTCCCACATCGGTTCTTTTGGAGATTCATCTAGGGGTTCCACATATCTAATATGGTATCAGAGCCAAGGTCTACCACTCTAGGGACTTGACACTTTCACGCTAACCCTCTGGACAATTCATGTCCATCTAGCCTCGTTGGAGGGGGCATGTTCTATATGTTGAAACTCCCCTTTCTACTCAAGGGCTCTTTTGGAGATTATCTAGAATGATTGATTTCGGCCAAAACAGAAAAAAGAGTTAAAAAACAAACCCCTTTCCGCGTACCTGATAGAAAGTGTATGTAGAAAGTGTTTTCTGAGTAAACTCTGTTTTAAAATCCTTTTTCTTTTTACCCATTATGCGTAAAATTTCTGCTTAAACTATGGATTTTTGGGAAAGTGGGTTCCTGAAGTTTGATTAATTAATACAATCCTAAAGTTTTTATTGAGAATTACGAACACATATCATATGTGTGTTTAACGAATGAAAAAACATGCAGTGAATAAACAAACAAGTGCTTTACAAATTCCCCCCAAAAAAAAACATTACCCTCTACCTCTGATTTCTACACTCAAATTGCACCACAATACAAGATCATTTAAGTTCAAAATCAGCACAGGGACTCCAATTTCACCAATTTCAGAAAAAAAAGGAAGGAGTGAAAACCTTATTGGAAGTCGATTGTACATCATCTTCTTCTTGAACGATAACAGGTGCAGAGGAGTTGGAACTTCTTTCATCAATGTTGGCTTTGATCGTTGTTGACGACGATCTGGTGGAAATGGTGAATTGAGTTGGGTTAATGTGATAGCAATGGAGTGGGCGATTTGGAAAGATGTGAGATGAAGTAGAAATCACCACACATGGACATGGGTTGGTGAGGGAAAACATAGAGGAGTGTGTATAATTGTTGTATTGATTTGTGGCAAGTCTATGCGCAGAGGATGATCACTCATTTTGTTATGATCAGCTATGGAATCCTCATCTGCTAAAAGTTTTCGTTTTAGAGCAAGGAGTGATTTACAAATATGGTACTTGTATTTATAGTTAATTTACATATTTAGTCAATCAATTTTCTTTTTTGTATTTAGTTTTTGGGAGTCTCAATTTCGTATCAAATTAAGTCCCTATAGTAAAACAACATTACCATTTGACAATTAAATAGTCCCATAAATTGCATAATATTTGTTTTTGTATGGAACTATGGACGTGAATCCAATTCACTTGATGTAAGTTGTAATAAGGTTTAATGAAATGAAAATCGATTCAGTGTTTGGCTGCTAATAGGCTAAGGAACACATGATCAAAAGTGAAAGTAGCAATAGCTAAAATTAGCAATGAAAATCAAACACACAACGCCTGGGTTCATTTCTTAAGGTCCACACGATTGGTAAATAGATAACTACTACATATCCTATAGACCTTTTTTACTACTCAATGCAAGAGAATAGTGAGATCATGCTATAATCATACTTGAACCAAAGTGATGTGTGTCTAGGAATAGAACAAAATTCATCTCTCAGGAAAAAAAATCACTAAGTGTATCAGCTCAAATTCTCTCACGTGGTCTCTACTAATGTCTCTTAGTCATACAATTTGAACAGTTGTCCCTCAAAACTCTATCACCATTTAGAGATTCTCAAAACAATGCAAACTTTTAAAAAACGTACGAGATTCGCATAATCTAGTCAACCAGCAAGTAAGTGCAAACACATACACATTGATATACTGATATGTGCACCCGTGTAAGCAACCCCAAACCTTACCCTTACATTGTCCCCAATGTGCAAATATGGCTATACATAACATATAGCTACTAACGATCAGCATCATGCGAATTAAATCATGTTTAAGTACAATCATCCAACTTGAATAAAAGTCATATAATCTAAAGCAAAAGTAGGAGAACTTCAAACCAAACAGATCATTCAGGCTGAGAGCGGGATGTCGATGCACCCCCGATGTTGGATCATCTCCTTACTCGTCTCGTCAGTCTCTACGTTGCAGGGCACATATCGATCCCATGTTGTTGGAGCGCGGTGACTATTCCATCCATTATGTCATGAACTCCAGCAAATCCAATATTGACCATAGTCCCAAATCCAAATAGTGTCATATTGAACTGCTGGGATAATGCTCTGGCTTATTCAGGTGCGTCCTCTCCCAAATCATGCTGAAGTGGTGAGCGTATAATCTCCTCGTCACTCGCCGGGTCATAATCTTCATCTTGGTACTCGTCCTCACTTTGGCTTCCCTCTCGAGCAAGTGCAACTGCTGCTCTCTGAGCTCTCTATTCTGCCCTTTCGTCAATAATCCTTTTCTCTAATTCATGCGCCGCACGGATTGGGATATTGTAGTGTGCCCATAATCCTCCATGGGTGAACGAAGAGCTCCAATACGTACTCCCGCTTCACGATAGAAGTGTGTAATCATGCACGGGAAGGGGAGAGCTCCATCCAGACTGTTACATGCTTCAAGAATTTCCATCCAAATTAAATGTCTAATGTCCATTGGTAGATCATGTTGCAGCGAGTACAGTATCCGTGCAACATCGGAATCCACAGTAGTATTATGTGAGGAGGGTCGGAGACTGCATTTCACAAAGAGCATTAGAAAAGCCAGATCAATGTGTAGTTCGCTTTTTCTAGATCGACTTGCCCTTTGTGCTCCACTCTTCGTCACCATTTCACCTGAGAGAACTTCCAATGGTATGCGTCGTTGGTGATGCCATAATACATGCTTACTCTGGTCGATTTGGAGTGCCGTGATAGGTATTGATGTTCTCAATGGAAATCCGGACAGGACCACCTCGGACAGTCACAATGTATTGGTCATAGTAGGCGGAAGATACCATATCTCTGTAGAACTCTCTAACTAGTTTCTTGTCAAACTGTGGAGGCGTGCGGATGTAGTGGTTCCATGGTTGATGGGCAATCATGGATGGAACCTGTGACTCCTTGGGTAATCCCGCAAGACGAATGCCTCTTTCAGCGAACACTTTGCAGCTTTTGGCTGCCATCTGCTTTTCACGTGCGGGTGCATCGTGGTTAGGGCATCTGGTTATTCTTTCATTTAATGGTCGTTTTAGATTCTCATAATTGACCCATCATCGTTGAGTGTTTGCTTGGGTCCGGGCCATTGTACCTGCGATTATGTAAACAAAATTACAAACTTTGGTACTTTATAAAACTAGCCTAAGTCACAGTCAACAATACTATTCAATATCATTCCCAAACCTACATCGAAGTGTAGGTTTGTTAGAGAGCATGTGGACCCAGAATCTCAAACTAACAATCCAAACCTAGGTTGTTGCCTAGGTTTAAATCTATATGTCTGAATAACATAACTGGGTAACCCTAAATCTAGTTTGTGAACTAGGTTTTGATTACCCCCAAGCAAATCACACACATTGACAAGGGTGGAGTTTGATACCAATAAATGTCCACAACATGAATTGAATTAGAACATAATAAGCATAAGTTGACAACTTCAATTCAAACTCAATCAACATCTAACCAGAGATTACACGTATTATTTTCCCAAAATTTGATTGTACGTAAAATTTTTCTCAAACCCTAACATCTCATAATGCATACTCCAAGCATAATCAAAAGTAAGGCATGATGTTCTTCACAACATAACATAAGCACAATCTAAGGTTACATAAGGTAGGAAGATTTCGAAAACTTTTAAGCATAGAGCCCCTGAAGTTAACCTTATCAATTTCACCCAAAATAGACACACACCATGGAAATAATGAAGATTAGATGAAGAATAACGTATCTTAGATGTGAATTGAAGTTGGGTAGGAAAAATAAGCCCTCAATCGTTGGAGACTTACCACAATCACCGAGTTCTTGAAGTTCTTGATGTTCTTGGAGAGGAATTTCGAAAAGGAGAGTGGGTGGTTATGAAGAAACCCTTAATCGCTGCTGCTGTTAAATCTCGAACAGAGAGTCATGCGCCTAACCAGAGAGTCACGCGCCTAACCAAGCGACTGGCCACGGGAATGGTTTTGCTCAGCATCTTCTGCTGATTGTCAGCCTGTTCAGCTGACCTCAGAGATATTGAAGGATGGGTACTTTTCTCGAAAAAGAAAGGATATTCTTTCGATCATAAAAATCCACAAATTCACTAAAAACTAAGTCTAACCAAAATAAACACTCTAAACCAAAATAAAACACTAAGAAACTTTAAAATTAAAAGAAAACAAACCTGGTTTGAGTCCGTGTTTGAGGTCGCGGCCCGACTGTTCGGTTCTCACTTGTCCGGATCATGGAAATGCACGACGTCAGTTATCGTCGGCTCATTTACAAAGTATGGTTTCACTCTCTGTCCTTTCACACTAAACGTTGTTCCATCAGCTTCTCTTAACTCGACTGTGTCAAAAGGTGTCGTGTTGACTATAGTGAAAGGGCCTGACCACTTTGACTTGAGTTTACCTGGGAAATAACAAAAACGTGAGTTAAATAATAAAACTTTCGTGCCCGGTATTAGTACCTTTTCATGAATCCTTTTGTCGTGGTAACGCTTCCTCCTTTCCTTGTAAATGGCCGCATTCTCGTAAGAATATTGGCGCAGTTCCTCTAGCTCGTTCAACTGTAACATCCGGTGTTGTCCCATAGCCTTTGGATCCATATTCAACTGTTTTATGGCCCAATACACCATGTGTTCGAGTTCAACTGGCAACGATGCCAAAAACTTGATAGGCAAGTTTATACCCCCTCTCCCCCCCCCCCCCCCCCCCCAAATCTAACTGCAAGTGTATGGTGTCGAATATTGTAATAAATACGTAAGTACGAGTATCGAACCAAAGAACTAGGTATTGAGTAACACAATTACTACAACCACTATTAATCAGATGATTGAAATTTGGATGAGTTGGTTATGAATAACAACTAAATACTAAAGAACACCTTGGAAAATCAACATAAAGTAACACAAGATATTTTATCAAGAGAAAAACAGTTGAGGGTTGGAGTTCTAATGGGGGTTCACATAGAACAATTCAAACACAAAGATTATCAGAGTATTTCAAACAAATGAACATACAATCTTGAAACTTACAATTACTCTCTCTCGAGTTATAACTTACTTATTCCTGAACAAGGATATTTCATCTCTCGATTTCAACATACAAGTTCATGAATTATTTAAGAAAAGATTGTAAAACAGTCCCAAGGTTTAATTGGTATATCTCTCTCCAAGTTTTCACCTTAGGCATACAAATCATCAATCTATTAAAAACTTACTTCGTTTGAAATTAATTTAAAACAGTTAGATCAATTGTAAGTTGATCAGGCTTACAAAGGCATTAAACACAAATTCATATGCTTCATTTATTAAAGTCTTATAAAAATTGTAAATTACATGTTCATATGCTTACAACCCAAAAGTAATCCAACCCCCAACCCCCCAACATCTAAGGATTAGTTCATGTTAGGGGTGGTAGAAAATACAGCAAAAATCGAAGAACAAAAAGGTTTAGACATAGTTTTCAAGCCAAATCTGAAACACAATTAACATTCCCTTTCGATGATGAGTCTCCACCAACAATCGAGGAATACCGCGTTAGATCTCTAGTCTCGATGTAACTTGCAGCGTTTTTCTGCTCCAAAATCCTCGAAGAATCTCTCCAAAACGTCTCTAGCCTTCACTTTTTTGAAAACAATGATAGATGCTTCAACCCTAGCTGGAACAGCCTATTGTGCATGAAACAGAAGGTCTTGGGACCTTACCCTCGGCTAGGCCGTAGTATTGGTTGCCCGTGTCTGAAAAATGCCGCGGTTTCGAACCCGCGGGGTTAGTTGCCTAACTCAATGTCCGGATCGCATAACTTATTCGTTTCATCTCTGAAATTGCTCCAGGAAGGACCGTTGGACTCGTAATTGAATCCTCCATTCAAAGAGAGTATAAATTCTTGCATCTAAGCCATAAATCTTAAGATTCTTATGTTTCGCTTGATCAAAAGATTCTTGTACAATCTTGCCACAAACTGTTAGTAAAACGCTTTGTTTGCTTGGAAAACGAGCTAAACTACATAGAAAGTGGTATTATAATAACGCCAAAATTAGTGTTATCAGCAGCCGAATTTTTAATATCCATAATTTCAAGTTTCATTTGTATTTTGGCCTTAATATAGTATTTTATAAGTATCGTGGATGTTGGTCGAGTTATTATTATATTTGGCAAAAAATCAATTTTTGGTCGAAAATTTACACTGCTCGCGCTCAAGCAGCTATTTTGCTCCCAGAAGAATTTTTTTCATGCCCGTGCAACTATTTTTCTTGCTGTAGAATCTTTTCTTATTCCCACTCCACTATTTTACTCGCGCCCACCAGCAATTTGAACCCCTTAAATCCAATTTTTTTGCACTTTTTCTTCGCCAACCCACTTGTATGTGTGTGTGTCTCTCTCTCTCTCTCTCTCTCTCTCTCTCTCTCTTTTAGTCCTTAACCATTCATTCCTCCAAATAGCCTCCTCTGAGTACATTTAAGGTATTGGAACCAGGGATTCAAAACTTGTGGATCCAAAGTCAAGATCTTCATCTTCTCCAATCATCTTCTCATCATTGTTGACCTCATTTCGGGGTTTTCTTAAAAATACATTTGTAAGTTCATCCTAACCCTTTAAAACTTTTCACTTTAACCTCCTAGAACATCCATTTTGATGTATCTTCTATATTTTGGGTTTTGGTCAAATTTGTGTATTTTGAGATTTTGACTAAGGGTTTTATGGATCTGATTTTGGGAGTTGTTCTTGGTATATTTTAGGTTTTTTTTGACCTAGATAAAGTTCCTAGTGATAGTTGTTTGTGGATCTAAAGCATTCACCAAATGAAGCTCAAGATTTGGGGTAAAATCTAGATTTAGTCAAAATCTAACAAGGTGAGTTCAAGTTGCTTTGTGAAAACTATGTACATGCCAAAAATGTTCATTTTGAAGTATTAACATGTTTTACTTGTTATTTACCAAATGTGTGGGTTATTTGGTGAGTTTGCATATCTGGTATATTTGGTTTTATAAATCATGTAAAACGTTTACATTTGTGTTGTTGTTGAACATTTTGATAAATAAATAATAGTATGGGTTCTTTTAATGTATTATATTTTAAATAACGATTATTTGGTGATAAATGCGTTTTAGTGTATTTGGTTGGAAAATGCATATTTCTATATTAAAGGTTTTTTTTGGAAATATAAACAGTATGGTTTTAATTGAAAAATGATTTGTCCCGATCAATGATGTGTTTTTGAGTTAATCATGTCGTTAGAGCATGTATTTTCATAAATGTCGGTTACATGTGTTTTATTGCTTTTGATGATTTTTATGAAATACTCAATTGAGTTTTTGAGCTTTTGGCTCAGTTTTAACTTTAATGAGCTTTAGGGACACTTGGCCTCTTTTGAATTGCTCTATGTCAAGCTTTCGAAGTTAACTATGACATAATTATAAAATATATTACACATTTTGAGTATGTTAGTCATTCAATTGGAGTCGTGTATTTTTATGGCTAGAATGCAATGGATTCGTAGGAATATGAGTTAATTTGCACTGGGATAGTTATCCTTGTGTTGTAGCTAGAAATTCGAATCACCAGAGAAGTCAAGGTAAAGACTCGAGGAGCTGAACTTGATAACCCTGTGATCCGGGCAGGGGACTCAAGCTAAAGACTTGAGGAGTTGGACTTGATGACTGTGCAGTCCGTAATGGCTGTCATTTCTAGCGAACAAACATAACCCGGATTTTGTGAGATCTCAAGGTAAAAACTCGAGGAATTGAACTTGGTGACTCCACAAGAAAAAGACTCGAGGAGTTGAACTTGGCAACTCCACGAGCAAATGACTGGAGGAGTTGATCTTGCTAACTTCGTTATCCATAAGTGACGCTTATATAATGTGGCTTAGTTATGTGTTCTGTCACTATCAATGGTAAATCGGGTCTCCCACGTCATCTTATGATGTTTTGTGCCCTTCCAAGGGTAAGCGTGAGTTAATCAAGTAAATAACTTGATTAAAGTTATGTCTTCCGTTTTAATGTTTTATAGCTTTATTCTTGGTCGTGTGAGTATTGGGTTTTGGTTGCATATAATTGGTATTTTGATTAACGAGTTTTCATCAAGAATATGGTGGTTTGAAAAGATGTTGCTTTTACAATAAATATAGTTCCTTTGCAAAGTTAAGATTTAAATCCACAGTCCTTCAATATTAGTTTTTAAGATTATGATGAAAACTTCTTCTTGAACTCACTAGGCATTAACCTTAACCTTAACCTTTTATTTGTCGACATGTGCATCAGGTCCTCGTTGGGGTTTAGTACTAGCAATACTGTGATTATTTGAGTAGTAGTTAGAGACATGAGAAGGATCTAGTTTATTCAGTGACGACTTCTGCATTTGAAGATAACGTCTGTTATTGGGGTTTTAGTCTCACCCGCCGTTGGCTTAGTCTTGATGTAAGAATTGTTTTATCAATTGTTGACGTTGAAACTAGTTTTGTCATTTGAGGTAATTCAAGTATTGATTTTATACGAACAAATTTATTCTTTGTTTGATGTATCTTTGAAAATTTTAAATTAGTTGCGCTTTCCAGATTTGAGGGTATGACACTTGACCGTTCGAGATCAAGATTTTCTACATAATTGATCTCGGGCCGAGGATACACCATCTTTACCTCCCGCCTTGATCTTGATAATTGATATTGTTGATCCAAACTCCTTTAAGTGATTTGAATATGGTTCCCTGTATACTTAGTGAAAATTCCATGTATAGGATATTGTTCAGTTTCAACGATAGCATATAGTGACTACGCTCAGTGATCGCTGAACTTTAGGAACACCCATCCTATCTCTGAAGATCTGAAGAACAACACTTACACCACAAGACATTCAGCGACAATCGAAGACTCAAGCTGAAGAAAGAGTTGATCAACTAAGTGACCTGAAGTGGTTCAGCGATAGCAACAATCAACTACCTAAATGGTGAGATCTTGCGTAAGCCTCAGTGATACCCGAAGACTTCATCCTTGAAGATTCTGGTTCAGAGATCAAGTGGGGCCTAAACAACAAGATCAATGTTGATCTCATATTCGATGCACAAAAGTGAAAACCTCCATGCCTAGTCAGAAAAGAACGTACGAATTATCTCTTATGTCCCCTTCAGATCTGATTTGGTTACTGCTCATATACGGCCAAAAACATTGTTGCTTTTTGAACAAAGGACAAGTCTCATATAGAAAGTTGACACGTGGCACATACCTTTTGCCTTGCATTAAATGCAACAAGTATAAATAGATGAATAATCCTTCTTCATCTTTATGCATGCTACTTTCTCTCCTAAAACCTCTGCTACTTTTCTTACTGTTCTTGTGCATCAAATCTTTGTGACTTCTAAGTTGTAATAGAATAGGTTTAATACTTGTTCTTATTCCGCTTACGACTGTAATTTTGTTTATTCAATATAAACTCATTTAAAAATCTCAAAAAGCTTGTGTTTGTATTCACCCCCCTTCTACAAACTATTTCTATATTCGTTGAACTCTTGTAGACTTCTTAGGGACCAACAAGTGGTATCAGAGCAGTGTTTTATTGCTATAAGCTTCAAAAATCTTTAAAGCGAACTTATTTTCTAGTTTCATTTTAAAATGGATAATACAAACTCAAACTATATCGATAATGGATCTTTAGCTAAACCTCCAAGAATTAGCCGTGATAATTTCCTAGTTTGGAAGGAAAGAATGACTCTATTCCTAGAGGGGTCAGATCCTAAGATCCCATACTATCTAGAGAATGGATCATTTGTTCCAACACTTCTTGTTCCAATAGTTCCTGCTACTGGTAACACACCTGCTATTCCTGAGAGACGAATTCCTAAAACTCCAAATCAATGGAGCGAGGAAGACAAGAAAGAGCTAGCTGTCGACCCAAAAGCTAGATCTATTATTGTCATGTCTCTTCGAGATGATGTGTATCATTCTGTGATGAAAATGAGGACTTCTAAGTCCATGTGAGATACTCTCTGTATCCGATATGAAGGAACCGATAAGGTTCAGATTACTCGCCGAATCAACTTGATGAGACAATATGAAAGTTTTATGTTTATGAAAAATGAAACATTCTCATAAATCCAGTAGAGGTTTAACTGTCTTTTAATAGACATGAAAACTGTTGATCGTGAGTATTCTAACTCTGAAATATTGAATAAATTCATGGAAGCTCTTCCTGAACAATGAGATACGCTTACCACATGTCTTAAGTTGTCAAAGAACACTGAAACTCTTTCTTTAAGTGCCCTTTACGGAATATTGCTCAATCATGAGCAATCTCAAACCTTAAAAAGAAATCTAATAAAGGATACTAAATCTTCCAAAAGTACCTCCTTGGCTTTAGTTCCTTAGACATAGAACCTCCTAAACGTGTCTACTCTTCTATTACTTCTATCACTGAGTTAGAACAAGCTGACTTAAAAGATCTCACTGATGTAGATATCTCTAAATTTGATAATTATTTGGATCTTCTTACTAACAATTTCAGAAGATTTGCCAGAAAGAGTAACTTCAGAAAGACCCCTGCTATCACTGACTCTGATAAGTCAAATACTCCTCCAGCTGAAAAAGCCTCAGCGATCTGCTAGAACTGTCAACGCAAAGGACACTTTGCTAGAGAATGCAGATCCAAAAAGGTCGAAGCTACGTCATCTTCTCAGATTCCTGAGAAAACTAAGACTGATAAATATTCTAAGTTAAAAGATAAATATTATAATATGAAGAAGAACCAGTGAAAAGGCAAAGGCCTGTCGCTGAAGAAGTCGACTGGGATCAAAAAGACGGCTGGGCTAAAACCACTGACGAATCTGGTTGGATGAGGAAGACAAGCCTTTATATGCCTCATGGCGAAAATAAAAGACGCTGAAGAGACCTTTGACACCTCTTATTCAGAGTCCCCTTCAACTCAAGTACCTATTCTTAAGAACTCTATACCTGAAACAAATAGTTTGTCTGCTCTAGACTCTATGATTGTTTTTCAAAGCTGAACAAATTAATGTAGATTTAACTGAACATCTTAAAAATTGCCATCTAAAAATCAAAGAACTTACTAAAATCAAAGAAGATTTTAAGGACCAAGTCTTTGTAAATCAAGCCATAAGTATTGAGAGACAACATGCTATGATTGAGCGCGAAAAAGCTACCGCTGATCTCAAGGCTAAAAAAAGCTACCATTGAAGGATGGTGTAAGGCTTCTAACAAAGTCAGTGAGATCATTAATGCTCAGATCCCTAAAAAGGTCAAGAGTGGTCTAGGATATTCCTGCGACCAAGACGAAATAAACACTGACCGTTCCATGTTAAAATTTGGAATGTTTATTTCTTTTATCCCTGATCCCTCTTCTCAGAATGTTCCTATCTCTGAGAAAAAACCTTCTAAACCTTCTACCAAGGATTCAAGGAAGGTGATCAAGGACAAGTTCCTTTACCATATTCCCACGATTAAGAATTTCCAAAAACTGAAGAAGAATCCTTCACTTCCTTCGGTGAATCATCCTAAATTTGGAAAGAAGATCCCTGGATCTGTTAAGAGATCAGCTCCCAGAATTAAGATTGATCTCACTCCATCTGAACCTGAGAAACTAGTTGTTCCTCCTACGACAATGGAGAAAGGAATTCTTGGTCCTGGTCCTGAAAATGTTTTGACCTCCTCTCTGCATGCTTCCAGCTCAAAACCTGTTTTTAAATATCGGAATTGCTATCACTGTGGTGAAACATCCCACATCGCCAGTAAATGTCCAAATGTCTAAAGCTGAAAGATTGGCTCATGGTAAGAAAGTAGCTTATGCTGAAAAATCAGTTAAAGTGAAAACCACTGAGGGTGGTAAAACATCCAAGGTGAAGATAACAACTAAAGAAAATTCCTCACCGAGTAACATATCCGCCAAACATGTTGTTTCGACTAACACTACAGGACCCATAGTAGTATGGGTACCTATGAAAAATTAATTCCCTCATCTTATGAAAAGTGCTAAAGATATCTGGTATCTCGATGGCGGATGCTCAAGACACATGACTGGCAGAAAATCTCTGCTCTCTGAGTATAAGGAAGAAACTAGTCCCTCAGTGACCTTTGGTGGAAATGGCAAAGGATACACCAAGGGTTATGGCGTTCAATCCAATGGAGCAACATCCTTTAGTTGCTTTGCTTATGTTGAAGGACTAAAGCATAATTTATTAAGCATTAGTCAACTCTATGACAAAGACTTCAAAGTCTTATTCACAAAAACAAGATGTACGGTCACTGATAAAAATGACAAACTTGCTCTCAAGGGAAAGAGATCAGAAAACGTATACGTCATCAACATGGATAGGTCTCACTCTGAGAATGTGTGCTTTCTCTCTAGAGCCTCCTCTGATATAAATTGGCTCTGGCACAAAAGACTTTCTCATCTGAACTTTAGATGATCAATGATCTATCTCAAAAAGAACTTGTCAGAGGACTCCCTAAACACAGTTTTACAAAGGAAGCTCTTTGTTCAGTGTGTGAAAAAATAAAGCTGACAAAAGTTTCTTTCAGATCTAAGTAGGTTTTGTCAGTAACATATCTGCCAAACATGTTGTTTCGACTAACACTACAGGACCCATAGTAGTATGGGTCCCTATGAAAAATTAATTCCTTCATCTTATGAAAAGTGCTAAAGATATCTGGTATCTCGATAGCAGATGCTCAAGACACATGACTGGCACAAAAACTCTGCTCTCTGAATATAAGGAAGAAACTGGTCCCTCATTGACCTTTGATGGAAATGGCAAAGGATACACCAAGGGTTATGGCGTTCAATCCAATGGAGCAACATCCTTTAGTTGGTTTGCTTATGTTGAAGGACTAAAGCATAATTTATTAAGCATTAGTCAACTCTATGACAAAGACTTCAAAGTCTTATTCACAAAAACAAGATGTGCGGTCACTGATAAAAATGACAAACTTGCTCTCAAGGGTAAGATATCAGAGAACGTATACATCATCAACATGGATAGGTCTCACTCTGAGAATGTGTACTTTCTCTCTAGAGCCTCTGAACTTTATAAATTGGCTCTGGCATAAAAGACTTTCTCATCTGAACTTTAAGATGAACAATGATCTATCTCAAAAAGATCTTGTCAGAGGACTCCCTAAACACAACTTTACAAAGGAAGCTCTTTGTTCAGTGTGCGAAAAAGGAATGCTGACAAAAGTTTCTTTCAGATCTAAGCAGGTTTTCTCAATGACTACTCCTCTTCAATTACTTCATATGGATTTATTTGGACCAGTGAACGTCCAATCCATATACTGAAGAAACCATGCATGTGAACTTTGATGAATCTCGCTCAACTAATTCTATTCAACTCGCTGAAGAAGACGAGGAACTGAAAAATTGGATGAAATCTCATTATGGGGAACCTGAATCTTATTTCAATGCACCTCCTGTCGCTGAAGATGATGATGATGAAGGTCCTAACTTCATTCCTACATCAAGTAACGATCCATCTTTCTCAGGGATAGATGTTACTCCTCTAAATCAGATTCCTCCCTCTGATTTCTCAAACGATGATTCATCAGTAAACAACAAAGTCCAACTCTCTTCTGAACAACCTTGTGGATCTCCTCCAGGGATGATAAGGAATGCTGAAGAACCTATTACTGAAGCATCTACTATTCTCCCTGAACAAGAACAAGTCGCTGAATCTCATGTTGATCAAACTCTTCAACTACCAGCTCAACGATGGACTCAAAATCACCCAATAGATCAAATTATTGGTGATCCAAACACAGGTAATAAAACCCGTAGGGGTGTAGGTAATATCTGTCTTTATGTAACTTTTATTTCTCTAACCGAACCTAAGAAGATCGATGATGCTATCACTGACCCAAGTTGGGTCTCTGCTATGCAAGAAGAGCTCTATGAGTTTCGTAGAAACAAAGTTTGGAACCTCGTAACTCGTCCATCTGGTAAACATTTTATAGGTACTAAATGGGTATTTCATAACAAACTAGATGAAAATGGCACTATTATCCGTAACAAGGTTCAACTTGTTGCTCAGAGACAATGTTGATCATAACTCCTTTTAATGATTTGAATATGATTCCTTTTTATACTTAGTGAAATTCCATTGTATAAGCTTTTATTCATATTCAGCTATAGCACACGCTGATTACCATCAGCGATCGCTGAAGATCAAGGAACAAGCTTATCTCTGAAGACCTAAAGATCAGCTATCACACCAGATGACCATTCAGCGAAAGTCAAAGACCCTAGCTGAAGAAAGAGATAACCATCTAAGTGAACTGAAGCGGTTCAGCGATAGCAGCGATTATCTACTCAAAGTGTGATGTCTTGTGAAGCCTCAACGATACTAAAGTTAATCCTTGAAGATTCAGTATCAGCGATCAAATGAAGCTTCCTTTGCAAGACTAAAGATTGATGTTATCCTTGATGCACAAAAGTCAAACCTAGAACCTTGTCAGAAAAGGACGTACGACTTGTCTTTTATGTCCCCATCATATCTGATACGGTACTGTTCATATTTGGCCAAAAGCATGGCTGTCTTATTACCAAGGACAAGCTTCCTATCTAAGCTTGACATGTGGCATATACCTTTTGTCTTGCATTAAATGCAAACGGATATAAATAAGATGGAGATATCTTCTTCATCTTAATGCATGCTTCTTTCTAGCCTATACCCTCTTAATTCTTTCTTCCATCTTCTTGTGCATCAAACTTAGTGTTTCTTAGTTACAATAGAATAGGTTTTAAACTTGTTCTTATTCCGCTTGTAAATGTAATTTGTTTATTATATAGAAACTCATTTAAAAACCAAAATCTGTGTGTGTTTGTATTCAACCCCCCCTTCTACAAACTGTTTACTACTGATTGAACTCTTGTAGACCCTTTAGGGACCAACAAGTGGTATCAGAGCGGTGTTTGTTTCTTCTAATCTTTAAAATGTTTTTCTAATAAACTCTTTTAAAATGTCAAACCCTAATTCAAACTACAATGATAATGGATCTTTAGCTAAACCTCCAAGATTTAGCCATGATAATTTTCCATTATGGAAGGAAAGAATGTCTCTATTTCTAGAGGGATCTGACCCAAAGATTCAATACTATCTAGAAAATGGACCATTTGTTCCTACAACTATAGTAGCTAGTGTTTCTGCCACCACTACTACTCCAGCCATCCCTGAGAGGAGTATCGTTAAAGCTTCTAACAGATGGACTGAAGAAGACAAGAAAGAAATTGCTATTGACTCTAAAGCTAGATCTATAATAGCAATGTTTTTACCAGATGAAGTCTATCATTCTGTCATGAAAATGATGACTTATAAGGCCATGTGGGATACTCTATGTATCCAATATGAAGGAACTTCTGAGGTAAAAGTTACCAGATGCATAAACCTTGTAAAGAAAATATGAGAGCTTTATGTATCAAAAGGGTGAATCTCTTTCTCAAAATCACCAGCGTTTCAACTGTTTGTTGATTGATCTTAAATCAGTCGACAAAGTGTATTCAAACGCTGAAATTCTGACAAAATTCATGGAGGCATTACCCGATCAATGGGAAATGTACACTACATATCTAAAGCTGTTAAAGAATCTTAAAACCTTGTCCTTAAGTGCGTTATATGGAATGCTCTTAAATGAGGAACAATCTCTACTTCTGAGGAAGAACCTCATTAATGAACTCAAAGGTGCCAAAAGTACTTCTTTGGCACTTGTGACTTCTGAGGGAACTCCTTCTAAAAATGTTTCTTCTTCCACTATCACCTCCATGACTGAATTATGTCAAACTGATTCAGAAGATCAACTCACTGATGCTGACATCTCTGAGTTTGATAACTCTCTTGCTCTCTTAACTAATAACTTTAAAAGATTTGCTAGAAAGAGCAATTTTCGAAAACCTTCTAACCTCTCTGACTCTGAAAAGCAAAAAACATGGCCCGCTGAGAAAGCCTCAGCGATATGCTTCAACTGTCAGCGAAAGGGTCACTTTGCCAATGAATGCAGGTCGAAGAAAGTTGCAGCTCCCACTACCTCCCAGATCTCTGATAAAAAGGAGAAGTATTTGAAACTAAAAAACAAATACAAGGATCTGAAGAAACACCAGCAAAAAGGCAAAGGCCTTATCGCTGAAGAAATTGATTGGGATGCTGAAGATGACTGGGCTAAGACCTCTGAAGAGTCTGTTTCAGATGAAGAAGATCTTGCCTTCCTCTGTCTAATGGCAAGAATTGAGGACGCTGAAGAAGCCACTGAGACTTCTTCCTCTGAGTCTCCTTCTACTCAGAGTGCCAAAGGTATCCGATATCTTGATAGCGGATGCTCAAGGCATATGACTGGCAGAAAATCTCTGCTCTCTGATTACAAAGAAGAAGCTGGTCCATCAGTGATCTTTGGTGGAAATGGCAAAGGATACAATAAAAGTTATGGAATTCTATCAAACGGAGCCACATCGTTCTCTCGAGTTTCCTACGTTGAGAGACTAAAGCACAATATCTTGAGCGTTAGTCAGTTATGTGACAAAGACTTCAAAGTTCTATTCTTAAAGAATAGATGTGCTGTCACTAACGGAAATGATAAGCTTTCCCTTACAGGCAAAAGAGTGGAAAATGTATATGTCATAAATATGAACAGTTCTCACTCTGAGAACATGTGCTTTATCTCTAAAGCATCCATTGACATAAACTGGTTATGGCATAAAAGACTCTCTCACCTCAACTTTAAGACAATAAATGAATTGTCTCAAAAAGATCTAGTCAGAGACCTCCCAAATCATACCTTTACAAAGGAATCTCTTTGTTCGGCGTGTGAGAAGGGAAAGCTGACAAAAGCCTCCTTCAGGTCAAAGCAAGTTTCTTCAGTGACCGCTCCTCTTCAGCTACTCCATATGGATCTATTTGGACCTGTCAATGTCCAATCTATCTCTGGGAAAATATACTTTAGTGATTGTTGATGAATACTCCAGATACACATGGGTATTCTTCCTTCGATCCAAAAGTGATACCCCTAAAATGATAATTTCTTTTATCAAAAGAATGGAAGTGTTGAACAATCTAATTGTTCGTTCCATAAGAAATGATCATGGTACTGAATTCAAAAACAACACTTTGGTAAACTTCTTTGATGAAAAAGGCATCTCTCACAACTTCTCCTTAGTGAGAACCCCTCAGCAAAATGGTGTTGCTGAAAGAAGAAATCGTACTATCATCGAAGCGGCTCGCTCAATGCTCAGCGAATCACATCTTCCCACTCAGTTCTGGGCCGAAGCAGTCAGTACAGCGTACTTCACTCAAAATCAATCCCTGATAGTTAAACGATTTATGAAGACCCCCTATGAACTATTTCATGGGAGAAGACCTACTATAAAATATTTCCACATTTTTGGATGTAGATGTTACATTCTGAATGACAGAGATCATTTGGGTAAATTTGATCCAAAAGCTGACGATGGTATATTTCCTGGATACTCCTTTGTTTCTAAATCCTTCAGAGTCTTCAACAAAAGAAGACAACATGTTGGAGAATCCATGCATGTTAACTTTGATGAATCTCGTCCCATTCATGCTTCTCATTCTCATGAGGATGATGAAGAATTGAATGCCTGGGTGAAATCTCATTATGGGGAACCTGAAACATATTTAAGCAATCAACCTCCTGCTGAAGAATGTGATGATGAAATCCCTTTAAATCCTTCAAGTGACAAACATCCATCTTCAGGGATGAATGTTACTCCTCTAAATCAGATTCCTGTTGCTGATTCCTTTCTTGGAAATTCCTCAGTGAACAACCAAACTATATCTGAAAATCAATCCCCTGAATTGATTCTAAATGAAGTACCTGTTGCTGAAACAACAAGTCCTATTCCAGAAACTAAAGAACAAGTCGCTGAATCTACAGTTGATATCTCTCCTCAACCACCAGCTCAGCGATGGACTGCAAATCATCTAATAAATCAAATTATTGGTGATCCCACTGCAGGTATCAAAACACGTAGAAGTACAGGTAATATCTGTCTTTATGTTAACTTCATTTCTCTCTCTGAACCTAAGAAGATAGATCAAGCTATCTCTGATCCTAGCTGGGTTTCAGCTATGCAAGAAGAACTGACCGAATTTCGTAGAAATAAAGTTTGGAATCTTGTTCCTAGACCCTCTGATAAAACCGTCATAGGAACCAAATGGGTTTTCAGAAATAAGCTAGATGAAAACGGGACTATAATTCGCAATAAGGCTAGACTTGTTGCTCAAGGTTATAGACAGGAAGAAGGAATTGACTATGATGAGACCTTTGCACCTGTTGCTCGTTTAGAAGCCATAAGACTCTTTTTAGCTTATGTTGCCCATAAAGACTTCAAAGTTTTTCAAATGGATGTTAAAAGTGCTTTTCTAAATGGAAAACTCAGCGAGGAAGTTTATGTTGAACAACCCCCTGGTTTCTCAGACCCTAACCATCCTGGTTATGTTTTTAAACTTGAAAAAGCTGTTTACGGGTTAAAACAAGCTCCTAGAGCTTGGTATGATACCCTTTCTAAATTTCTTCTTAAAGAAAAATTTGTTCGTGGAAAAATTGACCAAACCCTGTTTTTAAGAAAATATAAAGGTCATACTACACTCGCTCAGATATATGTTGATGACATTATCTTTGGTTCCACAAGACCCAAACTGTGTACTCGTTTCGCTGCAAGAATGCAAAAACAATATAAAATGAGTATGATGGGTGAACTAACATATTTTCTAGGTCTGCAGATTAAGCAATCTGACAAAGGAATTTTTATCTGTCAAAGCAAATATGTTAAAGACATGCTGAATAAATTCGACATGAATCAATGCTCAGCGATGAAAACCCCTATGGCGCCTCTTTTGACGTTAAACAAGGATCCCAATGGGAAACCAGTCAATGTCACTGCCTATCGAGGAATGATTGGATCTCTGCTGTATCTTACAGCGAGTAGGCCAGACATCATGTACGCTACCTGTCTCTGCGCTCGGTATCAAGCTGAACCGAAGGAATCCCATCTAATCGCTGTAAAGAGAATCTTCTAATATCTGAAAGGAACTCCAAATCTTGGTCTCTGGTATCCCAAAGGCTCAGGATTTGATCGTATTGGTTACTCTGACAGTGACTTTGCAGGTTGTAAGATAGATAGAAAGAGCACCACTGGAGGGTGTCAGCTACTAGGTGTAAAGCTAATAAGTTGGACAAGCAAAAAGCAAAACTTAGTGTCCACCTCCACCGCTGAAGCTGAGTATGTAGCCGCTGGTAGTTGTTGTGCTCAAATCCTTTGGATGAGAAACCAACTCAGAGACTACGATCTCAAGCTCTCTAAAATTCCTATCTATTGTGATAGTACTAGGGCTATTGCCATTGCTAACAACCCTGTACTTCACTCCAAAACCAAACACATTGAGATCCGATATCACTTTATCAGAGATCATGTGATGAATGGTGAAGTTGAGCTCCATTTTGTACCCACTGAATATCAGCTCGCTGATCTTTTCACCAAGCCTCTTGATGAAACTAGATTCAATCTACTCATCAGCGAACTTGGTATGTTGAACGCTGAATAAATTCTTATTCAATGATCAACAAGGGATACAAATAAAGCCTTCAAACTTTCCATTCGCTGAACTCTGATTCAGCGATATCTGAGTCATCTCCTCAGGTATTATCTTCTAATTTTTATCACTCTTTGATATCTTTTCTCATCAAAGAATGACTCTCTTAAAATTAAAACTCCTCACTGACAATCCTTTATTATTAGTGATGAAGATTTTTCTAAAATTAATAATGATAAACCTTCCTTATGGATAATTATCATTATAATCTTTTAAAAATATAGAAAAGGACACGTCAGACCTTTTTCTGACACACGACGGACCGCGACGTTTCCATTCCAACTCCTTTCTTGGAACGTGCCCCAGGTCATCATTTCTTTTTCAAAAAGCTAAAACCGTCGTTTAGCACTCCTTTCTTTCTCTCTCCTCTTGCTATTTAAGCACTTCTTTTGCCTTACTTGATTCCTTCCGCTTTCATAACTCTCCTAAAGGCAAATGAAACCTTCGAATCTTCAAGTTTTCTCAAGAACACCAAGAACACGCATTTGTGTGTTTTTCCTTCTCGAAATCCACTAAGGTTTGATCTAAACCTTTACTTATGACTGGAAACATCTCGTTTCACTTCTTCTTCTCCTTAAATTTCTAAAAATAATATAAAAACATATTTTAGAAACAAAAATAAAAATAATCTGGATTAAACTTAAAAAGTTTTTCTTTATCAAAACCCTATTCTAAGTTCTTTCCTTAATACAGAAGACTTTATTCTTAAAATTTTATCCATTTTCATTTATCTTCGCATTTTTTTAAAAAAATAATCCTTCATTTTATTGTTTTTATAACAAGCATTTTGATCTTTTTCATCAAAATACTTGTTTTGTTTGAATCTTACATTTGGTATTCTTTATACCAAATTCTGGTTTATACATTTATGTATAAAACCATGATTTACCTTTTTGGTGTTCCCATCTTTCCTACAGCAATGGCCTCTGCAAGTAAGACCGCTACAACCTCTGCTGCTGAAGACAACACTTTGGTCGCTGCACCAACCTGCCATTTTCCCTTGGAAAAAGCCGTCTTCAAGTCTTGAAATTACATTGCATTGGTGGACATCCCTGCAGACCGCCCTCACTTCGCTGAAGGAGCTACCTTCATCAAGGCGTGCCCACTGATGTACGCTTTCGTCCACAACCCAGTGGGCGTCTCCTCTCATCTCCAAGCTCTATGGTACACGACTCACTGTACCACGCTGACGACTGATAAGGGAACCGAGCTCCCTGCTATTGGATTCAAGATTCCAGATCTTGGTTTCTTTTCTTTCACTACTGGGTTTGTCAGGAAGGCTCTTCGTCTCCCTGTACGCGCAAAGAATCAACAATGGGGCGCTGAACCCACCAAGATGCAAATCGACGCATTCTTGGATTCTATTGGATATGCTTGGGAGAATCCCTCTCTGAAGACAGTGGCTTCCAAGGTAGAAAAGAAAAGGCTACCTGCTCGCTGGCAATGTATCTTCACCCAGGTGATCCAATGCCTTGGGTCGAAGATCGGCTCGCCTGACCAAGCGAGCAAGCATTTTCAAGATCTTTCCTATTCCCTCTGCATCGGCCACAACCTCAACTACGCTGACTACATCTTCAGTGACATGGTCAGTTGCATCAGAGCCGCCATCAGACATCCCGTCATCCCCTACCCTCGCTTCTTCGCAACCATTATGGAGGTTGCCTTCGGGGAAGAATACCCGAAAGTCGGCGATCACTCCTTCTCCGTAGTGGGGAAGAAGTCCCTGGACATTGAAGAACGTCCAGGTGATGCTCCTTTCACGCCCTACATGCTGCAAGTGATCGGACCACCTCTTCCAGTGTCCACCTCGCTTTCCAACCCAACAGCGAGCAACCCAGACACTGCTGCCGCTGTTAAGAGGAAGCAACCATCCGATGGTCATAAAAAGACCATCGCAACCAAACTTAAGAAGCCAAAGAAGATGGTCTCTCAAAAGACCACTCTCTCTGATTTCAGTGTACTACCAACACCACCTAAAACCGCAGCCACTTCAACGGTCTCTTCAACCGTTATTGCTTCATCAGCACTACCTACATCATCAGCAACTCCGGTCACTGAGGATGTTTTAGCCGGCTCTGCTGAAGCTGAATCAGGTACTACTCTTACAGCCTTCTTAACTACTTCTATCTCCTCTTCTTTGGTCCTCACCTCAGCAAATGACTCAGCGATAGTTGTCCCTATCCCTGATAATGCTGAAATGCACGCAGTCCAAACCTCAATATTGTTTAGGCAATCTGAGTTTTGGAAGGCAAAATTAAAAGGACCTCAGAGTATCTCTCTCAGATACTCTAAGACACTGGTCAGTGATCCTCAAGACACTGCCTCTGCAAATGTAGTCCCTAAGAGTAATCCTCATGATACTCTTAGGGAGAAAAATACATTTTTTCATCCATCTTCTAATCCGGATGTGTTTTTGGCATATTTATCTATGTCATCATCAGGTGTCGCTTCTCTTCCCACTTCAGCGACGACAACCACCACCACCAGCGCTCCTCCCCTCAACAAGGAAATGGGGAAGTCTTCTCAGGGCCCTCCCAGCGCTGCCCGGCTCAGAGACGTGAAGCAAGAGATGACCGCTCCCAAGCTACCCACTCCCATCACTGATTTGCCTCCCATTGTCCTTCCCAACCCTACATTCCCTACTGTTGACTATTTGGTCAGGGAATATGCTCTCACAAGGGCTAGGATGGACAATCTTCAGACGTCCGCCAAACTAATCTTCAAACGCATCGTTGGGACACCAGCGATCAAGACCAACGTCAGCAACCTCATCTCTGACGTTTTCTCCCTGAAAGAAGACAACACGGCCTTTCATCAGACCCTGACAAGCCTGGAGCAGAAGGTTGCTGCTTAAGCGAACGTCCTTGAGTCTATTCAAAAGACTCAATCCGATATGATGCAGATGCTCACCAAGCTCTCTGAGGCTAGTTCCTCTTCTTTCAATACTGCTGATCGGACCACGCTTCAGGATAGTGATGCGAAGCTCAAGGACATTCAGACGAATGTTCGCACTCTGATGGTACATTGTCTACCTCCTGATAACATTGAGGGGGAGAGATGTGCCAAAGAGGTCGCTGACGAACTCATTGCTGAGCACAACCGGACATTCCGTGGAGAAAAGATTTCTCCATACATCCAGCGAGCTGAACCTGAAGAAGATGATGATGTTGATGAAGATGAAGATGAAGAAGAGAAAGAACCTATCCCTCACTATGGGGGGATGGATGATGATGAAGACGACGATGACATGGAAGTGCCTTAGAGCTTCAGATTGTCAAGACCTGGAGTCGCTCATCAAAAGCCGTTGGGGGACGGACCACATCCCTCTCAGGGACATTCTGGTCCCTCAGGCAAAGGAAAAGAAGTGGTAGATCTGGATGCCACTATTCCCATATCTGAGGGGGAGACCACAATTGAGGTATCTCTTCCTCTTATCCCTTACATAACTACTCTCTCTGAAACCCCCACACCTCCTTCACCTACAAAAACTATCTCTGACAATTCTTTTTCCTCCTCTCCTTCCCTCAGTGATCCCCGTCCCCCAAAGAACTCTACTTCATGGAAGGAACCTTCCTCTGAAGAGCAGTTTATGTACATAATAGAAACTGACTCTGAAGAAGAAGAGGGCCTTATTCCCAGGCGTCGCGTTCAAAAGCCAATCATAAGCGAGCCTGAAGAAGAAGAAAGGCGAATAAAATTCCTTAGGGAATTCGAGGCTAGGAGAATAAGGGTCCCTGAAGCTGAACCCATTGAAGCCGTACCAATAAGGATAGTAGATGAATTCTACTTTCTGTCCAGAGAAGAGAGAGAACAAGCATTGGAAGCACAAAGAATCAAGGATGAGGAAATAAAGCAAGCTGAGAATGATCTTGCTTTAGCAAGGAAATTGCTCAGAGAAGACTCTGCAAGAAATAAGGCGGCCAAGGAACAACTGAAAAAGAGTGAAAGGGTCGCTGAAGCTCTTGTACAGAGAGAACTTGCACAAGAAAATTTGAATGTAGATCCAATCCTTGCTCAACAGAAGATTCTAAGTGCACTGACCGCTGAAGCCACTATGCAGAAAGATAAAGAGCTTGATCAGTGCACTGACAGACTAAAATTTCGAAGATCTGAAGCCAAAATCATTCATGCAACTATCCAAGGGTGACACTCCAACAGAGGTGGTCCAAAGGTATATGTAAGAATGACAAGGACAAATAGAACAGAGAGAGAAGAAGCCAAGTTCTTAAGGATTTATGGATACACTGAATGGTTAGAAATCAGAGACGCCATTCAGGGTTCGAAATCCAAATTCAAGGATGTGGTGGACAGTTTACTGGATCAGTTGCTACAAAGGATGTCACAACATGTGCAAGTTCCCCCTCTCCCTGAATCATCTAAGAAGAAAAGATCAACTGCTGAAGGTAGTTCAAGTTCTAAAAATGAGCATGAAACTAAATTTGATTATCATAGCATTCTTGGTCATCTTGAGCTCCCTGATATATCAATGCTTTTTACCTCTCTCCCTCAAGACCGAAGATATGAAAAAGATGAAATCATCTCACTACCTGAACCTGGTATGGTATTCTTGGATAATGAAGGGTTCTTAGGACTCTTCAGAAACCAAGAGATTCGCAAGGCCCCATCCTCTCTCATAAAGATCATGCTTTGGCGCTGCTGATCAGATACCCCTCTGATGAATCGACAGAAGATGCTTTATGAGAATGAGTTACAAAGACGAAACGAGAATATCTTTGACTAGTTATAGATTTCAATTTCCTTTGTAATATTCTTTCAGTGTATAAGTACTTTACTTTTATTGTTGTAATTTCATTTCCCTGTAATTTCTTCAGATTATAGTTAATGAAATTCAATCAGAGTACTTTACTCCATCCTAGTACTGAAAAGATCCCTGAAAACAATAAAAGGGACAATGAACATAAGAGTTCTATTTTCTTTAAACTATCTTCACTCACTGATCTTTCACTCTGAAAATTCAATCAGTGAATATACATTATGCTTATTTACTTGTAAAAATTTGGCTTTCATATCCTTATAAATGAAACTCAATTGAGATAGTAGACTAGCTGAGAAAGACTTTACAGATTAGTACTTAGAAAATTTTCTTTAAATGTTTCCCAAGTCCTTACTAGTCTCTTAAAGAAATTTTCCTATGTTGCTTAATCATAATTAAATAAGGGGAGATTGTTGATCATAACTCCTTTTAATGATTTGAATATGATTCCTTTCTATACTTAGTGAAATTCCATTGTATAAGCTTCTATTCATATTCAGCGATAGCACACGCTGATTACCATCAGCGATCGCGGAAGATCAAGGAACAACAAGCTTATCTCTGAAGACCTAAATATCTGCTATCACACCAGAAGACCATTCAGTGAAAGTCAAAGACCCTAGCTGAAGAAAGAGATAATCAGCTAAGTGAACTGAAGCGGTTCAGCGATAGCAGCGATTATCTACTCAAAGTGTGAAGTCTTGTGAAGTCTCAGTGATACTGAAGTTCATCTTTGAATATTCAGTATCAGCGATCAAATGAAGCTTCCTTTGCAAGACTAAAGATTGATCTTATCCTCGATGCACAAAAGTCAAACCTAGAACCTTGTCAGAAAAGGACGTGACTTGTCTCTTATGTCCCCATCATATCTGATATGGTACTGTTCATGGCCAAAAGCATGGCTGTCTTATTAGCAAGGACAAGCTTCCTATCTAAGCTTGACACGTGGCATATACCTTTTGTCTTGCATTAAATGCAAATGGGTATAAATAAGATGGAGATATCTTCTTCATCTTAATGCATGCTTCTTTCTAGCCTATACCCTCTTTATTCTTTCTTCCAACTTCTTGTGCATCAAACTTAGTGTTTCTTAGTTACAATAGAATAGGTTTTAAACTTGTTCTTATTCCGCTTGTAACTGTAAATTTGTTTATTATATATAAACTCATTTAAAAACCAAAATCTGTGTGTGTTTGTATTCAACCCCCCTTCTACAAACTGTTTACTATTGATTGAACTCTTGTAGACCCTTTAGGGACCACCAGATACAGACAGGAAGAAGAATGGATTATGATGAAACTTTTACCCCTGTTGCTAGACTAGAAGCAATAAGGTTTTTCTTAGCTTATGCTACCCATAAAGACGTTAGAGTTTTTCAAATGGATGTTAAAAGTATTTTTCTAAATGGTAAACTCAAAGAGGAAGTTTATATTGAGCAACCTCCTAGTTTCGCTGATCCTAAACATCTTGGTTTAGTTTTCAAACTACAAAAGGCTCTTTACGGGTTAAAACAGGCTCCTAGAGCTTGGTATGATACCCTTTCTAAATAACTTCTTAAAGAAAAGTTTGTTCGTGGAAAAATTGACCAAACCCTCTTTCTAAGAAAATTTATAGGTCATACAATTTTTGCTCAAATATATGTTGATGATATTATTTTTGGTTCCACAAGACTCAAACTATGTACTCGTTATACAAATCGTATGAAGAAAGAATATAAAATGAGTATGACGGGTGAACTAACATATTTTTTAGGTTTGCAGATTAAACAATCTGAAAAAGACGGTTTTATATGTCAAAGCAAATTTTGAAATGACTCAAAGTTCAATGATGAAGACTCCCATGGCACCTCCTCTGACTTTGAACAAGGACCCTGATGGGAAACCAGTCAACGTCACTGCCTATAGAAGAATGATTGGCTCTCTGCTATATCTAACAGTTAGCCGTCCTGATATCATGTATTCTACCTACCTCTATGCAAGACATCAAGCTGAACCTAAGGAATCCCATCTAATCGCTGTAAAGAGAATCTTCAGATATTTGAAAGGAACTCCTAATCTGGGTCTTTGGTATCCCAAAGGTTCAGGGCTCGATCTAACTAGTTTGTCTGGTAGTGATTTTCCAGGTTGCAAGATTGATAGGAAGAGCACCACTGGTGGCTGTCAGCTACTAGGTGGTAAATAGGTAAGTTGGACAAGCAAAAAGCAAAACTTAGTGTCCAAATCAACTGCTGAAGCTAAATATGTAACCGCTGGAAGTTGTTGTGCCCAAATCCTTTGGATGAGGAACCAACTCAGAGACTATGATGTTAAGCTTTCCAAAAACCTATTTACTGTGATAGCACAAGTTCTATCGCTATTGCAAATAAGCTTGTACTTCACTAAAAAAACCAAGCATATTGAGATCAGATATCACTTTATCAGAGATCATGTTATGAATGGTAAATTTGAACTTCATTTTGTACCCATTGAATATCGGCTCGTTGATCTTTTCACTAAGCTTCTTGATGAGACTAGATCCAATCTATTAATCAGCGAACTTGGTATGTTAAATGTTGAAGAATTATTATTTTTCAGTGATTAACATTAATTAGTGAGTATCAAATTGCTTTTCAAATTTATCAGTCATACCCTGAACTTTAACTCAATGATGCATATATATCTCGCCAAGGTATGTACTTCTATTCCTTACACTTTCTGAATGTATTCTTATTTAGAGAATGGATCTCAAAAGAGAAAACCATCATTGACAATACTTTATTGTTAATGATGAGGAATTTTAAGGGATGATGATTAACATTTATTCTTTAAATGATAATCTTATAATTTTTCCAAAAGAAAAGGAGACGTCAGACCTTTTTCTGACACACGACGGACCTCAATGTTTCCTATCCCATCAAACCCTAGAAACGACGATAGGTCATCATTACCTTTTTCAAAAAGCTAAAACCGTCGTTTAGCCTTCTTCTCTCTCCTCTTTCTCTCTCATACACCTATATAAGGAAAACTAATTTTCATTTAATTCTTTAGGCGCTCATATTCTCTCAAGCAAGAATTCAAATTTTCTTTGCAATTCTCAAGACACCAAGAACACGCACTTGTGCGTATTTCTCAGTTCCCGTTTTTCGCAAGGTTTGATCTTACTTTTTACCTGTTTTGTATGAACTACAACTTAAATGTTGTTTATGACTTCTATTCATCTTCCATAACAACTTGTTATAAAGATTTATGCTTTAAAAACCTGTTCTAAGGTTCTTCTTAGAACATAAGACATTTTTGGTTCATTTTGATCCAAAATTTCATTTAAACTTCTTCTCAAATCTGTTTATGATATATTTCTATACCACAAATAGATACTTTGGAATTCTTTTACTAAAACTTTGCTTTGACTTTTTTTTTAAATTTGCCAAATAACAAGTATTTTGACCTTGTTCATCAAAAGCGCTTGTTTTTCTTATTTCTTTTGGCATTCTTCGTACCAACATATCTGGTTTATAGTCTTTTGTATTCAGCCATGATTTTCCTATTTAGTGTTCCTATCTTTGAAACAACAATGGCATTTTCAAGCATCCACTTCAAGCACGCTGAAGGTGAAGTTCTTCCTGTAACAAACTTTGTTGGGGCTCCTGAATCCACATTCACCCCTAAACAAGCCGTCATGTCACCAAGCAACTACTTCGCTTTGGTAGACATTCCCGCTGACAAACCTCACTTCTCTGATTGTGCACGATTTATCAAGAAATTCCCTCTGATGTATGCATTCACCAATGTGCTGTTAGAATCACCGCGGACCTCCAACACTTCTGGTATACTGCACACAACTCTCTTGTCACCACTGAAAGAGGAAATGAACTCCCTGCTATTGAGTTCACCATCAGCAAGGGAACATACGCTATCACCTCTGGAGTTGTACATGCTTCTCTTCGCCTCCCTGCCAAAGGAAAGAATCAGCAATGGGTCTCTGCGCCCTCAAGGGAAGAACTCATCGACTTCCTCGACACCATTGGTTACAAATGGCAATCTGATGTCAAGACCATTACCAAAACGAAGAAGTAAAGAATGTCAGCGAGGTGGCAATACATATTCACTCAGGTAATTCAGTGCTTAGGCACTAAGACTGGCTTCCAAGATCAAGCCAGTAAGCAATTCTTGAAAATGGCATTTTCTCTATGCCATGATCGAAAACTGAACTTCGCTGACTACATCTTTAGCGAATTGTATAACCGAGTTCAGTACCAAAGAGGGAGAAGACCATCCTTAACCCAAGATTCGTGGAAACCATCTTGGAATATGTTTATGAGGGATACCCCAAGGTTGGAAATCGAAGCTTCTCCCAGGTAAGGAAGAAATCACTGGAGATCGACGAACAACCACGAGACGCCCCTACCTCCCCTACATGCTAAATCTTATCAGGGAAGCTGATCCTGTTGGTATTTCAACTCCAACTCCTACCATTCAGGTAGAGACTGTGTCTAAATCACTGCCAATCCTATAAGTGATTAACCTCGACACTTCCTCCTCCCCTCGTAAACGCAAATAACCGACTGATGGTCATAAGAAGTCCGTCGCTCACAAGCCCACTACTAAGAAGCAAAAGTAGAGTGTCTCTCAAAAGACGCCTCTCTCTGATTCTGGCGTCGCACCAACGCCTTCTCTCTCCATTGCCACAACAACGGTTTCCACATTCGTTTCCGCTTCATCAGCACTACCCCCATTTTCAGCGACCTCGGTCCCTGAAAATGTGATAGCCAGCTCTGCTGAAGCTGGATCAGGTATTAGATGCAAAACCTTCTCTTCTTCTTCTATCTACTCTTCTTTGGTCCACACATCAACTCATGATTCAGATATGGTTATCCCCATCTGATGAGGTTGAGAAACGCGCCGTTCAAGAATCAGCTTTGTTTCGACAATCTGAATTCTGGAAAGCCACGTACACAGGACCTGAAAGTGTTTCTCTAAAACATTCTCAGACACAGGCTAGTGATCCTCAGGACACTACCACGACATGTACCATCCCTGAGAGTAATCATTTAGATACTCTCAAGGCACCCTTGGTTATACATACTACCTCCCAACATCCTTCTTCTAACCCCGAGCTCTTTTTGGCTCGTCTTTCTTTGTTATCAACAGGTGTCGCTGCTCCTCTTTTCTCATCAGCAACCACCACCACTACCTCACTTGTTGCTCCTCTCAGCGAACCTCCCTCCACAAAATCTCCTAAGATCGGAACAGCTGAAGATCTTAAGGGAGTGAAGAAAGAGAAGCTTCCCACTAAGCTTCCCTTTGTAATTGCTGAAATACCAAAGATATCTCTGCCCCCTCCCTCGTTTCCTGCCATAGAGTACTTGGTAAACGAGTGTGCCCTGACAAGGCACAGGACGGATACTTTGTACATGGCCTCTCAGATTATCTTCAAACAAGTCAGTGGCGTTCCTGGCTTGAAGGCAACCATCAACAACATCTTCACTGACATCCAAACAGTGAAAGATGATAATGCGGCTAGTGAACGGGCCATTGTTCGTCTCGCTGAACGAGCTGAGAAGCAGGAGAAGACGCTTGCTGAAATGCAGAATACGCAAGCTAAAATCCTCCGCCTGGTTCAAGGCCTCTCCGACAGATCCCTCTGCTTCACTGACTCTGACCGCGGGAACCTAGGTATGATCGCTCAAACCCAGAAGGCACAAGCAGGTTATCTGTGTAATCAGCACTAACGTGCGTATCATGCTTGTGCACGCTCTACCTATTTCAAACAAAAAACGGGAGAAAATCGCCCAAGAGCTCGATGATGAGCTAATAAGCAAAGACAACTCTCTCCTCCCTGAAGAAACCCAAAATCAACCTCAAACTCAGCAAGATCCCATCCCTGATGGTGATGATGAAGAAGAAGAGGATGAAGATGACGGTGATCAAGATATCCCTCATCAGTTATTTGGTGGTAATGATGATGATGATGACTTCTTAAATTTCTTCAAAGCTAACCGCCCAGGAATGCAACAACCTAGAGTGGTTTTCAGAGAACCTTTGGGGGACAGGCCACCTCCTAAGCAGGAGCAGTCTGATCCCTCAGGTAAGAATAAGCAAGTGATGGATCTCGATCTCACTTCAACAAATTCAAAGCGGAGCTCTTCACTGAGGTATGCCTTCCTCTTGTTACATATCTCCCTCCCTCTGAAACTTAAATATCCTCTTCCTCTCCTCCACCTACTATCGTCTCTGATGAACCTCTCTCTTCCTCTCCTATCCTGAGTGATCCCTGTTCCTCAAAGGTTTCTCCATTCCTGAGGGAAGCTTCCGCTGAAGATCAGTTCCTGTACATATCCGAATCTAAATTCGAAGAGGAAGAAGGCCTTATACCAAGGCATGTACATAGACAAATAGTCCCTGAACCAGAAGAAGAATAGAGAAGGGCGAACTTCATAAGAGATCGAGAGTTAGCCAGAGTAAAAATCCCTCTTTGTAGCTCTGAGCCTGAACCCCCTGTTCTAATTACGACGAATTCTCTTTCCTGTCACCTGAAGAACGAGCACAAGCCCTAAAAGCTCAGTGACTAAGAGATCAAGAAATCAGGCATGCTCAAGAAATTCTCAAAGTCGCTAAAGGGATGGCAAGAGAAGAAACAATAAGGATCAATCATCAGAGACACACAGAAGGGAAAAGTGAAATACTAGCTGAACGGCTAGCAGAGAAGGTACTGACGAGAGATAATTTAAGAGTTAATCCTATTGTAGCCTAAAAGAAAATTCTACAATCCCTGAATAGAGAGAATGAAGAACCTAAGGATGCTGAACTGGAGTGGTGCACTAAAAAGATAGATTTTCGCATTCGCTCTACAACAATTACTCATGCAACTATCCAATGACGCAAATTAAGAAGAGGTCTAAGGATAATAGTAACCATGTTCAGAGATGATTGAGGCAAAAAAGAAGAACCCCAATTCCTTAAGTTCTACGGATTCTCTGAATGGCTAGAAATTAGAGATGCCATTCAGAATTCCAAATCTCAATTCAAAGGTGTAGTAGAAAGACATCTTGATCAACTACTGCAAAGGATATCAAAACACGTCAGCGTTCCTCCTCTCCTTGAGAAATCCAAGAAAAAAAGATCAAAGTCTGATGCTGAAGAAGGTCCATCGTTCAGAAATGAACATGAGACTAAATTTGACTTTGACAGTCTCTTTGCCCACCTCATTATCCTTGACATTTCAATGCTCAATACGTCCCTGCCTGAGCCGAGAAAATATGAAGAAAATGAGATCACTACTCTCCCTGAAGAAGGAATGGCATTTATAGGAAATGATGGGCAAACAAGGTTTCTCAAAAATAAGGAGATTCGAAAAGCTCCATCAAAACTCATTAAGATCATGTACTATAAATGCTTAACCACCTATGGTTCGAAGTGCATTTAGAAGACGATCTATGAGACTGAATTACGAAGAAGAAAAGAAAAGCTCTCTGACTAGTCTTTGATGTTTTTCATTACCTTTGTAATTTCCTTCAGTGTACTGTACTTAACTCAGATTGTAATTTGATTTCTCACTTGTAATTCATCATATTATATTTTTAAATGAAATACAATGAACTACTCTAATCCATCTTTGTACTGAAAAGATCCCTGAAAATAGTAAAAGAGACAATGGACATATGAGTTCTACTTTCTTTAAAATCTTCATACTCACTGACATCACTCTTCGTAATAAATCAGTGAATGTACTTTATAGCGTTTATACTTGTAAAAATAGTGATTTGATATCATGATAAATGAAACTCAATTCAGATAGTAGATTAGCTGAAAAAGATCTCACAGATTGGTACTTAAATTTCTTTACTTTAAATTGCCTAAGTCCTTACTAATCTCCTCAAGCAATTTTCCTATGTTGCTTAATCATAATCAAATAGGGGGAGATTGTCGATCCAAACTCCTTTCAATGATTTATATACGATTCTCTGTATACTTAGTGAAAATTCCATGTATAGGATATTGTCCAGTTTCAGCGATAGCATACACTGACTACGCTCAGTGATCGCTGAACTTCAGGAACACCCATCCTATCTCTGAAGAACTGAAGAACAACACTCACACCACAAGACATTCAGCGATAGTCGAAGAGTCAAGCTGAAGAAAGAGTTGATAAGCTAAGTGACCTGAAGCGGTTCAGCGATTGCAACAATCAACTACCTGAAGTGTGAGATCTTGCGTAAGCCTCAGTGATACCCGAAGAGTTCATCCTTGAAGATTCTGGTTCAGAAACCCAGTGGGAACTACACAACAATATCAATGTTGATCTTATCCTCGATGCACAAAAGTCAAAACCTCCATGCCTTGTCAGAAAATGACGTACGGATTGTCTTTTTTGTCCACATCAGATATGATTTGGTTACTGTTCATATACTGCCAAAAGCATGGTTGCTCTTTGAACAAAGGACAAGTCTTAAATAGAAACTTGACACGTGGCACATACCTTTTTCCTTGCATTAAATGCAACGGGTATAAATAGATGAAGAATCCTTCTTCATCTTTATGCATGCTACTTTCTCTCCTCAAACCTCTACTACTTTTCTTACTGTTCTTGTGCATCAAATCTTTGTGACTTCTAAGTTGTAATAGAATAGGTTTAATACTTGTTCTTATTCCGCTTACAATTGTAAATTTGTTTATTTAAACTCATTTAAAAATCTCAAAAAGTTTGTGTTTGTATTAACCCCCCCCCCCCCCCGCTTCTACAAATTGTCTTTATATCTGTTGAACTCTTGTACACTCCTTAGGGGCCAACATATATATATATATATATATATACTTCCTCCATCCCAAAATATATATCCACAATGAAAAGGACACACAATTTTAGAATATATATATATATATATATAATAATGACAATTTTAATTAAAAATATGACAATTTTACTCTTAATTATCAAGAGAGAAATTTTCTACATCACATAATCGAGGGTTGTATGGATACATTTACTATTGAGAGTAGACATTTATTTTGGGACAAACTAAAATAGTAATGTAGACATTTATTTTGGGATGGAAGGAGTAATATATTACTATATTGGTACATCCTCATATCGAGTAAAAAGGTCGTCTCATGGGTCTCACCAAAATAGTCTGGTCTCACATGATTACAAGTCTCTCTCTCCCTGTCACTATATATATATACACACAAACATAGGGAGAGGTTCATTTGAGAAGTGGTAAGTACTTAAGAAATAAAAAAGTGATCTTACCTCTTCATATAGTCAAGGTTGGTCAAGATTTGCGATTTTGATTGGTCAATGATTGCGACATGGTAACAACTATGCGAAAAATAGAGTGGTAGTTTGAAAACTTTTACAAATAGGCGGAAAACAAAGTGCATATGTGAACCTATAGTTCATAAATGAATCACAAAGGTTCATAAGTGAATCTCACGGGTGCATATGTTAATCAGTTAAATAGTTCATTTGTGAATTACATGGGTACATATGAACATATAGTTCATATGTGAATCACACGGGTTCACATATACCATGCAAGGAATTATCCGGTACCTCACAGTCAAAGCCGTAGAAGTTATGAAACTATCCCTCTATTTTCCGTCTATTTCTTTACCTTCTGTTTGTTTTCGGTATTCATCGGGTTTTAATTTTCAACCTTTCCTTGAAATTGTGGGATTACGGTACATTGTCAATCCATTTGTGGCTCGAGGCTAGTGTCAAAGTAATTCTAACTTATGTTTTCTAAGTATTTAATGCAAGTGTTCGTCATTTGAAACGAAACTTTGCATCCAATTTACTTACTCCTACAACACCCTATAACAATGTTCTTCATTTCCGTACTTCACTTTATTTCTTTGAGTTACATTTCTCGTATTATATTATTGTCATTTAGATTTTAGTACTTTATTTTCTGCAATTTAATCTCCATCATTTGCATTTTCGAGCAATTTACTTTCAGTCCTTTAGATTTACGGAAGTTACTATAAGTAAATTGTTGGTGATTTTAGTGTCACAGGTCCATTTATGTGATTGGAAATAACATGATGTCTATATGGGTTATATACTGTGATCTAATTCAAGTTAGGTGGTGCGAAGTGCACGCTTGTTATAAGACAAGTATGAACCCGGTAACAACTGAATAAAACAAGGTTCGACTGGCAGCCAGTCAAGCTCGATCGGTTCCATTCAACCTTTGTGAATTTGGGTTGGCATCTTCTAGAATACTCGATTGGGCCAGTAGAGCTAGTCGAGTCTATACTGGTTTGGATGCTGATATCATATGGAATGCTCGACTGGCCCAGTCGAGCCAGTTGAGTCGGTCGGGATATAATTGGATTTAGAGTAAATGTGGGAAATAAGGCTCAGAAGTTACTTATACAGAGGCATACAGAAGCTTCTGTAGTCCCATGGTCTGGAGTTCTAGTGTCCCTGAACTTTTGATGGGTCCCTGAACTTCTAAAGGGTCCCTTAACTTCTGATGGGGCCCTGAACTTCTGATAGGTCCATGAACTTCTGATGGGTCCCTGAACTTCTGAAGGGTTCCCTGAACTTCTGATGGGTCCCTGAACTTCTGAAGGGTGCCTATACTTCTGAAGGGTCCCTGAACTTCTGATGGGTCCCTGAACTTCTGAAGGGCTCATGAACTTCTGAAAGGTCCCTGAACTTCTGAAAGAACCCTGAACTTTAGAACTTCTGAACGGTTACTGTGCATTAAATATGCAGTTATTGAGCAGTTACAAGGATTTGTGTAACTGATCATTACTCCTAAATTTCAGCCATGATTATAATTTCAGTTACTTATTATGAGTATAAATAAGAATTTATACTCATGATTTTGGTACGTGAAAGAACATAAAAGTAGCTTCAAAACACTTAGCATAAAGATAGAAGACTTCTGAAGTATGTAATTCAGAAGTTCTGAAGGTTTAATTGAAGTTCTGAAAATGCTTTGAAGAACTTCTGAAGATGCTTTGAAGAACTTCTGAAGACAGTTCTGAACCATTTCTGAACTGTCTGTTGTCTTGTTACTGTTACTTTAGCATTTCTATATTGTATATAAATAGAAGGCTAGTTAGTTGGTTAGAACTAATTTTCATCGATTCCTTGTACTGTAAAGACATATCTTTGTAACTCTATTAATATCAATACAACATCCGACTTCAGTGTTCTAAATTCTGTGTTCTTTACTGAGTTTATTGTTCATCTTTGATATCTGGGTTCTAACAATTGGTATCAGAGCCAATTCATCTTACAATCTGGTAGTCAATTTAGTTACGAAATTGTCAGATCTGACAGTTTCTTGAATTCTTGAAATCTTGAATTAATCTTTCGAAGGTTAATTCAAATTGTATTTCAATCATTACCAAAGGTGAATTAGCGATCAATCAAATCAAAATGAAAAAGAAATCGTTTCCATCGGATCTGAAACAAAACCTCCTACCCTCTTCTTGGGCGAATACCATCAATGGCGGATTCGTATGATCCAGTTCTTGGATAACATTGATGAAGCTTTGATGCAATCCATAGTGAATGGTCCCCTTGAAGTGTATGTGGAAATCCCTGTTGTTCCTCGCACTGAAACAACTCCAGAAATTCCTGCGACAAGATTTAGAAAGAATTTTGGAATGTACAGTAATGCTGAAAAGGAACAAGCAAAGATAGATAAGAGAGCTCTTACTCTTCTGACTATGGCTATACCAAATGAAATATTCAACAGGATTGATAGTTTAACTTCTGCAAAGGCCATGTGGGATGAGGTTGAGGCTCAGATGCAGGGGAGTACAAAAGCTCAAGCACAAAGATTAAACATATGTATTGGTACATATGAGAACTTCAGATACAAGGAGGGAGAGGCTATTACTGATACTTATCATAGATTTAACAACATTCTGAATGATATAAGGAGAAATGGAGTTCAGAAATCAAATTCTAAAATTAATAACAAGTTTCTAAACAATCTTGGCAGTGAATGGTCAAGTTTTTCTGATAACATGGTCACAAGAAATCTGTCCAAGAAATCCATTCATGATGTATATGGTATTTTGTTCCAACAAGAGGACAAAATAAAGATCAGACATAATGAGATAAAGAAGACAAATAAAAATATTGTAGAGAAGAATTGAAGAGAATTGCTGAAGGTATAGCCTTCATGACAAAGCAGTTTCATCAGAGATATAACCAGAAGTATAAGAACAAACCTAAAATTGATGAAGGACCAAAGAAAGTATTTGGTCAAGAAAATGTTCCAAAAGATACTTCTGAATCAGCCAGGTGTTTCAACTGTGGAAAACCAGGGCACTTTGCTAGACACTGCAAAATGCCTAAAGTCAAGAATACTGGTTATTATGAAAAGAAACATATTCTTTCTAAGAAGATGGATAGTAGGAAGAAGACTGGATGAATTGGACTGATAATGAGGCTGATGAAGAGGTTGCTCACTATGCAACAAATTGCTTTATGTGTCAGATGACTCCAGAAGACACACATACGCATGATACTGAGGTAACCACTTCTTCTAAACTTACTTCTAAAACTATCTCATCAAATTCTGAAACTGCTGAAAATTCTCAAATAAATTTACAAGATCAAATTATGGATATGACTTTAGAATTTGAAACATTAAGAAACAGAACAAAAGTAGAAAGGTTATTAGTTAATCAATTCAGAATAGAATGTCAGGTATATAAAGTAAATTGTCAAAATGCTGAAGAAACTCTTGAGAAAATTTCTAAAGAAAAATCTGAATGAAAAGAAAAAATGGATAATATGCAAAAGGAAATTGTGAATGCTAAATCTGAAACAGAGGTTCTAAATGTCAAAATGAATTTTCTGAATCAAGAAAAGACTTGAGTTATATAGAAAGATTAAAGAATTAGAAGATCTGAATTTCAAAACGGGTCAAACTGAGCAAACTTTGAATATTTTGACAAGTCAAGCTAAGAATTCAAAATTTTATAATTTAAAAACAGGTTTAGGATATACTGAAAGTCTAGTTCTGAAAAAAGCACCATCAAATTTATATGACATTTCAAACATGAAACTTTTTAATGAAAAAAGTAAAGGACTATTAAGTAAACCTGTAGATCATTCTTTGCCTGAGAGAATCCCTTTTGTAAAAGCAGAAGTTTTGTTTACTGATGAATCTGAAACACATTCTGAAGAAAGTAAGTCTACTTCTGAACCTATTTCTGAAACCATTTCTGAAGAAAAGTTTGAGATTACTTCTGAACTTGTTTCTGAATCTATTTCTGAAGAAAAAAAATTGAAAATTCAAACATTTATGAAGTAATCTCTGAAAATACTTCAGAAATTTATCAGAAATCTTCAAACTTAAAGAAAAAAGACATTTATGAAGAAACTTATGAAAAAAATTCAGATATTGAATCTTTACATGATAAAGATGAATCTTCAAATATTTTCTTTGGTGATTCTGAAGAAAAATTGAAACCATCATTAAATTCAGAAAGCACAAATAAAATTTCAAAACTAAACAGTTTTGCTTCAGAAATGACTCAGAACATATTTTCAGATCTAATGAATGCTTCAGATTATGAAAATGATGATTCTTCAAATTATATTAGTTTTCCATCTGAATATTTCAAAGTTTCAAATTCTGAAACTCATTCAATTTCATATTCAAATACTATTAAAACTGAATTCAAAATTCTGAATTCTTCTTTAAAAGGAAAATCATGTATGTCAACTTCAAATTTCATCACTAGAGTCAAATTTTTTGAAGAAGGACAGACTTCAATTCCTACATCTAAATTTCTTAACTCAGAAGTTAAGAAAACAGAAACAAAAAATTTTATCCTAATAATCATTCTTTATCTGTTTCAGAGGTATCCTCTCTAGTATGGAAGAAAAAGGGAGACAACTTATCAAACAAAGACAAACTAGATAGTTTCCTGTTTTTCATAAAAATGTTGTAACCAAAAATAAAAAGATGAATAAGAGAAAGCATTCAGTTTCAAACCTCAAATTTGTTCATTCTTATTTTAGTTCTACACAAAATGGTTATTTTAATTCTGAACCAAATGTGCCAAATCAAAAAACAGAAATATCACTGGAATACTTCAGCATATGGCAAACCTAAAAAGACTACTAATCTGAGTAAGAACAAACAAGCAAATATAAATTCTGAACAAGTTTCTATCTTTTTATCTAAAATGTCAAAAGACAAACTTTTTTCACTGTTAGCTAATATGAAAGGACCCATTTTTAAATGGGTAACTAAAACTAAATAACTTCTTTTGCAGTTATGTCATGTATGGGTGTTAGATTCTGAATGTTCAAGACACATGACACCATACAAAACATTACTAACTGATTATCATGAAAGATATGGAGGAACAGTTAGTTTTGTAAATAATGCAAGAGGGTATGTAAGAGGCTATGGACTTTTGTCAAAGGAAATGTTCAAGTTCAGAAAGTTTTGTAGATCCCAGTATATGCAAGCATAATGATTATATCGATTAAAGCAATAAGAACAAAGTGATTGAGGAATTTTCGCAGTCGGATATCTCACTTGTATGGTTACAATATGATTTGACAGTATCTAGGCTTTTTAGTAATCGACTAATATTCACTCTAATCTCTTCTTAATAAATAATCTCGCGCACACCTAAAGAATGACCCTAACCCTCTATTTATATGTAGAACGTTTATCGTAATAAGGAAACTATGAGATAAGGCATTATACACTTGCCTTATTTACAATAAAGCAATGTTTCCTTATATTAAACCTTCCTAATTATTGACTTTGTTGACTTTGCACTTTTGGTCCTTCATGTCTTCAATAGTTGTCATCTCGGATACAATAATTTCAGACCTAACAATCTCCCCCTTTGTATTCGAGATTACAATTCAACAAATCAACACTCTTCTTTTGAAGATCATGAAACTTTTGTCAACAAGTCTTTCTTCTTGATTCTTTTGCTCCCCCTACGAAAATGATCTCTTGTAAGCTCCGTAGCTCCCCCTTAACATTAGCATGAAAAGAAAATCGAAGGAGCCGCGACGTCGTAGGGTGTAAATTTGTCGGGTCAGGTTATGTCGATGAAAAAAAATCTCGGGCCATGTAGATTCGACAAGAATTGATGTCGGACCAAGATAAGTCGATGAAACTTTATGTCGGGTCTTAAGCACTCGATAAGTCTTCAATAGAAAATGATCTCGGGTCAAGTTGAATCGATGAAAATTTATGTCGGGTCTTAAGCACTCGATAAGTCTTCAACTTTATCTTCAGCAGTCGACAAAATCATTTTACTTCAAAAATCAAGTAAGGAAACTCGACAAAATCAGTATTCAACAAACCAGCATTTGTCATCTTCCTTTTCTCATGTCGTGTCTTTGAAATACAATTTCTCCCCCTCAGAATGATAAGGAGAATCCAAATCATTATGAATAACCAAAGACAAAAAAAATAGTTAACTAATGAAGCGTGTAAAACTAACATACAGAAGCACGTGAAGCAACTATTATCACTTAATCAAATTTTTTTTAATTAAGTGGCCTATATGCAGTGTTGGCAGCGGGTTGGCACTGATAGGACTTCTAGTTATCATAGAAGTAAGTTATAAAACTAACTTCTCAAACTGTTCCAGTATAAACACGAAGATACGCTTGAGGAGTCACAAAGACTCGTGCAAAGTGTCAAATAAATATTAGTATATCTTTTGGCTCAAAGTAGACTCGATGTGCACAGAATATGAAATTTGAAAACTGGAGGTGTGTCTTCTTGTTTCAATATCTAAATCTTCCGAGTGAAGAATAGATAGATGATATGCTAAATCTCCGTGATATATGAAACAAGAATCTTTTGTGAGATACTTGAGTAGTTGGGTGGGGTGACACGAGTTATCGACATTGGGTCCATGTCTATTTCAATATTCATCTCCAAAGAATCGAGAATGAATAGATTGTGTGGTTACCTGGATAACTGTTTAGGTTTGGTAAAGACCAAATATTTTCTTTAAAGTCTTGTCACACCCTCACATTTTTCTTTTATCTCACAAGCACTCAATTTTATTTTAATCATTCCCTTTCAGGATATCTAACCTAGGGATGTGTTTCACGGGTAGGTCCTTTCGGCTTTGGATTGACCATAGAGACTTCTAATTCCTAACACACAAAGAGTTAAAACATTAAAGTCCAAGTTCTGAACTGGTGTATTCAGAAGTCATAATGCAATGTAAAACGGGTTAAGAGCAAGTCCATAGCTGAGATACTATGAAGCTAACTATTAAAGAATGGTAAAATGTGATACTCCCCCTCAAATGTAGCATAACCTTTTGAAAGATTGTCATGTGATGTGAATATTCAGAATTTAGCACACACATGACATACCTACAAAAACAGATTAAAAAGATTTTGGTACCCAAGCTTTGTTGGGTCCTCGGAGGTTAGTTTTTGATGCAATAAATGGGGAAGTTGGGATACTGTATGTACCATACCATTTATGATCAAACCTTTGATTGACATAATGAGAGTTGTAAGAAGAATGCATGTTAGGAAAACAACCATAATCATAAGAGAAAGAATTTAATTGCATAAAGTCATTGACACCGCAATTCGAGCAACAAATTTTATTCCGAGAAAAATGAATTAAATGTTTAACAGAACGAATCGTGCAAGGAAATTGAAAATTTCGATTGGTTCTTTTAACATTAGGAAATTTTGAATAATAAGAGTTGTCGTTTTTGCGAGATGATGACTTCGGAGCACTTCTGCCTTTTTCGACCCAAACTTGCTTTAAAGTTCGAAAAGCTGAACCACGTTTAGCATTTTTCACATAATGAGAATTGATTGGTTTGGAAAAGTGAGTTTGATCCTTTTGGTTAGAATGAGTGTAATGCATTTGACTTGTGGAACACTCATTCGGATCCATTGGAAGTAACACTAATTCGATTGGCTTTTTGCCTTTGTCCAAAAACTCCGTATGATTTGGAAGTGTAGGATTGAAGTCAAAAGCGGCATTTAAATCATCTAACTGTTCCGTGGATTTAAGGTTCGATGAGGAATCAGTGTAATCGTCAAAACGAGACATTTCCTCAAGAAAGTCTAAGTCATCATCAATTTGGTCGGAAGAATAGGAACATTTTTGTTTAGGAAAAATATAGTTTGTATCTAATTTAAACAATTCCTCGCAATCATCTAAGTAATTGCTAACGAAAGCTTTACACGAAGAAATATTGGAAATAGAATCATTTTCGTGATTGTTGTTTAAATGTAAAGCCTCGTTTTCCAATTTCTGAATTTTTAAAATAAATGCCTCTTTTTCCTTTTCTGACGAAGAACGTTCAGTTTGCAACACCTTTTCAAGTTGAATAATTTTCTTTTCTAAGAACAAGGTGGGAATATAAGGTTTAAATTCAGGAATTTGTGTGTGAAGTTGTTCGTCAGTATAAGAAGGAAAATAATCATTTGGAAGAGTTTCTTTTGAAGATTCCTCTTCTATTGTTTGAGGATAGCAGAAAGGAATTTGATGAAAATCTTTGTTTTTCCTATTCAAATCTTCCCTTTCTTCGACGTTGGAATCCGACTTCATAAACTGAATTTTGTAATCCGGACCGAGGTTCAGATATTCAAATTTATAGATAGTCGGAGTATTGTAGATGGCTTTTTCTAAATGTTTTGGATTATCAAATCCTAATCCAGCTTTAGAACGTAAATCTTTTGGAGCGTTTAAATGAATTGTGTGCTTAGTTTGACCAATTTTGTACAGCTTTAGTTCCAAATCTTTGAGTTTTTCTAATAGATCTTGTCTTTGAAAACTGACAAAGTCAAACTTTGATGAAAATTTGGCAGTCTCATTCCTAGATGAGTGAAGTTGAAGCGTGAGATCAGATATTTGTTGTTTAAACAGATCATTTTCTTCTTTTAAAACCATTTTCTCCGTTTCGAGATTGTGCGTTATACTTTGAGAATTGACAAGGTCAGTTTGCAAAAGAAGCAATTGATTATGATTATTTTCTAAGCGTGCTTCTAAGTTGGAAACCAAGAGTTTCTCGGTTTTCAATTTAGATTGAAGTTCTTGCAATTTTATCATCATGTCATTCATTTGAATCATAAATTGATCATAGTCTGAAAGACTTACCTCGTGGGGTTTTGTGTCTGAATCAATGGTCAAAGTTTCGCGAGTAGTCATTGTACTTGAATTGATGATCTCAATCAGTGAGTTTTTGAAATTTTCTGAGTTTCTTTTGTGAAACAGAAAGTTTTCTTGATAGAACAGGGGTTGACAACAATTTTTATCGGGTGAGCCTTTCAGAACAAGAGTTTTTGTCGGGTGTATGAGGCTCGATAAAAATTATTGTCAGGTATAGGGGACTCGATAAAACTTCTAAAAAAAAACTTTGAATCGATAAAAAGAAGTTATCGATCACAAAAGACTCGATAACTAAGAGTTACTCGATAGATTAAGATTCGACAAAAAAATTCTTTGACTCGATAAAAACCGAATCGATAAAAATTTATATCGATTCCATATGACTTGATAAAATAAATTTTGTCGATTAGGAAGGGCTCGATAAAAATTCAAGGATACTTAATCCGAATTTTCTTTAACAGATAAACCAGAAACCAAGAACAAAAGGTTCTTGACTAAAAAGAACAAATCTTTTTATGGACAAGAATGTCTAAGTTCTCGAGTTTCTTATTTGTTCAGTCAAGAAAAAAAATTAAAATTACTAGAGTTTATGATTTTTACTAGAGAATTCTTTAGTAAGAAAATCTGCAAAAGTCACTAGTTCTTGAGTTTTCTTATATAAAGAATATCAAAAGTAATTAAAATAAACTAGAATAACTTTAATTAAAACAGGTTAAATAATTTTGACTAAAATTAAGAATAACTCAATATGAATCGAAAAAAATTTAAGCGCATGAAGTATGAATCGGCAAAAAATAAAGTTTATCAAAATAAGACTTTTTATCGGGTAAAGCTAATGAAGTATGGATCGAGAAAAACAGATCAGAAAAATTATGAGTTTTTATCGGGTAAAGCTAAAACAGTTTGAATCGATAAAAACTCAAAAACTTAGAAATCGAAAATTTACCTTCTGTTTCGTGAATAACTTCAGAAAATTGAAAAAGAACTCTGATTGTCTGCTCTGATACCACTTATAGATCCCAGTATATGCAAGCACAATGATTATATCGATTAAAGCAATAAGAACAAAATGATTGAGGAATTTTCGCAGTCGGATATCTCACTTGTATGGTTACAATATGATTTGACAGTATCTAGGCTTTTTAGTAATCGACTAATATTCACTCTAATCTCTTCTTAGTAAATAATCTCGCGCACACCTAAAGAATGACCCTAACTATCTATTTATATGTAGAAACTCTATTCTCAAGGTAACGTACCCCATCTGACTTTGTTTAAAATTTATTTTCCAAGTGATGTAGGGTCTCGTTCTTTAGATTCTCTACCTTCAACGCGTCTTCTTAAGCTTAAAGAATTTGAGCTTATAAACTCTTCTGAACCAACATTCCCATAGCTCGTACCCTTGATGGTTTCACTCTTTCTTTTCTGCTTAATGCGTCGGCTACAACGTTAGCCTTTCCCGGATGATACTGTATTTCACAATCATAGTCACTAAGCAACTCAACCCATCTTGTTTGCCTCATATTGAGCATTTTCTGGTCAAGGAAGTGTTGAAGGTTTTTATGATCGGTGAAGACAGTGCATTTAGTGCCGTAAAGATAATGTCTCCAAATCTTAAGTGTGAATACTACGGCTCCTAGCTCCAAATCATGAGTGGTATAGTTCTTCTCATGGACTTTAAGTTGCCTTGAAGAATATGCAATGACTTTATCATTTTGCATCAACACACATCCCAAACCTTGCTATTATGCATCGCAGTAGACCACGAAATTTTTTGTGCCTTCGGGCAATGCTAAAATGGGTTCATTACATAGCTTGTGCTTCAGTGTCTGGAATGCTTCTTCTTGTTTCTCTCCCCAGATAAATTTCTTATCCTTTTGGGTTAATGTCATTAGTGGTTGCGCAATTTTTGAAAAATTCGCTATAAATCGCCGATATAGCCTGCTAAACCAATGAATTGACGAATTTCCGTTGTTGTCTTTGGAGCTTCCCACTTTTTGATGGCCTCAATTTTCGTCGGATCCACGTGAATTCCTTTCTCATTGACTACGTGGCCAATAAAATGTACTTCGCGAATCCAGAATTCACATTTAGAGAACTTTGCGTACAATTTCTGTCCTTTGAGTAGTTCCTGTATCAACTTTAGATGTGGGAAATGAGGAAATGAGGGAATTTTGAACTTTTTATATGTGGGAGTTGGGTTTGGGGTGGGGGGCCAGGCATAAGGCCCAAGCCCACAAAAAATATAATTGTTTTAAAAAAAAAAGCCCAACTTGTTGTTTATGTGATCATGGAAAAGAAAGAAATGAAATACAAATAAATTTAGGCCACTTTTTTTCTCAATTTTTGGCAGAATTGTTAGATATTAAATAGGATTTCTATGTTAGAAATTAGGATTTTATATCATCAACTCTTATTATATTTGGTGAAATTAAATGTTTTTGGCATTGCATTAAGATAAATTTTATCCTATACTTGCATTAGCGGCTATCGGGATATACTCACATTGATTTACAACCAAAAACCCTATGAATTCTTCAAATTTTAGGCGGGATGGGGATCACCGGAAATCTAAGCCGGTTCCGCACTTAACTATCTAATTAAGTCTTGCTAAATAAATTTTTAAATGTAGAGAAGTCCTAAACTATGACTAACCTGAAGCTTCTGATTTGACAATTGTCACAATCTCCCCCTGTTAGAAGAATTTCGTCCCAAAATTTTAATGACTGGCTTTCCCATGGGTGTTCGCGAAAAGGTGAGGATGCTTATGCTTCATGAAGTCTTCTCGCTCCCAAGTATACTCTGGACATGCTTCGAGTTCCAGCGAACTTTTATAATAGGAATCTTACTACACCTTAACCGTTTGACTTCTCGGTCAAGTCTTTCGATTGGTTTTTCAACGAACTATAATGGATCATTAATCTGAACATCTTCTAGGGGTAGTGCCAATAATTCATCCATTAAGCATTTCTTCAAATTTGACACATGGAACGTATCATGGATGGCGCTTAATTCCTGTGGTAACTTTAAATTGTACGCCACTGGCCCAATTATTTCATGTATATCAAATGGGCCAATATATCTAGGACCCAACTTGACTCTTTTCCTGAAGCGTACTAGTCCCTTCCATGGTGATACCTTTAACCGCAACTTATCACCCACTTGAAACTCCAATGGTTTTCTCCGATTATTTGCGTAACTCTTCTGATGATCTCTTGCTATCTTGAACCTTTCCTTGATGATTGAGATCTTGTCAGTGGTTTCCTGGATGATGTCGGGCGTGGTCATTTGCTTGTCTCCAATTTCCAACTAACTAAGTGGTGATCTACATTTACGTCCGTATAAGGCTTCGTACGGCGCACACTGAATGTTGGTGTGGTAGCTGTTGTTATAGGAGAATTCAACTAGTGGCAGTTGGGTATCCCAACTTCCACAAAAATCTATCGCACACGCACGCAACATATCCTCTAGCATTTGAATGGTTCTCTCCGATTGTCCATCCATTTGTGGATGATAGGCAGTGTTGAAGTCCAATCGCGTACCCAATGCTTTTTGGAGAGACTGCCAAAATCGTGACGTAAAACGAGTATCTCTATCTGAGATAATGGAAATAGGCACCCTGTGACGTGTAACGATTTCATTGATGTAAATTTACGCACGCTTTTACATACTGTAATCTTCCCGAATAGGGACGAAATGCGCTGATTTTGTAAGTCGATCTACTATAACCCATATGGAATCGTGTCCCTTCCCAGTTCTGGGTAGCTTGGTTACGAAATCCGTGGTTATTTGTTCCCATTTCCATTAGGGAATCTCGGGTTGTTGAAGTAGACCGGATGGTTTGTGATGCTTGGCCTTAACTTTAGCGCAGGTTAAGCACTTGGTTACATGAAAAGCAATGTCTTTCTTCATTCTTGGCCACCAATAATATTCCTAAGTCTTTGTACATCTTATCAGCTCCTGGGTGAACCGAATACCTTGATCGATGGGCTTCATCCAAAATGGTTGATCGCAAGTTACCAACCTTTGGTATCCAAACTCTATTCTCAAGGTAATGTACCCCATATGACTTTGTTTGAAATTTATTTTCCAAGTGATGTATGGTCTTGTTCTTTAGATTCTCTACCTTCAACGCGTCTTCTTGAGCTTCGAGTATTTGACCTTATAAACTCGTCTGAACCAACATTCCCATAGCTCGTATCCTTGATGGCCGTAGCGAGTCCTAACGTTCTTTTGGGAATATCCTTTTCTCGGAATCTCATTTGATAATATCCAGATCTAAGATCGATCTTTGAAAAGTAATTAGCACCTTGGAGTTGGTCGAACAAATCATCTATTCAAGGGAGGGGGTATCTGTTCTTGATGGTCAGCTTGTTAAGTTCTCTGTAATCAATGCACATTCGAAAGGATCCATTATTCTTTTTAACAAAAAGGACTGCGCTCCCTAGGGTGAAGAGCTAGGCCTAATGAATTCTTTATCGAGCAGCTATTGAAGTTGTTCTGAAAGTTCCTGCATTTCCGATGGGGGTAACTGATACGGTGATTACGCTACAGGCGCAGCTCCAGGAATTAAATCTATGTGAAACTCAACTTGTCTTGGCGGGGGTAATCCAGGAAACTCATATGGGAATACTTCAGGAAAATCCCGCACTATTGGGAGATCTTGAATATGCTTCTCTTCGTTCTCCTTATTCACAATGTGAGCTAAAAATGCAATGCAGTCCTTTCTCAAATATTTTCGCATCTTCATACACGTCACCATTTTAATACTCCTTCTGGGTTTCTCTCCGTGTATCGAGTATTCCTCCTTCGGGTAATGGAACTCGAACGATCTTCTCAGAACAACATATTTCAGCTCGATTCTTGGACAACCAATCCATGCCTACAATTATGTCGAAACTTCCTAATTTAATCAAAATTAGAACTATACTAGAATCCCTACTTTGTAAGTTTAAGGTGCAGTTCATTATTACGTCTTTGGCCCTACTTTCGTGTCCGTTGGCATAATCAATGACATATACTTCTTTCAACTTTTGAGGTCTTAGATTTATCTTTGTCCTAAAATCTATCGACACATAACTCCTATCTGCTCCAGAATCAAATAGTGCAAATGCATAAGGATTATTCAGAAGAAACATACTTGTGACTACATCCGGATTTTGCCTTGCTTCTTCAGCTCCAATCTCCAACACTCGACCTCTTGCCGGACCTCCTTGATTTCCTTGATTGGCTGGCCGTACTTGATTAGTATACGGTCTTTGATTCCATCTTGGACATGCGTTCTGGAAGTGATCTAGACTTTCACACTCAAAACATGTCTGCCTTCCTACATTCTTACAATCCTTGGCGAAATTACTTCCTCTATTGCATTTTTTACAAACAATACATCTTCCAACATGCTGTTTGTTACACTTATCGCACTTAGGGTATGCTCTTTTCTCTTTCTCTGCTGGTTGAGTCTGAATCCCATAGTTCCCTGTCATCTTAAGATTTTTACCCACTCTTCCTCCAGATTGCCTTCTTGTGGGTTCCTCCATCTGTCTCTTAACTTCAGCTTTGTCTTTTGCAAACATTCCCTAATGATTACCATTATTGGTAAGTCTGGTTGCCGAATTCACTACTTCTTGAAGGGTTTTCAGGTTTGCCGAAGTAACATCTCCGCGTATTTCAAGAGATAAACTCCAAACATATCTATTAACTCGGTTTTCTTCAGGTGTTACCAGATGTGCTACCATCTTGGCTAATTCGTGAAAACGAGCAGTATAAGAATCTATGTCGTTCCCTTTCATCTCATGCTTCCATAGTTCTGCTTCCAGCTTCTCAATCTCGCTCCTTGGACAATATTCTTCTTTCAGCATCTTCTTGAACTCTTCCCATGTAAGTCTGTTGGCTGCTTCCCGACCTCGTGTTTGTACCTGAGTGTTCCACCAGGTTAATGCTCGTCCTTGTAGTAGACAGGCATGAAACTCCACTTTCATTCCCTCGGTACATTTGCTAATGTGGAGAACAAACTCCATACTCTCTGTCCAGGTCAATAATCCAATGGCTCATTCAGTTCCATGAAATTCCTTAGGATTACAACTTAAAGAATTTATATGTACATTCTCTATCCCCGGATCCTCGGTTGTTACTTTGATTAGTGTTTAGGCCTGCTGCTACTTCGCTAACAATATTTGGAAGTGCCACCATGAGTTGTTCGGATACAAGTCGCGCGATCTTGGAGTTTTCTCTCCTCGAAGGCATTGTCTTTAGGCATAGGTTCATATTGAGGTTGGATCATATTACTATTACTATTTGTGCCGAGTCTACTTAACTAAATTATGCATATAAAACACTCGCTCAATAAAATCGTAGGTTTAAAATCACATGACTTCAATTAAATAAAGCAGCCATTGCGATTGACGGAAAGACTAGGCCTACTAAAGGCACCAAAACATAGGGAAAGTTAAGAGTTGTCATAGAATGGGTACCTCGATTTACTATTTGCCCTACAATATGGGCTAAAAAAGCCAAAATAAGTGATTTTAGCCCTTATAAAAATCCAGCAAAAATAATTCCCAAAAGATATCAAGTATCATAGAGTTCTAAATAATGGGCTACATGCCACCAAAATAAGTTTTGAAGTTTAACCAACAAAGTAGTCAAAAAGTTATCTCCTAGGTTGACTAGTCACAAGCCGGAGGAGTTAGCAGAGTATTTAGTAGGGGTGGATAAGTGTGACATAGTGAACTGCGATAATAACAAACTTAATTACTAAGCGTGCTATATGAAATACCAAAATCATGAAATGCTTATGCAAACTCACACACAAAACCGTGCTTTTCATATTTGAGTAAGAAGTTTTTATTTTAGTCCAACTTCTAATATAACCGGTCCAAGTCTCTCCTTATACATACTAAATTAGACATAGGTGATTAGGCTTTGCCTAATTGTAGTATGTTAAGTCAACACCTATCCTAGTTATACTAGTTGTAAGCTTTAGGTTTGAAGTTCCTTTAGGGAAATAGTTTTTGAAAACTTTCGGTTATAGTGTATAGTTTTTATAGAAAAACCGGTATTCTCTATAACCTATGGCTCTGATACCAAGTCTGTCACACCTCGCTAAAGCGGAAACACGAGGCGTGATAGCTCACGATTTTTTAGCAATAGGACATAAACAACACCAATCATCCATTCAAATACATAAAATATTAAATTCGAAATTACATCTTACAATTCCAAAGTTTTAACAAAATAAAGTAAACATAATGTTCAAACGAACCGGTTTCAAATAAAAACTTGATTGATGTTGACGCGTCCACATAACTAAACATTTCGGTTTACCTCCCTTACTCCTGAAAAGCATGATAAAACAAGGTCAACTACAAAGAGTTGGTGAGTTCACAGGTTTTCAATACGATAAACATCTTTTGCATAATTGAATTTTGATTGAGATAGCTTTTATGGCACTTAATAAATCTTTGAATTACGAAACTTCACAAGGCATATTGTACCCTAATTTATAGTAAGTTTTGAGCCACCACTAAACCTTTCGACCACAATGCTCTTTATAGTTCTACCTTAGCGTTCAGACTAAAACCCCACATATGTAGAACTTTTATTCTAAGTAATGTGCACCCCTACTTGTAAGTTTTTAGGTGGGATTGCTATCTGCACCCTATTTGTCAATTTGTAGGTGGGATTTTCAGTCCAAATAGCGCTATCCACAATTACTCTCGGCTCCTCACTTGAGTTAATTGTAGTGTACAAAATTTTCCAGGACATTTTACTCAAATAGAAACTATTAGTGTACATGCCTTAGTGCCCATATCATCAATTTCATAATATTTCGCATTCGATAATGTAATCAGCTCAAAATTCCATTTAATCATGATTTTCTCTCCAAAACGTATAAAACATTTTAAAAGAGGGGTTGTGAATACTCACCGGTTTGCTATTAATCATGAAAGATGAATGTAGTCGCTTACTTGTCCGGCCTAATCCTTTCCTACCAAAGCAAGGTATGAAATTAGTCCCTTTTCCTTTTCGGGTCTAAAAAAATTAGGTCTTTGCTTGTATCAAAACCTATGTTATGTAATGACAATTTAATATATATAGACTTGTAATATATTTTGTCCTTGATTTGTCCAAACTGTTTTTTTAACTCCAATTTTTAAAGGTTCCAACTTGTTTTACATAAAATCATGAAATTCCAGAAAGTTCATATTGGTCTTCAAGATACTTCACCTTCCAAATCATCACCAAAATACATCTTCCTCAATTGATTTCTTACCGAAAATTTTGTATGGTTTAAGTTACTGAGTTAGCAACATTTTGTCATATTATTAGGAATTTTGGCGGAGTTTAATTATTTAAGTAGCTATTTTCATTTTTAAGGGTCACAATCTTAAAGGCGGAATGCACCATCTGGAAGTTACTATTGGTTGGAAGATCAAAACTTGTCGTTTTTCAATGATTCCAAATGGATTACAAAGCTAACACCTAAACCTAACTTCCAGAAGAAGAATCACTCTTTTTCATTAAGTTTTGAGAGAGCTATGACACTTTTAATATGCATGCAACAATCTGTCGCTCTGAACAGATTGCACCTTTATTTTGTTTTAAAATATTGAACCCCCAAATCTCCATATTTTTGGATGAAACGGTTGCATTAAAAAGATGACTCATTAAAATAAGCTTCAGAAGAAACATCAAGCATTTTGGGTGACTAACCAAAGAGATACAGTCGTCCAAATTAGCGTTTACCTACTGTTGGACTCACTGTTTGCACAGCTAAAATGATTTGGGTGTTTGGGGGGTCAAAACTACATATTTTTGAGTGATTTCACTTGGGTTAGAACCCTAACTCAGAGAATAATCTTTTAGAAGAAGATTCATGAAATTTAAACAAGTATTTTGCAAGTTATGGGAGACAGAAGTACTAGGTAGTAATCTGTCAGCTCCAAAAATGCACTTTTCAAGGGTTAAAACCCACATGCAACTTGATTTTACCTACTTTCTTGTGTTCTAATGCTTGGGTCATGGATTACCACCATTATATGAACAATTTTTTATGTCTTTTGTGTATAATCTCTCCTTAGAACTCAGAATATTCGGAGGTTCGAAGAAAAGCAACTCAAAGTGCAAGAAAAATGGGGTTTTCACCAACATTAGAAAGAAAAACATGAAAATGAAGTTATTACCTTTCTTGGATGATAAAAATGGCTTCAATATCTTCAATAACTTGTTAAAATGATGGATTTTTGTGAGAACTGTCAAATTTGAGCTTCCAGGTTAGCTCTTATTAAGTTTATAGTAGTGTTATTTTAGATAAATTATAAGATTGGGAGTTAGTTAGATTAGATTGGCCGAAAAATTTCTAGAGTTTCCGGTAGTTAGTTAGTGTTGGTTCCAGAATTCTTCTTCAATGATTAATCAATAAATTCATATATCAGAATGTAAGCGGAAGCAATTAATATTGATTAATCAACAGTAATAAGAACAGTAGAAGAATGAAGAACAGATCAACTTTGTATTATAACCTGCGGATCAATTACAAGGATTTGAGAATTATGCGCAAAAGTATTCTTCACTAATGATCTTCAATCGACAAATATTACAGTGATAGTACAGATCTATTTATACTATTACATAAATAGAAAGTCAACACTTTAGCCTATTACAAAATGCCACCTCATAGAGGAGCGTCTAACTAATTCTGTTTTGAAGACTAGATCTACAAGTGAATGCTGCCACGTCATTGACTCATACTTCAAAAGTCTAACAATCTCCCCCTAAGTATGAAGTCAGAAGAGTGGCATTTGTTCAGAAAGGAGCAACTTCAGATACGACCTTTGCAATTTTGTTGATGACCTCTCTGATTGATAATAAGCTGTCAAGTGTCTTGATCATTCTTTAAAGTACTTCTGGATCATGTTCATTTGCACTAGAAGATATGTAACATTTTGTAATGTATACAACTTCTGAAGAGTATCGATGTGTGTCCTTTATTCTGAAAAAGCTTCTTCTGTCTGGTCTTCTAAAGATGACCCCTTCTTCTGGTTGTAGTAAAAACTTACCAACTTTGAACGAATTGATGTTTTCTAATTCTTCATTTGGTGCAGAGATGGCAAGATTATCAACGTTGAAGTTTAGCCCTATCTGGAAGTCGACCTGCCTCTTGTATCTTAACAAAGACTTCATGCATTCAATGATTCTTGAGTAGGCAACTTTGTCTTGGCTATCAATACCTCTGGCCACTTGGGCTTTCATGAAGCTTTCCAGAAACAAAAGATCAGAAGGATGAACAGATAGTAAGTCATTATCGCAGAAGTACCTGGTTTGATTGTCTTCTCTGATTATTTCATAGATCGTGTACCAGATCTCTGTATCTTCAAATTGCGAGTGCTTTATAGCAGAGATCCGTTTGATTAGTACAGAAGTGTAGACATCCTTCCTTGCTTGTCTGTGTGCCATGAATTTATCTTTTACAGCATCACTTACGTTATAGACGTTAGAGAAGTTGGACAGCATCAAGTAAATCTTCTGATCCTTTGGAGCATACATGTTGTTTCTGATAATTTCAACTTTTGGAAGATCAAGTTTTCCCAACCTCTGGGCTTCTTCTTCACGGATTGCCCTTCTTCTCTGTGATTTTTCTTGTTTTGCCTTCTCTCTGGCTTCCTTTTCTCTCTCTCTCTCTCTCTTCTTCTGCTCTTGCGTTTTCTTTTTCAATCCTTTCCTTTTCTAAATCAGCTCGTCTTCTGGCTTCTTCAACTTTTACTTTAGCTAGTTCTGCTTCAATATTAGCTCTGTCTTCTTCTGCTTTAGCTTTTAACTCAGCTTCTCTAATCTCTTTATTTAGGGCTTCGACTTTAGCTTTTGATGCCTCAGCTCTGGCCTTAGCATCCGTTTCTTTGGCTATCGCTGCTTGAGTAGATGATGAGTATGGTGCTTTCCTTGTATTGCCAATTACTTCTAGAATAAATTTGGCTATCTCTAGGTCTTTTGGAAGAGGCCCAGAGTGAATGGCTAAAGGGGTTAGAGTTAGAGGAGTTTGTGTAGATAAGGGTTGAGCAGAAGGAGTTTGCTGCTTGGAAGGTGGTTGGTGTTTGTCAGAAGTAGATGGAGAATTCGTTGGATTGGAGCTTTCAGCATTGGTAGTGGATTAGCTTTCTTGGCTTTTGTTGCTTTCTCCCCCTTCTGAGAATCAGGATCCTGATCCTCAGACCTTTTTCGTTTAAGCTCTGCTTTTCTGCAAGGGCGTTCCTCCTTAGCCTTTTTCTTGGCGTTAAATGCATCAGAAAGAGAACTTACAAGATTTGTAAGTTGAGAGAGAGAGGTGTCCATAGAGGAGAGCTTCAGATCCACATTTGAAGTGCTTGCAGTTATTTTGGAGACATATTTAGAAGAGAGAGAATTAATTCTGTCAAGCATGGCTTTCTAGAAAACAGCCATGTCGGACTTCTTTACCAGAGATGAGCCAGAAGTGTCTTCAGAGGGATGACCAGCTTTAATAATCGTGTTAAGATCTGCCACTAAAGAACTATATTCATCAACAGAGATGGTGACCTTTGGAGTTGGAATTGCATCAGGAATGAAAAAGATAGCGTCAGAGTTTGCCTGGATACCTTTATGCAAAGAGGAAAAATGATCAGAAGCTTGTGTCTGGTGAGCTTCTGCAGTTGTAGAAATAAACTCTCTGAGCGCCTCCAGAGTTTGCGTATGCTGTCATTGTTCATTTTGAATTGCCAGAAGAATAGCATTTTGAGAATCCAAGGATAGTTTTAGATCTTTCACAGATCTCTGAATTTTATCACCAAATGCCTGAAACGGTGCATTGGTGACAAATTCAGAATGTGTAACCGGTGTTTCTCCAACACATGGAGCCCCTTTACTCTCGCGTTCAGAGAGGCCCTCATTCACACCTGTTTTGGCGTTGAGTATGGAGGGACTTCCAAGCTGTCTTCGAGGACTGTGATTAACAGGCACCTCTTCGGTTGTTCTGATTGTCTCAACAGAGTCCTCATCATTAGAGGATGAGGTGCTGAATACAATGTGCTTACCTTGATGAAGTGTAAACACTCCGGTAAGTGATGCGTCCTGTGGCTGTAACCCCCCTGATGTGTATTCCTTAGCTTCTAAACTATCAGAAGATTTGGACTTATCTTCTGAGGTCCCTATCACTTTGTTGGTCACAGCGACATCAACATTTTGTGTGGAGTGTGGCGAGTTCTGGGGCAATGAACTCTTATATTATCATCATCATTGTTTTGAGAGAATGATGAAGAAGATGAGGTTTCCCCGGTTGTGCTTGATGCAGAAGAAGAAGAATTATCCTCTGATCGGATGGTTTCTGGGTGGTTTGGACTGGGTGGTCCTTGTTCAATGAAAGTAGATGTGTTGGCATCTACCTCAGCATCTGTGGGATCCCTTTGGGAAGAAGGAGAGTTACGCTCAAATGTGTCTCTATGGACATCTTCAGTACCCTTTTGCATTAAGAGGTCGGCATGGGTAGAAACACTTGGATTTGCACTCTTATTCTTTTCAACCTCAGCCTCACTTGACCCCTTACTTCCTACATTTGGCTCTAAGAACTCTGGGGTAGGTATTCTCTGTTCCGAGAATACCATAGAGCGTTTATAAGATAAGAGATAGAGAGAGGTGGAAGGAATAAGGTCAAGCATATACCTGGAGAGTTCCCTTGGAGATGAATAACTGTTGATGTCGATAGTTGGTTTATGGGAGCTCATTGAAGCGATTTTGCAGAATGGTTGGATCATAGGAGCTTTAAGAGCACCAATCGCTGGGTATGTGAACAGAGACAAAAACCTTGGAAACATCAAGGCAGGTAATGGTTTTCCTTGATTCTGGAGAGACACTTTGGTATGAACAGCGGCTTTGATCTCTTGAAAGATGAGGCTTGCATAATCCAGAGGATGGTTAAAGTACATTCCATACATAATTGCAAGGATGTTTTTGCTGGCTTGGTCTTGAGAGCCAATTTTGCATGTGAGGCTTTTGTTGAGAATGGAGATAAGGGTATTCCACATAGGGGGCAGTTTCTTGCGCTTAAATTCAGAAAGTTTTGATAATTGCTCATTATATCCCAAAAATTGAACAAATGAGAGTAGGGCTTCAGGTGATGGATTCTGGTCTAGGGCAGGGTTTGGCACAATCTCATCATGATCTTCAAGTGTAGAGGAAGACAAGTGAAAATACCTGGCTATTTTCTTCTTGGTGATGGATATTTCCACAGCATTTTCAGGGGTATTTGGATGACTGAAATTTCCACGCAGGGTTTCTTCATCAGCTATATACATGGACTGCTACACTTGTTGGACATAGAGCTCAGGAACATTAGGATTTGTCAAGGTTAGAGCACGGTTTAGTTGATGTTGTTGAAGAAATTCAACCAGGACTCTGAATTCGGCCAAATAGGTGTTGGGATCGAGTAGAACCTGCACATTATATGTCTTCAAAGGCAATTTGACGATTGGAACACTGTCAGCGGTGGAATCAACAAGACGACCTTCATCTTCATTGACATTTGGGTTTGCAAGCTGGGAGGCCATTGAAGATTGGTTAGGTATTTTTGGAAGAATTACTGTGGGGAAGCAAATACTGTAGAAATCGCGAGGAAGAAGACGAGATACTGTGTATAGGGTTTATATATGAGAGAGTTTGAGAGCTTGAGGGTTTTGGTGGAATGGGAAGGGTTTTTGAATTTGTGGAAAAGGAAAAACGATTCAGTTATGCTTAGGTAAGCACGTAGTCGTGTAGTCATGCAATCACACGATGAAAGACACGTGTAAAGCATGAACCGTGTTAATGATGACTTAGCAAGATGTGATGAGTCACTGAAAGGATTATCAAAGGTAAACCGTTTGATTATCCCCCAAAATTAGAAAGAGAATAATAAGAAAAAAAAATTTAATCAAGAAAAAATAATATTTTAATTTGATTAAACCAATTTTTTTTGAGATTAAAATCAGACATTTGGAAAAATAAAGCAGTTTGGATCCAAATGAAAGTTTAATATTTTCTTAGTCAAATGTTTCTTAAGAAATTAATAAATAATAAGAAATTTTTTAATTAACCTTGAAGGCAAGAGTTAAAAAAAATAGACTTATTTATGTTTAAAATTTCAGAAGAAAAATACGGCAAAAAAAAAAATATTTGACCTAAGAATGTCAAAAGAACAAAATTTTCAAGAAAAGATTAAGTTAAATCTGAAAATTCTGAATAACCTTGACGGCAAGAGTTAAGCAGAAGAAACAAATTTAAAACAACCATTTTAAGGAAAGAGTGTTCAGAGGACAGCTAACAGAAGTTAGACTTAATATTTCTCCCCTTTGAAACAAGCTCGAAGCTCCCCCTCAGAAGTTGTACCAATCTCCCCCTTCGCTTTTCAAGAGATGCTTCCTTCCTGTTGGTACTTGGATATAAAGGAATAAGAATCTTCAACAGAGATGGTCAGAGACTTCTGAATGCTTCTGGATAAAACCATCAAAAGCGATCAGAGGTCTCCGATCAGTTCTGAGTAATAAAAAGAATAAGATTTACATGTTTATCATTCCCAACTTGCTGATCAAAAAATAAAAACGCTTCTCATCCAGAGCTTTTGTAAAATGATACCTGACATCATTATGCTTTGTTTTGGAGTGCTGCACTGGGTTTTCAGTAATGGCAATTGCAATTTCTGAATCACATAAGATGGGAATCTTATCATATATCAGTCCATAGTCTCTGAGTTGAGTCTTCATCCAAATAACTTGTGAACAGCAACTAGCAGCAGCAACATATTCAGCCTCTGCAGTAGATGTGGAGACACAATTTTGTTTCTTGGATGTCCAACTTATAAGTCTATTTCCCAAAAGTTGACAACTACCAGAGGTACTTTTTCTGTCCAGCTTACATCCTCCATGATCAGAATCTGTATATGCCATTAAATCAAACCCATAATTTTTAGGATACCAGAGACCCAATTAAGGAGTTCCCTTTAAGTATCTAAAAATTCTTTTAACAAAGGCCAAATGAGATTCTTTTGGATTGGCTTGATAACGAGCACAAAGACAGGTGGCAAACATAATATCAGGCCTACTAGCAGTTAAATACAGAAGAGACCCTATCATACCTCTGTAGCCCGTGACATCTACTGGTTTCCAGAAGGATCAGGACCTAGTTTCATACTAGGAGAGATAGGTGTTTTCATAGGTGATGAATTCTGAAAATGAAATTTCTTTAACATGTCCGAGACATATTTTGCTTGATTAATAAAAATACCAGAGGTACTTTGCTTAACCTGGAGTCCTAGAAAGAATGTTAGTTCTCCCATCATACTCATTTCAATTTCAGTTTCCATCAATTTAGAAAACAAATCGACTTCTGTTTGATGAGTAGAACAAAAATTTATGTCATCCACATAAATTTGAACAATAGTTAACATACCTTTGCCTCTTTTGATGAAAAGTGTGGTATCTATTTTACCTTTCTCATACCCTTTGCTGATCAGAAACTTGGATAAACGTTCATACCAGGCTCTGGGTGCTTGCTTTAAGCCATACAAAGCTTTGTCAAGGAGATAGACGTACTGGATGTCTTGCATCTTTAAAGCCAACAGGTTGTTCAACATACACTTCTTATTTGAGATTTCCATTTAGAAATGCACATTTAACATCCATTTGATATACTTTAAAGTTTTTGTATGTAGAAAACGCCAGAAAAAGTCGTATTGCCTCCAGTCTTGCAACAGGGCAAATGTTTCATCGTAATTAATGCCTTCTTCTTGACAATAAACTTTTGCCACCAGACAAGCCTTGTTTCTGATCACAATTCCGTCTTCATCCTTTTTATTTCTGAAGACCCAGTTAGTACCAATAGCAACTTTGCCTTTTGGTAAAGGTACTAAGTTCCAAACTTTGTTACGTTCGGATTGAAGTAACTCCTCTTGCATTGCTTCTACCCAACTAGGTTCAACCAAAGCTTCATGAACATGTTTAGGTTCGATCATACTAAGAAAGTTGACGTAGAAAGCTTCATTTGCTGTGGCAGATCGTGTTTTAACACCCTCGGAAGAATTACCAATGACAAGATCTGGAGTGTGTGATTTAGTCCATTTCTTCATCCTTGTTTGTGATATTGGTTGAGTCTGCACTTCTGTGTCAGAAGTTGGAATGACTTCTTCAGAAGTTGGAATGACTGCTTCTGGAGATACTAATTCTGAGTCTCTTGTTTCTGTCTCCCCCTCATGATGGAACAGAAGAGGCTTCTGGACAGTCAGATGTTGGAACAGAAGGTAAGAAAGAGTGTGGTTCAGAAGAAGTAGAACCAGAAAAAGTTATGCTAGAGGCATGAAGGACTTCAGGTATGTTCAAGGATGAAGTTGGTTCTGACAATATTTCGTCGCCCAGAAAATCTTGAAAAATAGCATCAATCTCAAATTCTCTGGAACCTGAAAGATAGTCAGAGGTGACAGTATTAAGTTTGAGTTCTGAAGAGGAATAGTCAGAAGTCAGTTGTGTTTGATCATCAAAATCAACATTAATGCTTTCCATAACAGTTTTTGTTCTTAAGTTAAAAACACGAAAAGCTCTAGAATTTAAAGAATATCCTAAAAATTTAGCTTTATCAGATTTTGGATCAAACTTGCCAAGTTTATCTCTGTCATTTAAGATAAAACACCTGCAACCAAAGATATGAAAGAACTTAACAGATGGTTTTCTTTTGTTAATAAGCTCATAAGAGGTTTTGAGATGCCTCTTGACGATTATTGAGCGATTCTGAGTAAAACAAGAAGTGGCTACAGCTTCTGCCCAAAAGTGTATGGGAAGACCAGAAGCTGCAAGCATCGTTCTGGCTGCTTCGACCAAGGTTCTGTTGCGATGTTCAACGACACCATTCTGTTGGGGAGTGCGTACAACAGAGAAGTTCTGAGTAATTCCATTTGCAGCAAAGTACGTTTCAAGCTTAGCATTCTTGAATTCAGTGCCATTGTCGCTTCTTAGCTGTTGAATCTTTTGGTGCAGAAGAACTTGAATTCTGGTCATCATATTCTGGAGTACGATAGGTACCTCTGACTTCTGTCGAACAAAAGCAAGCCAAGTATATCTGGAAAATTCATCAATAAGTACCAGTATATACTTTTTACCAGAAAGGCTCTGAAGTGCAATGGGACCACAGAGATCAACATGTAACAATTGCAGAGGTCTAATGCATGAATGATCACTTTTTGTTTTATGGGATGCTCGTTTGATCTTGCCCATTTCACATGCAGGGCAAAGGTGATCTTTCTGAAAATGAACTTCGGGAAGTCCAGATACCAGATTATGTTTGACGAGCATCTCAAGATTGTCAAAATTTAAGTGAGACATTTTATGATGCCAGAGCCATGCAATTTCACTCTTTTTGGAGATAAGACATAAGGTTTCCTTACCATCCTTGGAGGTAAAATTCATCATGTAGAGATTACCTTTTCTGTCTGCCCTCCAAAGCTCCTCACCTGCCTTAGAAAATAAGTAACAATGTTTTTCATCAAATACGACAAGTATCTTAGAATCACAAAGTTGACTTACACTTAGGAGGTTATGTTTCAAACCTGAACCATGAGCTACTTTAGATAAGGTAATGTTACCTTCCTGTAAACTACCGTAGCCCTTAATCTGACCCTTACCATTATCACCAAACGTTACACCTCCACCACTTTTGTCTTTGAATTGGGAGAGTAAGTTTCGTGAACCAGTCATGTGCCTCGAGCATCCAGAGTCAAGATACCAGATATGCACACACTGTTTCTGCAATCAAGATCAGAGTTTCTTAGGTACCTATATCATTATGGGTCCTTTAATGTTAGTTTTTGTTTTATCAGCCTTTTTTATTTGCTCTTGATTTGATTTAACAGAAGGTAAAGGTGGATTGTTTGTATTTTTTGTTTTTTTTTGTTTTATTCTTATTGAAGTACGAATGGTTGGCAGTTAATGGATTTGAAGTCCGTGAGAAAAATTGTTGTAATTTTAAGAATAAGGAAAAACATTCAGAATTCTGAAACATAGAAGATTTTATTGAATTTTCATTACGATAATGATAATTACAATTATTCTTACGACTGTCTTTTCTAGTAACAGTTGTTCGAAAGAACTTTCTATCTAGACTAGAAATATGTTTAGAATTTGAGATATTCTTCAGCTGTGATTTCTTCGGATATACCTTCACAGAAGCTTTTGGATTTACTGAAACAGGAACAGAAAGATTAGATTTTCATTTACCTTTCTGGACATAAGAAAGTTTTGGAGGATAAGATTTAGGAGTTTGGATAAGGATCTTCTTTTTAAGTTTTTCTTCTTTTTCAAGTTCAAGACAAGATTTAGCTTTCAGACACATTCCTATAAAATCTGGATGTATGAAAGTTTTTCGTTTTTCAGAAGGAACAGAGAAAATCGGAATTCCATTTGAATGTTTCTGAACATTCATTCCAGAGGCTTTTATCTCCAGAGATTCATTAGTAAATAAAAGTGGGACGTCTTCATTTTTAATAACCTCTGGAGTTTTTGCATAGATAGGAGATTGATGTTCAAAGTGAGAAAGATATGATTCTAAATTGTCAAAGAAATCCTCACTCTGATCATCATTTTCCCAGGGATATGTGATTTCTTTAAATCTTCTTGAACTTCAGAAATATATAAATCAATTAAGGAACAAGGAAAAATCTCTGGATTGTTTTCTAACTCTTTTTGTTTGTCATTCTCAAGTTTAAAACAATTTTCCAGAGCTAAGAGAAGATCATTTTCAAAACTAAGTCTTAATTCTTCCTCTGCTTGAATAGGAATAAACGCATCAGCCTCTGGATTCAATTTTATAAGAACACTTGAACCACACTTGAAAATATCATCCTTCTTCTATACTTTATTTAAATCAATATTAGTTTTTCCAAAAGAATATATAATATTTTTAAACTTAAGTTTTCGTTGATGATGACTATTTTCAAGTTTAGATCGTTTAAAGCATGATTGTTCATAAAGAATTGGAAACACAGGCTTCTGTTGTTTTCCCAAATGAAAAACAGAGTTTAAACAAGACGTCTTTTCACACGTGTAGGGATCTAAATCTTCAAACCCGATTCCAGACCTTCCTACTTGTGTACTTATTTTCTCATGAACTTTTTGAGCATCCAGATATGTTTTGATCTGGTGCGTTTTGTTTTGAAGTTCAATATGTAAAAATTCTCTCTCTTTTTTAAAGTAGTTTTTAAGTGCTACAGAATTTAATCTGTCACTTTCTTTAATTTGAATTTCCTTATCTTTTTCTTCCAGAAGTTTCTTAAAACTTAAGCGCTCCTTTTTTAACAAAACTTCTGTGTCTTTCAAAGTTTTAGAAATCTTTTCTTTCTCAGTGTCAAGTTCCAGTTTCTCTTCTGTTAAGATATCCATTTCTCTTTTGTAAATATCTCTTTCCCTTTGTATTATGGAAAGAGTTTTATCAATACTTTTTCGCAACTTCTTTTCAATTGTAAGCTTTTGTTTAAGTTCCTCAAAATTATTTGACAAAAGAACAATTGTATTCTCAAGTTCAGATGAGTTAGAGAAATTACTAACCGGTGACTCAGAATGTTGATCTTCTCATTCATTCTACTTAGCCATCCCACAAAACATAGCTTCATCTCCGCTAGATTCATCTCCTAACTAGTTCTCTTTTTCTGCATAATGAGCTCTTTCAGTGACATTGTACTTATATTTATTCTTGTAGTACGTCTTGTCTTTGTCCAGAGCTCCTCTGCATTCTTTTTAGTAGTGTCCTGGTTTTCCGCATCTATAGTATACATCCTTTTTCTTCTTCATTTCCTCTTCCTTCTTCTCTGTTTAAGTCTTTTCAGATCTCTGAACCTCTTGCTTAGAAATATGAGTAGAAAAACGATCAAACCTTCTATTTCCTTGAAAAGCCATATTTCCAAACCGATTTGTAAACTGTTTGGTTATAAGAGCCAAAGAATCAGCCAATGCCTTTATATCATCATCGGAATCAGAATCTTCTTCTGGAGCAGCTTCTGACATGAAAGCCTTGCTTTTCAATCTTCTATCTTCACTTCTTCTTCTGATCGTTCCCTTTGATTCAGAAATCAAAGCCAGAGGACCACCTATTGTTGTTTTCTTTTGTACAACTTCCTTCTCATGAGCTTGAAGAGTTCCAAATACGTCATGTAGAGACCATTGCTCAAGATCTTGATTGGCTTGTAAAGACATGGAGAGGTTTGACCATTCTGGATTTAATCTTTTCAGAAATAAGACATTATTGTCTTCCTTTGATTGAATGATATCACATCTTTTGCATAGATTTATCAGATTATTAAATCTATGAAAAGTTTGTTCCAGAGATTCATCAGCAATGGCCTGGAAGCTGTTGTATTCATTCAGAGCCTGAGCTCTTCGGTGTTTTTTCATTTTAGCACCGCCTTCCAGAAGATTTTCTAGTTGATCCCATAATTCCTTGGCAGTATCACAGGAATCCAGAGATTGAAAAATCTCATTTGGAATAGCCATGATAAGAAGAGTTTTAGCCTTTTTGGCTAGTTCAACTTTGGCTTTTTCTTCATCCGACCAGTTTCCCTTCAGCTTTGGAACTTGCCTGGCAGGAATCTCATCAGTATTGGCCGTTGCTGGAAATCGCGGAATAGTAGACATAGGAACCAGAGGACCATTTTGAATGATTGGACATAAATCAGCATCCAGTCCCTCGTAGAAACCAGAGGACCATTTCCATTGAGGATATTCATCACGTATGAGAGTAGGAGGTTTTGTCAGTGATCCAGAAGTATAAACAGAATTCAGATTTGAATTTGCCATTTTGTTCGTAAAAAATAGAGAATCGAGAGGAAGAATTGATTTGAAATTTAGAACAATTAAACTTAAATTGACTTGAATAACAAAGAGATCGTCTTACTAATTCTTCAAAATTTTAACTACAATTACCACTGTTTTAGAGAAAATTACTATGAATCAATAAAATCTCATAAAACAGGGTAGAATTATGAACAGTAGGTAAAACAGGAAATTACTGCAAAAATGAAGAGAGAAATTTCCAAATTAAAGAGATCTAATAATCAACAGATTGATTAGATGGCTCTGATACCAATTGTTGGTTCCAAAATTTTTCTTCAGTGATTAATCAGTAAATTCATATATCAGAATGTAAGCAGAAGCAATTAATATTGATTAATCAACAGTAATAAGAACAGTAGAAGAATGAAGAACATATCAACTTTATATTATAACCTGATGATCGGTTACAAGGATTTGAGAATTGTGCGCAAAAGTATTCTTCACTGATGATCGTCAATCGACAAATATTACAGTGATAGTACAGATCTATTTATACTATTACATAAACAGAAAGTCAACACTTTAGCCTATTACAAAATGCCACCTCATAGAGGAGCGTCTAACTAATTCTGTTTTGAAGACTAGATCTACAAGTGAATGCTGCCACGTCATTGAATCATACTTCAAAAGTCTAATACTTAAAAGTCCGGTTCCGACCCGTAACGGTCCCAAACGTCTTATATAATGCCAAATGCCATAATTTATATTCAAATTATATAAAATATGAACTTTTAATGTGACAAGTATAAAATATTTATTTTTATAAAACTTAACCAATTTTGGGCTTGCATTTTGAGGAAAAAGGTCAAAATTGAGAAAAGAAATGACATTTTATTTGTATTTTGGGCTTGAGCTTTATTTAAAAAAAAACCAATTTTTTCTAAAAATAATTCATTTCAAACTTAAAACTTCAAATTCATTCTCTCTCTCTAAAAACCAAGAAACTTTTGCACCTCTTCTCTTCCTCATTCCCATTCCAGCCGAATTCTTCATCAAAAATCCATAAAATAGAAAGATTTTTGAAGATATTCCATACATTTCATCACTCAAGTAAGTATTAACATCATCTCCACCATTTTCTTGCCAATTTTGAGAGAAAAACTCATTTTTTCTTGCATTTTAAGCCACTTTCTTCTAACCTCCGAAATTTCTGAGTTTTATGGAGAGATCATACACCAAAAACATGTAAAGATGTTCATATAATGGTGGTAACCTATGACCCAAACATTAGAACTCAAGAAAGTAGGTAAAAATCATGTTGCATGATGATTTTAATCATTGACAGAATATATACTTATGCTTGTGTTGCCTATTTCTTGAAAAATTACTTGTTCAAATGACATGAATCTTTTTTAAAAGTTTATTCAATGAGTTGGGGTTCTAATCCAAGTGGTCTCACTCAAAAACATTGTGTTTTGACCACCCAAATGCTCATAACAAGTTGGATGTGCATCTAGAAGTTCAACAGTAGATAAACCTTATTTTAAACAACCATAACTCTCTAAATAATCATCCAAACTACTAGATTTTTCTTCTGAAATTCATTTTATTGAGTTGTCTTTCAAGTACATTTGGCCTCATTCAAAAATATATAGAATTGACCATTTGAAAACTTGAAACAAATTTGGTATGCAAAAGGTACAATCTGGACATATTGTTGCATGTGTATTAAAAATGCTATAACTCCTTCAAAACTCAATGAAAAAGGATGATTTTTCTTTTAAGAGTTAATTTTATGAGTTATCTTGTGTATGCAAGTGGAGTCACATGAAAATATGGTGTTTTGATCCTCCAAACACTTAAAACCTTTTGGGTGTGCAAACTGTGAATCCACTAGTAGGTAAACCCTACTTTGTGTGATAATATCTCTTTGATTATTTGTCCATAATACAAAACTGTTCTTCTGGAGTTTTCTTATATGAGTTACGGTTCATATGAATCCGGTTTCATCCAAAAATATGTGGTTTTGAGACATTAACCAATTTATTTAAGTTAAGTGTGCAATCTGTCAAATAATGATAGATGTGTGCATGCAACCTTAAAAATGCCATAGCTTCTTCATAACTTATCCAAATTTAGCGATTCTTCTTTTAAAGGCTTTCTTTACGTGTTAGGTTTCTACTCCAGTTGAAATTTATGAAAAACACTGAGTAGAACTCCTCAAATGGCTGTTTTACTAAAAGTGTGTAAATTCTTGGACCAACTGTGACATCTTATTTTGTAAAAATTATTTGAACTCTTTTTATATGTCCAAAATGCATGAAATTTGGTCACAATGACCTTAACGCAGTAATGTATCACATATAAAAAGATGAGAAATTTTGTCATTTTGGATGTTACATTAATTTGATCATTTTTAGGACTTATAGTTTCTGTCAGAAATTGAATTTTCGGTATAATTTGATTTCATGAATTTTGATCACTTGAAGGAATATAACATTACATTTTCAGTATAATTTATATCATTAAAGATCATATGTGCATTATGTATAACGGGATGATAGTAGACCAAGTTTTACATATAAGGACTTGGGTACTTTGCTTTAATAGGAAAGCGTTAGGCCGTCAAGCGAACGTCTCGTGGATCCATTTGGAAGCATTTGCTATAAGGTGAGTATTCACGACCCCTCTTTTTAATGTTTTATACGTTTGGGGTGTAAAACTTGTTGTTTTAAAACAAAGTTGAATTGATTTATATTGTTAAATGAAAAGTATATAAATCATTGAGATGAGCAAATTGATGTTATGCAATTGATATATTGAGTTATGTGAAGTCCCCGTGGTACACTAGTATTTAACTCTGTATTTGTTTTGAGCTGATGATATTTGTGGATAGCTCTATTTGGTTGACATACCCACCTAACTGGCATGTATGGGCGCACTTTATCAATTAAGAATGCTCTACACATGTGGAGTTTAGTTCCACCGCTGAGGTAGTTCGTGGGGCGTAGAATGTCGTTTAGGCTTAGTAGTGGCTCAATATTTAAATATCATGCGTAAAGATAATTTTTATATTTGCTCATAAAGGTTAAAATGTTAAAGTTGATGCGAGCATCTGTTTCGCTACTATTATACCTTGCATATAAAATGTTTTGTGCATTTGAAAACCTGTGAACTCACCAACGCTTTATAATTGACCCTTCTGTTTTAACATGCTTTACAGGAAAATTAGAGGTAAACCGAATGTTTAGTTTTGTGGACGCGTCAACATCAATCATATTTATTTGAAAATGTTTTGTTTGAACATTTGTTTATTTTATCTTGTTAAAAGCTTTGAGTTATACGATGTAACTTTGGACTTTGTATGTAATGTATTTAAAATGGTTGATCGGTGTTGTTTCTGTTCTATTGCTATGAAATCATGAGCTATCACGCCTCGTGTTTCCGCTTTAGCGGGGTGTGACAATTTTGGTATGGAATTTGGCTAGAAATATGAAGGAGAACAGAGAAGATAAGAGAATATGAGAGGACTTTTAAAGAAAAAGAAGTGGGAAATGAGGAAATGAGGGAATTTTGAACTTTTTATATGTGGGAGTTGGGTTTGGGGTAGGATGCCAGAAATAAGGCCCAAGTCTACAAAAAAAATAAATGTTTAAAAAAAAAAGCCCAACTTGTTGTTTATGTGATCATAGAAAAGAAAGAAATAAAATACAAGTAAAATTAGGTCACTTTTTCTCAATTTTTGGCAAAATTGTTAGATTTTAAATAAGATTTCTATATTTGAAATTAGAATTTTATATCATCAACTCTTACTATATTTGGTGAAATTAAATGTTTTTGGCATTACATTAAGATAAATTTTATCCTATACTTGCAATAGCGGCTATCGGGATAAGACACCGAAAATCTAATTAAGCCTTTGGTAAATAAATTTTTAAATGTAGAGAAGTCCTAGACTATGACTAACCTGAAGCTTCTGATTTGACAGTTGTCACAAGAGATCTGGTTACTATTGGTCCCAAAAGAGTTTACAAGAGTTCAAGAATATAGAAACAGTCTATAGGAGGGGGGGGGGGGGTTGAATACAAACACAAGATTTTTGGATTTTTAAATGAGTTTATATTGAATAAACAAATTTACAGTTGCAAGCGGAATAAAAAAAAAAGTATTTAAACCTATTATATTATAACTTAAAAATCATTAATTTTGATGCACAAGAAGAGAGAAATGGCAGCAGAGGTTCAAGAAGAGATATTGCATGCATGAAGCTGAAGAAGGGGTCTTCATCGATTAATACCCGTTGCATTTATTGCAAGGCAAAAGGTATATGCAACGTTTCAAATTTCTATTTGAATCTGATGGGGTCTTCATCTGAAGATCATGCTTTTGGCCGTATATAAACAGTAACCAAATCAGATCCGATGGGGGACATAAGAGACAATCCGTACGTCCTTTTCTGACAAGGAATGAGGTTTTGAAGTTTGTGAATCGAGGATAAGATCAACTTCGATCTTGCTGAGTAGGCCTCACATGATCACTGAACCAGAATCTTCAAGAATGAAGTCTTCGGGTATCACTGAGGCTTTACAAGATCTCACACTTCAGGTAGATGGACGTTGCTATCACTGAACCGCTTCAGATCACAAGTTGTTCATCTCTTTCTTCATCTAAGCTTTCGACTATCGCTGAATGGTCTGTGGTGTGAATGTTGTTCTTCAGATCTTTAGGGATAGGACAGTCTTCCTGATCTTCAACGATCAGTGAGTGTAATCATTGTATGCTTATCGCTGAATATGAACAATATCTGATTCTTGGAATTTTCATAAAGTATATAAGGAATCATATTCAAATCACTGAAATGAGTTTGGATCAACAATATCCCCCTATTTGATTATGATTAAGCAACATAGGAAAATTGCTTGAAGGAATTAGTAAGGCCTTAGAAGTTTTAAAGTAAAGAATTCTAAGTACTAATATGTGAGATCTTTTTCAGCTAATATACTATCTGAATTGAGTTTCGTTTATGAGGATATGCAATCACAATTTTTACAAGTATAAAAGCTATAAACTACATTCATTGATTTATCACAATGTGTAATGCCAGTGAGTATTTAAAGATTTAAAGAAATTAGAACTCATATGTTCATTGTCCATCTTTACTATTTTTAGGGATCTTTTTAGTACACAAATGGAGTAGAGTACTTCATTGAATTTCATTAACCAGATCAATCTAAAGAATTACATTCTGAAAATGAAATTATAATAACTTAAGTAAAGTACAATATAATGAAGTAAACTACAAAGGAAATAAACTAAGAGTTGGGTTTAGTGTAGCGTTCAACATACTCTTCTCTTCTTTGTAGTTCTTTCTCATAAATGCCTTTCTAAATTAACAGAGGATTGTTGTTTACCCAAAAACTGTAATACTGCATCTTGATGAGCTTTGTGGGAGCAATACTTACTTCCTTATATCTGAGAATTTTTAATGACCCGTCATTGTCTTTAAATGTTATCCCTGGTTCAGGAGTACTAATTATTTCAAACTTTTCATATATTCTCTGAGTTGCCAGGGATGTGTTGAACATTGAAATTATTAGGGAGTATAAGATGGGCGAAAAGACTCTCAGCGTCAAATTTTGTCTCATGTTTATTTCTGAACGATGGACCTTCTTGAGCATCAGACATTGATCTTTTCTTTTTGGATTTTAAGGGAAGAGGAGGAACGGTCACGTACTGAGATATCCTTTGCAGAAGATGGTCGATGTGTCTTTCTACAACGTCTTTGAATTGAGATTTAGATTTCTGAATGGCATCTCTGATTTCTAGCCACTCAGAGAAGCCGTAGAATTTCAAAAACTTAGGTTCTTCTTTTTCTCATTTTCGAATGGAATCTATGAACATAAATATTTTTATCTTTGGACCAGTTTTGAATTTCGTCCTTCGATAGATACATTGGTAACTATTGCAGGAGATATACGATAGTTGAGTTTTTACTTGCACCATTCCAGTTCTTCATTTCTTGGTTCTTGGGCTTCCTGATTTTCTCTATTTAAAGCTTATAAAAGTTTCTTTTGAGCTCAGATAGGATTGACTTTTAGGTTATCAACAACAATTTCCTCCTTTGCTAGGGCTTCAGCGGCCATGAGGCTTTGTTCAGCTTCATTCTGCGTACCCTGGCTTTTATTCTGTCTTCCTTGACTAGTGCTTTAGCGACCTTGAAACTTGTATGTGCATCTTTTAATTGTTGGTCTCTTATATGCTGAGCTTCCAGGGCCTCTGCTCTTTCTTCAGGGGTAAGGAATGAGAATTCATCATAAACGTTTATTGGAGTGGGAGCTTCAATATCAGAGAAATTAGAGGGGATTTTTATTTTGGTTCTTTCTAGCTCCTTTATTAGCATAGCTCTTCTTTGTTCTTCTTCTGGTTCGAAGATAAGATGTCTATGTACACGCTTGTGAATAAGGCATTCTTCTTCTTCAGACTACGATTTGGATATGTACATGAATTGGTCTTCAGTAGAAGGTTTACTCAAGTGAGTCACCTTCGGGGGACAAGGTTCATTGAGAATTGGAGAGTAAGGTTCATCATTAGTAATTTCATCAATAATTCTTATGAATGAAATATTGGTAAGCATAGCAAGAGGCATGGATACAGAGGCTGGGGTTCAGAGAGAGGGGTGTATATTTCTAGAGGAAGGCATACCTCAGCGATGTTGAACTCCCCCTCTTTATTTAGGGAAGATGGATAAAGCTGACATAGATGTTATGGGTATAATTTTTTTGTAAGTTAAATAATTCTCGATGTGAAAACACAGAGACAAAGAGCTGAGCATGAATCTTTCGATTCATTTCGCTCTCACGCTAGTCGACGTTGATTCAACATTTTTAACGTCTCTAATTCAAAACCTCAGAATCCCTCGGTTGCTTGTTCTTCCCTGAGGGATCAGACTGCTCCTAATTAGGAGGGGGCCTGTCCCCCAAAGGTTCTTTGAACACAATCCCCGATTGTGCTATCCCTGGACGATGGGATTTGAAGAATTTTGACGTGTCATCGTCATCATCATCATCGTCTTCTTCATCTCTGAGATGGAAAGGGATGCTTTCATTTTGAGCGTCATCTTCTTCGTTTTCTTCTTCTTCTTCATCGCCATCATCAGGGATGAGAGTCTTCAGAGCATCAATGTTTCTTTAAGTAGGAGCAGCAGTGGTAAAGATGGTGCCAGTTTCATTTATAAGATGCTCCTCCAGCTCTAGTACTTTCTTCCCCTCTTTGTTATTATGAGAGAGAACGTGCACCAACAGAGTAGCAATGTTGCCCTTAATGGTGGTGGAGACATTGGGTGCCTGAATGAGTTGGAGGATCTCTGCAATATTCTTGCCCTGAGTGGCAAGCTCTTCTTCTACACCATCAATCCGATTGCTTAACTGTGTGACTGGGTAAGAGTTCTGAGCGTTACCATTGCTTAGAGTGGTCTTCAGAGAGGAAAGTTCGGATTAGACGCCTATCACAACATTCTTCAAGGCAGGTGTCCCTGACACCTTGGTGTAAATATGCTCGACAGAGAGCTGAAGGACATCTGCCGTATGCTTGATTTGTGCAGATTCCTGAACCAGGTGATTCAGAGTCGGAATCTGGATGGATGCGGTTGGAGGAGGCAGAGAGATGACAGGTAGATCCTGATGTTTGGGAAGAGAAGTTCTAAGAACTTTTTCTTTCTTTATCTTGTTTATTTTCTCCACAGTGAGCGTTGGAGACTTGGGAAGAGAGGTAGCAGAGACACCCTACGTTGTAGTAGTCGTGGCAGCAACGGTGGTGGTAGGTGCACCAGTGACACCTGTAGATAACACAAACAAACATGCCCAAAAGAGCTCCGGGTTAGAAGAAAGAAGTTGAGAGGTAGTAGACGTTTGCATGGGTTCTTTGAGAGTATCTGAAGGATTACTCTCAGCGTTGGTACTTGCTACGGTTGTGTCTTGAGGATCACAAGCCTGTCTTTGAGAATGTTTAAGAGAAACATTCTCAGGTCCTATGTACGTGACTCTCCAATTTTCAGATTTTCGAAACAAAACTAATAATTTAACATCACGCTGTTCAACCTCTTCAGGTATGGGGACAACCGTATCTGAATCGTGGGTTGATGTGTGGACCAAAGAAGAATAGGTAGAAGGAGAAGAGATGGCAGTGATTGTAAGACCTGTACCAGCTTCAACATAGCTGGTGCCTAAGTTTTTAGTGAACGAGGTCCCTGAAAAGGTAGTGCTGATGAAGCGGCAACGGACACAAAAGCCGTTGTCGTTGTTGAGGAGAGAGGAGGCGTTTGTACGATACCGAAAACTGAGAGAGTAGTCTATAGAGAGACGCTCTTCATTTATTTCTTTGTCGTTGGCTTATGAGCGATGGTCTTCTTGTGACCATCGGTGGGTTGTTTGCGCTTAAGAGAAGAAGAAGATGAGTCACGGTTGATCACTGATGAGCTTGTCAGTGACCTGGACACATTCTCTACCTGAACGGTAGGGGTAGGGGATGAAGTAACCTCAGGAGAAGGTTCCCTGAAAAGCTCCATCATATATGGGAGGTATGGAGCATCTCCACGCTTTTCGTGTAAATCTAAAGCCTTCTTCCCAATCTAGGAGAACTTCTGATTACCCTCAAGTGGGTATCCCTCATACATATACTCCAAGATAGTAGGTACAAATCTTGGATAAGGGATAGTCTTTTTTCTTTTCTGGGCTCTAACCCTGTTGTATAGCTCACTGAAGATGTATTCAGCATAGTTTAGCTTTCGGCCATGTGTCACACCCCGCTAAAGCGGAAACACGAGGCGTGATAGCGCAAGATTTCATAACGATAGGATAAAAACAACACCAACCATCCATTCAAATAAACAATAGTTTAAGTTTAAAATTTTACATTTTTCATCAATTACAAGTTCTAACAAAAACAAAATAAACCAAGTGTTTCAACTAAACAGTTTTCAAATAGACAAAATGGTTGATGTCGATGCGCCCACATAAAAGAAAGATTCGGTTAATCTTTTCTTACCCCTGAAAAGCATGATAAAAACAAGGTCAACTACAAAGAGTTGGTGAGTTCACAGATTTCGATATTAAAAAAAAATCCAATTGTGTGAGTGAATATGAGCAAAATAAATTTTTGGCACTTATTAATATCTTAAAACGTTAAGGCATTGTGTACTCTAATTTTTGTATATAAAGAGCCACCACTAAACCTTTCGACCACAAAACAATATTTTTTTTTTTAATTCTACCTTAGCGGTGGGACTAAAACCCCACATATGTAGAACCTTCGTTTTTATAGGTATAGTGCACCCCTACCTGTAGTTTCTAGGTGGGATTGCTATCCACACCCCTACTTTGTCGGTTTTTAGGTGGGATTGTCCGTCCAAATAGCGCTATCCACAAATACCCTCGGCTCCTCACTTGAGTTAATAGTAGTGTACAAACTTTTATGCTACATTTTACTCAATATAACTATTAGTGTACATGCCTTAGTGCCCACAACATCAAATTTAACAAGATTTCATAATCATAATGACAATGGCTCATAAAACACATTCAATCATGCTTTTCACCCCAAAACGTATAAAACACTTTGAAAGAGGGGCTGTGAATACTCACCTTATAGCAACGCTCCGCAACGCAAAACAATACAATTCGAATCTCCGCACAACGACCTAACGCTTCCCTATCAAAGAGTAATACTCAAAACCATCACTTATAGGTCTAATACTACTTAGAGGTGAATAAATCTTAAGCCCATAAGTGTCTATATATGTCCAATTATACAAAATGCCCATATGCTCATTAATATCGTAATTTATACCGAAAGTGATCTTATTATCCATCACATGATCATTATTTATAAAAATCAATTAAGTCCAGAATTTCTCTTCTGGACAGAAACTAATTGTCCTAAAAATGATCAGTTTTCAAGGTCTTCCAAAATGATCTAGTTTCCTATATTTTTATATAAGATAAATTACTGAGTTATGGTCTTTGTGACCAAATTTCATGCCTTTTGGACATGTACATGTTGTCCAAATAATTCATGCAAAACAATATGTCACAACCGGTAAAACAGATTACACCATGTTAGTAAATCACTCATTTGAGGAGTTATACTCCGTGTTTTCTAGAATTTCCAGTTGGATTAGAATCATAACTCATAAAGGAAACTTTTGAGATAAGAATCACGGATTTTGAAGAAGTTATGAAGGAGGTATGACACTACAAAGTTGCATGCACAATTCTGTCATTAGCTGACAGATTGCACACTTAACTTTAATAAATTGATTAGTGCCTCAAAACATCATATTTTTGCATGAAACTGGATCCATATGAATACTAACTCATAAAATGAAGTTCTAGAAGAAGAATCATGCATCAAAGACAAATAACAAAGGAGATACTAACACACAAAGTAGAGTTTAGCTGCTGGTGGTTTCACAGATTGCACACCTAAAGTATTTTAGGTGTTTGGAGGGTCAAAACTCCATATTTTTAAGTGATTCCACTTGCAAACTGAAGATAACTCATAAATATAACTCTCAAAAGAAAAAGCATCCTTTTTCATTGAGTTTTGAAAGAGATATGGCCATTTGAACATGCATGCACAAATCTGTCAGCTTTGGACAGATTGCACACTCATTTTGTTTTGAAGAGTTGAAACCTCAAATAACCATATTTTTGAATGAAATCAGATGCATATGAAAGGTAACTCATTAATCTAACTTCCAGAAGAAAAATCAAGTGATTTGGATGAATATTCAAAGAGTTATGGTCCTTCAAAGTAGAGTTTACCTACTGTTGAACTTCCAGATGCACATGCATCTTGTTATGAGCATTTGGGGGGTCAAAACTCAATGTTTTTGAGTGAGACCACTTGGATTAGAACCCCAACTCATTAAATAAACTTGTAGAAAGAAGATTCATGATATTTGAACATAAAAATTGTAAGAAATTGACGATTTACACACATGCATGAATCTGCCAGAACCAAAATAACCATTTTTGTTCAAGAACACATAAAATCATGATTTTTCCCCTATTCTCTTGAGTTTTATTTGTGTAGGTCATAGATTATCACCATTTTATAAACATTTTACATGTTTTGGTGTAAAATCTCTCCACAAACTCAGAATTTTTGGATATTAGAAGAAGTAGCTAAAAAATGTAAGAAAAGTGGGGTTTTCACCCAAAAATGGTAAGAAAATGAGGGTAAAGTTGTTACCTTGTTTGGATGATGATTAGAGCTTCTAAATCCTTGTATGAACTTGATCTTGATGATGATTTGAAATGAGAAATGGCTGGAGTTTTTGTTTTAGAGAGGGAGAAAATGTGTCTTCACTTCTAGAGAGAGAGAGGTGAGAGCAAATTTTGAATTTTGAACATGCAAAATGAGGAGAAAAATGAAAAAAAAAATGTATTTATATGAGGGTTTAGAGAGGAGGCCGGCCATGGGGGCCCACTCCTCTCAAAATCATATATTTGTTTTATAAATAAAATAAAACTCAAGCCCAATTAAGAATACAATGTCATTTTCTCAATTTTTGGCCCTTTTTCCTCAAAATGTAAGCCCAAAAGTGATAAAATTCTATAAAAATAGAAGTTTTATATTTGAAACATTAAAACTATATATTTTATATACATTGGGTATAAATTAGAGCATTTGGCACCGTATTGGAAGTTTCGGACGATTACGGGTCGGAACCGGACATTTTTAAGCGACTACCGGAAATGCTAGGGGTTTTTCGGCCATTCTAAACCAACTATTTCTTAATCTTAAGATTTAAACTATATAAACACTAATAAACTTAATAGAAGCTAACCTGAAAGCTCGAATTTTGACAGTTGTCACAGTCTTCCCCCATAAAGAAATTTCGTCCCGAAATTTAAGAAGTGGCTTTCTCCGGGTGTTCGTGAATAAGCCCGGGATATTTTTGCTTCATCAAATCTTCACGTTCCCGTATATTCCGGACCATGTTTCGCATTCCAACGGACCTTAATAATAGGGATTTTACTGCGCCTTAACCGTTTAACTTCTCGGTCCAAAACCTCAACTGGTTCTTCAACGAAGTTTAACCGATCGTTAATCTGAACGTCGTCTATGGGTAACATCAACGTTTCATCTGCTAGGCATTTCTTTAGATTCGACACATGAAATGTGTCGTGGATCGCGCTTAGATTTTGCGGTAACTTCAACTTGTACGCCACTGGTCCGATTCTTTCGAGTATTTCGAATGGACCAATGTATCCGGGACCCGCCTTGCCTCTCTTCGAAGCGTACCAGTCCCTTCCATGGGGACACTTTTAATAGCACTTTATCTCCCACTTGAAACTCCAACGACTTTCTCTGATTATCCGCATAACTTTTCTGACGGTCTCTTGTTGTCTTGAGTCTTTCTTTGATGATTGAGATCTTATCAGTGGTTTCCTGGATAATATCAGGCGTTGTCAGCTGTCTATCTCCGACTTCTACCCAGCTAAGCGGCGATCTGCACTTACGTCCGTATAGAGCTTCGTACGGTGCACATTGTATGCTGGTATGATAGCTGTTGTTATAGGAGAATTCAACAAGTGGCAGGTGGGTATCCCAACTTCCACCGAAATCTATTGCGCAAGCCCGTAACATATCCTCTAGCGTTTGAATAGTTCTTTCCGATTGTCCATCCGTTTGAGGATGATAGGCGGTGCTATAATCCAAACGTGTACCCAATGCCTTTTGGAGTGATTGCCAAAAACGCGATGTAAATCGTGTATCTCTGTCCGAAATAATGGAAATAGGCACACCATGCCGTGTAACTATTTCATTAATATAGATTTGCGCACGCCTTTCCATACTGAAATCTTCGCGAATGGGGATGAAATGAGCCGATCTGGGTAATTTAGTTACGAAATCCATTGTTATTTGCTCCCACTTCCACTGTGATATTTCAGGTTGTTGGAGTAAACCAGATGGTTTCTGATGTTCGGCCTTTATCTTAGCACAAGTCAGGCACTTGCTTACGAATACAAGAATATCTTTCTTCATTCCCGGCCACCAATAATACTCCTTCAAATCCTTATACATTTTATCTGCTCCTGGGTGAATCGAATATCTGGATCGATGGGCTTCATCCAAAATGGTTGACCGTAGATCACCAACCTTCGGTACCCATGCTTTATTCTTGAAGTAATACACACCATCCTCTTGCATTTCAATTTCTTTCTCTAAATGTTGCAAGGTTTCATTCTTCCTATTTTCTTCTTTTAAAACTTCTCTTTGTGCTTCAATAATTTGAGTTTTTAAACTCGTCTGGACCATTACTCCCATAGCACATACTCTTGTTGGTTTTACTCTTTCCTTTCGGCTTAACGCGTCGGCTACCACATTAGCTTTTCCCGAATGGTACTTTATTTCACAGTCGTAGTCACTAAGTAGTTCCACCCATCTTCTCTGCCTCATATTGAGCATTTTCTGGTCAAGGATGTGTTGGAGGCTTTTATGATCAGTGAAAATGGTGCACTTGGTGCCGTATAGGTAGTGTCTCCAGATTTTGAGTGCGAACACCACCGCCCCTAATTCCAAATCATGAGTGGTGTAATTCTTCTCGTGAATCTTTGGTTGTCTCGAAGCGTATGCAATAACTTTGTCTTTTTGCATTAACACGCAGCCCATTCCCTGATGTGAAGCATCACAGTAGAATACGAAGTTTTCGACTCCTTCAGGTAGAGCCAGAATTGGTGCGTTGCATAACTTGTGTTTGAGCGTCTCGAAGGCTTCTTCTTGTTTCTCTCCCCAAATAAACTTTTTATCTTTTTGTGTTAGAATTGTTAGTGGTTGCGCGATCTTAGAGAAATTCTCGATAAATCGCCGGTAATAACCTGCCAATCCCAGAAATTGTCGGATTTCGGTCGGTGTCTTTGGGGCTTCCTATTTCTTAATGGCCTCAATCTTAGCTGGATCAACTTGGATCCCCTTTTCATTCACCACATGGCCAAGAAAGTGTACCTCACGAATCCAGAATTCACATTTAGAGAATTTCGCGTACAACCTCTCGTCTCTGAGCAATTCCAATATCAACTTCAAGTGTTGCTCATGCTCCTTTTTGTCTCGAGAATAAATGAGTATATCATCTATAAATACGATCACGAATTTGTCTAGGTATGGTCGACATACTCTATTCATCAAATCCATGAAGACTGCCGGTGCGTTTGTTAGACCAAATGGCATGACTAGGAACTCGTAGTGACCGTATCGAGTCCTAAAGGCCGTCTTGGGGATATCTTCTTCTCGCACTCTCATTTGATGATATCCAGACCTAAGATCGATCTTCGAGAAGTACGTTGCACCTTGAAGTTGGTCAAACAAATCATCAATCCGGGGAAGAGGGTATCGGTTCTTAATTGTCAACTTGTTGAGTTCCCTATAATCGATACACATTCGAAAAGATCCATCTTTCTTTTTAACAAATAAGATTGGAGCTCCCCAAGGTGAAGAGCTGGGTCTGATGAATCCCTTATCGAGTAACTCCTGAAGTTGTTCTGACAGTTCCTGCATCTCAGATGGCGCTAACCGGTATGGTGATTTCGCCACGGGCGCAGCTCCAGGAATTAAATCGATGTGAAATTCAACTTGTCTTGGCGGGGGTATTCCAGGCAAGTCGTCTGGGAATACTTCGGGAAAGTCCCGAACTATAGGAATATCTTGAACGCGTTTTTCTTCAACTTTCTTATTCTTAACGTGAGCTAGAAAGACAATACCGTCCTTTCTCAAATGCTTTCGCATTTTCATACACGTTACTATTTTAACACTCCTTCTAGTTTTCTCGCCGTGTACTTCGAGTTTTCCCCCTTCGGGTAACGGAACTCGAATGATCTTTTTGGAACAACAAATTTCAGCTCGGTTTTTGGACAACCAATCCATACCCACGATTATGTCGAAACTTCCCAATTTAATCGGTATTAGATCTATACTAAAATCTCTATTGGCCAAACTTAAGGTGCAGTTCATTAATATGTCTTTAGCCCTACATTCTTGTCCGTTGGCATATTCAATGACATATATTTCTTTCAATTTTTGAGGTTTTAAATTTATCTTTGATCTAAATTCTGTCGCCACAAAACTCCTATCTCGCTCCTTAATCAAATAGTACGTACGCATAATGATTATTCAAGAAACGTACCGTAACGACATCCGGGTTTTGCCTTGCTTCCTCGCTCCAATCTCAAACACTCGACCTCTTGCCGGACCTCCTTGATTTCCTCGGTTGGCCGGTCTTGCTTGATGAGTGTTCGGTCTCTCGATTCCATCGTGGACATGTATTCCGAAAGTGATCCGGGCTTCCACACTCAAAACATGCCCGCCTTCCCCGTGCTCCCCGCAATCCTTGGCATAATGACCTCCTTTGTTGCATTTTTGACAGATAATACATTGTCCGGTATGTCGTCTATTGCATTTGTCACATTTGGGATAAGGTCCTTTCCCTTTCTCTCGCAGGTTGAGTTTGAATTCCGTAGTTACCGTAGTTCTTTGTTCCTTGCTTGTCCTTTTTCCAAACTCGCTTTCTCATTGGTTCATCCAGCTTTTCTCTTCCCTTGTGTCTTATCCCTTACAAACAATCCCGAGCGAGTAGCATTGTTTGTGAGTCCGGTTGCCGAACTTACCGCCTCTTGTAGAGTTTTTGGGTTTGCCGAGGTAACATCCCCGCGTATCTCCGGAGATAATCCCCAAATATACCTATCAACGCGGTTCTCTTCGGTGCGTTACCGTATGCGGTACCATTTTTGCCAATTCATGAAATCGGGCCGTGTAGGAGTCGATATCATTCCCTCTCATTTCATGATTCCACAATTCCGCTTCCAAATTTTCCGAATTTCGCTTCTTGGCGTATTCTTCTTTCAACATTTTCTTGAAATCCTCCCACGTAAGACTGTTAGCAGCTTCTCGACCACGGGTTTGTACTTGTATATTCCACCATGTTAACGCTCGTCCTTGTAATAAGCATGTAGCAAACTCTACCTTCTTACCTTCGGTACATTTGCTAATATGGAGCACGTACTCCATGCTCTCTATCCAAGTTAATAATCCCACGGCTCCCTCGGTTCCATGAAATTCTTTAGGGTTACGGCTCCTAAAGGATTTATATGTACATTCTCTCGTTTCCGGACCCTTGACCGTTGTTTTGATTATTGTTCGTGCCACCGCCACTTGACTAACAATGTTCGGAAGTGCCATGAGTTGTTCGGACACAAGTCTCGCAACTTCGGAATTCTCTCTTCTTGGAGGCATTGTTCTAAACACGATTTTAAATTGAGTTTTAGTCAATTTTGTGTTACAATGGCCATTATAAATCTACTTACTAAATCATACACATCTTATAACATACATCCAATACTACTCACGAACACATACATTTCAAAACAACATGAGATAAATAGATAACTTACATAATTATCAAAAATAAACCAAAGTAATTCAAACATAAGTTTTAAAGTACAACCCAAATAACATAAAATTGTTTAATCTTAAACATCTAGGCTACAAGCCTCAAAAGCAAATATGGTCCTCCAAAAGATTCTTAATAACAGAAGTTCCCTAATGGATCATTACCCAAATCATTACTCCTATCATCACCATCAGTGCTCCTAATGCCCAAAACAGATACGTGTACAGCCTCCGAGTAGCCCTCCCGGCCTCATGTGCGATCACCCTGATCCCCGTAGTGATCTCGTCTTGAGTGTGCAAGACTGTAAGAATGCTTTCTAAGGCCTGCTTAAACTCTTCTAGTCTAACTCGCTGTCCCTGTATCTGAACCTCCAATCCTGTGACCCAGAGGTTCTCGGTTGCCGTCATCCCTCGAGGCCGCGGCTCGGAACTCTCACGGCGGAGACGGAGGCGTCACGCTTCGCGATCGAGATCGCGATCCACCGGTTCGCCCGACGGGTCGGACGGAACCGTGAATACCACCCTTCGGCCAGGGAGGACACGCTTTCGGGCTGTCCGAATTGTCCTAGGTCCGCGTGACGGTCCAGCCACATCGACCGGAGGTGGCGCAGTACGAAGTCTCCACGTGTCTCTCGGGTGGCCGCGTCACTTTCCTCGGACGGATCACTCTCTTCAAGCATGGGCTGGTTCCTCCTAGGGAGGCTAGTAAAGTACCCGGATTCGTCGGGGGAGTGATCGGGAGTGGAAGAAGAGCTAGACATTTTAAACTGCGACAGTAACAAATTTAATTACTAAATGCACTTTTAGTAAAAAAAAATTAAAATACTTATGCAAACTCACACTTATGACCATGCTTTCCATTTGGGCAAGAAGTTCCCAATATAATTGTTCCATGTCTCCCCTATACATATTGAATTAGACATAGGTGATCAGGCTTTGCCTAATATCAATATGCTAAGTCGACACTTATTCCAATTATACTAGTACTAAGCTTTTTTTTTTTTTTTTTTATAAAAACAGTTTTCGAAAACTTTTGGTTATAGTATTTGTTTAGAAAAACCGGTGTTCTCTATAACCTATGCCTCTGATACCAAGTCTGTCACACCCCGCTAAAGCGGAAACACGAGGCGTGATAGCGCAAGATTTCATAACGATAGGATAAAAACAACACCAACCATCCATTCAAATAAACAACAATTTAAGTTTAAAATTTTACATTTTTCATCAATTACAAGTTCTAACAAAAACAAAATAAACCAAGTGTTTCAACTAAACAGTTTTCAAATAGACAAAATGGTTGATGTCGATGCGCCAACATAAAAGAAAGATTCGGTTAATCTTTTCTTACCCCTGAAAAGCATGATAAAAACAAGGTCAACTACAAAGAGTTGGTGAGTTCACAGGTTTCGATATTAAAAAAAATCCAATTGTGTGAGTGAATATGAGCAAAATAAATTTTTGGCACTTATTAATATCTTAAAACGTTAAGACATTGTGTACTCTAATTTTTGTATATAAAGAGCCACACTAAACCTTTCGACCACAAAACAATATTTTTTTTTTAATTCTACCTTAGCGGTGGGACTAAAACCCCACATATGTAGAACCTTCGTTTTTATAGGTATAGTGCACCCCTACCTGTAGTTTCTAGGTGGGATTGCTATCCACACCCCTACTTTGTCGGTTTTTAGGTGGGATTGTCCGTCCAAATAGCGCTATCCACAAATACCCTCGGCTCCTCACTTGAGTTAATAGTAGTGTACAAACTTTTATGCTACATTTTACTCAATATAACTATTAGTGTACATGCCTTAGTGCCCACAACATCAAATTTAACAAGATTTCATAATCATAATGACAATGGCTCATAAAACACATTCAATCATGCTTTTCACCCCAAAACGTATAAAACACTTTGAAAGAGGGGCTGTGAATACTCACCTTATAGCAACGCTCCGCAACGCAAAACAATACAATTCGAATCTCCGCACAACGACCTAACGCTTCCCTATCAAAGAGTAATACTCAAAACCGTCACTTATAGGTCTAATACTACTTAGAGGTGAATAAATCTTAAGCCCATAAGTGTCTATATATGTCCAATTATACAAAATGCCCATATGCTCATTAATATCGTAATTTATACCGAAAGTGATCTTATTATCCATCACATGATCATTATTTATAAAAATCAATTAAGTCCAGAATTTCTCTTCTGGACAGAAACTAATTGTCCTAAAAATGATCAGTTTTCAAGGGCTTCCAAAATGATCTAGTTTCCTATATTTTTATATAAGATAAATTACTGAGTTATGGTCTTTGTGACCAAATTTCATGCCTTTTGGACATGTACATGTTGTCCAAATAATTCAAGCAAAAAAATATGTCACAACCGGTAAAACAGATTACACCATGTTAGTAAATCACTCATTTGAGGAGTTATACTCCGTGTTTTCTAGAATTTCCAGTTGGATTAGAATCATAACTCATAAAGGAAACTTTTGAGATAAGAATCACGGATTTTGAAGAAGTTATGAAGGAGGTATGACACTACAAAGTTGCATGCACAATTCTGTCATTAGCTGACAGATTGCACACTTAACTTTAATAAATTGATTAGTGCCTCAAAACATCATATTTTTGCATGAAACTGGATCCATATGAATACTAACTCATAAAATGAAGTTCTAGAAGAAGAGTCATGCATTAAAGACAAATAACAAAGGAGATACTAACACACAAAGTAGAGTTTAGCTGCTGGTGGTTTCACAGATTGCACACCTAAAGTATTTTAGGTGTTTGGAGGGTCAAAACTCCATATTTTTAAGTGATTCCACTTGCAAACTGAAGATAACTCATAAATATAACTCTCAAAAGAAAAATCATCCTTTTTCATTGAGTTTTGAAAGAGATATGGCCATTTGAACATGGATGCACAAATCTGTCAGCTTTGGACAGATTGCACACTCATTTTGTTTTGAAGAGTTGAAACCTCAAATAACAATATTTTTGAATGAAATCAGATGCATATGAAAGGTAACTCATTAAGCTAACTTCCAGAAGAAAAATCAAGTGATTTGGAGGAATATTCAAAGAGTTATGGTCGTTCAAAGTAGGGTTTACCTACTGTTGAACTTCCAGATGCACATGCATCTTGTTATGAGCATTTGGGGGGTCAAAACTCAATGTTTTTGAGTGAGACCACTTGGATTAGAACCCCAACTCACTAAATAAACTTGTAGAAAGAAGATTCATGATATTTGAACATAAAAATTGTAAGAAATTGACGATTTACACACATGCATGAATCTGCCAGAACCAAAATAACCATTTTTGTTCAAGAACACATAAAATCATGATTTTTCCCCTATTCTCTTGAGTTTTATTTGTGTAGGTCATAGATTATCATCATTTTATAAACATTTTACATGTTTTGGTGTGAAATCTCTCCACAAACTCAGAATTTTTGGATATTAGAAGAAGTAGCTAAAAAATGTAAGAAAGGTGGGGTTTTCACCCAAAAATGGTAAGAAAATGAGGGTAAAGTTGTTACCTTGTTTGGATGATGATTAGAGCTTCTAAATCCTTGTATGAACTTGATCTTGATGATGATTTGAAATGAGAAATGGCTGGAGTTTTTGTTTTAGAGAGGGAGAAAATGTCTCTTCACTTCTAGAGAGAGAGAGGTGAGAGCAAATTTTGAATTTTGAACATGCAAAATGAGGAGAAAAATGAAAAAAAAATGTATTTATATGGGGGTTTAGAGAGAAGGCCGGCCATGGGGGCCCACTCCTCTCAAAATCATATATTTGTTTTATAAATAAAATAAAACTCAAGCCCAATTAAGAATACAATGTCATTTTCTCAATTTTTGGCCCTTTTTCCTCAAAATGTAAGCCCAAAAGTGATAAAATTCTATAAAAATAGAAGTTTTATATTTGAAACATTAAAACTATATATTTTATATACATTGGGTATAAATTAGAGCATTTGGCACTGTATTGGAAGTTTCGGACAGTTACGGGTCGGAACCGGACATTTTTAAGCGACTACCGGAAATGCTAGGGGTTTTTCGGCCATTCTAAACCAACTATTTCTTAATCTTAAGATTTAAACTATATAAACACTAATAAACTTAATAGAAGCTAACCTGAAAGCTCGAATTTTGACAGTTGTCACACTATGACATAGAGAGAAGGCCATTTCCAGGAATTGTTTGCTCGCTTGATCTTGAGAGCTTGTCTTAGTGCCTAAGCACTGAATAACATGAGTGAAGACGTATTGCCACCTCACTGCAATCTTTTCTTCTCGATCTTTATGATCTCCTTGTTGACTTCGGATGGGGTTTTCTCCGATTGAGGCCAGTTGTAGCGATAAATTCAAGAAAATATTGAATCTCTTCCTTGGAGGGTTCAGAGATCCATTTCTTACCCTTTCACTTTGCAGGGAGATGAAGAGTTGCTCTAACAACTCCGGTAGTAATTGCGACTGTTCCCATACTTATAGTGAAGCGGATGCCAGGAAGCTTTATACCTCTGTCAGTAGTGACCGTGGTGTAGTCGATTGTATACCAGAACTGTTGGAGATGAGCAGTGAAACCAATAGGGATGTGAGTGAAAACGAAGTTCAGAGGGCATTTCTTGATGAAGAGAGCTCCATCATTAAAGTATGGTCGTTCAGCGGGGATTTCCAATAGAGCAACATAGTTGCTGGGTTAGACGAACCCTTGTTCGATGGAGAAGGTAGCTTCTAGTGCAGCAACAAAGTTGGTGACATGGAGAACTTCATCAGAGGAGATGTTGATGTTCTTGCTTAGGGTTGCCATTGTTGTTTCAAAGATAGCAACACCAAATCGAAAAATAATGGCTTAATACAAAGAATACCAAAGAATTCGGAAAAACAAGTGTTTTGATGAACAAAGTCAAAATACTTGTTATTTGGCAGTTTTTAAGAAAAACGTTTGAACAAAGTTTTAGTTAAAAGACAATACCAAAGTGTTAATTTTTGGTACCATAATATACGATAAACATATTTTAGAAAAACATTTAGATGAAGTTTTGGATCGAAATGACCAAAATGTTTGCTGTTCTAAGAAGGAAACTTAGAACAGGTATTTATTTAGTTTGAATTTAAGCAAGTTATAAAATAGAAAATCTTTGTAACAAGATGTTATTGAAGATGGGTAGAAGTTCTAAACAACATTTAAGTTGTTCTTTAGAAAAAATAAAAATAAAGGCAAACCTTGAAAGAGTGAAAGTAAGAAAAATGCACAAGTGCGTGTTCTTGGTGTTCCAGGTGGTTGCAGAGAGAATTCAAATGCTTTTCTTGCTTAGAGTGTTTTGAGCGCGTAAAGAATGTAAGGGAAAACAATTTTCCTTATATAGGTAGATGAAAGAGAAAGAAGAGAGAGAAAGAAAAGAGAAAAGGAAACTAAACGACGGTTTTACCTTTTGAAAAAGGTAACGATGACCTGTTGCACGTCCTTGGGGTTTGATGGAATAGGAAACGTTGAGGTCCGTCGTGTGTCAGAAAAAGGTCTAACGTGTCCTTTTTAAAAAAAATGATAAGATTATCATTTAAATAATAAATGTTAATCGTTATCCATTTAAAATCCTCATCATTTTAATTAAATGTTTGTTTTAGTGATCGGTTTTCTATTTTGAGATCCATTCTCTGAATTAAAAGACATTCATAAAGTGTATGGAAAAGAAGTACATACCTTACCGAGATATATGTATCACTGAGTCAAAGTTCAGAAAATGACTAATGAATTTGAAGGGCAATTTGATATTCACTGAATAATGTTAATCACTGAGAATATTCATTTTTCAGCGTTCAACATACCAAGTTCGCTGATTAATAGATTGGGTCTAGTCTCATCGAGAGGCTTAGTGAAAAGTTCTGCGAGCTGATATTCAGTGGGTACAAAATGAAGTTCAATTTCACCATTCATTACATGATCTCTGATAAAGTGATCTCTGATCTCGAAATGCTTGGTTTTCGAGCGAAGTACAAGATTATTAGTTATAGCAATAGCACTTGTGCTATCACAGTAGATAGGGATTTTTGATAGCATAATATCATAGTCTCTGAGTTGGTTCCTCATCCAAAGGATCTGGGCCCAACAACTTCCAGGGGCTACATACTCATCTTCAACAGTTAATGTGGACACTGTGTTTTGCTTTTTACTTGTCCAACTCACCAATTTTCCACCTAGAAGTTGACAACCTCTAGTGATACTCTTACTATCTATCTTACATCTTGCGAAATCACTATTAGAGAAACCGTTTAAATTGAACCCTGAGTCCTTGGGGTACCAAAGGCCAAGATTAGGAGTTCTCTTCAGATATCTGAATATTCGCTTTACAACGATCATATGGAATTCCTTGGGTTCGGCTTGAGATCTAGCACAGAGGTAAGTAGAATACATGATATCAGGTCGGCTAGCTATGGATACATCAATGAGCCAATTATTCCTCTATAGGCAGTGACACTTACAGCTTTCCCATTATGATCCTTGTTTAGTGTTAGAGGAGGTGCCATAGGGTCTTCATTATAGAGCCTTGAGTAATTTCAAATTTCTTCACCATATCTTTAACATACTTACTCTGACATATAAATATGCCTTTCTCAGATTTCTTAATCTGTAAACCAAGAAAATATGTTTGTTCGCCCATCAACCTCATCTTATATTCGTTCTTCAAACGATTAGCAAAATGAGTACATAGTTTGAGTCTTGTGGAACCAAATATGATGTCATCAACATATATCTGAGCAAGAATAGTATGACCTTTGTATTTCCTAAGAAAGAGGGTTTGGTCAATATTTCCACGAACAAAATTTTCTTTTATAAGATATTTAGAAAGGGTATCATACCAAGCTCGGGGAGCTTGTTTTAACCCGTAAAGAGCTTTTTAAAGTTTGAAAACATAACCAGGATGTTTAGGATCTAAAAAACCAGGAGGTTGTTCAACGTAAACTTCCTCTTTAAGTTTGCCATTTAGAAAAGAACTTTTAACATCCATTTGAAACACTCTAAAGTCTTTATGGGCAACATAGGCTAAGAAAAGTCTAATGACTTCTAATCTAGCAACAGGAGCAAAGGTCTCATCATAATCGATACCTTCTTCTTGTTTGTATCCCTGAGCAACAAGTCGAGCCTTGTTACGGATAACAGTGCCATTTTCTTCTAGTTTGTTACGAAATACCCATTTAGTACCTATAACAGTCTTACCAGATGGACGAGGTACAAGATTCCAAACTTTGTTTCTGTGAAACTCAGTCAGCTCTTCTTGCATAGCAGAGACCCAATTTGGATCCATGATAGCTTCATCGATCTTCTTAGGTTCAGTTAGAGAAATAAAGTTTACATAAAGACAGGAGTTATCTGTACCCTGACGGGTTTTGATAATTGCACTTGGACCACCTATGATATGATCGATTGGGTGATTTTGAGTCCATCATTGAACAGGTAGTTGAGGAGATTGATCAACATGTTATTCGATGACTTGTTCATGGAGAAGGGAAGATGCTTCAGCATTAGATTCTTCAGCGTTTCTTATCATCCCTGGTGGAGATCCGAAAGGATTTGCATTCTCTTGAGATGAGAGAGGTACTTGATTATTCTCACTGATTGAAGAATCAAAGGGAGGAATCTGATTTAGACGATTGACGTCTATCCCTAAAGAGGATGAATCGTTACTTAAGGTAGGAATGAGGTTAGGACCTTCATCATCATTATTTTCAGTGACAGGAGGTGTACTAAAATAAGATTCAGGTTCCCCATAGTGAGACTTCTTCCAACTATTCAGTTCCTCGTCATCTTCGGGGACAGGAATAGAATTTGTTGAACGAGATTCATCGAAGTTCACATATATGTTTTCTTCAACGTGTTGTCTTTTTTTGTTTTAGACTCTGAATGCCTTAGATACTGAGGAGTACCAAGAAATATACTATCACCCGCTTTTGGATCAAATTTACCTAAATGATCTCTGTCATTTAGGATGTAGCACCTACATCCGAAGATATGTAAGTAACTTAATGAGGGCTTTCTTCCATGAAAAAGTAATAGGAGGCCTTCTTGAATCTTTTTACTACCATTGATCAATTCTGAGTGAAACATGCATGTTAACTGCTTCAGCCCAGATGGTAGATGAGATTCGCTGAGCATTGAGCGAGCGACTTCAACGATCGTTCGGTTTCTACTTTCAGCAACGCCATTTTGCTGAGGAGTCCTCACTGATGAGAAATTGTGAGAGATACCTTTTTCTTCGAAGAAGTTTACCAGAGTACTGTTTCTGAATTCAGTGCCATGATCACTTCTCATGGAGCGAATAGTGAGATTATTCAGGAGTTCCATTCTTTTGGTAAAGGATATAATTTCATTAGGTGTATCACTCTTAGAACGAATGTTGATAATAACTCCTCTCAGTGATTTGAATATGATTCCTCTATATACTTAGTAAAAACTCAATTCTAACTTAAGTTCAAATTCAGCGATAGCATACGCTGATTGCTATTAGCGATCGCTGAAAATAAGGAACCTCAAGTTTACCTCTGAAGATCTGAAAAATCAGTCATCAGACCAAAAGAACATTCAGCGAAAGTCGAAGACCAAGCTGAAGAAAGAGATAATCAGCTAGTGATCTGAATCGGTTCAGTGATAGCAAGGATTATCTAAATCAAAGTGTGAAGTCTTGTCAAGCCTCATCAATACTATTAAAGTTCATCCTTGAAGTTTCAAGTTCAGCGATCAAGTGAAGCTTCTCAAAAAGGATTAATGTTGACCTTATCCCCGATGCACAAAAGTCAAACCTTATACTATGTCAGAGAAGGACGTACGGATTGTCTCTTATGTCCCCCTCATATCTGATATGGGATTGTTCACATGCGGCCAAAAGCATGGTTGCTTTTAACAAAGGACAAGCTTCCTATGAAAGTTTGACACGTGACATATACCTTTTGTCTTGCATTAAATGCAAACGGGTATAAATAAGATGAAGATATCTTCTTCATCTTCATGCATGCTACTTTCTATTTCTAAAACCTCTGTCTCTTTTCTTTCTCATTTCCTTGTGCATCAAACTGTGTGTTCTTAGTTACAATAGAATAGGTTGAAATACTTGTTCTAATTCCGCTTGTAACTGTAAATTTGTTTATTCAATATAAACTAATTTAAAAAACTAAAAATCTGTGTGATTGTATTCAACCCCCCCCCCCCCTTCTACAAAATGTTTCTATATCCTTGAACTCTTGTAGACTCCTTAGGGACTAACAACGAAGAATGAATACACATCTGTATTTGGAATATTCATCTACTATCACCAAAGTGTATTTCTTTCCAGATATGTATTAGATGTTGACTAGTCCAAGGAGATCCATATGAAGTCTTAAAGAGGAGTTGTCAATGAAGAGACTTTCTTGGATCTAAATGTTGTTTTTGTCAATATTCCTTTTTCACATGCTGAACAAAGAGATTATTTTGTAAATGAATGTTTAGGGAGACCTTTGACAAGATCTTTTTGAGATAGATCATTGATCATCTTAAAATTCAGATGAGAAAAACTCTTATGCCATAGCCAATTTACTTCAGAGGAGGCCCTAGGTAGAAAGCAAACGTTCTCTGAATGAGTACTATCCATAGTGATGACATATACGTTCTCTGATCTTTTGCCTTTTAAAGCAAGTTTGTCATTTTAATCAGTGACGAGACATCTTGTCTTTGTGAATAAGATTTTGAAGTCTTTGTCATAAAGTTGACTAATGCTTAAAAGATTATGCTTTAGTCCTTCAACATAAGCAACACGGCTGAATGAGGTTGCTACATTGGCTAGAACGCCATAACCGTTGGTGTATCATTTGCAATTTTCACCATAGGTCACTAAGGGGCCTATTTCTTCCTTATATTTAGAGAGCAGAGATTTTCTACCAGTCATGTGCTTTAAGCATCCACTATCTCGATAACAGATACCTTAAGCACTCTGCATAAGATAAGGGGACTAATTTTTCATTGGTACCCATATAACTATGGGTCCTGCGATGTTAGTGGAAACAACAGGTATGGCAGACTTGTTACTTGTTGAAGGATTCTTTTCAGTGGTTATCTTCACCATAGATGATTTACCACCCTTAGTGGATTTCACTCTCATTGATTTCTCAGTTTGAGCTTCTTTCATAACATGAGCTAATCTTTCAGCTATAGTAACGTTTGGGCATTTACTAGCATTGTTGAGATGAGGTCAAAAAAATTCAGGACCAGGACCAAGAATTTCTTTCTCCATTGACCATGGAGAAAACACTGGTTTCTCATTTTCAGATGGAGTGAGATCGATCTTAATTTTGGGAGTTGATCTCTGAACAGATCCAGGGATCTTCTTTCTAGTTTTAGGATGACTCACTAAAGGAACTAAAATATTCTTCTTTAGTTGATCGAAATTTTTGATCGTGGAACGATCAGTGTCTATTTCTTCTTGGTCAGAGAAATACCCAAGACCGCTCTTGACCTTTTTGGGAATCTGAGCATTAATGATATCACTGACTTTGTTAGAAGCCTTACACCATCCTTCACGGGTTGCTTTTTCATCTTCAAGATCAGCGATGGCTTTTTTGCGCTCAGTGATAGCTTGTTGTCTTTCAATGCTAATAGCCTGATTTACAAAGACTTGGTCCTTAAAATCTTCTTCGATTTTAGTAAGCTCTTTGATTTTCAGATGACAGTTTTTTAAGTTGTTCAGTTAGATCTTCATTTATTTGTTTAGCTTTAATTTTACCATTTAGAGCTTTGTAAAAGTCAACGGTCATAGAGTCGAGAGCTGATAAGCTATAAGGTTCAGGTATAGAGGAGTTTATTAGAATAGGTATCTAAGTTGATGGAGATTCCGAAGAAGAGGTGTTAGAGGCCTCTTCAGCTTCTTCTATTCTTACCATAAGACATATGTAGGCTATGTCTTCTTCATCTGACTCAGATTCGTCAGTGGTTTGAGCCCAGTCAACTTCTTTCGCGACAAGGCCTTTTCCTTTTCACTAGTTTTTCTTCAGATTATGATATTTCTCTTTTAACTTAGAATATTTTTCATTTTTAGTTTTATTAAGGATCTGAGAGGCGGTGGGGGAATCGACCTTCTTGGATCTGCATTCACTTGCAAAGTGACCTTTGCGTTGACAGTTGTAGCAGATCGCTGAAGCTTTGTCAGCGGGAAGAGTCTTTGACTTATGAGAATCAATGATGGCAGGTGTCTTTCTAAAGTTACGTTTTTTGGAAAATCTCCTGAAATTGTTAGTGAGAAGGGTCAGAGAATTTTCAAATTCAAAGATATCTGCATCAGTGATATCCTCTGGGTTAGATTGATCTAACTCAGTGAAAGAAGTAATGGTAGAAGATACAAGTTTAGTAGGTTCCATTTCAGAAGTCACTAAGGCCATAGAAGTAATTTTGGCAGATTTAGTAGTCTTTTTGAGGTTTTTTTTAAGGTTTGAGAATTCTCATGATTGAGCAATATTGCGTACAATGCATTGAAAGATAAAGTTTCTGTATTGTTTGACAATTTCAGTCAAATAGTAAATGCGTCCCACTGTTCAGGAAGAGCTTCCATGAATTTTGACAGAATTTCAGAGTTATTGTACTCTCGATGAACTGTTTTCATTATATTAAAAGACAGTTAAATCTCTGGTGGATCTGTGAAAGTGTTTTATTTTTCGGAAATATGAAACTTTCATATTGTCTCACCAAGTTGATTCGACGAGTAATCTGAACCTCATCGGTTCCATCATATTGAACACAAAGAGTGTCCCACATGGACTTGAAGGTCCTCATTTTCATAATAGAATCATAAACATCATATAGAAGAGACATGAACATAATAGATCTAGCTTTTGAATCAACAGCTACCCTTTCTTGTCTTCCTACTCCATTGATTTGGAGTTTTGGGAATATGTCTCTTAGGAATAGCAGTAGAGATAGCAGTAGCAAGAATTGCACGGACAAGAAGTGTTGGAATGTATGGTCCATTCTCTACATAGTAGGGGATCTTAGGAACTGACCCTTCTAGAAATAGAGTCCTTTTTTCCTTCCAGACTAGGAAATTATCATGGCTAAATCTAGAAGGTTTAGCTAAAGATCCTGTTACACATTTGAAAGTATGAACCATAAGATGAAGAATATGACGTGGCACATACATTCAACATGTCTACCTTTTGCAACTGATTAGTTTGTTACACGCTCCCATCTCACACGTGTCAGTTTGTAATAGGTTAGGATATTGACTTTTACATTCTGCTACTTGTATAAATAGATTTTTTCTCTAATGTAAAAGTGGTGGATCTAATTGCAAGATTGAAGAACATACTGTGCGTCATTCCAAGTATTTATAATTGTGATTCAGGTTATATTACAAGTTAATCTGTTCCTCAATCTTTGATTGTTCTTATTACTGTTGATTAATCGAAATTAATTGCTTCCGCTTATACTCTGTTGTATGAATTTATCGATTGATCTTTGAAGTAGAGAATCTGGAACCAACAATTGGTATCAGAGTCTGATAATCAATCTATTGATTATTAGATCTTCTCAATTTGTAAATTTCTCTCTTCATTCATTCAGTAATTTCCTGTTTTAACTATTTGTTCTACGAAGATTCATAGCAATTCTGTCTAAAACAGTGGTAATTGTAGTTAAAATTTTGAAGAATTAGTAAAATTCTGTTATTCTATTCAATTGAAATTTACTTGTTCTAGATTTCAACTCAAACTTGTCATCACATTCTTCTCGATTTAAAAAAATGGCAAATTCAAATTTGAATGTTGTTTACACCTCTGGTTCTCTGACCAAACCTCCTACTCTTATTCGTGGTGAATATCCACAATGGAAGATTCGAATGATAAATTTCTATGAAGGATTGGATATTGAACTTTATCCTATTGTCCAAAATGGTCCCTTCGTACCAATGACTAAAATTCCAAGAGTTCCTGCCACTACCAATACTGATGAAGTCCCTGCTCGAAAAGTTCCAAAGCTAAGGGAAAATTGGTCTGATGAGGAAAAGGCCAAAGTTGAACTTGCTAAAAAGGCAAAAACTCTTCTTATCAGGGTTATTCCGAATGAGATTTTTCAATCTCTGGATTCCTGTGATACTGCTAAGAAATTATGGAAACCGTTTTGGAAATAGGGCATTTCAAGGAAATAGAAGTTGATTTGTTTTCTAAATTGATGGAAACTGAATTTGAAATGAGTATGATGGGAGAATTAACTTTCTTTCTAGGACTTCAGGTTAAACAAAGTACCTCTAGTATTTTTATTAATCAAGCAAAATATGTCTCTGACATGTTAAAGAAATTTCATTTTTAGAACTCATCAACTATGAAAACACCTATCTCTCCTAGCATGAAATTAGAAAATCTTCTGGAAGGTGGTGCTAACATGAAGAAAAATCGAAGAGCTCAAGCTCTGAACGAATACAACAGCTTCCAGGCCATTGCGTATGAATCTCTGGAACAGACTTTTCATAGATTTAATAATCTGATAAATCTATGCAAACGATGTGATATTGTTCTATCAAAGGAAGACAATAATGTCTTATTTTTAAAGAGATTAAATCCAGAATGGTCAAATCTCTCCATGTCTTTACAAGCTAATCAAGATCTTGAGCAATGGTCTCTACACGATGTATTTGGAACTCTTCAAGCTCATGAGAAGGAGGTTGTACAAAAGAAAACAACTATAGGTGGACCTCTGGCCTTGATTTCTGAAAAAAAGGGAGCTACCAGAAGAAAAAGTGAAGATAGAAGAGTGAAAAGCAAGGCATTCATGTCAGAAACTGTTCCAGAAGAAGATTCTGATTCTGATGATGAAATAAAGGCATTTGGTGATTCCTTGGCTCTTATTACCAAACAGTTTACAAACCGTTTTGGAAATAGGGCATTTCAAGGAAATAGAAGTTGATTTGTTTTCTAAATTGATGGAAACTGAATTTGAAATGAGTATGATGGGAGAATTAACTTTCTTTTCTAGGACTTCAAAGTTAAACAAAGTACCTCTAGTATTTTTATTAATCAAGCAAAATATGTCTCTGACATGTTAAAGAAATTTCATTTTCAGAACTCATCAACTATGAAAACACCTATCTCTCCTAGCATGAAATTAGAAAATCTTCTGGAAGGTGGTGCTAAAATGAAGAAAAATCGAAGAGCTCAAGCTCTGAACGAATACAACAGCTTCCAGGCCATTGCGTATGAATCTCTGGAACAGACTTTTCATAGATTTAATAATCTGATAAATCTATGCAAACGATGTGATATTGTTCGATCAAAGGAAGACAATAATGTCTTATTTTTAAAGAGATTAAATCCAGAATGGTCAAATCTCTCCATGTCTTTACAAGCTAATCAAGATCTTGAGCAATGGTCTCTACACGATGTATTTGGAACTCTTCAAGCTCATGAGAAGGAGGTTGTACAAAAGAAAACAACTATAGGTGGACCTCTGGCCTTGATTTCTGAAAAAAAGGGAGCTACCAGAAGAAAAAGTGAAGATAGAAGAGTGAAAAGCAAGGCATTCATGTCGAAACCTGTTCCAAGAAGATTCGATTCGATGATGAAATAAAGGCATTTGGTGATTCCTTGGCTCTTATTACCAAACAGTTTACAAACCGTTTTGGAAATAGGGCATTTCAAGGAAATAGAAGTTGATTTGTTTTCTAAATTGATGGAAACTGAATTTGAAATGAGTATGATGGGAGAATTAACTTTCTTTCTAGGACTTCAAAGTTAAACAAAGTACCTCTAGTATTTTTATTAATCAAGCAAAATATGTCTTTGACATGTTAAAGAAATTTCATTTTCAGAACTCATCAACTATGAAAACACCTATCTCTCCTAGCATGAAATTAGAAAATCTTTTGGAAGGTGGTGCTAAAATGAAGAAAAATCGAAGAGCTCAAGCTGCGAACGAATACAATGCCTTCCAGGCCATTGCGTATGAATCTGCGGAACGGACTTTTCATAGATTTAATAATCCGATAAATCTATGCAAACGATGTGATATTGTTCGATCAAAGGAAGACAATAATGTCTTATTTTTAAAGAGATTAAATCCGTAATGGTCAAATCTCTCCATGTCTTTACAAGCTAATCAAGATCTTGAGCAATGGTCTCTACACGATGTATTTGGAACTCTTCAAGCTCATGAGAAGGAGGTTGTACAAAAGAAAACAACTATAGGTGGACCTGCCGCCTTGATTTCAAAAAAGGGAGCTACCAGAAGAAAAAGTGAAGATAGAAGAGTGAAAAGCAAGGCATTCATGTCAGAAACTGTTCCAGAAGAAGATTCTGATTCTGATGATGAAATAAAGGCATTTGGTGATTCCTTGGCTCTTATTACCAAACAATTTACAAACCGTTTTGGAAATAGGGCATTTCAAGGAAATAGAAGTTGATTTGTTTTCTAAATTGATGGAAACTGAATTTGAAATGAGTATGATGGGAGAATTAACTTTCTTTCTAGGACTTCAGGTTAAACAAAGTACCTCTAGTATTTTTATTAATCAAGCAAAATATGTCTCTGACATGTTAAAGAAATTTCATTTTCAGAACTCATCAACTATGAAAACACCTATCTCTCCTAGCATGAAATTAGAAAATCTTCTGGAAGGTGGTGCTAAAATGAAGAAAAATCGAAGAGCTCAAGCTCTGAACGAATACAACAGCTTCCAGGCCATTGCGTATGAATCTCTGGAACAGACTTTTCATAGATTTAATAATCTGGTAAATCTATGCAAACGATGTGATATTGTTCGATCAAAGGAAGACAATAATGTCTTATTTTTAAAGAGATTAAATCCAGAATGGTCAAATCTCTCCATGTCTTTACAAGCTAATCAAGATCTTGAGCAATGGTCTCTACACGATGTATTTGGAACTCTTCAAGCTCATGAGAAGGAGGTTGTACAAAAGAAAACAACTTTAGGTGGACCTCTGGCCTTGATTTCTGAAAAAAAGGGAGCTACCAGAAGAAAAAGTGAAGATAGAAGAGTGAAAAGCAAGGCATTCATGTCAGAAACTGTTCCAGAAGAAGATTCGGATTCTGATGATGAAATAAAGGCATTTGGTGATTCCTTGGCTCTTATTACCAAACAGTTTACAAACCGTTTTGGAAATAGGGCATTTCAAGGAAATAGAAGTTGATTTGTTTTCTAAATTGATGGAAACTGAATTTGAAATGAGTATGATGGGAGAATTAACTTTCTTTCTAGGACTTCAGGTTAAACAAAGTACCTCTAGTATTTTTATTAATCAAGCAAAATATGTCTCTCGACATGTTAAAGAAATTTCATTTTCGAACTCATCAACTATGAAAACACCTATCTCTCCTAGCATGAAATTAGAAAATCTTCTGGAAGGTGGTGCTAAAATGAAGAAAAATCGAAGAGCTCAAGCTCTGAACGAATACAACAGCTTCCAGGCCATTGCGTATGAATCTCTGGAACAGACTTTTCATAGATTTAATAATCTGATAAATCTATGCAAACGATGTGATATTGTTCGATCAAAGGAAGACAATAATGTCTTATTTTTAAAGAGATTAAATCCAGAATGGTCAAATCTCTCCATGTCTTTACAAGCTAATCAAGATCTTGAGCAATGGTCTCTACACGATGTATTTGGAACTCTTCAAGCTCATGAGAAGGAGGTTGTACAAAAGAAAACAACTATAGGTGGACCTCCGACGCCTTGATTTCGAAAAAAGGGAGCTACCGAGAAGAAAAAGTGAAGATAGAAGAGTGAAAAGCAAGGCATCCATGTCGAAACTGCTCCAAGAAGATTCGATTCGATGATGAAATAAAGGCATTTGGTGATTCCTTGGCTCTTATTACCAAACAGTTTACAAACCGTTTTGGAAATAGGGCATTTCAAGGAAATAGAAGTTGATTTGTTTTCTAAATTGATGGAAACTGAATTTGAAATGAGTATGATGGGAGAATTAACTTTCTTTCTAGGACTTCAGGTTAAACAAAGTACCTCTAGTATTTTTATTAATCAAGCAAAATATGTCTCTGACATGTTAAAGAAATTTCATTTTCAGAACTCATCAACTATGAAAACACCTATCTCTCCTAGCATGAAATTAGAAAATCTTTTGGAAGGTGGTGCTAAAATGAAGAAAAATCGAAGAGCTCAAGCTCTGAACGAATACAACAGCTTCCAGGCCATTGCGTATGAATCTCTGGAACAGACTTTTCATAGATTTAATAATCTGATAAATCTATGCAAACGATGTGATATTGTTCGATCAAAGGAAGACAATAATGTCTTATTTTTAAAGAGATTAAATCCAGAATGGTCAAATCTCTCCATGTCTTTACAAGCTAATCAAGATCTTGAGCAATGGTCTCTACACGATGTATTTGGAACTCTTCAAGCTCATGAGAAGGAGGTTGTACAAAAGAAAACAACTATAGGTGGACCTCTGGCCTTGATTTCTGAAAAAAAGGGAGCTACCAGAAGAAAAAGTGAAGATAGAAGAGTGAAAAGCAAGGCATCCATGTCAGAAACTGTTCCAGAAGAAGATTCTGATTCTGATGATGAAATAAAGGCATTTGGTGATTCCTTGGCTCTTATTACCAAACAGTTTACAAACCGTTTTGGAAATAGGGCATTTCAAGGAAATAGAAATTGATTTGTTTTCTAAATTGATGGAAACTGAATTTGAAATGAGTATGATGGGAGAATTAACTTTCTTTCTAGGACTTCAGGTTAAACAAAGTACCTATAGTATTTTTATTAATCAATCAAAATATGTCTCTGACTTGTTAAAGAAATTTCATTTTCAGAACTCATCAACTATGAAAACACCTATCTCTCCTAGCATGAAATTAGAAAATCTTCTGGAAGGTGGTGCTAACATGAAGAAAAATCGAAGAGCTCAAGCTCTGATCGAATACAACAGCTTCCAGGCCATTGCGTATGAATCTCTGGAACAGACTTTTCATAGATTTAATAATCTGATAAATCTATGCAAACGATGTGATATTGTTCGATCAAAGGAAGACAATAATGTCTTATTTTTAAAGAGATTAAATCCAGAATGGTCAAATCTCTCCATGTCTTTACAAGCTAATCAAGATCTTGAGCAATGGTCTCTACACGATGTGTTTGGAACTCTTCAAGCTAATGAGAAGGAGGTTGTACAAAAGAAAACAACTATAGGTGGACCTCTGGCCTTGATTTCTAAAAAAAAGGGAGCTACCAGAAGAAAAAGTGAAGATAGAAGAGTGAAAAGCAAGGCATTCATGTCAGAAACTGTTCCAGAAGAAGATTCTGATTCTGATGATGAAATAAAGGCATTTGGTGATTCCTTGGCTCTTATTACCAAACAGTTTACAAACCGTTTTGGAAATAGGGCATTTCAAGGAAATAGAAGTTGATTTGTTTTCTAAATTGATGGAAACTGAATTTGAAATGAGTATGATGGGAGAATTAACTTTCTTTCTAGGACTTCAGGTTAAACAAAGTACCTCTAGTATTTTTATTAATCAAGCAAAATATGTCTCTGACATGTTAAAGAAATTTCATTTTCAGAACTCATCAACTATGAAAACACCTATCTCTCCTAGCATGAAATTAGAAAATCTTCTGGAAGGTGGTGCTAAAATGAAGAAAAATCGAAGAGCTCAAGCTGCGAACGAATACAACAAACTTCCGTGCCATTGCGTATGAATCTCTGGAACGTACTTTTCATAGATTTAATAATCTGATAAATCTATGCAAACGATGTGATATTGTTCGATCAAAGGAAGACAATAATGTCTTATTTTTAAAGAGATTAAATCCAGAATGGTCAAATCTCTCCATGTCTTTACAAGCTAATCAAGATCTTGAGCAATGGTCTCTACACGATGTATTTGGAACTCTTCAAGCTCATGAGAAGGAGGTTGTACAAAAGAAAACAACTTTAGGTGGACCTCTGGCCTTGATTTCTGAAAAAAAGGGAGCTACCAGAAGAAAAAGTGAAGATAGAAGAGTGAAAAGCAAGGCATTCATGTCAGAAACTGTTCCAGAAGAAGATTCGGATTCTGATGATGAAATAAAGGCATTTGGTGATTCCTTGGCTCTTATTACCAAACAGTTTACAAACCGTTTTGGAAATAGGGCATTTCAAGGAAATAGAAGTTGATTTGTTTTCTAAATTGATGGAAACTGAATTTGAAATGAGTATGATGGGAGAATTAACTTTCTTTCTAGGACTTCAGGTTAAACAAAGTACCTCTAGTATTTTTATTAATCAAGCAAAATATGTCTCTGACATGTTAAAGAAATTTCATTTTCAGAACTCATCAACTATGAAAACACCTATCTCTCCTAGCATGAAATTAGAAAATCTTCTGGAAGGTGGTGCTAAAATGAAGAAAAATCGAAGAGCTCAAGCTCTGAACGAATACAACAGCTTCCAGGCCATTGCGTATGAATCTCTGGAACAGACTTTTCATAGATTTAATAATCTGATAAATCTATGCAAACGATGTGATATTGTTCGATCAAAGGAAGACAATAATGTCTTATTTTTAAAGAGATTAAATCCGTAATGGTCAAATCTCGCCATGTCTTTACAAGCTAATCAAGATCTTGAGCAATGGTCTCTACACGATGTATTTGGAACTCTTCAAGCTCATGAGAAGGAGGTTGTACAAAAGAAAACAACTATAGGTGGACCTGCGGCCTTGATTTCGAAAAAAGGGAGCTACCAAGAAAAAGTGAAGATAGAAGAGTGAAAAGCAAGGCATCCATGTTAGAAACTGCATTCCGAGAAGAAGATTCGATTCGATGATGAAATAAAGGCATTTGGTGATTCCTTGGCTCTTATTACCAAACAGTTTACAAACCGTTTTGGAAATAGGGCATTTCAAGGAAATAGAAATTGATTTGTTTTCTAAATTGATGGAAACTGAATTTGAAATGAGTATGATGGGAGAATTAACTTTCTTTCTAGGACTTCAGGTTAAACAAAGTACCTCTAGTATTTTTATTAATCAAGCAAAATATGTCTCTGACTTGTTAAAGAAATTTCATTTTCAGAACTCATCAACTATGAAAACACCTATCTCTCCTAGCATGAAATTAGAAAATCTTCTGGAAGGTGGTGCTAACATGAAGAAAAATCGAAGAGCTCAAGCTCTGATCGAATACAACAGCTTCCAGGCCATTGCGTATGAATCTCTGGAACAGACTTTTCATAGATTTAATAATCTGATAAATCTATGCAAACGATGTGATATTGTTCGATCAAAGGAAGACAATAATGTCTTATTTTTAAAGAGATTAAATCCAGAATGGTCAAATCTCTCCATGTCTTTACAAGCTAATCAAGATCTTGAGCAATGGTCTCTACACGATGTATTTGGAACTCTTCAAGCTCATGAGAAGGAGGTTGTACAAAAGAAAACAACTATAGGTGGACCTCTGGCCTTGATTTCTGAAAAAAAGGGAGCTACCAGAAGAAAAAGTGAAGATAGAAGAGTGAAAAGCAAGGCATTCATGTCAGAAACTGTTCCAGAAGAAGATTCTGATTCTGATGATGAAATAAAGGCATTTGGTGATTCCTTGGCTCTTATTACCAAACAGTTTACAAACCGTTTTGGAAATAGGGCATTTCAAGGAAATAGAAGTTGATTTGTTTTCTAAATTGATGGAAACTGAATTTGAAATGAGTATGATGGGAGAATTAACTTTCTTTCTAGGACTTCAGGTTAAACAAAGTACCTCTAGTATTTTTATTAATCAAGCAAAATATGTCTCTGACATGTTAAAGAAATTTCATTTTCAGAACTCATCAACTATGAAAACACCTATCTCTCCTAGCATGAAATTAGAAAATCTTCTGGAAGGTGGTGCTAAAATGAAGAAAAATCGAAGAGCTCAAGCTCTGAACGAATACAACAGCTTCCAGGCCATTGCGTATGAATCTCTGGAACAGACTTTTCATAGATTTAATAATCTGATAAATCTATGCAAACGATGTGATATTGTTCGATCAAAGGAAGACAATAATGTCTTATTTTTAAAGAGATTAAATCCAGAATGGTCAAATCTCTCCATGTCTTTACAAGCTAATCAAGATCTTGAGCAATGGTCTCTACACGATGTATTTGGAACTCTTCAAGCTCATGAGAAGGAGGTTGTACAAAAGAAAACAACTATAGGTGGACCTCTGGCCTTGATTTCTGAAAAAAAGGGAGCTACCAGAAGAAAAAGTGAAGATAGAAGAGTGAAAAGCAAGGCATCCATGTCAGAAACTGTTCCAGAAGAAGATTCTGATTCTGATGATGAAATAAAGGCATTTGGTGATTCCTTGGCTCTTATTACCAAACAGTTTACAAACCGTTTTGGAAATAGGGCATTTCAAGGAAATAGAAATTGATTTGTTTTCTAAATTGATGGAAACTGAATTTGAAATGAGTATGATGGGAGAATTAACTTTCTTTCTAGGACTTCAGGTTAAACAAAGTACCTCTAGTATTTTTATTAATCAAGCAAAATATGTCTCTGACTTGTTAAAGAAATTTCATTTTCGAACTCATCAACTATGAAAACACCTATCTCTCCTAGCATGAAATTAGAAAATCTTACGGAAGGTGGTGCTAACATGAAGAAAAATCGAAGAGCTCAAGCTCGATCGAATACAACGACTTCCGAGGCCATTGCGTATGAATCTGCGGAACGGACTTTTCATAGATTTAATAATCCGATAAATCTATGCAAACGATGTGATATTGTTCGATCAAAGGAAGACAATAATGTCTTATTTTTAAAGAGATTAAATCCGAATGGTCAAATCTCTCCATGTCTTTACAAGCTAATCAAGATCTTGAGCAATGGTCTCTACACGATGTGTTTGGAACTCTTCAAGCTCATGAGAAGGAGGTTGTACAAAAGAAAACAACTATAGGTGGACCTCTGGCCTTGATTTCTAAAAAAAAGGGAGCTACCAGAAGAAAAAGTGAAGATAGAAGAGTGAAAAGCAAGGCATTCATGTCAGAAACTGTTCCAGAAGAAGATTCTGATTCTGATGATGAAATAAAGGCATTTGGTGATTCCTTGGCTCTTATTACCAAACAGTTTACAAACCGTTTTGGAAATAGGGCATTTCAAGGAAATAGAAGTTGATTTGTTTTCTAAATTGATGGAAACTGAATTTGAAATGAGTATGATGGGAGAATTAACTTTCTTTCTAGGACTTCAGGTTAAACAAAGTACCTCTAGTATTTTTATTAATTAAGCAAAATATGTCTCTGACATGTTAAAGAAATTTCATTTTCAGAACTCATCAACTATGAAAACACCTATCTCTCCTAGCATGAAATTAGAAAATCTTCTGGAAGGTGGTGCTAAAATGAAGAAAAATCGAAGAGCTCAAGCTCTGAACGAATACAACAGCTTCCAGGCCATTGCGTATGAATCTCTGGAACAGACTTTTCATAGATTTAATAATCTGATAAATCTATGCAAACGATGTGATATTGTTCGATCAAAGGAAGACAATAATGTCTTATTTTTAAAGAGATTAAATCCAGAATGGTCAAATCTCTCCATGTCTTTACAAGCTAATCAAGATCTTGAGCAATGGTCTCTACACGATGTATTTGGAACTCTTCAAGCTCATGAGAAGGAGGTTGTACAAAAGAAAACAACTATAGGTGGACCTCTGGCCTTGATTTCTGAAAAAAAGGGAGCTACCAGAAGAAAAAGTGAAGATAGAAGAGTGAAAAGCAAGGCATTCATGTCAGAAACTGTTCCAGAAGAAGATTCTGATTCTGATGATGAAATAAAGGCATTTGGTGATTCCTTGGCTCTTATTACCAAACAGTTTACAAACCGTTTTGGAAATAGGGCATTTCAAGGAAATAGAAATTGATTTGTTTTCTAAATTGATGGAAACTGAATTTGAAATGAGTATGATGGGAGAATTAACTTTCTTTCTAGGACTTCAGGTTAAACAAAGTACCTCTAGTATTTTTATTAATCAAGCAAAATATGTCTCTGACTTGTTAAAGAAATTTCATTTTCAGAACTCATCAACTATGAAAACACCTATCTCTCCTAGCATGAAATTAGAAAATCTTCTGGAAGGTGGTGCTAACATGAAGAAAAATCGAAGAGCTCAAGCTCTGATCGAATACAACAGCTTCCAGGCCATTGCGTATGAATCTCTGGAACAGACTTTTCATAGATTTAATAATACGATAAATCTATGCAAACGATGTGATATTGTTCGATCAAAGGAAGACAATAATGTCTTATTTTTAAAGAGATTAAATCCAGAATGGTCAAATCTCTCCATGTCTTTACAAGCTAATCAAGATCTTGAGCAATGGTCTCTACACGATGTGTTTGGAACTCTTCAAGCTCATGAGAAGGAGGTTGTACAAAAGAAAACAACTATAGGTGGACCTCTGGCCTTGATTTCTAAAAAAAAGGGAGCTACCAGAAGAAAAAGTGAAGATAGAAGAGTGAAAAGCAAGGCATTCATGTCAGAAACTGTTCCAGAAGAAGATTCTGATTCTGATGATGAAATAAAGGCATTTGGTGATTCCTTGGCTCTTATTACCAAACAGTTTACAAACCGTTTTGGAAATAGGGCATTTCAAGGAAATAGAAGTTGATTTGTTTTCTAAATTGATGGAAACTGAATTTGAAATGAGTATGATGGGAGAATTAACTTTCTTTCTAGGACTTCAGGTTAAACAAAGTACCTCTAGTATTTTTATTAATCAAGCAAAATATGTCTACGACATGTTAAAGAAATTTCATTTTCGAACTCATCAACTATGAAAACACCTATCTCTCCTAGCATGAAATTAGAAAATCTTCTGGAAGGTGGTGCTAAAATGAAGAAAAATCGAAGAGCTCAAGCTCTGAACGAATACAACAGCTTCCAGGCCATTGCGTATGAATCTCTGGAACAGACTTTTCATGGATTTAATAATCTGATAAATCTATGCAAACGATGTGATATTGTTCGATCAAAGGAAGACAATAATGTCTTATTTTTAAAGAGATTAAATCCAGAATGGTCAAATCTCTCCATGTCTTTACAAGCTAATCAAGATCTTGAGCAATGGTCTCTACACGATGTATTTGGAACTCTTCAAGCTCATGAGAAGGAGGTTGTACAAAAGAAAACAACTATAGGTGGACCTCTGGCCTTGATTTCTGAAAAAAAGGGAGCTACCAGAAGAAAAAGTGAAGATAGAAGAGTGAAAAGCAAGGCATCCATGTCAGAAACTGTTCCAGAAGAAGATTCGATTACGATGATGAAATAAAGGCATTTGGTGATTCCTTGGCTCTTATTACCAAACAGTTTACAAACCGTTTTGGAAATAGGGCATTTCAAGGAAATAGAAGTTGATTTGTTTTCTAAATTGATGGAAACTGAATTTGAAATGAGTATGATGGGAGAATTAACTTTCTTTCTAGGACTTCAGGTTAAACAAAGTACCTCTAGTATTTTTATTAATCAAGCAAAATATGTCTCTGACATGTTAAAGAAATTTCATTTTCAGAACTCATCAACTATGAAAACACCTATCTCTCCTAGCATGAAATTAGAAAATCTTCTGGAAGGTGGTGCTAACATGAAGAAAAATCGAAGAGCTCAAGCTCTGATCGAATACAACAGCTTCCAGGCCATTGCGTATGAATCTCTGGAACAGACTTTTCATAGATTTAATAATCTGATAAATCTATGCAAACGATGTGATATTCTTCGATCAAAGGAAGACAATAATGTATTATTTTTAAAGAGATTAAATCCAGAATGGTCAAATCTCTCCATGTCTTTACAAGCTAATCAAGATCTTGAGCAATGGTCTCTACACGATGTGTTTGGAACTCTTCAAGCTCATGAGAAGCAGGTTGTACAAAAGAAAACAACTATAGGTGGACCTCTGGCCTTGATTTCTGAAAAAAAGGGAGCTACCAGACGAAAAAGTGAAGATAGAAGAGTGAAAAGCAAGGCATTCATGTCAGAAACTGTTCCAGAAGAAGATTCTGATTCTGATGATGAAATAAAGGCATTTGGTGATTCCTTGGCTCTTATTACCAAACAGTTTACAAACCGTTTTGGAAATAGGGCATTTCAAGGAAATAGAAGTTGATTTGTTTTCTAAATTGATGGAAACTGAATTTGAAATGAGTATGATGGGAGAATTAACTTTCTTTCTAGGACTTCAGGTTAAACAAAGTACCTCTAGTATTTTTATTAATCAAGCAAAATATGTCTCTGACATGTTAAAGAAATTTCATTTTCAGAACTCATCAACTATGAAAACACCTATCTCTCCTAGCATGAAAAGAATTTTTAGATACTTAAAGGGAACTCCTTCATTGGGTCTCTGGTATCCTAAAAATTCTGGGTTTGATTTAATGGCATATACAGATTCTGATCATGCAGGTTGTAAGTTGGACAGAAAAAGTACTTCTGGTAGCTGTCAACTTCTGGATAATCGACTTATCAGCTGGACATCCAAGAAACAAAATTGTGTTTCAACATCTACCGCGGAAGCTGAATATGTTGCTGCTGCTAGCTGTTGTTCTCAAGTTATTTGGATGAAGACCCAACTCAGAGACTACGGTCTGATCTATGATAAGATTCCCATACTCTTTGATTCTGAAAGTGCTATTGCCATTACTGAAAACCCAGTTCAGCATTAAAAAACGAAGCATATTAATGTCAGGTATCACTTTATCAAAGATCACGTAGAGAAGGGCACCATAGAAATGTACTTTGTTTCTACTGATTAACAACTGGCTGATATTTTTACAAAAGCTCTGGATGAGAAGCGTTTTAATTTTTTAATCAGCAAGTTGGGAATGATAAATATGTAAATCTTATTCTTAGCGTTTATCAGAGACCTCTGATCGTTTCTGAATTTCATCCAGAAGCATTCAGAGACCTTTGATCCCCTCTGGTGTAGGTTTTATTTTGTATCTTGCGCTCTTTTTTCCTTTTCATCCAAGTAATACCAGAAAGGAGCCAATTTCTGAAAAGCAAAAGGGGAGTTTATCATTCAAGGGGGAGTTCACCTCTCAAGGGGGAGTTTATCATTCAAGGGGGACTATCATACCTGGAAGATTTCAAAGTTTAACGCTGGTTAGCTGTCTTCTGAATTTTTCATCCACCTAAGTTTCTTCTGAATCTTCTTATTCTGTGTTTCTCTTGCCGTCAAGGTCTCTCAGAATTTTTATGATTCATTTTAAACTTATCTTAGATGTTGATTCAAAGTTGACATGTTTTTCAAAATATTTTTCTATAAATCAAAATATTCTAAATTTTTTTATTGAACATATACATTTTATTAACTCTTGCCGTCAAGGTTATTTAAAATATATATATTCAATTTTAATTTTTCTTATTATTTTCTTTTCATGAAAAATCAAACTTTCATTTGGTTCACAAACATTTTTCTATTTTACCGAATGACTGATTTTAAATATAAATAAACAGATTTATATATTTCAAATTGTTTTTAATCAACTATTTTTTTGATTACTTAACAATTTGTTTTATATTTTTTTATTTACTTACGGGATAATCAACCGATTTTAAGCTGATAACCCTTCAGTTTTTATCTCAAAAATCGTGTCTCAATCATCACTAGCTCACCTTCCTACTTTCCACGTGTCATCCATCGTGTGATCGCATGTATCCACGCCTGCGTGCTTACATCATCCCTCCGGAACCGTTTTTTTTCCTACTTCCAAAACTTAAACCTCTTCGAATTCCAAATAGGTCTCATATAAAATCCCCAAATTTCAGAAACCCATCTTCTTCCTTACCACTGTTACTGCTAAAACTCTCCTACTCACGAACTTGCTCACCAACTTCACCAACTCTCATCACTTGCGTCTCATCTTGCAAATCCAGTTCTTAACAATGACGAAGGTTGTCTCGTCGATTCCACTGCAGATACTGCTCCGTTTGTCAAACTGCCATTGAAAGCAAACAATGTGCAGGTTCTTCTTGATCCTAACACCTACCAGTCCGAATTCAGAATCATGGTTGAATTTCTCCAAAAGCATCCACTAACCCGAGCCCTAACTCTGACAAACCCAAATGTTCCTGAAATTTACGTTCAAGAAGTGTGGCAGTCGATGTATATTCGTGATGACGAAACATTGCTTGGAAACTTTAGCCATCCAGATCAACCTGATAATGCTGTGGAAATACCTATTACCAAGAAAATATTAGCCAGGTATTTTCATTTATCCCCATCACAGGTACAAGTTGATGGTGATTTTGTGCCAAATCCAGCCCTAGAATCTAATCCATCTGTTGAAGCTCTGCTATCCTTCATTCTTTTTCTTGGCTACAATGAACCCCTAACTAAACTATCTGAATTTAAGAGAAAGCAGTTACCCCCAATGTGGAATCTCCTCGTCTCCATCCTGAACAAGAGTCTCACCTGTAAAATTGGGTCTCTCGATCAAGCAAGCAGGAACATTCTGACCATCATGTATGGTATGTATTTTAATCGCCCTTTGGACTACGCAAGCCTCCTTTTCCAAGAAATTAAAGCTGCTGTGCACACTAAGGTAACGCATGAAACCCAAGGAAAACCTCTCCCAGCTTTAATGTTTCCACGATTCTTATCCCTGGTTACCTATCCTGCAATTGGTGCACTCAAGGCCCCATTAGTTCAACCTTTCTGCAAAATTGATTCAATGAGCTCTCATCGACCAACCATCGACCGCAACGGCTATCCCTCTCCAAGAGAGCTTTCCAGGTACATGCTAAACCTAATTCCATCTAGCTCTTCTTATCTCCGATCTTAAAGAAGCTCTATGATTTTCTCAGAACAGAGAATTTCTAACCCAGAGCATTTAGAGCCAGTTTTAGGAAGTGAAGGGTCAAGTGAGGCTGAGGCTGAAAATAATATGAGTGACCATCCGAGTGGTTCTACCCATGCCGACCTCTTGCTAAAAGAAGGTACTGAAGATGTCCATCGAGACACAATTGAGCGAATCTCTCCTACATCCCAAAGGGTAACCTCATTTGCTGAGGTAGAAACTAACATATCTACACTCATTGACCAAGGACGACCCAGTCCAAACCACCTAGATACCATCCGTTCAGAGGATACTTTTCAATCCTCTGAAAGAAGCACTGTCGGGGACACCTCCTCTTCATCATCCTCTCAACAGGATGATGAGGAAAATATAAGAGTTCCATTGCCCCAGAACTCGCCTCTTTCCACACATAATGTCGATGTCTTTGTGACCGACACTGTCTTAGAAAACTCAGAAGATAAGTCCACATCTTCTGATAGTATAGAGGCTGAGGAAATCCCATCAGAGGGGTTAGAGCCACAGGACGCACCACTTACCGGAGTGTTTACACTTCATCAAGGTAAGCACATTGTCTTCAGCACCTCATCCTCTGATGATGAGGACTCTGTTGAGACAATCAGAACAACCGAAGAGGTGCCTGTTAATCACAGCCCTCGAAGACAGGTTGGAAGTCCCTCCACACTCAACGTACAAACAGGTGTGACAGAGGGCCTCCCTGAACGCGAGAGACAAGGGCCTCCATGTGTTGGAGATACACCGGTTACACCTTCTGAGTTTGTCACAAATGCAGTGTTCCAGGCAGCTGATAAGATTCAGAGATCTATGGAAGATCTAAAATTATCCATCTCCAATAATCACTCTCTTCTTCTGAGCATCAAAGCTGAACAAGCAAGTCAAGCTGCTACTCTCCAAGCCCTTCAAACAGTTCTCTCTGATAATTCAGAAGCCCAGAAGAAGTATCTTGATGATTAGTTCAAACTTCTAAATGAAAGGATCAACGCCAATGCTGATGCAATCTTCCATATCCCTGACTCTCTCCCAACTTCAGAAGTTACAATTTCTGTGGCCGAATATAGCTCTCTGGTAGCTGATTTAAACAAGATTATCAAAGTTGTCACTCCTTCTGATGATCCTAATGGCACCACTCTGGTTAAGAAGTCAGACATGGCTACTTTTCAAAAGGCCATGATTGACAGAATAAATAATATATCTTCCAAGTTTGCATCCAAGGCTACGACCTCGAATGTTAATCAGAGGCTCTCTTCCATGGAAACCACTCTTTCTCAACTTAAAACTCTGGTAAGCTCTATCTCTGATACCTTGAATGCCAAGAAAAAGGCAAAGGAAGAACGAGCTTGCAGAAAAGCTGAGCTTAAACGACAAAGGTCTGAGGATCAGGGTCCTGATTCTTAGAAGGGGGAGAAAGAACCAGAAGCCAAGAAAGCCAAATCTACCACAAACGCTTAAAGCTCCAATCCAACTACATCTACTCCTTCTAACAAAAAACAACCACCTTCTTCCAGGAAAACCTCTTCTGCTCCACCTTTATCAACACAAACTTCTCTTATTCCAACTCCGCTAGCTACTCATTCAAGACCTCTTCCAAAAGATCCAGAGATAGCAAACTTTATTCTAGAGGTAGTCGGCAACACAAGAAAAACACCGTACTCTTCATCCACTAAAGCAGAAATAGCCAAAGAAAAGGAAGCTAGAGCCAAAGCTGAGGCATCAAAGGCTAAAGTTGAAGCCTTGAACAAAAGAAGAGAAGAAGAACGAATAGAAGCTGAAATCAGAGCAAAAGCTGAAGCAGAAAAAGCCTCTGCGGAAGCACAGAGAAGGGCTATTCGTTAAGAAGCAGTTCAGAGAATGGGAAATCTTGATCTTCCAAAACTCGAAATTATCAGAAACAGCATGTATGCTCCAAATGATCGAAAGATTTATTTAATGCTGCCCAAATTCTCCAATGCCTATAACGTGAGTGATGCTGTAAAAGACAAATTCATGGCACACAGACAAGCAAGAAAGGATGTCTACACTTCTGTACCTATCAAACGAATCTCTGCCATAAAGCACTCACAATTTGAAGATACAAAGATCTGGTACACGATCTATGAAGTAATAAGAGACGATAATCAAACCAGGTACTTCTGTGATAATGATTTATTATCTGTTCATCCTTCTGATCTCTTGTTTCTGGAAAGCTTTATGAAAGCCCAAATGGCCAGAGGTATTGATAGCCAAGACAAAGTTGCCTATTCAAGAATCATTGAATGCATGAAGTCTTTGTTAAGATACAAGAGGCAAGTCGACTTCCAGATAGGACTAAACTTCAACGTTGATCATCTTGCCATCTCTGCACCAAATGAAGAATTAGAAAACATAAATTCGTTCACAGTTGGTAAATTCTTACGGCAACCAGAAGAAGGGGTCATCTTTAGAAGACCAGACAGAAGAAGTTTTTTCAGAATAAAGGATGCACATCGATACTCCTCAGAAGTTGTATACATTGCAAAATGTTACATATCTACCAGTGCAAATGAACACGATCCATAAGTACTTGAAAAGACAATCAAAAGACTTGATAGCCTATTATCAATCAGAGAGGTCATCAACAAACTTGCAAAGATTGTCTCTGAAGTCGCTCCTTTCTGAACAGACTTCACTCTTCTGGTTTCATACTTAGAGGGAGATTGTTACACATTTGAAAGTATGAACCATAAGATGAAGAATATGACGTGGCACATAGATTCAGCATGTCTACCTTTTGCAACTGATTAGTTTGTTACACGCTCCCATCTCACACGTGTCAGTTTGTAATAGGTTAGGATATTGACTTTTACATTCTGCTACTTGTATAAATAGATCTTTTCTTTAATGTAAAAGTGGTCGATCTAATTGCAAGATTGAAGAACATACTGTGCGTCATTCCAAGTATTTGTAATTGTGATTCAGGTTATATTACAAGTTAATCCATTCCTCAATCTTTGATTGTTCTTATTACTGTTGATTAATCAATATTAATTGCTTTCGCTTATACTCTGCTGTATGAATTTATCGATTGATCTTTGAAGTAGAGAATCTGGAACCAACATATCCGTTGTCTATGTAGTTTACATTTGTATTAGCCATTTTAAAATGAAATGAGAAATAAGTTCGTTTTAAAGATTTAGAGATTAAAAGTATTAAACACTGCTCTGATACCACTTGTTGGTCCCAAAGGAGTCTACAAGAGTTCAAGAATTTAGTAACAGTTTGTAGAAGGGGGGGGGGGGAGGTTCAATACAAATACATGCTTTTTGGGTTTTTAAATGAGTTTGTATTGAATAAACAAATTTACAGTTGCCAGCGGAATAAGAACAAATATTTAAACCTATTCTATTACAACTTAAGAAATCACTAAGTTTGATGCACAAGGAGAGATAAGAAATAGCAGCAGAGGTTCAAGATAAGATATTGCATGCATGAAGATGAAGAAGGGGTCTTCATGTATCTATACCCGTTGTATTTAATGCGAAACAAAATGTATATGCAACGTGTCAAGTTTCTATTTGAAACTTGTCCTTTGTCAAAAATGCAACCATGCTTTTGGCCGTATATGAACAGTAACCAAATTAGATTTGATGGGGACATAAGACACAATCCGTACGTCCTTTTCTAACAAGGCATGGGGTTTTTACATTTGTGCATCGAGGATAAGATCAACTTTAATCTTGCTGAGTAGGCCCCACTTGATCACTGAACAAGAATCTTAAAGGATGAAGTCTTCGGGTATCACTGAGGCTTTGCAAGATCTCACACTTTAGGTAGATGGACATTGCTATCATTGAACCACTTCAAATCGCTAGCTGTTCATCTCTTTCTTCAGCTAAGCGTTCGACTGTTGCTAAATGGTCTTGTGGTGTGAGTGTTGTTTTTCAGATCTTTAGATATAGGACAGTGTTCCTGGTCTTCAGCGATCACTGAGTGTAATCAGTGTATGCTTATCGATGAATATGAACAATATCCTATTCTTGGAATTTTCACTAAGTATATAAGGAATCATATTCCATTATTTGAAAGGAGCTTGGATCAACGGTTACAATCCGATACAAGTAATAAAAAATCTATACGAAGAGAGATAGAAAAACCTTTGGATGACGGTGAATAGTCCAATAGTAGGAGACACTCTATCACATGCACACCCTAAGTCTCTAATCACATTGACCGCAAGAATTTGCCTACTCTTTCTCTATGCAATCGCCAAAACGCACCAAACTTGAATCTCTAATGTGTGTGTTATGGATTATTGACCAAGAACCCTTTTTATTAAAGGGAACCGTAATCTCCAAGAGGGAGGAGAGAAAAGAAGGCTACAACAAGATTAGAGTTTAGGTTAGGGATTAACATCCTTTAAATGGGGCCCAATCTCAACTAACCCTAATTACTTTGAACTTAAGGCCGAATCTCAATTAAGTGCAAGTAAATTGGAACTATAGCTAATTAGTCCCTCTAGTAATTAATTAACACTTATTAAACCCTTTAATTTTATTTCTTGTCTTTTCATTAATAGAACTTTGTGTGCGACCCCATAGGCCCATTCATTTATTAATATTCCTATTTTGTTGTGTCAATCGGCATATCTCCCACAGACTCCCACTTACACCATGTGACAACAACTGAATAGTAACACTTACTTCGACCAGTATCCAACAGTATACCATTACCCTTATGTCAGCGTGAGGTACGTCATCAAAGACTAAATTTATGTATTAAGCAGTCCTATTGGTAAGTGATCAAATATCCTTTTGTTACAAATATCCGTGTGAACGTGAGAAAAGGAACATTGTCAATCTCCGTATAACTCACTATTATGTTTCTACATAAACATTTTTGGTGACCTCAAAAGTCAAGACATATTGCAAGATTGATTTGTCATCAATTTAGTCCGAGTATGCATACATTCATTGACAGCACCAAATCATCAAGGGCCAATTTTTCTCTTTATAGTCACTTCTACTTTAGTCACCTAAAAAATAGTATTCCTACCCTTTCCCCTTTCTACTTTTTTTTCTGCTATTGTCTGGACATGGTATAGTAAGGTTAGAGGCACAACTAGAAGTGTTCGAGTCCAGCTCATGACGACCTAGTCCATTTGGGCCCCTATCTTCGAGACCATTATTTCTTAGAGGCGTTTAATGCAATAACTGAGGATAGAGGGAGTTTCATCTCGGCCCTATAAACTGAAAGACTTGATTCACAACAAACGTCATGCTCTATCAGATAGTTAGACCTACTCCTTAGTTGAACCAACATTCAACTGTTGACGTGTCCTCCACACCCACTTTAATGAGCTTGGTCAACAATGTGTGCTCCTTTTATCGGGGTGTACCAATTTATTTCAAACATATTTCCACCAGTACACAGAATGATGAGAAGCCCGCGTTGATTCCCATGCACTAGAAACAAAGAAGGCATCCATCTTCTATAGTTTCAAAATCTCGACTATATAACAAAATTACTTTCTCTCTTCCATGCCGCTATCGAAGGCCCAACTTAAGACATTGACTTTGGGAGAATAGTACCCGTTGCCTTTTTTGTTGGGTTGGTTGGAGTGCTTTAATTAGACTTGACCGAGTAGACCATGTTGGGATCTTCACCATGAATACGGACAACATTGGAGAAATATCAAGTCATAACAGACTTCGTGTCAGGAATCTCATGTATCTCTACTTGGGGATATTAAATATTACCATCTTAGAATTGCTCGTGACATGATCCATGAAACATCAAGGCATAACAGACTTATGAGTCCTAATAACCTAAGAAACCTCTTAATTCACTGATAATTTTTCTTTCATTTATCATTGAATATGCTTTCTAGTTTTAAACACTTGTAAAAATTGTGCTTTCATATCCTTATAAATGAAACACAATTCAAATAGTGAATAAGGTGAAAAAGATCTCACAGATTAGTACTTAAAATTTTTACAAAAACATTTCTTTGGCTTTACTAATCTCAAAGCAAATTTTCCTATATTTCTTAATCATAATGAAATAGGCGGAGATTGTTGATCCAAACTCCTTCCAGTGATTTGAATATGATTTCTCAATACTTAGTGAAATTCCAAGTTTAAGTTAATGTTCAAATTCGGTGATAGCAAACACTGTTTCTATTCAGTATCACTGAAAGTCAGGAACACTACCTGCACTTAGAAAATCTGAAGAACAACACTCACTCCGAAAGAAACCTTCAGCTATAGTCGAAGACCTAACTAAAGATAGAGATAAACAGCTCGTGATCTGAAGCAGTTCAGTGATAGCAACGTTCATCTAAAAAGAAGCGCGAGATCTTAAGTAACGTCTCAGTGATACCTAAAGGATTCCTCCTTGAAGCCTCAAGTGCCAGCGATCAAAGTGAAGCGTACTCAGCAAGATCAAAGTTGGTCTTATCCTCGATGCACAAATGTCAAACCCCCATACCTTGTCAGAAAGTACGTACAGAGTTATTTTATTGTCTCCCACGTGCTTACTAGCTCTGATCAGGTCACTGTTCATATTCGGCACAAATATGGCTATACTATGAACATAGGACAAGTACCCAATGGATACTTGACACGTGACATGTATCTTCTGAGTTGCATTTAAAAAGGGTAATAAATAGATCAAGACCCCATCTTCATTTTCATGCATGCCTGACCTCTCTACTTGAACCTCTGATCTTGTTTCTTTCTTATCTTGTGCATAAAACTACTTTGTGATTCTAAGGTTGTAATAGAATAGGTTTATTCCTTGTTCTTATTCCGTTTATAACCTGTATATTTGTTTATCGTAGTAAACTAATATAAAACCTTAAAAGGTTGTGATTTTATTCATCCCCCCTTTCTACAAACTGTTTCTATACTTATACATTCTTGTAGACTCCTTTGGGACCAACATCTACTAATCATGATGTCCCCGTTCTCGACAATCTTCGTACGTAGTGAAATTTCTTGAGAATATGTCGTCTGTGCTTATGTGACGTGGTTCTTTAGCTAGGATGACTGCACCCCCTTTGTCACAGAAGATCTCTATAGGATCACGGATGTTGGGATCTACGCCAAGATCCCTGATGAACTTCTTCATACACACGGCCTCTTTTGCGGCCTCGTTGACTGCAATGTACTCAACCTCCATGGTTGAACCTACTATAGTGCTTTGCTTGGAGCTTCTGCAATAGATTGTTCCACTGTTCAACAGAAACACGAATCCCGATTGCGAGCAAGAATCATTTCTATCGGTTTGGAAACTAGCATCAGTGTAACCCCTTACACTGAGTTCCTCCGCACGTCCATAAACCAAGAACATTTCTTTAGTTCGTCTCTAATACTTGAGGATGTTCTTTACTATTGTTCAATCTTCAGTACCACTATTGGCCTAATATCGGCTTGTCATGCTCAAATCATGGCATAGGTCTTGTACATATCATTGCATACATGATCGATCCTATAGCCTATGCATAAGGGATCCGACTATTCATTTCTAGCACTAAGATAGAACTAGGACATTGTGCCTTGCTTAGTGTCAAACCATTTTGCATAGGAATGAACCCCTTCTTGGAATCCTGCATGTTGAATTTCTTCAATACTTTGTCTATGTAGGTACTTTGGCTTAGACCAACAAGACACCTGGATCTATCTCTATAGATCTTGATGTATGTATGCTGCATCTCCCATGTCCTTCATAGAAAAACATTTCCCTAGCCAAGTTTTCACGCTTTGCAAAGTAGGGATATTGTTTCCTATAAGGAGTTGGTCATCTACATACAACACAAGGATGAGAACATGACTCCCACTAGTTATGACATATACGCATGGTTCATCTTTGCTTCTTATGAATCCATATTCTTTGACTTTCTCGTCGAAGCAGATGTTCCAACTGCGAGAAGCTTGCTTAATTCCATAAATGGACTTCTGAAGCTTACACACTCTATCCGGATGGTCAGACTATACAAAACCCTCAGGTTGTGTCATAAATACATCCTCAGATAGTTTACCATTTAGTAAAGTGGTATTTACATCCTTCTGCCATATTTCAGAGTCATGAAATGTTGCTATGGCAATGAGTATCCTGATGGATTTCAACATAGCCACTGGTGAGAAGGTTTCATCATAATCTACACATGAGTTTGTGTGTAGCCCTTTGCCACCAGTCTGGCTTTGTATGTGTGTAATTTTCCATCCATGTCAGTCTTCTTCTCGAAGATCCATTTACACCCCACTGTCTTTTGAGTGCAAGTCCCAGACTTTATTATCATACATGGATTGCATCTCGCTCTCCGTAGCCTCCTTCCATTTAGCGGCCTCGTGGCCCACCATGGCTTCGTGCTAGTGGGTAGGCTCATCAAGATCTACCTATGTATCGTCACCATTAGATATGAGTAAACTATAACTTTATGGTACAGGACGCACTCTATTAGACCTTTGAATAGGTGGTGGCTGGATGTCAGATTCCTCAGTAACTCTTTGTTGAGGCTCAACAACTACAGGTTCTACAACCTGTTGATAAGAACTAGTACCAAAGTTAGATTCCATGTTGGTTGACTCTTGAATTTCTTCAAGATCAATTTGGCTCCCACTGGTCTCTTTGGACACCAGTTCCCTTTCAAGGAAGACTGCCCTTCGAGCAACAAATACTTTATTTTCCGAAGGCTTGTAGAATAAGTATCCGAAAGAATCAATGGGGTATCCAACAAAATAAAACCTTTCTGATCTGGGTTCAAGTTTGTCTTAAGCTTCACGATGTATGTAAGCCTCACAACCCAGATTTTTAAATATACAGTGTAGGAACTTTTCTGCTCCATATTTCACTAGGTGTTTTTGTCACACCCCGCTAAAACAGAAACACAGGGTAAGACAGTTCAAGTTCACAGCAGTAGGAATATAAACACCAACCATACATACATAATTAAAACATCAACGTTTAAAGTTTAAAAGTTTACAATTTGACAACTTTGTCTTAACAAACAAATTACATCGAAATAAATAGATATTTATAAAGTCTTGATTGGTGTTCCACAAAAATAAACTAAGCTTGATCGGTTACCTTCTTATCTTCTTGTAAGCATGTTAAAACAAAGTGTCAACTACAAAGAGTTGGTGAGTTCACAGGTTTTTCATATGCACAAAACATTTTATATGCAAGGTATAGAAATAGCGAAGCAGAAGTTCGCATCAACTTTGATGTTTTAAAATTTCATGAGCAAGAATACAAATTTACCATTACACATGATATATAAATATTGATCCACGATTAAGCCTACTCGACATTCTACGCCCTACGAACAACTTCAGCGGTGGACCTAAAGTCCACATGTGTAGAGCATTCTTAATTGATAAAGTGCACCCCTACTTGAGAGTTAGGTGGGTATGTCAACCAAATAGCGCTATCCACAAATATCATCGGCTCATTTAGAGTTAAATAGTAGTGTACCACGGGGACTTTACATAACTCAACATATCATTTTGTGTAATAAAAAGTTGCTCATCACAATCATTTATATACTTTTCGTTTAATCAATATAAATCAATTCAATTTCCATTAAAACAACATGTTTTACACCATAAACGTATAAACATTTAAAAAGAGGGGCCGTGAATACTCACCTTTGCAAGCTCCGCTACTCAAAAGCACGTTCTGATCCCTACCCAAAGGCCTAACGATTACCTAACAAAGAGAAATGCTCAAAACCATCACTTATGGGTCTAAACCTACTTTGGAAGAATATTCAAAGAGTTATGGTCGTTCAAAGTAGGGTTTTCCTACTGTTGAACTTCCAGTTGCACACATGATTTGTTATGAGCATTTGGGGGTCAAAACTCAATGTTTTTGAGTGAGACCACTTGGATTAGAACCCCAACTCACTAAATAAACTTGTAGAAAGAACATTCATCATATTTGAACAAATTATTTGCAAGAAATGGACGATTTATGCACATGCAATAAATCTGTCAGCACCAAAAATCACCATTTTTACTCAAAATCACATAAAATCATGATTTTTCACCTATTTCTTGAGTTTTATTGTTTGGGTAATTGATTATCACCATTATGTAAACATTTTTATATGTTTTTGGGTGTATAATCTTTCCATAAAACTCAAAATTTACAGAAGTTAGAAGAAAAACACTTAAAATGCATGAAAAAGTGGGTTTTTCCCCAAAAATGTTAATAAAAATGAAGAAGAAGAAGTTTGCACTTACTTGGATGATGAAATGTGTTGAATATCTTCAATAATCTTGCACTATGATGAGTTTTTGATGAAGAAAAGGGCTGGAGTTTTTGGAGAGAAAAGAGAGGGAGAAGAGTGAAGGGATTATGTCCCTCAGTTTCTAGAGAGAGAGAGAGAGAAGAGTTTTTGAAAATTTTAATGTTGCAAATGAGAGAAAAATAAAAAAAACAACATTTATATGTGAAAACAAGGGGGTGGGGGGGCATGCGATGGGCCCCACCCAAAACCCAACAATTTTTTATTAAAATTATATTAAGCCCAAAAATGTGAGATTTGAAGTCCATTTTCTCAATTTTGGCCTTTTTCTCAACATTGTTAGCCCATTTTGGTTAATTTCTAATATAAATAAAAGTTTTTTAATTAAAATATTAAAACTATATATTTTATATAAATTGGGTATAAATTAGAGCATTTGGCACTGTATTGGACGTTTCAGACAGTTACGGGTCGAAACCGGACATTTTAAGCGACTACCGGAAATGCTAGGGATTTTTCGGTCATTCTAAACCAACTAACTCCTATTCTTAAAATTAAAATATATAAACACCAGTAAACTTAATAGAAGCTAACCTGAAAGCTCGAATTTTAACAGTTGTCACAGTTTCCCCTCGTTAGAGAAATTTCGTCCCGAAATTTAAGAACTAGCCTTCTCCGGGGTGTTCGCAAATAAGCTGGGATACTTATGCTTCATCAAATCTTCGCGTTCCTATGTATACTCTCGACCATGTTTCGCATTCCAATGGACTTTAATAATAGGGATTTTGTTGCGCCTTAACCGTTTAACTTTTCAGTCCAATATCTCAACTAGTTCTTCAACGAAGTTTAACCAATCGTTAATCTGAACGTCGTCCATGGGTAACATCAACGTTTCATCTGCTAGGCATTTCCTTAGATTCGACACATGAAATGTGACGTGGCTGGCGCTTAGATTCGGTGGTAACTTCAACTTGTACGCCACTGGTCCGATTCTTTCGAGTATTTCGAATGGACCAATGTATCTGGGACCCAGCTTGCCTCTCTTCCTGAAGCGTACCAGTCCCTTCCATGGCGACACCTTTAAAAGCACTTTATCTCCCACTTGAAACTCCAACGGATTTCTCCGATTATTCGTATAACTCTTCTGACGATCTCTTGCTGTCTTGATTCTTTCTTTGATGGTCGAGATCTTGTCAGTGGTTTCCTGAATAATATCGGGCATTGTCAAATGTCTATCTACGATTTCTATCCAGCTAAGCGGCGATCTACATTTACGTCCATATAAAGCTTCATACGACGCACACTGTATGCTGGTGTGATAGCTGGTGTTGTAGGAGAATTCAACGAGTGGCAGGTGGGTATCCCAACTCCCACCGAAATCTATTGCACATACCCGTAACATATCCTCTAGTGTTTGGATAGTTCTTTCTGACTTTCCATCCGTCTGAGGATGATATGCGGTGCTATAATCCAAACGTGTACCCAGTTCCTTTTGAAGAGATTACCAAAATCGTGACATAAATCGTGTATCCCTATCCGAAATAATGGAAGTAGGCACACCATGACGTGTAACTATCTCGTTGATGTAGATTTGGGCATGCTTTTTCATACTAAAATCTTTGCGAATAGGAATGAAATGAGCCATTTTGTGAGTCGGTCCACTATAACCCATATAGTATCGTGCCCCTTTCCGGTTCTGGGTAGCTTGGTTACGAAATCCATGGCTATTTGTTCCCATTTCCATTGTGGTATTTTAGGTTGTTGAATTAACCAGATGGTTTCTGATGTTCGGCCTTTACCTTAGCACAAGTCAGGCACTTGCTTACGAACACGGCAATATCTTTCTTCATTCCCGGCCACCAATAACACTCCTTCAAATCCTTATACGTTTTATCTGCCCATGGGTGAATCGAATATCTGGATCGATGGGCTTCGTCCAAAATGATTGATCATAGATCACCAACTTTCGGTACCCATACTTTATTCTTAATGTAATGTACCCCATCTGTTTGAATTTCAAATTCCTTCTCCAGGTGCTGCAAGGTTTCATTCTTCAAATTCTCTTCTTTCAAAGCTTCACCTTGTGCTTCAAGTATTTGAGTTTTTAAACTCATCTGGACCATCATTCCCATAGCACGCGCTCTTGTTGGTTTTACTCTTTCCTTTCGGCTTAACGCGTCGGCTACCACATTAGCTTTGCCTGGATGGTACTTTATTTCACAGTCGTAGTCACTAAGTAGTTCAACCCATCTTCTTTGCCTCATGTTTAACATTTTCTGGTCAAGAATATGTTGAAGGCTCTTGTGATCTGTGAATATAGTACACTTAGTACTGTAGAGATAATGTTTCCAAATCTTGAGTGCGAATACCACCGCTCCTAGCTCCAAATCATGAGTAGTGTAATTCTTCTCGTGAATCTTCAATTGTCTTCATGCGTATGCAATAACCTTGTCTTTTTGCATTAACACGCAGCCCATTCCCTGATGTGAAGCATCAAGTAGACTACGAAGTTATCTACTCCTTCGGGTAGAGCCAGAATCGGTGCGTTGCATAACTTGTGTTTGAGTGTCTGAACGGCTTCTTCTTGTTTTTCTCCCCAAATAAACTTTTTATCTTTTTGGGTTAGAGTTGTTAGTGGTTGCGCAATTTCAGAGAAATTCTCGATGAATCGCCTGTAATAACCTGCCAATCCCAGAAACTGGCGGATCTCCGTCAGTGTCTTTGGGGCTTCCCATTTCTTAATGGCTTCAATCTTAGCTGGATCAACTTGGATTCCGTTTTCATTCACCACGTGGCCAAAAAAGTGCACTTCACGAATCCAAAATTCGCATTTAGAGAATTTGGCGTACAACTTTTCGTTTCTGAGCAATTCCAGTATCAACTTCAAATGTTGCTCATGCTCCTTTTTGTCTCGAGAATAAATAAGTATATCGTCTATATACACAATCACGAACTTGTCGAGATACGGTCGACATACTCTATTTATCAAATCCATGAAAACTGCTGGTAGTAACCGTATCGAGTCCTAAAGGCCGTCTTGGGGATATCTTCTTCTCGCACTCTCATTTGATGATATCCAGACCTAAGATCGTTCTTCGAGAAGTACGTTGCACCTTGAAGTTGGTCAAACAAATCATCAATCCGGGGAAGGGGGTATCGGTTCTTAATAGTCAACTTGTTGAGTTCCCTGTAATCAATACACATTCGAAAAGATCCATGTTTCTTCTTAACAAATAAAATTGGGGCTCCCCAAGGTGAAGAGCTAGGTCTGATAAATCCTTTGTCGAGTAATTCCTGAAGTTGTTCCGACAGCTCTTGCATCTTTGATGATGCTAATCGATATGGTGCTTTCGCCACTGGCGCGGCTCCAGGAATTAATTCTATGTTAAACTCCACTTGTCTTGGTGGGGGTATTCCAGGCAATTCGTCCGGGAATACTTCAGGAAAATTCCGAACCATAGGAATATCTTGAATGCGTTTTTCTTCGGCCTTCTTATCCAAGATGTGAGCTAGAGAAGCAATGCAATCCTTTCTCAAATACTTTCGCATCTTCATACACGTCACTAATTTAATACCCCTCCTGGGTTTCTCTCCGTGTATTTCGAGTTTTCCCCCTTCGGGTAATGGAATTCGAACGATCTTTTCGGAGAAATTTATTTCTAAAAAAAGGAACTGCTTAATTGCACAAAAGAAAAAGTCTTTTTTTTACGAGGTATAACTATAAATTCTTATGAAATCGACCATAGATCAATTCCCTTTTTTGGGAGGGTCTTGAATACATCCCTAATTCTGAGCTTCATGTTACTCCTACCAAGAAACATGTCAGGTACAGGGCATCCCGATTGGATTAAATGGGATGACAGTTTCTCATTTCGAATCTGTAAAATCAGAATTTCGATCAAATCACACACCGCAGTATACTAGGTCTTCTAATTCGGCAACAAATTTCGGCTCGGTTTTTGGATAACCAATCCATGCCCACAACTATGTCAAAACTTCCTAGTTTAATCGAGATTAAATCTATACGGAAATCCCTACTAGCCAAGTTTATAGTGCAGTTCATTATTACATCGTTGACCCTACATTCTTGACTGTTGGCATATTCAATTACGTATGATTCTTTCAACTTTTGAGGCCTCAGATTTATCTTTGGTCTAAAATCTAATGACACAAAACTCCTATCTGCTCCAGAATCAAATAGTATAGATGCATCATGATTATTCAGGAGAAACGCACCTGTAACGACATCTGGATTCTACCTTGCTTCTTCAGCTCCAATCTCGAACACTCGACCTTTGGCCGGTCCTCCTTAGTTTCCTTGGTTTGTTGGTTGCGCTTGTCTGGTATCTGGCCTCCAATTCCTTTTTGGACATTTATTCCTGAAGTGATCCGGGCTTCCACATTCATAACACACCCGCTTCTCACCCATTCGACAATCCTTTGCAACATGGCCTTTCCTATTACACTTGAAACAAGTAATGCATCTTCCCTGATTATGATTATTACATTTATCACATTTCGGGTACGACCCTTTTCCTTTCTCCGTTGTCGATGCCTGCATTCCATAATTTCCCGATGTTCTTTGATCCTTACCCGACCTCTTCCCAAACTGTCTTCTTGCAGGTTCATCCACCTTCCTCTTTCTCTATGCCTTGTTGGTTGCAAACGTTCCTATACGAATCGCATTGTTGGTGAATCGTGTTGCTACGTTTACTGCTGCTTGAAGTGTCTTTGGATCAGCTGAAGTAACGTCCCCTCTAATTTCCGGAGACAGACCCCATACATATCGGTCGACTCTATTCTCCTCAGGTGTTACCAGGTGTGGTACCAGTTTGGCCAATTCATGGAAACGGCAGTGTTAGAGTCTATGTCATTTCCCTTCATTTCATGATTCCATAGCTCCGCTTCCTACTTCTGGATTTCGCTCCTCGGCAGTATTCCTCTTTGAGCATCTTTTTGAATTCCTCCCAAGTAAGACTGTTGGCTGCTTCTCGGCCTCGGGTTTGCACTTGGGTGTTCCACCAGGTCAATGCTCGTCCTTGTAGCAGACAGGCGGCAAACTGCACTTTATTTCCTTTAGTGCACTTGCTGATGTGGAGAACGAACTCCAAATTCTCAATCCATGTCAGTAATCCAATAGCTCCTTCAGTTCCATGGAATTCCTTCGGGTTGCAGGTCCTAAAAGCTTTGTATGTGCATTCCCTATCACTACACGCGATCTCGAGGTTTTCTCTCCTTGAAGGCATTGTCTTTAGGCATAGGTTCATATTGAGGTTGGGTCATATAACTATTACTATTTTTGCGCTGAGTCTACTTAACTGAGTTATGTATATAAAACACTCAATTCATAAAATCACATAACTTCAATAACCAGCAAAAGTAATTCCCAAAAGACATCAAGTATCTTAGAGTTCTAAATAGTGGGCTACATGCCCCCAAGATAAGTTTCCTAGTTGAACCAACAAAGTAGTCAAATAGTTCTCTCCTAGGTTGACTAGTCACAAAGCCTGAGGAGTTAGCAGAGTACTTAGTAGGGGTGGATGAGTGAGACTTAGTGAACTGCGATAGTTACACATTTAATAAATGTCAAAAACATTTTGTAATACTTATGTGAACTCTTATAAAATCATACTTTCCAATTTGAATTAAGAAGTTTTCTGATCTAAGCTGACTTTTAGTATAACTAGTCCAAGTCCCTTTTTATTCATACCATATTTAGACATAGGTGATCACGCTTTGCCTAATTATGATATGTTAGAACGACGCCAATTCTAGTTATACTAGTAGTAGGTTTTTAATTTTTTTTTTAAATTCATCTAAGAAAATAATTTGAAACTTTTGGTTATAGTGCATGGTTTTTATAGAAAACCGGTGTTCTCTATAACCTAAGGCTCTGATACCAAGTCTGTCACACCCCGCTAAAGTGGAAACACGGGGTAAGACAGTTCAAGTTCACAGCAGTAGGAATATAAACACCAACCATACATACATAATTAAAACATCAACGTTTAAAGTTTAAAAGTTTACAATTTGACAACTTTGTATTAACAAACAAATTACATAGAAATAAATAGATATATATATATAAAGTCTTGATTGGTGTTCCACAAAAATAAACAAAGCTTGATCGGTTACCTTCTTATCTTCCTGTAAAGCATGTTAAAACAAAGTGTCAACTACAGAGAGTTGGTGAGTTCACAGGTTTTCATATACACAAAACATTTTATATGCAAGGTATAGAAATAGCGAAGCAGATGTCCGCATCAACTTTAATGTTTTAAAATTTCATGAGCAAAAATACAAATTTACCATTACACATGATATATAAATGTTGAGCCACTACTAAGCCTACTCGACATTCTACGCCCCATGAACTACATAGCGGTGGACCTAAAGTCCACATGTGTAGAGCATTCTTAATTGATAAAGTGCACCCATACTTGCCAGTGAGGTGGGTATGTCAATCAAATAGCGCTATCCACAAATATCATCGGCTCATTTAGAGTTAAATAGAAGTTATCTACTTTTCGGTAAATCAATATAAATCAATTCAATTTCCATTAAAACAACATGCTTTACACCCCAAACGTATAAACATTTAAAAAGAGGGGCCGTGAATACTCACCTTTGCAAGCTCCTCTACTCAAAAGCACGATCCGATCCCCACCCAAAGGCCTAACGATTCCCTAACAAAGAGAAATCCTCAAAACCATCACTTATGGGTCTAAAACTACATATGGAGGTGAATAAGTCTTAAGCTTATAAATGTCCACATACATCCAACTTAATTGTCTATAGTCCAATTATACATAATGCACATATGCTCGTTAATATAGTAATTTATACTGTAAGTTGTGTTATAAACCATCAAATGATCAATAATTGTTAAAATCAAGAAATTCCAGAATATCACTTCTGGACAAAAACTTGTAGTACTCAAAATGATCAAAATGTAGAGACTTCCAAAATGATAAAATTTTACATCTTTTTATATATGATGCATTACTGAGTTAAGGTCATTGTGACCAAATTTCATGCATTTTGAACATGTAAAAATGATTCAAATAATTTATGCAATGTAAAGGGTCACAACTGGTATGGCATATTGCACCATGTTAGTAAATCACTCATTTGAGGAGTCATACTTAGTGTTTTCTAGAATTTCCAGTTGTATTGGAATCATAACTCATAAAGAAAACTTTTGAAATAAGAATCACTCATTTTGGATGAGGTATGAATGAGATATGACACTACAAAGTTGCATGCACAATTATGTCATTAGTTGACAGATTGCACACTTAACTTTAATAAATTGGCTAATGCCACAAAACTTCATATTTTTTAATGAAACTGGACTCATATGAATCCTAACTCATAAAAGGAAACTCCAGAAGAAGAACTATGCATTATGAACAAATATTCAAGGAGATATTAGCATACAAAGTAGGGTTTACCTACTGGTGGTTTAACAGATTGCACACCTAAAATATTTTAAGTGTTTGGAGGGTCAAAACTCCATATTTTTAAGTGATTCCACTTGAAAACTGAATATAACTCATAAAAATAACTCTCAAAAGAAAAATAAGCCTTTTTCATTGAGTTTTGAAAGAGATATGGCCATTTGAACATGCATGCACAAATCTGTCATTGGTTGACAATTTGCACACTCATTTTGTTTCAATTAGTTGGAACCTCAAATCACCATATTTTTTAATGAAATTAGTGGCATTTGAAAGGTAACTCCTTAAATTAACTTTCAGAAGCAAAATCAAGTGATTTGGAAGAATATTCAAAGAGTTATGGTCGTTCAAAATAGGGTTTTCCTACTGTTGAACTTCCAGTTGCACACATGATTTGTTATGAGCATTTGGGGGGTCAAAACTCAATGTTTTTTAGTGAGACCACTTGGATTAGAACCCCAACGCACTAAATAAACTTGTAGAAAGATGATTCATGATATTTGAACATATTATTTGCAAGAAATGGACGATTTATGCACATGCAATAAATCTGTCAGCACCAAAAATCACCATTTTTACTCAAAAACACATAAAATCATGATTTTTCACCTATTTCTTGAGTTTTATTGTTTGGGTCATTGATTATCACCATTATGTAAACATTTTTATATGTTTTTGGGTATAGAATCTTTCCATAAAACTCAAAATTTACAGAAGTTAGAAGAAAAACACTTAAAATGCATGAAAAAGTGGGTTTTCCCCAAAAACCAACAATTTTTTTTAAAATTATATTAAGTCCAAAAATGTGAGATTTGAAGTCCATTTTCTCAATTTTGGCCTTTTTCTCAACATAGCCCATTTTTGTTAATTTCTAATAAAAATAAAAGTTTTATAATTAAAATACTAAAACTATATATTTTATATAAAATGGGTATAAATTAGAGCATTTGGCACTGTATAGGACGTTTCAGACAGTTATGGGTCGGAACCGGACATTTTAAGCGACTACCAGAAATGCTAGGGATTTTTCGGCCATTCAAAACATACTAACTCCTATTCTTAAAATTAAACTACATAAACACTAATAAACTTAATAGAAGCTAACCTGAAAGCTCGAATTTTAACAGTTGTCACATTTTGGAAACCTTCTTCGTTGGTACAAGATTTAGGACCCTTGTAACAGTTTTTAAAGCATAGCCCCAAAAAATGATTGGAAGCGTAGTTCGGCTCATCACGGGCCGAACCATATCAACCAACGTTCGGTTTCTCCTCTTAGCTACACCATTATGTTGTGGTGTTCTCAGTGGAGTAAGTTGTGCGATTATTCCACAACCCCTTAGATGATCTTGGAACTCTTGACTAAGATACTCACCACCTCTATCGGATATGAGGATCTTAATTTTCCTGTTCAGTTGATTCTCTACCTCGTGATGGAATTCTATGAACACCTTGAAGGTTTCAGCTTTATGTTTAATCAAGTAAACATATCCATACCTACGAAAGTCATCATTGAAGGTAACAAAGTATCTCTCGTTGTGTCTTCTAACTGATCTGAATGGCCCACATACATCTGTATGTACTATCTCCATTAGATCCTTGCCCCGTTCACAGGTTACTGTAAACAGTGTCTTTGTCATCCTTCCCAGAAGACAAGATTCACATTCATCATTTGATGTATGGTCAAATGATTCCAAATCCCATCTGATTGGAGTTTGACGATGCGTTTCTTGCTCATAACCAAGACGACAGTGCCAGAAATACGACTTATCCAAACCATCTTTGGATTGAGTCGATTCAACATTATAAATTGAACTTCTATTATCTCTTTCACTTACACTGGTTTCATAAATTCCATGACATGGGTTAGCCTTAAAATTAAGCATTCCGTCTGTATAAAGAAAGATGGATCCATTATCAAACCTTAACCCTAACCCAAAATCAAAACCATAATTATATAATGCGTAAAATGGAATGATGATTTAGCCATATCGGTTCAGTAGCAACAATCAAATAAAAACATAGATAATCTAGATGAAAAAGAAACCTCGTAATTTCCTATCATGTCAACAAGAACAATCTGCTTGTTTCCCATGATCAGGTCCAGCTCCCCTTGTCTCAGCTTCCCTAATTGCTTTTTAGTCCATGCACATCAGTACAAATGTGAGTACCACATCCTATGTCCAGTACCCAGGAGTTAGAAGTAGAAGCACTATAGAGTTCAATCATATACATACCTGAAGTTTCTACTCCATTAGCCTTGAGCTTTTTAAGCTCCTCCAAGTTTTTAGGACAATTACGCCTCCAATGTCCTACCTCCTTGCAGTAAAAGCAAACAACATCTTCAGGAGTCTTTGACTGAGTTCTATCATATTGGGCTTTCCCTTTGCTTTTCTTCTTGGGATTAGGGTTGGGCTGAATAGCCTTTCCTTTCCCATTGCCTTTTCGCAGGGGCAATCTTCTTCTTTATACCTCATTCCCTGATGGCCAATACTGTAGCAGCGGGCTTGGAATTTGCCATGTTAGATTTTGTAGTCTTAAGCATGCCATGAAGCTCCATAATACTTTTCTCCAAGTTGTTCATATTGGAGTTCAAAATGAACAGTTCATATGAACTAGTCAGCGAGTTTAGGATGAAATCTATAGCAATCTCCTCACCCATGGGAAAACCCAGTCCCTCAAGTTCATCAATGTACGATTTCATTTCCAGAACATGTACACTAGCGTTGCTTCCCGGTGCCATTTTCCGAAATGCCAGAGCTTTAATTGTGTAGAATCGCTCTTGCCTAGCCCGCTGATGGAACATGTACTTTAGCCGGTTATTCATGTCGTACGCTCCAAGAATTTCCACACTCTTTTGGACTTCTGGAATCATGGTCGCCAACATTAAGCAAGTGACCTCGTTCAATTCGGCCAGACGTTTTTCATAATCATCCCGAACCGCCCAAGTTGCTTTGACAACGGGTGCCTCAGGGAGTGGTTCCTCTATGTCCCTTTCTTTCTTCTCCATCCTGAGAACTATTCTCAGGTTTCTAATCAATCCATACAGTGCAAGCCCGTGAGTTTGTCCTTTTCGAGGAGACCTTTCAAACAGAAGTTTGAAATTGACGAATTCACGTTGTTTGACATCTGTCAAAATAAATATTCTTGTTTAAATAAGGCTAAGTTCCATGTTTCACTCCCAGCGACGATGGATTTACCGCGGATAACAACTAGGTAGGTAATCATTTTACCAATTCAATCTCTATGAAATTCTTAGATCATTGGGGATTCATTGACATCCACTATGTCAATATGGCATGTTTAATCCCTTCCACGCTTATCCTTTCTCGTGACAGGTTCGTTGTGTATCACTGACGCGTTGGCTTTAGACCTTCCCCACGCCGAAAGACTATCAGTTAAAATGCGTGTCTTAAATGGGTAGCATGTGATTTACGTTTAAAAAATGGGTTTTTGTTTTTCTTAGTTAAAACATTTTTAATCGTTTCATTTTAGCAAATTTTGTTTTAACCATTTTAAAACTTTATCGCAAAACTCATTTTATAAAATTGCCAAAATACACTTGTAAGTTTTATTATTTCTTAAAAGTTTTTGTTTTGTTTCAATTTATTTGGAAAAATTATCTAGCATGCAAAAACTAGATAACATACGGTAATAATAAACACAACCACATGCAAGTAACGATAACAATTGCCTCAAACCTATGCGTTTTTCCCGTGAGCCACCACGAGTAAAACATTTTCTTACTAAGGGACTAACAACCATAAAAAAACCAAGATTGTGATGTCGGCTCCCAGTGAAATCGCCATTTCTTCAATGCTCGAGTGGGTTTACACCAAGACTTCAGTCTTCATGAATCTTGTTTGTTTCCTCGGTCTTCCTTTACATTTGAAAAAAAAATCCTATTTTATTCTATACTATTATAGAAATACATAGAAAAAGAAAGGAAACGACTCGCAGGTCACACAAAAGTTACCGCCATAATCAAAACAACAAACACATCGCAATCACATAGGTCTAATAGAGGCAAACTTCAACCGGATCCATACAAACACAAATTTGTACAACTAAGCAATGGAGTGCCAAATCCACACAAGGTCAACACTTTGATAAAGGTTGATTATAACATTCAATTTTGGTACTTTCAAAGTCAATCTTTGCTTGTTGAAACACAAGCACACTTATATTTATGTGAGTATGGTTCTCATGCCAAAATCATCCAAACAAATCTACAAGTGATACAAAGGTTCGGGAAAACACGAAAAAAAAGACTTCAACAATTGAAAAGGTAATCGTTTTCACGATTTTCCTTGAAATTTCGAAAACCTAGTTTTTCACAAAACCCTAGAATTCGAAATCTTTTAGTTTTAAATATTCTAATTTTTAAAACATAACCTTTCCCAAAAGGGAAACTTTAATTTATCAAAACATTTAACTTTAAGGTTTAAAACCCTGCAACCACAAGGCTTGTGGTGTACTAGTTTAGGCTTGTCGGGGATGTGACTAGATAATCCATCTACCCCAGGTTCAAATCCAGGCATCTGCAACTTGTGACGACTAGGGATTTATCTTATGGCTGCATGTTTCGCAGTCATTAAGTGTCAAGGGTAGTCTAGGCAAAAATGCCTAGGATACCATTTCAAAATAAAAAATGGTTTAAACCCCTAGACTTCCAAAAAATGAAACTTTATGTTTTGAAAAACTCCAATTTAATGTTTAAAACTCTAAATCTCAAAACTTTGAGATATATGTAAAAAGAACACTTAAATCGATAACTAAGGTTTAAAAAAAACTTAATTTCAAAGTTAAAACCTTTTGTGTAGAAATATTCAAAACCATTAGAAAAACCTTAGAACCTTATGTTTTATATTTTCAGTTTTTCCGTTTGAATGTACAACAACACAACCAAAACAACTCATAAAAACGATTTCACATGTACTTGTATATTGTAACCGTGGCTTTGATACCATAGTTGGGTTGTGATATATTTTCATAACCAAAAAAATTAATAAAAAACAAATACGAGATCACAACCTTCCAGAGATCTTGTTACAATTCGATACAAGTAACAAAAAAACTACATAAAGAGAGATTGAAAAACCTTTGGATGACAGTGAAGAATCCAATAGTAGGAGACTCTCTATCACGTGGACACCCCAAAGCTCTAATCACGTAGACTGCAAGAAATCGCCTTCTCTTTCTCTATGCAATCGCCAAAACGCACCACACTTGAACTCTAATGTGTGTGTTATGAATTATTGACCAAGAACCCTTTTTATTAAAGGGAGCCATTGATCTCCAAGAGAGAGGTGAGAAAAGGAGGCTACAACTAGATTAGGATTTAGGTTAGCGATTAGCATCCTTTAAAGAGGGCTCAATCTTAACTAACCTAATTACTTTAAACTAAAGGCCCAATCTCAATTAAGCCCAAGTAAGTTGGAACTAATAACAGATTACTCCCTCTAGTAATGAATTAACATTTTAATTAATTGCTTATTAAACCCTTTCATTTTATTTCTTGCCTTTTCATTTATAGAACTTTGTGTGCGACTCAATAGCCCCATGCATTTATTAATATTATTATTTTGTTGTGTCAATGGGCATACAACAAAAATGGCTACCATCATCTTTAACTACTAGAATATTATCTTTTTTCAATCTTTTATTTAAATTTCTTTCTTCTTTTGAGATCACTTTTACAAGATTTTCAAGAACAAAAAGTAAAAATCAAACCTAGGAGAGCCATTACAAAAGCACTCGCTTTGATAAGTTTTTGGTGTTTTCGGATCCAAAGATACAGCCCACAGATGAGGGGGTATTACCATTGCTCTTCATCTTTCTTCACTTAGTTCCAACCATCATCAATGTCAACACAAATCCAACAAACGGTTTGTTTTTATTACCCAACTTAACTTTGGTTTTCTTTATTTGCTTCTACCTTCATCCATTTTTCATGTTGATCCAAACTCCTTTCAGTGATTTGATTATGATTCCGTTTTATACTTAGTGAAAATTCCATGGATAAGTCACTGTTCATGTTCAGCGATAGCATACACTGATAGCCACTCAGCGATCGTTGAAGATCAGGAACATTGACTTTCTCGCTGAAGATATGAAGAACAATACTCACACCACAAGACCATTCAATGACAGTCGATAGAGATGAACAGCTGGTGATCTGGAGCGGTTCACTGATAGCAAAGCTCATCTAAATTAGAAGTGTGAAATCTTGCAAAGCCTCAGTGATACCTTAGCGATTTCATCTTTGAAGTCTCTGGTTCAGCGATCAAGTGAAGTCTTCAGCAAGATTATTGTTGATCTTATCCTCGATGCACAAATGTCAAAACCTCAATACCTTGTCAGAAAAGGACGTACGGATTGTCTGTTATATCCCCATCAAATCTGATTTAGTACTGTTCATAGATGGCTAAAAGTATGGCCATCCTATTAACCAAAGGACAAACATTCTTCACATGTTTGACACGTGGCATATACCTTTTTGCTTTGCATTAAATGCAAACGGGTATAAATATATGGGAAATCCTCTTCCATCTTTATGCATGCTACCTTCTTTCTCAAAACCTCCACTGCTATTTCATTCTTTCCTTGTGCATTAACTTAGTGTTTTCTTAAGTTATAACAGAATAGGTTTGAAACTTGTTCTTATTACGCTTGTAACTGTATATTTGTTTATTTAGTATAAACTCATTTAACAAGCCAAAAAGACGTGTGTTTGTAATCAAACCCCCCTACAAAGTGTTCTATATCTTTGAACTCTTGTAGACCCCTTTGGGACCAACAAGAGGTATCAGAGCAGTGATTTTTACTTACTAATCTTTAAAACAACGTTTTATCAAGTTATTTTAAAATGGCTAACACAAACACCTACTACATATATAATGGATCTTTAGCTAAACCTCCGAGATTTAGCTGTGATAATTTCCCTCTATGGAAAGAAAGAATGACTCTATTCCTAGAAGGGTCAGATCCTAAGATCCCCTATTATCTAGAAAATGGATCCTTTGTTCCTACAGTCCTAGCTCCTGCAGTACCTGCCACTGCTATCTCTCCAGCTATTCCTGAGAGACGAATTGTCAGAACTCCAAATCAATTGAGTGATGAAGACAAAAGAGAACTAGCTTTTGATGCAAAAGCTAGATCTATAATTTCCATGTCTCTCCCCGATGAAGTTTATCACTCTGTGATGAAAATGAAAACATCAAAAATCATGTGGAATACTCTTTGTTTCAATATGAAGGAACTGATGAAGTTCAGATTACTTGTAGCATCAATCTGGTGAGACAATATGAAAGCTTTATTTTTTTGAAAAATGAAACACTCTTGCAAATTCACCAAAGATTTAATTATCTCTTAATTGACATGAAAATTGTTAATAGAGAATACTCTAATGCTGAAATACTAACAAAATTAATGGAGGCACTACCTGAACAATGGGAAGTGTATACTACATGTCTTAAACTGTCAAAGAATATCGAAACTCTGTCTCTAAGTGCTTTATATGGAATGTTGCTCAATCATGAGCAATCTCAATCCTTAAAAATAATCCTCATAAAGGACATCAAAAGTGCCAAAAGTACTTCTTTGGCACTTGTGACCTTAGAGGCAAAACCTTCTAAATGTATTTCTTCTTCCATCACCTCTATCACTCAGTTAGATCAAGATGACTTAGAAGAACTTACTGATGCTGACATCTCTAAATTTGATGACTCTCTAGCCCTTCTCACTAACAATTTCAGGAGATTCACTAGAAAGGGTATGTTTAGAAAAACACCGGCTATCATTGACTCGGATAATTCGAAGACTCTTCCTGCTGAAAAGGCTTTAGCAATCTGTTATAATTGTCAGCGTAAGGGTCACTTTGCAAGTGAGTGTAGATCCAAGAAAGTCGCTGCACCAAGAACCTCTCAGATCTCTGATAAATCTAAAAAGGGAAAATATTGTAAGTTAAAAGAAAAATATCAGAATCTGAGAAATAACCAGCGAAAAGGAAAAGGCCTTGTCGCTGAAGAGGCAGATTGGGATCAAGAAGACGATTGGGCAAATTCCACTAATGAATCTGAAGAAGCTGAAGAGGCATAGGACACATCTTCTTCAGAGTCTCCATCAACATAGGTATTCATTCCATCTAACTCCTCTATACCTGAAAATGATAGCTTGTCGGCTCTCGATTCTATGACTATTGAATTTTACAATGCTCTAAATGGCAAGATTAAAGCTGAACAAATTAACGTTGATCTATCTGAACAACTAAAGAATTGCCATCAGAAAACCAAAGAACTTACTAAGATCAAAGATGATCTTAAGGACCAAATCTTTGTAAATCAGACCATAAGTATTGAAAGACAACAAGCTATCACTGAGTGCGAAAAGGCCATCACTGATCTTAAGGCTGAGCAAGCCACCATTGAAGGATGGTGTAAATCCTCTGATAAGATAAATGAAATCATAAATGCTCAGATCCCTGCCAAGGTCAAGAGTGGTCTTGGATACTCTTATGACCAAGAAGAAACTGACACTGACCGTTCCATGCTAAAATTTGGATTGTTTGTTTCTTCTGTCCCGGACCTCTCGTCTCGAATGCTTCAAACTTAGAGACAAGACCTTCTGAACCAATTCCCAAAGATTCAGGGAAAGTGACTAAAGACAAGTTCATTAATCAAGTTCTCAAGAACAAGAACAAGAAACTCCTTTCGCTGAAGAAAATTTATTCTTTCCCTTCAGCAAGTCAACCATCTAAATCCAAGAAGAAGATCCCTGGTTTCTCTCAGAGACCAAATCCTCGACTTAAGATTGACTTGACTTCATCTAAGCCTGAGAAACCAGTAGTTCCTCCCAGGTCTATGGAAAAAGGAATTCTTGGACCCTATCCTGAAGATATGACTTCCACTCAGCATGCTTCTATTTCAAGACCTATTTTCAAATATAGGAAGTGTTATCACTGTGGTGAGACTACCCACGTTGCTAGAAAATGTCCAAATGCCACTAAAGCTGAAAAATTATCCCATGGAAAGAAAATAGCCCAACTGCGAAATCAGCGAAGGGTAAAACTGTCAAAGTTGGTAAAACAACTAAGTCAAAACAAACCACAAAGGATAAAGTTTCAGCTAGTACCTCCTCTAGTTCTCCTATTATTTCTCCTAACAATGCAGGACCCATGGTAGTATGGGTACCTATGAAAAACTGATCCTCTTATGTTTGCAGAGTGTTAAAGGTATCTTGTATCTAGATAGCGGATGCTCAAGGCACATGACAGGCAGAAAATATCTGCTCACTAAATATAAGGAGGACAATGGTCCATCAGTGACCTTCGGTGGAAATGGCAAAGGATACATCAGAGGTTATTGTATTCTATATAATGGAGCAACTTCCTTCTCTCGAGTTGCATATGTTGAAGGACTAAAGCACAATTTATTGAGCCTTAGTCACACGTTAAAAGAGATAAAGTTTGGAAGCTTGTTCCCAAACCCTCTGACAAAACCGTTATAGGCACCAAATGGGTGTTTCGTAACAAGTTAGACGAAAACGGCATTGTAACCCGCAACAAGGCTCGACTTGTTGCTCAGGGTTACAGACAAGAGGAAGGGATAGATTATGATGAAACTTTTGATCCTGTAGCAAGTTTGGAAGCGATCAGATTGTTCCTAGCCTTCGTTGCCCACAAAAATTTCAATGTCTATAAGATGGACGTTAGGAGTGCCTTCCTGAACGACAAGTCGAAGGAAGAAGTCTATGATGAACAACCTCCTGGCTTCGCAGATGAAAGACGTCCAAAATACGTTTATAAACTAGATAAGGCACTCTCTCTAAATATCTTCTCGTTGAAAATTTTGTTCTGGTAAGATTGATCAAACCCTTTTTCTTAGAAAACGTAAGGGACATATTATTCTTGCTCAGATATATGTAGATACATTATCTTTGGTACCACGAATCCTAAAATTTGCACTTGTTTTGCCAAGCGTATGAAAAAGGAAATTAAAAAGAATATGATGGGTGAATTAACATATTTTCTTGGTCTTCAAGTAAAACAATCAGAAAAAGGCATCTTCATTTGTCAAGGTAAATATGTTAAAGATATGCTGAAGAAATTTGATTTAACTCAGAGTTCTTCAATGAAAACTCCTATGGTCCCTCCTCCTGATAATAATCCTATCAATGTCACTGCATATAGAGGAATGATAGGATCCTTACTTTATCTAACTGCTAGTAGGCCTGATATCATGTATGCCACCTGTTTATGTGCCAGATACTAATTCGAACCAAAAGAATCCATCTTATCGCTGTAAAGCGAATCTTCAGGTATCTGAAAGGGACTCCTAATCTTGGTCTCTGTTATCCCAGAGACTCAAGGTTCGATCTAACGGGTTATCCAAATAGTGATTTTGCAGGGTGCAAAATTGATAGGAAAAGCAACACTAGTGGGTTTCAGCTCATTGGTGGAAAGTTGATCAACTGGATTAGTAAAAAACAAAATTCAGTGTCCACATCAACCGCGAAGATGAATATGTTGCAGCAGGAAGTTGCTGTGCTCAAATTCTTTGGATGAGAAATCAGCTCGCTGATTATGATATTCAGCTATAAAAAATTCCTATATATTGTGACAACACTTGTGCTATTGCAATTGCAAACAACCCTGTACTTTACTCTAAGACCAAACATATCGAAATCAGATATCATTTTATCAGAGATCATGTTATGAATGTTGAAATTGAACTTCATTTTATTCCCCCTGAATTCCTGCTCGCTGATCTTTTTACAATACCTCTTGAAGAATCAAGATTTAATATGTTAATCGGCGAACTAGGAATATTTAACATGGAAGAATAACTTCCTCAGTTTTACACCTTTAGTGATTATTAAAATAAATTTCAAACTCTCTAGTTATTTGTTGAATTCTAAAAAGATATCACTCAGGTATGCCCTCGAATCTCTTACCTCTCTGAATGTCTTCCTATTTAGAGAATGAATCTCAAAAAGAAAACCCGTCACTAAGAATATGTTTGTTCTTTATGATATAAGGAATTTAAAGATAATGATTAAAATTACTTTAATGATAATCATTTTATTTTTCAAAAAGGACACGTTAGGACTTTTTCTGCCACACGACGGCCTCAACGTCTCCTATCCAATCAAACCCTAGGGATGTGTAGTAGGTCATTATTACCTTTTCTCAAAAAGCTAAAACGTCGTTTGGTCCACCATCTCATCCCTTCCTATATAAAGTGAAATCTATTCATTTTACTCTTTAAGCGCTCAAATTTTACAAAAAGCAAGAAAAGCTCTCAAATCTTCAAAGTTTCTCAAGAACACTAAGAACACGTACTTGTGGGTTTTTCTCTAGTCCTTTACTCTCAAGGTTTCATCTAACCCTTTTCTTTTCTAAAAACAACTATTCTGGATTAAAACCCAAAACTCATGCCTATTCTAAGCAGTTTTCTGCTTAGAACAGAAGACCTTTTTGGCCAGTTTAATTCAAAATTTTCTTCTAAAATTCTAATACTTGTTTTTGGCATATTTTCATTACCAAAATCACGAAGATGTGGTCTGCTTGTTTTTTTTATACTTTTTAAAAAATTCAGCCAAATAACAAGTATTTTAACTTTGTTCATCAAAACACTTGTTTACTTTACATTCTTTATTTGGTATCCTTTGTATTAACCCATGATTTTTCTATTTGGTGTGCCCATTTTTGAAACAGAAATGGCAAATCCAAGCAACGTCTCTGTATCTAAAACTTAAGTCATCCCGGTCACAACTTTTATTGTTGCACCGAAAGCCAAAGTTCCCCCTGAACAAGCTCAGGTAAAACCAAAAAAACATGTTGATCTAACTGACATCCCTACTGAACGTGCTTACTTGAGAGATGGTGCTCTCTTTATCAAGCAATGCCCACTGAAGTATGCTTTCATCCACGCCCCTGTTGGGGTCACTGCACACCTTCAGCAATTCTGGCATCCCGTTCACTGCACTACTCTCACCACTAATAAGGGTAGGAAACTCAATGCAATTAAGTTCACCCCTGCTCTTGGAACTATGGCTATCACCTCTGGCGTGATAAGGAATGCTCTCAGACTTCCAACTAAGGAGAAAAATGAGCGATGGCCTGATCCTCCAACCACTTAATAAATTAAGGCATTTCTGGACGCCACTGGCTACTTGTGGCCAGTTGATAAGGAAACGAAGCAGATCACCAAGTCCATCATAAAGGGGGAAAATAAGCGAATGCCAGCGAGATGGAAATACATATGGACACACGTTATTCAGGGTTTAAGCTCCTAGTTCGACTCGCAGGATCAGGCTAGCAAGCCTTCCCAAGAGATGGCGATCACTCTCTGCACTGGCGGAAAGCTTAACTTCACTAAATATATATTCAACGAAATATTCAACATGGTCAAGGCCCAGAAGAGGGACAAAGCTACCGTTTTTCCCAGATTTGTTGTTATTCTATTATAAACTATCTATGAGGGATACCCCTCTGTGGGAAATCAATCCTTCTCTCAGATTGGGAAGAAGGCCCTCGAAATGATGAGAAAGATGGAGATGCACCTTATCCTTCATACATGATACAGATCATTCAGGGTGCTGCTGCTAAATCTTCCATTCCTACCTCTCAGATAGATGTTATGCCCACGTCACTGAAAATCCCATCAGTGACTAACCAAGGCATCTCCTACCCCAGCAAGCGAAAGTAGCCACTCAGTCAAGCACTCTATTTGATTTTGTAATACCTAAATTTTTGTATCTTTTAATCCTCTTCTAAATAAAAACATTTTAGAGCCACCAGACGTGAAGTGCGACCTAAAGGGGTGACCTGGACAAGGCCATGGTGGCGGTGCCTTCATCGCAATAAGTGTACCGCAGGTGGGGAAGGAGAAGTGCGACCAGGGAACTGCGATTTAGCCAATGCCATCATCGCACCCCTTCATCGCAATTCTTGTATTGTGTCTTGATCAGGGAAGGTCCGACCAAGGTAAGTGCAACCTGACCAAGCCATCATCGCACCCCTTAGCCGCAATTTGTATACCTTAGCTCGTCCCTGGGAAGTGTGACCAGGGACTGCGACCTGACCAAGTTCCCGCCTCGCACATTTTGCGTCGCAGTTCGGGTCTAAGGTATAAAAGGAAGTGTTGGCTGATGTTTCATTAATTACAAATATCAGATTTATTTCTCTTGCATTTATTCCGAGAGAGAAACCCTAAGGGGCGATTTCAGAAGCATTTATTGCTCCTACAAGAAGGAAAGTTCATCTTTGAAGCTCGAGATTAAAGCATCAAGTTTTAGGGTTCAAACCTTAGGTGTTCTTCATCCTTTTCTCTAGTGTTCAGGTGGTGTGAGAAGTTTCTAGGGTTTTCCTCAAACCCTAGTATTGTGAGTTCATTCTTACCTTCCAAAACTTTATACATGTTAAAATGATGTGTCATTTAGGGTTTCTAATTAAAATGATGAAATGAGTACAAGGAACGATTTGTAAACGTTCTTATGAAGTTATTTTCAAGAAAAATGATGTATCAAGCTAAATGTTATTTTGACCTAAGTTTTGGAAGGGAGTTTTGGAAACAAGGAAACGTCTTATACAAAGGTTTTGTATTGAGAAATGATTCGTACTTTGGAAGTGAACATATTAAGAAGTAAGACTAGTTTAGATGGATCCATAGGAACAATAGTCAGATGTATTTGAGGATGGAGCAAGTGATCGATCCCAGTTTGGGTTGAGCTTGTTCGAAAGATTGAGCAAGTGATAAATCCTGGTTAGGGTCGAGCTTGTTTAGAAGAGTGAAAGTAATACACCCTAGCTTGGGGTTGGACTTATCACTAGAATAGCCAAACATTGATATTTGGTCATGCTTAATTTCACCAACTAAAGATCCCGGTTTGGGTTGATTTTGGTGCGATGACGGGTCGCTCCCGTATGTTTTTCCCTCAAGAAGAAAGAAGGCGTGTCTTTCAGGTGTAAATCTCGGAAGAAAGAAAAAGGATGTATAGGAAAGCTTTTTGGTTAAATTTTTATTTACCGCTCTCGACGATTTACTGGCTTTTCGTATTTGAATTGTTTGTTCTCACTAGGTTCTAATCCTGACACTTTTTCTTAAAACGACATATATATCAGGTGATCGTGCTAGTGGGGCTTTAAGGGATTGAGTGGAGCTAGATGCCGATAGAGGAATCCTTTTTGGAGTACACCGTCGTGTGTACAGTTAGAGTTACACGGAAGTATATTTTGAGGATTTAGAGACACCTGAATTTAATCAGTAATAACTGTATAGATTAGTAGGTTGTCATATAATATCCAATTGAAGTTGTAAACTCTTTTACTTCTCCCCATTTTATGGGTGATGTCAATTTATGAAGTTATATTCCGCATCTTATTCGGTTTAAATTAACTCCCAATTTTATGGGTGTTACAAGTTGGTATCAGAGCTCTAATTATAGTGAACTAGGTATGAACTTAAGATGCCTAGACTTAAGATGAGATTTTAAGTATTGAATTGTGAGAATGGGAAGACACTCTTGAGATAGAAGAGCTTTAGAGTCGAAGAAAATGCGCTAATCATGAAATGTGACTATGGTAGTAGGAATTCTTATGTGTATGATATATCCAAGATATCATGTAGCTGATGCTATGTTGGGTAGATTGTTATATGAGTATGCTTATGTTACTATTGTTGCGACGAATGGTGAATGTGTTGTACATATCTATGTTAGCTATGTCTTACTCTTATTCTATCATCTTGACAGACTAAGATGGTGAATACTCGGACTAGATCACAAGCTGAAGCTGACGACACAAATCGTAGCACGACGGATATCACTCAACCACCTCTGATCCCGGCTATTCCAGTCGTACCTATCCACAGTTTGAGTACTATTCTGCCACTTAACCTCAACACGGGAGGTCCTCTAATGGTAGAGGCCGACTCCCAAGATGAACTGCGAGTACGTTTGTTGCAAGCTGTAAATTACTTGCTAACTCAACAAAATGAGACACTTCTCAAAATGTTCGAGGAACGAGAAGCTAGTAACTGAAGACACGAGGTCACTGCCGAGAACATCATTGTAGGTTCCGCGGGAAATGGAATGGGGCATGCTACGGAAGAGACGCCCGTGATGGAAAAGAAAAAGATTGAAGACGTTCGAGTCGTTAGTGAGTTTCCCGATGTGTTTCTGGAGGATTTATCTGGATTGCCTCCCGATAGACAAGTAAAGTTTCGAATAGATCTCATATCGGGGCCGCTTCGATTGCTAGGGCGCCCTACCAGTTGGCACCATCCGACATGCAAGAAACGATGACGCAACTACAAGACCTTCTAGAGAAAGGTTTCGTGAGGCCAAGCTCGTCGCCTTGGGGAGCTCCGGTCCTGTTTGTGAAGAAGAAAGACGGCACGATGAGAATGCATATCGATTATAGGGTATTTGTGAAGAACAAGTACCCGCTCCCAAAAATTGATGATCTCTTTGATCAACTACAAGGAGTAGGATGCTTTTCAAAGATCGATTTACGTTCGGGTTACCATCAAGTGATGGTGAAGGAAAATGATGTGGCAAAAACGGCGTTTAGGACGCGGTACGGTCATTATGAGTTCTTAGTGATGTCGTTTGGGTTGACAAACCCACCGACGGTGTTTATGGACTTGATGAATTGTGTGTGTCGACCTTTTCTAGATCAATCGCAAGAGTATTTATTGATGACATCCTCGTCTACTCTAAAACCGAATTAGACCACGAGCAACACCTTCGGGAAGTTCTCGAAGTGTTAAGGAAGGAGAAGTTATACGCCAAATTCTCTAAGTGTGATTTCTGGTTGAAGGAAATACAATTTTTGGGCCATGTTGTCACTCATGACGGGGTGAAGGTGGATCCATCCAAGATAGAATTAATGATGAATTGGGAACTGCCTAAGAGTCCGTCCGAGATCCGAAGTTTCTTAGGATTGGCGGGATATTATCGAAGATTTATACAAGATTTCTCAAAGGTTGCATCTTCTCTAACGGCATTAACGAAGAAGAATGTGAAGTTCAAATGGACCAACAAACAAGAAGAGGCTTTCCGGACGCTTCAAAAGAAATTGTGTGAAGCACCGATTCTCTCTTTGCAAGAAGAATCTGAAGATTTTGTGGTTTATAGCGATGCATCACAGATGGGGTTGGGATGTGTGCTAATGCAAAGGGGCAAGGTGATTGCTTATGCATCAAGACAATCAAGGAACACGAGAAGAATTACCCAACCCATGATTTATAACTAGCGGCGGTGGTCTTCGCTTTGAAGTTCTGGCGACATTACCTTTATGGTACGAAGTGTACAATCTACACCGATCACAAGAGTTTGAAGCATATTTTCGATCAGAAGGAGCTAAACATGAGGCAACGACGTTGGCTAGAGTTGCTTAAGGATTATGATTGTGAGTTGCTATACCACCTAGGAAAGGCAAATGTAGTAGCGGATGCTCTGAGTAGGAAGGATTATGGTAGCGGAACGCGGGCCGTACTCACGAGGATCGACATAGTGTCGAGTTTGATCGGCCAGATCAAAACCTCCCAAGCAGAGGCATTACTCGAGGGAAATTTGAAGAGTGAAGTTATGGTAAAGCAACACTTGTTGTTAACGGAAGATGGTCGTGGTCTGAAACTATTCCGAGGACGTATTTGGGTGCCCAAGATTGGAGGCAACCTATAGCTACTATTGGAAGAAGCGCACAAATCTAAGTACTCCATACATCCGGGTAGCACCAAGATGTATAGAGATTTGAAGTTAACTTATTGGTGGCCTATCATGAAGTTAGATGTGGCTAGATATGTAGAGAGATACGTTACTTGTTTGGAAGTCAAGGCGGAACATCAACGGCCATATGGAAGTCTTCAATTGTTGGAGAACCCGGAATGGAAATGGGAGCACCTTACTATGGATTTCGTGACAAAACTGCCAAAGACCCTGAAGGGTCATGAAACTATATGGGTAGTGGTGGATAGATTGATGAAGAGTGCTCACTTCTTGGCAATGCGAGAAGTCGGTCCAGTTGACAAGCTGGCTAAATTATATGTGGACGAGATCGTTGCAAGGCATGGTGTACCTTTGACTATCGTGCCGGATCGTGACAATCGATCCACCTCTCATTTTTGGGAAGGTTTACAAATGGGGTTAGGCACCAAGATAAACTTAAGTACGGCATTCCACCCTCAAATAGACGGCCAGAGTGAAAGAACCATTCAGACTCTTGAACACATGCTTAGGTCGTGTGTTATCGATTTCGGTGGAAATTGGGATACGCACCTATCACTAGTAGAGTTTGCCTACAACAACAGTTACCATTCTAGTATTGGAATGGCGCCTTTCAAGAACCTTTATGGAAGGAAATGTAGCACACCGGTGTGTTGGTTAGAGGTGGGCGAGAAGCAATTCTCCAGGTCCGAGATTGTACAAGAGACGGCAGACAAGGTGAAGATCATTTGAGAATGATTAAAGGCGGCACAAGATCATCAGAAGAGTTATGCCGACAAGAAGAGGAGGCCAATGGAATTCCAAGTGGGTGAGCGGTTTGTTACAGGTGTCTCCTTGGAAGGGTATCATTTGGTTCGGAAAACGCGGAAAGCTTAGTCCACGTTTCCTTGAACCGTTTAAAATTCTTGATAAAGTGGGGCGTCAAGCCTATAAATTAGAATTGCCTCCCAAGATGGCCGGAATTCATAACACGTTCCAGATTTGTTATTTGAGGAAGTGTTTGGCAGAAGAAGAGAGTGTGATTCCTCTTACTGAAATCAGAGTTGATAACAAAAACTGATGTGTGGAAGAAACGGAGGCAATCTTAGAAAGCAGATCTAAGAAGTTACACCACAAAGAAATCTTCTTGGTCATGGTTCAATGGAAGCATCACAGACGGGCGATTTCAGAAGCATTTATTGCTCCTACAAGAAGGCAAGTTCATCTTTGAAGCTCAAGATTAAAGCATCAAGATCTAGGGTTCAAACCTTAGGTGTTCTTTATCCTTTTCTCTAGGGTTCAGGTGGTGTGAGAAGTTTCTAGGGTTTTCCTCAAACCCTAGTATTGTGAGTTTATTCTTACCTTCCAAAACTTTATACATGTTAAAATGATGTATTTTACCTCTATATGATGTTTAAACAAATATTTCTATACTTGGAAGATTTTGGTAAACTAGGTCAAAATGTGTCATTTAGGATTTCTATTTAAAATGGTGAAATGAGTACAAGGAACGATTTGTAAATGTTCTTACGAGGTTATTTTCAAGAAAAATGATGTATGAAGTTAAATGGTATTTTGACCTAATTTTGGGAAGGGAGTTTTGGAAACAAGGAAACGTCTTATGCAAAGGTTTTGTATTGAGAAATGATTCGTACTTTGGAAGTGAACGTAATAAAAACTAAGACTAGTTTAGATGGATCCATAGGCACAGTAGTCAAAGCTATTTGAGGATGGAGCAAGTGATAGATCCCGGTTTGGGATTGAGCTTGTTCGAAAGATTGAGCAAGTGATAAATCCCGGTTGGGGTTGAGTTTGTTTAGAATATTGAAAGTAATACACCCTAGCTTGGGGTTTCAACTTATCACTAGAATAGCCGAAGATTGATATCTGGTCGTGCTTACTTTCACCGACTAAAGATCCCGGTCTGGGGTTGACGTTGATGCGATGACGGGTCGCTCCTGTATGTTTTTCCCTCAAGAAGAAAAAAGGCTTGTCTTTCAGGTGTAAATCGCGGAAGAAAGAAAAAGGAGGTATGGGATAGCTTTTTGGTTAAATATTTATTTACCGCTCTCAGCGATTTACTGGCTTTTCATATTAGAACTTTTGTTCTCACTAGGTTTTAAGCCTAACACTTTTTCATAAAACAACATGTATATCAGGTGATCGTGCTAGTGGGTCTTCAAGGGATTGTGTGGACCTAGATGCCGGTAGAGGCATCCTATTTGGAGTACACCGTCGTGTGTACAGTTAGAGTTACACGGAAGTTTATTTTGAGGATTTAGAGACACGCGAATTTAATCTATAATAACTTTATAGATTAGTAGGTTGTCATCTAATATCAAACTGAAGTTGTAAACTCTTTTATTCCTCCCCATTTTTATGGGTGATGTCTATTTATGAAGTTATATTCCACATCTTATTCGGTTTAAATTAACTCCCAATTTTAGGGGTGTTACAGATTTCAGCATTCTCCATACCTCCTCTACAACTTCAGCCATCCCTATAGCCACGACAACAGCTTATGGTTCTGTTGCCGCTTCATCAACTCTACTTCCCTTTTCAGTGACCTCAGTCCCTAAAACTGTAATAGTCAGCCACGCTGAGGCTGTATCAGGTATCACCTGCACTGCCTTCTTATCTTCTTCTATCTCCTCTTCTTTGGTCCTCACATGAATCCATGATTCAGGTATGGTTGTCCCCATCCCTAATGAGATTGAGCAACGTGCTATTCAGACGTCAGTTTTGTTTCTACAATCTAATATCTGGAAAGTAACATGCACAGGACCTGAAAATGCTTCTCTTAAGCATTCTCAGAAACAGGTCAGTGATCCTTAGGAAACTGCCGTAGCATGTAACATCCCTGAGAATAATCCTTTAGGTATTCTCAAGGCACCCATGAGTAAACACTTTACCTACCCACTTCCTTCTGCTAACCCTGAGCTATTTTTGGCTCTCCTTTCTTTGTTATCCACAGGTGTCGCTGCATCTATATTTTCGTCAGCAGTTGTCGTTACCTCCACCACGATCAGCATGCCCACTTCATCTAGTACCTAAAGTTGCTGACCCCACGGATGTAAAGAAGGAGAAAGCTCTTCCATGACCTTACTTGAACAGGATATGTTCTATAGGCTCATACCTCTATATTCTTGACTCCTAAGAAGACAGAGAAAGCTCTTCCCAAATTTCCTTCTATCCCTATGGAAGTGCCCCCGATCTCTTTGCCTCCTCCCTCATTCCAACAATTGATTTCCTGGTGAATGAATGTGCGCTCACAAGGCGCCGGGCAGACTCACTTTGGTTCGCCTCGGAAAAAAATCTTCAAGCAGATGGCTGGGCTCTCTGGCGTGAACGCCACTATCAGCAATCTCTCTATTGATCTTCAAACAGTGAGAGATGACAACACTGCCATTGAGCGAGAAGTAAAAGCGCTCGCTGAAAGGGCGGAGAGTGAAGACAAGATCATTGCTGAGATGCAGAAGACTCAAGCTGAAATTCTGCACCTTGTTCAAGGTTTATCAGCACGAGTCCCTTCATTCTCTAATGCGGAGAAGTCTCAATTGGGTTTGATTGCTCAAACTCAAACCTTTCAGGCTACGCGTCTCTCCACTCTCGACTCCAATGTGCTCACCCTCTTGGTGCACACTTTACCTGTAAATAACAAAGAGGGGGAGAAATTTTCCCAACAGCTTGCTGATCAGCTTATTGGCACGGATCTTCCTCAAGAGAACCCGCCACCTCCGCAACCTCATCAACAACAACCCATCTCTGAAGCATGTGATGATGATGATGATGATGAGGAAGAAGATGAATACGACGATGAACCTGAAAATATCTTTCAATCCTCCCTCAAGGATAATGATGATGATGATGATGATGATGATGACTTATGGACTGTTAACAGACCAGAATCGACACCATCAGGGGGAGTCACTTTTAGAAGTCCTTTGGGGGATAGGCAAAATTCTAAAAACGATCCATCTGGTCCCTCAGAGAAAAATAAAGAAGTAGTAGATCTTGATTCTACTCCTTTAAATTAAGAGGCGGAGCTCATCACTGAGGTAATGCCTACCTCACGTCTCTTATAACCTCCCTCCAGAAGCTCAAACTCCTCCATAAAATTTTGATGCTGATGAACCTCTCTCCTCTTCTCCTCTCAGTGATCCCTATTCCCCAAAGGGTTCTCCAATCCTGAATGAACCTTCTTCTGAATATCAGTTCTTGTATATATCTGATACTGAATCTGAAGAAGAAGAAGAAGAAGAAGGCCTTGTCCAAAGGCGTGTAAATAAAGCAAATAATAAGGGAGCCTGAAGAAGAAGAAAGACGAATAAATTTCATCAGAGATATAGAAGCAACCAGAATAAAAATTCCTCGTACCTCTGAGCTAGAAGCCCCTGTACCAATAAGGGTGTTTGATGAATTCTCTTTTCTCTCCAAAGAAGAAAGAGAAGAGGCTCTTGAAGCTTAGAGACTAAGAGATGAAAAAATAAAGCAAACTGAAGAAGACCTAAGGATCGCAAGACAGATGTTCAAAGAGGATAAGCTAAGACACAAAGCGGCCAAACGGCAAAATGACCAATGTTTAAAGGTCGCTGAGAATCTAGCACAAAAGGAACTTATAAGGGACAATCTAAAGGTAAATCCAATCATAGCCCAAGAGAAAATTCTAGATGCTCAGAATAAAGAAAATCAGGAATCATGGAATGTTGAACTAGAATGGTGTACTAAAAGGTTCAAGCATCGGGTCTCTAATGCAACCATCAGTCGTGTTACTAGAGAAGGACACACTTCCAAAAAGAAGGGCCTGAAGATATATGTAACAATGTATAAACATTCAAGGAGTGAATGAGAAGAACCCCAGTTTCTGAAGTTCTACGGATACTCTGAATGGTTGGAGATCAGAGATGCCATTCAGAAACCAAAGTCAAAATTCAAGGGTGTCGTAGAAAAATCTCTTGATCAGCTATTGCAAAGGATGTCACAACACGTCCTTGTTCCTCCTCTCCCTGAGCAGACTAAAAGAAGAAAATCAAAATCAGATGTCGTAGAAGGTCCATCGTTCAGAAATGAACATGACCAAATTCAACTACAAAAGCATCCTTGGCCATCTTGAGATCCCTGATATCTCAATGTTCAACACCTCTCTTCTTGAAGCAAGACAATTCATAGAGCATGAAATCATTACGCTACCTGAAGCAGGCATGGTCTTTCTTGATAATAAAGGGTTATTAAGATTTCTCAGAAACAAAGAGGTCAGAAACACCCCATCAAAACTTCTCAAGATCATGTACTACAGCTGCTGGTCAGATATTGACCCTGTACAAGTTCAGAAGAAAATCTATGAGAATGAGCTACGAAGAAGAAAAGAGAAACTCTCTGACTAATCCTTAGTTTCTTTTTCTTTGTAACATTTTTCAGTGTATTGTACTTTACTCTACTATTGTAATTTCATTTTCCATGTAATTCTTCAGATTATTCATAAATGAAATTCAATGAAGTACTCTACTCCATCGGTGTACTAAAAAAATGCCTTAAAACAGTAATAGGGACAATGAACATAAGAGTTCTATTTTTATTAAAACAACCTATACTCACTGACATTACACTCTGTAATTAAGTCAGTGAATGTACTCTATAGCTTTTATACATGTAAAATTGTGATTTGAAATCCTTATAAAGGAAACTCAATTCAGACAGTAGACTAGCTGAAAAAGATCTAACATATTAGTACTTAGATCTTTTTACTTTAAAATTCTCTAAGTCCTTGCTATCTTTTCAAGCAAATTTCCTATGTTGCTTAATCATAATCAAATAGGGGGAGATTGTTGATCCAAACTCCTTTTAGTGATTTGATTATGATTCCGTTTTATACTTAGTGAAAATTCCATGGATAAGTTATTGGTCATGTTCAGCGATAGCATACGCTGATAGTCACTCAACGATAGCTGAAGTTCAGGAACATTGACTTCCTCTCTGAAGATCTGAATAACAACACTCACACCACAAGACCATTCAGTGACAGTTGAAGATCAAGTTGAAGATAGTGATGAACAACTAATGATCTGGAGCGGTTCAGTAATAGCAAAGCTCATCTAAATTAGAAGTGTGAAATCTTGCAAAGCCTCAGTGATACCTTAGCGATTTCATCCTTCAAGTCTCTGATTCAACGATCAAGTGAAGCCTTCAGCAAGATTATTGTTGATCTTATCCTCGATGCACAAAATTCAAAACCTCAAAACCTTGTCAGAAAAGGACGTACGGATTGTCTGTTATGTCCCCATGAAATCTGATTTGGTACTGTTAATAGGTGGCTAAAAGTATGGCCATCCTATTAACCAAAGAACAAACATCCTTCACATGTTTGACACATGGCATATACCTTTTTGCTTTGCATTAAATGCAAACGGGTATAAATAGACGGGAAATCCTCTTCCATCTTCATGCATGTTACCTTCTTTCTTAAAACATCCACTGCTCTTTTTTTCTTTCCTTGTGCATCAACTTAGTGTTTCCTTAAGTTACAATAAAATCGATTTGAAACTTGTTCTTATTCCGTGTGTTTGAAAGATAAGCATTTCATTCTTTTAGGACATTGTAACAAGCTCTCTGATTTACTCTCAGGTTAGGTGTAGTTTTGTTTGCAGTTCAAACTTGATGCGATATGGTAGTAGTGTATACTTTTTTTCTGAAGTTTCATTAATAGTTTTATCATTAAATATTACTTAGTAGTATATAATTTTTTTTATCTATTTTGCAAAGTTTTTCCTTTGTATAGGTACCCAACTAACTATATAGTGATCACATGGTAGCATAAAAGATTTTATTTTTATTTTTTCATCAAACAAATTCAATAAAAATAAGAAACATTTGTATTGTTGTTGTAGGATAAGTGTGCCATCATAAAAAACATGTGGCGATAGAGATAGACATAAATGTTAAGGTTATTTATGGAGTAAATCTCTTTCCATGCTTATCATTATCTCTATGTAGTTGCCCCGATTTTAAGGGCTTATGATGAATGAGAATTACATATTCTTTTTGTGTATTTGTTGTATTATTCGTTTTTCTGTTAACACATTACGCCTACTTGAACTGCGGTTGTCATCATGACCCATCACTATGTTCATCACCTGTTATCACGTTCATCAAAAAATGTTTTTAGTTTTCTAGCAACGTATTTATATATAAGTTTCTTTTGCTCTATCATGTTGACATGTTAGAAGAAAAATACATGAAAATAAAAATACAAATTTCTACTTTTGTTTTAATTTGCTTACAACACCATTAACAACTAAGAAAAAGGTTTCCCTCATCACATAACTTTTGGTTACTTGATAGAAAGAAGAAGAAACCTTCTTTATTTTTCTTCATTTTTCTCTTCATCTTTATCTTTTGTCTCCTATACCTAATTAATATTTATGTTTGAGCTAATCATCATTAGCATTACTTAGTTTTTATTATGATTTTACTATTACTATTTAATGTAATATGTGATACAAAAAGTTGTTTATAGATTATTAATGTATCATATATTCATACTATTATCTTCATTTATATGCGACATAAATAAAACATGCTTAGAAAATATACGATTCTTAACTTAACGATATTCATTGACTAATAATTATGTTGATGTCATATGTTTGCTTATTTTCTATATTTCATGAATTGATAATGATTATCGTCACCAACATAACTTGATTAGAGCAAACATATTTTTAACTGTTTTTAAGTCAATGTGAATATTTTATTGTAGATAGCCCCTTTGATTTCACGATATAGAAGTTCAGCGTAGTCTATCGGGCGATTGATGTATATTCTATACATCAATGTAAGAATGTTAGTGCTCGCCTGATCCATGGAGCCAAGTTTGCAGGTAAGACCTTTGTTCAAGATAGAGACCAAAACATTCCAAATCGGGGGAAGATACTGGCGTTTGAATATAAAGACTCGTAGATTTCATGATTGTACCCTAGATGTATCAGAAAGTCGACAAGAACATCATATGTAGGATATGGTTCGTATGCAGCAATTTGGAGAACAGTCAGGGTTGGTTGCTGGAAGACTCTTTCAATCTTTGCCCTTGTGATTTTCACTTCACATGCATATTTTCAATTAGGCCTGTCGAAGTCGCCTTTCAATGACTCTCCATTGTCATACACCCTTAGCAAGTTCCAGAATTATTCAACAAATTCCTCATGGATGGATGGGTCAGTTATGGTTAGGGCTCAACTGAGGAAATGAGTTTGAAGAAACTCAATCAGAATGCGATGCTCGGAGTCATAGTTTCTTGGGTTTAGAGTGATTTGGAAGTTATTGGGTTTGTTTGGGAGGAAGACTATTACCTCACTTTCAGTAGTTTTGTGAGAGGTGAACATTGGCTTCATCATTTTCATTTCACATATTCGCGTGTGGAGCAGCCATTGGAAAAAAACTTGGGTTTAAGAAACTCAAGTCTCTGGGCGCTTCTAAGATGAAATAGATCAGAAGATAAACTTCTGGTATTGTCTTCTGATGTTTGGGACTTCGCTACTTCTAGTTCATACTTTCATAAGTTCTAACAATCTCCCCCTATGTATGAATTCCAGAACTAAGAATTACATGACAAAAATAGAAGTTCATTTCATTTCAATCAAACAAGTACAATAAACAAAGTTACAAGTTAAAAATCAAAAAAGAGCGTCAGGATGGAATGTAGTGATCTTGTGGAATTGATCAGTGATATGTCTTAGCTTTACGATCAAGTTCAATTGTTGAAACATCCTTTCAGTGGCAATTCTAATGTCAGCTTCTTTTCCTGTATCATCCATCTGAAGGGATGCAAATCCTTTGACAATCTCTACAATTCCAGAAGAGTATTTGTGAGCTTCTTTTATTCTGAAAAAGCTTTTTATTTTTGGTCTCTTGAATACAATTCCATCCTCTGGTTCTGTCAAAAATTGCCCAGCAGGAATATGCTAAATCCCATCTCTTTTTTCATTAGGTTCAGAGATACTTAAGATAGTCATTTTAAGATCAAGCCCCTTTTGAAAGTCTACCTGCTTTCTGCATGTCACAAATGCTTCAATACATATTATGATTCTGAAGAAGGCAACTTTGTCTTGACTATCTTTTCTTTGATTCATCTTGTTCTTCATGAACCTTCCTAAAGGTATCAAGTCAGAGGGATTGATCGAGAGGAGATCATTATCAGAAGTAATATTTCTCTTTATCTTCCCATTCCACCTCGTATATAGTATACACCAACTTTGTATTTTCAAACTTTACAGGCTTAACCCTAGAAATGCGTTTGATTGTGGAAGTTGTGTATGCTTCATTTCTCACTTGCATGTGGCTCATAAATATTGTCTTGACCTCATCGCTCACATTGTAGTCGTTGGCAAAGTTTGGAAGCATCAAAAATACATTGTGATCAAGTGTTGTGTATATATGTTTGTATTCAATTTCTATTGAGGTGGGTACTTTGTACGTATCAAACTTTTTTAGTCCTTCCTGTATCTGTGCCTTCCTCCTATCTGCTATCTATTTCTTCACTCTCTCTGCTTGGGCTTTTAATTTAGATTGTTTGTTAGGCATAGAAGGCTCTGATATGGGAATTTTTAATTGTGAGCTCGAACTCTGACCTTTGGGATTTATAGTTGCAGAGGTAGAGGGTGTGGGATATTCTTTGGTTCTGGCACTTGTAGAGATGGGTTCTGTTTGGGTTTGAGGTTTTGGAGGTTGGCTTGTTTGGCTCGGCTTCTGGGTTTGACCTTTTGGTTTTCTTTTGTTTCCTAGAAGATCAAGAATGAACTTAGCCATATCTGGATCTTTGGGAAGTGGACCATAATTGACAGCCAAAGGTGTCGGTGTGAGCGGTACTTGTTTGCTTTATGATGGTGGGGCAGAGGGTGCAGATCCAGAAGCTTGACCTTTATTCTGATCTTGATCACTTTGAAAACCTTCAATTCTAGGCTTCTTCTCCATACTCTCCCCCTTTTGAGAAACAGGGTCCTGATCCTCAAATCTCTTCCTCTTCAATTCTGCCTTTCTACAGGCTCTGGCTTCTTTGGCCTTCTTTCTTGCCTCAAAATCTGCAGAAATGGAACTAACCAGTGAAGAAAGCAATGAAACAGCGGTATCTAAGGTAGATACTTTCTGAGCTAAGTCAGTGGAACTCGAGTTATTCTTTGAAACGAACTTAGCATTAATGGCGTTGAATTTATCCATTATGGCCTTTTGAAAGTCTGCTAAGTCTGATTTTCGTATCAGAGCAGAGGTAGAGGCTTCTGAGGGAACAGAGATGTCGGCCACTAAGGATCCATATTCTGAAACAGAGATAGTAACTTCTAGTGAGAGAATATTTTCTGGGATATTGAATATGGCTTCTGCAATAGCCTTGATACCATCATTCAATCTTTGAAGTGATCAGCAGCAGAATTCTTCTGGGATTCAGCATTATCTGTTATGAGCTTCTTTAGATCTTCCAGAGCTTAAGTATGAGATTTTTTAGTATTCTGGACATCGGTGATTAGAAGATTCTGAGCCTTGATCTTTAAACGGATATTTGACTCAGCTGTTATAACGATTTGTTTTAGATCCCCCAGAGATCCCTGAATTTGATTAACAAATGCATTGAACGCTACATTTGTGACAAATTCTGGAGTGCTAACCGGTGCAACTCCAACACATGCAACCCCTTGTCTCTCGCGTTCAGAGTAGCCCTCATTCACGCCTGTTTGGACGTTGAGCGTGGAGGGACTTCCATCCTGTCTTCGAGGGCTATTATTAATAGGCACCTGTTCGGATGTTCTGATTGTTTCAACTTCTTTCTCATCATCAGAGGATGAGGAGCTGTGAACAATGTGCGTAACTTTAGGAAATGCAAAGACTCCGGTATGTGGTGCATCCTCTGGCCTTAACCCCTCTGATGGGATTTCGTAGGCATCTACTCTAGGAGAAGGAATGAACGTACCCTTTGTTTTTCCTAAGTTTTCGTTGGTCACAGAGACGTCAACGAGTGTAGGAGGTGGCGAGTTCTGGGGCGATGGAACTCTTATATTTGCATCATCAACCTTTTGAGAGAATGATGAAGATCTGGCTTCCCCAGCTGTGCTTGATTCGGAGGAACTTTGAATATCATCTGATCGGTTAGGTTCAGGGTGGTTTGGACTGGGCTGTCCTGTGTCAATGAAAGTAGATGTGTTGGCATCTACCTCAGTATTTGTGGGTACCATGAGGATCTTAAAAATGTCTATATGGACATCTTCTTGGCTCTCTTTTAATAGTCTCTCGGCATGGTTAGAGTCGCTCAGATGTTCACTCTGATTATTTTCATCTTCAAGCTCACTTGACCCCTCACTTTCTACCCTTGGCTCTAGATGCTCTAGGTAGGTATTCTCTGTTCTGAGAATACCAGAGAGCTCCTATAAGAAATAAGATTAGAGTTTTTTTAGGGTTAGGGCACGGTTCAGGGAATGATGTTGTAGAAACTCGATCATTACTCGATAATCTTTGATATATGTGTTTGGATCAAGTAGAACCTGCACATTGTTTGGTTTCAGGGGTAGCTTCACGACTGGGGCACTTTCAGCTATGGAATCGATCACTCGATCTTCGTCGTTTTGAATGTTCATGTTTGGTGCCTGGTTTGCCATTTTGGGATTTGGGGATTTTGAAATCGGAAGTTGAAGGTTTGCGATTGCACAGTAAAGTCGAGAGGTTGAAGATGGTGAAAAGTAAATTTGGGGTTTTCTTCGAGTTTATATAGTAGGATTTAAAGATGAACTCAAGTGATATTGAATATCAAGGGTTTATTTGATTTCGGGATAGGGAACGGTTTTTTGGGTGCTGACGTAATTAACGAAGCGTGCACACCAAACGGTCGATTAATGACACGTGGAAGAATTTTACTAGAGCGAATAAGTGGATTAATGACGCGTGTACGGCTAGACGAGTTATTTAAGAGTTTCTCGTTGGTTTTCGATGAGAAACAGTTCCGTTTATTTTGAAAATTCCCTCCAAAAATTAATAATAAAAATTATCAATTAATCAACAAATAAATGTCGATTAAAAGAAAAAAATTTAGAAATTAATTTATTTGAAGAAAAAATTAAAATCAGTCAATTGGTAAAATAAAACATTTTTTAACCAAAAGAAAGTTTTGTGTCCTATGAACAGTATTTCTGAAGAAATTTTATTGAATAAGAGAATTCTGAATAACTTTGACCGCAAGAGTTAGTTCAGAAGTAACTTATTAAAAAGAATTTCAAAGGAAAAACATATTCAGAGAACATCTAACATGAGTTAGTCTTGAAAATTTGATAAATTCACCCCATTGAATAAATCAGCATTCTGTGCTCCCCTTGAATCTTGCATTTGTTTCTCCCCCTTGATTTCTGCATGCAATGCTCCCTCTTGAACTGTACTTGGATCATAGAATGAGAACAAGTATTCTTTTTGTATTCAGATGCACCAGAGACTTCTGAGTGTCTCTGCTTCATTTTTCCAGAGGAATCCAGAGACTTCTGGGTGTATCTAGTTTATTTATCAAAACTTTACTAAGTATTATGAACAAAGATATACTAAATAAGTAACTAAACATAGAATGTAAAAGATTTTTAACATCCAAGTTAATTACATGTTTAGCATACCCAACTTGCTAATCAGAAAAGTAAAACTTTTCTCATCCAGAGCTTTTGTGAATATATCAGCAAGTTGGTAATCAGTGCAGACAAAATACATTTCAATTGTCCCTTTCTCCACATGATCCTTTATGAAATGATATATGCCATCAATGTGCTTGGTCTTTGAATGTTGTACTGGATTTCTTGTTATGGCGATAGCACTTTTTGAGTCACAGAGGATGGAAATTTTATCATATACCAGACCGTAGTCTCTGAGTTCAGTCTTTATCCAGATAACTTGTGAGCAACAACTAGCATTTAACATATTCTGCTTCTACCGTAGAAGTTGACACACGGTTTTGCTTTTTGGATGTCAACTTATCAGCCATAACCCAGAAGTTGACAGCTACCAGAAGTGCTATTTCTGTCTAACTTACATCCTGCATTATCAGAGTCAGTGTATGCAATTAAATCAAAACCAGAATTTTTTGGATACCGAAGACCTAGTTAAGGTGTTCCTTTTAGATATCTAAATATTCTTTTTACAGCAGCCAAATGAGATTCTTTTGGATTGGTTTGAAATCTCGCACACAGACAGTGGCAAACATTATATTTGGTCTTCTTGCAGTCAAATACAGAAGGGATCCAATCATACATGTATAGTTCATAACATAGAATGATTTCCCAGAGAGATCAAGATCAAGTTTCGTACTAGGAGAGATAGGTGTTTTCATAGGAGTGGAATTTTGAAGTTTGAATTTCTATAACATGTCAGAGACATACTTGGCTTGATTTATAAAAATTCTAGAGGTAGTTTGTTTGACTTGAAGTCCTAGGAAGAATGTTAATTCTCTCATCATGCTCATTTCAAATTCACTTTCCATTAACTTATAAAACAGATTGTTTGATCCGTAGAACCAAATATAATGTCATCCACATAGATTTGAACTACAGTTAACGTACCTTTTCCTCTTTTGATGAACAAAGTTGTATCAATTTTACCTTTTTCGTACGAGTGCTTAATGAAATACTTTGACAATCGTTCATACCAAGCTCTGGGAGCTTGCTTCAAGCTATACAGAGCTTTGTCTAGAAGATACACGTGATCTGGGTGTCTTGGGTCTTCAATGCCAGGAGGTTGTAGAACATACACTTCTTCTTTGAGATCTCCATTCAAAAATGCACATTTAACGTCCATTTGATAAACCTTAAAATCTTTGTATGCTGAGAAGGCCAGAAAGAGTCTTATTGCTTCAAGTCTTGTAACTGGAGCAAAAGTTTCATCGTAGTCAATTCCTTCTTCTTGACATTATCCCTTGGCCACTAACTTAGCCTTGTTTCTGATCACTATTCCATCTTCATCCTTTTTGTTTCCGAATACCCACTTAGTACCAATGGTGACCTTATCTTTAGGCAGAGGTACTAATTTTCACACCTTGTTTCTGTCAAATTGAAACAGCTCTTCTTGCATTGCATCCACCTAGCTTGGTTCTAGTAAAGCTTCATGAACTTTCTTTGGCTCAATTATGCTTAGAAAATTTACAAAGAAGGCTTCATTTGTACTTGCAGATCTAGTTTTAATTCCTTCAGATTGATCTCCAATTACCAGATCTGGAGTATGAGACTTTGTCCATCTTTTCATCTTTGATTGAGGTATTTGTTGGGCTTGGACTTCTGTATCCATGGGTTGGATAACGTCAGGTACTGGGGTTGGCTCTGGATCTGGATGAGTGCCTAATGTTTCCCCCTCAAATGAAGGCACAGAGGTTACCTTTGGACTATCATTTAGTGATTCAGAAGAAGGACCAGAAAGAGTTATCCCAGAAGCTTGAAGTACTTCAGGAATATTCAATGGTGGATTAGTGGGTATTCTCTTTAAAGGTATTTCTTCTCCCAGAAAATCATCAAATGAAGCATCAATCTCAGATTCTCTGGTACCTGAAAGATAATCAGAGGTGACAGTGTTGAGTTTGAGTTCTGAATCAGAATATTCAGAAGTTAGTTGAGTTTGATCATCAAAATCTATGTTTATTCTTTCCATTATAGTCTTAGTTCGTAAATTAAAAACCCTAAAAGCTTTTGAATTTAACGAGTATCCCAAGAATTTGACTTCATCATATTTCTTGTCAAACTTGCCAAGTTGGTCTCGATCATTTAGAATGAAAAACCTGCAGCCAAAAACATGGAAAAATTAAACTGAAGGTATTCTTTTATTTATGAGCTCATATGATGTTTTGAAATGCCTCTTAATTATAATTGTTCGATTCTGAGTAAAACAGGTCGTGGCAACAGCTTCTGCCCAGAAGTTGGTGGGTAGCCCAGAAACTGCAAGCATTGTTCTTGCTGCTTCAACCAATGTTCCGTTTCGTGTTTCTACTACACCATTTTGCTGAGGCGTGCGTACAGCAGAGAAGTCTTGAGTAATGCCGTTATCAACAAGTTATTCTTCAAGCTTGGCATTCTTGAATTCAGTACCATTGTCACTTCTGAGTTGCTGTATTTTCTGTTGCAGAAGAACTTGTATTCTTGTCATCATATTCTTTAACACTATTGGAACTTCTGATTTCTGTCGTACAAAAGCAACCCATGTATACCTGGAAAATTCATCGATTAGTACCAAGATATACTTTTTGCCTGAAAGGCTCTGAGTTGCAATGGGACCACAGAGGTCAACATGTAGCATTTTCAGAGGCCTTATGCATGAGTGATCACTTTTGGTTTTGTGAGATGCTCTTTTTATTTTGCCCATCTCACATGCAGGACAGAGGTGATCCTTTTGGAAGTGTACCTCTGGGAGGCTCTACATAGTTCTTCACCTGCCTTAGAAAATAAGTAACAATGTTTTTCATCAAATACAACTAGCATTTTAGAATCACAGAGTTGAGTTAAACTTAACAGGTTATGTTTTAACCCAGAAACATGAGCTACTTTGCGTAAGGTAATATTACCTTCTTGAAGAGTACCATAGCCTTTTATTTGAACCTTACCATCATCACCAAACGTTACTGCTCCACCAATTTTATCTTCGAATTTGGAGAGTAAGTTTTTCGTTCCAGTCATGTGCCTCGAGCATCCAGAGTCAAGATACCAGACATGCACACGCTGTTTCTGCAATCAAAATCAGAGAGATTTAGGTACCCATTTCATAATGGGTCCTTTGTTGTTAGGTTTAGGTTTCTGATTTATCTTTTCCTTTTGAGCAGAATGATGCACAGGTTTTCTAGAGATTCCTGGTTTGCCTATATTGTTTGAATTATGTATTATGTTTTGATTTTTAAAGTTGTAGTATTTTTGTTCATCGGAGAAAAATTGTTTAACTTTAAAAAATAAAGAGAAGCATTCAGAGTTCTGAAACACAAAAGAATTCCTTGAATTTTCATTGCTAGAATGATAATTTCAATTGTTCTTATTTCTTTCTATTCTAGCATCAGTTGTTCTACTGAACTTCTTATCTAGTCTAGACTTATGCTTTGGAACGTGTGAATTCTTCTATGTAGGCTTCTTCTAAGGAGAATTCTCTGAAACTTTGGTTTTTACTAAAACAGAAGTATAAAAGTTAGCTTTCCATTTTCCTTTCTCAAAACAAGTAAACTTCTGTGACTTAGATTTCAAAGACTGGTGCCTAAGATTTGTTTTCTCTTTGAGATTTGCCTCCTTTTCGAGTTCTAGACATGTTTTAGCTTGTAAAAACATCCCAAGTAAATCTGGATGGATAGGAACCTGTTTTCTTCGTTCTTTTGGAGGAACAGAGATTAGTGGTATTCCATTTGAGAGTTTAGCAGCATTTGAGGCAGCAACTCTAATTTCCATAGGTTCATTGGTATAGAAGAATGTAGCATTTGCATCCTTGATAACCTCTAGAACCTTTGTAAAATTAAGAGGCAAAAGATCTTCAAAATTTGAAAATTAGGTTTCAAAACATTCAAATAATTCATCATCATTTTGATTATCATTTTCCGAGGGATAAGCAACAAGTTCATCATTGTTTTCAAATCCACAAGGATTTAAATCTACAAATGAACAAGGAAAAATCTCTGGATGGTTTTCAGAGATTTGTTGTTTGAGATTTGTTTGTTCTGATTTAAAACACTCATCCAAAGTTGTGAGAATGTCTTTTTGAATCTTGAGTCTAAGCTTTACTTCTGTTTGTATGTGTATGAACTCATCAGCTTATGGATTTAAAGTTATATGATTGAATGAACCAAAATTAAAAGTACCTTTCTTCTTCTGAATAAGCTTAAGATCAACTTAACTTGCTTTTTCTGAGGAATATTTAATGTTTTTGTACTTTAATTTTCTAACTTGATGTCCACTCTCATATTTTGATTTTTTAAAAACAGATTGTTCATATAAAATGGGAAGACTTGGTTTCTGTTCTTTACCCATACAGAACACAAAATCTAGAGTAGACCTCTTTTCCTACTTGTGTATTTATCTTTTCATGCACCTTCTGAGCATCCAGGTATTTTTTTTTAATCTGTAGCTCTTTGTTTTGAAGCTCAATGTGCAGAAATTCTCTTTCCGTTTGAAAGTAATTTTTAAGTGCTACAGAGTTTAGTCTGTCACTTTCTTTAGCACTTATCTCTTTATCTTTTGTTTCCAGAAGTTTACTAAAATTCTTGATTTCTTCTTTGAGTTTGACTTCTGTTGATTTTAAAAGTTTAAGAATCTTTTCATTTCTCGTTTGAAAATATCTCTCTCCTTTTGAATTAAGAAAACAGATTGTTACCAAAGGGCCTTTGGCCTAGCGGTATGTGAGCCCCTTGTCTTCTAGGAGGTCAGGGGTTCAAACCTCACCATAGGTGAGGAGGCTGTGTGAGTTTGTTTGTTTATTCAAATTGCCGTATATAAATTTTATATACTTCCAAAAAAAAGAAAACAGATTGTTCAATGCTTTTCCTTAATTTCTTTACAACAAGAAGCTTCTGTTTTAGGTTTTCAAAATCAAGAGTTAGATTTGAAATTGTTTGTTCGAGTTCAAAAGAATTAGAAGTAGTACATACCAGAGTCTCGGAAGGTTGATCTTCTGAGTCATTTGCCATTGCCATTCCACAGAACATGGCTTCATCTTCACTTGATTGATCATCAAGCCAGTTTTCTCTTTCAGCATAGTGTACTCTTTCATATACATTATACTTGTATTTGTTCTTGTAATATGATTTGTCTTTTACAAGAGCACCTATACAGTCCTTTGAATAATGGACCGGCTTCCACATCTGTAACAAACATCTTTCTTCTTGATCAACTCTTATTCTTTCTTCTCAGCTTCTAACTTTTCCACCTTCTATACTTCTTGCCTTTGATCATAAGGCGGAGTAGGGCGTTCATTTCTGTTGTCAAACCTTCTGCCCTGAAATGAACGATTACCAAATTTCTTTGTGAACTGTTTGGTAATTAGAGCCAAGGATTCAACAAAAGAACTGATTTCATCATCTTCTGTATCAAAGAAATCTTCTGTACCAGCCTCTGATATAAAAGCCTTGCTCTTCCCTTTCTTCGCTGTCTCTTACTTTTTCTACCTGATCCTCTGGATTCAGAGAAAAGGGCCCGAGGTCCACCAACACTTATCTCCTTCTGAATAACCTCTTTCTCATGTGCTTGCAAGATACCAAACACATCATGAAAAAACCACATTTCCAGATCTTAATTGGCCTGAAGAGACATGGAAAGATTCGACCATTCTGGATTCAAGCGTTTAAGGAATATAACATTAGTATCCTCCTTTGATCTGATGATATCACACTTCTTACACAAATTTATCAGAGTGTTAAATCTGTGATAAGTCTGTTCCAGAGTTTCTTCTGGGAGTGCTTGAAAACTGTTGTATTTGTTCAAGGCTTGAGTTCTTCGGTTTTTCTTCATTTTAGCACCTCCCTCCAATTGATATGCAAGTTGATCCAATAGTTCCTTGGCCGTCTCGCAGGAGTCAAGAGATTGAAAAATCTCATTGGGAATTGCCATGATTAGTAGACTTTTTGCCTTTTTGGCAATTTCCACTTTGGCCTTATCATCATCAGTCCAACTTCCCTTATCTTTGGGAACTTGGTGAGCAGGAATTTCTTTAGTTGTTGTTATGGGTGGAACTCTTGGAATGGTGGTCATGGGTACGAAAGGGCCATTTAAAATGGTAGGATATAGATTTGCATCTCGTCCTTCGTAAAGGTTTATCATACGAATCTTCTATTGAGGATATTCGTCACGAATTAGAGTGGAGGGTTTTGTTAAAGATCTAGAAGTGTATATGGCGTTTACATTTTGATTCGCATTTTTGCAGAAAACAGAGATTCAAAAGTTGCAGAACATACTCTTGAAATTTAGAACAAATAAACTTCAAATGGATCGAAACAAAACGTTTTACTTATTGATTTCAGAATTAAACTAAGATTACCACTGATTTAGAGAAAAATTGTATACTATCGACAAAATCTCATGAAACAGGGTAAAATGAATAACAGTAGTTTAAAACCTGAAATTAATTAACTGCTAGATGAGTGGGGATTTCTCCAAACTGGACGAGATCGAATAATCAATAGGTTGATTATCCTGCTCTAATACCAATTGTTGGAACCCAGATCCCTTTTAAACTCAGATAATCAATAGATTTAATAAACAGGTATGAGTGGAAGCAATATAAATCAATGATTATAACTAGAACAGTAATTTAAATCAGTAAGAATAGTATGAAGATCGAATGAGAATTTGTATTTAATAATCTGAAGAACGATTACAATACGTGAAATGAAAACCCTTTTCTCTCTCAAGTAATCGACACATTTACAGTGATAACTAACTCTATATATACTAGTACAAAGAGAAAAGTTAATGAGCTAGCCTATCACTGAATGACATGTCACTTGTACGACTAACATAATTTGTTACATACGGAAAAAGTGACTGCCACGTCATTACTGGCGTGTGTGGAATAACAGTTGAGATCCAGAGGGTCTTCAAGTCTATGGGCGCTTCTGAGATGAAATAGATCAGAAGATGAACCTCTAGTATTGTCTTATGATGTTTGGGGCTTAGCTACTTCTGGTTCATACTTTCATAAGTTCTAACAGTAACTTGTCAAGAAGCGTAACCGATATAAAGAATTGAGTTAATCACAAACAGTTTTATTCCAATTCAGAAAGCCTTTGTGTAGCAAGAATCAGAGCAAATTTTGAAAATTAGTCTAACTAGTCATAGAAAAAGGTTTTGGACCAGAGGAAGGTTTTGTTAAGATTATATTTCAGAAGTAAAAGTAAGTTAGGCAGAATCTTTTGTATAACCTTGGCCGCCAGAGTTATTATAGAGATTATGACTACTTATGATTTTAGGGGAAATATGTCTTCGCAGAAGGTTTCATAGGCATACCAGAGACTTCTTTGTAACCTTGGAGGCAAGAGTTAGTACAGAGGCTTTGGATGACTATAAAACTTTCAAGATTGTTTTCTGAAGCACTTCAGTTGTAATTCGTTTCAGAAGTTCGATGCTTATTAAAATCCATAGCTTTATAAGTCACCAAAAAAAACTTTAAAATCAATCAATTGGTCGTGTAAAATCATTTTGTGACCAATAGAAAGTTTGGAAGAGATTTGAAATATTTATACAAAAAAATATAGACATGTTAGAAGCTTCTATACAACCTTGTTGGCAAGAGTTAGTACAAAAGGAAGTGACATGTATATTTTTTAGAGAAGGATTCACTCAGTAGGTTACGAAGACAATCCAAAAGTCTTCTGTATAACCTTGAAGGCAAGAGTTAGTGCAGAACTTCTGGATGGCGTATGAACTTGAAAATTTCGTATCAGTAAAAGATTGATAGACATGCTAGAGACCTCTGGTTAACCTTGACAGCAAGAGTTAAACTAGAAATTCTGGATGTTTATCCTTTTGTTCCAGAAACAACCAGTAATGGCTCCCCTTGAAGTATGCATGTATGTTTGCTCCCCCTTAACTCGTGTATTATCAGCTGCTCCCCCTCAAACCGTGCTTGGATCAAAATATTCGTAAGAGTAATAGGCAGAGTTTGAGCGTAGAGGTTTTGTCAGTGTAGACACAAGCTTCTGGTATTCTTGTGGTGCAAAGATGAGTACAGAAGTTTATAGATAAAGAGAAAAGGAAAGACATGCTTATTGGAATTTTGCAGAAATGCTATATGATCTGATCTTTTATTACATATTAAGCATGCCCAACTTGGTGATTAAAAAATTAAACCTGTTTTCGTCCAAAGCTTTTGTAAAGAGATCGGCAAGTTGGTAATCAGTAGGAACAAAGTACATTTCAATTGTACCTTTTTCCGTATGATCCTTTATAAAATGATACCTGACATCAATGTTTTGGTTTTTGAGTGTCGAACAGGATTGTCTGTGATGGCTATTGCACTTTCTGAATCACACAGGATGGATATCTTATCATATAGAAGGCCGTAATCTCTGAGTTGGGTTTTCGTCCAGATTACCTGTGAACAACAGCTAGCAACGGGCACATATTTAGCTTCTGCTATAGAGGTTGACACAAAGTTTTGCTTTCTGGATGTCCAACTGATTACCCTGTTGCCAAGAAGTTGACAACGTCAGAGGTGATTTTCCTGTCTAACTTACATCCTGCATGATCTGAGTCAGTATATGCTATTCAATCAAAGTCAAAATGCTTTGGATACCAGAGACCCAAGGAAGATGTCCCTTTTAGGTATTTAATGATTCTTTTCACAACAGCCAAATGTGATTTTTGGGATTGGCTTGATATCTAGCACATAGACATGTAGCAAACATTATATCTGGTGTGTACTTGCAGTTAAGTACAGAAGCGAACCAATCATAGCTCTGTAAATTTTGACATCCACTTGTTTGCCAGAGGGATCAAAGTCAGATTTATTACTTGGTGAGATAGGAATTTTCATAGTTGTGGAATTGTGAAGTTTGTATTTCTTTAAAATGTTAGAGACATACTTGACTTGATTTATGAATATACCAGTGATAGTCTGCTTGATTTTGAGCCCTAGAAAGAAGGTTAGTTCTCTCATTATGCTCATTTCATATTCGCTTTCCATCAATGTTGAAAACAATTCAACTTCTGTTTGATCAGTAAAACCAAATACGATGTCATCTACATAAATTTGAAAAGAGTTAACTCACCTTTGCAATGCTTGATGAACAGGGTAGTATCAATTTTACCTTTCTCATACTCCTTTTTAATCAGAAATTTCAAGAGTCGATCATACCAGGCTCAAGGGGCTTGTTTTAATCCATAAAGAGCTTTGTCTAAGAGATAAACATAGTCTGGATGATTTGAGCTTTCAAAACTAGGGGGTTGCTGGACATATACTTCTTCTTTCAATTTGATATTCAGAAAGGTAGATTTGACATCCATTTGATAGACATTGAAATCCTTATATGCAGAGAAAGCCAGAAACAATCGAATTGCTTCAAGCCTTGCTACTGGAGCAAAGGTTTCATCATATTCAATGCCTTCTTCTTGGAAGTAGCCTTTTGCAGCAAATCTAGCCTTATTTCGAACAACTATTCCATCCTCGTCTTTCTTGTTTCTAAATACCCACTTAGTGCCTATAGCAGTTTTTCATTAGGTAAAGGTACAAGATCCCATACCTTATTTCTTTCAAATTGAAGAAGTTCTTCTTGCATTGCATCAATCCAACTAGGGTCTTGCAAGTCTTCAAGAACTTTCTTTGGTTCAACGATGTTCAGAAAGTTGACGAAGAAGGCTTCATTTTCAGTGGCAGATCTGGTTTTGACACCATCAGAAGGATCACCAATTGTTTGATCAACAGAATGATCTTTTGCCCATCTTTTCATGCGAGGTTGGGAGACTTATGGGGGTTCAATTGTGATTTCTGGTTGTTGTACAGCTTCTGGTTCTATATTCTGAATTGGAGAGGAGCCTAGTCTCTCCCCCGCAAATGAAGGAACAGAGGAAAGTGAATCAAGGACAAAACTCTTTGCATTAGGGTGAGGTAGAGGTTCCTCCGGACTTGCATTTGAATTAGAGGAAGCAAGGGTGAATGCAATTGAATGCTCCTCATCAGAAACTGTATGTGATTCAGAGGGACCTGAGATGGTAATACCAGAGGTTCGAGGTTCCTCTGTTGGTCTTAGCGGTACACTTATGTCCATCTTTGTAGAAGGTACCTGTTCTCCAAGAAAATCGTCATATATTGCATCTATTTCAGATTCTCTAGAGCTGGAGAGATAGTCAGAAGTGATATTGGTTTGCCTGAGTTTTGAATCAGAGTATCTGAAGTCAATTATGTCTGATCATCAAAGTCTACATTGATGCTTTCCATGACTATTTTGGTTCTCAAGATTGTGAACTCTGAATGCCTTTGACGTTAGTGACTAACCCAGGAATTTGGCTTCATCATATTTTGTTAGCCCTAATTTAAGTGTTGAAAGTGTCAAAAGGAAAACATGTGCTGAAACTATGTAGACCAGAGATCGTTATCCAAGAGCAGCGACCATAGGTCGTTACCAGAGTCCGTGTGTAAAGATCAAGAGACGGAAGTATAGCATGCTGAATGTTCAAGAAGTTCAGCCTCTAGAGTATATATCAAGAGGTTCAACCTCTGGACTATACATCAAGAGGTTCAACCTCTGGTTCAGCCTCTAGACTATACATCAAGAGGTTCAGCCTCTGGTTCAACCATCAAGAGGTTCAGCCTCTGGACTATACATCAAGTGGTTCAGCCTCTCGTTCAGCCTCTGGACTAAACATCAAGAGGTTCACCCTCTGGTTCAACCATCAAGAGGTTTAGCCTCTGGTTCAACCATCAAGAGGTTCAGCGTTGTCAGATTTTCAAATGGTTGATCTCCCTATCATAGTCCGACACCTCAGCTAGTAGTTGTCATTCCACTTTTACATGTGGAGCTTCTACAATGGAGAACGTTTTGACTTTTCATATTTTAGGCTATAAATAGGAATCCCCTTCCCCATTTGTAATTGTGAATGTGAGATTGTTTCTTTGAAACTCTCCATCTCCAAATACCCTCATCATTCCAATTATGTAAGATGTATGATCACGATTAATCATATGAGTACGCTTCTATCTTCATATTGTTCTTCATTTTGATTAATCCTTCTTCCATTTATAAACTGTTTGATCTATAATTGCTTCCTCTTTACATATTTTGTTTAGTTCATTGATTCAATATGAGATCTGGGTTCCAACACATTTCTTATCGAACTTTCCAAGTCTGTCTCGATCATTTAGAACGTAGCACCTGCAACCAAAGATGTGTAAGAATTTCATATTATCTTTTCTTCCACTTATAAGTTCATAAGAAGTTTTGAGATGTCTCTTGACTATTATAGATCTGTTCTGAGTAAAACATGCAGTAGAGACAGCCTTAGCCCAGAAGTGTGTGGGTAGTCGAGAGGCTGCAAGCATCGTTCTTGCTGCCTCGACTAGAGTACGATTTTTTCTTTCTACCACACCATTTTGTTGAGGAGTTCATGCAACTGAGAAATTTGTGATATTCCTTCATTTGTCAGATACTCTTCAAGTTTGACATTCTTGAATTCTGTACCATTATTATTTCTAATCTTTTGAATTTTTCTTTAGAGAAGCACTTGAATCCTCTTCATCATGTTGATTAGTACTGTTAGGACTTCTGATTTCTGTCTTACAAGGGCAAGCCAAGTATATTAGAAAATTCATCAATTAGCACAAGTATATACTTTTTACCTGATGGACTTTGCACAACAATAGGACCACAGAGCTCTGAGCCCCGAATGATCACTCTTTGTCTTATGGGAAGCTCTTTTGATTTTGCCAATCTCACAAGTTGGACAAAGATGATCCTTCTGGAAGTGAAGCTCTGAGAGCCCCTCAACCAGATTATGTTTCACAAGCAACTCAAGACTTTGAAGATTAAGATGAGATAGCTTATGATGCCAGAGCCAAGCTACTTCACTCTTCTTTGAGATGAGATAGAGAGATTTTGTACCATCTTTAGAAGTGAAGTTCATCACGTACAAATTACCTTTTCTATTGGCTCTCAATAACTCTTTACCTGACTGAGTTAGCAAGTAACAATGTTTTTCGTCAAATAGAACTTTCATCTTAGCATCATAGAGTTGACTTACACCCAGAAGATTATGATTTAATCCAGAAACGTGAGCCACTTTTGATAAATTGACATTTCCTTCTTGTAAAGTACCATAACCTTTTATTTGACCCTTGCCATCATCTCCAAACATTACAACTCCACCAGATTTATCTTTGAATGTAAAGAGTAGGTTTCTTGTTCCAGTCATGTGCCTCGAGCATCCAGAGTCAAAATACCAGACGTGCACATATTGTTTCTGCAATACAAAATTAGAGAGATTTAGGTACCTATTTCATTATGGTCCTTTGTAGTTAGGCTTAGAATAAACATTTGATTTCTCTTTAATCTTATGTGGATTTTCAGGTTTTCCAGAAGATTCTGGTTAGCCTTAATTATTTGAGGTTTCTGTTTCTTTTGACTTCTCAAATTGGTACGTTTTATGAAGTCCGAAGATAAACAGTGTGGACTTGAGATGAATTATTGGAATTTACGTAAAAGAGAAAGACATTCAGAGTTCTATGAAATAAAATATTTCATTGAATTTTCATTTCTCGAATGATAATTACAAGATTTCTCATTTTTGTCTATTCTAGCATCAGCAGTTCGATAGAACTTTTTATCTAGCCTAGACTTATTAGCTTGAACATTTGAATTCATCTTTGAAATATTTTTCTGAGTGGTACACTCCTTTTGACCTTTAGGCGATTTCACTGAAACAGAAGAGCAAACAATATTATTTTGATGCCATTTTTCTTTCTGTTCCCTAGTGAACCTTGCTTCTCAGGCTATTGCTTTGAAGATTGTTGCACAATTGTTACTTTTTGCTTGAGGTCTGCCTTTTTCTCAAGATCAAGACACGACTTAGCTTGTATGCAAATATCCAACAAGTTTGGATGAATAGGAACCCTTTTTCTCTGTTCTTTTGTAGGAATAGAGATCATGGGAATTCCATACGGAAGTCTTTTGACTTCTAGTCCAGCTGCCCTTACTTCTGGTATGTCAATTTTTGTCTCTTCTTCTGTGTCTATGAATATAGAAGAAGCATTCTTCACGTAATTGACATTTTTGACAGGGACGTAAGTAGGGGCAAACTGTTTTCAATATTGTCAAGATATTTTTCTATATTAAAGAAATCATCACAATTTTGATCTTGATCAGTTTCCCAAGGATAAACATCAGAATTATCATCATCCTTTCCTGAGCAAAGCTTTAAGTCAATAAAAGAGCAAGGAGTTATATCTGGATGATTTTCGTAAACTTTAGAGTTATCAGGTATTTCCTTTTTAAGAGATACTTTCAAGTTCTATAGAATTTTGAATAATACATTCATCTAGAGCTTTAAGAAGATGTTTTTAAAATTTGAGTCGTAGTTCTTCTTCTTTATTACTGGGGATGAACTCATCTGCTTTTGAATTTAAACTAATATTTGTAAATGAACCAAATTGAAAATATCACTTTTCTTCTAATGTTGTTCTAAAATTACTTGATTTGTTTTACAAGCTTTTTTGTCAGAGGAATATTTTACATTTTTATATTAGAGTTTTCTTACTCAGTGTTCATTTTCATACTTGGATCTTTTGAAAACAATTGTTCATATAGAACAGGAAAAACAGGTTTTTGTTCTTTTCCCACACAGAAAACAGATTCTAACGTAGACCTCTTTTTACAACTATAGGGATACAGATCATCGAAACCAAGACCTGTTTACCAGCTTGTGTATGTATTTGTTCATGCACTTTTTGAGCATCTTGATAATTTTTAATCAAGAGCTCCTTTTGACGGTCGATGTGCAGAAACTCCCATTCCTTTTAAAAGTAATATTTAAGTGCTACAGAGTTTAATCTGTCACTTTCTTTTGCTTCAAGCTCCTTGTCCTTAGCTTTCAGAAGCTTATTAAGCTCTTCAATTTCTTCTTTAAATAAACTTTCTGTGGATTTTTTGAGTTTTAAAATAATTTGATTTTCCACAGAGAGTTCTTGTTTTTTTTCTGTTAGTATCTTCATTTCTCTTTTGAAAATATTTCTTTCTTTTTCAATAAGAGTAAAAGAGTTTTCAAGATGTTTTCTTATTTTCTTTTCATATTGAAGCTTCTATTTCAGAGCTTCAAACTCAAAAGTCGTATTTAAGATGGTTTGTTCAAGTTCAAAAGGTTCAGAAGTAGAGCAAACCGGAGTTTCCGAGATTTGATCTTCTGCATCATTTTCCATAGCCATTCTATAAAACATGGTTTCTGCATCATTTGACTGGTCTGAAGATCAGTTCTCTAATTCAACATACTTGGCTCTCTCGTGTTTATTGTACTTGTATTTGTTCTTGTAGTACAAGTCATCTTTGACTAGAGCTCCTTTGCAGTTTTTGGAAAAGTGACCCAGTTTGCCACATCTGTAACAGACATCTTTTTTCTTCTTTTTCTCTTCCTCTTTCTTCTCTACCTCTGTCTTCTCTACCCGGGGACCTTCTTGTATGGGCACATAGATTTGGTTTGGTCGTTCACTTCTGTTCTCATACCTTCCTCTGTTCTGAAATGAATGGTTACCAAACTTCCTTGTGAATTCTTTGGTAATTAGAGCCAGAGATTCAACGAAGGCACAAATTTCATCATCTTCTGAATCCGAAAGTCCAGCTTCTGTATCAGCTTTTGATATTGAGGCCTTGCTTTTTTCCTTTCTTCTCTGTATATCTAGTCCTTCTGTTTGACCCTCTGGACTCAGAAATTAGGGTCAATGCACCACCAACATTCACTTACTTTTGTTGAACCTCTTTCTCATGGGCTTGTAACGTTCCAAACATATTGTGTAAAGACCACTGCTCCAAATCCTGATTGGCTTGCAGAGACATTAACATATTAGACCATTCTGGATTCAGACGTTTGAGAAACAGAACATTGTTATCATCCTTAGATCTAACAATATCACATCTTTTGCATAGATTGATCATTGTGTTGAACCTATGATATGTGTGTTCGAGAGTTTCTTCTAGGAGATCCTGGAAGCTATTATACTCATTTAATGCTTGAGCTGATCTGTTCTTCTTCATCTTAGCTAGACCTGGCGAAAATTGACACGACACGCTAACCCGACATGAACTCGACACGAATTAGTCGGGTTTGGGTAATACATTTCAACCCGTTTAAGTAAACGGGTTAACACGACACCACACGAAAATTAAACGGGTAAGGTCACGGTCAAAAGATTCAACTCGGAAGTGACCCGAATAACCCATTTACATTAGGCTCCTTAGAACCTTAAGTAACGAGCGTCAACAGGACACAATTTATATTTTCTTTAACAAGGTAAATAGTATAATAATATAAAGTGATTGATCATTTTATGTCAGACCTGTAAAAACAGGCACGACATGTTAACGCGACACGAATTAAACGAGTTTGGGTAACACATTTCAAACCGTTTAAGTAAATGGGTTGACACGACACGACGCGAAAATTAAACGGGTCGGGTTATGGTTAGACACTTTCAACCCGTTTAACCTTTGAACCCGACACGACATGACTGATGACACGTTTGCCAGGTCTAATCTTTAGCTCCACCTTCCAGTTGATTTGCGAATTGATCCTATAATTCTTTAGCAGTTACACATGAATCCAGAGACTGGAATATATCATTTGGAATTGCCAAAATGAGCAGCCTCTTTGCTTTTAGATCGATTTCAACCTTTTTCTTATCTTCATCATTCCAATCCTTCCTCTCCTTTGGAGTTTGGGTAGCAGGGATTTCCTCATAGAGAGTTGTAGCAGGAACTCGAGGAATGGTGGTTGTTGGAACATATGGACCATTTAGCACGAATGAGCTTAAATCAAGATCTAGACCTTCGCAGAAATTTATCATACGAATTTTTCATCGGGGATATTCATCCCTAAGTAGAGTAGGAGGTTTTATCAAAGAACCAAAACTATACACGGCATTCAGATTTGAAATTGCCATTTCCTCAAAAAACAGAGTATAGAAGATTTGAGAGGAAATTTGAGATTAAGATACAATTTGTTTACTGCACTTGAAACAATGATTTGAAATTCACAATTCTCAAATTATAAACACGAATTACCACTGAATTAGAGAAAATTTGTGTAACAACAACAGAAACTCGTAAAGCATGGTAGAATGAGAAACAGTAGTTTAAAACTAAGAAAATTCTAGCTTAGTGGGGATTTCTCCAAACTGGATTTGATAAAATAATCAATAGATTGATTATCTAGCTCTGATACCAATTGTTGGAACCAAGATTCCATAAGCACTAATGTATTTCATACAGTGGGTCCCACATAATATTAAATCATTTCTGATTTAATATTAAATCAGAAATGATTTAATATTATATGGGACCCACATCATATGTGGTCCACAAATTGTCCCTTTAAAAGGGGGTGATTCTCGTATGATCCGTCCCATATATATATATATATATATATCTATATATATATATATATATATATATATATATATATGAGAGGGTTCAAATGAGAACACCCCCAATTTAAAGGAACAAATGAACTCATTTGGGACCACATATGATGTGGATCTCATTAATAAGAAATCATATCTCATTTAATGGGGCCCACCATTAAAAATAATATATGATTTTTTATTGGTGGGACCCATATCATATGTGGTACCAAAGAGTCCCTTTGTTCCTTTAAATTTACAAAGTTCTCATTTGAACCTCTTCCTATATATATATATGTATATATATATATATGTAGAGCAAGGTTCAAATGAGAATTTTGTAAATTTAAAGGAAGGAACACTTTGTGACCACATATGATGTGGGTCCCATAAATCATTTCTGATTTAATATTAAATCAGAAATGATTTAATATTATCTGGGACCCACATCATATGTGGTCCACAAAGTGTTCCTTTATTCCTTTAAAAATGGGTGGTTCTCGTATGACCCCTCCCCTATATATGTATATATATATATATATATATGGAAGGGATCAAATGAGAACCACCACTTCTTAAAGGAACAATTTCTGGACCACATATGATATGGGTCCCACGTAATATTAAATCATTTATGATTTAATATTAAATCATAAATGATTTAATATTATGTGGGACTCACATCATTATATGATCCACAAGTGTCCTTTTGTTGCTTTAAAAATACAAAGTACTCATATGAACATTCCTCTGTAAATATATATATATATATATATATATATATATATATATATATGGGAGGGATCAAAATGAGAGCCACTCCTCCTTAAAGGAACAAATTGTGGACCACATATGATGTGGGTCCCATATAATATTAAATCATTTATGATTTAATATTAAATCATAAATGATTTAATATTATGTGGGACCCACATCATATGTGATCCACAAGTGTCCCTTTGTTTCTTTAAAAATGCAAAGTTCTCATTTGAACCTTCCTATATATATATATATATATGCAGGAATTCGAACGAGAACCCCTGTGATTTACGAGAATGTGAGAACACTTGTAGGCCTCTAACCTTTTTAACCAATAATTTTAATTATTATAAATCAATAAGTGTAGTAATGTAATTAGGTATTTTTATAATTTCTATATTATTTTAAATAATTGTAATTATCCAATGATTTTAGATTGGAATCTTATCACGTCGAATCTCACGTCCCAATCGTTCTTTGTATCTGCATATTTGATCATATTGTGATAATTGAACTATGATATATGTGTGATACACATTCAGAGTATTGATTTATCGAGTTCTCATTATATTAATCGAACAGTGACAAATCTTATCAGTGATAATTGTGTGATACACTACACTTGAATACACAAGGTTAATGTATACACGAGTTTTCTATCGACTGTTGTTACCGAGTCGTGGGCTATTGTTAGATCCCAAACTATCAAGAATGTAGAAAGATTAAAGAACAAGAACAAGAATTACGTCACTGAAGTTGTATATCGTATTGAATACTGAACAGTATTACAAAGTATGTATCTTTACAAAGTCTATGAACGTTAGTATACAAACAGAAACACTAAAGTTACAGTACAATAATGACAGACATGCTCAGAACTACTTCTGAACATCTTCAGAACTTCACATCAGAACCTCTTCAGAAGTGTTCTTCAGAGCTTCTGAAGTAGTCACTTCAGAAGTTACGCCTTAGGCGTTTCTTTGCTTGTCTTCAGACTTCTGAGCTTTTCTCTCTTAAGAACATAGTCTGCTTTTGAAGCTATCTTCTGATATCTATCAATCTCCCCCTTAGCTTCAAAAGTCCAAATCATACTTCCAGAAGTTCAAAATCTCTCTTACATCTTTAAGAATAAGGCTTCTATATTCCAAAATAGATTCAATGATTCTGAGCATCTCTTTTGCCAAATTTTCTGTATTTCTCCCATTCATCATCACTAAATTTCTTTTGTCTTTTATTTTTCTTCTTCTCCAGTCTATCTCTTATAGCCATAAGAGTTCCATTACAACACTTGTGCGGTTCTTCAAATCTTACAAATAACAATCTATCAAAACACTTGCACACAAAGCCTGGAGGCTGAATGACCAGAGTACTTCTTCTGAGGTTTTCAATATCTGGTAAGCTTAAGCTTGGAGCACTCACACGAACTTTTCCTTTGGTCATAACATAAGCCACTTGAAAATCTGTTTTAGCTGCCCAAATAAATTCTCTATACAGGCCATCTCTGAGAACTGGGAAGGATTTTCTGAATTTGGCAATGGAATCATGAAAGGGATATAAACTTCTATAAACTCTTAAAAGATCTCTGAGGTGAACATTCTGAAAATCAGCCTCTGTAAAAGTGGAAATCTCACCATCTTTTCTTTCCACAGTGAAATAAGTATGCTTGTAATTGTTTTTCTGTTTTAGATCAGCAGTGATTACTTTCACTATTGGAATTTCTTTTCTTACTTGACTTACAAGGAGTCTGATTTTTCTAATGATATCAGAATACCATTGTTTCCATCCAAATGACTTCTGACTTCAACAATTAATATAATTGAACTTTTTTCATGTTCCATGAACATTTATGGATGAAAAAATTCAAGAAACATGGTGAAGGCACTTTCTTCAATCCTTTGCTCTTGTATATGTTCAGATTCAGATTTCTGAGGAATAGGAGCAATCTCTTCTGGATTGTTTTCAGAAACCGTTTCTTTTCCTTTTTCAGTCTCCTTCAGGCTAACTTCTGAACTTTCTATCTTCTGAGAAAGTTTCTGAATTTCGTCAATATCTTGTTTCTTTGTATGAATCTGAAAATCATAGATATCACTCAGAAGATAATCAGCTCCTTTGATTTGATTCACATTTGTGTGCCCAGCCATATAACTCTTTCTTATGTAATCTCAGAAGTTTATTCTTTCCTTGATCAAGTAAATTATTTCTTCTAATACATTGGATGAAGGAAGATATTGTTCTGCATACTCTATTTACCATTTCAGGGTAGAAGTTGAGTACTTTGGTATATCTGAAACAATAAATGTCCTTGAATGATTTACTTCTGTTCTGTAAGTGAATCCCAAATCTGGATTTGTGAAGACCTTTGTAAGTCCATGTCTTTCAATATTCTCTGGTTCCAAGAGATTGACATTCTTTAATCTGAATTTTAATGCCAGTTGAAAATCATGCTTAATTAGATTTCTGACATAGATCCCTAGAATTCTTCTGATTTCAGAAAGAACTTTAGAGTCTTTTTTCTTGATACAAAAATTCAGAACAGTAAGCTTATCTTGCAACCTCAACTTGTACAGATCAAATAGAGAAAATTCTGTCAAAGAACCATCTCTTCTTTCAGCTCCAAATTTTACTATATACAAATCATCTTCAACAACTTTAGATATACATCTGACCTTCTTAATCAAAGTTGAGTCATGCAATTCTTGTATCCCATATCTTTGTACATACAACCTTACCTTTGAAATATGATCCTCAGACCATTCATCATTCACATAGTCTTCTAAGGTTTCATACTTGAGACTTCTTCTATACATGCTAGAATAATTATCTTCAGGAAAGATAAGCTGACTTTCTCCAGAAATCCCAAATATCATATCACTTTCATAAATTTGATCAATTATGGGTTCTTCAAGAATAGGAAAGTCAATCAAGGGAATATTTATGCAATTTCTGAACCTGACCTCTGGTTTCTCTGAAGCAATCATTAAAATTTCATTTGTAAAATCAAATTCCTCCATATGACTTAAATCAACCTCAATCTCAAACCATTCAGCTGGCTGATTAAGAAACTCCTTGAAAATCATTAGTCTTTCATCCAAGAATCTACACTCCAGATTCCTTGGATGATTCAAGATGATATGTATCCAGCAATATTGACTAATTAACATCCAAAAGTTTTTCAGAAGTTTCATAATTTTCAATTATACTTAGACCTTGAGGTTTCCAAATCACCAGATCTCTGTTCTCATTTATTACAACAGCACTTTCTAACTCCATTCCTTCATTCACTTCCATTTTCTCATCAAATAATATTACATCAGATAAGTCACTTGGCTCTCCAATAATATCTTCAAAAGCAAGATACTCATTCAACATCTCCTCATTTGAATCAGGAACAATATCCGTGTCTTCAGAACTAAGTTTGTTTTCAGAGTCCAGAGACACCTTTTCAGTCTCATATCCTTCTTCCATATTTTCTTCAGAAATAATGTTCTCAGCTTCTAATCCTTCATCTTCTGCATGTAGAATATCATCTATTGCTTTAGAAATTCTGTTAGTGTCATCATTTACAATGTTCTGAACTTCTTCAGAAGTTTTCTCGGAAGATCTTTTAGAAGTTTGAACTTGAGCTTCTTCAGAAGACTTTTGAGAACTCTGAACTCGCGGCATTGGAATATCTTCAGAGACTTTCTGTCTTTTCTCCCCCTCTTGATTATCAGGATCATCTTGATCATCAAGATTTCGTTTTAAAGTCTTTGCTTGAGAACCACACTCTAATGCAGAAAGGCGATTATTCAAGGAGACTTGAGAATTCTGAATAACAGACAGTTGATTCAGAATCTGAGAGATGTCATCCTTTGTTGCAAATTCAGAAGGTGTTGTCTGAGTAGATGAAGAGGGCATTGAAGTCTTTAAGAATTGCACTGTGGAAATAACTTCAGAGAAAGAATCCAGAATTGACTGTTGAAAAGCTTTGAAATCAGAAATAGTTGCCAGTTGAAAATCATTCAATCTATCCACCACTCTCTGCTCCTGTCCATCCAACCTATCCTCCATCACCTTACAAGTGTTATCCGTCAATTCCTTAATATCCTTCTGAATCTTTGCAAATTCAGAAGTACATAAATCTTTGAATTCTGAGAATTCAGAAGATGAGGGAAAGGGTCCAAGACCAACAAATGGTCTTGTTTTCAGTCCTTCAGAAGAAGGCTGGCCTGTAGATGCCACAACATCATTAACCACAAATGATTCTGTAAATGGAGCTTTAGTGATGTTCACTCTACCAGGTCTTCCAACTAATCCTTGAAATCCTGAAGTAGGAATATCTATAGTTGTTATGGCAATGTGACTAACACTTTGCTTGTTGACATCTGAAAGATGTGTGCTAGTGTAAAGAAAATCCACATTTAGTGGTTCATTTGGCTCAAGATTGAGTGGACTCTCAGACTCAATGTGTTCAAAGTTGTGAAGGGGGACATATGTCCTTCTGTTTCAACAATAGACTCCACCAAATGGGGACCTATTGGTAAATGAGCTGTTTGCCCCATAAGTGTTTCTAAAACACCCTTCTGTTGAGAGATGGGTGAGTGGCTTGGGGGGTTAACAAGAGTTGCCATGGGCTCATTGGCTATTTCAATATTACCCACCAAAGAGTGTGGAGTAATAGATTATATGGCTGCCCGGCTTGTAACATTTGGTTCACAAGTTTATTTATCTTTTACTTGTGTTCTCCCCTCTTCAATTCTTTTTCTCACTCTTCTACCCAAGCTCTCATTTACATTTTTCCTCTTCACACCATGAGATTGTTCTCCCCTATGAACAGCCTCCCCACTCTCCCTAGGAATTCTAGACTGCTCAGAATGCTCACCACTCTGGTGGGAATCAGGGGAAGAGACTACTAGTTTTGGTAGTCCTATTGATTCATAATACTAATTCAGAATCCTATTTTTGGGACTTATAAGAGTAAGTAGGTAATCAGGTAATGGTAATGCATTTGGAAACTGTAATTTTTCACTTGGTGGCCTTAGATTGTCCATAGAAAATGGTGGAACATGTACCTCATGAGCTAATTCTGGAATGGTTGAAACTGCTTTCATAGCACCTTTAATGAAAGTTTGAAAAAATCTCTGAAATGGTATGTAGTTGTAAGAAGATTTCTTCAAAACAGCAGACTTTAGTTCTTCAAATACGAGAGAAGCATAGTCATAATGCTTATTAAAAGCAACCCCATGAAAAATGATTCTCCCATTAGTAGAAGCTTGATCCAGACTTGAACTTTTTCTAGAAAGACAAGTGTTCAGAATTATAAATAGACAATACCAGATTGGAGGTAAACACTTCCTTCTGAAGGAGCTTAAGGCATGTAATTGTTCTGACTAGCCCAATCTCATAAAAACAGAGATCATTTCTGAGGATGATGGAATAGGGTCATATGATGTTTTTCCAATAACTGCATCTGCTTTAGGAAGAAAATGAATACTTCGAATATCTTCAACAGAAACACAGACCCTGTAGCCGTGAATATATTAAGAAATGTTATATGCTTCGTCATCAACTTCAGCATGAAACCACCATTGTTGTAGATATGAGGCAGGAACTAGAAATTTCCTTGCTAAGAGCGCACGTAGGGGAAGTTTCTTCAGAATTTCACTCAATATCATTTGATCATCATTGAAATCGGTTGATTTGAAATTCAAAGCACAATAGTTCTTCTTGATATCCAACACCTTTTCTTCAGGAAGATACAACTTTGACAAATCAGGGCCATCACTGCTTTCAGCACGAGAATGAGAGTCACCAACACCAACATTTGATTCAGAAGCCACATCAATAAGTTCAATTTGAGTTTCCCCATCTCTTTCAGTACGCGGGCTAGGGTTAGGGTTAGGGTTAGGGTTAATAGTCGAAGGTCCGGCTTCTGTATAACCAGTTGCAACAGTGTCTTTTAACATTTGATCATCTTCCAGAGTTATCCCCATAGAACCAACCATTATCTTCTTAGGAACAATTTAGAATGAACCATCACTGGATGATTCATTACTGTCAGTAAAACATGATTTGGCAGATTGAACATTAGAGGTCGACATTTTAGGAAATGAGTAAGAATTTGAAACTGATTGAAGATCAATAAGCACGGAGAGATTTCGGCGGGAAAATTGCTAAAAAGTGAAGAAGATGATGAATCCATGGATTATATATGACTGGTTAATCGTGGATAGACACGTGGCCAAAAGTAATGGTGATTAGAGTAGTAATCATCATTTATTTAGATAAATGAACCGTTTAAGAGACGTGATTAACAAATAACCAATGAAATTAAAACATGTGGCACACGCTTAAATGAAGTTAAACGGGAAGTAAGTTTCTGAGAAGAAGTTCAAAAACTTCAGAATAAGTACAGAACTTCTGAGAACAAGTTCAGAAGTTTGAATGAAAGGATTTAGAAATACTTCAGAACTTTCGATTTAGAAAAATTGTGTGATATACCAACAGATTCCAAAAAGTTCTGAAGTGTAGAATTTGTAAATTCTGTGCCATTATCACTTCTGATCTTTTGGATTGGGAGTTGAAGAATTACTTGATTTTTCTTCAGAAAAGGGATGAGCCTTTCAGAAGTATCAGATTTGAGTCTTAGAAATTCAACCTAAGTATATCTTCAATATTGATCGACAATGACAATAATATACATCTTTCCACCCATGCTTTGAGTCTTCATTGGTCCACACAAATCCATATGTAGCATTTCAATTGGAGCTTTGCATGAAGACAGCATTTTCAGAGGATGGGAGCTTCTTTTGATCTTCCCTAGTTCACATGCAGAACATAGAGAATTCTTTTCAAATCTGATCTTTGGTAGTCCTTTAACAGAGTTGTGTCTTTCTAGTTCAGAAATAGCTTTGAAGTTCAGATGTGATATTCTTTTGTGCCAAACCCAACTATCATTTCTCATAGTTGTGGAAATATAACAAACTTCTTGTAATTGTCCATCTGTAGTGAAAGTTGCAGTGTGTATATCTTCATCTCTATAAGCAGTTAATTCATTTTTGTTTGTTGAACTCAGAACATGACAATAGTCTATGTCAAAATTTACTTTCCACTATTTGTCACAAAACTGACTTATACTAAAAAGTTTATGTTTTAGACCTTCAACATAGAAAACCTTCATTACTTTTACATCTCCTTTGAAAAAAGTTTCATAACCTCTCACATATCCTTTTGCATTGTTTCCAAAGCTAACCATGGCTCCATATCTTTCATGATAATCAGTTAGAAGCTCTTTGAAAGGTGTCATGTGTCTTGAACATCTTGAATCTAAAACCCACACATGACATATCTGCAAAAATGATTATTGAGATTTAGGTACCCATTCAAGAATGAGTCATGTGAGATTAGTCAAAAACTTTGAAGTTCTGAACTTTGACTTAACATTTTGAGATACAGAATTTTGTTCAGAACTTTTGAATTTGTCTTTCTTAATATCTTTTTTAATTTTATTTGCCAATTTTGCTGAAAGTTCTGAATTCATTTCTCAAGATTTTTCTTGTTGGTTTTGTAGTTGAGATGAAAAATATGATGACCATAATTAATACAATGAATATGATTTTTCATAATATTTAATATTTCAGTACATGAACAAGAATCAACAACATTTGATTTTGCAATAGAAGCCTTTCTTTTATTCACTTGACTAATATGTGGTACATCAGTTTTCTTAGAAATTGAAAAACTATCTAATTTGGCAGTCTTTGATAATCTTTCACCTTTCTTTCTCCAAATTAAAGTGGATAGCTCTGTAAAAGATAAGAAATGGGGATTAGTATAAGAAGTTTTGTTACTAACTTTGGATATAAGTTCTGAATCTTGAACTTCAGATGTTGAATTAGAAGACTGTCCTTTTTCAAACAATTTAACTTTGGTTACAAAGTCAGATGATGATATTGAAGGTTTTTCTGAAATCAAAGATGTGTTTTTAGAGATAGAAGTTTTTAATATATCTGAAGTCTTAGTATTTAGAAATTCTGCTTTCAGAAATACAGGATTGAACATTTCTAAAGGTAATTTTGGAGCTTCAGATTTTAAAATATCTCCTTCAGTCATACAAGATTTTGGTTTGTAAACAAGATAACCCTCTTTATCAATTACTTCAACCTTAGGATCATCATCATCTTCTGAGTCTGAGGCATTCATTAAATCTGAGAACTTGGTCTGAGTCATGCTTGATGCAAAAAAATTTAGATTTGAAATTTTCTCAGAATCATCATCAGAATTATCAAAAAATATTTCTGAATTCTCCTCAATATCTTTTAAAGATTCAATATCAGAGAATTCATCATATTTTTCTTCATGTTCTGAGTTATTACCAGAATTATCTTCTGGAAAAGCTTCAGAATATAACTCAGAAGTATGTTCAGAAGATAATTCAGAAGTATTCTCAATTTTAATAATTGGTTCAGATTTTTCTTCAGAAATAATTTTTGATTCAGAAGTATGTTCAGAAATATTTGAAACATCTTTATCTGTTACTTTTGTTTAAGAAATTTTCTCTGTTTCACCAGAACTAAGAGGTTTTTTTCAGAAAATAAAGTCTCTCATTTTACAAATGGAATTCTTTCAGGCAAAGAGTAATTAACAGTTTTGGATATAACACGTGTGTTTACTTCATTAAAAATCTTCATTTTTGAAAGATCATAAAGATTTGCAGGTGCTTTTTTTAAAATTTGACTGTCATTATATCCTAAACTTGCTTTTATATTGTAAAATTTTGAATTTTGAGCCTGATTTGTTAAAATATTCAAAAGTTGTTCAGTTTGACCTCTTTTAAAGTTCAGATCTTCTAATTCCTTAATCTTTTTGTAAAGATCAAGTCTTTCTTGATTCAGAAAGTTCATTTTTCATTCAGAACTTCTTTTTCAGATTTTTCATTTAAAATATCCTTTTGTAAACTATCCATCTTTTCTTTTAATAATGATTTTTCTTCAGAAACTTTTTCAAGAATATGCTCAGCTTCTTGGCAATTTTGTTTATAAATTTGGCTTTCAGCTCTGAATTGATTTACCAAAATTCTTTCACCTTTGATTCTGTTTCTAAGTGTTTCAAATTCAGAATATATGTTCTGAATTTGATTTTGCATTTCAGGTTCTTTAGAATTTGGTTCAAAATTTTGTTTAGAAGAGGAACTAATATCAAAATTAAGTACAGAAGATGAAGAAAGTACCTCAGAGTCATGTGCATGTTTAACTTCAGGATTCAGCTAACACATGTAACAATGTGAGGCATAGTGAGCCACTTCTTCATCATACTCTCCATCACTCCAGTTTAACCAGTCTTCTTCATACTTAGTCACCAGAGCTGTATTAAGTTCCTTCTTTTTAGCAAGAAGATGCTTCTTTTCATAATAGCCAGAATTTTTTACTTTCGGCATTTTGCACTGTCTTGCATAATGTCCTGGCTTACCACAATTGAAGCATCTTGCTGGTTCTTGTGTGTCATTTTGACCAGCATCATGACCTTTTCTTAGGCCCTTCTTCAGATTTAGATTTGCTCTTATATTTCTGATTATATCTTTGAGTGAATTGTCTTGTCATGAAAGCAATATTATCATAAGTTCTTTTAGGCTCTTCATCTGATTCATCTCCATCACACAGAGTTGTCTCTGGGATTTCACAAACTTTGCTCTTAGCAGACATGGTCATGGAATTATTATACTTCTTGCTCAATAAGGCCACTGTTTCATTTGCCTTCTTTTGCTCATTCTATCTAGTCTTGATTTTGTCCTCTTGTTGAAACAAGATGCCAGAAACATCATGTTGATTTTCTAGACAGATTTCTAGTAACCATATTGTCAGAAAAGCTTGACCACTCACTACCCAGATTGTTCAGAAATTTATTATTTATTTCTAAGTTGGATTTCTGAACACCATTTCTTTTTAAATCATTCAGTATATTGTTGAATCTATGATAAGTCTCTGTGATAGATGTTAGGAAATTACGTGTCACGAAACAAATGCTAGCAAGTGATTTCTAAGTTCCAAACAAAATAGAAATCCAAGGACATAAATAACCCGACAACAAATGTGGATAACAATGATCTAGATGTTGTACAATGACTCTAACGAAATAAACAACCCCAAATATAGATAATAACAATATTTGTTATTATCTACGTAAATGACAAAATTCACCAAACAATATTAGTAACACGAGAATTTAACGTGGTTCCACTATCGGTGTGATAGTGTACATCCACCAAAGAGAGAGAGCAAGAATATTATTACCAACCAAGGAGATTACAAAGTGCTTGTACAAGGATCTTAAGATCTGCGATCAACTAGCAAATCTTCCGAAACACCAAGTCTTCATAAACACTCTCGTATCTCACAAATAATATATATATACATACATATATATATAGATAGATACTAGCTAGAGAGAATTTAAGTGTTGCATCTAAGAAGAAGGAAATGATCCAAAGGATGGATTATTATGTTCATCCTAATGGGGTATTTATATACCACCAATGAGTAGGCACCAAGTAACTAAGAAGAGTAGGGAACAAGCATGGAGGTTGAGTAGTGGCCAAGCTTCCTGGAGTAGGGACCAAGGCTCCTTGAGTAGCGAGCAAGCTTCATCTTTTACTGGTTTATTCATCGAGTGCAGCATCCATAAACAAGTAATATATTTTATATTACAACACTCCACCATGATGCAGGAGATCTTCGATAGCAAGACGAATCCTATTCCAACGAATACGAGTTCTTCCAATAGTTGATCATCAGTAGATAACAAGTAAATTGGCATGAGGTAGCAAAATTGCATTCCAACCGTGACGAGCTTCGGCATGGCCATCACCCGTCAAAGTTACAAGCAAACAAATAACCTCAAATGCACAATCCACTAAACAAGGTAGAGCAAAGCAAAGCTCTAAAGCACTTAACAAAGTAATTCCTTCAAAGATGTCATTTTGTCACCTGTGGTAATATCTTCTCTCTCTCGAACAAGGTTCCCAACGGCACTAACACAAACAGAGCTGGATCAAGTTTGAGCAATGCTCAAACTTAGCTGGCGGTAGCGACTTAGTGAACATATCAACAATATTGTCGTCTGTCAGGATTTTCTTCAAATAGACGACCTTCGCTTCATGTAATCTAACAAGATATGCATCATGCACATTTATGTGCTTTGTCCGGGAACTGAAAGCCAAATATAAGACCATGTGTCTCGATTCCCTTCAAATATCGGAATGCCATTTTAACGGCTACCCAACGTGCTTGACCCAGATTCGCCAGAAACCGACTCACCATTCCGACACGATGTGCGAGATCGGAACGAGCGCACACCATGGCGTACATAAGACTCCCGACCGCACTGGCGTATGGAACTTTTGACATTTCGGCCTTTCCCTTGTCATCCTTTAGACAATCTTCACTTGTAATCTTGATGTGCTTCGATAGCGGAGTGCTAGACGTCTTGGCACCATCAAGATTGAACCGCTTCAGAATTTTTTGAATATATGCTCGTTGTGTCAACCTAAGTGTTCGGTACTTTTTATCCCTCACAATCTCCATGCCCAAAATCTTCTGCGCTGGTCTGAGATCCTTCATTTCAAACTCTGATTTCAACTTGTCTTTCAGACGTTTGATCTCTGACCGGTCCTTGCAGGCAATAAACATGTCATCTACATAAAGAAGAAGATAAGTGAAAATACCACCGCTTTGTCTATGATAAACACAAGCGTCCTTTTCACTTTGCTCAAATCCCAGAGTGAGCATAAACAAATCAAACTTCTTATACCATTGGCGAGGCAACTGTTTAAGTCCATAGAGGGACTTCTGGAGCTTACATAGATAATCTGGCTTGCTTTCGGAAACGAAACCATCGGGTTGCTTCATATAGATAGTTTCCTCCAAGTCTTCATGTAGGAAGGCGGTCTTCACATCTAACTGTTCTAGCTCCAAATCGTGCATAGCCACGATTACCAAAAGAACACGAATAGATGTATGTCGAACAACGGAAACAAAGATATCGTCATACTCGATACCTTTCCATTGACAAAGCCTTTAGTAACGAGACGAGCCTTGTAACGATCATCATCCTTGACCTTGTACACCCACTTGCACCCGATTTCCCGACTACCTTTCGGTAGTGGACAAAGTTCCCAAGTCTTGTTCTTTGAGAGAGCTTCCATCTCTTCTTGCATGGCGGATAGCCATTTGGAACTGTGGGTTGAAGCCAATGCTTCCTTCAAATCAAGCGGCTCCTCTTGCCCTACATGCAAAGCATACTCCAGCTGATCTGTAAAACTCATGTTAGCAAAATCTCAATCTCCATACCTGTTAGGCGGTCGAATAGTCCTTTGACTATGCCTGGTAGATGCAATAACTGGATTGTATCGCCTTGGTCTCCACCATCAATCAGAATCTCTTCTTCAGAATCACTAGTAGAAGTCACTGGCGGAATGACATCTTCAACATTTTCGGGTGATTCTGAACTAGTATCAAAAAACAGATGAACTGGGAATATAAGAACTGACTACTGTCTCCACATCATCGGCAATAGGAGAACAGTAGTAACAACTTCCGGATCTTGAGAGGACTGAGGGTCTTGTGACTTCAACAAGACTGATTCATCAAATGTAACGTGACGAGAATGAATCACTTTACGAGTGAAGGGGTTCCAGATTCGGTAACCCTTGATACCATCTGTATAGCCGAGCAAAGATCCTTTGGTGGCTCTCGGATCTAACTTGTCCTGACCTGAAACATGAACATAAACAGGATAACCAAATACACGTATGTATTTCGGACAGATGTTTCCTTTACCTCTCCAAACCTCTTCCGGAATCTTTCCCCCAATAGCCGAACAAGGTAACCTGTTAATAATGTGCACCGCGGTGTGAAGTGCTTCGGCCCAAAACGATTTAGGGAATCCTGATGTACACAACATACATCGGACTTTCCAAGCAGAGTCCTTTCCATCCGCTCGGCAACCCCATTAGACTGAGGGTCGCCTGGTGTGGTGTAGTGACGGTGGATGCCTTTACGCAAACAAAAGTCTTTGAAGTTACCACTAGTAAATTCTCCACCGTTGTCAGATCTAAGCACTTTCAACTTCTTTCCATTTTCAACTTCTACTCGTGTCAACCAAGTCTTGAACGTATCGAAGACATCTGACTTTAACTTTAACACATACACCCAAAGCTTATGTGAGAAATCATCAATAAACGAAACAAAATATTTACCTCTACTTAGGGACGAAGTATTGGATGGTCCCCAGACGTCTGTATGAACATAATCGAGGATTCCTTTAGTGTTGTGTTTTCCAACACCAAAAGAAACACGCATCTGTTTTCCTTTGACACATCCCAAACAAAAATCCAGGCTAGCAGGTACGACGACTTTGATAAGATTTCGCTTGCGTAAAATCTTCAAATTCTTCTCGAATGTGTGGCCCAAACGAAGGTGCAATAAGCGAGCAGCATCGAGATTCTGTGAGCTATCGACCACACACGATTCAGAAGAAATAGTCTCGCTAATCAAATGAAAAAGATTATTTTTAGCCCATTTGCCTTTCATTACAATAATACTCCCTTTGGAGATGCGCAAACTCTTGTCTACAATCTGAATCTTGCAACCCAATTTGGACAGTTGTCCAAGAGAGATCAAGGAATGAGACATGGATAGAACAAATTTGACATTGTTCAATGTCCGAATACACCCATCAAACATCTTGATCTGCACAATACCGATACCCTTAGTAACACACGAAGTATTATTTCCCATATAAATACTGTTACCTTCAACTTTTTCGAAGGTAGAGAAACAATCCCGAAATGGTGTCATATGGTAAGATGCATCGATATCTAACACCCAGCGCCTGTTACCTGGCGGTGGTGTACCTGTGGCGGAGAAGCCATATTGCTCCTCTTCGGCTGCAACAGCTGATGATTCAGGGTTGTCCTTGCCTTTGTTTTTAAGACTCGGACAATCCTTCACCCAATGACATGGCTTGTGGCAATAGTTACAGTTGCCACGTGTCTTTGATTTCCCGCGAGAACAAGGTCGACGAGACGGAGAGCGCCCACGGTTTCTTCCTCTTGAAGATTGTTGATCATCACGACCTCTATCAGCAAATAGGTCGTGGCAATGGTTGTTCTCTCTTGGGTTGTTACCGATTCTCATCTGAACTCGTTGATCTTCAGAAATCATTCCTGTTTTCACATCAGACACAGAAAGAGTTTCTCTTCCATATATAAAACTGTTAGTGAATTGAGAATATTTCTCGGGAAGTGAATACAACAGAATCATAGCAAGAGCTTCTTCATCTTTGGCAAGAAGCACATCTGTTGCCTTCAACTTCATTATGATGTCTTCGAATTCGGTCATATGAGCCTTGATGGTTGAACCTTTCTTCATTTTGAAGAAGAGGCACGACCGCATCAATAACAACCTGTTGGTCAAAGTTTTCTTGAGATAAAGATTCTCAAGTTTACTCCAGATACCTGCAGCAGTCTTTTCTGACACTATTTCAGAAATGACATTCTCTCCTATAGCCATCTGCAAAGTAGTAAATGTCCATGCTTCCATTTCTCTAGCCTTAAGGTTAGACATATTACGGTCTAACTCGTCTTTGGCAAATACTACCGGATGGACTCCATTTTTCTAAGTGCAGCAGATGTTGTGAACTGCCATTTACCAAAATCACCATCCCCGTTCCAAGTCTGTATACGAATCCCAGCCCCCAAGAAATTAAATGTACCCTCTTGGTACGGTGTTTGGGTCTAGTTTGAGGGATCGGTACCAAATGGGTTTTCTTTTTTTTACTTCAGCCATAGAGAGAAATATGTGCGCAAACTAGTTTATGTATATTTTCTACAGAAACTCCAAATCTAGATCCGAAGCTCTGATACCAATTGTTAGGAAATTACGTGTCACGAAACAAATGCTAGCAAGTGATTTCTAAGGTCCCAAACAAAATAGAAATCCAAGGACATAAATAACCCGACAACAAATGCAGATAACAATGATCTAGATGTTGCACAATGACTCTAACGAAATAAACAACCCCAAATATAGATAATAACAATATTTGTTATTATCTACGTAAATGACAAAATTCGCCAAACAATATTAGCAACACGAGAATTTAACGTGGTTCCACTATCGGTGTGATAGTGTACATCCACCAAAGAGAGAGAGCAAGAATATTATTACCAAAGGAGATTACAAAGTGCTTGTACAAGGATCTTAAGATCCGCGATCAACTAGCAAATCTTCCGAAACACCAAGTCTTCATAAACACTGTCGTATCTCACAAATAATATATATATACATACATACATACATACATACATATATATATATATAGATACTAGCTAGAGAGTATTTAGGTGTTGCATCTAAGAAGAAGGAAATGATCCAAAGGATGGATTGTTATGTTCATCCTAATGGGGTATTTATATACCACCAATGAGTAGGCACCAAGTAACTAAGAAGAGTAGGGAACAAGCTTGGAGGTTGAGTAGTGGCCAAGCTTCCTGGAGTAGGGACCAAGGCTCGTTGAGTAGCGAGCAAGCTTCAACTTTTACTGGTTTATTCATCGAGTGCAGCATCCATAAACAAGTAATACATTTTATATTACAACAATAGATTCATTTTCTTTACATCTGAAATTTTCATAAGTACCAACACAGATGTTCAACCTTTGGGCTTGGGCTTTAGTGCTTCCCTGCATTTGAGCTTCAACCTCATCCCACATGGCCTTAGCAGAGGTTAAACTATCTACCTAATTAATTATTTCATTGGGAATGGCCATTGTAAGAAGAGTCAATGCCCTTTTGTCAATCTTATCTTGATTTTTCTCAGCATTACTGTACATACCTGGGCTTTTCTTGATTCATGATGCAGGGATCTCAGGAGTAGATTCAGTTCTTGGAACTGCAGGAATTTCCACATAGACCTCTAGAGGGCCATTTACAATGGATTGCATTAGAGCTTCATCGATATTGTCCAAGAATTGAATCATTCTGATTCGCCATTGATGGTACTCGCCCAGAAACAAGGTTGGTGGTTTGGTTTCAGATCCGGTGGAGACAATTTCTTTCGACATCTTGACAATAGTAGATCGTGAATTCAACTAGGTTTGAATCAAATTGATCTTGAATGTATCGATCAAGAATTTCAAAAACTTTCAGATTTGACAAGTTCTTCTCAAAATTGATCAAACAGTTGATTTAGCTCTGATACCAATTGTTAGATCCCAAACTATCAAGAATGTAGAAGGATTAAAGAACAAGAACAAGAATTACGTCACTGAAGTTATATATCGTATTGATCACTGAAAAGTATTACAAAGTATGTATCTTTATAAACTCTATGAACGTTAGTATAACAGTCAAACAAACTATCTATTTATATACAAACAGAAATGCTAAAGTTATAGTACAATAATGACAGACATGCTCAGAACTACTTCTGAACATCTTCAGAACTTCACTTCAGAACCTCTTCAGAAGTGTTCTTCAGAACTTCAAAACTTCTGAAGTAGTCACTTCAGAAGTTATGCCTTAGGCGTTTCTTTGCTTGTCTTTAGACTTCTGAGCTTGTTTCTGTTGATCATAACTCCTCTCGATGATTTGAATATGATTTCTTTTGTATACTTAGTGAAATTCCATTGTATAAGCTTCTGTTAAAATTCAGCGATAGCACACGCTGATTACCATCAGCGATCGCTGAAGATCAAGGAACAGCAAGCTTATCTCTGAAGATCTGAAGATCCGCTATCACACCAGAATACCATTCAGCGAAAGTCGAAGACCCTAACTGAAGAAAGAGATAATCAGCTAAGTGAACTGAAGCGGTTCAGCGATAGCAGCGATTATCTAATCAAAGTGTGAAGTCTTGTGAAGCCTCAGCGATACTGAAGATTCCTCCTTGAAGATTCAGAATCAGCGATCAAATGAAGCCTCCCTTACAAGATTAAAGATTGATCTTATCCTCGATGCACAAAAGTCAAACCTAGTACCTTGTCAGAAAAGGACGTACTAATTGTCTCTTATGTCCCATCATATCTGATACGGTACTGTTCATATTCGGCCAAAAGCATGGATGTCTTATTTGCAAGGACAAGCTTCCTATCCAAGCTTGACACGTGGCATGTACCTTTTGTCTTGCATCAAATGCAAACGGGTATAAATAAGATGGAGATATGTTCTTCATCTCAATGCATGCTTCTTTCTAGCCTAAACCCTCTTGAGTTCTTCCTTCCTTCTTCTTGTGCATCAAACTTAGTGTTTCTGAGTTACAATAGAATAGGTTTTAAACTTGTTCTTATTCCGCTTGTAACCGTAAATGTGTTTATGTTAAATAAACTCATTTAAAAACCAAAATATGTGTGTTTGTATTCAACCCCCCCCCCCTTCTACAAACTGTTTATTATTTATTGAACTCTTGTAGACCCTTATTCGGACCAACAAGTGGTATCAGAGCAGTTTTTGCTTCTAAAATCTTTAAAATATTTTTTCTTAAAACTATTTTAAAATGTCAAACCCTAATACGAACTACAATGATAAAGGATCTTTAGCTAAACCTCCCAGATTTAGCCATGATAACTTTCCATTATGGAAGGAAAGAATGTCTCTATTTCTAGAAGGATCTGACCTAAAGATTCCCCTACTATCTAGAAAATGGACCATTTGTTCCTACAACAATAGTAGCTAGTGTTTCTGCCACCACTACTACTCCAGCCATCCCTGAAAGAAGTATCGTTAAAACTCCTAACAGATGGACTGAAGAAGATAAGAAAGAAATTGCTATTGATTCTAAAGCTAGATCTATAATAGCAATGGCTTTACCAGATGAAGTCTATCATTCTGTCTTAGCTATACCCGATAAAAACTCATAATTTTTAAGATCTGTTTTTTTTCTCGATTTGTTCTTCATTCTTTTGACTGGTTCTCGATTACGCTTAACCCGATAAAATAAAAAAATTCATATTTTTTTAAGATCTGTTTTTCTCGATTCATTTTTCATTCGTTTAAATTTTTTTCGATTCATCGTAATATATCCTTGATTTCTATTCAAACTATTTAATCTGTTTTAATTAAAATTATTTTAGTTTATTTTGATTACTTTTGAAACTCTTTACATAAGAAAACTCAGGAACTAGTGACTCTTACAGCTTTTCTTACTAAATAATTCTCTAGTAAAAATCATAAACTCTAGTAATTTTGATTTTTTTCTTGACTGAACAAATAAGAAACTCGAGAACTTAGGCATTCTTGTCCATAAAAAGACTTGTTCTTTTTAGTCAAGAACCCTTTGTTCTTGTTTTCTGGTTTATCGGTTAAAGAAAATTTTGATTAAGTATCTTTGAATTTTTATCGAGCCCTTGCTAATCGACAAAATTTATTTTATCGAGTCATCTGGAATCGATATAAATTTTTTATCGATTCGGTTTTTATCGAGTGAATTTTTTTTGTCGAATCTTAATCTATCGAGAAATACTCAATCGAGAAAACTCTCTGTTTCACGAGACAAACTCAGAAAATTTCAAAAACTCACTGATCGAGATCATCAATCCAAGTACAATGACTTCTCGCGAAACCATTGGTTCAGACACATAACCCCACGAGGTAAGTCTTTCAGACTATGATCAATTTATGATTAAAATGAATGACATGATGATAAAATTGCAAGAACTTCAATCTAAATTGAAAACCGAGAAACTCCTGGTTTCCAACTTAGAAGCACGCTTAGAAAATAATCATAATCAATTGCTTCTTATGCCCCGACCTTGTCAATTCTCAAAGTATAATGCACAATCTCGAAACGGAGAAAATGGTTTTAAAAGAAGAAAATGATCTTTTTAAACAACAAATATCTGATCTCACTCTTCAACTTCACACATCTAGGAGTGAGATTGCCGAATTTTCATCAAAGTTTGACTTTGTCAGTTTTCAAAGACAAGACCTTTTAGAAAAACTCAAAGATTTGGAACTAAAGTTGTACAAAATTGGTCAAACTAAGCACACAATTCATTTAAACGCTCCAAAAGATTTAAGTTCTAAAGCTGGATTAGGATTTGATAATCCAAAACATTTAGAAAAGGCCATCTACAATACTCCGACTATCTATAAATTTGAATATCTGAACCTTGGTCCGGATTACAAAATTCAGTTTATGAAGTCGGATTCCAACGTCGAAGAAAGGGAAGATTTGAATAGGAAAAACAACGATTTTCATCAAATTCCTTTCTGCTATCCTCAAATAGTAGAAAAGGAATCTTAAAATGAAACTCTTCCAAATGACTACTTTCCATCTTATACTGACGAACAACTTCACACACAAATTCCTGAATTTAAACCTTATATTCCCACCTTGTTCTTAGAAAAGAAAATTATTCAACTTGAAAAGGTGTTGGAAACTGAACGTTCTTCGTCGGAAAAGGAAAAAGAGGCATTTATTTTAAAAATTCAAAAATTGGAAAACGAGGCTTTACAATTAAACAACAATCACGAAAATGATCCTATTTCCAATATTTCTTCGTGTAAAGCTTTCGTTAGCAATTACTTAGATGATTGCGAAGAGTTGTTTAAAATAGATCCAAACTATATTCCTCCTAAACAAAAATGTTCCCATTCTTCCGACCAAATAGATGATGACTTAGACTTTCTTGAGGAAATGCCTCGTTTTGACGAGTACACTGATTCCTCATCGAACCTTAAATCCACGGAACAGTTAGATGACATAAATGTCGATTTTGACTTCAATCCTACACTTCCAAATCATACGGAGTTTTTGGGCAAAGTCAAAAAGACAATCGAATCAGTTTTACTTCCAACGGATCCGAATGAGTGTTCCACAAGTCAAATGCATTACACTCATTCTAACCAAAAGTATCAAACTCACTTTTCCAAACCCATCAATTCTCATTATGTAAAAAATGCTAAACGTGGTTCAACTTTTTGAACTTTAAAGCAAGTTTGGGTCGAAAAAGGCAAAAGTGCTCCGAAGTCATCATCTTGCAAAAACGACAACTCTTATTATTCAAAATTTCCTAATGTTAAAAGAACCAATCGAAATTTTCAATTTCCTTGCACGATTTGTTCTGTTAAACATTTAATTCATTTTTCTCGGAATAAAATTTGTTGCTCGAATTGCGGTGTTGATGACTTTATGCAATTAAATTCTTTCTCTTATGATTATGGTTGTTTTCCTAACATGCATACTTCTTACAGTTCTCATTATGTCAATCAAATGTTTTATCACAAATGGTATGGTACATACAGTATCCGCACTTCCCCATTTATTGCATCAAAAGCTAACCTCCGAGGACCCAACAGCTCTTTTAATCTGTTTTTGTAGGTACGTCATGTGTGTGCTAAATTCTGAATATTCACATCACATGACAATCTTTCAAAAGGTTATGCTACATTTGAGGGGGAGTATCACATTTTACCATTCTTTAATAATTAGCTTCCACTAGCACAAAAATGGTCTTAAGAGACGGTTAAAAACTGTTACTGTTGGTATACGGTAACGGTATTTATGGACATAATAATCGTCACCGTAGTTGCCGTCACTTTTGATACACTTTTTGTTACGTTTAAAAAACGTTACCAAATCACGTCAAAAACCGTGACCATAGGCTAAAACCATCACCTTAAATGTACAAAAAAGTTGTTGTTTTTTCTAAAACCATTACCATTGCACAACATACAGTGACATTTATTTCTAAAAACCATCACCCTAGCATGAGATACGGTGACATTAATTTATTAAATCGTCATCTTAGCATGACATATGTTGACATTTATATTCAAAAACCGTCACCGTAGCATACAATATGGTGACATTTATTTTGAAATCGTCACTGTAACATGATATATGGTGACGTTTGTTTGTCAAAACTGACACCGTAGATTTACCTACAATAACGTTTTATATTTTAAATTGTCACTATAACACAACAACGGTGACATTTGTTATTAAAACCGTCACCGTAAGACGACATATGATGACGTCTATTTTTTAAAACTGTCACCCTAGCATGACATATGATGACGTTTATTTTTTTAAATTGTCACCATAGCATGACATACGGTGACGTTTGTTTGTCAAAATCGACACCGTATATTTATAAACAATAACATTTATTATTTTAAATAGTCACCATAACATAACGAACGGTTACGTTTCTTATTAAAACCATCATCGTAAAACGACATACGACGACGTCTATTTTTTAAAATCGTCACCCTAGCACGACATACGAAGACGTTTTTTTTAAATTGTCACCGTAGCATGACATACGGTGACGTTTGTTTGTCAAAACCAACACCGTACGATTACATATGGTGACGCTTATTATTTTGAACTGTCACTGTAACATCACAAACGGTGACGTTTGTTTGTTAAAACCGACACCATAGAATTACATACGGTGATGTTTATTATTTAAAATTGTCACTGTAACATGAAAAATGGTGATGTTTATTATTAAAACTGTCGTCGTAGCATTACGCACGATGACGTTTATTTTTAAAAATCATCATTGTTGCAGGATATACAGTGATATTTATTTTTCTAAACTGTCGTCGTAGAAAGACACACGGTGACGTTTATATTTAAAATTGTCATCGTAGTAAAACATACAATAATGTTTATTTTTAAAAGTGTCACTGTAATACATTGTACATTCACATTTATATCACAAATTGTCACGTTTATTATTCAAAACCGTCACCATGTCATGATGTATGGTGACATTTATTATGCAAAATCATTACTAATAGGATGAAAAATTATGTTAAATTAACAAAGTGTGCCATACACTAACTTTTGGTCACTGTTTTATTTCATTTATGCTAAAAACAAAAATAAATTTAAAAAAGAAAAATATGAATTAAATGATTAAGATTATATATACGACGATTAATGTATATACATTATATGGATATTGCATGAGAATATCAATAACAAAAGTACTAAATATTTATAATATTTTTTCTCTTATCTAAGATATACTCCTTTGTTAGCTTCGATCACTTCATCATCCCGCTAAAAGTTTTGTATAATTGTTTTGCTTCTCACCATTATGATTAAAGGTTGTTTACAATGCCTGCAAGAAGATAAGTTCCAGTAGATAGGAAAACAACAACCAATAAGTACAACAAATCACAAAAGGGTCACAGAGTTCTAACATACGATTAAAGTAAAAACAAGATAAATAAAGTTCATATTTATAAAAACTAAAGTCAAAACTCTAAGGAGGGACAATGACTTATGTCGTTATGCATAAGCAATAAACCATGATAAGTATCAATGGCAAAAGAATAACATGTCCATTATGAAAATGATAATACTATTATGACCTTGATTAGAAGGGTCTGCCGCTAGGCGTATTAGTTATTTATATCAAGCCGAGAAGTTTTAAAAACATATGCCCATTTCAATCACTTGAAACATTGCACCTCTTTATCTCAAATTAGTCAATTACATGCTAGTACAAAGTGCATGATTACAAAACCACACCAAATCTCAGTAAGACGTATGGTGTGAAAAGATAAAATGTACATAATCTTTGCCTCTGTCTCGAAAGAAAGACAAAGGTAAATGTTTTAAAAATGATTCGTATATACATACTTGTTTAAAATGCACATGTCAGCAACAACCCATCACACACATTACATAGGATGACATATCAAAGTTTCCTAGTAAAACATAATCCACCAGACAATTATCTATGTAAACAAATAAAACAAGGGATGCAGACTTCAGAGATGTTTACCGGTGGTAGGCAACAAGCCACAGCTGTGAATGCAATAGGTTTTAGTTTAGGAGTGATCTATAGATGCTAATGAGTGTCCAAATTGTAAATTTACCTGCAAGTTCAATAAACTAAAAAAAAACAAAAAAAGGAAGAAACTTTTTTTACCACAATCATGGGAAGAAGAATAATACTAGTTGATAAAATAAAACTAATACGCAAAATGAATTATAATCGTTTATACCAAAGACGTTGTAATAAATTTATAGGACGCTTTTGGATGTCGTAACGAGTTTATTAGAACACTTTTATAAGACACTATTTGAAAAGGTGTCCTAAAAAAATTGTTACGACCCCTAAAAGCGCCTTATAAACTTATTACAATACCTTAAAGATATGACACTTTATTTTTCAGTCTTATAGTTTGTGTCCTATAAAGTGGTCCATTAGGATGTTTATTTATTGGTACTGTCCTATAAATCCAATTTTGTTGTAATATGTTTTTTGGATAGACAATTGTTGGACAAACAACTATATTAAATAGCAATACTATAATCTGGTCTCTAGAATCAAAAATTTAAGACTTCCACCAACAAGAAACGGAAATTTATAAACCGAAAGAGCACATGATTCGTAAAGTATGACTGTATTAATAAGCAATGTGCAAATATACAACGTATAATCTGCAATGTCCGAACATATATAATATCCCAAAATCCAAATACATATGCTTCAAAATCTTAGTTTATGGTTACATTTACATATATAGTTATCAAATATCATATTTTAATTAACTTTTGCCTTTCTGATTCAGTATTTGCATTTTTTGTCTCTGTTTGAAACAAGAAAAACATATAGACGAAGCATAGAAAAAGCCATAGAGGACTTATTAAACCAAAACAAAACTCCTCAAAGCAAAACAATATCTATCATAAAAAATGCATAAAGAAAATCAAGAGCAGGTTGAGAAAATATTTCGGCATAAATAAAATTAAGAAAAAATGTTTTACCTCTGTTGCAAATCCAAAGCAAGCAACAAAAGAGAATTAATTGTTGTCTCCTACAGCAGATGCAATTAAATTTAAAGATGCAAATAGAGAAGTAGAGAGCATACATCTGTTGCAAATCGATAAGAAGAAGAGATACTAAGAAGAAGAGAGGAGGGAGGCGTGTGATGTGAATAAGGGGTAAGGTATGATTCAATTTAGTGGAATTCAAATTTCAAAAATTCTTTTGGAAAAGGGAGCCAAACAAATAAATGAAATGTTTTAAAAAAATTTGAATTTGAAATTTCTTTTAATTATGTTAACCAAGCCATATTTGAAAGAGTGGATCAATCTTGAAAAGAAAAAAAACATGTAAAATACAAAGGAACATCCGAAATTAAAAATAAGTTTTTATTTAAAATGGTAAATTTTATTTTTTTTAGTCCCTCAAGTTTTTACGTTTATTCAGGTGTCGTAGTCCCTCCTTGTTATGTTTTTTAGTTTATTTTAGGTGTTTCTGTTAGGAACTTGTTAAATGATGGACATACATTCGTGTCTTCTAAAAATTATCATTTATTTTACATCAAAAGTTAAAAACTAATTAACGTTATATTCATATATAATATATATATATACACACATATACAAACGTCTTTGTGATACCCCTCCAAACTTCGGTGAATCCTCGGTGAACCGACCATCTTGACCCACTTTCCTTTCCCCTATCTCTACCTTGGCCTACGTCCATCAGGATAATTAAGAAATAATGAGAATCAAGATCCAAACCCATTAGATGAGTCTTTTGTTTGAAACATAAGCTTCAAGTTTATCAACATCACTTCTGACATTGTTTGGAGATTTGATATAATAGCAAGGGCCATGATCAAGTCGACATAAGGGGATCTATACTGGTAAGAGGGAATACATAACATCAACAGAGTTGAACTTCATTTTCACTCAACTCGGGGTTCGAGATTTGATGGACATGTTGATTTTCCCATCAGGCACCTTACGTATTTCGATGAAGCTGAATTTGGATATGGTTCGTGGTGGAGGATGAAGGCAATGAACACCAAACTTTAGATTTTTCTCATTAATATATTTTACTGCAATTAAGATTAATTTTTTTTGGGCTGTGGTTAGAAGGTGGGGGGTACTAAAATCAAGGGATTTTGGCAAACGCTTGGGATAGATACAAAATAAATGAAGCCGATTGATGACAAACTGTAAAAACGAACAAATCGTCATCGAGCAAGTCCGTAAGTTACTCTTTGATTTTATTATAAATTAATTTAATATTAGGTGGTTACCACTTACCATTCATATCCTCTTACTCATACTACCACTACATTTCATATCCCTCTTCACAAATCGTGGTACCACTAATATAGAAGAGGTATAAATTGACCTTCATTTTGTTAAAATTGTATATTTTTTTTCCATTACAATTCGTCTAGGGAGTTAATATATACATCAAAGTTTAAAATAGTGTGAGGCATGGTGTGACGGGCCTGACAGCAAGGTCAACTCTCAAGCCTTACACGTCATGAGAAGGACACGACATTTTTCAAGGCATGACATGACGCAACAAATTTGTATGTCATATGTCGAATTATATATTTACTTATATGTTTTCTATATATTATCTAACCAGATAATGATATTAAAAAAATGTGCGTTCATATTACGATAAAAATCATATAAATTATTATTATAAAAATAGTGTTTGATTAAATATTTAAAATAAAATTTATAAAATTAACTTTACAACTTCGTTTTAATCATGAGTTCATAACGTTTATGAATTCGTAAAACTGTTAGTGATGTGATTAAATAAATCTATAGAAATGTAAAAGCTAAAGTTAAAAGTGTAAAAACACAAAACATAAAAAATCAAATAAAAAAATAACCACTTCTTATAAATAATGCACTTCGTATCGCACCATGGCGTGCCTCAAGTCACTATGGCGTAAGCCACGTCTTACATAAATGCTATGGATCATTTTGTAACGACGGATACGTGTCTCACGCCATAACACGGCATGACGCGCCATTTTAAACACCGATATATACACAACTAACACAAATATTGGTAGAAGATTGTAAAAAAACAATTGTTAAAAATAATATTGAAGTTATACTACTTAAAAAAATATTTAAATTATCGTATAACTATTGTAAAAACTTAAATGATTCTAAACTATATTATTATTTTGAGAAGTATTGACTATTATTTTCATACAATAGTTATACAATTATACTATTATTTTGAGAATACAATTATTTTTTTATATTTAAAATACTACTAAACAAAAGACTTTTGTCTACGGAACATTTTTTAGGAAATTTGTTGCTAAAGGGTGAATCACAAAACTGTCACAAAATTTGGTAGGTAAATTGTTGGTGGGTAATCCAAATCAATGACAGATTACTCAGAGATTCTGTAGGTGATCCGTTGATATTTTCCTTGAAAAGCATCGGATTTTATCGAATCACTGGTATTATCTAGGTGATTCGTGGATAATCACCGACGAAAAATTTTCTAGATAATTTTTGTGGGTGAAAGTCATTTGTTTTGTACTAAAAAAAGTATTTCAATTATGATATTTAAAAAAATATTTATAGAAAAATACAATAATTTTTTATTTGAATTTAATAGTTGTAAAAAAACATATAAAATTAAACAAGGATGAACGAACATATTAGTACATATTAAATCAATCACTAAAAAAAATTCACGTGGAGGTTTTGGCAAATTAACACGATTTTATTAACTTACTATATAATAATAACAACAAATTTTAATTTAATAAATGATCCAAATTTAAATAGAAATTCACCAAGTTAAATTTTACCAAAATTATTTTTCATCTTTTTCCCGCCTTTCTTTTCCCGGTTTTCTTTCCCTATATTTTATGCTAATTTCACATTCTCATTCTTCCTTCTTTTCTTTTCAGCTTAGCTTTCTCTCTTCTCCAATTTTTATCTATTTTTATCATCTTTGCCTCACTTAGAGCAAATCAAGTGAACCGTTCTACTTTTCTATTAAATCAAATATCATCGAATTGGGCCGGCAAAGGAAAACAAAAATTCAAAGGTTTGCGATTTTTTTTCTTTTTGTTGTGACTAGTGATTTCCTTTTCTTATAAAACCCATCTTGTTGTTCTCGAATTCATATGTATGGGATTCTGTAAAAATTGAAGTCTAAAAATAAAGTATTGATATTTGGCAACCGAATCGGTTTTAGCATTGATCCCATCTAAAACTTATTTCATCATTTGTTTGCATTATTGGTGTTGAATTCTTAATCATACATTTTTTTTGATCTCTTGGATGTTTTGGAATAACTGGATACTTAAAGAATGTGGTTTGAATATTACGCCAGATGCAATCAGATTTAAACACTCAAGGTGTTTGTTAAAATTTCAGAGTGAGATGTAGTGGTAAGTGTTTTTGGTGCTCAAGTACTCATGTTATAACATCAAGCTATTATTTGACTGATTATTATAGTCATATCTATAAAAATAGATATCATTATGAGAGTCTTTGATTGAGATATCATTAAGCTTACAAACTAGGACAAACTTGAAACATCTCCTAGGACAATCAAGACTCAAGTCATTTTCCTGTTAGCTACTACATTTCACCACAATTTCTTCCCTCAAAGTTCATATTTCAGAATAGGAAATTAAAGTTTTAAATTGTACAAGGATCATTTGCCAATGGACTAAAACGCCATGGGCTCTTCCACAATATAAGATGTAGGAAAAAACAAATTGGGATTTCTAGTTGTAACAAAGATTCATCATTTGAACTTTATTTATATTATTGTCGATTATCTGTTGTTTGATCATTGATGTGGATTAGTTCTATACTTGTAGTTTTAACCCACTTTTAGTTTGTTGGATATCAATTTTTTTGCTTTATGTGAGTGTCATTTGTATTTGTAAAATGGTAACAAACATGGTTGGTCTATTGATACTGAAATTTAAGAGAACTAGCGGATGTTCTGTATATTGATTCCATAGATTGGTCAAAATGGAATGTGTTTTGTGAATGAAATATTCCTTCCTAAATATCATCAAAATAAGAATTATTTCCTATCCTATGATGGTTTTCTACCCAAGGTATGTAAAATTTCTGATTTTTTCCTAGATAGTGATTACTTTCTAGTTATCTAGCGAAGGATTATTAAATTTCTTATTTTTGTACTCAAGAAAGTAGATCATCGGAAGTCTGGGAACTCTAATGTGATCTTCTTGAGTTGAAATCTTGTAACTTAATTCTTTTTGAGAAAACGACCTAACTTTATTAATGATTAGCTATATTATTTTATTGTGGGGGTATATTTGTGTTTGGAAGTACTAAGATTTGACCAACCATGATATAAACCCCTAAATTCACAGTTTTATATAAACCCCTATTCGTTTTCTAGATCTTGTGCACATATCAAAATATTTGAGCAAGACTCGTCCGGCGGCGAGATTTAGTAGGACCGGAAAAAAACCAAGATGGGATTTTTGGCGGACCGGGCCACTGGACTGTTTCTAGGTTGAGTTTTTTTTCCATTTGTTTTTTTTGTCTGACCGAAAATATGTTATAAAATATAAACATTCAAATTTTATACCAAAAATAAAAAGTTGAAAGATTGGTTTGTTTAGAAATACATATCCAAAATGACATGTCCACTCACGGTTTGAACCAACATTGACCGGACCGAATTTTATGGACCAACCTCTGCCCATCACCACTGCATATAATATATGGGTCATCAAAACCTTTATAGTATCATGACATACATCAACATATATTTCTCAAGTGTCACTGTATCATGACAAAGGGTGTAAGTTTATCAAAAAATGTCATTCTAACATGACATACAGTGACGAATATTTTCATAACCGTCACCATCATGGCATATGGTGACGTAAATTTATCAAAATTGTCACTATAGAATGACATATGTTGACATTTATCATTTAAAACCGTCACCATAACATTACATATCTGGACATTTATCATTGAACACCATCACCGTAGCATGACATAAGGTGACGTTTATCTTTTAAAACCATCACCGTAGCATGACATAAGGTCACATTTATTTTTCAAAATTGTCAACATAGCATAACATGCAGTGACGTTTATGATTCAAAGTTGTCACCTTAGTATGGCATATAATGTCATTTATTATTCAAAAAATTCACATAGCTTGACATATAGTGACATTTATTTTTCAAAACCGTTACCATAACATAATGTAAGATGACATTTATTTTTCAAAAACCGTCATCGTAGCATGATGTATAGTGACATTTCTTTTTATAAATCGTTACTGTAGCATGACATATGGTGACGTAAGCTTTTTGAAACCGTCAACATAACTTGACATACAATGACGTTTATATTTTAAAATCGTCATAGCATGATGAATCGTGACGTTTATATTTCTAAACCATCACCGTAACATGAGATATAATGACATTTATTTTACATAATTATCACCGTAAAATGACATACAATGACATTTATTATACAAAACCGTTGTTGTAGCATGACATATATTGACGTTTATTATTTAAAATTGTTACCTTAGCATGACATATGATGACGTTTCTTAAACAATATTGTAAATAATGTAACATTTACTTTTTAAAAGCGTCACCATAACATGACATTTGGTGACATTTATTTCTCAAAACTATTACCGTAGAATGACATATGGTAACGTAATCAAAACGTCATCATAGCATGACGTATGGCAACGTAAATTTTTCAAAGCCATCAACGCAGCTTGAGATATGGTGATGTGAACGCTTTAATTCCGTTACTATATCATGACATATGATGACATAAAATCTTCAAAAACCGTTACCATAAACTAACTTTTGGTGACGTGAATTTTGCAAAAGCATTGCCATAGAACTTGGTGACTTTTGGAAATGGTTTTTATATAAACGTTGCTATATATATTTTAGTTTTGGTAACGAATTTATAGAACCGTTATTGCATAAGGCAACGGTTTGGATAAAAACTGTTACTAAAGGGTCCTCTATAGCAACAATTTTTCAAAACCGTCACAACATAAAGCAAAAAGGTTTCAAAATCGTCCTAAACCGTTACCATAAGGTGCCTTTTGGTAACGTTTTGTCTAAACGTTGCTATATGTTTCTTGGTGTTTTGCAATAGTAACGTTTTTGTATGAAAACTATTACCAAAAGAGTTCTCAAATTTTTTTTGCGACTTTTTCTAACGATTTTTCACCAAACCGTTACAAACTTGTTTTATCAAAACCGTCACAAAAAGTCATTTTTGTACTAGTGTTCATAGTATCTCAGCTATGGACCTGCTCTTAACCCGTTTTACATTGCATTATGACTTCTGAATACATTAGTTCAGAACTCGGACTTTAATGTTTTAACTCTTTGTGTGTTAGGAATTAGAAGTTTCTATGGTCAATCCAAAGTCGGAAGGACCTACCCATGAAACACATCCCTAGGTTAGATATCCTGAAAGGGAATGATTAAAATAAAATTGAGTGCTTGTGAGATAAAAGAAAAATGTGAGGGTGTGACAAGACTTCAAAGAAAATTGGTCTTCACCAAACCTAAACAGTTATCCGGGTAGCCACACAATCTATTCATTCTCGATTCCTTGGAGATGAGATATTGAACTAGACATGGACCCAATGTCGATAACTTGTGTTACCCCACCCAACTACTCAAGTATCTCACAAAAGATATTTGTTTCATATATCACGGAGAATGAGCATATCTGCTATCTTTTCTTCAATCGGAAGATTAACATATTGAAAAAGGAAGACATACCTCCGGTCTCCGAACTGTACATTCAATGCACATTGAGTCTGTGAAATATATTTTTACATTTTGAGCCTTAAAATTAGCTTTAATGCATAAATATTTTTCTACACATTGCACGAGTCTTTGTGATTCCAAAAGCATATCTTTGTGTGTATGCCGGAACAGTTTGAGAAGTTAGTTTTATAACTTACTTCTGTGATAACTGGAAGTCTTATCAGTACCAACCCGCTGCCAACACTGAATATAGGCCACTTAATTAAATTTACTTTGATTAAGTGATAACAGTTGCTTCACGTGCTTCTGTATGTTAGTTTTACACGCTTCATTAATTAAATATTTTTTTTGTCTTTGGTTATTCATAATGATTCGGATTCTCCTTATCATTCTGAGGGGGAGAGATTGTATATCAGAGACACGACATCACAACATAAGAAAAGGAAGATGACAAATGTTGATTTGTTTTGAAGATAAAGACTGAAGTAAATATGTTTTGTCGACTGCTGAAGATAAAGTTGAAGACTTATCGACTGATTTGTTTTGAAGATAAAGTTTTGTCGACTGCTGAAGATAAAGTTGAAGACTTATCGAGTGCTTAAGACCCGACATAAATTTTCATCGATTCAACTTGACCCGAGATCATTTTCTGTTGAAGACTTATCGAGTGCTTAAGACCCGACATAAATTTTCATCGACTCATCTTGGTCCGACACCAATTCTTGTCGAATCTTCTTGGCACGAGATCTTTTTACAATAGATCTTCGCGGCTCCTTCGATTTTCTTTTCATGCAAATGTTAAGGGGGAGCTACGGAGCTTACAATAGATCTTTTTCGTAGGGGGAGCAAAAGAATCAAGAAGAAAGACTTGTTGACAAAAGTTTCATGATCTTCAAAAGAAGAGTGCTGATTTGTTGAATTGTAATCTCGAATACAAAGGGGGAGATTGTTAGGTCTGAAATTATTGTATCCGAGATGACAACTATTGAAGACATGAAGGACCAAAAGTACAAAGTCAATAAAGTCAAAATTAGGAAGGTTTAATATAAGGAAAGGATAATTATCTTGTAAATGGCAATTGTATAATGGCTAAAACACTTACCTTCCTTATATACATTAATGGTTTAATATAAATAGGAGTATTAGGCTATTCATTAAGGTGTGATTTATTAGTCGATAACTAAGAAAGCCTAAATACTGTCAAATCATATTATAACCGTATAAGTGAGATATCTGACTACGAAGCTTCTTTAATATTCGTGTTCTTATCTTTTTATTCGATATAATCATTGTGCTTGCATATACTGGGATCTACAGAGGAAGAACCTTATTAATGAACTCAAAGGTGCCAAAAGTACTTCTTTGGCACTTGTGACTTCAGAGGCAACTCCTCCTAAAAATGTCTCTTCTTTTACTATCACCTCCATAACTGAATTAGGTCAAACTGATTCAGAAGATCAACTCACTGATGCTGACATCTCTGAGTTTGATAACTCTCTAGCCCTCTTAACTAACAATTTTAAAAGATTCGCTAGAAAAAGCAACTTTCGAAAACCTTCTAATCTCTCTGACTCTGAAAAGCAAAAAACGTTGCCCGCTGAGAAAGCCTCAGCGATATGCTTCAACTGTCAGTGAAAGGGTCACTTTGCTAGTGAATGCAGGTCAAAGAAAGTTGCAGCTCCCACCACCTCCCAGACCTCTGATAAAAAGGAGAAGTATTTGAAATTGAAAAACAAATACAAGGATCTGAAGAAACACCAGCAAAAAGGCAAAGGCCTTATCGCTGAAGAAGTTGATTGGGACGCTGAGATGACTGGGCCAAGACCTCTGAAGAGTCTGGTTCAGATGAAGAAGATCTTGCCTTCCTCTGTCTAATGGCAAGAATAGAGGACGTTGAAGAAGCAACTAAAACTTCTTCCTCTGAGTCCCCTTCTACTCAGGTAACAACCTCCACTCTCTCTTTACCTTCTGAAAGTGACAACTTGTCAGCTCTCGATGCTATGACTGTTGATTTTTATAATGCTTTAAATGGAAAGATTAAGGTTGAGAAAATTAACATTGATCTCTCTGAGCAATTAAAAAATTGCCACATAAGAATCAAAGAACTTTCTAAAATAGAAGAAACTCTTAAGGACCAAGGCTTTGCAAATCAAACCATAAGCATTGAGAAGCAGCAAGCTATCGCTGATAGGGAAAAGGCTATCGCTGATCTTAAGTCTAAAAAGGCAACCATCGAAAGATGGTGTAAGGCTTCTGATAAAGTCAATGAGATCATCAATCCCAAATACCTATGAAAACTAGAAGTGGGTTAGGCTATAACCTTGAAAAGGAAGAAACAGAGAATGATCGTTCCATACTCAAATTTGGAATGTTCGTCTCTTCCATCCCTGATCCTTCTTCTACAACTTCTTCCTCTTCTTCTAAAGAAAAGTTGCCTGTGATAAATTCTAAGAAGGTGATCAAGAACGAGTTTCTTGACCATGTTCCTAAGAATAAGATCACTCAGAACAGGAACAAGAAATCCTTAGAGAAAAATCCTAAATCTCGGAAGAAGGTCTCTGAATTTTCTCAGAGACCAACCCCCAGAATTAAGGTCGATCTCACTCCTACCCCTGAAAAGGTTGTCATACCTCCAAGGACTATGGATAAAGGAATTCTTGGTCCTGTTCCTGAAAAGGTTCCTATTTTCTCTCTGAATTCCAAATCCTTCAAATAGAGGAAGTGTTATCACTGTGGTGAAACTACCCACATTGCAAGTAAATGTCCTAATGCTACTAGAGCTGATAAACTAGCTCATGGAAAGAAAGTAGCTCAAGCTGATAAATCAGCGAGAGTGAAATCCACCAAGGTTGCAAAACCACCAAAGGTGAAGATATCCACTGAAGAGAGTTCTTCAGCTAGTAGATCCTCTGCCAATCCTCTATCTAACCAAGCAGGACCCATACTAATGTGGGTACCTTTAAACAATTAATCTTTTGTTTTATGCAGAGTGCCAAAGGTATCTGGTATCTTGATAGCGGGTGCTAAAGGCATATGACTGGCAGAAAATCTCTGCTCTCTGATTACAAAGAAGAAGCTGGTCCATCAGTGACCTTTGGTGGAAATGGCAAAGGATACACTAAAGGTTATGGAATTCTATCCAACGGAGCCACATCGTTCTCTCGAGTCGCCTACGTTGAAGGACTAAAGCACAATCTCTTGAGCGTTAGTCAGTTATGTGACAAAGACTTCAAAGTTCTATTCTTAAAGAATAGATGTGTTGTCACTGACGGAAATGATAAGTTTACCCTTACAGGCAAAAGAGTGGAAAATGTATATGTCATAAATATGAATAGTTCTCACTCTGAGAACATGTGCTTTATCTCTAAAGCATCCACTACATAAACTGGTTATGGCATAAAAGACTCTCTCATCTCAACTTTAAGATGATAAATCAATTGTCTCAAAAAGATCTAGTCAGAGACCTCCCAAATCATACCTTTACAAAGGAATCTCTTTGTTCAGCGTGTGAAAAGGGAAAGATGACAAAAGCCTCCTTCAGGTCGAAGCAAAATTTTTCAGTGGCCGCTCCTCTTCAGCTACTCCATATGGATCTATTTGGACCTGTCAATGTCCAATCTATTTCTGGGAAGAAATATACTTTAGTGATTGTTGATGAATACTCCAGATACACATGGGTGTTCTTCCTTCGATCCAAAAGTGATACCCCTGAAATGATAATCTCTTTTATCAAAAGAATGGAAGTGTTGAACAATCTAATTGTTCGTTCCATAAGAAGTGATCATGGTACTGAACTCAAAAACAGTACTCTAGTAAACTTCTTTGAAGAAAAAGGCATCTCTCACAACTTCTCATCAGTGAGAACTCCTCAGCAAAATGGTGTTGCTGAAAGAAGAAATCGTACTATCATTGAAGCGGCTCGCTCAATGCTCAGCGAATCGCATCTACCTACTCGGTTACGGGTCAAGCGATCGATGTACGGCGTGCTTCACTCAAAATCGATCCCAGATAGTTAAGCGATTTAAGAAGACCCCCTATGAATTGTTTCATGGGAGAAGACCTACTCTGAAATATTTCCACATTTTTGTATGTAGATGCTACATTCTGAATGACAGAGATCATTTGGGTAAATTTGATCCAAAAGCTGACAATGGTATATTTCTTGGATATTCCTCTGTATCTAAATCCTTCAGAGTCTTCAACAAAAGAAGACAACATGTTGAAGAATCCATGCATGTTAACTTTGATGAATCTCGTCCCATTCATGCTTCTCATTCTCATGAGGATGATGAAGAATTGAATGCCTGGATGAAATCTCATTATGGGGAACCTGAAACATATTTCAGCAATCAACCTCCTGCTGAAGAATGTGATGATGAAATCCCTGTAAATCCTTCAAGTGACAATCATCCATCTTCAGGGATGAATGTTACTCCTTTAAATCAGATTCCTGTTGCTGACTCCTCTCTTGGAAATTCCTCAGTGAACAACCAAACTATATCTGAAAAATCAATCCCCTGAATTGATTCTAAATGAAGTACTTGTTGCTGAAACAACAGGTCCTATTCCAGAAACTGAAGAACAAGTCGCTGAATCTACTGTTGATCTCTCTCCTTAACCACCAGCTCAGCGATGGACTGCAAATCATCCAATAAATCAAATTATTGGTGATCCCAATGCAGGTATCAAAACACGTAGAGGCACAGATTAAGCAATCTGACAAAGGAATCTTTATTTGTCAAAGCAAATATGTTAAAGACATGCTGAATAAATTCGACATGAATCAATGCTCAGCGATGAAGACCCCTATGGCGCCTCCTCTGACGTTGAACAAAGATCCTAATGGGAAACCAGTCAATGTCACTGCCTATCGAGGGATGATTGGATCTCTGCTGTACCTTACAGCGAGCAGGTCAGACATCATGTATTCTACATGTCTCTGTGCTCGGTATCAAGCTGAACCGAAGGAATCCCATCTAATCGCTGTAAATAGAATCTTCAGATATCTGAAAGGAACTCCAAATCTAGGTCTTTGGTATCCCAAAGGCTCAGGATTTGATCTTATTGGTTATTCTGACAATGGTTTTGCAGGCTGTAAGATAGATAGAAAGAGCACCACTGGTGGGTGTCAGCTACTAGGTGAAAAGTTAATTAGTTGTGCAAGTAAAAAGCAAAACTCAGTGTCCACCTCCACCGCTGAAGCTGAATATGTAGTCGCTGGTAGTTGTTGTGCTCAAATCCTTTGGATGAGAAATCATCTCAGAGACTATGATCTCAAGCTCTCTAAAATTCCTATCTATTGTGATAGTAATAGTGCTATTGCAATTTCTAACAACCCTGTACTTCACTCCAAAACCAAGCACATTGAGATCCGATATCACTTTATAAGAGATCATGTGATGAATGGTGAAGTTGAGCTTCATTTTGTGCCCACTGAATATCAGCTCGCTGATCTTTTCACCAAGCCTCTTGATGAAACTAGATTCAATCTACTTATCAGCGAACTTGGTATGTTGAACGCTGAATAATTTTTTATTCAGTGACTAACAACAAGGGATACAAATAAAGCCTTCAAACTCTCCATTCACTGAACTCTGATTCAGCGATATTTGTGTTATCTCCTCAGGTATTCTCTTCTAATCCTTATCATTCTTTGATAACTTTTCTCATCAAAGAATGAATCTCTAAAAACTAAAACCCTTCACTGACAATCCTTTATTATCAGTGATGAAGATTTTTTTTAAAATTTAAATTAATAATGATTAACCTTCCTTATGGATAATTATCATTATAATCTTTTAAAAATAATAAAAGGACACGTCAGACCTTTTTCTGACACACGACGAACCGCGACGTTTCCATATCAACTCCTTTCTTGGAACGTGCGCCAGGTCATAATTTCTTTTTCAAAAAGCTAAAACCGTCGTTTAGCACTCCTTCCTTTCTCTCTCCTCTTGCTATTTAAGCAATTCTTTTACCTTACTTGATTCCTTCCGCTTTCATAACTCTCCAAAAAGGCAAAAGAACCTTTGAATCTTCAAGTTTTTACCAAGAACACCAAGAATACGCACTTGTCTTTTTCCTTCTCAAAAATCAACTAAGGTTTGATCTAAACCTTTACTTAAGACTGGAAACTTCTTGTTTCACATTCTCTTCTCCTTAAATCTTCTAATATGGTGTAAAAACATGTTTTAAATAAAAGAAAATAAAACTAATCTGGATTAAACGTTAAAAAGTTTTCTATTATCAAAAACCTTGTTTTAAGTTCTTTCCTTAGAACATAAGACTTTATTTTTAAAAGTTTTATCCAGTTTTATTTATCTTCTCATTTTTATTAATCTTCTATTTTTTTATTGCTTTTATAACAAGCATTTTGATATTGTTCATCAAAATACTTGTTTCTTTAAATCTTTCATTTGTACTCTTTATACCAAACTCTGGTTTATACATTCATGTATAAAACCATGATTTATCTCTTTGGTGTTCCCATTTTTACTACAGAAATGGCATCTGCAAGTAAGACCGCTGCAACCTCTGCTGCTGAAGACAACACTTTGATCGTTGCACCAACCTGCCACTTTCCTATGGAAAAAGCCGTCTTCAAGTCATGCAATTACATTGCATTGGTGGATATCCCTGCTGACCGCCCTCACTTCGCTGAAGGAGCTACCTTCATAAAAGCGTGCCCGCTGATGTACGCTTTCGTCCACAACCCAGTGGGCATCTCCTCTCATCTCCAAGCTCTCTGGTACACGGCTCACTGTACCACGCTGACAACGGAAGCGGCTTCTCGCTTATCCCCATTTGAAAATGAGGAGACCCGACGTCAAGTGCAGGAATTGCTCTCCAGATAGGCCCCCCACTAGTCCGGCTAGCTAGTGAGTGGTTCTTTCGGGCGGGAAGCAGGTGGGAACCGAGCTCCCTGCTATTGGTTTCAAGATTCCAGATCTTGGTTTCTTTTCTTTCACTACTGGGTTTGTCAGGAAGGCTCTTCGTCTCCCTGTACGCGCAAAGAATCATCAATGGGGCGCTGAACCCACCAAGATGCAAATCGACGCATTCTTGGATTCTATTAGATATGCTCGGGATAATCCTTCTCTGAAGACAGTGGGCTCCAAGGTAGAAAAGAAAAGGCTACCTACCTTGGGTCGAAGATCGGCTCGCATGACCAAGCGAGCAAGCACTTTCAAGATCTTGCCTATTCCCTCTACACTGGCCACAACCTCAATTACGCTGACTACATCTTCAGCGACATGGTCAGTCGTATCAGCGCCGCAACCAGACACCCTGTCATCCCCTACCCTCGCTTCTTCGCAACCATTATGGAGGTTGCTTTCGGGGAAGAATACCCGAAGGTCGGCGATCACTCCTTCTCCGTGGTAGGGAAGAAGTCCCTGGACATTGAAGAACGTCCAGGTGATGCCCCTTTCACGCCCTATATGCTGAAAGTGATTGGGGCCCCTCTCTCTGTGTCTACCTCGCTGCCCAACCCAACAGCGAGCATTCCGGACACTGCTGCTGCTGCTGCTACCAAGAGGAAACAACCTTCTGATGGTCATAAAAAGACCATCGCATCCAAGAAGCCAAAGAAGTTGGTCTCTCAAAAGACCACCCTCTCTGATTTCGGTGTACTACCAACACCAACTGTAGCCGCAACCACTTCAATGGTTTTTACATCCGTTGTTGCTTCATCAGCACTACCTCCATCTTCAAGGACTCCGGTTACTGAGGGTGTTATAGCCAGCTCTGCTGAAGCTGGATCAGGTACTACTTTCACAGCCTTCTCATCCTCTTCTATCTCCTCTTCTTTGGTCCTCACCTCAGCACATGACTCAGCGATAGTTGTCCCTATCCCTGACAATGCTGAAATGCACATAGTCCAAACCTCAATACTGTTTAGGCAATCTGAGTTTTGGAAGGCCAATTTAAAAGGACCTCAGAGTATCTCTCTCAGATACTCTAAGACACTGGTCAGTGATTCTCAAGACACTACCTCTGCAAATGTAGTCCCTGAGAGTGATCCTCATGACACTCTCAAGGAGAAAAATAAACTTTTTCATCCATCATCTAATCCAGATGTATTTTTGGCTACTTTGTCTATGTCATCATTAGGTGTCGCTCCTCCCTTCTCCTCAGCAACAGCGACAACCACCACCACTAGTGCTCCTCCCATCATCAAGGACATGGGAAAGTCTCCTCAGGGCCATCCCAGTGCTGCAAAGCTCAGAAAGGTCAAGATCGAGATGGCGGCTCCCAAGCTTCCCACTCCAGTCACTGAGCTACCTCCAATTGTCCTTCCCAACCCTACATTCCCTGCAGTTGACTATTTGGTCAGGGAATGTGCTCTCACTAGGGCCAGGGTGGACAACATTCAGACGTCCGCTGAACTCATCTTCAAACGCATCATTGGGACACTAGCGATCCTGACCAACGCCAGCAACCTCATCACTGACGTTTTCTCTCTGAAGGAAGACAACAGGGCCCTTCATCAGACCCTGTCTAGCTTGGAGCAAAAGGTCACTGCTCAGGCGAACGTTCTTGAGTCTATTCAAAAGACTCAATCCGACATGATGCAGATGCTCACCAAGCTCTCTGAGGCTGGTTCCTCCTTCACTGCTGCTGATCGGACTACGCTTCAGGATAATGATACGAAGCTTAAGGACGTTCATACCAATGTTCGCACTCTGATGGTGCATTGTCTACCTCTTGATAACATCGAAGGGGTGAGATGTGCCAAACAGTTTGCAGATGAACTCATCTCAAAGCATAACCAGAGGTTCCCTGGAGAGAAGATTTCTCCCTACATCCAGCAGACGGGATCATCCCTCCCTGAAGGGATGACTACTGAAGATGAAGATGATGAAGAAGAAGAAGAAGAAGAAGACGAAGAAGAAGAAGAAGAAGACCCTATCCCTTATTATGGGGGAATGGATGATGATGACGACGATGACCTGGAAGTGCCTTAGAGCACTTCAGATTGTCAAGGCCTAGAGTCGCTCATCAAGAGCCGTTGGGGGACGGACCACATCCCTCTCAGGGTCAATCTGGTCCCTCAGGCAAAGGAAAAGAAGTGGTAGATCTGGATGCCACTATCCCAATATCTGAGGGGGAGACCACTCATGAGGTATCTCTTCCTCTTATCCCTTATATAACACCTCTCTCTGAAACCCCCACACCTCCTTCACCTACAAAAACTCTCTTTGACAATTCTTTTTCCTCCTCTCCTTCCCTCGGTGATCCCCGTCCCCCAAAGGACTCAACTTCATGGAAGGAACCTTCCTCTGAAGAGCAGTTTATGTATATAATAGAAACTGACTCTGAAGAAGAAGAGGGCCTCATTCCCAGGCGTCGCGTTCAAAAGCCAATAATAAGCGAGCCTGAAGAAGAAGAAAGGCGAATAAAATTCCTTAGGGAATTCGAAGCTAGAAGAATAAGGGTGCCTCAAGTTGAACTCATTGACGCTGTACCAATAAGGATGGTAGATGAATTCAACTTTCTGTCGAGCGAAGAGAGAGAACAAGCATTGGAAGCACAAAGAATCAGGGATGAGGAAATAAAGCAAACTGAGAATGATCTTGCTTTAGCAAGAAAATTGCTCAAGGAAGACTCTGCAAAAGACAAGGCGGCCAAGGAACAACTGAAAAAGAGTGAAAGGGTCGCTGAAGCTCTTGTACAGAGAGAACTTGCACAAGAAAATTTGAATGTAGATCCAATCCTTGCTCAACAGAAGATTCTAAGTGCACTGTCCGCTGCAGCCACAATGCAGAAAGACAAAGAGCTTGACTGGTGCACTGACAGACTAAAATTTCGAAGATCTGAAGCCAAAATCATTCAGGCAACTATCCAAGGGCGACACTCCAACAGAGGTGGTCCAAAGGTATATGTAAGAATGACAAGGACGAACAGAACAGAGAGAGAAGAAGCCAGAGAAGAAGCCAAGTTCTTAAGAATTTATGGATACACTGAATGGTTAGAAATCAGAGACGCCATTCAGGGTTCCAAATCCAAATTCAAGGATGTGGTGGACAGAGTACTGGATCAGTTGCTACAAAGGATGTCACAACATGTGCAAGTTCCCCCTCTCCCTAAATCATCTAAGAAGAAAAGATCAACTGCTGAAGGTAGTTCAAGTTCTAAGAATGAGCATGAAACTAAATTTGATTATCAAAGCATTCTTGGTCATCTTGAGCTCCCTGATATATCAATGCTTTGTACCTCTCTCCCTCAAGACCGAAGATATGAAGAAGATGAAATCATCTCACTGCCTGAACCTGGTATGCTATTCTTGGATAATGAAGGGTTCTTAGGACTCTTCAGAAACCAAGAGATTCGCAAGGACCCATCCTCTCTCATAAAGATCATGCTTTGGCGCTGCTGGTCAGATACCCCTCTGATGAATCGACAGAAGACGCTTTATGAGAATGAGTTACCAAGACGAAACGAGAATATCTCTAATTAGTTATAGATTTCTATTTCCTTTGTAATATTTCTTCAGTGTACAAGTACTTTACTTTTATTGTTGTAATTTCATTTCCCTGTAATTTCTTCAGATTATAGTTAATGAAATTCAATCAGAGTACTTTACTCCATCCTAGTACTGAAAAGATCCTTGAAAACAGTAAAAGGGACAATGAACATAAGAGTTCTATTTTCTTTAAACTATCTTCACTCACTGATCTTTCACTCTGAAAATTCAATCAGTGAATGTACTTTATGCTTATTTACTTGTAAAAATTGTGCTTTCATATCCTTATAAATGAAACTCAATTCAGATAGTAGACTAGCTGAAAAAGATTCTACAGATTAGTACTTAGAAAATTTTCTTTAAATGTTTCCTAAGTCCTTACTAGTCTCTTAAAGCAATTTTCATATGTTGCTTAATCATAATAAAATAGGGGGAGATTGTTGATCATAACTCCTCTCGATGATTTGAATATGATTCCTTTTATATACTTAGTGAAATTCCATTGTATAAGCTTTTGTTAAAATTCAGAGATAGCATACGCTGATTACCATCAGCGATCGCTGAAGATCAAGGAACATCAAGCTTATCTCTGAAGATCTGAAGATCAGCTATCACACTAGAAGACCATTCAGCGAAAGTCGAAGACCCTAGCTGAAGAAAGAGATAATCAACTAAGTGAACTGAAGCGGTTCAACGATAGCAGCGATTATCTAATCAAAGTGTGAAGTCTTGTGAAACCTCAGCGATACTGAAGATTCCTCCTTGAAGATTCAGAATCAGCGATCAAATGAAGCCTCCCTTACAAGATTAAAGATTGATCTTATACTCGATGCACAAAAGTCAAACCTAATACCTTGTCAGAAAAGGACGTACAAATTGTCTCTTATGTCCCCATCATATCTGATACGGTACTGTTCATATTCGGCCAAAAGCATGGCTGTCTTATTTGCAAGGACAAGCTTCCTATTCAAGCTTGACACGTGGCATGTACCTTTTGTCTTGCATCAAATGCAAACGGGTATAAATAAGATGGAGATATGTTCTTCATCTCAATGCATGTTTCTTTCTAGCCTAAACCCTCTTGAGTTCTTCCTTCCTTCTTCTTGTGCATCAAACTTAGTGTTTCTGAGTTACAATAGAATAGGTTTTAAACTTGTTCTTATTCCGCTTGTAACTGTAAATTTGTTTATGTTAAATAAACTCATTTAAAAACCAAAATCTGTGTGTTTGTATTCAACCCCCCCCCCCCCTTCTACAAACTGTTTACTATTTATTGAACTCTTGTAGACCCTTATTGGGACCAACATTTTCTCTCTTCAGAACCTAGTATGCTTTTGAAGCTATCTTCTGATATCTATCAACTATCAACTGTTATCCCTGATCGTTTACACGAGCCATAATCAAAGTGTGATAAACATGTGTGATAAGTAACAAAACCACCGTGTAAAAATAGTACAATAGCAACAAAAAAAAACAGTGAGTCAAAACAGCCTCAAGAGCCAATGTGATAACTGTGTGATACACTATTAATGTTATTGACCAATCGAGTTTGCCCTAATCGTGCGATAATGAAACTGTGATAAATGTGTGATAGGGTAATGATTTCTTGATGTTTCCTAACAATAATCGCACTATGAAAATATTTCTTCATTTTACCCCAAGCAAGTGATACTCAAACTGTGATAATCTTGTGATAAAGAAGGAAAATCGTCGTATGTTAGTGATTCGGAATTTAATTTCTCGATTTCTCTTTACAATTATTACACTGTGATAATTTTCTGATGCCCAAACAGAGTAACAACTTCCTGATGATATCCTAATCGTGTAATACTCATAATGTGATAATAGTGTAATACTCACAATGTGATAATAATGTGATATAGAAGGGAATCATCGATATATGTTACGTATGTGATGAAGATGTGATACGTAGCACATACCTCTTAGAAATCGCCTTCTTCTTCTTCGTCGATGACTTCAAAGTTGACTACCTTCTTTCTCCCTAAAACTATCGACTCATGTGATTATGATCGGAACAAACTGATCATGTTAAAATTTGTATTTTTGTTTCCAATTTTACCCCTCCACGTCTTTATTTTAGAAAAAAAGTAATATTCATTTAAATTTTAAAAATCCCTCAAATCCTATTAAAATGTGATTTAATACACAATACTTGGTTTACAATTGTTCTTGCATTCTCGTAAATCACAGGGGTTCTCATTTGTACCCTTCCCCTTATATTTATATATACATATATATATATATACATACATATATATACACACACATATATATACATATATATACACACACATATATATATATATACATATATATATGTATATATATATAGAGAGAGAGAGAGAAAGGAAAGTTCAAATGCGAACTCAAATTTGGTTATGAACGTGAAGACAAATGAGAGTGCGACATATGTCTGAATATAGATTATTCAGACCGAATAGTCAAAGAAATTTTCAGACTGAATATAGTATTTATTCAGCCTGAATAATGCTTATTCAGATCGAATAAAGACTATATTCAGTCTAAATATATCTTTGATTATTCAGTCTGAAAATGACATGTGTCGCGATCTCATTTGTCCTCACTTTCACAACAAAATTTAAGTTCTCATTTGAACCCGCCCCTGTATATGTATGTATGTATGTATGTATATAGAGGGCTCTTCAAGAAAGATCTAGGTTAATCTTGATAACCATAAGATCCAATCTAAACCACACATTATTAATAATCAATGGCTATTATTAAAAATATTAATTTTGTTAATTATCTATTATTTTTTTAAAAAAATTATATTTATAAATAATATTTAAGGGTAAATAAGTCTTTTTATAAATCTCTCTCCTCTCTCCTCCCTCTTCCCAAACTTATTCCGTAAACCATGGTGATCATATCTATTATGATATTCAAGAACTTTTGTGATACCTATTATGATAATCAAGAATATGTACCATACACATTCATATGGATATGTACCATACACATTTAAAAACCGTATTATGATACCTATTACGATAATAAAAAACCTATTATGATAATCAAAAACCTATCATGATACCTATAATGATAATCAAAAACCCTCTCCTTCATACGAATATGTATAAGGTAACACATATCTTCGAATATTTTGTAACTCTGATGGTACCTTTTAAGAGGAATAAAAGATACCACACATATATCTTCATAAAATGTATCACACATTCAAAATATCAGATCAAAAAATATATCATACGAATATGTACCATACACATTCATAAAATGTACCACATATCTTCAAATATTTTGAATTCGGACTATGAAGGGAATCGATTGAATTAATAGTTTTCCGATTTGTTTTGATATTATTTGGATAGATAATTTAGGAAATATATCTTTTTATTCTTTATCTAATTTGTAACAGAAAAATAAATATTAATATTATTAATTACTAACTTTGTTAACTTACCAAATTACCCCTTTTTATTTATGGTTAGGAGTGAATTTCAACATTTATAAGGTTCTCATTTGATTATACCCCTATATATGTATATATATATATATCTGCAAGACAATGAACAATACAAGAAAATTCTTGAAGCCGGGTTGACCCGATAGTTGAACCAGTTACCCCGTAACCCAATCACCACACCCATTGAACTGAAAAACAGGGTTTTGAAACATTGGTTGGATCAATGATCAAAAGCCAAAGTTTCCATCTTAACAACGAAACATCGATAGTAGCAAGTGGTAGAATTAATTATGAGTATTCTTGAATATAACTTATTTTGAGTTACAACTGAATCTTACTTACGTGGGACATCAAATGAATTTTTTATTTGGATTCTATTTGAAAGCATGGTTCAAAAAATTTGGATCTTGGATTGCATTGGGACATAGTGTTGATCGCTCCATTATGTGTACTAATAATAAAAAAATCTTGACCTGAAAATATCAGCAGCCAATTTCTATAAATATAAAATTTCTACAACTGTAATAAGATACAATTTTATTCTTGTTGCATTACCAGAACCAACTTCTCATCAACATGATGAGAAACAAAATCCTAAGAAGAGAAAGACGAATTACATGACTATCGACTAAGTCGAATCATATTAGGAGTTGCTTTAATAATTAAAAGTTTAATATATTAAAGAACTAGTAGTGGTAAGTTTGTCAATGATATTCTTATACCTTATTCATATGATTGTTAATATAACTTTTTGATGTTCTTCAATTAATTATCATATTGAACTTTAAAAAACTTATTTATTATTTTGCGTTGCATGAATAAAACCGTTGCTCAAGATTATTATAATCATGATCAACTGCTATGATGCTATATGCTATTCAATTTAAACGATGACTGTGAGTAGTTTTTTTTGCCACAGTTTAGTTATTTTGTGTGACCAAAACGCAACCAACAATTATCATTCTACAATTTAGCGCAACCATATACAAAGAATTGGCCACAATTTATAAAAACAGTTGTGACTTTAAATAGTTTATTGTCATAGTTTTAGTTATTTCGTGTGACCAAGAAGTAACAAATAGCCACAATTTTTAAAGTTCTAACCATACATCATGAATTAGCCATGTTTACTGTAAAATTTGTGTGACTATAACGAGATTAATTTTATGGTTTGGTTATTTAATGTAACCAAAAGGTAATCAATGGCCGTGGCTTTAACAATTCAGTGTAACTATATGTCACCAATTAGCCACGGTTAATATGAAATTTTCGTAGTTATAAGTAGTTTACGGTTACGATTTTAATTATTTTTGTGTAACCAAAAGATAAAAAATAGCCACAGTTCTAACAATTCAACGTCACGTTATGTCATTAAATGGAAATGGTTAGTATAAAATTTGTGTGGCTATAAATAGTATATGGTCAAGGTTTTAACTATTTCGTGTGAGCAAAAGGCTATTAATACCACGATTTTTAACAATTTAATGTAACCATATGTAATGAAATGGTCATGGTTAATGTAAATTTGTGTGGCTACAAGTAGTTTACGTTCACGGTTTAGTTAATTGATGTGACCAAACTTTAATCAATAGACACATTTCTAACAATTTAGGGTAACCAAATGCTATAAATTGACAACGGTTAATATGAAACTTGTGTAGCGGTAATTGGTTTATGGCTAAGTTTAGTTATTTCTTGTGACCAAAATATAATCAATAGACATGGTTCAAACAATATAAGATGTTTATGGCTACATTTAGTTATTTCGTATGACCAAAACGTAATCAATACCCACGGTTCTAACATTTATGGTAACCATATGTCATGAATTGGTAATGGTTAGTATAAAATCTATGTGACAAATATTCGTGGTTATAGGGTAATCATTGACCATCTTAAAAACAAATCTTGTTGTCATAATTGCCATTGTTTTCTTTATTTTGGATGACCAAAAGATAGCTAATAGCTATAGTTATAGAAATTAAGCATTGATATATGTAATGTATTGGTCATGTTTAACGTGAGTTTCTGTGGCGATCAGAGGCGGAGCCAGAATTTTAGTTTGGAGGGGTTGGGGGGGGGGGGGGGGGCTAGAGCCTAGAAGATGTCAAATGAAATAAATTTAGCTTGTTGGTTTAAGGTTTAAAACAAAACATTAATGCGAGATACTGATGAATATTAGTTGTTACAAGTCTTGTGAGACTTTGAGAGGAAATTTAAGTGTGATGAATGTGAACATAAAAAAATCCATGAATATTGTGGTTTTTGTATGTTTGTGAAATGTTAGAAAAGAATAAATATAATTATATTATGTTTGTGGTTTATGTATGTTTGTTAAATGTTAGAAAAGAATAAGTATAATTACATTAATTTTACCAGCTAGCCCTCCTAGTGGCTCCGCCTCTAGTGGCGATAAGTAGTTTATGGCCACAATTTTTAAGTTATAGCTATAATTTTTCATGTGATATGATGACATATTTTAAACTTGACCTTAAATACATCAAATGTTACAAAAAAGAATTGTGGCCAAAGGCTTACTATACAGCAGTATATGGTTTTTAACCGTGACCGATGTGAATTTTTGTAGAAAAGAACCGAAATTATAACACATAAATTTGAAAATCTATGTGATTGGAAAATATTGATTTCTCCAATTATTCTACATTAACTTAATTCATTTCCAAATCCCCGACTCATTAAATATCAAATTAATGGAATATTTACAGGAGTAATGAAATTGTAACACATTAAACAAATAGTATAAATAAGTTGGGATGTTGCTCTTATTACATATCATTCTTACTTTCTAGAGACCAAAAAACCCACATCTTTGCTACTCAAATTGGGTATTCACAGTCTGTCAATAGCTTCATATTCTTTGCTTTGATTCACAAAATATGAAACTTCATATGATGTTCATCGTCTTCCTTTTGTCAAGCCTCCATCACTTGCATGCTCAAGGTACAATTGCTATAATGGATATTTTCTAGACACAATTTCTACATTCCTAAATCTATCTTTCGTTCATCTTAATGCGTTGGAACGTTAAACATATAGAAGCACTAATTTCTCTTTGTAAAATGGATAAGAGAAAGATAGTTTATTATTCAAATATGATTTTCATCGATCATATGAAGGTATAACACTACTAAATAAAAGACTTTTGCCTATGAAATTTTGTCGGAGAAATTTGTAGTTAAAGGGTGATTCGTTATAAAACCGTCACAAAAGTTGGTGAGTAATTCAAATATGTGACAGAGTACTCAAAGATTCTCTGAATGATCCATTTGTATTTTCTGGAAAAATATTAAATTTTATCGAACCATTGGTATTTTCTAGGTGATCTGTCGGTAATCATCACTAAAATTTTTTTGCCTGATTTTTATGGATAAAAGTCATTTGTTTTGTAGTAATATGAGGTTATAAGGTTAGGAAATGTGAGTTTATCATATAGCAACCATCAAGAGGTCATCTAGGTCGGTATCTTAATCATAGTTTTATGTCAAAATATGGAAGTCTATTCAATTCGGTGGTATGTAATTATACTTCATGAACTTTTCATCATTTTGTTATAGATTTCACCAATAAATAGAAGCAATCAATTAAGCTCATGAATTACTAGCAAAAACATTCATTGTGTACCACAATAATCAAAGAAGAAAACATTATCTTCTACACTAGTAATTAACCAAGAACTCCCATCATGATGTACCACTAGATATCAAAGATTCATGAACACTTAGGGGACATTTACCAAAACTTACCTGTGTAAGCATTTAACAAGTGATATTACTTTACCGGATAAATATGGTAAGGACTAAAAATCTTACCCGGTAGGAACGAGGCAAGGATCAAGGGTCTTACCTGGTAATTGAGTGGGGACGGCTGTTACCACGGTAAGCGTTGATCGGGTAAATTGTTGCATACAATGCCGTGTTAGTGGACTAAAATTTTACATGGTAAGTAAATCACTACTAAATGAAAAACCTTTGTCTATGGAACTTTCCTTGGGAAATCTATCGCTAAAGGGTGATTCTTCACAAAACAGTCATAAAAGTTGGTGTGTAAATTATTGGTGAGTAATTCAAATCATTGACAGATTACTCAGAGAATATCTGGGTGATCCGTTGGTATTTTCTTGAGAAACACCGGATTTTATCTATATTGATATTTTCTGGGTGATCTGTTGATAATCACCGAAAGAAATTTCTTCGGGTAATTTTGTGGGAAAAATCATTTATTTTATAGTAAATGATAGTGTTAAATTTTACAGATAAATACTTATAAGGTAATTGTTTAATAAACGACCCCTTAATCTAAAAAAAGACGTTCGTAACAACAATTGTACAAGCTTATGTAATATCACTTATCACAACAATGCTCGTGTTTAGATAATTGGCTAACACTTTTCTCTCTCGTTCTTATTTTTTTTATTTTATAATGTTTAATATCTCCAATAGTTGTCTTATAATTTTTTAGATAATAAAGTATTTAAATTTAATAATTAAAAAAAAAATTCAACCAAGTCCAACAACTATTTTTTTAACAATTCTAACATTAAACTATAATAATACATAATTCAATTTATTCAATAAAACATTGTTCTTATTTCCTACATATTTAACTTAAATAAATTTAACTGGTTGAATATCATTAAAATATTGTTTATGTATCTTCTTCTATAGAGTTTAAATATTTTTTTACATTTATAGATATTTACAATCTCTCTAATCTTTTTTTTTTCTGTATTTTAGCATCGAGAATAACATAGTTGTTTGAGTAACAAAAATGCTAGAATTTGACTTTTATCCATTTATCATAGATGTTGGAGATGATCTAAGAGCATCTCGATCCAACATGTTCTTTAAAATAGAGAAAATCAACTTTTTGTTCTCTATAATAGTTCAACAATTTCTTTATAATGTTCTCTAAAATAGAGAAAACATGAAGAAAAATATTCAAATTTAGAAAGTTTCTAAAACTTGATATTAAATGAGAAAAATAATTATTCAGAGAAAATAATTGTTATTATTATATATATTTTCAAAATAAATATATTGAAAAATAAATTAAAAAATATTATAATAATATAATTTATTTTAAAATCTCTAAAATAAAGAATTATTTAGAATTAAATGTAACTCTTTTTAAATATTTTAATTTTTGATTTTTAATTTTAAAAAATTTATAAAAAATCTGTTAAAATACTTACGTTATGATGAGACTATCACCCAATAGAAGTAGGTTTGATCAAAGGAAGTAAAACCCTAAATTAACATAAAGGCAAAAGGAGTTTTCTTCTTATTTTTTTGTGTGTGCAGATATTAAGACTCACTTTGTTAGTAATAGGCTTGAACTCACGAGCATTGGTTCAAGTGATTACGTTTGGACCAATTGGATACGGTCTAAATTATTTTGTAGTTGCTGTAATCATTGATTTAATGGATTATGTGTGCCCATTAATTACCGAAATCTTTACACGATATCTTTTACTAATTATCATATTCATTTCTCAAGTTATATCTTTTTCTTTTTCAGAAATAAACAGAAAACTTGTCACAAAATTGCATCTTCTCACACCAGTAGCACCATTTCTAAGGTTCATTTCCATACTCTTCAAAACCAAATTTAACTGAGGGTAAAATAATTTTATGTGATAATGAAATAAAATATTTCTTCTTTTTTTATCTTTTAATTTTATAATTTGTTAATTTATTTGTTCATGTACATAATCACAAGAATGACTCGAAGCCGGAGATCAAATATGCTCAGGGACCGGTAGGAAACAAAGATGGTTTCGAATTTAATCTATCGTCTGAAAATACAACATATAAGAAGGTTGTTATCAGAGAAACTCCAAATGATATAGATTTCATGGTATCGGATTATGCTCGGCCTAAGGCGCATCCTCCAAAACATCATCATGGCTAAATCTAAAATAAAAATAATAAACGAATAAAGAAAACTCATACTCATTTTGATAGAAGAAATTGAAAATTATGGAATGAATGATGTAGGTTTTCTACAATTATGGAATTTAATAAAATTATTTGTCTTTAGTATTATGTCAATCGACTAATTTCTCATTAATATTTCGATGATTTGAGAATCATAATCCTTTGATGGAGTTTTAATTTATTGAATTTAACAATATATTTACAAATACCATAAGAAAATAATCTTTGAAGTTATCCTGATTGTAATATTTCATAAAATGGAAGAAAATACATAAAATCATTATTAGTATTTTGTGTTTTTTTAATTATATTGAAATTAATTTAGAAAATCACAATCACATACTTACATTTTATAATCATATTAACATATATCATATTTGTTTAATTTCAATCGAAGTATCTAATATTAATCAACTATAAACTTTGTAAACATACATCATATTTTTTCAATATTAATCAAAGTAATCATTTACGTCATTTAATTTTCATCAAGACTACACAAAAATTACGTATTATAGCAACAGAAAATTACGTATCACTAACTACTAACTACTAACTTGTCGTTTAAAAAAAAAGCAAGGAGAAATAAGTAAAGACACAAAAGATGATTTTATCTATTTCGTCATAAAACTGTAACATTATTTTAAAATTTTCAGATTTAAAAGATTTTCCATTTCTCCTTAATGATGTTCTAATTGGATTAGAAACATTTTTCTTAAATTATGTTTATAGTTTCATTCACTTTGACATGTTCAGTATCCAATGTTGGTTTCACAAATAGTATTTACAATTTACAGTTGAACATTCTAAATATACAATACACTTAATGTTGAGATGTTATCATCAAAGCTATAAAAGGGACAACGATTTATTGAGACGTTAGTAGACATGTTTGTTCAGGAGGATAATATTGCAAAAAGTTGGATAGGTTCCTTCTAGACCAAATGAAAGCAGCAGTCCGATCTTAACTGTAACACCTCTTGTCCTGCGTGACCAAGAACAGGGTGATATAACAGTTTAGAGGAAGTCACTCAAAACAATAATAAATCCACCGAGTGGACTTATAAAATTCGGAGTGTGACTAACCAATATAAATATGAAGCTTCAAATTAGTATATGAAGACAACTGAAGTATGATTTACAGTTATATTTGCATGGCGATAAGTACAAAAGAACCAAAAAGTAGTGTAAGAATGGAGTAGAAGCATAATGGTTTTTGTTTATATAAACAGGAAACAAATTCCTTGTGAAACAAAAGTAAACGAAATAGATAAAAGAGCAGTCCAGATAAATTTAAATAAACAGCGCCGAGGCTCGTGTATAACACGATTCCCTTAAACAGATTCATCGTCTTTTCCCAGGGTACAACGGCGGAAGCAGAAACTACTGCCGGATATGAAAAAAAACTTGCAGATCATAACCGACAATGTTTTTATTAAAAAATCTAAACCGAAAATTTATTTAATTTAAAAATCAAAACCGAAATATTTTGAAAATCAAATTGATTTTTGGTTACAAAAATTAAAACTGAGTCGAAAATTCTAGCAAACTGGCCTGTGCGAGCTCGAGATTTCGGAGTTGCATTCGTGCACGCATACAAGTTTGGTCGATTTAGCCTACGAAATCGTCAAACCGCAACCCCCCGGTGCGCGGGTAGGTGTTGGAGGAAAAACCAATCAAAAAGCTTGTAAGCGATTTCCACAATTTTGGTTATAAACCACAAAAGTTTTACCCCCCCCCCCCTCCCCCCATCAATGTGGGATATTTCCATCCAAATGTTCAACTTTGAGCATCGATATCTCATTAACAATTGCTTCATTTTGGAGACATAATATATGGTTTCTAAGCTCTTATATAGAAGAACACAAATCCACTAAAAGTTTATTATATATATATATATATATATATAGAGAGAGAGAGAGAGAGAGAGGGAGATTCATGCGAGGACGGTAACAATTTACGAAAATATGAGAATAATTCTCCGCCAATCATTTTTGTATATGAAATTTTTCATGTACAAAATTACATATGATTCATGTACAAAATCATAAATGACGCGGGCAACTTTCATGCGACTCAAGTGGCCTTAAAAGTTGCCCGCTATAGTTAGTGCAAAATCACATGTGATCTTGTACATGAAAAAAACTCCTCGCATTCTCATAAATTGTTACCCTCCCCACATGAATGGAGATCGATCTCTTGCATACGAAAATTCCAACAAAATTTCCAATAGTTGAATTCTGTATAAGATAGGTAGGCACTACCCTTTCAACCTTCTCTTGTGAAACACACTTGGTCTCCTAGCTATTAGTAGACTCGATGTCTTTGAACTAAACTGTTGTTTATGCAGACGACAATATGTTTCATGCAGAATTCTTCCTAACAAGCTCATATCCTCATAGTCGTGTTCGTTATGATCATGAACACTAGCCTGGTTCATCGAGAACTTTTAGGAATTGCACCCCCCATAATTCCCTTCGAAGCAACCCCACTTCTCTCTGACATAGGTGATTTTCAATAATCATTAAAAGCCATATACTTATCCTCATTTTTACTGGTTAAGAAGTTCATTAACTCCTTCACAGTGACCATCTTTATTCATACAACTAGGTTGTCCTTTTGAACCCAAATCTTGGGATCTGGAGTCTTTTAGGTAGAGTTTCCTTTGCATGAATTATTCATTCAAGCGCATAAGTCCCATTCTCTTGAAGATTTATAAACTAAATCTCTACTCAGGCCTTTAGTAAGAGGATTCTCAATGTTATCTTTTGACTTCACATAGTTAATCGAGATAACTCCAGTAGAGAGTAGTTGTTGTATCGTATTATGTCTACATCTAATATGTCTAAACTTCCCATCATACATTTTACTTTGAGCTGTACCAATTGTCGATTGGCTATCGCAATGTATATAAATGGTCATTACCGGTTTAGACCATCTGGGAATCCACAAGTTGACGCAACCACTCTGCCTCTTCACCACATTTATCTAAAGCGATAAATTCAGATTCCATCGTGGATCTAGCTATGAAAGTTTGCTTGGATGATTTCCAAGATACAACTGCACCTCCAAGTGTAAACCATTGTCCCAATTGTAGATATGGAACCTTTTATGTCGGATATCCAGTTTGTATCGTTGTATCCTTCGATCACAGCTGGATTTCTTTCATAATGAAGTCCATACTCGCATGTGTATCTTACATATCTGAGAAATTTAGTAATACTCTTCCAGTGTTCAAAGCTGGGATTACTAGTGTACTTACTTAGCCTACTTACTCCATAAGCTAAGTCAAGTCTGGTACAACTCATAAGATACATTAGACTTCCAATGTACCTACTTATCCTACTTACTGCATAAGTTAAGTCAGGTCTTCTACAACTCATAAGATACATCAGACTACCAATGATTCTTGAGTGTTCCACTCGTGCAACACTATCTCCTCTATTTTTAGATAGATGTTGACTAGTATCAATTGGAGTTCTAGCTATACTAGTATCTCCTTTATTGAATTTTTCAAGAATCATGTCCACTTAATGTGTTTGACTTAACACTAAACCATTTTGGGTTCTTGTGATCTTGACTCCAAGAATCACATTCGCTAAACCCATGTTTTTCATGTCAAATTTAGATTTCAACATGTCCTTGTGGACCTTATTATTTTGTCATCACTGCCAATGATAAGCATATCATCAACATATAATCATAAGATGACATAACCATGAGTGGTGTCTTTCGTATAAACACATTTATCACACTCATTTATCTTAAAACCGCTTTCTAACATGGCTTGATCAAATTTTTGATGCCATTATTTGAAGCTTGCTTAAGGCCATACAAGGACTTAACAAGTTTACAAACCTTGTTCTCTTGTCCTGGGGCAACGAATCCCCCAGGTTGCTCCATATAGATTTCTCTTCTAAATCTCCATTTAGAAAAGCAATTTTCACATCCATTTGGAGAATTTGAAGTTTTCTAATAGCTGCAATAGCTAGCACCAACCTAATGGATTTTATTCCCATTACCGTCGAATACGTATCAAAGTAATCTAGACCTTCTTTTTGCCTATATCCTTTGATCACTAACCTTGCCTTGTATTTCTCAATACTGCCGTTAGTTTTCATCTTTCTCTTAAAGATCCAACGATACCCTAGTGGCTTACAGCCCGGAGTTAGATCCACTAGTTCCCACGTATGGTTTTGTAAGATAGAATCTGTTTCACTCTTAATTGCTTCTTTCCACTGAAGTCCTTTCAGAAGAAGTAACCGCCTCATGAAAAGTTTTTGGTTCACTTTCTATCATGTAGGTGAGGAAATCGTTACCAAATGATTTTTCAATTCTTTCGCGTTTACTTCTTTTAGGTTCTACCTCTTCTTCTTTCTCAGATAAACTTGTCTATTGCTTCATCTTTACTTTTAAGTAAATACATATATAGCAATATTTTGTATTATCATCGATGAACGTGATAAAATATTTGTTCCCACCTCTAGAAGGAATCGTTTTTAAATCACACACGTTAGTGTGAATTAAATCAAGGGTTTCGTTTTTTCTTTCAACCAAATGGAAAGAAGATCTAGTTAGTTTGGCTTCTACACATGTGTGACATTTATGATTTGAGTCAATATTAAACTTTGGTAAAAATTTTAATTTAATAAAACGACAAATGAAATTAAAATTTACATGTCCTAAACGGCCATGCCAAACATTTGAAAACTCATTTTGAACATGCCATTGGTAACAATTACATTAATTTTGAACATGCCATTCAAGGCATATCATTTGCCAACATACATACCACTTTTGGGCAAAACAAACTTGTTCGACTCAAACACTAGCATAAAACCAAACTTGTTTAACAACCACCCTTAAACGAGGTTCTTACTAAGCTCCGGAATATACAAATGTCCTTAAGCTTGAGCTCTTTTCCAGAAGTCATCTTTAAAATCACATCTCCAACACCCTTGACATCAGCGGTAACAGCCCTTCCCATGAAGAGCTTTTTCCCATCTTCAACATCCTTGTAGGTGTTGAAATTGCGTTTGTCATGACACACATGACGGGTAGCTCTAGTATCAATCCATCACTCCTTAGAGTTTGAACCGATCACATTCACCTCCGAAAACATGGTAGTGATATCCATGGCCGAAAGATTCGTGATCATGGGGAACAACTCATCGTTCACCATGTTGGCTTGACGCTCTTTCTTGGGTATCTTGCACTCAAACACTTTGTGCCCCGATTAGCCACAGTTATAACACTTGAACTTCCTTTTGAAAGTTTCTCCTTGCTTTCCCTCTGCCTTTGTCAATTCTTTTTCCTTTGTTTTTGGATGATTGACCATCTTCCACCACATTAGCCACCACACTAGCCTTTGAATGGCAAGAATTACCATTCAAAGCCATGCGGTTGTCTTCTTCAATATGAAGACGCACCACTAGCTCTTCCACGTGCATTACCTTTCGCTTATGCTTAAGGTAACTTTTGAAGTCCATCCATCCGGGAGGAAGCGTTTCAATCATCACCGCAACTTGGAAAGTTTCACTGAGAATCATTCCTTCAGTATATCATTCATTATAAGCTGAAAGTCTTGAACTTGACTCATTACAGTTTTCGAGTCAATCATGTTGAACTCCATGAAACGAGCAACATGTTTCTTTGTTCCCGAATCTTCGGTTTTATACTTCCGGGCCAAAGACTCCCATAGTTCCTTAGTCGTGGGTACTTTCCAATAGACATTGTAAAGAGGATCGACTAGCCCATTCAACACATAGTTGCGGCATAGAAACTTAGTCGCCGGAAACTAGTGAACAGTAGAGAAAAATCAAAGTCTGAGTTGTGTGTTGAGATAGAACCCCATGGTCCCTTTTTATATCGTGAATCAACACTGAAGAAACCGACGATATTAAATGATAATTAAACGAATTAATTATCTGCTTTGATTCTTGAGATCATAACCAAAAACGTTTTTTATTAAAAAATCAAAACCGAAATTTTAAAACCGAAATATTTAGACAATCAAATTGATTTTTTGTTACAAAAATTAAAATCGGGTCGAAAATTTTAGCAAAACCGGCCTGTGCGAGCTCGAAATTTCGGAGCAGCATTCGTGTCCGCATATCGCACACGCACACAAGTTTGGTCAATTTAGTCTACGAAATCGCCAAACTGCACCCCCTATGCGCAGGTAGGTGTTGGAGGAAAAATCTATTAAAGAGCTTGTAAGCCCTCTCCACAGTTTTGGTTCAAAACCACAAAATTTTTACTCCTCTCACCAATGTGGGACACTTTCCACACCCATCAATATTTGCTAATTTTCCATCCAAATGCTCAACTTTGAGCATCGATATCTCATTCATGCTTGCTTCGTTTTGATGCATAATATATGGTTTTGAAGCTCTTATACAGAAGAACACAAACCTACTAAAAGTTTGTTATATATAACAAATATATACGTAGAGACTTCTTCAAGTGTTAATTCAATTATTTGCGTTAACCGTGCTAACCCATGGTTCACTAGTGAACACCATGCTCGTTCACTGGTGAACACGATGCTCGTATACTGACGAATTGTGTTCACCAGTGAACGAGCATGCATGTATGGAACCATTCGTTCACTGATGAATGGTGTTTCACCAGTGAACGAGCATGGTGTTCACCAGTGAACTATGGGTTAACACGGTTAACACAAATTATTGGGTTAACACTTGAAGGGGCCTCTATATATATATATATATATATTTATACTTGGGATCACGTGAGAGCAGCCTGTTTTCATGAGACCCGTGAGATCACATTTTTACACTTAAAACTTCACAGCAAATCACTATGAAGGTAAAAATTCGATGTTTTCGTGAGACAACTATTTTACACTTGAAACTTCACAACAAAACATTGTGAATGTAACATTCATAGTGTTTTTGCTGTGAAGGTTCGATTTTTTTTACCTTCACAATGATTTGTTCTGAAGTTTCAAGTGTAAAAATGTGGCCTCATGGGTCTCATGAAAACAGGTTGGTCTCACGTGAACCCAACCCACATATATATATATACATATATATATACATATATATATATATATATATATATTTACATGTGTCCAAAGTTGGTAAAAAAACCATATTTTTATATAACTTTTCCAACAAATAGTTGATCTGTAGGTCTTCAAAAAGAAACTCAAAATAGTTGTCTTCTCTTCTCCATATTCCCATCTCCTGCCTATTCATCTATTTTTCTGCCGTTACAACGAGACCCACAGTTGAGCAACTTTGCCCCGTGAAAAGATTATAAAATAAAAATAAACTATAATCTAACTAGAGGATACAGAAACAAATAACAGAACATTAATATCAATAAATCAAACAAGTGTACGATAAAAAAGGTAGTAATACATGGTGTACCATGTTCAAGGAGTAGATGCACATATACAAATACATGTCCATGTACCAAACAAAGGTAGAAAACCATACCTTCAACTAAAAAAGATTTATCCGCGTTGGTGCTCGAGTTTTCGACAAAGTGAAGTTCCTTGAAGAGTTGATGGGCTGATTTAAATTCTTGTATTACTCCTCCCATAAATATTTGAACCTTGAATAATAGGACCCAAAACCTTCAAAATCTTCAACCATTTTCTTGATTTTCTAATAAATAAACTTCAATAAAGAATTGAAAACGGAAATGAAGGAGTCGACGATGGTAGAGCTCTGGAGCTGAAAATGAATCACATATTCTAATTTTTAGCTTTTATATTTTTCAAACTTATACCCCTCAATTTTCACTTATTGCAATTATGACCCGATTAGAGAATTCTTTTACATTCTTATTCCTAATCCATATTTGTGTGTACTTGTTTAAAGCCTACTTTACCATTTTTGTGACAAGTTAGTCCGGTACAATACTAGAGGCAACATGTACAAACTTATATTGCTCAAATTCATATTTGAAAACGAACTAGGGACAAATTTTTGTACCTTACAATAGAGGTGGGTACTGCTTCCTTATCGAATCTTCTGGTTTCCATGTCGCTTTGTGCTCTGTATGATTTTCCACAATACTTTTACAAACGGGACAGTTCTACATCGCAATCGTCTCTCTTCTTGCTCTATAATCTCTTCCAACTCTTCAACATAAGATAGATTTGGCTTGATTCATTCTAAAGGATGGTCAATCATATGGAAAGTATGATAATGATATCCGCGTAACGACGATACATGGAAAATATCGTGAATGTGTGAAAGTTGCAGAGGTAATGTGGTACGTGCAAAATATGTGTATCGCAGTGAGGTTAGCAATCAGTCTATAGTGGACAACGCAAGTATATACCGGTCACTATGATCGTTTCCCGAGTAATAAAGTGGTTAGAACCAAATATCATATCCTCAAGGACTGGGCTATCACGACACTATTGTTTTCATGAACTTCCTTTTACAAGTTTCAATTAGAGACGAATTAAATATTTTGAGGTGGTTTGGTAAAACTAAATTAGCAAAGATCTTATAATTAAAGCAAAGAGGTTTAGTTATGATTTTCCCCAAATTTTAAGTTAAATACTCGATTTAGAAGAATGCTCTATATACTGTGAGAAGACTTCTATATTGTTGAGTTAAACTCCTTTCAGTGATTTAAATATGATTCCTCTATATACTTAGTGAAAATCCAAGTTTAAGCTACTTTTTAGATTCAACAATACCATACACTGATTGTACTCAGTGATCGCTGAAAGTCAGGAACACTATCTAGACTTAGAAGATCTGAAGAACAACACTCACACCAAAGACCATTCAGCGATAATCGAAGACCTAGATGAAGAAATAGATGAATAGCTCGTGATCTGAAGCGGTTCAGTGATAACAATATTCATCTAACAGAAGTATGAGATCTTAAGTAAGCCTCAGTGATACCTGAAGACTTCATCCTTGAAGACTCAATATCAGCGATCAAATGTGGGGCCTACTCAGCAAGATCAAAGTTGATCTTATCCTCGATGCATGCACAAATGTCAAACCCTCATGCCTTGTCAGAAAGTACGTACAGACAGTTTCCTACGTGCATATTGTTGGTCCCAAAGGAGTCTACAAGAGTTTAAGGATATTGAAACAGTTTGTAGAAGGGGGGGGGGTTGAATATACAAACACAACTTTTCATGCTTTTTTAAATGAATTTATATTGAATAAACAAATTTACAGTTGCAAGCGGAATAAGAACAAGTAATTAAACCTATTCTATTACAACTTAAGAAATCACTAAGTTTGTTACACAAGAAAATATAAGAAATAGAAGCAGAGGTTTTACGAGAGAGTAGAAAGTATGCATATAGATGAAGAAGAGTTCTTCATCTATTTATACCCGTTGCATTAAATGCAAAACAAAAGGTACATGCCATGTGTCAAGTTTCTAATTGAGACTTGTCCTTTGTCCAAAAGACAACCATGCTTTTGGCCGAATGTGAAAAGTAACCAAATCAGATTTGATGGGGACATAAGAGACAATCCGTACGTCCTTTTCTGACAAGGTATGGGGGTTTTGACTTTTGTGCATCGAGGATAAGATCAACATTGATCTTGTTGTGTAGGCCCCACTTGATCACTGAACCAGAACCTTCAAGGATGAAGTCTTCGGGTATCACTAAGGCTTTGCAAGATCTCACACTTTAGGTAGATGAATTTTGCTATCACTAAACCACTTCAGATCATGAGCTATCCATATCTATCTTCAGCTATGCCTTCGACTTTTGCTGAATGAATTTGTGGTGTGAGTGTTGTTATTCAGATCTTCAGAGATAGGATGATTTTTTCTGATCTTCAACGATCACTAAGTGCAATTAGTGTATGCTATCGCTGAATATAAATAGTATCCTATATGTGGGATTTTCACTAAGTATTTAAGAAATCATATTCAAATCACTGAAAGGAGTTTGGATCAACAATCTCCCTCTATTTGATTATGATTAAGAAAGATACGAAAATTGCTTGAGGAAATTAGTAAGGACTTATAAACTTTGAAGTAAAGATTTCTAATTACTAATCTGTGAGATATTTTTAGCTAATGACCTATTTGAATTGAGTTTCATTTATAAGAATATGAAATCACGATTGTTACAAGTAAAAAAGCTATAAAGTACATTCACTGACTGATTACATAGTGTAATCTTAGTGAGTGTGAAGATTTTTAAAGAAAAATAGAACTCATATGTCCGTTGCCCTTTTTACTATTTTCATCGATCTTTTCAGTACACAGATAAAGTAGAGTACTTTATTGTATTTCATTGATCATAAAAATTTGAAGAATTACATACTGAAAATGAAAATACAATTATTAGGTAAAGTACACTACACTGAAGAAAAGTACAAAAGAAAAAAGAAAACTTTAGAGACCAGTCAGAGAGATTCTATTTTCTTCTTCGTAATTCTTTCTCATAGATCGTCTTCTGATTGCACATAGGGCCATAGGTTGCCAAACAGTTATAGTACATGATCTTGATGAGTTTTGATGGAGCCTTTCGAATCTCCTTATTTCTGAGAAACTTTATTTGCCCATCATTTCATTGAAATGTCATTTCTGCTTCAGGAACAGTGATTATCTCATTGTCTTCAAATCTTCTTGGTTCAGGCAGGGAGGTATTGAGCATTGAAATATCAGGAATAATGAGGTGGGCAAACCTACTATCTAAGTCAAATTTAGTCTCATGTTCATTTCTGGACGATGAACCTTCTTCAGACTTAGATCTCCTCTTTTTGGATTTTTCAAGGAGAAGAGGAACGACGACGTATTGGGATATCCTTTGCAATAGCTAATCAGGATGACTTTCTACTACACCCTTGAATTGAGATTTCGATTTCTGAATGGCATCCCTGATTTCTAGCCATTTAGAGAAACCATAGAATTTGAGGAATTGGGGTTCTTCTAATTTACTTCTACTTCCTCTGAACATGGTCACTCTTATCTTCAGACCTTTTCTTGGTATTCATCATTCGATAGTTGCATGAGTGATTGTTCCAGGATAGAGGTGAAATTTACCTTCTTAGTACACCATTCCAATTCTTCGTTATTGGGTTCCTGATTTTCTCTATTCAGGGCTTGTAGAATTTTCTCTTGCGCTACATTATGATTTACCTTTAATTTGTCTCTCGCCAGTTCCTTTTCTACTAGCCTTTCAGTGACTCGTTCGCTTTGTTGTTCTGCTTCTCTTGCCATATTTTGAGCGACTATGAGACTTTCTTGAGCTTGCTTTATTTCTTGATCTCTTAGTCCCTGAGCTTCTAAGGCTTGTGCTCGTTCTTCAGGGGATAAAAAGGAGAATCCGTGAAAGACGCTTATTGGTACAGGGGCTTCAGGCTTAGAGGTACGAAGAGGAATTTTTACTCTGGAAATTTTTAATTCTCTTATGAAGTTTGACCTTCTCTCTTCTTCTTTAGGTTCAGGAATTGGTTGTCTATGTACACTCCTTTGGACAAGGCATTTTTCAGCTTCAGATTTAGATTCGGATATGTACAGGAACTGATATTCAGCGGAAGGTTCATTCAGGAATGGAGATTCCTTTGGGAACAGGGATCACTGAGATGAGGAGAGGAAGAAGAGGGTTCATCAGAAACGAAAGTAGGAGAGGGTGATTTAGGGGGTTGAGGTTCAGAAGGATGGATGTATGAAATTAGTGGATGGCATACCTCAGCGAAGTGCTCCCCCTATGAATTCATCGAAATGGGATTATCAGAAAATCATCACTTGTTTATTCTTTGTTGAGGGATCAAACTGCTCTTGATTAGGAGGTTGCCTGTCCCCCAAAGGTTCTCTGAACACAATCCCAGATTGTGTATTCCCTAGACGGTTGGCAATGAATAATTTGGAGAGGTTGTAGGGATAATCATCATCGTCATCATCATTATTTTCAAATGATTGATGAGGGATGTCTTTTTCATCATCATCATGTCCTTCTTCAGAGATGGTATTTTGTTTTGGTTGATTAGGGAGGACTTATTGACATCTCTAATCAATTCTTCTTCTAGCTCTTTTGCAAATTTCTCTCCCTCTTAATTATCAGCAGGTATAGCATGCACTAGAAGAGTACGCACATTTGTGCTAAGAACGGAGAGATCGACTGCATGTTCCTTCTGAGTTTGAGTGATCAAACTTAGGTTCCCTCTCTCCACGTTAGTGAATGAAGGGATGTTTCCAGATATGCCTTGAACAAGGCGTAGAATTTCAGCAAGGATTTTGTCTTGCTGATTAGCTCTTTCAGCGAGAACGTGTGATGGCTCGTTCATTGGCGACATTGTCTTCTTTCATTGTCTGAATGTCAGTGAAGATGTTGGATATAGTTGCCTTCATACTAGGGACACCACTGACTTGATTGAACACTATCTCTGAGGCATGCTACAAGGTGTCTGCCCTCTGCCTTATCACGGTGCATTCATTCCCCAGATAGTCCATGGCAGGGAAGGAGGGAGGTGGCAGGGACACCTTCGGTAGATCAACCGGTATTGAAAGTAGCTTGGAGGCTAGCTTCTCTCGCTTCACCTTTTTAAGAGCTTCAACATTCTTGTTCTTAGGGAACTTGGAAGTTATAGGCTCGCTGAGAGGAGCAGCAGTAGTGGTTGTAGTTGTGATTGCTGATGAAAAGACAGGAGGAGCGACACCTGATGACAACAAAGATAGATGAGCCAAAAAGAGCTTGGGATTAGAAGAAAGATGTTGGGAGGTAGAATGTATTTCCAAGGGTTCTTGAGAGTATCTGAAGGATTAATCTCAGGGATGGTACTTACTACGGCAGTGTCCTGAGGATCATTAACCTGTCTCTAAGAATGCTTAAGAGAAACATTCTCAGGTCCTGTGCACGTGGCTTTCCAAAATTCAGATTGTTGAAACAAAGTTAATTCTTGGACAACACGTTGTTCAACCTCTTCAGAGATAGGGACAACTATCTCTGAATCATGGGTTGATGTGCCAAAGAAAGAAGATTAGATGGAACAAGAAGAGAAGGCTGTGTAAGTATTAGATGATCCAGCTTCAGCAGAGCTGGCTATCACATCTTTAGGGACCGAGGTCGCTGAAAATGGGGGTAGTGCTGATGAAGCGGCAATGGAGATAGAAGCCGTTGTCGTGGTTATGGAGAGAGGAGGTGTTGGTGGTACACCAAAATCAGAGAGAGTCGTTTGTTGAGAGATGCTATTTCTTTGTTTATTTGCAACAGACTTGTGAGCAATGGTCTTTTTATGACCATCAGTCTGTTTTCTTTTTGGAAGAAGTGTCCAGGTTGATCACTGATGGGGTAGTCAGTGACCTTGACACGGTCTCTACCTGAGTGGTAGGAGTGGGAGAGGACATACCTACACGGTCAGCTTCCTTGATGAAATTCAGTATGTAAGGGAGGTAAGGGGCATCTCTCGGCCTTTCATCGATCTCCAGGGACTTCTTCCCAATCTTAGAAAGGTGTTGATTTCCCTCAGAGGGGTATCCCTCATAGACATATTCCAAGATTGTAGTCACAAATCTTGGATAAGGGATAGTCTTCTCCTTCTTCTGTGCTTGCACTCTGCCATATAACTCGCTGAAAATGTACTCAGCGAAGTTTATCTTGCGGCCACGGCAGAGAGCGAAAGCCATATCCAAAAATTGCTTACTAGCTTGATCTTGGGAGCCAGCTTATTTCCTAAGCACTAAATCACATGAGTGAAGATGTATTGCCATCTCGTTGGCAATCTCTTCTTCTCAATTTTGGTTGTCACCTTGTTGTGTTCTTGAGTTTCTGCATCAGTAGGCCAGTTGTAACCAATAGCATCGAGGAAATCGATAATTTCTTCCCTTGAGGGTGCAGAGACCCATTGCTGATTCTTTCCTCTTGCAGGGAGGCAAAGAGCAGCTCTGACCACGCCAGTGGTGAATGCAAAAGTTCCCAAGCTGATAGTAAATTCGATGGCAGGAAGCTCGTTGCCTTTATCAGTGGTGACCTTAGTACAATGTGCAGTGTACCAGAACTGTTGGAGATGTGAAGTGATTCCAACAGGGACATGAAAAAAGCGTACATCGGAGGACATTTACTGATGAAGCGAGCACCATTTCCGAGGTGAGGTCTATCAGCAGGGATATCCAGTAATGCCAACATAGTTGCTAGGCTTGACCAGGGGTTGTTCTAGAGTGAAGGTAGCTCCAGGAGCGGCAGTGAACTTAGTGATAGGGAGGATTTCACCTTCAGCGTAGTTGGTGAGTTTCTTGGAACAACAAATAGAAAAATCATGGCTTAATACAAACATGTATAAACCAGAGAGTTTGGAATAAAGAATACCAAAGAAGTGAGAAAAAGTGTTTTGATGAGGAAGGTCAAAATACTTGTTATTTTATTAAAAACGTTTGAACAGGATTTTAATGAAAAGACACCAAAGTGTTTATTTGTTATACTAAAAATGTACCATACACAGATTTTAGAAAGAATTTAGATATGATTTTGGATCAAAATACACAAAAATGTTTTCTGTTCTAAGAAGAAGCTTAGAACATGTTTTCTTTTGAAGATTTGGTGTTTTAAAACAGATTTTAAAACTTAAATCTTTATAACAAAAAGTTATAGAATATGAGTAGAAGTTGCAAACAACATTTAAGTTGTTGTTCAAACACAATAAGTAAGAAAAAATAAGATCAAACCTCAAAGAAAATGAGGAGAAAGGAAAATGCACAAGCGCGTGTTCTTGGTGTTCTTGAGGAATTTGCAGTGCTTTCTTGCTTAGGAAGATTTGAGCGCATAAAGAATGAAAAGGAATTAAGATTTCCTTATATAGTTGGATGAGAGAGAAATAGGAGAGAGAGGAAAACTAAACGACGGTTTTAACCTTTTGAAAAAGTAATGATGACCTATTGCACGTTCCTAGGTTTGATGGGATAGGAAACGTTAAGGTCCGTCGTGTGTCAGAAAAAGGTCTGACGTGTCCTTTTCTTTTGTAAAAATGTTAAGATTATCATTTAAATAATAAATGTTAATCATTATCCATTTAAAATCCTCATCATTTGAAAATAAATGTTTCGGAGAGTGAAGGGAAAAGAAGTTCAGAGAGTGAAGGGAAAAGAAGTTCATACCTTGGCAAGATATATATATATATATATATATCTATATCTATATATATATATGTATATATATTAATTAATTAGAGTGCAGGTGATGAATAGTTGGTCTGAAATACATTTTGTTTGTCACCGAATAACGTTAATCACTGAGAATTTTCATTCTTCAGCGTTTAACATACCAAGTTCGCTGATTAATAGATTGAATCTAGTCTCATCATAAGGCTTAGTGAAAAGTTCAGCGAGCTGATATTCAGTGGGTACAAAGTGAAATTCAATCTCACCATTCGTTACATGATCTCTGATAAAGTGATATGTAATCTCGATATGCTTGGGTTTTCAGTGAAGTACAGGATTATTTGCTATAGCAATAACACTAGTGCTATCAAAATAGATAGGGATTTTGGAGAGCTTAATATCATAGTCTCTGAGTTGGTTTCTCATCCAAAGAATTTGGGCACAACAACTTCCAGCGGTTCAGTTTGATATCTTGTACAGAGACAGGTAGAATACATGATATCAGGTCGACTAGCTAATAGATACAACAGAGAGCCGATCATTCCTCTATAGGCAGTGACAATTACAGGTTTCCCATCAGGGTCCTTATTAAAGGTCAGAGGAGAAGCCATGGGAGTCTTCACCGCTGAACTTTGAGTCATTTCGAACTTTTTCAGCATGTCCTTAACATATTTACTTTGACATATAAAAAAGCCTTTCTCAGATTTTTTAATCTGCAATCCAAGAAAGTATGTTAGTTCACCAATCATACTCATCTTATATTCTTTCTTCATGCGATTTGCAAAACGAGTACATAGTTTGAGTTTGTTGGAACCACATATGATGTCATCTACATACATTTGAGCAAGTATAGTATGACCTTTATATTATCTAAGAAAGAGAGTTTGGTCAATTTTTCCATGAACAAGTTTTTCTTTAAGAAGATATAGAAAAGGTATCATACCAAGCTCTAGGAGCTTGTTTTAACCGTAAAGAGCTTTTTGAAGTTTGGAAACAAAACCAGGATGTTTAGGATCAGAGAACCCAGGAGGTTGCTTGACATAAACTTCCTCTTTGAGTTTACCATTTAGGAAAGCACTTTTAACATCCATTTGAAAAACTCTAAAGTCTTTATGGGAAACATAAGCTAAGAAACGTCTTATGGCTTCTAGTCTAGCAACACGAGCAAAAGTCTCATCATAATCGATTCCTTCTTCCTGTCTGTATCTCTGAGCAACAAGTCGAGCCTTGTTACAGATAACAGTTCCGTTTTTATCTAGTTTGTTACAAAAAACCCATTTAGTACCTATAACAGTCTTACCAGATGGACGAGGTACAATATTCCAAAATTTGTTTCTACGAAACTCAGTTAGCTCTTCTTGCATAGCAAATACCCAATTTGGATCAGTGATAGCATCATCGATCTTCTTAAGTTAGGTTAGAGAAATAAAGTTTACAAAGAGACAAATATTACCTGTACACCTACGGGTTTTAATGCATGTGTTCGGATCACCAATGATTTGATCAATTGGATGTTTTTGAGTAGCGACTTGCTCTTGTTCAGCTGGTAGATGCTTTAGCAATAGGTTCTTCAACATTTCTTATCATCCCTGGAGGAGATCCAAAAGGATGTACATTTGCTTGAGTTGAGATAGGAACTTGATTATTCACTGATGAATCTCTATTGGAGGAATCAGAGGGAGGAATCTGATTTAAAGGAGTAACATCTATCCCTGAGAAGGATGGATCATTACTTGTTAGAATGAATTTAGGACCTTCATCATCGTTATTTTCAGTGACCGGCGGTGCACTAAAATAAGATTCAGGTTCCCCATAGTGAGATTTCATCCAGTTATTCAGTTCCTCGTCTTCTTCAGGGATAGGAATATAATTTGTTGAGCGAGATTCATCAAAGTTCACATGCATGGTTTCTTCAACATGTTGTCTTCTTTAGTTGAAGACTTTGAATGCCTTAGATACTGATGAGTACCCAAGAAATATACCATCATCTGCCTTTGGATCAAACTTCCCCAAGTGATCTCTGTCATTCAGAATGTAGCATTTACTTACGAAGATATGTAGATAACTCAGTGAGAGTTTCCATGAAATAATTCATAGGAAGTTTTCTTGAATCCATTAACTATCAGGGATCGATTCTGAGTGAAACATGCAATGTTAACTTCTTCAGCCCAGAATTGAGTTGGTAGTCTTGATTTGCTGAGCATTGATCGAGCAACTTCAATGATCGTTCGATTTCTTCTTTCAACACCATTTTGCTGAGGAGTTCTCACTGATGAGAAACTATGAGAGATTTCTTTTTCTTCAAAGAAGGTAACCAAGGTACTGTTTTTGAATTCAGTGTCATGATCACTTCTCATGGAGTGAACAGTTAGATTGTTCAGGACATCCATTCTCTTGATAAAAGAGATAATTTCATCAGGTATATCACTCTTGGATCGAAGAAAGAATACCCAGGTAATGCTGGAATATTCATCAACTATCACTAGAGTGTATTTCTTTCTAGATATGGATTGGACGTTGACTGGTCCAAATAAATTCATATGGAGTAAGTGAAGAGGAGTGGTCACTGAGGAAACTTGCTTAGATCTAAAAGTAGCTTTTGTCAACTTTCCTTTTTCAGACGTTGACCAAAGAGATTCCTTTGTAAAAGATTGTTTAGGGAGTCCTTTGACAAGTTCTTTTTGAGATAGATCATTGATCATCTTAAAGGTCAGATGAGAGAGTCTTTTGTGCCAGAGCCAATTAACATTAGAGGAGGCTCTAGAGAGAAAGCACACATTCTCTGAGTGAGTGTTATCCATGTTAATGACATATACGTTCTCTAATCTTTTGCCTTTTATAGCAAGTTTGTCATTTTTATCAGTGACCGCACATCTGGTCTTTGTGAACAAGACTTTGAAGTCTTTATCACAGAGTTGACTAATGTTTAAGAGATTATGCTTTAGTCCTTCAACATAAGAAACATGACTGAACGAGGTTGCTCCATTGGATAGAAGGCCATAACCCTTGGTGTATCCTTTTCCATTTCCACCAAAGGTCACTGAAGGACCTATTTCCTCCTTATATTCAAAGAGTAGAGATTTTCTGCCAGTCATGTGCCTCGAGAATCCGCTATCTAGATACCGAATACCTTTAGCACTCTGCATAGGATAAGAGAATTAATGTTTCATAGGTAACCATGCGACTATGGGTCTTGCAGTGTTAGTGGAAACAATAGGTATGGCGGATTTGTTACTAGCTAATTTGCCAACCTTAGTGGATATCACTTTAGCTTATTTATCAGCTTGAGCTACTTTCCTACCATGAGCTAATCTTTTCTGCTTTAGTAACATTTGGACATTTACTAGCAATGTGGGTAGTCTCACCACAATCATAGCACTTCCGATATTTAAAATAGGTTTTCAGTTGGAAGCATGCAGAGAAGAGATCAAAAGAGTTTCAGGACCAGGACCAAGAATTCCTTTCCCCATTGTTCTAGGAGGAACTTCTAGTTTCTCGAATTCAGATGGAGCGAGGTCAATCTTAATTCTGGGAGTTGATCTCTAAACATATCCAAGGATCTTCTTTCCAGTTTTAGGATGACTTACTGAAGGAACGAAAGGATTCTTCTTCAGTCTTTAGAAATTCTTGATCGTAGGAACATGGTCAAGGAACTTGTCCTTGATCACCTTCCCTGAATCCTTGGTAAAGGGGTTAGAAGGTCTTTTCTCAGAGTTAGAAATACTCTGAGAAGAGGATCAGAGATAGAAGAAACAAACATTCCAAATTTTAACATGGAACGGTCAGTGTTTATTTCTTCTTGATCGGAGGAATATGCTAGACCGCTTTTGACCTTTTTATGAATTTGAGCGTTAATGATCTTATTGACTTTGTCAGAAGCCTTACACTATCCTTCAATGGTAGCTTTTTTAGCCTTAAGATTAGCGATGGCCTTTTCATGCTCAGAGATAGCTTGTTCTTTCTTAATTATAAAGTTCTTTGATTTTCAGATGACAATTTTTAAGCTGTTCAGAAAGATCTATATTTATTTGTTCAACTTTTATTTTACCGTTTAGAGCATTATAAAAAGCCGACAATCATAGAATCGAGAGCTGACAAGCTATCAGGTATAGGTTTAGAGGAAGTAGATAAAATATGTACCTGAGTCGATGGAGAATCTGAAGAAGAGGTGTCAGATGCCTCTTCAACTTCCTCTATTCTTGTCATAAGACATATAAAAGCTATGTCTTCTTCATCTGATTCAGATTCATTAGTGCTTTTAGACGAGTCTTCTTCTTGATCCCAGTCTACTTCTTCAGCGACAAGGCCTTTGCCTTTTCGTTGATTCTTCTTCAGATTTTGATACTTTTCTTTTAACTTAGATTATTTTTCATTCTTAGTTTTATCGGGGATCTGAGAGGTAGATGAAGCAGCGACCTTCTTGGATCTGCATTCACTCGCAAAGTGACCTTTGCGCTGACAGTTGTAGCAGATCGCTGAGGCTTTATCAGCTGGAAGAGTCTTTGACTTATCAGAGTCAGTGATAGCTGGGGTCTTTCTGAAATTACTTTTTCTAGCGAATCTCCTGACATTGTTACTCAGAAGAGCTAGAGAATTATGAAATTCAGAGATACCAGCATCAGTGGCATCCTCTGGGTTAGATAGGTCTAACTCAGTTATAGAGGTGATAGAAGAAGACACTAATTTAGAAGGTTCTATCTCTGAAGTCACTAAACCCAAAGAAGTAGTTTTGGCTGACTAAGTGACTTTTATGAGATTTTTTTTAAAGTTTGGGATTGCTCATGATTGAGCAATATTCCATATAGAGCACTCGGATACAAGGTTTCAATGCTCTGTGACAACTTACGACACGTGGTAAATGTGTCCCATTGTTCCGGAAGAGCTTCCATGAACTTAGTCAGAATTTCAGAGTTAGAGTACTCTCTATTAAAAGACAATTAAATCTCTGGTGGATTTGAGAAAGAGTTTCATTTTTTTTTTCAACAACATGAAACTTTCATATTGTCTCACCAAGTTGATACGACGAGTAATCTGAACCTTATCGATTCCTTCATATTGAACACAGAGTGTCCCACATGGCTTTAGAAGTCCTCATTTTCATTACTGAATGATGAACATCATCAGGTAATGATATGGCAATGATAGATCTAGCTTTTGGTCAACAACAAGCTTATTCTTGTCTTCTTTACTCCATTGATGTGGAGCTTTAACAATCTTCTTTCAGAAATAGCAGGAGTGTTACCAATAGCTGAAACTACTGGAACGAGAAGTGTTGGAACAATTGGTCCATTCTTTATATAATAGGGGATCTTAGGATCTGACGCTTCTAGGAATATAGCCATTCTTTCCTTCCAGACTAGGAAATTGTCACGGCTAAATCTACAGTTGTCACGGCTAAATGAGTTTATATTGAATAAACAAATTTACAGTTGCAAGCGAAATAAGAACAAGTAATTAAACCTATTCTATTACAACTTAAGAAATCACTAAGTTTGATGCACAAGGAAAGATAAGAAACAGAAGCAGAGGTTTTAGGAGATGTAGAAAGTATGTATATAGATGAAAAAATGTTCTTCATCTATTTATACCCGTTGCATTAAATGCAAAGCAAAAGGTATATGCCACGTTAAGTTTCTATTTGAGACTTGTCCTTTCTCCAAAGGACAACCATGCTTTTGGCCGAATATGAACAGTAACCAAATCAGTTCTGATGGGGACATAAGAGACAATCCGTACGTCATTTTCTGACAAGGTACGGGGGTTTTGGCTTTTGTGCATCGAGGATAAGATGAACATTGATCTTGCTGTGTAGGCCCCACCCTGATCACTGAACCAGAGCCTTCAAGGATGAAGTCTTTGGGGATCACTGAGGCTTTGCAAGATCTCACACTTTAGGTAGATGAACTTTGCTATCTCTGAACCGCTTCAGATGACGAGCTATCCAACTCTATCAGAGATAGGATGATTGTTTACTGAATGACTTTGTGGTGTGAGTGTTGTTCTTCAGATCTTCAGAGATAGGATGATTGTTCCTGATCTTCAGCGATCACTGAGTGCAATCACTGTATGCTAGCGCAGAATATAAACAATATCCTATAAGTGGGATTTTCACTAAGTATTTAAGGAATCATATTCAAATCACCAAAAGGAGTTTGGATCAATACTTATTAGGCTACTGTTCATATTCGGCTAAAAGCATGGTTGCTTTATGAATAAAGGACAAGTTTCCAATTGAAGCTTGACACGTGGCATGTATCTTCTGACCTGCATTAAATGCAACGGGTATAAATAGATGAAGACCTCCATCTTCATCTTTATGCATGCTCATCTCTCCTTCAAACCCCTAATCTTATTTCCCTCATTCCTTGTGTATCAAATACTTAGTGATTTCTAAAGTTGTAATAGAATATGTTTAATACTTGTTTTTATTACGGTTACAACTGTAAATTTGTTTATTGATATAAACTCATTTAAAAACCTAAAAGTTGTGTTTGTATTCATCCCCCCCCCCTTTCTACAAACTGTATTGATACTTTATATATTCTTGTAGACTCCTTAGGGGCCAACAAGTGGTATCAGAGTAGTGTTTATTACTTTATTTCTTTAAAACTAACATCTTGTTGTTTTAAAATGGAAAATACAAAAAACAAACTATATAGACAATGTATCTCTGGCTAACCTCGAAGATTTAGCAAAGATAACTTCCTTGTCTGGAAGGAAAGAATGACTCTATTTTTAGAAGGGTCAGATCCTAAGATCCCCTACTATGTAGAAAATGGACCATTCGTTGCAACACTTCTAGTCCCTGCAGTTCCTGTAACTACTACCACTCCTGCGATCCCAGAAAGACGCATTCCCAAATCTCCACATCAATGGAGTGAGGAAGACAAGAAAGAGCTAGCAATTGACTCAAAAGCTGGATCTTTTATTGCAATGTCTTTGCCAGATGATGTATACCATTCTGTCGTGAAAATGAGGATCTATAAATCCATGTGGGACACTCTTTGTGTTCAATATGAATGAGCCAGTGAGGTTCAGATTACTCGTCGAATCCACTTGGTGAGAAAGTTTGAAAGTTTTATGTTCCTTAAAAATGAAACAGTTTCTCAGATCTACCAAAGATTCAACCGTTTGATCATAGATCTGAAAACATTTGGTTCAAAGTACACTAACTCAGAAGTACAGACAAAGTTCATGGAATCTCTTTCTAAACAATGGGACACATTTACTACTTGTCTCAAACTGTCAAAGAACACCGAAACGCTGTCTTTAAGTGCTTTGTATGGAATATTGCTCAATCATGAGAAATCTCAAACCTTAAAAAGAAATCTTTTGAAAGACACTAAATCAGCCAAAAGTTCTTCAGTGACCTCATAGACCGATCTCTCTAGAACAGTTTCTTCTTCCATAACTTCTATCACTTAGTTAGATCAAGCTAACTCGAAAGATATCACCGATTCTGATATTTCTGAATTTGACAATTCTTTGGCTCTTCTTACTAACAATTTCAGACGATTTTCCAGAAAGAGCAACTTCGGAAGAATGCCTTCCATCACAGACTTTGAAAAGTAAAAGATATCTTCTGCGGATAAAGCTTCAACTCTCTGCTATAACTATCAGTGCAAAAGACACTTTGCGAGTTAATGCAGATCAAAGAAAGTTGTTGTTCCAACATCCTCTCAGGTTCCGGATAAATCTAAAAATGAAAAATATATAAGTTGAAAGAAAAATATCAAAATCTAAAGAAAACCCAACGAAAAGGCAAAGGCCTTGTCGCTGAAGAAGTTGACTGGGATCAAGAAGTTGACTGGACACAAACCTCTAACGAATTAGGGTCAGATGAAGAAGACATAGCTTTCATATGTCTTGGCTAGAATTGAAGAAGTTGACTGGGATAAAGAAGTTGACTGGACACAAACCTCTAACGAATTAGGGTCAGATGAAGAAGACATAGCTTTCATATGTCTTGGATAGAATTGACAAAGCTGAAAAGGCCTCTGAGACCTCATCACCTAACTCTCCATCTTGTCGGCTCTCGACACGTTAACTGTTGATCTCTACAATGCTTTGAACAATAAAACTAAGGTTGAACAAATAAACTCAGATATAACTGAACATCTTAAGAACTGTCATCTTAAATTAAAGAACTTACTAAAATCGAAGAAGATTTTAAAGACCAAATCTTTGTAAATCAGACGATAAGCATTGAGAAACAACAAGCTATCACTGAGCGCGAAAAGACCATCGCTGATCTCAAAGCTGAAAAAGCCACCATTGAAGGATGGTGCAAGGCCTCTGTAAGGCTAGTGAGATCATAAATGCTTGATTCTGACACTAGTGTTCTAACTCTAAATGTACTACTCAGAGTTCTGAACCATATATTCAGAGTTACAAAGAGATGTATGAAATCACTAATGAAAACTCTGAACCAAAACTAATGCTTCTGAAAATGTTAAGGATCAAGAATCTTCATATATGTCAGATTTCATCAACAATATGTCCGAAGATTTGTTGATAAAATGATAAATGCTTCTGATTTAATTTTGATTCTGATACAGATGTAGAAGATTTAGTAACTCATGTTGTTACAGAGAAGGAAAGGTCATCTTGTTTATAAAACTCTAGGAAGTATGATTGATGGAGATGAACTTAAATATGAATTGAAACAAAATTGTTGTTTGAGTTATTTGGTCTTATGTTTTTAAAAGAAGATCAAAAACCTGATTTAAAATCTCAAGGTTCCTCAAATCATAATATTTGGAAAGTTCACTCAAATCTAGAGTTATTAAACAGGAAGAAAGGCCTAAAATAGCTTAAGTTACTAAGATTGATTTCAAGTCTGAAGTTAAACTTTTTGAAAATAGTGTATGCTTAGGGACAAAAACCTGATATTCATTCAGGGAAGCCTTCGAAATCTGAAAAGACCAAGAATACTTTATCTTCTTCTGCTAATTCAAAATATTTTTCTTTTTCAGATATGAAAAAAGAAAAAGAGTTTAATTTGGAAGAAGAAGGAAACAAGTCAAGAGAAAATTTTTAGTTCTTCAAAGAAAATCATGTACTTGTTAAAGAATCAGTTTTAATTAATAATTCTATTGTGAATAAAAAGTTTAATAACTAGTACAAAAATGACTTTTTGTGACGGTTTTCTAAAAATTGGTTTGTAACAGTTTGATAAAAAAAACGTTACAAAAAGTCACAAAAAAAGTTAAAGAATTTTTTTAGTAACAGTTTTAACAAAAAACGTTACTATTACCAAAAACCTAGAAACGTAGAGCAACGGTTTAGATAAAAACGTTAATAAAAGGTCCCCCAAGGTAACGGTTTAGGATGGTTTTGAAAAACCGTTGCGTTATGTTGTGACGGTTTTTAAAAACCGTTGCGATGTAATACCCTTTAGTAACAGTTTTTGTCTAAACCATTGCTTTTTGCCGTAACGGTTTTAAAAAACCGTTACCAATACTATACTATAAATAACAACGTTTATTTGAAAACCGTTTCCAAAAGTCACCAAGTGCTATGGTAACGGTTTTGCAAAATTTGCATCACCAAAAGGCTAGTGTATGGCAAGGGTTTTTGAAAGATTTATGTCATCATATGTTATGCTTTAGTAACAGTATTAAAATATTACATCACCATATCTCAAGCTACATTTACGGTTTTGAATAATTCGCGTCACTATATATCATGTTATGGTGACGGTTTTGAGTACGTTACCATATGTCATTCTACAGTAAAGGTTTTGAAAACTAAATATCACCATATGTCTTGTTATGGTGACGGTTTTTTAAAGTTATATATCACAACGGTGACTGTTTTGTATAATAAAAGTCATCATATATCAAGCTATGGTGACATTTCTAATAATAAACGTCACCGTATGTTATGCTATAATGACGAATTTAAAATATAAACATCACCGTATGTCATGCTACGGTGATCTTTTTGACAAATAAATGTCACTGTATTTCAAACTACCATGACGATTTTGATAAATAAACGTTGTCGTATGTCATTATACAATGACTATTTTGAAAAATAAACGTCACCATATGTAATACTACAGTGACAATTTTGAATAATAAACGTCACTGTAATTCAGGATATGGCGACGATTTTGAAAAATAAATGTCACTATATGTCATGCTACGACGATTGTTTTTAATATAAACGTCATCATATGCAATGTTACACTGACGGTTTTGAAAAATAAACATCATCATATGTCATTCTACAGTGACGGTTATGAAAAATGAACGTCACCACGTGTCATGTTACAATGACGGTTCTCAAAACTAAGCGTCACCGTATGTCATGATACGGTGATGGTTTTCAAATATAAACGCCATCGTATGTCATGCTATAATGACAATTTTAAATACAAACGTCACCATATATCATGCTAGAGTGACGATTTTAAAAGACTAAACGTCACCATATGTCATGCTACGGCGACGGTATTCAAATATAAATGTTATCGTGTGTCATGCTGCGGTGATGGTTTTCAAACACAAACGTCACCCTGTATCATTCTACAGTGATGATTTTGAAAAACAAACGTCACCGTATGACATGTTACGGCGACAATTTTGAAAAACAAACGTCATCTTATGTCATTTTATAGTGACGGTTTTCAAATATAAACGTCATCATATGTAATGTTAAGGGGACAATGTAAAAAATAAACGTAACAATATGCCAATCTACAATAACGGTTTTAGAAAGTAAACGTCACAGTATGTCATTCTACCGTGACGATTTCCAAAAAAAAAAGTCCTCATATGTCATTCTAGGTTTACGGTTTTGAAAAACAAGTGTCACATTTTTTCATGTTATGGTGACGGTTTTAGTGAAACTAAACTTTTTTATATCCATCTAAGGTGACGGTTTTCATCTATGGTAATGGTTTTTGATGTGTTTTGGTAACGTTTTTTAACCGTTACCAAAAGTGTATCAAAAGTGACGGCAGCTACGGTGACGATTTTTATGTCCACAAAAACCGTTACCGAATACCTATTGTAACGGTTTTTAACCGTCACTAAAGACGATTTTGTACTAGTGAATTTTGTTACTAAAGTTTTTTTCTTCAAACAGTTAGACATTCTGTTAAACATAATTCCTCTAACTGTTTGTACTCCGAAATATTAATTAACTTTAGTTCAAAAGCATATGCATTGTATTCGTTGTAAACAACATGATTTCAAATTAAAATCTGATTTGTTCAAGAGAAAAGGAAAAGTTTTTTCTAAAGCTACGACTAATTTGTGACAAACAAAGTCTAACACTAGACAACCCAAATATAACTCTGAAAGTAATTTCAAAGTAAAACAAAGTTATATTCAAAAGAAAAAGGTTTTACATTCATCGTCTGTTACTAATAAATTTGTGATGAAAAGAAAACTCAAGCCCAAACCTAAAGTTTCGAGCTCTAAATCTGGATCTAAACTTATTAAAGTCTGAAAACTTGAAGTCAAATTTTTAACTTCTTCAATATCAAAGAAGTGTTTGTTTACTAACTTTAAAGGACCCATTCAAAAATGGGTACCTAAATCCTAGTAATTTCTTTTGTAGAAATGTCATATGTGGTACTTAGACTCTGGATATTCTAAACACATGATTGGCTGGTTTTAAGCATTTGCTGAATAATTATAAAGAAACGCCTAGAGGAGAAGTTACTTCATGTGTAACTCAAAAAGGATATGTTAGAGGATATGGAACTTTGACAAATGGCAGAATAACTATAACTTAAGGTTTTTTTTATGTTGAAAGATAGAACATAATCTTTTCAGCATAAGTCAATTCTATGACAAGTACTTTGAAGTCTATTTTCATATCAAGGGAGTCAGTATCAGAGATCCTAATGGTGTTGAAGTTCTTAATGCTAAAAGAGATGAAAATCTTTTTTCTGCCTATTTTCCAACTTTGAATGTGTTAAAACCTGTTTGTTTGATCTCAAAGACTTCAAGTGAAGAATGTTGGATGTTGGCACAGAAGGTTATGACACCCGTACATCAAAACCATTAATTCATTGGTTAAGAATAATTGTGTTAAGGGTTTACCTAAGATGAGATTTGATAAAGATTCTTTGTGATGAACTTGTGAAATGGGTAAAATGAAGAAAAGTTCACATAAATGAAAGATCAAATCTACATGCAAATCCCCACTTGAATTTACTCATATGGATCTTTGTGGGCCAATGAGAAGATTAAAGCATTAGTGGAAAGAAATATAGTATGGTTATGGTTGATAAGTTTTCCAAATATACATGGGTGGAATTTCTAAGGTTAAAGTCTGATGTTCTAGAAATCATTATTGCATTTATCAAGAGAATACAAGTATTTCTTCATCTTCCTCTAAAAAGCGTAGGAGTGACAATTTGTTATAAATCAGATATGATGATGGTCGGCAATCTAAAGAAAGGGAAAACATTGGAGAGTTCGTTCAAAACCAAAAGCTACGGCTTTCGAGTTCATTCAGTATTGAAGTCAGCTAGCCTTCATTTAATCAAGGCAAGTTCAATAGGATGTGCATGAGAGGAGGGTTCCTCAAATGCCCAACTCGATTTGGACTTAACTCTGCCATAAAGGCTCTTATTCCTTATGGTTTCGAAGGGCCCTCGCTGGAGCAATATTTAAAAAGGAAACCTTTTAGAGTTATCTCACTTCTGTTGGAATTTCTCACAATTTTTCTGCTGTCAGAACTCCTATAAAATAAAGTTGTAGAAATGAGTAGTAGGACTCTTGTTGAAGAAGCAAGGACAATGCTAGATGACATAGACTTAGACTTAGCTATGTTCTTATGACAAGAGCTATCTCCACTGCATGTTTTACTCATAACAGGACTACACTAAATAAAAGGCTTAATAAAACATCTTAAGAAACTATTAATAAAAGAAAGTCTAACATTAAGTTTTTACATGTCTTTGGTTATAGATGTTTTGTGCTTAATGATAAAGATAATCATTTCAAATTTGATAAAATAGTTGATGAAGGAATTTTTGTTGGATATTCATTATCATCCCGGGCATTTATAATTTGTATTAAGAAGACAGAGATTAACATGGAAAACATCAATGTAACACAAGCTAGAAATAATGACTTCTGAACAAAGCAGTCCAGGACTCAAGCTAGAAATATTAGCTTATGGACAAGATAATGCAAAACCTATTTCTAAACAGACTAAGATTTCTGAATCGACTTCAAATCCTAGTAATTCATAACTCAATTTATTGTTTAAGGATGCCTTTGATGCTTCTAGATTGTTAATTTCAGATTTATCTAATAACGATGAATTTAACATAATTACATCCAGAACACCATCAATGGATCTTCAAATCTCAAATATATTGTTATATTCTCTCTCTACACCCCTCTCTCTCTCTCTCTCTCTCTCTCTCTCTCTACAAGATATGAATATGACAATGACAAATCTATTCTCAAAATACTTTACACAAGGGTATTTATACCCCTACTGTATACAAAGAGTAAAATACAATTAAGCATAATGTTGACACTGTTAACTCACTATGTTGACTTTGTTGACTTCAAGTCTTGACTTTCTCCTCTTCAATATTGTAATCTCAGATACAATATATTTATATCCAACAATCTCACCTTTTGTATTCGAGACAACAATTTGGCAAAATAGCTCTAACAATCTCCTTCTTTTTTTCTTTGAAGACGGTCAAGCTTTGTCAACACATAATCTTCAGCTAAGAAACAATCTTCCCCTTTGTATTCAAGCATATTTCATCTGAAGAAAAAACAACCTCCCCTTTATACACATCAGAATCTTCAGATCAAAATCCTTCAGCTCGAACAAATCTTTAGAATCTTTGAAAGACTTTTCATCAGAAAAACTTTATTAGTCAACAATTAACCTTTAAACTGTAAGACTTGAAGCTTGGACACTACGTTTACTAAGCTTGTCACCTATATATCTTGAAAGAATCCATCCTTATGAACAAACTTCTTCAAATATCTTCATTACAAATGCCATCAAGAAACTTCAACAGTTAAGATCTTCATCACATCTAAAATCTTTAAATCCAATTGCTTTTTAACCTTGGATTTAAAAGATTTATATTCAACCTTTCTTTTCCATTAAATGATTCAACAGTTTATGCATGTTCCCTATACATGTGAACATTTGTAAACTCTGTTAGCTCTGATTACTCCCCCTTAGTATCAGCATTAAATCTTACTCTTCATGATCAGTCTTCAATAATACTCTTCAAGTATCTTTGACAATAATAATCATCAAGATGAACACATTTTAGCTCTATCAGCTCCCCCTCATCATCAACATTAAGTCTTTGAACATCCTTTCTCATGTACTTCGTGATTAGTTCTTTGCATATGACTTTCATATCATTAAGTCTTTGAATATTCTTTCGCATGTGACTTCGTGATCAGTTCTTTGCATGTGACCTTATGTGTTTGCATGTGTCTTTTATATATAATTTCTCCCCCTTATGATGATTAGAAGAATCTTGAGAGCATCATGAACGATGAAAGACTAAATCAATGTAGTTGTATCAACACAACTGTTAGCTCCCCCTCAGAAAGATATCTCTGTCAGAACAATTTGCTCCCGCTTAAAAATAGATCCCTTCTGAACAAACTGTGTAGAACAAATGGGTAATCGGCTAACACAGAATCAAATTTAGCAACTATTAACACTACAATCGAAATTAAATTCAGTAGAGTGGCCTAAATTCAGAGTTGGCAATGATAAATCTCTGATAGGACTTCCATTTATCACTGAAATAAAGTTATAAAACTAACTTGTCAAACTATTCCGGCAATACCACAAACATATGCTTTGGAATCACGAAGACTCGTGCAATGTGTAGAAATGATTAAACATTAAATGATATTTTTAAGGCTCAAAATGTGAAAATATATTTCACAGACTCAATGTGCATTGAATATGAAGTTCGGAGACTGAATGTGTGTCTTCCTTTTTCAATATCATAATCTTCCGAATGAAGAAAATATAGTAGATATGCTCATTCTCTATGATATATGAAACAAATATCTTTTGTGAGATATTTGAGTGGCTAGGTGGGGTGACACGAGTAGTCGATACTAGGTCCATGTCTTTTTCAATATTCATCTCCAAAGAATGAGAATGAACAGATTATGTGGCAACCCGGTTTACTGACTCGGTTTGGTGAGGATCTTGTTATTGTTTTGATCTTGTCTCACACTCACCATATTTTTTTTCCTCATTTTATTCTCATATTCAATTGCATTTGATAATAATAGTAAATCCAGAAATAATCTTTTCAGCTTGAGACTCTACCCTTTTGAATTCCCTCTTATTTCCATTTTATCTCAGCACACCCTTTTCAAGATCATCTCAATGATCAAGAAACTCAACTAGCATCTAGACCCCTTTCCGATGACTAGCCTTTGGTATGTTTCTTGGGTAGGTCATTTCGGTTCTTGATTGACCATAGAAACTCTATAAATCCTATCACACATGCAAAAAATAGCCTGTGCTGAAAAATTGATGTTGTAAAGAGCATAACATGTAACTCCAAATTCACAACTGAATTGTTTAGAAGTCAAATCAAATAATGTACAGGTTCTGAACTGAGGTATTCGGAAACTAAACATATGTAGGATAGCTTTTAAACTGATTTGTTTAGAAACTGAAACATGAATGTTTCTGTTTAGGAATGTCATGAAACAAATACAACAGCTAAACAGATTGACTCAATAAGCACAGTGTCTCGAAAACAATGATTAGAATTTAACTTTGACTAACAATTCACAATTATTATTTCGAATAAGAATCGAATCATTTATTTGGTACTTCTAAAATTTGTAATGAGTTTCAAACGACTGTATTTCCACCGGATATATGATAGGTGGAAATAACTAAGTCACGAAATATTAACACATGGTAAATCAAGAATATTGATTTAAAATTAGATAAGAAACAAACACGAGTAAGTTTCTCATATTGAATTACCATGGATTGTTGAAAATTCACCACATTTTCAAACAAAATAATATGGTATGAATTATTTTCCCCTCAAAGATAGAAATACTTACTCCCCTTCAAACCATTAACAAGTCTGATCATGTGCATGAATGATCGAATTCAGCACGAGACATGACAACCTGCAAAACCGATCAAGCAGATTTTGGTATCCAAACTTTAATGGGTCTTTGCATGTTAGCTTTGGTTTGAGGTATACTCTAAGATGCGAACCATATATTTTGACTAGATGTTCTAACAGTAAATCTTATCACTAGGAAATAGGAATGGAATACATACCACACCATCTATTTACATAAGTTGACCAACTCATGTTCTATTCGTCGAAATTGATTCACTGATTGAAAGAGTAAACATAATGCTTTGAATCAGTTCTTTTATTATTCTGCACAGCTTGAGTTGATTTCTTTTTCCAAAATCATCTTTTCTTGCATAGAACTGTTAGTATATGAAACATCAATAGAAGAATTATAGAAGAGATTAGAAGGATGAATCTGTTCTGGTGATTTGACAAATGGTTTTGAAGAAATCTTCGTATGAGTTGAACTTGAACCAGTTTTTTTAATTCTCACTAGATTTTTCAAGTTCTTTTAGTTTTGTTTTCAAAGCTTCTCTTTCTTTAGCCATAAAATCAAATCGCATCTGCATTTCAGATTTTAGAAACTGATCCTTCACCATATCAGTCTGTATTTTAGTTAACTGACTAGAAAGCACTTCAATCTTCTGTTCAAACTTCTTTTTCTATCTCAGACTCAGATCTCTTATCAACTTTCAAACTTGTCAACACGCTGTCAAAACATATCTTTGCATCAGATTTCTTTTCAAATTCTGAGATCTGATGTGACAAAGCAGTAACCTTAGCTTCAAGAATTTGTCTTTCAACATCAAAGTTACTCTTTTCATTCTCTACTGCAACTTCAAGCCACTTATTCTTGTTTGATAGTTCTTTGACAATAAGAGCATTCTTCTTCATAAGAGTCTTTTTGTCAGAAGCAGCGGTCTTTCTCTCTTTTTCTATCAATTTATGAAGCTAAATTATTTTCTTCTTTAGCTCAATAATATTCTATTGATCAAAATCAGCCTTTTACTCATCTACTAATAATTTTCTGAAGATCAGAAATCCTTTTATATAGTTCTGCAGCTTGTGTAGCTGACTTTTCATACTGAATGACTTGTTTAAAATCATATACTTGTTTAGAGAACTTTCCAATTGTCATCTCACAAGATTTAATTTTGCTTTCAAAACTTCTCTTTTCAGTCTCTAATTTGAGTTTCTCATCCATAAACATATGTTTTTCTTTTTCAAACCAATCTGTTAAATTCGATTCAATGTCATATCCAGTCATCTTTTCCTGAAGTTGAAAATCTCTTAGGTGATTCTCAAGATCAAGAATTTTCTTTATAACTTCAATGTTCCTCTCTTGCCAATTCTCATGATAGCCATTATGCCATGGTTCCTTACAAAGCTCATCGATTTCTACTTGCATTGCCTCCTTTTCAGCACAACCTTTTCTCAAAGAAGCAATCAACTCATCATTTGCAATACAATCTACTTTCAACCAATAAATTTCCTTCTTCTGTTTATTCACAAGATCTTTAAGAGAGGACACCTAAGAGTTCAAATCAGTAGTAGACATCGTTATCAGATATTATGATCGTTAATCAAATGATTTTCGGAAGATTTGAACAACTTTAACTATCAAACAAGTGCGGAAAAATTGAGTAAAAAAGTCAAAGTCAACTCTCGGGAAAAAGTCAACCGTAAAAAGTCAAACCCCAAAAAATATCAAAATTTGAAATATATTTTTGAAGATAAAATTTGAAATATATATATACAGAGAGAGAGAGCAATAATCAAATAAAAACCACAAAAAAGGTTACAAACTCGTGAAAACCGATATAAAAATAACTTTTTACATGATTTTTTTTCATCCAAACCTATAATTTAATATAGTGTTTCACATATGTTTGGGTTCACCATATGGAATATTTACATGTGAATTTTTTTTGGATTCACGCAGTGAATCCAAAAATATGCGTAAACTATATTCATATAATGAAACAAATACAAGTGAAGGTTTCATGTTATGAAACAAAGATATGTGAAATATTGTCTTAAATTATAGGTTTTGATAAAAATAAATCATAAAAAAATTATTTTTACGTCGGTTTTCACGAGTTTGTAATCTTTTTGTGGTTTTTATTTGATTATCGCATTTTATATATATATATATATATATATATATAGGGCGATAATCAAATAAAAACTATAAAAAGGTTGAAGACCATGAGGACTAATCTTAACCGTCAAAGAGTTTAATCAAAGGTTACTAAACATGGTGGAATTTTTGTAATATTAATAAAAAGAGAAGGACGTAATAGTGAATTTGTTACAGCCCGTAATATTTGACTTTTCTAATTCATTGTTGACCACACCCTGGATTCCTATGGTGAATCTGGATTCATATGGTGAATCTGGATTCATATAGTGAATATGGTGAATTGGTATGTGTTATATAAAGAACGATCAACTATATTTGGATTTCATGTGGTGAATCTGTATGTGTTTCATATGGTGAATCTGTATGTGTTTCATATGGTGAATCTATGTGCTTCATATAGTGAGTGAATATGTATGTTTCATCTAATGAATATTGTTATTAAATTTATGATTATGCCCTTTTTAACTGAAAATAGCTTTCAATTAAAACCATAGGATCAAAACCAAATAAAGGCTTAGATCGGTCCTCACCGTTTTTAACCTTTTTTTGGTTTTTATTTGATTTAACCCTTATATATATGTATAATATATCGTAAACTAAGTATCCAAGGATATGTCCGAAGCTCGAATGAAAATTTGATATGCAAAGCTTCGGACAGGCTTCGTGCGAGGCTCGGATATGCATCAGGCGAAGGTTACTATTCAAGGCTTGGACAAGGTTTGTGCGAAGGTGATGTCATGCTAAGCTCGAATAGGCTTGCACGCGGTTCGGATGCCTTATGCATGGCTCGGATGGAACATGCGAGGCTCAGATGCCTTCGGATAAGCTGTGTCCAAAAGGTTACTGTTCACTCGCAACTTTATCTGAGGGTTATGAACACCTCTTCGTCCGAGGGCTATGAACACTTGAAGATTGCCTATCCGAAGGCTATGAACACAACTTCATCAGAGGGTCAAGAACACCATCCAAGGGCTATCAATCTGACAGTTAGCAAATATTTCGAAAAATCCAAAAATCGACCTAAACCTATCCAAATCAACTCTGATTGAGTTAAAACTTTGTAGGATTGCTCGAAAACAGTTTTTGAACACTTTTCTTCAAATCACTAACCCTAAAACAGCCTCTAGATCCAATATTGAATCTAAAACGGTGGATATTTTCGAAAAACCCAAAACTTCAAATTTTCAATCTAAATCATATCTTTATTGAATGCAATTCCTAATTCCTTTCAGACAAATGTTACCCTATCAAAATCGAATCTAATAAGCCTAATTTTGATCCATTTCACTCACTAAATCGATCAAAATCGATCAAAAACCATAAGTTTTGAAAAACTCCAAAAACTTGAAATTTCTTCTTCCAATCTTCATCAAATCTTTGATTCCCGCTCTGATACCATTTGCTAATTCCAGATTTATCTAATAACGATGAATCTAACATTATCACATCAAGAACACCATCAATGGATCTTCAAATCTCAAATATATTGATATATTCTCTCTCTACAACTCACTCTCTCGCTCTACAACGACATATGAATATGACAATGAAAAATCAATTCTCAAAGTACATTACACAAGGGTATTTATAGCCCTACTGTATACAAAGAGTAAAATACTATTAAGCATAACATTGACATTATTGACTCACTATGTTGAATTTGTTGACTTCAAGCGTTGACTTTCTCATCTTCAATATTGTAATATCGGATATATTATATTTATATCTAACATAGATATACCAAAATCTCAAGTTCAGATGATCCATAAACTGAATCATATCTATTTGCACCTGCTGAAGTAGTTGTTTCAACCTCAACTTCATCAAATATACTATCTCTAAACAATCTGAGCAAAACTCTGGACAAACTGATATCTCTGAATCTGTCAATCCAGACTTATCCACTTTGGAGATACATATACTATATGAGATTCATGAATAATCAGAAATTCGTGTTATTATTGATGAAAATAATCAATATGCAACTAAACCTCTTCCTAATACAAATAGATGGACAAAAGATCATCCCTACATTAAACTACTGTTGATACATCTAGTGGAGTGAAAACTAGATATGCTACAGGAAATCAATGTCTCTATGTAAACTTTCTATGCTCTATAGAACCAAAGAAGCGTTCTAAAGCATTACAAGATCCAGATTGGGTGCTTTCTATGCAAGAAGAACTTATTCAATTTGAAAGAAACAAAGTTTAGAGACTAGTTCCAAGACCAAAAAGTAAATCAATTGTTGGAACTAAATAGGCATTCAAAAATAAAAAGGATGAAGTTGAAATGTAGTCATAAACAAAGCAAAATTGGTTGCTAAAGAATATTGTCAGGAAGAGGGCATATACTATGATGAAACCTTCATACAAGTTTCTAAGATTGAAGACATCCTAATTTTCTTAGCTTATTTTGCACACAAGAACTTCAAATGGATGTGAAATGTGCATTTCTGAATGTTGTGCTGCATGAGGAGGTATATGTCTATCAACCTGAAGGCTTTGAACACTCCAACTATCCATACCATGTTTATGCTTTGGAGAAAGCTATGTGTGGACTCAAATATGCTATGTGAGCATGGTATCGAACTTTGAATGACTTTCTTTTACTGTTTGGCTTCAAGAAAGGTACAATCGATACAACATTATTTCTGAAGAAACAAGACGAGGATTTAATCTTGATTCAGATTTATGTGGATGATATAATTTTTGGATTTAATAATCTAAACATATTGATATAAGGTATCATTTCATTAAGGATCACGCTGAAAAAAAGTACAATAGAAATATGCTTTGTACAAACATAGTTTCAACTAGCTGAATTATTTACAAAGCCGTTGGATGAGAAAAGATTTAATTTTCCGGTTAGAAAGTTGGGTATGTCAAATTTGGCTACTTATATATCTTATGTAGCCCAAGAGTTTTGTTACTTTCTATTTTTAAAAATTCAAATTTTCAAGTTTTAAAGCTCTAAATAAGCAAGTACCAAACTCTAAACAAGAGTTCAGAGATCTGGATTAGTTCATTCAGATTTGTGGAACTTCAATTTTAAGAATTTATGAAAATCTATCCTATAACTCTGAACAAGAAGTTCAGAGATCGGGATCAACTCTTTTAGAGTTATCTTCTAACTGTGGAAAAATTGCTCTGAACTCTTGTTCAACTTGTGTGGATTTACAATCAACTCTTGTATTTACACTTGATGGTAGCTAAACTTTGGTTTTCACTTCAATGCATATTTTTTATTTGATCTGAATGCATATTTACGGGGGGGGGCGGGTAATTATCTTGTTTGCATCTAATAGTTAATCTGAATGCCTCTAAGTCTTGATAAATTGTAACTCTAGATGAACTTATATCCAGATGTTTTTAAGTCTGAATATTCGTTGCACTTCCAATCTTCAAGGTACACTTTCTAGTCTTTTAACACTTGGTATTTCCTCAACGATGGTAAACTTTCAAGTTGACAAAATTCTTTAACAAAATTTCAAATCACTTCTTCAATCTCAAAATGTTTTGATGTAACATCTCAGGCCAACCGTACCAGATATTGTCTTCTTTGTCCACGCACTTAGACTCACGATTTTTTGAAACGCGTTTAATAGAGGAGGTATCTAATACCTTATAAGGCAACCTTAGTTCCCCTTCCCAACCAATGTGGGATCTTACAATCCACACCCTTGAGAGCCCAACATCCTCGTTGGCACACTAGTTCGTTCCGGACTTCGATACCATCTGTAACATCCCAAGCCAACTGGATATGATATTGTCTGCTTTGTCCACACACTTGGATTCATGGTTTTAAAATGTGTCTATTAGAGGAGATAGCCAATCCCTTTTAAGGAAACCATAGTTCCCCTCCCTAACCAATGTGGGTCTTACATTTTACGATTTAAAGAAATTGGATTTTAAAATTTGTTTTCATTTAGAGTTACAATATAACTCTAAAATCAAAGAGCTCTAACCTGGCTCTTCTGTCCAGAGTTATCACCTAGTATATCATAGTTCTTACTTATAAAAATTCTCTTCTCGATTATAGTTACTTGTAACCTTTTAGTCATCTCGTGCCACGTGCCATGTTCTTATTTGATTAGTTATTACTACGTCTCAAAACTTTAAACCATTCAATAGTAATTTAAACCATTCAATGGTAATAAACCCATTAGAGCACGGGTATATAGCTTAATCATCATTTTAGACTTGCTATTTTGACAGGTGTCACTCTACGAAAATGACTCGTGTTATTCTCACAGGGATTAATCAGTAAATAGTTATTATTGATTTGCATTCAAACTTTTCATAACCCTTATCGTTGATCCAAACTTTCTCAGTGATTTCATGATGATCCTTTTACTTAGTGAATTATGTTATTCAAGTTTCAATTTTAGTGATCCGATTGTATCTGACTCTATTTAGTGATAATTGAACATGTATTGTAACAGTGTAGAACATAAGTAACTCGAAGACAAAATCATATGAAAGAAAACTTCAACGATGTCAAATAAGTAGTTGAAGATAAAGATGGTTTACTCGTTATATGAAGCAGCATTCAGTGATACCATGATTGTCTACATCAAGTGTGAAATATGACCAAGATATCAATGACACCTGAAGGAGTACTCAGCGACTCATCTCTATTGATGAATTAATGTCTCGCACATCAAGATTGTTTGTCCTATTATCTTATACGATGTTACATACCACCTTCTTCAACCAAACAAAGGTACGATACAGATTATTTATTGTCTCCAAAACGTGCTCACCAACTACCTGAAGCAACTGTTCATATCCGGCCAAAAGCAGGCCATATCTAATGGACAAGTATATGCATTCAACTCACCCATTGACACATGGATTGTACGTTTTGAGGTGCATTTAATGTAGTGGTATAAATACCTGAGAAGAGTCTTATTCTTAACTATGCCTTTTACATCTTCAAACTCTCTTGTCTCTTGTTCTTACTTCTTTGTGTAAAAAAAGCTTACTGATTCTTAGATTGTTTAGATTAGAAATTTTCCTTATCTAGTTTCGTAACAATCCATAAATTCTAATATTGGTTCTTCTAAATCAATAAACAAATATAAAAAGTAACAATTGTGTGTTTGTATTCATCCCCACCCCCCCCCCCATTCTACAACTTGTTTACTGTTGTATTTGGGACCAACAAGTGGTATTAGAGAGGTGAGTTTTCTTTTCCATACTCTACTAGTTAGTCTCTAAAATGGCTTTAACCACAAACAACAACTATCACGATACTGCCTCTCTTGTCAAACCTCCATGATTCAACAGAGACAACTTTAGTCTCTAGAAGAATCCGATGTCTCTCTTCCATGAAGGTGTAATCACAAAATCCTCTACTACATCGAAAACGAACCGTATGTTCTATCAATAACCATTGTTGTTGTGCCTACAACTTATACTACGTTTGTCAAACCTGAAAGACAAATAGCTAAGAAAACTCATCAATGGACGGATAAAGAATGGAAATAGGTAGACATTGACACCAAAGCAAGAAATGTCATTTCTATGGCAGTCTCTGATGAGGTATATAATTCTATCTTGAACATCAAAATTTCAAAAGCCATATGGGACACACTTTGTGCTGAACATGAAGGTACTATTGAAGTACAAAAGACCAAAAAGATAAATATGTTAAGACAATATGAAATGCTTATTTGTGGAAAAAATGAAACTTTGTCTGAGGTACAACAACGCTTCAACTGATTATTAATTGACCTTAGAACTGTAGGTCGAGAATATCTTACTCTGAGACTCTAATAAAGATTTTGGGATGTTTTCCTGATGCTTGAGACGGTTATTCAATGTGTCTCAAGGTAACAGAAGATCTCCAAAACCTGTCTCTCATTGCTTTATATGACATATTGTTGAACCACAGGTAGTCTCGACAACTGATGAAGAATCTCGTCAAAGATTCAAAAGATTCCAAAAACTCACATGTAGCTTTAATCTCTTTATAGACTATTCCCTTGAATAGTTCTTCTACTCTAGCTAACCATCACTAAGTTAGATCCTTTTAACTTTGAAAACTTAACAGAAATTGATCTTTCAGAATTTAATGAGTCACTATCTCTTCTAAGTAATACCTTTAGGCGATTTGCCAAAAAGAGTAACTTTTGAAGAAACTAAACTCTTGCTATTGCTGATAAGCCTAAATCAACACCTGTTGACAAAGCTTCAGCGATATGCTTTAGCTGTGATAGCACAGGACACTTTGCTAGTGAATGCAGGTCTAAGAAAGTTTCCAAACCCTCCTCATCTATACGATCAAAGGATGACAAGTACCTGAAGCTGATGGAAAAGTACAAAAAGATGAAAAACTACAAACGGAAAGGTAAAGGTCTTAACGCTGAAGATCATGACGTAGGAGTCTGGGTCGTGTTTCAGTCCTAGTGTGGTTGGTCATCTTCTTGGACCAACTACTAATCATCCCCTTGGAAAGATCTTACTGGAAAATTCCTTTAATGAATGCTCCTCAAATGAAGAAGATACGACATAACTCTGTCTTATGGCCAAGATCAAAGAAGTTAAGGATGAATGATCTAAACCTTCTACTTCAACAGACTCATCCAGTACTTCTATTGGATCTAATTAGCTCCTAATTAAATGAAGGTTTTATAAAGTGTCTTCGTATTTTGGGCCTGTTAGTTTGTTAACGGGATTGGGCTTTCTATTTGTAATTAGACCCTATAAATAGGTGTCGTAGGCTCATTTGTAATTTGAATTTTGGGATTACAAGCACAATTACACAGAGAGCTTTTGAGACTCATGTAAGTCTTAATTGCTCAATTCTCATATTCCCTCCATTGTAATCCAAGCATATGAGTAGCGATCCTTCAATAAACGTGTACGTTCATGCTAATATCTACTCAATTTCTATGAAGTACTATGAACTGTTGATTAGTTGCCTAAATTTGGGATTAACAATTGGTATCAGAGCCAATTGAAGTGAATCTACTTCAATTCGGTCATCTATGACAACTTTTTAAGTATTTAAGATTTATCTAGTGACTTGGATGTTCAAGACTAACCAAGCACCTGTGTTTAACCTCAAAGTATCAAATTTTGTGTTTAATTCCCAATCGAAGGTTGTTTTAAGTTTTTTATGGTATTGGATTTCGATCTTGTTGATTTGTGGACAAGAAATTATGTTAAATGCTCTTGATTCTCTTCACAGTCTGTTGTAGCACCCACATGCTTGACGAAATGCATGAGAAAGATTTGATTCTGAATTTTCAGGTTCACAATTAGATTCAGAAAATATATTAGATCTTTGAGAGCTTATAATTAATTTTCTAACCTGGTCAATCAGAGATATGACTATTTGCAATATTTGTTCTAAAAATATATTGGAGATTGACTTATCTTTCTTAATCAAATCAATTTTGTGAGCAGTTTATATGAATGGAGGACTTTACAATGAGCTACAATCTAGATTCTCTCTTCTATTTGAAGGAGTCTCTAAATCAAGAACCAAAGTTTTGGTACTAATCTTGATTGTGATTTGATTGTCCCAAACATTGTTCAATTTTGTGGTGATGGAATAAAAATTATCTTGCTGACAGATTTGTTATATTGTATGATATTGTTCAAATCTCATTCATCATAGCACCATTTAAATCGATTCAAATGGCCCTGGATAGATAACAGATGGATCTGCAAGTTTCGTATTTTAAGTTTTTATAGAAGGGGAGACGTATCATTGAAGTTGAAAGTAGAGTGTTGTTGCAAAGTTGTTGTGTATTGATTTGAATACTTAAATGATAATTAAGAAAGAAATTGATAAGAATTCAAAGATATGTTTGTGTAGATTAAGATCTTTGGTTAGAAGGTTCATGGATCTGAGTGAGAAGGCCCAAAGTTAAGAGTTAACAGATTACCAAGTGTTAAAGTGTTAAGAGTTCGGCTAAAAAGGATTTAGAGTTCGGACTTAATACATGTGTTTCTAGGGTTATGTGCTTAAAGAAATCTATTTATGTTCTTAAAAACATATGTTTATGAGCTTCTTAAAGTTTTCATAGTTTAGGCAAAGGATATTCAGAGTTATCAGATAGCTCATATATTCAGAGTTACAATTTTATGTTTCTAGATTACTACCTAGTGCATTCAGATTATGCATCACTATTTTCAGAGTCAAGACTATGTTATTCAAGAGTTAACAAGATGATTCAAGAACTGTCTTAATGTCTCAAGAGGTTAGAAAAAGATTTCCAGAGTTGTTTAGTAACCTTGTATACAGTTATGAAGTGTTCAGAGTTGCAACTCAATGTATTCACAGTTAAGCATAGTACACCCAGAGATTTGCTTAGCTTTGCACAACTATAGAATTTTGATCATATTTTCCTCATTACAGCTCCAAAAACTATGAGTCTAGATTCCGATAGGATCAAATATCCTAAATTAGGAAAGTTTTATAAAGAAGGAAAGGATTTAGTATAATATTCTAAATTATGTTTAATTCCTTATGGTCTTGGGCTTACCATGTAAAAGACACCTACTATATAAAGGAGTCTAGGGTAGAGGATTCGTCATTTAGAGTCGTTTAGTTACATTCGCGTTTGTAGTTCTTTAATGCTTTCATCAATAAAACATACGACTCGATGATTTCTGTATGATTCCTCTATTGATCTTGTTGAAGGGTTTCATATACTTCGTGCAGATCGAGTTCAGCGAGAAATTTGCTGTGTTTGATTTGATTGGCAAAGCGGCGCCATTCCGGTTGAAGATTGCTAACAAACTTCACATTGTTCTCGATCTTAGCCTTACGAATTTCGTTCTTGCTTAACTTGTTCACTAATTGCACGAAACGAGTGTAAGTGTTCGTAAGACTTTCACCTTCTTTTGCCTTGAATTCTTTGTATTGTGAAATACAGTTGGTGATCTTAAGCTGAGTCCCAATTTTAGTTCCGAGCATGAATTTTTCGATTTCTTCCCACATCTCTTTTGCCGTTCTTTTGTGGCTATCGATGCTCATGTAAATGTCGTTTGGGAGGCTCATTAGAAGGTAAGAGCGGGCTAGTTGATCACCTTTCATTATCATCTTTTCTGTGGCATCCCATGCATTCTTCGGTTTGATGTCTCTTCTTGCGGCTACCGGAGGAGTGTTATTTAGCATGGCTGGGAAGTCTTGATAGAACGGTGGTGGAGGACCTTCTTTGATCGAACTCATGATTTCATCGGCATGATCACTACGCTCAATGAAATCGAGAAATCGGTCCTTCCGTTGAGAGTATTCGCCCGGAAAAAGAATCGGGGGTTTTGTATCCGAACCGATTGCCATTGCTTCGCGGGTAGTCATTGTACTTGGCTCGATGATCTCGATCAGCGAGTTTTTGGAAATTTTCTGAGGTTGTTTTGTGAAACAGAAAGTTTTCTCGATTGACTAGGGGTCGAAAAAAAAGATTTTGTCAGGTGTTTAAGACTCGATAAAAAAATTTGTTGGGTATAGGAGACTCGATAAAACTTCTAAGGAAATATTGAATTGATCAGGAGAGTTTTATCGATCACAGGGGACTCAATAACTTCGAGTTTCTCGATTAATAAAAAAAACACGAATCGATAAGAGTTTATATCGATTCCAGATGACTCGATAAAATAAATTTTATCAATTGGGAAGGGCTCGATAAAAATTCAAAGTTACTGAATCTGAATTTTCTTTAACCGATAAACTAGAAAACAAGAACAAAGGGTTTCTTGATTAAAAAGAACAAGTCTTTTTATGGACAAGAATGTCTAAGTTCTCGATTTTCTTATTTGTTCAGTCAAAAAAATCAAAATTACTAGAGTTTATGATTTTTACTAGAGAATTCTTTAATAAGAAAAGCTGCAAGAGTCACTAGTTCCTGAGTTTTCTTATTTAAAGAATTTCAAAAGTAATAAAAATAAACTAAAATAATTTTAATTAAAATAGATTAAATATTTTGAATAGAAATTAAGAATATCTTAAGTTGAATCGACAAAAAGATAATGAATGAAGTGATTGAATCGAGAAAAACATATCTTAAAAAATATGAAGTTTTATCGGGTAAAGCTTTAATCGAGAAAAACTCAAAAACAGAAGAACTCGATAATTACCTTTTGTTTCGTGAATGACTTCAGAAAATCGCAAAAACTCAGATTGTAAGCTCTGATACCACTATTCCAAAGAAAGCAAGGGGGAGAAGATTTGAAGATGCTTCCTTTATAAAACTTTAGAGGGATATTGATAGGATCAAATATCCTAAATTAGGAAAGTTTTATAAAGAAGGAAAGGATTTAATATAGTATTCTAAATTGTGTTTAATTCCTTATGGGCTTGGGCTTACCATGTAAAAGACACCTACAATATAAAGGAGTCTAGGGTAGAGGATTCGTCAATGAGAGTCGTTTAGTTACATTCGCGTTTGTAGTTCTTTAGTGCTTTCATCAATAAAACATACGACACGATGATTTCTGTGTGATTCCTCTATTGATCTTGTTGAATCGGACCTAACAGATTCGTTGAAAATCTAAGATATAGTTCTACAACTTATATTTTGATATTTCTTAAAATCAAGCTGCTAATATGTCAAAAACTGTGTTGAACTCAAGTGATAGATGTTGGACAAAATTTTGTGTTTCAAGTCAATCCTCCTTAAGGTGTTCTCTTTTGATTTATTTTTTTGATCCATGTTCTGACAAGGAAGAATTATGAATTATTTCTTCCTTTTATTATAAAAGATACAAGCTCTGAGTTTAATGTTCACTTAACTTCGATTGTGAAGACACATTCTTTGTAATAAAAATTGTTTTGCACGATTATTGAAAAATGGGCACAACTCACTCAATTCTTATCCGGTATGGATGAATCAAGGCTTGATGGAAAGCTAAGATTATGGATTTCAATATTTATGTTTTGAGTTCCTTCAGAATAGAGTTGCTTGATGGTCCAAAACGGTGGTGAAGATGGCATATTTGAATCCGGACAAAAGTTGAAAATTTTCAAAAATAATTAAGAGCTTGATGTTTTTTTTATGTATATAATTTTTGTATACGAAAAATGTAACAAATAAACATGCACACCCTTCCACCTTTGTAAGGTTTGAACCCTTGACCTCCTAGAAGGGAAATGGCTAAGATAACGCTAGGCTAGAAGTCATTTGGTTAAGAGCTTAATTTTGTGGGGAAGCTTGCAATGATTTGCAAGACATGAAGAGAGAAACAGTAAAGTTTCTAAACAAATCAAGGGGGAGATGATTTGAAGATGTTTTCTTTATAAAACTTTAGGGGAGAGATTGTTGGATTTAATTATCCCCAATTAAATGAAAGTATTATAAAAGTCTTCTATTTTGTGCTTTTGGGAGTGTAATAGCTTGGGTTTTCATTTGTAATTTTGACACTATAAATAGGTGTCGTGTGTTGAAAAACTTGTTTTTCTGGATAAGTTTTTATGAATGTTGTACAACGCATCAAGCTAAGGATACAAATGATTGATGCATGAGTTGAAAACAAATTGAGACCATATTTGTCATGATAATATTATGTGGTGATCAATTTGCCAACAAAACCTATGTATATATGTATTATCCATACATGCATGGCCATCATGGAAATTTTTCGGGACAAAATGTCTCGTACTCTCAGGTTGACACAAAAGAGGTATATTCAGAAAATTCGGAAGCAGTTTTCCGAGAGAAAATTCTACGCCACTTCCAAGACACATCAAGATTACAAAAGACGATTTTCCGGGAGACGATATTGGAAAAGTTGAGATGGCGAAGATTCCATATGCCAGTGCAATCGAGAGCCTTATGTATGCTATGGTATGCACTCGTCCCGATCTTACACATTATGTTGGAGTGATTAGTCGGTTTCTATCGAACCCGGGTAAGTCACATTGGGCTGTAGTGAAAATTGTATTTCGATATTGGAAAGGTACAGAATCTCATGGTCTCATCTATGGTATGCAAAACAACTGTGATATTGTTGGTTACTATGATTCAGATTATGCAGGTTATCTTGTTAGTTGGAAATCCACATTATGTTTTAACATTAGGTGGAACAGTTATGAGTTGGAGATCTTGATTACAGTCTGTTGTTGCATTATCAACTACAGAAGCTGAACTTATTCCGGCGGTTGAGTCTGCTAAAGAGGTAGTTTATTTACAAGAATTGTTGATTGGTTTGGGCTTGAAGCAGTCTATTGTCCTTATTAATTGTGATAGCCAGAGTGCTATTCAGTTGGCCACAAATTTGGCGCTCAGCTCTCGTATGAAGCACATTAATGTGTGTGATGCATTTCTGGTAGTTCTACATGATGCAAAAGTGGTATACTTGAAGAAAATCATCACTGACAATAATGTTGCCGATATGTTCACCAAATCGTTATTACTAGCTAAATTCGAGCATTGCTCGAATTTGATCTAGCTCAGATTGTGTTAGTGCCATCGGCACCTTGTGGGAGAGATGAGAATATTACTACAGATGACATAGCGACATCTTTGGGCAGTTATTACTTGGTACGTGTTTTGGGTTGCTTAACTCGTTTCGTTTTATTGAGATTGTTCATTTGAGGTTTTTTTTCTTTGAATTTGATGCTTGATGGCCTAGCCGAAGCTCGTCAAGGTCAAAATGTATTTTGTTACCTCGTGTCAATCTCTATCAGCTATTTGTTCGTGCCCATTGGATTGGTTCGTGTTTGGCTTCGTTGGATAATTTTCACATCATGGTGGAGTGTTGAATGTTGTACAACTCATCAAGCTAAGGGTACAAGTGATTGATGCATGAGTTGAAAACAAATTGAGACCATATAAATCATGCAAGTGCCGACAAATTGCATGATAATATTATGTGGTGATCAATTTGCCAACAAAACCTATTACTCTACATATTTGTTGTGGTGATCAATTTGCCAAAACAACCTATGTATATATGTATTATCCATACATGCAAGGCCATCATGATCATGACCACTTGACATTTAACTTGGGGACCAAGGTCAAGATTGTTCCCATAAATTGGAATGTATGCACATGGATTATACACACCTATATTGTTGAAGACTTTTTTTTCTTTGCAATTTCTCTCTCCTCAACTATATACATATATATAGTTTTAGTTTTGATTTTAGGGAAATTGTTTTGGGTAGTTGATTCGTTGATCCAAGGATCTCGTAAACCCATTCTAATCGTTCCCGGTTAGTAATAAATCAATCTCTCTTTCTCTCTCTCTCTCTCTCTCTCTCTCTCTCTCTCTCTCTCTCTCCCTGTGGATGTGGATGTAGACTATCACCTCGATAGTGGAACCACGTTAAATCTTGTTGTCTCGTTTACGTGCCGCTTTCGTTATATATTGATCGTATATTCGTTATAATTGATAATTTACGTTTGTGGATCGGTTTGAATTATTAGACCGCAATATACAATATTTAGATCTCGATAATCCACATTTGTTGTATCGGGTCAATTTGCTCCGTGATTTATTGTTATCAATTTTTGGGATCGTAAATCACTTTGTAATACGATCTCGTAACTGCGACCAACCCTTGCATCGTGGGCTCATTTTTTTCATTCAAGAATTTTGAGATCACACACACTTATACACATTGAGCTTTTTGAGAGACAGTTGTTAATTGTTCAATTCTCCCACCATTGTAATCAAAGCATATGAGTTGAAATAATTAAGTAAAATGTTCTTCATGCCTATCTCTACTCAATTTCTATGGAATTTCATATATTGTTGCCTAATTTGGGATCTACATGGAATAGTTGTTGCTTTTTGATTATTTTCGGCATACACTAACACGAAGATGGTCAAAGACATATCTAATGGGAAATGCTAATAAGTGTGACAAGCCATGTCACTATGCTACATAGTTGTATAGTAAGAGTAAGAATTCAAAAGCTAGTAGTGAAGAGTGCAAGTACTATAAAGCTAAGTAGAATGCTAGGTACCAGGGGCAAGAAGGAAAGAAGCTTCACTCTTGAAAAGGATAGCTGGGCGGATACATCTTCCTCTTCTAAAGACAAAAGAATCGAAAAAGCAAATGTAGATCCCAGTATATGCAAGCACAATGATTATATCGAATAAAACGATAAGAACACGGATATTAAAGAAGCTTCATAGTCAGATATCTCACTTATACGGTTACAATATGATTTGACAGTATTTAGGCTTTCTTAGTTATCGACTAATAATTCACTCTAATCTCTTCTTAATAAATAATCTCGCGCACTCCTAAAGAATGACCCTAACCCTCTATTTATATGTAGAACAATTATCGTAATAAGGAAACTATGAGATAAGACATTATACACTTGCCTTATTTACAATAAAGCAACGTTTCCTTATATTAAACCTTCCTAATTATTGACGTTGTTGACTTTGCACTTTTGGTCCTTCATGTCTTCAATAGTTGTCATCTCGGATACAATAATTTCAGACCTAACAATCTCCCCCTTTGTATTCGAGATTATAATTAAGCAAATTAGCACTTTTGAAGACGATGAAATTTTGTCAACAAATCACTCTCTTGAATTCTTTTGCTCCCCCTACGAATATGATCACTTGATAAGCTTCGTAGCTCCCCCTTAACTTTAGCATAAAGTTCACGCAAAGAAAGTTGAAGGAGCCGTGATGCCGCAGGGTATCTTGATGTTGTTTGATGAAAATTTTTCTTTTGATGAAAGTGGCAAAAGATGGTTGTGATATCTTGATGTTGTTGGGTTAGGCATTGAGGTTTTCGGGTTAGGCAGATGCGATAACTTTGATCTTGTCGTATGATGACTTGAACTTGTTGAACATGAGTCGACATAAACACTTAGGTATAGATGTCGGCTCTTTGGGATGCGACAAGAAAATATGTTGGTTCAAAGGAAGTCGACAAGTCTTCATCTTCATCTTCAAACATTTGAAATTTATGTCGGGTCAAGCTGAGCCGATTGTCGGGTCAAGCTGAGCCGATAAAACATGTTGTCGGGCCAAGAAATTTTGGTCAAGCTGAGCCGATAAAACATGTTGTCGGGCCAATAAATTTTTGTTTTGTCGGGTCTTTGATATACCTTTTCTCCCTCATAATGGGCATTTGTTTTTGATACTTTTTCTCCCCCTCAGAATGATAAGGAGAATCTGAAGCATTATGAACGATTAAAGACAATAAGTGGATGTGAAAAAATGGGTAAAAAGTCTAACATAGAAGCACAAATAGCAACTATTATCACTTAATCAAAAATTTAATTTAATTGAGTGACCTATATTCAGTGTTGGCAGCGGATTGGCACTGATAGGACTTCCAGTTATCATAGAAGTAAGTTATAAAACTAACTTCTCAAACTGTTCCGGCATAAACACGAAGATATGCAATATGAATCACAAAGACTCGTGCAATGTGTAGAAAGAATTTATACATTAAATGCTAATTTTAAGGCTCAAAATGTGAAAATATATTTCACAGACTCAATGTGCATTGAATGTGAAGTTCGGAGAACGGAGGTGTGTCTTCCTTTTTCAATATCTTAATCTTCTGAGTGAAGATAAGATAGCAGATATGCTCATTCTCAGTGATATATGAAACAAATATCTTTTGTGAGATACTTGAGTAGTTGGGTGGGGTGACACGAGTTATCGACATTGGGTCCATGTCTAGTTCAAAATTCATCTCCAAAGAATCGAGAATGAATATATTATGTGGCTACCCGGATAACTTGTTTAGGTTTGGTGAAGACCAAATATTTTCTTTTAAGTCTTGTCACACTCTCACATGTACTCATTTTTATCTCACAAGCACTTCACTTTATTCCCTTTCAAAACATCTATCCTAAGGGTGTGTTTCATGGGTAGGTTCTTCCGGCTTTCGATTGACCATAGAAACTTCTAATTCCTATCACACAAAGAGTTAAAACATTAAAGTCCGAGTTCTGAACTAATGTATTCAGAAGTCATAATGCAATGTAAAACGGGTTAAGAGCAGGTCCATAGCTGAGATACTATGAAGCTAAACAATAAATAAAAAATTGTAAAAATGTGGTACTTCCCCTCAAATTGTAGCATAACCTTTGGAAAGGTTTTCATGTGATGTAATAATAGGAATTTAGCACACACATGACATACCTACAAAACAGATTAAAAAGATTTTGGTACCCAAGCTTTGTTAGGTCCTCGGAGGTTAGCTTTTGATGCAACAAATGGGGAAGTGGGGATACTGTATGTACCATACCATTTATGATAAAACATTTGATTGACATAATGAGAACTGTAAGAAGTATGCATGTTAGGAAAACAACCATAATCATAAGAGAAAGAATTTAATTGCATAAAGTCATCAACACCGCAATTCGAGCAATAAATTTTATTCCGAGAAAAATGAATTAAATGTTTAACAGAACGAATTGTGCAAGGAAATTGAAATTTTCGATTGGTTCTTTTAACATTAGGAATTTTGAATAATAAGAGTTGTCGTTTTTGCGAGATGAGGACTTCGGAGCACTTTTGCCTTTTTCGACCCAAACTTGCTTTAAAGTTCGAAAAGTTGAACTACGTTTAGCATTTTTTACATAATGAGAATTGATGGGTTTGGAAAAGTGAGTTTGATCCTTTTGGTTAGAATGAGTGTAATGCATTTGACTTGTGGAACACTCATTCGGATCCGTTGGAAGTAAAACTGATTCGATTGGCTTTTTGCCTTTGTCCAAAAACTCCGTATGATTTGGAAGTGTAGGATTTAAGTCAAAATCGACATTTATGTCATCTAACTGTTCCGTGGATTTAAGGTTCGATGAGGAATCAGTGTACTCGTCAAAACGAGGCATTTCCTCAAGAGAGTCTAAGTCATCATCAATTTGGTCGGAAGAATGGGAACATTTTTGTTTAGGAGGAATATAGTTTGGATCTAATTTAAACAATTCCTCGCAATCATCTAAGTAATTGCTAACGAAAGCTTTACACGAAGAAATATTTGAAATAGAATCATTTTCGTGATTGTTGTTTAAATGTAAAGCCTCGTTTTCCAATTTCTAAATTTTTTAAATAAATGCCTCTTTTTCCTTTTCTGACGAAGAACGTTCATGTTCCAACACTTTTTCAAGTTGAATAATTTTCTTTTCTAAGAATAAAGTGGGAATGTAGGGTTTATTTTCAAGAATTTTAGTTTGAAGTTCCTCGTCAGTAAAAGAAGCAAAATAATTATTTGGAAGAGTTGCTTCTGAAGATTCCTTTTCTACTATATGAGGGTAGCAGAAAGGAATTTGATGAAAATCTTTGTTTTTCCTATTCAAATCTTCCCTTTCTTCGACGTTGGAATCCGACTTCATAAACTGAATTTTGTAATCCGGACCGAGGTTCAGATATTCAAATTTATAGATAGTCGGAGTATTGTAGATGGCTTTTTCTAAATGTTTTGGATTATCAAATCCTAATCCAGCTTTAGAACATAAATCTTTTGGAGCGTTTAAATGAATTGTGTGCTTAATTTGACCAATTTTGTACAGCTTTAGTTCCAAATCTTTGAGTTTTTCTAAGAGGTCTTGTCTTTGAAGACTGACAAAGTCAAACTTTGATGAAAATTCGGCAGTCTCACTCCTAGATGTGTGAAGTTGAAGAGTGAGATCAGATATTTGTTGTTTAAAAAGATCATTTTCTTCTTTTAAAACCATTTTCTCCGTTTCGAGATTGTGCGTTATACTTTGAGAATTGACTAGGTCGGTTTGCATAAGAAGCAATTGATTATGATTATTTTCTAAGCGTGCTTCTAAGTTGGAAACCAAGAGTTTCTCGGTTTTCAATTTAGATTGAAGTTCTTGCAATTTTATCATCATGTCATTCATTTGAATCATAAGTTGATCATACTCTGAAAGACTTACCTCGTGGGGTTTTGTGTCTGAACCAATGGTCAAAGTTTCGCGAGTAGTCATTGTACTTTGATTGATGATCTCGATCAGTGAGTTTTTGAAATTTTCTGAGTTTGTTTTGTGAAACAAAAAGTTTTCTCCATAGAACAGGGGTCGACAACAATTTTTATCGGGTGAGGCTTTCTGAACAAGAGTTTTGTCGGGTGTATGAGGCTCGATAAAAATTATTGTCGGGTATAGGGGACTCGATAAAATATCAAAAAAAACTTTAAATCGATAAAAAGAAGTTATCGATCACAAAGGACTCGATAACTAAGAGTTTCTCGATAGATTAAGTTTCGACAAAAAAAAATTCTTTGACTCGATAAAAACCGAATTGATAAAAATTTATATCGATTCCATATGACTCGATAAAATAAATTTTGACGATTAGGAAGGGCTCGATAAAAATTCAAAGATACTTAATCCGTATTTTTCTTTAACCGATAAACCAGAAACCAAGAACAAAGGGTTCTTGAGTAAAAAAAAGAAGTCTTTTTATGGACAAGAATGTCTAAGTTCTCGAGTTTCTTATTTGTTCAGTCAAGAAAAAAAATTAAAATTACTAGAGTTTATGATTTTTACTAGAGAATTCTTTAGTAAGAAAAGCTGCAAGAAGGAAAGAAGCTTCACTCTTGAAAAGGATAGCTGGGCGGATACATCTTCCTCTTCTAAAGACAAAAGAATCGAAAAAGCCAATGTAGATCCCAGTATATGCAAGCACAATGATTATATCGAATAAAACGATAAGAACACGGATATTAAAGAAGCTTTATAGTCAGATATCTCACTTATACGGTTATAATATGATTTGACAGTATTTAGGCTTTCTTAGTTATCGACTAATAATTCACTCTAATCTCTTCTTAATAAATAATCTCGCGCACTCCTAAGGGTGCGTTTGGTACGCAGTCAGGATAGAACAGAACAGAACGGAACAGAACAGAACAGAACAGGATGGAACAACTGTTACACGTTTGGTGAAACATGATATGACGGAATAGGACATGATAGAACATAACAAAATGACCAATTTACCCCCAGTGAGTTGCTTACTGTTTTTTTATCAAATAACCCACACACACACACACACACATATATATATACATATAGAGAGAGAGAGAGGAGAGAGAGAGAGAGAAGGGGAGAGAGAGATGAGAGAGAGAGGTAGGAGAGAGAGAGAGGGACGAGAGAAGGGGAGAGAGATGAGAGAGAGAGAGGTAGGAGAGAGAGAGAGGGAGGAAAGAGTCGAGAGAGAGTGAAGGGGAGAGAGAGAGAGGTAGGAGAGAGAGGGACGAGAGAGAGAGAGAAAGAGAGAGGAGAGACAAGGGGGGAGAGAGAGAGAGAGAGAGAGAGAGAGGAGAGAGAGAGAGGGAGGAGAGAGAAGATGAGAGAGAGATGAGAGAGAGGGACGAGAGAGAGAGAGAGAGGAGAGACAAGGGGAGAGAGAGAGAGAGAGAGAGATGAGAGAGAGAGGTAGGAGAGAGAAGGCGAGAGAGAGGGACGAGAGAGAGAGAGGAGAGACAAGGGGAGAGAGAGAGAGGAGAGAGAGAGGAGAGAGAGAGAGAGAGAGAGAGAGAGGTAGGAAGAGAGAGAGTAGAGAGAAGGGGAGAGAGAGAGGAGAGACGAGAGAGAGAGAAAGGGAGAGAGAGAGAGGAGAGAGAGATCAGAGAGAGAGAGAGAGGAGAGAGAAGGGGAGAGAGAGATCGAAGAGAGAGATGAGAGAGAGAGAGAGGGACGAGAGAGAGGGGAGAGAGAGAGAAGGGGACGAGAGAGAGAAAGGAGAGAGAGAAGGGGATAGAGAGAGAGGGAGAGGAGAGAGAAGGGGAGAGATAATAGAGAGAGAGAGAGAGAGAGAGAGAGAGAGAATGGGAGAGATAGGAGAGAGAGAGAGAGAGAGAGAGAGAGAGAATATGAGAGATAGGAGAGAGAGAGAGGAGGTAGAGAGAGAGAGAGAGAGAGAGAGAGAGAGAGAGAGAGAGGAGAGAGAGAGGAGAGAGAGAGAGAGAGAGTGTGTGTGTGTGTGTGTGTGTGTGTGTGTGTTAGGTTAGAGGGTAAAATGGTCATTTAATCCTTGTTTCACTTAGTTCTAGGGGGGTAGGATAGAACAACCTTGTTCCACATGTGTTCCACTTAGTCCAACATTTTATCACACCAAACATGGGACAAGCTTGTTATGTTCTGTTATGTTCCATCATGTTCACCGTACCAAACGCACCCTAAAGAATGACCCTAACCCTCTATTTATATGTAGAACAATTATCGTAATAAGGAAACTATGAGATAAGGCATTATACACGTGCCTTATTTACAATAAAGCAACGTTTCCTTATATTAAACCTTCCTAATTATTGGCTTTGTTGACTTTGCACTTTTGGTCCTTCATGTTTTCAATAGTTGTCATCTCGGATACAATAATTTCAGACCTAACAGCCAACTTTTGCCTTAAGGATTATGGATTTGCTGAAGCATCATCTTCTGAAACACATCTATTGAGAAATTTCATCAAGTTCTAGCTTAACTCCTTTCATTCTTCTATTCTAATGTAGGCATGGTCCGACTTAGATGTAAGTTGACATATATGAGTCACTAGCTAAAGCTTACTCAGAAAGCAGAAAAAACAATTACTAAAAATTTAGAATAAACTGTTTCGGAAAACAAATACTGAAAATTTAGAATAAACTTCTTGAAACATTAAGAAGAGGAAAATGAGAACATTGACCTACTTCTTATTGATGAGTACTATAGTACAAAAAAGAATTAAAACATATATTGACCTCAATATAGGAATTTTTTATGAAAAAATGGACAAAGGGGAAGAAGACAAAGGACAAAATTATTGAAATTTTCATAACAACCAAAATTGGTATAGGCTAGGGGTGTTTAATCGAAACCGCCAAACAATACAAACTGTCCACACTGCATTGTAAAACGTGGTTTGAAACAATCGTGGTGCGGGTTGTGGTTTATATATTCATCAAAATGCAGTTTACGGTGCGGTTTGCGGTTTTGAGTCATTGAACTGTGGTATAAACCGCACCACACCGTATATTATTTTATCCATTTGTATATATATATATATAGGGAAGGGTTCAAACGAGAACACCTTCATTTTATGAGAACGTGAGAATACTTTTTTACTATAGAAAATCACATGTGATACTATTATTCCATCACATATGATATGTGATACTAAATCAGAGATGCGGATGACTTTTGGCGCGATCTAGGTTATCGGCCAAGTCGTTGTTACACCACTAAGTTCCATCACATATATTATCACATGTGATAAGGGTCTCTTTGATGTGATACTATAATCAATCAAAACCATCATATTTGATATTAAATCATAGACACAAACGATCTTTGGTGTGACCTAAATAGCAAGACACGTCATCTGGACACCACCAAGTCCCTTCTCACGTATTATCACATATGATAAGGGTGTTCTCGTGTTCTCTTAAAATGAAGGTGTTCTCGTTTGAACCTCCACCTATATATATATATATATATATATAGGGTCAGGTTTAAGGGAAAACACAAAAAAAGGAGAAAACTAAAGGACACCCTGTGAGCCTTCCATCTGGACGGTATGCATTAATCTGTAACATGCATTAGTGAATACTCATCAATGCATATGTAATGGTAGAAGCATTGGTGCATAGGAACAAAAAACGTTTGTATGCATTTGTGCATACTGTCCGGATGGAAGACTCTCAAGATGTTCTTCGGTTTTCTCTTTTTTTAGTGTTTTCCCTTGAACCTCCCTCTATATATATATATATACATATAATCATTTATCAATTGAAAGTAATCAATACATTATTCATTATTTATTAAGTGTTCAGTTTTCCTTTTAAGTTTTACGTTACATATTTTGTGTTCAAGTTATTTCCGTCTGTCTTTTGGATTAATTACGAATTATCTCGTTTGCATTACACCTTTTTGAATTACACATTTTGTAAGTATTGAAAGTTTTAATTTTATGGAATATAGGATCATTATCTCGAGTTTATTATGAAATTGTGATTATATAATTATGGATGAAAGGCGTTAGGGTCAAACTACATAAACCGCACCAAACCACAGCAAACCGCATAGGCGGTGTGGTTTGGAAAAATCTTCAAACCGCATATGTGGTGTGGCTTACGGTTTAACCTTATATCGCACTAAACCACACTACGAAGTACGAACAACCCTAGTATATAGGATATGGCCATAAAGAAGGAAAACAAATTGATGTCAAAAAGTTTGTAAAAAGCAAGAAAGTTAAAAATGAATAAGGAAAAACGAGAAACTAGCATTCCTAAAGACAATTCTTCTTCTAATTAAAGAGAAGTCAACAACTTCTTGACTTCTCAACTTTTTAGTAAACAAGGGGTCACTCATGGTTCTTCCATGCTAGATAGAATAACCAAAATGAAAATATTGAGTGATAGGCTATTGTAGATAATGTGGGAGAATTGATTCCTCTATACATTCAAGACTAAATAATATAGTGCATCATCACAGTCAACTATTTACGTACCTCAGGTTGAGACTAAGATGGCATTTGGTTCACGTAATATTTTTAAAAGGAATGGAATTTATCAAAGGTACTTCACTTAAAAATGTAGTATTTGAAATGGAATGAAATGTTGGTAAATAATCAAAATCCCATTTTTTTAAAACCTTATTTTTTTTCAAACTAAAAATAGTTTTACTTTAATAATCATTTAATATGTAAAACATTATAAAATACACAATACTCGAATCCAGGTGCCACTACAAGAAATCAGTTCTATAGCGACAAAAGCTATTGCTGAAGTATTAAAATACTATTTCTACATTTTTTAAGGCTTCAAATTCTTATTTAGAAAAATATAAATCTAATTTTTTAAGGCTTCTTTTTAACTGGAAGGGGCAGATTTGGAAAAAAACTTGGCTTTCTGCAATAAAGCTCCCTCCTAGAAGCTTACTGAATAAGCAACTTTCTATATCATTAAGCAACTATCAAACAGTCATGTGTAGCTGACCGAATAAGCTACGGGTCCCATTAAGCTACTAACAAACATGCCTTTATTTAGTAAGCTTCTAGGAGGGAGCTTTATGTAGAAAGCCATATTTCTTCCAAACCGTTTGCCAATTTACGTCAGATATACTAAAAATCTACGTATCTAATTGTGCGTTTTCTAGATCGTATTAACGGTGGGCCGATTTTGGATTGGTCGAGAAGAAAAAATATAGCTTTAGGAATGGCTAGAGGTTTACTATATTTGCATGAACAAAGTGATCCGAAGATAATTCATCGTGACGTTAAAGCAGCCAATATTTTTTTGGATGAAGATTTTAAGGCGGTTGTCGGTGACTTTGGGTTGGCTAAGTTGTTGGACCACCGTGATTCTCATGTGACCACTGCGGTGCGTGGCACCGTGGGTCACATTGCACCCGATTATTTGTCCACCGGTCAATCTTCTGATAAAAAACCGATGTTTTTGGATTTGGGATTTTGCTTCTTGAGCTAATTACGGGTCAAAAGGCTTTGGATTTCGGAAGGGTGGCTAACCAGAAAGGCGTAATGCTCGATTGGGTACGCTCGCTTTCCCAAACTTTAATACATTATACAATATAGAGTAACTAATTTTTCAAACACGCAATTTATATATGAATTTATTTTTATGATATCACAAGCAAAACGTACTAGATATTGTCCATACGTGGACTTACGGGTTTAAAATGCATCTAGTAGAGGAGGTATTCCGTCCCTTATAATGGTCAACTACTTCCATTACATTTATATTTTGCACAATATCCATGTGCAGTTATTTCTTTGTCTGCCGCTGTCGCTCGTGGACACGGAGGAGATGCTGGGGGAGATCCTCCTCCTCCACCAAATAGAATACCTACATCATGCCAAGCATCAGGTAGATCACTTTTTCAAAAATTTAAAAGCATGTAACAAATTTTTATCTTCTAACATATTTTACTTCAAACTTGTAGCAAAATAGGAAAAAAAGCGAGGCATAAGTGTAAGCAAGAATATTGATAAAGCCTTTGTGGCTAATGATAGTAAGCCCTTGCCCATTGAGTTTGATCTACGTCAGGGAACTTTCAAAGCGATTGGGGATCAGGCTAGTAAGTTTACAAGATATATTAGAAACTATATTGGCCAACGTATCTCTCCACAATATCCAAGCTGGAAGGATGTCCCCGCTTCTTATAAGAAATCGATGGTTAGAAGACTTCGGGTAAATAATCTGAAAACTTTGACTTGATTTGATCTAACTCATTTTCACTTACATGTTTATGTAACAATCTATGAATATATATGTTTCTACACATGTAACAATCTGCCTCGTTTTTTGTGTTATGCTAATAACCTACACATGTAACAATCTTTTTGTTTACTAACCCAGAAAAAGGTACATAAGTTAAACTTGATACTATTTTACATTGTTTCAATGATTCATAATTCTTCTATTTATTTTTTGTTGCAGAAAAACCCAGAAACCCAAGAACCGCAAGTAGTGGATGGGTAAACGATCTTGCGAGAATTGATCATGTAAGTGTATTTTCGAGTTTTTTATTCGAATTTTTGGTTCGTGTCTTTTTAAATATTGTGGATACTGAATTACTGATCATTTGAGCACATGAAAATGGACACATAATCACATATCTGTGTATTTTCTGCTTTGTTTTGCATTTTTTAAGGTATTTGTGATATTGAGCCCCTTTTGGTTTTGCAAAGCCAATTTTTTGCAGTTTTCTTGCGTCCTAAAATTTAGAATTCTTTTGCTTTTGTTATGTGGATCATGTGTAATGGCATGGATGTTTTTGTAGGGAAAACGAGTGTTGTTTTGTTGAAAAGAAATGGAATGAAATTAATTGTCTGTTGGGATAAAATCATATATGATTTTACATTAACGTGCATTTTTATAAACATTAGTTATGAATCGGATCAATATCATGAATAACAATATCTGAGCTATTAAATTAATTCAGGCATTCCTACCCGTTTTAGTGGAAGGGCGTGCTATTTGTTTTTGTTTGTTTGAAAAACCTCTTCTGACCTTTTTTTTCAATTATAACCGATGGAATCGTCCATTACGATACATAAGAAAGGTAAAAACAAAAGGCCTACGAAACTTTCGTTATTGGGTTAGCCATACACTTCACATGTTTCCGAATCATTCTCTTGAAGCTCATCCTCTTCATCATAAATGATCCGCTTGCCCCGAAATGACCTGGACCAATAGGGAAATCCCAATTCATTGGGCCTTTCGATACAATCAAATAAACTGGTGCTTGCTGTTGCACCAGGAGCCGTTGCACCAGGTGCTAAAGCGTGGGTGTTTTGTATCCATTGAGCAAAGACGGGTTGTAATTGACTTAGATGTCTCGTATTTCTTGAAAAAGTGATTCGATTGAACAGTTCTTTCAAAAAACGAATTGATCTTTTTTATTTTTGCAAATTTTTGCTTTACAAAAAATTCGGTGAATCCGTTTCCGGGCCTTGTACACACCGCCCGTCACACTATGGGAGCTGGCCAACTTATAAATCTGATCATATTAGAGCTCGCCAGGAAGTACTTGGTAGTATAATCTTTGTTGATATATTAGATGTTGACCTCATAATCTTATCTGTTGAATGTTATACCTTTGTTCATGAAGGATTGTTTTTCATTAAGGGGTTGTTTGGTTGTGGCTTAACGGACTGAATAGGTTGTATGGCTTATTCGGTAAGAAATACAAACTTGTTCGGTTGTGGCTTAACAGACTGAATAGGTTGTATGGCTTATTCGGTAAGCAATACAAACTTGTTCAGTTGTGGCTTAATGCTTCAAACAAGAGCTTATTCAGTTTCAACTTCCTATAAATGTAGTTCTTTTTGGTTTCAGTAAAAGATGGACATGTTCTTGATATTTACCTCCTTGTGCTTAAGTTACTTGATGTTTACTTCCAAGGCTGTTTGATTAGTTTTTTCATTAAGTCCTATATTGATCTTTAGCTTACCCTTGATTGTTTTTTTCATTAAGTCCTGCATAGATTTAGCTTAATTACCAGCCTCTAGGGTTGTTTGATTGGTTTTTTCATTAAGTATTGTATTGAGCTTTAGCTTACCAGACTCCATGCCGTTTGATTGTTTTTTTATTAAGTCCTGTATAAATTAGCTTAATTACCAGACACCTCGTTGTTTGGTTGATTTTTTCATTAAGTCCTGTATAAATTAGCTTAATTACCAGACTCTTGGGTTGTTTGATTGTTTTTTCATTAAGTCCTATATAGATTAGCTTAATTACCAGACTCTTGGAATGTTTGATTGGTTTTTTCATAAAGTCCTATAGGCAGTGGATGATGCCTTGAGTGCTTTCTGTGTGAGTGTCAAATGTGACTTTTAAATTGGAAATTTGGAATCAGTTATATGGTTTGAGAAATGCAAAGAATAATTCTAGCGACTAAATGGTTTGATTTTATCCTGAAAATTGCTAGTGATTAAATTTCCTGATTAAATTTCCTGCAGGAAACGATGCTTAGATAGCAAGCTGCGCAAACCCAAGAACATTGTTCAACCGCGTCTTCTATAAACGAGAATGAAATAATCACCAAAGTACTTGGGGAACGTCGCGGTCACAAGCGATGGATTGGACGGAAATTAAAGGGTTCCGCTTATGCATCATTTTTTGAACCGTCCCCGCCACCACCCCCGTCACTAGGTTATGATGGGATAAAGAATGTCTTGGATGGATTTCACGCTTTTCAAGCGTACATGAATCAAGCGTACAATGACAGGGCACCCGGCAGCCAACTCCCCCCCCCCACCTGTTATAGACACACAAGCATTAGTTGATGCATTAGTTATGGCGCAACAACCGCCGCAACAGCCGCCCCAACAGCTGCCGCAACAGGATCGGGATGATGATGACATATAGAGTGACTCGAACGATTAGACATTTTTGTATTAATATAATTGAGACATTTGCTTTTATTTTGTATTATTGACTTTGTGTGACAGTTTCAAAACTTTTGTATTACGGTTTCAAAGTTAATGAATTAGGGGTTTAAAATTATTCTCTATTTATATGAATATTAGGTTATTTAAATAAAATAAACTTTTTATAGGCGAAATTTAAAAAAAAACTAATTTTTAATCTTTAGCCACGACATGTCGTCGCACTAGAAAAATTTTAATGTTTTTTATTTAAATTTTAATTTTTAACCTTTAGCCACGACATGTCGTCGCAGTAGATAATTTTTATGTTTTCTATTTAAAATTTAATTTTTAATCTTTAGCCACGACAAGTCGTCGCTATACGTCGCTATGGAAAGCTACAGCTACGGACCTACAGTGAGGATCTCTACAGCGACGATAGTCGTTGCAATAGATATATAGCGACGACATTTTGGCTTTTAGCGACGACAGTTGTCGTCGCAATAGATATGATTTGTTGTAGTGTGCTCACATCAATTGTGGTCACTGGCAGGGCTGATTATTACAGTAAAAAAACTGATTATTGCTGTAAAAAAACTTTGTCGGGATTAGTCTGAGTTTTGCTTGGGATACCCTTCACACAAAAAAACACATAAATGACATAACGACAAAAGATTATTAACACAAGAACAAAAATCAACCATTAACAAATTAAGTTCTATTGTCATTAAAAGAAATTGAGTAGGAAAATATCGAGCAGAAAAAAGGTCGAGTAGAAAAAATAAAGTAGAAACATATGTTATTAGTAAAAATGAGTGAATCGAGCACTATAAAACAAGCATAAAAAATCAAGTTGAAAATCCATTATTAGTAAAAACGAGCAGAAAAAACGACTGAATCGAGGAGGGAAAAACGAGCATGAAAAAAGAGAAGAAAAGTCGAGGGAAAGAAACGATATTATGGAGCAAAAATCAAAAGTAAAGATTGAGCATACAGTAGGGCGAAATCGAGAAATCGAACCACATGATAAGCTACGCAGAAAAAGAGAAACCGAACCTGGGAAGCAATCAATGGTGGGAAATCAAAAATTGATGCAATGGAGAAGGAGGTGTATGGCTATTTTTTCATAAGACGTTTAGGTGTATATTTGAGATAACAAAATTAAGACATTTCATTCCATCAAAATACCACTTTATTGCCAATAAATTTTTAAATCCCTTATTTGTGGAATTCAATGGATTTTAAAGATTCCTTCATTGGAAAAAAATGAACCAAACTAGGGAATGGAATTTGCTCAACCGAATTCAAGATTCCAATTTCATTAGATTCCTCCAGAATCTGTCAACCAAACGCCACCTAAAAGCCTAGAACGCACTAATTTTACCTATAATCCAAATAGGTTAGAAACCAAGTGGTTAAACCTGATTGATTGACCGAGTCTCCAGCACAAAAGACATCAACTACTAACGTTGTATATCTTTATAAAACTTACCGTTCCACTAATAAGGTGCTAGATAATGGTTAGGGTTTTATTCAAGAATATATGTTCCTCCTCTTCCCCGTGGACATCCACACCATAACAGTGGTGGAATCAAATAATTCTATTGTGCATCGCGTACGTGATTCTTATATTTGGTTTGCTTCATTATATATATCTTACATGTTTTCAGTTTCATTTTATATCAACAGTTGTTGGTTACTTAATTATATATCACTTGTTATTTTTTTTCTAATAAAAGTTCGAACACTTGATTTCTTTGTGGACCATTGTGGTGCATAAAACCTAACAAAATAAAATGAAAAATCGTTTATAGACCATGGAAGCATCATTATAACAGCTGTTTGTTAAATTTCATATATTATATGATATGAGTTCTAGTAATTGATAATAGAGGAAATTACTGGGATAATTCTAAAAGCTTAGAAACACAAGGCCTTTAGATAGGCGAACAACGAGGAACTGATACAACAGTACCTTCATGCATTCATGAAGCAGTGATTGAAAATGAAAGGAGTTAGAAGAGTCTAAACTTAAAACAATCATAACTTTTGTCCCAATAGGGTCTAGTGAGCCAAAAATATTTGTAGGAAATCTCAAATTTAGCTGCAAAGATCAACATTCGAGATGTGGCATGGCGGCAAAGTTAAGCCAGACCTTACAAATTAAGGTAGGCCATGACGTTTTTCAAGACACAGTTTAAGATGACAAATCTTTATATTATATATATATATATATGTCTATATATATATATATTTAAGGAGAGGTTCAAATGAGAACTTTGTAAATTTAAAGGAACAAAGAATACCTTGTGGACCACATATGATATGGGTCCCACATAATATTAAATCATATCTGATTCAATGGTGGGGCCCATTGAATCAGATATGATTTAATATTATGTGGACCCACATCATATCGAGTCCACAAAGTGTTCATTTGTTTCTTTAAATCATGGGTGTTCTTGTATGATCCCTCCCCTATATATATATATATATATAGAGAGAGAGAGAGAGAGAGGAAGATTCAAATGAGAACTTTGTAAATTTAAAGGAATAAAGGAACACCTTATGGACCACATGTGATGTGAGTCCCACATAATTTTAAATCATTTATGATTTAATATTAAATCAGAAATGATTTAATATTATGTGACACATCATATGTGGTCCACAAGGTGTTCATTTATTCCTTTAAAAAAGGGTGGTTCTCGTATAATCCCTCCCCTATATATATATGTATATATATATACAGAGAGAGAGGTTCAAATGAAAATTTTGCATAACCATTAAATCAGATATGATTTTTTTATTGTGCAGGGCCCATATCATATATGGTTCTAAGGTGTTCGTTTGTTTTTTTAAAGAGGGGTGGTTCTCGTGTGATCCCTCCCCTATATATATATATATATATAGTTGTTTTATTTTGTTCAAAAAAAAGCATATATTGTTTAAGGCAGAATATTGAACAATAATGATTAAATAAATTAAATTAAACAAAATAACAAACATGGATTCATAATAACTTCCCACTTTAAGTGAATAATTAGAATCATTAGTATTTGATTTAATAAACCACAATTAATATATAAAAAGGTAATAAAAAAACCCATTCATGCCATAACACGCAAAATAACCCGTCATAATGCATCATAACTTGCCGTAACGTGCCATAAATTGTTATGGCGCACCACACTACAAGCCACACCTTAGAGTCGCTCCACAGGCTTTAACGTGGCGATGAGGTCACGCATCCACGTTATGGCGCACCATAACGAGTTTTAACCTTGTTTATGACTACGTTTGAATAAGAAAATTGCATGAAGAAAATGATATTTTACTTTTACGCCTTTTAATTAGGGAATTATACTTTATGATTTCATGTCGGGTTTTGCTTTCGATATTTTCAGCCTATCAAAATTAGAATCGTATATAAAAGAGGCTGATGCAAGAGATAAATCAAACCAAATATTAAATACGTTGAATCTATGAATACCCGGTGGATAATCTTTTCTAAGGTTCGTTGATTCAAGGAATACCCTTATGCTTCAAATTTGAATTCACTTGAAGGTAAATAAGAAAGCCATCCAAATTCAACCTCTGACCATCCAAATTTAACATACAAAAGATAAATAAGAAAGACAAACGAAATGTATGAGAAAAAGACTATGGGCCAAACATTAAAAACCGAAGCAAAAAATGTAAATAACATCAAACAATACAAAAGTGTCCAAAAAGATTATTAAACAACGTTTTTAGCCCTCTAACGGAGTTCCGAAGCAAAAGTTAAGCGTGACACATGTTTTTAACCCGATCATGGACCTCCATGAACAACAAGGCCAACATCAAAATAATAAGGCTCTTTTGGTAAACTTGATTGATCATGGAATAATATACTTAGTTTTCTTATAGTACTGATTGTTATTTACTTCCATTCTGCATCAATAAAAAAGTTATATTATTTGACAAATTATTATAATAACATAGACTAATCCATGTTTTCGACGGAGCAAAAGACAAAGGAGATGATATCAATGATCAAGAGGAAGAGGTGGTATAGGGTGGGGTGGCCGATGGAAACTCTAAAAATATATCATTGGTTTCATCTCCCTACATTCTTAATCTACAACATGAAAAGGATTAATAGACAAATAAAGGTTAAGTTGCATTCTAATTAAAATCGTCGTATTCTTCAAGAGAAAGAGATTAGGAGGCATGGAGAGCAGCAAATCATCACAAGCCTATCCAATGAAGGGTGGAGATGGTGTTTCTAGCTACACCAACAACTCCTCCTATCAGGTTATCTATATCCCATCTCTCTCTCTCTCTCTCTCTAATTAGTGTATTTACTTATCTCATACAATCCAAATTAAGTATCTCCATTATATATATATATAGGAAAGAAGAGTTCAAATAAAAACCGATTTTCAGTTGTGAATCGGGTGAAAAAGGAGAGCATGACATGTGTCCTCGACGTCCACGTTCAGTATGAATAACGAATGACATTCAGTATTAATAATAAAGGCGAACGCTCATGAACTACTCATGGTGAATAATAGTATAATACAACATCATGATGAATAATACACGATCATGATCATGTTAAATTGATTCACTATTCATGATAAATAACACAAATTCATCATGAATGATACATATTCATGATGAATAACCCGTGCAGTGCAGGTTTGAGATACGTCTCGCACTCTCCTTTGTCCCTCGGTTCACAAGAGAAAATCGGTTTCTATATGTAAGGAGTTTAAACAAGAAAGGGAAAAAGGTTGATACCATACGAGTAATTGATTCATATGTCATATGATACGTGAATAATTCGTAAAAAGGTCGGTAATTGAACATGGGTTCGTATAATCTTTAAAGGGAATCTGTCCGGGTTTACGAATATGTGAATCATTTATTCTCACGTAACGATGATCAAATGAGAACGCAGTTAAAATAAGAAAACATGAGAACGACTGAATAACATCTGATTTTGTACCGAAATCACATAGGATTATGTAACGTGGTCAACAACACATAGGTACATGGGCGACTGGCCGATCACACATAATCACGTATTGTTTCACACATGAGTTTAGTGTAGGATCACATATGAGTTGGCCGTTCTTATGTTCTTTTATTTATTCATTATTCTTGTTTGAACCCGACTATATATACACACATATATATATACATATATACAGGAAAGTTCAAATGCGAAGTCAAATTTGGTTGGGAACGTGGGGATAAATGAGGGCGCGACACGTGTCTGAATGTAGATTATTCAGACTCAATATTTCTTTGATTATATATTCGATCTAAATATGATACGTGTCGCGCTTTCCATTATCCTCACGTTCACAATCAAATTTGAGTTCGTATTTGAACTTTCCTCTCTCTCTCTATATATATATATGTATGTATGTATATATATATATAGAGAGAGAGAGAGAGAATTTCAAACACAAACAATACAAACCAATCAATTAAGAAATTTATGAATATGACGAGAGTTCATTGCTTATTATCAAAATATTTATGGAAGATGAATAAATATGATCAATTTTTTATATCAAAAAACATTTGAGATATTTATCAAAATAACATATTTATTAGACTAGATAAACTATTCATATTAATTTGTCTTAATTTGTATTTAAAACTCCCTATACATAAATAAGTATATATGAACTAATGTTTATACTGAGAAATGAAAGTTATAAAAAGGTTATTTCAATTCCTGATCCATAACGCACTGGATGGGTATGTTTTTGTGTTATACAGAAGTCTCTTTCAGACGTCGCTAAGTCGTTTATCTCCGAGGCTGTGGCTGATAAGCTAGTTGTCGATAACTTAACCTGCGGACACCCCATTCGTATTGCCGACTTGGGTTGTTCCATCGGTCCCAACACTTTCATAACTATCGAAAACATAATAAACTCTATACAAATCAAGTATCAAACGTTAACAATCTCGCCACCACCCGAATTCCAAGTCCTTTTCAACGATCACATTTCAAACGACTTCAACACCCTCTTCAAAACCCTTCCGGATAACAAACGATACTTTGCAGCTGGTGTCCCAGGCTCGTTTTATGGTCGATTATTCCCTAGGGCATCTATTCACGTCATCCACTCTTCGTTCGCTCTCCATTGGCTTTCCGAAGTGCCAAAAGAGGTGACGGAAAAGAGCTCTATGGCTTGGAACAAAGAAAGAGTTCATTATGGTGGTGCTAATGATGCGGTGATCATGGCTTTTCGGAAACAGTACGTGAAAGATATAGAAGGGTTCTTGAAAGCTCGAGCCGAAGAGGTGGTTTCCGGTGGGTTGGTGGTGGTTCTGGTGCCTGGCCGGCCGAATGAGGTTCGGCATTCTGCGTGTATTGGGAATGTGTTGTTTGAAGTGTTGGGATGTTGTTTAATGGACATGGCAAAGCAGGTAAACCATCATCTTCAGTTTTCCTCTTTAGTATTCAGCATATATATATATAACAAGAAAAAAAACACTTTATTGGACCCAGATTTTTTTTTATATAGTGGCACTATATAAAAATAATAATTACAAAAAGCACGATTTTTATCGACGTATTTTCGTATTTTTACTAACGTTCAATATCGATTCGATATGTTTTTAGCCTAATTCCACCATTTCGAGTGATTTTTAAAGCATTTGTTTGATTTCGATGGATTTTTAAGTTATTTTTATCAATTTCGAGAGTATATTTGGTTTTTTTGGTTGATTTCAAGAGGCTTTTTTTGGTTTTTTGGTTGATTACGAGGTATGGTTGTACTTTTTGAACTTATAAAACAATATAGTTGTATTTTTCATAAACGTAAACTTTTTAATATTTCGACCGGAAGATAATACGGTGACACGTGTCATCTACAGGTTCGCCGCTGCTTATCCAGATAAGCGTTTTGATATATAACCGACCCATTAGTGAAACTTTAACCTTTTTGACATTCAGCATCACATTTTTATAAACTACTATAAGCTCTGCTAAGAAGAACACCTTTATGAGGGTTTTAGCGGATGGATTGATAAATATTACTTAGGCCTTTCCGACGGATTAATTAGTGACACATTCTTAAACAAAATCACATCATATTGACATATTAGGAACATATTAGATTTCATCATTAACATGTTGTAGCATCTCCAACAACATCTTTAAAAAATCGAGTTTTTGTTTTTTAAAATATTCCAACTATTTTTTTAATTTTCTTCTTTGAAATAGAAAATCATGAAGGATTTTTAAATATATAGAATTTTCTAAAACTCTATGTTGTGAGAGAGAAATGATTATTTTATTCAATTCAACTAATGAAATTGAGTTATTATTTTTTCATGAAAGATATTTTTTATTAAAAAATATATATTGGATGATAAATTAGGAAATATTACAAAAATATAATTTATATTAAACTTTTTAAAATAAAAAATCTGTTGGAGTTAAATGTAATTATTTTAAAAAGAATTATGTTTTTGTTCTATATTTTAAAAAAAATTATAGAAAAAGATGTTGGAAGGAGATCAATTATGGATGCAAACACCATTACTAATCGAACAAATAAAACCTATTTGTTGGTATTCCCTCATAAAATGATCACGATGATAGATTAGGGGACGGACCTAGAAATTTTTACAAACGGTTGCATCGTTTAACTATAAGGAAAAAATTTCAAGATATTTTCCACAACATCATAATTGGTCTATATAATGGTTAGTTCATTGATTTTCATATGTGAGGTCCTACGTTCAAGTTTGTTACTGTGCATTTTTTAGAAACATAATAAATTTGAAATTGAAAGTAAAAAATTAAGAAAATAGCATTAGCAAGACTCAAACTTGGGTCATGGGTGTAGGAAATGTCTTGCAAACCAACTCTGCCAAGAAAAACTTGTGTTCATATTGTAGTTTTAAAATATATATGGTGACACACTGCAAAACGATATGGTTGCACCTTTCAGAAACCTAATTTTTTTACCCTTCGTCGAAAAAATAATATGCTGGCCCGTCCCACCGTGGGTTACACTATAGGTCCGCCCCTGTAATAGATGGCCTAAGCTTTATTTTTAAAAATATAACAGCGTATTTTCCATTAAAAACAACACGATGATATAGATGACTAATTAACCATTGGTAAATCAACGGTAATTTGTGGATAAATTAAGCATCATCCCATATTTTTATTTTTCAAAGTAAAATGCAACTTCAGTAACGTATTACCAGCGATCTTTGCAGTCACTCATTTTAAAAATTCATCGATTAATTTTACTAACCAGATTTCTTCAAAAGAAGTTTACTAACCAGATTTCTTCAAAAGAATTTCATCCGTTAATATGTAGCGTCGGTTATGGTTTATTAGTTCTCTTATTTTGAGTAATATGAAAAGTAAGTAAACTATGGTTTTCGTCTTTGTGTTTGCTAATTCCTTGTTTTTTTCCTAGAAGCAATTCAATATAATTAAATATGAAGAAGAAAATAGAAATAAATTGTTAACCAGTGACAAGAAAAACAATAAATTATAAACTATTGAGACAAAAAAAAACAACGAATTATAAACCACAGGGACTAAAAAAGAAACGAATTACAAACAATAGGGACGAAAACCGTAATTTTAAAAATACTAGGACGAAAATAGCAATTTACAACAAAGCATAAGGACGAAAAATCATTATTTCAATAACACAATGACGAAAATAGCAATTTATAACAAACCCAAGGAACGAAAAACATCGTTTAGTATACGAAGAAATAGTAAAAACAATTTTATTTTGATTTGAAGGGAAGGATTGCTGAGGAGACAGTAGAGTCACTCAACATACCCATATATTATGCATCGTCTCAAGAATTAGTGGAAATCGTGGATAGAAATGATTCTTTTACAATCGAAAGTATGGAAGGATTGCCACACATTGCCGAACCAGAGACGAAGCATGCTGCCAGACGTCTAGCCATGGGCATAAGAGTAGGTGCGGAGGGAATCTTTAAGGGTCACCTCCAAGATGAAATGATAGATGAGCTCTTTGAATCTTATAGCCAGAAACTAGAACAAGTACCATCTATGTATTCATCTGGTGGAGCAACCATATTATATATGGTACTTAGAAGGAAAGATATGCAACCGGAAAAAATATAGTTTTCTATGTTGATGTGAGACAACTAAGAAATTAGTTTGAAATCAATATAACAGTGGGTAATTTTACGATAATTGTAATGTTGATATGACATTTAAGAAATATGTTTGATATTTGATAATAGCTCTTTTAGTATTGTTCAAAAAATTGTTTCAAGATCATGTTAGTTGAAATAATAATTAAGAATCCAAATCTTTAAAGTAACGATTGTTTATAATGTTTGTGTTTATAGATTTCAAGGATTCTTTTGTATGTCTGGAGAAATTCATGGAGAAATTCATGGTATGTTTTGTTTGAAGCAAATCTGCATTTTAATGGAAGCTAATTTGTTTTGGTTTCTATTGTAAGAAATTAGTTCCATTTTGAAAAACATAAAGGCATGTAATTATGGGTTATGGCATAATTTTATTGAAAAACAATATATAAAACTTAAAATAATTTTGTAAAAGAAAATATTTTGAAAAAGTTAATGATCTACTTTGTTTTTTAAGATGTCTTGTAGGAAACATCAAACTAGACATTTCAAATTAAATTCCATAAAATACAAACGTGAAATGACTATGTAGGTTTTATTTTGATAGAGTTTATTCGGGTTGGGTTCATATAAGATTATCTACAACATAATCTCGAAGTTATTGGCGGAACGGATGAAGACGGTCATGGGTAAACTAATAAGCAAGGAGCAAAGTGTGTTTTTAAAAGGGAGATCGATTTTAGACGGCATTCTCATCGCCAATGAATCAGTTGATTACCTTAAGAAAAGGAAAAAAGAAAAGTGCAATCTTCAAAGTGGACTTTGAGAAAGCATATGATACGGTGGAGAGGGGGTTTTTGATGGACGGATTGTTGAACATGGGCTTCGGGGTAAAATGGAGGAAGTGGATAGAAGCTTGTTTGAAGTCATTGAGAATCTCGGTATTAGTAATGGGTCGCCGACAAAAGACTTTCCAATGAAGGGGGATTTAAGACAAAGGGATCCACTTGCACAATTCCTCTTCTTAGTGGTGACCGAGTGCCTACACATTATGGTAGAAGAAGCGATTGAAAAATGCCTAATAAAGGGAGTCCATGTAGGAGAGAACGAAGTACTTATATCCCATCTTCAATATGCAGATGATGTGATATTTTTTGGGAAATAGGAGGCAACAAATATAAAAAACATAATAAGAGTTCTTCATTGTTTCTATGAGGTGTCAGGTTTGAGATTGAATATGGGAAAGCGTAAATTGTACGGGATTGGTGTACCGAAAGAAGAGGTTACTTCATGGGCAAGAGAACTAAAGTGTAGAAGCAGATCATTGCCGATTATTTATCTTGGACTACTGGTGGGAGCAACAATGTAGAAACAAACAAATTTGAAACCGGTGCTAGAGAAGATGAAATACAAATTATCGTTGTGGAAAGCAAAATTCCTATCCTTTGGAGGAAGGCGAACATTGGTGCAATCGGTACTTGGTAGTGTGTCATTATATTACTTTTCTTTGTTTCGAACCCTGTTAAGTGTTTTGAGAGAGCTTGAACGAGTGAGAAATCACTTATTTTGGGGTGGAGGGGGGAGAGATGGTGAGTTAGTGAGGAGAGGCCATTCGTGGGTTAAATGGGATAGGGTATTGGGGTCTTTTGAGAGAGGCGGGTTGAATATAAGGGATTAAAAGAACTAAATTGGGGGCTTTTTGGGAAGTGGTGGTGGATGTTTCATAGGGAGGATGATTCGTTATGAAAAGAAGTTATTAGAAGCATCTATGGGAGGAACGGAGGGCTAATAGAAGGGGAGTTAATGGGGGGGGGAGGCGGTTCTGTTTGGCAAAACATAATAGAGGCCATAAAAGACATAGATAGGGAGGGTATTGAGTTCTCAAAGTCTTTTGGGAAGAAAGTAGGGGATGGTGCTAACGTAAAATTTTGGGAGGATATTTGGGTCCAAAACGTACAACAAAAAATGAAATTCAATCGGTTGTATGGCCTTGAAGAAGATAAAAAAGTTACGGTTGCTAATAGAGGGAAGTTTGAGGGGGGTGCGGGTGTGGACGTGGCAATGGATGAGGGAACCTAGGGGGAGGGAGTTAGGAGAAATGGAGGAGTTTCGTAGAATATTAGTGGGGAATGAACCAAAAGAAGGTAGAGAAGATCGTGTAGAGTAGGTGATGAATGCACATGGAGAATACTCGGTAAAGGTTTTGAGGAAGTTGATTTAAGAAAATCGTAGGGGCTTAGACAACAACCGGATAGCAACTGAATGGATACGCACGGTTCTGGCTAAGGTACATATATTCATGTGGAGGGTGCTACTCGGTAGACTCCCATCTCATACAACTCTTGACAAGATGGGGGTCGAGCTTAATTCTCTTTTATGCACCAGATGCAAAACTGAAGTATAATCTGTTGGTCCCAAAGAAGTCTACAAGAGTTCAAGGATATAGAAATAGTTTGTAGAAGGGGGGGTTGAATACAAACAATTAAATTTTCGTTTTTAAATAAGTTTATATTGAATAAACAAATTTACAGTTACAAGCAACATTAGAACAAGTAAACCTATTCTATTGTAACTTAAGAAATCACACAGATTGATGCACAAGGAAATAAGAAACAAAGAGACAGAGGTTTTAGGAAAGTAGCATGCATGAAGATGAAGAAGATATCTTCATCTTATTTATACTCGTTTGCATTTAATGCAAGACAAAAGGTATATGACACGTGTCAAGCTTTCATAGGAAGCTTGTCCTTTGTTAAAAAACAACCATGCTTTTGGCCGCATGTGAACAGTACCATATCAGATATGATGGGGACATAAGAGACAATCCGTACGTCCTTCTCTCACATAGTATAAGGTTTGACTTTTGTGCATCGAGGATAAGATCAACACTTATCTTGTTTGAGAAGCTTCACTTGATTGCTGAACTTGAAACTTCAAGGATGAACTTTCAGAGTATCGCTGAGGCTTGACAAGACTTCACACTTTAACTTAGATAACCGTTCCTATCACTGAACCGCTTCAGATCATTAGCTGACTATCTCTTTCTTCAGCTTGGTCTTCAACTTTCGTTGAATGTTCTTTTGGTGTGATGGTTGATCTTCAGAGCTTTTGATATAGATTTGAGGCTTCTGATTTTCAGTAATCGCTGATAACAATCAGCGTATGCTATCATTGAATTTAATCATAAGTTTACAAATGGAATTTCACTAAGTATACAGAGGAATCATATTCAAATCACTGAGAGGAGTTATGATCAACAATCTCCTCCTATTTGATTATGATTAAGTAACATGGGAAAATTACTTGAAGGAATTAGTAAGGACTTAAGAAATATTTAAATAAAAATTTCTAAGTACTAATCTGTGAGAACTTTTTCAGCTAATCTATTATAGCTATTGAGTTTCATCTATAAGTACATGAAAGCACAATTTTTACAAGTAGAGGCCTTAAGTACATTCACTGATTTAAATTTCAGAATGAAATATCAGTGAGTAAGGAGGTATGGAGGGAGAGAGGAGTTCAGCATGGAGAAGTTAGGGATTTCCATATGACCGAGAATGCTTTCGTAGTTGAATTTGGTTTCATGTTCATTTTAGAAGATGAACCTCCTTCAGCATTCGATCTTCTCTTTCTTGTAGGCTCAGGGAGAGGCGGAATTTGCACATGTTGTGACATCCTCTGAAGAAGCTGATCCAATGCTCTTTCCACCACATCTTTAAACTTTGATTTTGAACCCTGAATGGCATCTCTGATTTCTAGCCATTCAGAGTATCCATAGAACTTCAAGAGCTTGGCTTCTTCTTTTTCAACATTTGTGTGCCTGTACACTCGAACAAATACCTTCAGTCCATATCTTTTGGAAGGACGTCCTTCGATCGTTGCTCGAATGATTTTTGAATCAGACCTCCGAAAGTTGAATCTTTCAGTGCACCAACGTAGTTCTTTTTATCTGTGGCTTGGTTCTTCATTAGTTAGGGTATTTAGAATCTTCTCTTGAGCGAGGATGGGATTCACCTTTATATTTTATTCATTCAGTTCTCTTTGTGCCAGAGTTTCAGCGACTCTGTGACTTTTCTCGATCAGCTCTTTAGTCGCCTTATCTTTAGCAGCATCCTCCCTGAGGAAAACTTCTCCTGCTTTACTTTACGCGGTTCAGCATCTGTCTTTGGTTGCTGAGGAGATTTTCCCTTGCTCAGATTAGAGGGAGCAGCAGCAGCAGCAGCCTTGGGGGTAGTGACGGTGGTTGCTGATGTAGAGAGAGGAGGTGCAACACTTGATGACAACATAGACAGAGCAGGCAAGAAGAGCTCTGGGTTAGACGAAGGATGACAAGTCATGTTATTATTTACCTTGAGAGTATCATGAGGATTACTCTCAGGGACAACGTGTACAATGGCAGTGTCATGAGGATCACTAGCCTATGTCTTAGTATGTCTTTGAGAGACATGTTGAGGTCCTGTTGTACTAGCTTTCCAAAGTTCATATTGTTGAAACAACACTGAAGTTTGGACAGCATGCGATTCAACATCATCAGAGATAGGGACAACTATCTCTGAATCATATGTTTGTGTGAGAACCAAAGAAGAGATGGTGGAGGAGGAAGAGAAGGTTGTGAATGTAGTACCTGATGCTTCAGAGGAGCTGGCTATAACACGTTCAGTGACCGTAGTCACTGAAGGTGGTGGTAGTGTTGAAGAAGCGGCAACGGATGTAGAAACCGTTGTCATGGCTGTGGCTACAGAAGACGTTGGTATTACGCCTGAATAAGGAAGGGAAGTCTTTTGAGAGACTTCCTTCCTTGGTTTCTTTGTAGTTGGCTTATGAGCGATGGTCTTTTCATGACCATCGGTTGGTTCCTTTCTATTGGAGGGAGAGGAGGTGTCAGGGATACTCACTGATGGGTTGTTCAGTGAGCTGGACATATGTGTTGCTACTTTGATGAGTTGTAGCATGTAGGGAGTGAAGGGAGCATCATCTGGATGGACATCAATGTCCAGAGACTTCTTTCTTACCATCGAGAAGCTTTGGTTGGCGACCTTTGGATATTCATCCTTGAAGGCAGCCTCCAAGATGGTTGCAAAGAACCTAGGATAAGGAATGAATTGGTTCCTCTTAGTAGCTTTGACCTTGTTGTACATATCGCTGAATATATAGTCCGCATAATTCAGCTTGTAGTTCGTACAGAGAGTGAAACCAAGGTCCTGGAAGTGCATGCTGGCTTGATCATGAGAGCCAATCTTGGAGCCCAAGCACTAAATCACTTGGGTGAAGATGTATTGCCAGCGACCTGGAAGACGCTTCTTCTCCATCTTGTTCCTTGGTGGGCTCAGGGGCCCAGGACTCATTCTTACCACTGGAAGGAAGACAGAGGGCATTCTTTAGAAAGCCTGAAGTGAAAGCGAAGTCGCTGAGAGAAGGGATAGTGAAGCGAATAGCAGGGAGCTTCCTGCCCTTATCAGTGGTGAGGGTTGTGTAGTGAGTTGTGTACCAAAGAGCTTGAAGATGAGCAGTGATACCCACGGGATTGTGCACAAAGGCATACATCAGAGGACAGGCTTTGATGAAGGTAGCACCATCATTGAAGTATGATATTTTAGCAGGGATCTCCACCAGAGCAAGGTAATTCCAGGCCTTAAAAAGTTGCTTGTTTCAGGTATAATTGGCATGCAGGGGCTTTGGTGAGGACGACTGGGGCTTGTTCAGCAGCCTAAGTGTTCTTGCTTGAAGATGCCATGTCTGTTTCAAAGATGGGAACACCAAATAGGAAAATCATGGTTTAATACAAAGGTAATAAACCAGAATATGTTTTTGGTACAAAGATTACCAAAAAGTGTAGAAGAAAAACAAGTGTTTTGATGAACAAAGATCAAACTATTTGTTAGTACCACAGTTTTTAGAAAAAGGAAAAAACACTTGGTAAAAAAAATACCTAAAATGGTCTTCTGTTCTAAGACGAATCCAGAACAGGTTTTGAAAAAAGAAATAGGGTTTTATCACAGTTATTTTTGACTTAAAACCGGATTAGATTTTATAGAGTTATAAAGTTAAGATGTGATAAACGACATTGAAGTTTTAAGTAAAGAACAGGGTTAGATCAAACCTTAAACATTAAAACAAAGAAAACCGCACAAGTGCGTGTTCTTGGTGTTCTTGAGGAAGGCTTGAAGATTCAAAGAGAATTCTTGCTTTGAGAGTAAGGAGCGTGTAAAGAATCAAATGAAGAAATGAATTGCTTAAATAGCATGAGGAGAGAGAAGGGATAGCTAAACGACGGTTTTAGCTTTTTGAAAAAGTAAAGATGACCTAGCACACGTTCCTAGAAAGGAGTAGGAAAGGAAACGTTGGTCCATCATGTGTCAGATAAAGGTCTGACGTGTCCTTTTCTTATTTGAAAAAATTTGAAAATGATTATCATTTAAAAATGTTAATCATTATCCTTCAATTCTTCATCAATAGACAACAAAGGATTGTCACTGATGGGTTTTTGGCTTGAAGACATTCCCTGAAAGAAAACATTCAGAGAATGTAAAGATTTAGAAGTTCATACCTGAGTGAGAATGATCAAGTATCGCTGAATCAGAGTTCAAAGAATGGAGAATTATTCAACGTTTAACATACCAAGTTCGCTGATGAGTAGATTGAATCTAGCTTCATCCAGAGGTTTGGTGAAAAGATCAGCGAGCTGATATTCAGTTGGAACAAAATGAAGTTCTACTTCTCCAATCATCACATGATCTATGATAAAGTGATATCGAATCTCAGTTGGACATAGAGTTCTGCTTTTTACTTGTCCAGCTTATCAACTTACCACCTAATAGCTGACATCCACCAGTGGTGCTCTTTCTATCAATCTTGCATCCTGCAAAATCACTATCAGAATAACCGATTAGATCGAACCCTGAGCCTTTGGGATACCAAAGACCCAAATTAAGAGTTCCTTTCAGATATCTGAAGATTCTCTTTACAGCGATGAGGTGAGATTCTTTTGGTTCAACTTGATACCGAGCACATAGACATGTAGAATACATGATATCAGGTCTACTCGCTGTAAGATATAGTAGAGGCCCAATCATCCCACGATAGGCAGTGATATTGACAGTTTCCCATTTGGGTCCTTATTCAATGTTAGAGGAGGTGCCATTGAGGTCTTCATCGCTGAGCATTGATTCATATCAAACTTGTTCAGCATGTCCTTAACATATTTACTTTGACAAATGAAAATTCCTTTATCAGATTGCTTAATCTACAAACCTAGAAAATATGTTAGTTCACCCATCATACTCATTGTGTATTCTTTTTTCATTTTGTTTGCAAAACGAGTGCATAATTTGAGTCTTGTGGAGCCAAAAATAATGTCATCAACATATATTTGAGCAAGAGTAGTATGACCTTTATATTTTCTTAAAAATAGAGTTTGGTCAATCTTTCCACGAACAAATTTTTCTTTAAGGAGGAATTTTGAGAGAGTATCATACTAAGCTCTGGGAGCTTGTTTTAACACGTAAAGAGCTTTTTGGAGTTTGAAAACATAACCAGGATGGTTTGGGTCAGCAAAACCAGGAGGTTGTTCAACATAAACTTCCCTCGCTGAGTTTACCATTAAGAAAAGCACTTTTAACATCCATTTGAAAAACTTTAAAGTCTTTATGGGCAGCATAAGCTAAAAAGAGTCTTATGTCTTCTAGTCTAGCAACAGGAGCAAAGGTCTTATCATAGTCAATACCTTCTTCCTGTCTGTATCCCTGAGCAATAAGTCTAGCCTTATTGCGAATAACAGTGCCATTTTCATCCAGCTTATTTCAAAAAACCCATTTAGTTCCTATTACAGTTTTATTAGAGGGACGAGGAACAAGAGATTTCCTATTCATTTGTTTCAGCATTCGGTAGGTTGCTGAAATAAGTTTCAGGTTCCCCATAATAAGATTTCATCCATTCATTCAACTCCTCATCTTCTTCAGGGATAGGAGTAGAATGAGTTGGACGAGATTCATCAAAGTTGACGTGCATAGATTCTTCAACATGCTGTCTTCTCTTGTTGAAGATTCTGAAAGACTTGGATACAGAAGAGTATCCAAGGAATATCCCATCATCAGCTTTTGGATCAAACTTGCCCAAATGATCTCTGTCATTAAGAATATATAACATCTACATCCAAAGATATGTAGATATTTCAGAGAGGGTCTTATTCAATGAAATAGTTCATAGGAGGTCTTCTTGAATCGCTTCACTATAATAGATCGATTCTGAGTGAAGCATGCTGTGTTGACTGCTTCAGTCCGGAATTGAGTAGGTAGATGCGATTCGCTGAGCATTGAGCGAGCTGCTTCAATAATCGTTCGACTTCTTCTTTCAGCAACATCGTTCTGCTGAGGAGTTCTCACTTAAGAGAAGTTGTGAGTGATTCCCTTTTCTTCAAAGAAATTAATCAAGGTACTGTTCTTGAACTCAGTACCATGATCACTTCTCATGGAGCGAAAGATAAGATTATTGAGGACTTCCATTCGCTTGATAAAAGTTATAATAACCTCAGGTATATCACTCTTGGATCGAAGAAAGAATACCCATGTGTATCTGGAATATTCATCAACTATCACAAGAGTATACTTCTTTCCAGAGAGAGATTGGACATTTATATGTCCAAATAGATCCATATGGAGAAGTTGGAGAGGTGAGGTCACTGAAGAGACTTGTTTAGATCTGAAAGAGGCTTTTGTCAATTTTCCATTTTCACACGCTAAGAAAAGAGATTCCTTTGGAAATGTATGATTAGGGAGATCCCTGACAAGTTCTTTTTGAGACAATTCATTGATTGTCTTAAAGTTTAGGTGAGAGAGTCTTTTCTGCCATAACAAGTTTATGTCAGAGGAGGCTCTGGAAATGAAACACATGTTTTCAGAGTGAGAGCTATTCATATTAATGACATACACATTTTCAACTCTTTTGCCTGTTAAGGCAAGTTTATCATTTGAATCAGTGACAGCACATCTATTCTTTAGAAATAGAACTTTGAAGTCTTTGTCACATAACTGACTAACGCTCAACAGATTGTGCTTTAGTCCTTTAACGTAAGCGACTCGAGAAAATGAGGTGGCTCCATTGGATAGAATTCCATAACCTTTATCCTTTGCCATTTCCACCAAAGGTCACTGAGGGACCATCTTCTTCCTTGGATTCAGAGTGCAGAGATTTTCTGCCAGTCATGTGCCTTGAGCATCCACTATCAATATACCAGATACCTTTGGCACTCTGCATACAACAAAAGGATTAATTTTTCATAGGTACCCATATTACTATGGGTCCTGCTAAGTTAGTGGAAGGAGTGGCGGAAGAGCTACTAGCTGAAGAATTCTCTTGAGTGGATAACTTCGCCTTGGAAGGTTTTCCATCCTTGGTGGATTTCACTCTCGCTGATTTATCAGTTTGAGTTACTTTCTTTCCATGAGCTAATTTTTCAGCTTTAGTAGCATTAGGACATTTGCTGGCAATGTGGGTATTTTCACCACAATGATAGCATTTCCTATATTTGTGATTAGGTTTGGAATTGAAAGAATTCAGAGTGCGAGAAGAAACATTTTCAGGAGCAGAGCCTAGAATTCATTTGTCCGATGTCCTTGGGGGTATAACAATCTTTCCAGGGACAGGTGTAAGGTCGATCTTAATTCTGGGAGTTAATCGCTGAATATATCAAGGGATCTTCTTCCCAGCTTTAGGATGACTTACAGAAGGAACAGATGAGTTCTTTTTCTGTTTCCGAAAGTTTTTGATTTTAGGAACGTGGTCAGGAACGTTGTTCTTGATCATTCTCTTAGAATCATCAGATTCAAGAATAGTCAAATTTTCAGATGAAGAGGAATCAAGGAGAGAAGAGACGAACATTCTGAATTTCAACATGGAACGATCATTCTATGATTCTTCTTTATTAGAGTTATAACCTAACCCACTTTTGACTTTCAGAGGAATTTGAGCATTGTTGATCTCGCTGACTTTATTAGAGGCCTTGCACCATCCTTCGATGGTAGCCTTTTCAGCCTTAAGATCAGCGATGGCCTTTTCCTTTTCAGTGATAGCTTGTTCTCTCTCAATACTAATAGTTTGATTTACAAAGACTTGATCTTTTAGGGAATCTTCAATCTTTGTTAGTTCTTTGATTGTTAAATGACAATTTTTCAATTGTTCAGAAAGATCAGTATTAATTTATTCAGCTTTAATCTTTCCATTTAGAGCATTGTGAAAATCAACGGTCATAACATCGAGAACGGACAAGTTATTACTTTCAGGTAGAGAGGAGTTTATAGGAATGTTTACATGAGTTGAAGGAGACTCTGAGCTGGAAGTTTCAGAGACTTCTTCAGCCTCTTCAATTCTTGCCATTAGACAGAGAAAGGCAAGATCTTCTTCATCGGAGCCTGATTCATCAGATGTTTTGGGCCAATCTTCTTCTTGATCCCAGTCAACTTCTTCAGCAATTAGACCTTTACCCTTTTGATGGTTCTTTTTCAGATCTCTGTACTTATTTTTTAATTTAAAGCACTTTTCCTTTTTATCAGAGTTCTGAGAGGTGGTGGGAGCAGCTACTTTCTTAGATCTACATTCGCTAGCAAAGTGACCCTTTCGCTGACAGTTATAGCATATAGCAGATGCTTTTTCAGCGGGCTGAGTTTTAGACATATCAGAGTCAGTGATAGTGGGAGTTTTTCTAAAGTTGCTCTTTCTACCAAATCTTTTAAAGTTGTTCGTTAGAAGTGCCAAAGAGTTATCAAACTCAGAGATGTCAGCATCAGTGAGTTCTTCTGAATTATTTTGATTTAATTCAGTGATAGAGGTGATGGCAGAAGAAACTAGTTTTGATGGTTCTACCTCTGAAGTCACTAGTGCCAAAGAAGTACTTTTGGCACCCTTGATTTCATTTATAAGGTTTTTTCTTAAAACCTGAGATTGCTCTTCATTTAAGAGCATTCCATATAAGGCACTCAGAGATAGAGTTTCAAGATTATTTGATAGTTTTAAACATGTAGTGTACACTCCCCATTGTTCATGTAGTGTCTCCTTGAATTTTATCAGTATTTCAGCATTAGAATATTCTCTTTTTACAGTTTTCATGTCATTCAAGAGACAGTTAATCTTTGGTCAACTTGAGAGAGAGTTTCACCTTTTGTGTGCATAAAGCTTTCATACTGTCTTACCATATTAATACACCTAGTGATTTGGACTTCATCAGTCCCTTCATATTGAATACACAAGGTATCCCACATGGCCTTAGATGTTCTCATCTTCATAACAGAATGATAGAATTCATCTGGTAAAGACATAGCAATTATGGATCTAGCTTTAGCATCTATAACTACTTCCTTTTTCTCTTCTTCAGTCCATCGATTGGGAGTTTTGATGATACTCCTTTCAACGATGGCTGGAGTGGAAGCAGTGGCAGGAACACTTGCTACTAAAGTTGTAGGAACAAATGGTCCATTTTCTAGATAGTAGGGGATCTTAGGATCGGACCCTTCTAGGAATAAAGTCATTATGTCCTTCCATAATGGAAAGTTATCACGGCTAAATCTTGGAGGTTTAGCTAAAGATCCTTTATCAATGTAGGTTGTATTTGTATTAGTCATTTTAAAATAGTTTTGTTCAAAGATATTTTAAAGAAAAGTGAGAAACACTTCTTTGATACCACCTGTTGGTCCCAAAGGAGTCTACAAGAGTTCAAGGATATAGAAACAGTTTGCAGAAGGGGGGGTTGAATACAAACAATTAAAGTTTCGTTTTTAAATAAGTTTATATTGACTAAACAAATTTACAGTTACAAGCAGAATTAGAACGAGTAAACCTATTCTATTGTAACTTAAGAAATCACACAGATTGATGCACAAGGAAATAAGAAAGAAAGAGATAGAGGTTTTAGGAAAGTAGCATGCATGAAGATGAAGAAGATATCTTCATCTTATTTATACCTGTTTGCATTTAGTGCAAGACAAAAGGTATATGCCACGTGTCAAGCTTTCATAGGAAGTTTGTCCTTTGTTCAAAAGCAACCATGCTTTTAGCCGCGTGTGAACAGTACCATATCAGATATGATGGGGACATAAGAGACAATCCGTACGTCCTTCTCTGACATAGTATAAGGTGTAACTTTTGTGCATCGAGGATAAGATCAACACTTATCTTGTTTGAGAAGCTTCACTTGATCGCTGAACTTGAAACTTCAAGGATGAACTTTTAGAGTATCTCTGAGGCTTGACAAGACTTCACACTTTGACTTAGATAACCGTTGCTATCACTGAACCGCTTCAGATAATTAGCTGACTATCTCTTTCTTCAGCTTGGTCTTCGACTTTCGCTGAATGCTCTTTTGGTGTGATGGTTGATCTTCAGAGCTTCTGATGTAGACTTGAGGCTTCTGATTTTCAGTGATCGCTGATAACAATCAGCGTATGCTGTCGCTGAATTTAAGCATAAGTTTACAAAAGGAATTTCACAAAGTATACAGAGGAATCATATTCAAATCACTGAGAGGAGTTATGATCAACATAATTTATTGAACACGCTTTGGTTACATGTGTCGAAGTAAAAAAGTTATGGAGGCTAGTAGGCGGATGGGGTAGGAAATCAAAGGACGGATAGTGGGAAAGGGAGGAAAAGATGAAAGGCGATCGTTTGGAGTTACTTGTACTTCATATGGGCTAATCGCAACAAATGCATATTTGAAAATGGGAATACATCGGTAACGGAACGTAACTTTGAGATGCAACTAAAGACCTTTGAATGGGTGGTAAATAGAGATAAGGAGCTGCAGATGGAGTGGTCGACGTGGCTTATTGATCCATTCTCCGACAGCCATTTCACTACGTACATTAGCAAGGAAAGTCAGAGTCTAGAGGTATGTCTGTCAACACAACAGCGTATCGTGCGAGGTTCTAACAACGGGTTGTCCGCTTGTGTGATTTCTGCAGCAGTCCTTTTCAAGGGCCAGTCCCCACCTTCGGGATTTTTATTCAAGTCTCGTGAACTAAGACAGAGGGAGTGTGCGTATCGAAGGATTATGTACTAAATTCTGGTTCATGTACTATACTGGGTGTCCTCGAGATATATGTTCCTTAATTTCTGGTTCATGTACTGTTTGTATCTTGGTACTTTACACCTTGGTTTTTAATAAAATATATTTTGTTGGTTAAAAAAAATTTATGACCTGTGAAATGACTTTTTTACACTTAAACTTCACAACAAAAACTATGAAGGTAAAAAATTTGAACCTTCATAACCAAAACATTGTGAAGGTTCCTTTCACAATGTCTTGTTGTAAAGTTTCAATTATAAAAAGTAGTCTCACGAGTCTCATAACAACATGTTGGTCTCACATGATCCCACCTCCAAGCCATTAGATCTTATTTATGATACATAGTTGCATGTTTTATCTAAAATAATGGTTTCACACAATCCTACCACCCCAGCACCATGGCCAATCATCAACAAGACAACAACCCCCACCAAACCCACTCCCACTCCCACTCCCCCTCCCCCACCCTTACATCCAAGCACCACCACCCAACTATACCCCTAACCACCCAAATAAAAACTAACTTACCCCCGTCCTTCCCACCACCACCAACAACTCGACCGAACCACTGGCCCCACCACTCAGGGATAGACCCAAAAAAAATTTCAAACGGTTACACCTTTTAACTATTAGAAAAAAAATGTCGAGATATTTTTCACAACATCATAATTGGTCTATTTGTTAGTTCATTGATTTTCATACGTGTGGTCTTGGGTTCAAGGCTTTTATTGTGCAGTTTTTTAGAAACATAATAAATTTGAAATTAAAAGCAAAAAGCTAAGAAAATGACATTAGCAAGATTCGAACTTGGGTCTTGGGTGTAGGAAAAGCCTTGCAAACCAAATCTGCCAAGGAAAACTTGTGTCCATATTGTAGTTTTAAAATATATAGGTAGCACACAGCAAAACTATACAGTTGCACCTTTCGCAAACCTAATTTTTTTCACCCTTCGTCGTAGAAGTAATACGGTGGTTTGTGCCACCGTGGGCACCACTACAAGTCCGCCCCTACCACCCCTACTGCCACACCACCCCAACGACCACCCACCAACCGCCGCCAAACTTACCACCCCAACCACCAATGACATCCAATTTTACCACTATCAACCACCCCCGCCCCCTACCCACCTACCCACCACCATTGTAGCAATGTAAAACTCTACCACCCGCACCCTATACCACCCCGCCCAACCTTATTCCACCCTCACCCATCACACCACCCACCCAATCCAAATGTCCCCATTCAACCAACGCCACTCACCACCACCCCACAGCCCCACCACCTAACCCGACACCACTCACGAATTACCTCACCTCAACATCCGCTACCCCTACCGCAACTCATTCCCGCCCCCACCTACCACCACCCCTAACCATCATCATAACCCATGTCTAACCACCCCAACGAAAGAACCAACCACTCAAAGGACAACCACCCCACCCTCGTCACCAACCACCAATAATCATCTCCTCATCCCTCTACCTAACCATCGTCCTACCCTCTTCACCCCCCCCCCCAACCACTATAAAAATCACCACCCAATTCGACACCAATAATCATCTCCTCATCCCTCTACCCAATAATCATCCCACCCCATTGTCGCCCCCACCGACCACCATCCCACCCCATTGTCGCCCCCACCGACCACCATCCCCAAACCAACCGTCCCATCCCTACCCCTACCACCACCTCACCCCCTTAATCCAACCACCATCGTACCCCTATCACCCCACCACCCCTCGCCACACCCACCCCAACCACCATCCACAAACTCTAGTCAACTTACCACACCATCCAATTCCAGCTAACCATGTCTACCACGACTCACCCATTCCTGCCCCTAAATACCACTACTTTACCCTACTTCTTTCCACTCTTATCCAACACACCACCAACCTCGTCCAAATCCACCATCATTAACCACCCCACCCTAACCACTACCCACCAATCCCTACCCAGTAGTCCCATTCAATTCCACCACCCACTACTAGCACTACCATTCCAAAAATGTACATAGTCACCCAACCACATCATTTGCCACCCGCATCTACCACAAATACCCACTTAACCATGTCTGACACCACTCACCAACCCACCCCACCTCATCATCTGCCACCCCCAATCCACCCTTATGTGAAATAAATCAAACCTTCACAACAACATTCATTGCCAGTTTGTTGTGATGGTTTGAAAACTGATATTAAAAAGTTGAAGCCTTTAACGCAAAAAATCGAAGGATTTAGGAAAGACTATCCACATGAAGTTTCTTCCCACTTGACTACGATAATTCTGGTATAAATGCATTTATACATACAATGTTCGTGATGGAAATCATCTGCAGATGAGCATGATGGAAACAAGTCATACCAATCTCCTACAGTTGATGCAAAAATCATTTGATTCTAGAACTGATCTACCTTATTTTGTCAAGTCAATCAATTAGTTGATCAGTCTGAGTCAAAACAAGATATGTTGTTTAGCATGTGGAACATATGAATTTGTGAACAAGAGATATGTAAATAGATGGTATGGTACGTATTCTATTCTTGATTCCCAGTGATAAGATCTATTGTTAGAACATCTAGTCGAAATAGATGGTTTAGATCTTACAATATACCTCAGGCCAACACTAAAATGTAAGGACCCATGAAGGTATGGGTACCAAAAGTTGCTTAAGCTGTTTTACAGGTTATCATGTGTCGTGTTGAGTTCATATTATTCAAACACATGATCAGACTTATGATTGGTTTGAGGGGGAGTAAGTATTTTCTATATTTGAGAGGAAAATCCTTTATACCACTTGTTTAAAAAGTGTTGAATTTTCAACAATCCATGGTAATTCAATCTGAGAAACTTACTCGGGTTTGTTTCATATCCGAATTTTAAATCAATATTTTTGATTTATCATGTGTTAATCTTTCTTGATGTAGTTATTTCCACGTCTTATATTTTCGGTGGAAATACACTTGTTTGAACTTCATCACCAATTTCAAAAGTGCCAAATAAGTTATTCGATTCTTTTTCGAAATAATAATTATGATGTGTTCATTACAATTACATTCTAATCATTGTTTTTTCGAAACAATGTGCTTACTGAGTCAATTTCTTTAGCATTTTCATATTTGTTCGTTTGACATTCCTAAATCATAAACATTCATGTTGTAGCTTTTAAACAATTCAATTTAGAACTTGTACTATATTTGTTTGACTTTTAAACAATTCAATTTAGAAGTCGGAGTTAAATGTTTATGCTCCTGATAACATCAACATTTCAACATCGGATATTTTTGCATGTGTGGTAGGAATTTTAGAGTTTCTAGGTCAATCGAGAACCGGAAGGACCTCCCCAAGAAACATACCTAAAGCTAGACATAAGTAAGGGGTCTAGATGCTAGTTGAGTTTCTTGATCATTGGGATGATCTTGAAAAGGGGTGTATCGAGATAAAATGTAAATGAGAGGGAATTTGAAGGGGTAGAGTCTCAAGCTGAAAAAATTATTTCTGGATTTATAATCATTATCAAATATGAATGAATAGGAGACTGAAATGAGGGAGATTTAGTTGAAAATTTTACGAGATAAGTGCTAGTGAGCTAAAAGAATATCGTGAGTGTGAGATAGTATCAGAAGAATAAAAAGATCCTCATCAAACCGAGTCAATAAACTGAGTTGCCACATAATCTATTCATTCTCATTCTTTGGAATGAATATTGAAAAAGACATGGACCGAGTGTCGACTACTCTTGTCACCCCACCTAGCCACTCAAGTATCTCACAAAAGATATTTGTTTCATATATCACGAAGAATGAGCATATCTACTAGCTTTTCTTCACTCGGATGATTAAGATATTGAAAAAGGAAGACACAAATCCGGTCTCCAAACTTCATATTCAATGCACATTGAGTCTGTGGAATGTATTTTCACGTTTTGAGGCTTAAAAATAACATATAATGCTTAATTCTTTCTACACATTGCACGAGTATTCGTGATTCCAATGCATATCTTTGTGGTATTACCGGAACAGTTTGAGAACTTAATTTTTTAAACCTTACTTCAGTGATAACTAGAAGTCCTATCAGAGATTCATCATTGCCAACTCTGAAAATAGGCCACTCGATTGAATTTGATTTTGATTGTAGTGATAATAGTTGCTAAATGTGCTTCTATGTTAGCCGATTACCCATTTGTTCTACCGAAGCAGTTTGTTCAGAAGAGATCAATTTTTAAGGGGGAGCAAATTGTTCTGACGGAGATATCTTTCTGAGGGGGAGCTAACAGCTGGGTTTTATACAGCTACCATGATTTAGTCTTTGATCGTTCATGATGATTAGGATTCTCCTAATCATCATAAAGGGGAGAAACTATATATCAAAGACACATGCCAACACACGAAGTCACATGTAAAGAGATTATCACAAAGTCACACGGGAAAATATATTCAAAGACCTAATGCTGATGTTGAGGGGGAGCTGATAGAGCTAACAGAGTTTATTCAAGTTGAAGATATTGATCTGAAGATTCTGATTTATATGAAGGGGAGCTTGTTTGTCTTCAGATACAGTTTGTTTGAATATACAGTGGAAGATTGTTTCAAAGTTGAAGATTTTGTTTGATTGACAAAGTTTAATCGTCTTCAAACAAAGAGTTTGCTAGAGCTCATTGTATCCGAGATTACAATATTGAGGACGTGGAGGTCAAAGCATAAAGTCAACGTGTCAATATTAGTTTACTTTGTATTGTACTTTGATTGTAATACTCTAGGGGTATAATTACCCATCTCATGTACTTTGTACTTAGAATAGTTAGTTCATTCATTGTTACATCTCTAATATATTGTAGACAGGAGTTTGTAGAGAGAGAAACATATATATGAGATATGACATTTAAAGATCCATTGATTGATTCTTGTTTATATGTTGTTAGATTCATTGTTATCTGATCTAGATAGGAGTGACATATACATACACATATTTATGATGGATCATGTTTCTATGATGATCTATTGTATGGGTTGTGACCTTTGTATAAAAATATTGTTTAGTCAAATAAAGAATAATATATAGGTAAGTTGGTCCCCACATGAAATCAAAAGATTGTGTTTGTAATTTGGTATTGAAAAGTTAGAGAATTTGTCGTGGAAAACCGAAGCCTTTAGGAAACATCACCCATATGAACTTGTTGGTCCCAATGGAGTCCACAAGAGTGTATATGTATCACACAGTTTGTAGAAGGGGGATGAATACAAACTTTTAAGTTTTAAATGAGTATATTAGAAATAAACAAATTTAAAGATTGTTTGCAAAAATGAGAACAAGTATAAAAATACTTATTTAAAAGAGGAAAATTGTATCAAAATGGAACTAATTTTCACCTTATTCCTATTAGGGAACCAACTTTCAAAATCATCATTTAGGGGTCTGGATTAAAAGTTTTGTTTATTTAAGGGTCTAGTTAACCTGTTAAACAGGTAACCAGTAAATTAGTATGACTTGTCAAATAATAATTTAAAAAAAATATTAGGTGGATATTTTTTATCCTAATCATCATTTCGTTATTAAAAAGTAAATAAAAATATTATTTAGAAAAGTGAAACCATCCATCCCGTTCTTTCACCTCTTTTAAAATTCACTTACTGCTCATCACCCTCTTTACCCTCCGTTTCACCGGAAATCACCTTCGCATACCCTTTTATCTGGCAATACCACGGCCTCCATTCTCTTTTCTTCGACAACGTCCGTACCCATTTCTCTAGCAACAGCCTCCTTATTTTTCTAGCAAAAAACACCCGCATCTTTCAAGATTTCAAGAAAACGTCGATCGGCACCAGCGCCTTTTTCCAGATCTGAAGAAAACGTCCTCCCGCAGCACTACCTCTTTTGAGGTCTGATGAAACCGTTTGCCTCTTTCGCGCAGATTCAGGTTTGTTTTAAATTTGGTGGTTTCATATCGAGGTTCAATGGGGTTCAATTGAAAGGTTTTGATTCAGAGATTTCGATTCAAAAGTTCAAATCTAGGTTCGAGGGGTTTGGCTTAAAGATTTCTGATTGGAGTTCGAAGGTATTGGTTCAAAGATATCGATTCCAAGGTTTCAGATCTGGGTTCGAGATATTTTGATTCAAAGGCCAGATTGAGTTCAAGAGGTTTTGGTTCATATCTGTTGATTCAAATGTTTCAGATTGTTTGTTATTCAAACGTTTTTATTTTTATTTTAGCTTGAATTTTTGTATAATTTTTTCTTCTTTTTTGTTGTTAGTGTGTTTGTACGAAGAACTCAAACAAGAACATATTCAGAGAATTTGTGGGTGTTTATATGTAATTGGTTTTTCTTGTGTATAAATATGAACGGTTTGGTTTAAGTTTTTGAACAAATGTTTGAAGGTTTTGGGTTTGAAACTGATTTAGGATTTATAATTTATAGGATTTATTTTAAAATATGATGTGGAATTTATAAAAGGTTGTTTTAGATTTATATTTATAGTTGTAACAATGACGTGGAAGCTTAGTTGGCAAAAAAAGTAGGTGATGTCATCATTAACAAGTCAACAAGTTAATCAGCCCCTTAAATAAATAAAAACTTTGATCTAGACCCCCAAATGACGATTCTGAAAGTTGGTTCTCTAAAATAGGAATCAGGTGAAAGTTAGTTCCATTTTGATGTAATTTTCTCATTAAAAAACAATCAAAGAAACACTAAGTTGTGATGCATAAGATAAGGAGAGAAAGAAGCAGAGGTTCAAGAAGAGATTAGTATGCATAAAGATGAAAAAGTGATTTTTCATCTATTTATACCTAATGCATTTAATGCAAGTCAGAAGATTCATGTCACGTGTCAAGCTTCCGTTGGAGACTTGTCCTTTGTCCATAAAGCAACCATACTTTTAGCCGAATATGAACAGTTGACCTTTCAGAGGTTGTAGGCATGTGGGAGACAATAAAGTAATTGTGTACGTACTTTCTGACATAGGTCTTGGGGAGATTGTTCTTTGTGCATCCAGGATAAGACAAATTCTAATCTTGTTGAGTACGCTTCTTTTGATCAATGATGTTGAGGACTCAATGAGGAATCCTTCAGGTATCACTGAATCATACTCAAGATTTCACACTTCTTGTAAACAATCTTTGTTATCACTGAACCATTTCAGACCACGAACTAATTGTCTCTTTCTTCAGCTATGTCTTCGATATTCGCTGAAGTATTCTTTTGTGTGAACTTTATCTTTGGGGCTTTCAGGTTCAGAGTTCGTTCCTGATAGTCTTCGGTGATCACTTAGTGCAATCAATGTTTGAGTTCCCTGAGACTGAACACAATCTATGTTACATTAGGTCTTCAAAAGGGAAACCATACATTTTTCTGGGTAAAACCATAAACATTGAAACTTTAAGGGTAAATATTGAAACTTGTAGTTTGAAAAGTCAAAACATTTAATAAAAACAAACACGGAAGAAGCGTTGACTACATGATATATTTTTTTAGAATTAATTAATATTGAATCAATACTTTTTTAGACCTAGGACATCCTTTCCAAGACTCTCCACCCACTATCCCACATTTTTTAACTTTTCACTTCTCAGACTTGCTTGTTCCTTTGGACCTTCCCGCCTAGCTATCCTCTGTGTTCTTCTTGGTCGTGTCGGCGTCTAATCATCTTCATTGATCACTCGGTTATTTCATCTATTCTACATTTATTATTTTCTAGTTTTCTACTAATAACTAAGCTATTATTCTTCAGATTTATGTTATATGTTAATCTATTTTGTATTAATGTATGTAGTTTTTTACATTTTTTACATTTAGTTTTAGTTGATATTTACTTGTAATGTTAATATTTGGGGATAATTTTGTAGACTTTAGGGCTAATTTGTTAATGTATTCAGTTTATTTCTTGATTGTATGTAGATGGAAAGATTTTTTAAAAGAAAAATATCAAGTGTTGGATCCATATCTGATCGTGGAGAACCCTCAAGTGGAAATCCCTCAACAATCGATTTAAATGATCTTCCTTGAGATCCATCTGAAAGACCAATTTTTTTGACTTATCATCCTAATCAAAGAGATGAAATAAGACGTTTATATCTTCTTAGAGGGACTTGTCAACCACATGGTCATGAGTTTCGGACAACTTTGAGATGATTCGTAAGATTACATTAGAAAATGCTCCAGGGAGTAATCAAATGACGGCTCCAAGTATTCAGATAGAGATTATCAATTGCTTTGCAAAAAAATACTGAAAGCATGTGTAAGAATTGGAGATGACGTATTTGCACTGTTAGTCAATTAATCATTTAATCTGTTGATGTCTCCAAAAAGGAACAAAGGACGGTGGTTTTGTGATACTTTGATAGATGTGTGGAGCTGTTAAAGAGAGATTTGTTGGCGTTGTTCATGTGACAATGACACATTCTTCATCTCTGAAATCTGCAATTTGATTATTTATTTGTCGAACTTAGATTGAGCTTGATGCAAGTAAGAGGTCAAGTTTATGATTTATTTATTTAAATAGTTATATCTATTATTAAATTTGTATGATCCTTTAAAAATATCATCTTATCTTGTACATGGTCAAAGTTATGATGGAGCAAACAATATGCGTGTGAGTTCAATGGATTGAAAGCTTTGATCTTAAACAATAATAAATCTGCATATTATATTCATTTCACCAACTTCAGTTGGTAGTTGTGGCGGTTGCATAAAATCATGAAGGTGTTAAAAACTTTTTGATATGCTTGCCTTGGTGATGAATGTGGTGAATGCTTATGCTTTGTTTTATCATTTTAACGAAACAGATTTATTGAAGTACAATGAGTTTTATCCATACGATTTTACCAAAAAAGAAAGGATAAAACTTGGGCATCAACTTAATTTCGTAGCAGCTGCAATGAGCAAAATAAATGATAGCACTAATAATCTATAAATAAACCAAAGGATACGAAAGGATTTACGAAATCGAATGGGTGCCAGATTTTTTTAATGATGTGATCATTTGTTCCATAGAATGAAAACGTACTCAACTGCTTTTAATAGATGAAGTCTCGTAGACAATAGTTGTAGGAGAAACATTTTCTTTTATGATAAAACTGTATTTTTGGTTAAACCACTAAACTTTTATTATGGTATATATTGATATGGAAATTACTTTGTGACAACAAACCAAAAAATTCATGAATCCGTCTATGATCTAAACTAAGATGTAACAGTATTTGAACAAACAATATTTCTATTGTTTAGATGATTCATTTATCATTCATAAAAAAACAACAATACGTTGATTTATTGGGCTAATAGTAAATAACATTATTGGGTCTTTTGACTCAACAATTTTGGTTGACTTGGTGCATTTGAAATTATGAATTGTAGAAAATGTCAAAGTTTCTATGATAATTTGTAATTGCTTTGCCAATTAATAGTTAGTTTTATTTTTTTCATTTTAAATACTATGAAAGAAAATAAATTGAATTATTCTTAAATCAATAACTCATTATTGATCGAGAGATTTGTAATTTTGTTTAGTTCAAAGTAAATTTTAATTTTTCTTACTGATAGTTGTATTAATCTTTTAGTTTTGTTTTACAATAGACAAAAATTCATCAAGGTCGATTTATTTAAAAAAAAAATATTATATCTTATTCATCAATCGACATAATTGATTTTTCCTTACACAAACCATGTTGACTTTCTCGTCAAACTATACCGCGATTTTACCAACATTTGATCCACCTTAAAAATGCACCACTTAAAAAAAATTAGTTCATGGGTCAGTCATTAATCTAAATAATTATTTTTGTTTTATAATACACTTTACTTAGATTAATTATGGTCCCCATCTCTTGTTACTGTCTAAAGAAATTATAATTAGGTGATTGTTATTAAAATAAAACAAAGATTTATATTTATGAAACACAAGATTCAACGAGACGGTTTAAAAAATCCAATGAACTTTTCACCCCTGAATTTTTTTTTAATTGAATAAATTATTGAATTGTTTATTTTAAATAATAAAATCTTGATTATTTTTAAATAAATTTTAAAACTACATGTAACTGGTATCATTTTAATCCGAAAAAACAATGGAATTTTTAAATGAAAATGAGAATGTATTATCAGAGAAAAATGTTTTTAAAATAAGAAAATCCAAAAATATGTTTATTTAAAGAGGTTTAGAGGCTTATGAACGCTTTACTAAACATTTACTCGATCGTGTATTTTACCTTACCCAAAGAACGTGACAAATGCCGAGAATGTTACTCGGTAACAGTGATGATAAAGATGTATGGAAACTGAAGAGTCTTACCCAGTAAAGTGAGCATGACGACTCTTACCTGGTAAGCACTATCAGATAAATTGTTGCATATAATGTCGTTTTGATGGACTACAATCTTATTCAATAAATTAAGTTACATCAATGATTATTGATATTTGTCAGATAAGCATTTAAATAAACGACCTTTTAATTATTTAAAATAAGAAAATTTAATATTTTTTTTTTGTAAATTCTTTGTCTGATTTAAATATGGTAGGAGGTGGGGAAGATAGGACCAGTGAGAACAGCATCTTTTTGTTGCACCCACAATTGACCCAACGAGAACACAACTCCAAGCTTCTCACTATCAGTATTTTGTCTAAGGTGTTTTTATAAAAAATATATAATATTACGTTAGGAATACATTATGAAACTTTTATTTAATATATTTATTAAAACATATTAATTAGATTTTCTGATTAATCTATTTTTGGGGAAGAGTTATATCAACCTATCTCAGCGAAGGCCTAACATTCAGTACACATGCAAAATATATGTAGAAAAGGTTTATTATAAACCATTTAATTCTAAGAAATTATATAAGTCATTATATTAGGATATAATAGAGATATTTATCAACTATTATCGTAATTCATTAATTATGATCAAAGATGTTTCATGTTTGGTTAGAGGTATTATACAAGAATTAGTGGGAATGAAAATAAAAGAGACTATTTGGTATTATATAATATAATTAATGGATTCATTCATCTAAAAGCCCAAATTTTTTATTCCAAATTAAACCGGAGGAAATAAAAATTCATTCTCATTTTCATTTAACCTGTCATTTTCAATCCTCAACATGAGCCACAGAAACCTGAAATATATATGGAAGATGATAAAGTTTATTCATTATCATAATGACTTTAGATTGGAAAACAAAAGGAAATCAAACATTTATTAGACTACATGTACGACTAAAATTGATTTGTATGATTTGTTAGAATATTGGATGGTTTGCAAATTAAACGTCCCCTATATATAATATATATAGATGAAGTATAATGCGATAAATTCATCCATTTGCGAGAAAACAAGTAGTTCCAAGATCATATACAATTATACGTGATACGCACGTTTAGCCATATATCAGTAAACACATACAAAAGAGTTGCCACAGGTGACTTGGTGAAGCAATGTATTATGAATGCATCATTGATTAAGCCTGCCCATCATGCATGTAATCGTATATATTATCGAAACTTTTCGTCTTCTCAAAAATTAACCAACTTTTCATTTAAACATGACTCTATACATATAATAAATAATATGCATATGTAGAGTAAAGTTCAAACTAAAGCATGGTTCAAATAAAAAAAATACTAGAACACCTGTGTCATATATGATATATTGATTTAATTACATTAAACTAAATAAAAACTACAAATACATTACAAACTAGCGAACTGGTTTGTATATGTGATTCATACAATTTTGTTTTTATATGCAAAATTCAAGAGTTCTTTATGCATGAAAAGCAAATGAAAATATGATTCACATATAAATTGTACATTATAGTAGCCTAAAATCCAACTGATTAAACAATTAATCTAGATTGGTTTTTTTACGTATTGAACTTATTTGTTGTTTTCATTTTATTATCAATCTATATATGTTGAATGACGGACAGGGGCGGAACACAATAGGGGCCTAGGGGGGCCATGGCCCCTGCGTTTTATCCCTTACGTACTAGATATTAGAAATATTTTGTATATGGCCCCTGTATATGTGGTCATAGGTTCTATTCTTCTGTCACAAAGTTTTTTTTATAATGAATTGAGCTTATCAATGAAGATGTTTTGTTGAGTTCGGCCCCCTTAATTAGAAGGCTTGTGTTCCGCCCCTGATGACGGAGATATATTATTTCATATAAATTATAGTACTCAAAATTCATTAAAGTTATCAAAATAAGCGTAAATATTTTCTAAAATTTGTATTTGATTATACAAATTCAAATTTGTTAACATTATATATACATTGATTATAAATCAAATTGAAATCTATTAATTAACATATTTTATTATTTATTTATTTTTACCATCTGATTTATATAATTAACATATTATATTATTAGATAATTTGTTTTAAATATATTAAGAAATATTAAATTTTATTAATTTTTAAACATATCATTTTTGGTTATTTTACATTTCAAATGCAAATGACTTTCACTCATAAAAATTACCCAGGAAAATTTCCATCGAGATTACCCACAGATCACCCAGAAAATACCAATGGTTCGGTAAATCCAATGTTTTTCAAGAAAATACCAACGGATCACCCAAAAAATCTCTGGGTAATATGTCACTGATTTGAATCACCCACCATCAATTACCAACCAACTTTTGTGACGGTTTTGTGAGGAACCATAAGCAAAAGTCTTTCGTTTAATAGTGGTTGGGATGTAGATCTACTAGAGGAGACGAGAGAGCAGAATTGAACTAAAACAGTTAAAAATGACTAGATTATCCTCAAAATGTTTTTCTATTACATGATAGTTATATAAAATTAAAAAATATATATTCATTTATATTTATATTTTTGGTTTTTAACTTATTCATTCTCTTATTTAAAAACTAAACTAAAATATACAATATTATATGTTAATCTATCTTACTAACCTAAAATATCTTCCTAATTTTTAGTATTAAATTAGATATTTTATTAAAATATATACATCAAAGTTTTATTATTTATAAAACAAAAAACATATAATTTTAACATGGTCATTCTAGGCTAATCTAAAATAGTTCAATAAATCAAGTTTTTGTCATATCTTATCCAATCTAATTTTTGTTTCATGACATGCCAAAGATAAGAATACTTATATTTGTATTGTCTTGTCCTACCTAGTCTTCATATTAAATCATCGTTTTCCGGAACAAATATTCATTTTTATTTACTAGATCTTGATTTTAATATTTTCATTTATTTTTCGTCTCTATCGATGTTATAATGGTTTTATTAGGTTTTGAGAAACTGATTGTATTGTTTTTCATTTAAAAGTATTCTTTTTTATGTAATTCTTTAATTCAGTTTTTTATTGTATTTTAATTTAGGTTTAATAACGTAATAATTTATTTTTGGTTTAATAATATAAGTTTTTATAAAAGTAATAATTAAGTGTTCTCTTAGGTCTCAATGATTATTCTAATTATATTTTAAAAAACTTATATTTAAAATGAGATGTTTATCCTGTGTTTGATTATATTTAGCTGTAGTTAATTAGTTACACGAATTTATAAATAAAGCTTTAATAAGTTATATTTATGCATAATTACTTGTAATTTTGAATTTTAAGTAATATACATCAATAAACAATATTACATACATAAAAAATAATTTTTAATAACTTTTATCAAATACTTTATAACGGTTGGGTTCACGTGAGACCGGCCTGTTTTCGTGAGACTCGTGAGACCACATTTTACATTTGAAACTTCACAGCAAATCACTGTGAATGTAAAAAAATTTGAATCTTCACAACAAAAACACTATAAATGTTACCTTCATGGTGTTTTGCTGTGAAGTTTCAAGTGTAAAAAAAGTGGTCTTACGAAAATATCGAATTTTTTTTATATTCACAATGATTTGCTGTAAATTTCAAGTGTAAAAATATAGTCTCACGGGTCTCACGAAAACAGGTTGGTCTCCCATGATCCGAAGCCTACTTTATAATATAGTATAAATTTTACATCTTAAAATTAAAACACCATAATAGCCCATTTTGACAAGCTAGTCCAAAACGGCCTTATAAAAGGCAAGTAATCAAAGGAGAATCATTAAATTTAAGTTTCATCCTCTCTCTCTCTCTCTCTCTCTCTCTCTCTCTCTCTCTCTCTCTATCTATATATATATATATATATCCTAATCATAAGTTTTTGTGGTGAATCGAGAAGGGAAATGGAGAGAGAAGAGAAAGAACATATAAAAACACCTCTAATTGTAAATATATCAGAAGAAGTTGGAGATGGTGGTGGGGTGTTTGAAGAAGTAAAGAAGCAAGTATGGCTTGCAGGACCTCTCGTATGTGTCTCCCTTCTCCAGTATTCTCTCCAACTCATTTCAATCATGTTCGTTGGACATCTTGGAGAGTTATCTCTTTCTGGTGCTTCCATGGCTACTTCCTTTGCTACTGTAACTGGTTTCAGTTTATTCGTAAGATCTCTTAATTAAACACCTTCACTTTTCTTGTTATTTTCTGCAAAATCTGGTTTAGGGTCGTTTACCAAACAGTTACCCGATAAGCGCTTACCGTTAAAACTTCATACTATCAGTTACTTAAATACCACTTAATTACAACAAAAACGACATCATACATATACAACAATTTACCCGGTAAGCGCTACCCGTGAAAAGAATCGTCACGCTCACCGGGTAAGACTTTCGGTCTTTGCCTCATTCTTACTGGTTAGGATTTTTGATTTTTGTCATACTCATTTAGTAAGGTAACGTGACTCGGTAAGCGATTACTTGTTTGGTAAATGGCCTCTAGGGAATGAAGGACTTTTTTTTCCTGATAACAAAGTTCCAAAATTTTCTATTTCACATATATTTTCAGTGTTAATCTTGTAACATATGATGATGTGGATACTTGCTTATGAAAATGCTACGGTGAATGGGACCAGAGGCAAACCTAACAAGTTTTCCATGTAATGACACCATTCGACTATAAGAAATGAAGATACGGAAATTTTTCACAAAAATTATTAGTTATTTGTTCGGTAGTTTCTTAATTTTTTGTACGTGAGGTCCCATGTTTAGATCCTTTATATATTGCAAGTTTTCTTATAAACATAATAAATCTGAAATTAACAACTAAAAACTAAAAACTAAGGAAATGAAACAAGTTGGATTTGAATCCGGACCTAGTGTGTAACAAAAAGCCATGCAAAACAACTTTACCAAAAGAAGTTTGTGTTATCGTTGTAGTTTCTAAAATATATACGTTAGTGCACACAACAAATGATATGATTGCAGCTTTCACGATCCTATAATATTTTAAATCACGACATAGGAACGAAACAATGGCCCATGCCACCGTTTCAATAGAATGGGCCCGCCCCTGAACGAGACAATAAACTTAGCATCCATATCATCAAATGCTACAATACGATTAACAATGCTTCCCATTAGTGTCTATCTTTAATTAAGAATGCTTCAAAAGGTCCAGATCCCTTCTTATGTTTCTCACTATAACTTATCTTCTTACCAGAACCCAACCTATATATATATATATATAGAGAGAGAGAGAGAGAGAGAGAGGGAGAGAGAGGGGGGGGGAGTTCAAATGAGAATTCAAATTTGGTTGTAAACATGACGACAAATGAGAGCACGACACTTGCCATATTCAGACTAAATAATGAAGGAAATATTTATACTGAATGTAGTATTATTCAGTCCGAATATGACACATTTCAGGCTCTCATTTGTCCTCACGTTCACAACCAAATTTAAGTTCTCATTTGAATATTTCGTTGTGTGCATATTCGGACGGACTGAATTATAAATAAAAGTAGGAACTCATACAAATTTATTATTTTCCCAATCATAATCATTACATCAATTAACATCCTTTTTAATTCGGATTCACAAGTTTATTTAATTAGTATTTCAAACAATTAATCCAAGTGATATATATATATATATATATATAAATTTCTGAATAGATGGGAATGGCAAGTGCTTTAGATACATTATGTGGTCAATCATATGGAGCAAAACAATACCATATGTTAGGGATATATATGCAAAGAGCCATGTTCATCCTTATGCTAGTCAGCATTCCTCTTGCTGTCATATGGTTCAACACCGGCTCCATCCTAAAACTAGTCGGTCAAGACCACGATATATCCGAAGAGGCTGGGCTCTACGCTCGGTTCATGCTTCCGAGCCTATTTGCATACGGTCTCCTCCAATGTTTGGTTCGGTTCCTACAAACACAAAATATCGTCTTTCCGATGATGGTGAGTTCTGGGATCGCCACTTTGCTTCACGTTCTTATTTGTTGGATTTTGGTGTTCAAATCTGGGCTCGGAAGCAAAGGGGCGGCGTTGGCTAATGCGATATCTTATTGGAATAATGTCATCTTATTGGCACTTTATGTTAAGTTTTCGTCTTCTTGTGCCAAAACTTGGACTGGGTTTTCCGTGGAAGCCCTTCATGGGATTCTTGCTTTCATTAAGCTCGCGATTCCTTCGGCTGTTATGGTATGGTAAGATTTTTCTTTCGCGTTAGTTTTCTATCTTTTTAAGATCCGAAAAACCAAACTTTGTTTCAAATGAGTCTATGGGGATGTTTGGTTGGATTTTTATTAAGTCATATATGATCATAAAACAGTCCGTGTGCAGTGGCAGATCCAGAATTGTTTCCTAGTGGATTCGCCTTTGAGGTAGAGTAAAGTCGTGCAAAGTCGCCCAACATGTTTTTAGACTAGTTATAGTGTTATGAGGGATTTTTAGAGTTTTTTAGTTGATTTCGAGGAATTTTTTTTGTGTTTTTGTCGATTTAAAAGAATTTTTTTACGTTTTTTTATTGATTTCAAGAGACTTTTTTAGTGTTTTTGTCGACCGCCGACAAGATGGGGTCCTGTGGAAAATTTTACTGGGTGAAACTAATGGTAAGTTTTGTAATTTTGATTCTTTTAACCTAGGTAATTTTCTTTTTGACCATTTGACTGGGTCCCGACCCCCCTCCTTTTATAAGTTGTGTCCGCCACCGTCCGTGTGGATTAATCTGTCTGTATAGGAGGAGAAGGTTTTTGTTTGGGAGGGTCTTCATAGACGGAAGAAGTGTGTTTTTTTTATTTGGAGAGTTGGGTTTGGAAAATACTTAACTTTTTGCATAAAGCTCATCTCTAGAAGCTTACTGAATAAGCCACTTTCTATATCATTAGACTAATACCAAACAGTCATATATATTGACCGAATCCCTTTAAGCTCATTAAACTGCTAACAAACAGACCCCATGTTTATTGTGCAGCTTGGAAATGTGGTCGTTTGAGATGATTGTTCTGCTTTCTGGGCTTCTTCCACAACCAAAGTTGGAGACCTCAGTGCTTTCTATTTGGTAAATCATTACAATTTGATCCATAATCCAGTTATATATATATATATATATATTTAAATCAAGATCCAATCTTTAACCTTTTTGAACAAAAAGTTATCATCAAATAATTGTTTATTTCGGTGTCGACCCACAGCCTTAATACGGCAGCAGTGATGTGGATGATCCCGTATGGACTAAGCGGTGCTGTCAGGTATGTTTCTTCTCCTCCGCTTACTGATTCCATGAATACATTCCAGTTTCTTTAACAATATAAATGTATAAAATCCAGGGTAGTGTGCATTACTAGACTCTTAAATAAGCGGTGGTAAACTGTTATGTAATTGATTTACCTTTCAGATGATACTCTTAATTAAGTTGTGGCTTAGGGGTTGTTGGTTACAAATTCTTGGTGAGTTATAATCTACAATGCATAACCTTTTTTCATAGGTTATTACTATTTCAAAAAGATATTGGAAAGCTTTTTATCCCTTTTTTCATAGTTTATTACTATTTCAAAAAGATATTGGAAAGCTTTTTATCCATTGGAGTAAGCCACTTTTTGGTGAAAGGGTTGGTGCATAACAACCGGTTGATTGAAGGTTTACCATTTTTCAAATTTATTTTCATTTTACCCCCCTTCTCTTTCATTAATTATTAAACATAAAAAGCTTGTGAAAAAATTAGTTGCATTAGTTTTTGTTAAATAAAGTCAGGCGCAAATATAAGGTGGCAAATGTAAAATGTCATTATATGACTTCTACATTGTGGATGGCATTCTTACCATATATGCGTCTCTTAATTGATTCGTGCAGTACACGAGTTTCAAACGAATTGGGAGCAGGACATCCACGCACAGCACGAATGGCGGTCATCGTTGTGCTAGTTGTTGCCGTTGTAGTTGGAATATTAATCGGGTCGGTTTTAGTATTGATTCGTAACTTTTGGGGATATGCATATAGCAATGAGATCGAAGTTGTGCAATATGTAGCAACCATGTTGCCAATTCTTGCAGCATCAAACTTCTTGGATGGTCTCCAATGCGTTCTTTCAGGTTAATTTCTCTACCTTAACTTTTAATTGTCTGTTATATATAGTATATTATAATGAAATTTGATTAAAATAAAAAAAAACTCTTAAAAACATTTTTTATGCATCAAGTACTGTTTATTGATCATTATTAATTTATTACTTAAAATTCAAGATTACATTTGTATTATATTATAAAGTGTTTGACAAAAGAACTCTTAAATGATTCAATTTAATATATTATTTATGTAAATTAATTTTAGGAAAGGCAAATGAACCGAAAATGATATTATAATATATTATTTCACCCTATAACCCGTAGTCACAAATACAAACAAAAATAAAAGTATATTGTCTTATTTGTAATTTGTTTGAAAACATGACAATAATTTTTACTATTTGAGCAAAAAAGTTGATACCCAACCAATTAAAATGGAAACCGCTTTCAATGTGAGGGGTATTTTTAGCTCACTTAATGCCTGGCGCTAATCAGAAGCCCGAAATCGAACACTAAACATGTCTTTATATCTAGACATATCATCTCATTCATTTATGAACTAAAAATTATTCGGCTTTTATCTATATCTATACTATATTATCATAAAACATTTATAAACTCTTAAAACTTATTTTTATGCATAAAATATTTTTTATTGATACACATTACTTAAGATTCAAGAGTATAAATAAATTGTGCAGTAAGTATAATTTATTAACGCTTCATATTTTAATTCGTGTAACTAACTCTAGATTAATATAACCAAATACAAGATACAAATCTTATTTAAAGTATAAAAATTGTAAAATATAGTTAAAATAATCATTGAGTTCTAACATAATACTTGATCATTATTTGTATAAAAAAATTATATAATTGAACCGAAAGTAAATTACTACGTTATTAAACCTAAATTAAATTATAATTAAACAAATTGAATTAAACAAATTACCCAAAAAATTCAAGAATTTTTAAATAGTTAATTTGTACTAATATCGATGTGTTTTATTCAAATTTTTATAAGATCTTTAAATTTATATTTTTTTTAAACATAAAAACAACTCAGCGAAAAAGGCCCCCAACCAAATAAAATATAAAAAACATAATATCCTCAACAGAAACAAAGAATAAAATAAAACATTGAAATCAAAATGTACCTCAGTACAGTTACACTGATACCCTTCCAATTTATTATAATCATATTTTAATATATCTAAAGTACCATGTTTTTGTTTTCAATAAAGTACCATGTTTGTGACTTGCATGTTCTAAATAATTGTAGTGTTGTTAAATGAGAACAAAAATAAAATATAGTACATGGGCCCCATGTGTTTGTTACGTGAGGGAATAATGAGTCGACTGACATTTTTCCTGTGGTTTCTGAATTATTTCTTCATCTACTATACTTTCTGTTTAAACATGTACATAAAATATTCATTCATTGGGTCCCATTTTAAAAAAAATTATAATTTTAAAACTGAAAGGAAAAACTAATTCTTGGTTCAAAAGTTAGGACTGATTTGAATCCGACTACCTTAACGTTCTAACCGCTTTTGGGTATAACAGAATAATCCACTATTGATTATGTGGAAACATGCCCAAACATCTGAAATTGGATTTTGGTCAGGTTTCAACTGGTCCTAACACGTCATTTTTATGACAAATTCTTAACCGGTCTTTGATACGAATAATATGATAAATCTGGACTTGAAGGATGGATACAGTTTTTGACTGGTCCTATTAGTATCGATCATTTTCGCTCCGGTTTTTGACTGGTCCTACAGTTTTTGACGGGTCCTATTAGTCAAAATGGCGGGTTTTAGAAATAAATAAATATATATAGGGGTGCGTTTAAATGAAAACCAAGTTTCGACTGTGAACCGAGAGACAAGGAGAGCGAGACAGTTGTACCCTGCGTCCACGAGTTATTCATCATGAATAATGAATCAATTTAACATGGATAATGATCGTGTGTCATTCATCTTGACTAGTTTATAAATTTCACATTTGTTATTTGTATTGAATGTGAACGCCGCAGACACGTGTTACACCTCCTTTGTTCCTCGGTTTACAACAAAAAATTGGTTTGCAATTGAACTTTATACTCTTTCTCCCTCTCTCTCTCTCTCTCTCTCTATATATATTTTTATATATATATATATGTGTGTGTGTGTGTGTGTGTGTGTGTGTGTGTGTCAAGAACACAAATCAAACATAAGTGAAACTCATGCTACAGATAAAAAGTTGTATTGAAATACAGACAAGTAAGAAGTAAAAAACTTCAGTCTCCCGTCTTGCTATCCCTCCCCCCCCCCCCCCCTCCCTCTCTCACTGTACATGTCTCACACACAAAAATATAGAGTTTGGTTCATGTACGGAATTGTGATTTATTTGAATGGAACACGTGTCGTACTTTTATTCTTCCTCACATTCACAATCAAATTTAAGTTCTCATTTAAACCCGTCCCTATATATATAATATGACCAGATTCATTTTTTTAAGGTTTTTCTCTAAACCCTCTCTATATATAATTGTGCTAATTTTGTTAGTAACGCTGTGCAGGTTCTGTACGTGGATGTGGTTGGCAGAAGATTGGTGCATACATTAACCTAGGGGCATACTACCTTGTGGGCATTCCTTTAGCCGTTCTACTAGCTTTTGTATTTCACATAGGAGGAAAGGTACAACACACTATTATTTGCATCCTCTTTTTATAATTTCTAATTTCTAATTTATATTGGACCACAAACCTCACTCTTGTATTATTTTTTTCATTTACTTTCTTTTTTTTAAAAAAAATTTGAATTACAAATTTCGGATTTACATGAAAAGAATATTTATACTTTTTAAAATAAATAGAAGGTTTTCATATATTCTTCTTTCAAACTTTACAACTGCGTCACATATATATATGGTTTGTTTAGTTTACTTCGGTATATAACCGACACAAAGTATATCGTCTTTGCTACATAAGTCTTCAACAAATATTCTTGATCTTTTTATAAACTAGAAATTTTTTGAGACGACAGACTTGGAAGTAATTAAATTATAATTTCATTTTACTATCGTAACAGTAATGTTTCGTGTAGGGATTATGGTTTGGGATTGTTGGGGCATTGCTCGTCCAGGTGGCTTTGCTGCTGATAATTACCATACGTACAAACTGGGACACAGAAGTAACACTTTTTACTCTATTTAATATATGTCGGGATTGTATAAACAATTTGTTTTCATGAATCTAAAATTTCTAGGTAGGAAGAGTTAAGCTTCTAAGATGAGTAGAACTAGCCCTTTCATTCCTAAAAAGTATGTGCAACATTTGGAGATCTCATTTGAAAACAATCCTTGCCAATGAATCAAGGGATTGTTTTCAATTGAAAATTTTCAAGCATCATGTACATCTCTCACTACTACATGGTAATGTGGTAGAAGATTTTTTTAAAGGGAGTCTCAGACTATGCATGAACTAATCCCAGCAAATTGTGACGGCAATAAATCAATCTTGATCCAAAACTACATGGTCACAATTGTTGTGTACGACTGGAATCGAACCATGGGTAGATGGGATATTCCACCACATCCCCTGGGACCTCAACCAGTACGCCACAACCCTTGTGGTTGTAGTAGAAGATTTTCCCAATGTCAAAATTCATAACCCCTCTAGAGTATGGATGTTTAGCTCCTCTTTGACCGTTTTTGACTTTTCTATTATGGATGTAGGCTAAGAAGGCTCGAGAAAGGGTCTACGAGTCAGCATTGCCTGTAAACATTGTATCGTAATGGAGAAATGTGCCAAACATTGCATTAGGAAGGTGTTCATTGTTGGGACAAATTGAAGTTCAATTCAAGAGATGAGGAATTCAAGGACATGATTACAAAGTAGACGATAAGTGATTACTGTATTGAATGTTAAAATCGGTTAATCAAAATTTCCCTAAAATAGTTGTATTATATAAAAAGAAATATGTATTAATTATGCTAATGATTTTGTATTGTCCAATCTCAACATGCATCAAGCTTATAAGGTCTTTCATAAAAAGAAGATTGAGAGTAGAATATTCCATAATGTTGAATTTGTCAAATATACAACCAAACGCCAAATACATGCTTCACCTTGGGTTCATCTTCATCCTAAAAAAATGTATTTCGTAAAATAAGATTGTACAAATAATGCAAGTTTAGTTTGTTTCATGAATTTGGATCAATAACGTAGAGAGTTGCTTCAATATTTGTGAGTGCTCTCCAAAACATCGTTATTTTTGCAACCACAACTTTCACCAAGTCAACATGTAACACCTGGAAATTTAACGAAAGGTTATGTAAATTAGCATGGTAATATTATGATTTATGGCTCAATGGAAGGTTTCATGTGTATAGTGTTGGGTTGCAATGGAATGGGGGAAAGGAACGAAAGCCGGAAACCTGTTGAGCTTCGATACGTTTCTGGCGACTACGACAGGCTACATTGCCATGTCATAGTCGCAGGGCAATGTCGCCAAGAAACCCCAACCAGCCAAAATATGATGCTTCGGTACAAATCTCGCGACTATGACATGTCATAGTCGCCAAGGGCATAGTCGCCCGTGTTGTCCAGGAGGCTCCATTAAGACGCGATTTTTCAGCTCAGTCTCATTTTATCAGATATCAGTTACGGTATTGAGACCAGAGCAGTAAGGGGCGATTTCTAGGGTTCCATCTCTTCTACCTACTTCTCTCAAGTGCATTTATTTCTCCATTAAAGAGGAGAAATCAAGTTGGACTTTGGTGTTAAAGCTTCAAATGGTGGTGTCTTGATTTCCTTTCAGCTAGTTCCACCATCTTCATCATCTTAGAGATTTTCTAGGGTTTTGTCAAACTCTAGCTTGTGAGTTAATTCTTACCTTTAAAACTTTATACATATCAAAATGAAGTATTTTACCGTTATATGATGTTTAAAATTAGTATTTCTATATTGGGAAGATTTTGGGAAAACTAGGTCAAAATGTGTCATTTATGGTTTTTCTTTGAATTGATGAATTGGAAGTCAATAATGGTTTTGGAATACTCTTATGAGTTTAAATGCAAGAAAAATGATGTATAAACCTAAATGATAATTTGACCTAATTTTGGAAGGAAGGTTCTTGGAAGCACAATGATTTACTTCACAGAGATTTTGTGAAGAGAAGCTAATACATTGGAAATAATTGTATTAAGATGTTAGACTAGTGTAATGGATCCATAGGCACATATAGTCAGAAGTACTTGGGGAAGGCACTTGCAAGAGATCCCAGTTTGGTGTTGAGCTTGTGTGGTCGAGTAATCGACCAGATGACGGGTCATTCCCGTAGAAGTTCCCCCCAAGAGAAGTAAAGCGTATCTTTCAGGTGTAAATCGCAGAAATAAAGAAAAAGAAATGTTTGGAGAAAGGCTTTTGCTTATATGGTTATTTACCGGTTTCGAAGTTTAAATGGCTTTTCTGTATTTTTGAACTGTTTGTTCTCACTAGACTTTAAGCCTAACACTTTTTTCTTAAAATGACATGTATAACAGGTGATCAAGCGGATGGGGCTTGATGGGATGAGGAAGCTAGGTGCCGGTAGTGACATTCTTTTTGAAGTGCACCTCGTGTGTATAGATGGAGTTACATAGAAGATTATTTTGAGGATTTTAGTGACACCTGTACTTAATCTGTATTTTGAGTTATATAGATTACTAGGTTGTCATTTAACTTTCCTATAGATGTTGTAAACTCGCTCTAACTTTCTCCCCATCTTTATGGGTGATGTTTTATGAAGTAGAAGTTGTTCCACATTTTCTTTGGTTTAAATTAACTCCCATTTTTAGGGGTGTTACAAGTTGGTATCAGAGCTCTAGTTTAAGCGAACTAGGTACGAACTTAAGATGCCTAGACTTAAGCTGAGACTTTAAGTGATGTTTTGTGAGAATGGGTAGACACTCTTGAGATAAGAGAGCTTTAGATTCGACGGAAATACGCTAATCATGAAATGTGACTTTGGTAATGGGGATTCTTGTGTATACGATATATCCAAGATATCACGTAGCTAATGCTATTTTGGGTGCATTGTATTTTGAGTATGCTTATTTTACTATTGTTGCAATGATTGGTGAACGTGTTAAACGTATTTATGTTAGTTTTGTCTTACTCTCGTTGTATCATCTTGACAGACTAAGATGGTGAACACGCGAACCCGATCGCGTAACGAAATTGACGGAGCAACCAATAGTGTCACGAATCAGGAAGTGGCAGGGGGAGCCACTCAACCACCGTCAATTCCTACTGTTGTTAGGAGGTCACCACCCCGAATTGACCGATTGCCGGCCGTAAACCTTAATCCCGGAATCGGACCTCTTATGGTACAAGCGGGCTCACAAGATGAGCTTAGGCCCAGTATAATCCAAGCAATGAATTCTGCTTTTGCTCAACAGCATGAAACGATGCTGAAGATGTTTGAAGAGAGGGAGGCCAGTCAGCGAAGGCACGAAGCGACTGCGGAGAATATTGTAGGAGGTTCAGGCGGGAATGCGGTCGTACTGGTTACTGAAGAGATGCCTGCAACTGAAGTGAGACGTGCGAGAAGAAGTTGTTCATACAAGGACTTTATGTGTACCAAACCGCCCGAGTTTTCTGGTTCAGATGATCCGGTAAAGTGCATCCGGTGGTTGCGAGAAATCGAGCAAGCATTTAGCTCGAGTGATTGTGAAGAGAGGCAAAAGGTGAAGTTTGCTTCGCAAATGCTACGGGGCGAGGCCCTAATATGGTGGGACATTACCACGGCTACTCTTGGGTCCGTGATCGTCTCTATGCTCACATGGGAGATGTTTAAGGCGAAGGTCATGGAAGAGTATTGTAATGAAAGGGCTATCGACCGGATTGCTGATGAGTTGCGGGATCTCAAGAAAGGGAACAAAACCGTAAGAGAGTACACCCGATTGTTCGTTGAGAAGCTGAGTTTGGTTGGGCATGTGGCCCCGGATGAGAAAGAAAAGATAAAGGCTTACATTAAAGGGTTACCAACGGATATGATAGATAGGGTACGGGCTTCAAAGCCCTCTACTCTTCGTGAAGCAATTGCAGAAGCCCAACATAAGGAATATGCTATTAACTTGGGTGTTGAAGAAAGGTTGGGAGTTGGAGAAAAGAGGAAGTGGGAAGGGCATGCGGCACCTTCCAAGAAGTCAAACTACAACACCACAAGCAGCAACAACAACAACAATCGAAGAACCGATTCTAGGAGGGAAGCTAGTTGGTGCCCCAAATGCCGGAGCAAGCATTTTGGAGCTTGTAGCCCGGTCCCGGGTAACTGTTTTAGATGTGGGAAGAGTGGACATCAGATTCGTGATTGCCCGGTCAAGTCAATGACGTGTTTCGAATGCAAAGAACCGGGCCATTATAGGAGCGATTGCCCGAAGTTGAAGAGAGGGAATGCTCAAGTGAAAGTTGGTGGGGGTCAGAAGGCATTGGGAAGAGCTTTCAAAATGACGGCGGATGAAGAGAAGGCATTGGCGGACGTGGTGTCGGGTACGTTCCTTGTTAACTCCGTACCCACTCATGTTCTTTTTGATTCTGGTGCTACTTTTTCTTTTGTATCCACTTCTTTCTACCCAAATCTGCATGTACGTGTTAGTACTTTGGAAGATGCTTTTATTGTTGAAATAGCCGATGGTAAACAAGTTCTTGTCCGTGATGTCCTTAAGGATTGTGTGGTGTAAATTGAAGGAAGTAAGTTTGGGATAAACCTTATGCCTATGGCAATAGGAGGATTTGATGTGGTAATTGGAATGGATTAGTTGGCTAAGAACCAAGCTGAGATTTTGTGTTCCAAGAAGTTGATTCGAATTTCGTTAACGGATGGTAGTATGGTGATAGTCTACGGGGAAAGAAGGAAGGGTGAAGTTGCATTGTTAACCTTGGCAAAGGCACGCAAGTGTTTAGCCAAGGGATGCCTATCATATTTAGCCTATGTTTTAGATGCGAAGTTAGAGAAGAGGAAATTAGATGATGTACGAGTTGTTAATGAATTTCCAGATGTGTTCCCCGAAGATCTACCCGACTTGCCACCCGATAGACAAGTGGAGTTTCGAATAGATCTAGTACCGGTGGCCGCTCCGATTGCTAGAGCACCCTACCGATTGGCACCATCCGAGATGCAAGAAATGATGACACAATTTTTGGCCATGCCTTTTATTTACATTTTATTTAAGTAATTTCGGCCATTTTGTTTCCAAAATCCCCATTTTTGGTCTAAAACATTTTCTTGAGCCATTTGTGAGTGTTTTCATATCTTAGAACCATTTAAGGCGTTTTTAAGCATAAAAGACGAGTTTCCATCAAACTGGTATCCGGAGTGTCCACTCCGAGTGACTAACAGCTGATTCATTAAGCCAAAAGGCTGGAGGCCAAGATGGTGCTGACTGGTGAACACAAAAGCATGATTAGGAAGCTCCTTTGCATGCTTTCTGCTGGTGGTTGAAAAGCAAAAGTAAAAGAATGGCTATAAATGTTATTTTATTCCTTAGCCCCATTTTAGGGAAAAGCTTCATTATCCAAGGGATCTTTGTGCTTTCTCCATGGTCTTTACCCTCAAGGTGGTGTGTTTCTCCTTGGTCCTTACCTTCCAGACGCAGTGCTCCCTCCTGGACCTTGCCTTGAAGACATTACATGGAAGACCTTTGGCCTTCTATATAAAGGCCAAGGCATTCATATCATTCAACAATCAAGTAGAGATAGAATTTCTTAGAGAGCATAATTTAGTTCTTAGCATATATTTTCATGTTCTTAGTTAGAAGCATTTAATTTTCATTAGTTAGCATTTAATTTTTTGCAGTAGTTAATTTTTACTTTCGGTATTGTACTCCGGTGGACACGACAGTGGGCACTGTTCTTGCAGTACGTAAATCTTTCGGTATGTTTTCTTGCAAACCTTTAATTTCCGTTTTCTACTCCTTCTTAGATATGAACTAAACTCTCTTTGAGATGTAGAAAATGAGAAGTACCCGGACTTTATGTAAAATTCTTGAGTAGTTTTTATATATACCTTTTTACCCTTTTTGATTTGGTCATTCATTGTTCGATAATGCCAATGATGCGGACAAGCTAATAACTTGAAAGTGTTTACTGTCTAGTTCGAGACCCAGATCTGGGCGGAACGTAGTGACACGAGCTTGGATGATGCTAGGAATTTGAAAGAATTCTTTACATAGTAAGTTTTCACCGGATGGAGTAGGAGCAACCATTTGGGCATTAAAAATACTTATGGCTTTTTGCTTACTGCGTAGACACCACCGAAACTCGACCGAGTTCAGAAAACTTACTAACAAATCAAAGAAGGTTAATTATATATATAAAGCTTTAGTTAGAAAAGATGCGAGTGCTAGATGAGCCGGCATTCTGGACAGAGAGTGGCCACTGCTCCAGTACCATGACCATTTTTATAAATCAAGTATTTAACGTAAAATCCAGGGAAAATCACAACTGCATCTCTCCTTTTAATTATTAGAACTTTGTTAAATTACTTTCAACAAACCAACTCAAAATATTGCTTCCTCTCTAATCGAAACTTGTAAAAGGAAGTTCATGAAATAATAGTGTCTTGATTTAAGTTCCAGTCCTTGAGGATACGATATTTGGTTCTTACCACTTTATTACTCGATAAACGATCATAGTGGCCAGTGTATACTTGCGCTGTCCACTATGGACTGAGTTGCTAACCTCACTGCGATTACATATTTCGATATCACGTTTCGCACGTACCAAGTTTTTGGCGCCGCTGCCGGGGACTGGCGTTATTTTCATTTTAAGACATTAGTTTTCATTCGAGCTCGAGTAACTTGTTTTTCTAAGCTTTTTGTTTGCGTGTTGTATGCCAAGGCTATAACACGGACCACTTTTTACACCCGATCCCGAAATTGAACAAACTTTTAGGAGAAGGCGTATAGGTGTTAACATTAATCGGTCAACTCAATTACCTCAAACTCCGATAGAGAACATGGGGGATGAAAATCCTCCTCCACCTCCAGAGAACACGGTACATGTTGCCGATGACAAAAATCGTAAAATACGGGATTATGCGACTCCGGGACTTAATCAATTACTTTCCGGAATTACTCCTCCCAACATTACCGCAACGCATTTTGAACTTAAACCGGTGATGTTCCAAATGATCCAAACCATTGGTCAATTTGGAGGTCTACCGTCCGAAGATCCACATTCTCACTTAAAGTCAATTTTGGAGATTGCGGATGCTTTTTCATTCAATGGTGTACCCGAAGAAGCCTTAAGGCTGAAACTCTTCCCTTTTTCATTAAGGGATAGAGCCAAAGCTTGGCTAAATTCACAAACACCCAACTCAATCACTACTTGGAAAGATCTTGCGGAAAAGTTTTTTACAAAAATACTTTCCTCCCACAAGAAATGTTAAATTGCGAAATGATATTTTGTTGTTTAGACAAGAGACGGATGAGGCAGTCTCGGATGCGTGGGAACGTTTTAAGGAACTTCTGCGGAAGTGCCCACATCACGGTATCCCACATTGTATCCAATTGGAAACCTTTTAAAATGGTATCTACAATGCTGCTAAAATCATCCTAGATGCAACAGCGGGTGGAGCCTTTACGGCTAAGACTACTCACCAAATTTTGGAAAAAGTCACTAATAACAACACCGAATGGTCAGATCCAAGAGCACTTCCAGCTAAGAGCTCTCCTGTCGATTCGGATGCACTTAAAGCTATGAATGCACAAATTAGTTGCCTTAACTAAACTGGTTTTAAATGGAAACAAAAATCAGGTGAATTCTATAGTGGCCACTCCACAACTCCCAGAAAATTGTTCTTTCTGCGGAGAAGAGCACAGTTATGACTTTTGTCCTGGTAACCCCGAAGCTGCCAATGCCATAGGAACTCAGTCTAGAAACAGCCCATTTTCGCAGACTTACAATTCCAATTGGAGAAATCACCCGAATTTCTCTTGGACTGCAAATCAAGGACTCTAACCCCCTGGGGTGAGTCAAGGACCTACACGTGCACAAAATCCTCCTGGATTTTATCAAACTCAGTTTCAAAATAGTCAGTCTAATTTTCAAAGTGGACACTCCCCACAGAACTTCCATGGTGCGCAGTCTTCACAAAGTTTTCAAAGTGGACACCCTCCACAGAATTATCAACCTAGGCAACAACAACACATGCCTGATGTACCACCTTCACTTGAGTCTATGCTCAAAGGTTTCATGAACCAAACACAAGCCGCGATGCGGAATTTTGAGACCCAATTAGGACAATTAGCCGCTGAGGTTAAGAATCAACCACAAGGTAGTTTACCTAGTGACACCGAGCATCCTAAGGGGGTACCAAAGAAGCAGGTTAAGGCCATATCTCTTAGGAGTGGTAGAGATACTACGATCCAGTCTGACCCCAAGTTAGATAGTCCGGAGACCGTAGCAACAACTTTGCCTAAAACCATAGTGCCCACTCCAATAAGCAGTTATGTGACTACTCCTTTTGTAGAAGTAAGCACTCCTATTCCACCTACTTCTGAGGTTCCAAAAGACTCATCCAGCAAAGTCAAGACCACTGGTACTCCACATCCCAAGGGTACACCACCAATCGATCCAAGACATCTTCCATTTCCGGAAAGATTGAAAAACAAAAATGTCGATAATCAATTTAAAAAGTTTTTGGACATTTTCAAACAACTCCATATCAACATTCCATTGGTAGAGGCTTTAGAGCAAATGCCAAGTTATGTGAAGTTTTTGAAAGATATTTTTGTAACATCCTCATATTGACCCTAGTGGTAAAGTTGCTAATTATTAGTATTTATTATTTATTTGATATGAATTATCTGCCTATTATTTGAAATATGATTTGACCGTGAGGTAAAAGGTAAATTATATGTTTTATATAATTATATATGAAATTGGACCTGGTGATTCGTTTTTGAATATGGGTCGTAGAAAATACCTCGTTGGTAAGTAATTGTTTGTTTAAGCTTATTAAATTAACCTACTGTGATTTAGATAGGGGATAAAATACCTATGTTTTCTAATTAAAAATATAAACCGACTATGTTTGTATGTACGTATGGTGTATGTGTATATAACATATGCTTGTGCTTGCTTCCCTTACTACCTTACTTGAAGAAATACACATATACTTGTTGGATTTTGAGTTTAAACTTCTGATTTGGGTGACTTTGTGTGGATTGAAGCTGATTGAGTAAGTATCACCATCATCTTCTTCCTTTTGCTTATTTTAATGGAGTTCTTGATAAGAACCCTAAATGGGTTTTGATGAAATTCAGTTTGTAAACTAAAATTGATGATTGATATGTGTTTATACATGTATTTGGAGTATGCTAGAGCCAAGAAATCGAATTATAACATCATGTATAGTTAGTTTGATCTTTGAATTGCTATATAGGTCAAATAAGAAGTTTGTGACCTAGATTGTTGATTAGGATGTTGTATGATGTTATAAACATGTTTCTAGCTTCCTTATGACCCCTTGTAACTAGTACAACTGCTGGAAATTGATTTAAAACCGAATTGGGTAAGTTTGGTGGATTTTGTAAAAATCCCGTAGCTATGGCTGTGTATGACAGCAACTTTTAGCAGTTTTCAAAAAATCATATAAAATCACAAAAAAATCGTTAGAGGTCATGCTATATACCGTTGGAAATCTTGGAATGGCTACTTTAATTTATATTTTGAGTGCAGAAGCTAATTCCAACAGTAGGTATGTCAAAATGTGGATTTACAGTTGGTATGTTAACTTTGGGGTATGTTGTGGCAAATGCAAAAAAAAGCACAAATTGACCTAAACCTTATTGAGGTGTTTTGGTATTTGTAAATAACTTATATTGAAGTGTATTTGGGGCCTCATATGTCATCTACTATTGAGGTCAAATATGTTTATACATGTTTATGTAGGTGTTAAATGGTCTTAAGTTGATTAAATGTTACTAATGGTTAGTATTTAGTTACATGACAAATATGTGCAAACTTTAATTTGGCAAGTCAACAAATTGAACTTGGATCATGCACGGTTTAGCTTCTACATGTTATAAATCATATGTAGAGATATTATAAGTGAAGTTTAGAGGCATTTTATACTTACTTGCATGATTTGGTCGGTTCGGGTGAGTTTTGACCCGTTCGCGCAATAGTTGACTTTAAGACACTATTCTTGCATTGTAAAGCTTGAACTTGATAATAATATGCATATGATGTGAGTAGGTACTAATTTGAGGTCAATGGATCACGGTTGACTATTGGAAAGTCAACATTAGCTTGTAAAGTTAATTTAGTAGTAAATTGCATAATACTTGATATTTAGCATATGATTGACATTAAATGGGTTAATTGTGACTCTTGGGAACTTGTTATCTATTTATAGATATGATGAAACTGTTATTATTGACTAGGACGGTTTGGCCTATGCTGTTTGTTGGTTTTGGTTCATTCACTTAGCTTTGGCTAATTCCCCTCCTTACCCTCCTTACAGGTTTTGGTTTTGTTGCGTTGGGCAGGGAGCCGGTGGTTGTTTTTGGAATGTCTGACACCTACTCTGATACACTATTTTGATGACGAGCCTGTTGTAAACATATTTTGTAACACTGGTTGTATGTCATTTAATATTCTTTTGAGAGTAGTCTGTAAAATTGTTTACAGGTCTTGTCATGTAAATATTATATATTTTGATAATCGCTTCCGCGGTATTTTTTATTAAAAAAAAATGACTAGATTTTTGCAGTGTTACAATTTTGAACAAAAAACGGAGATTGGAAGAATATGAGATTGGAAGAATATGAGACCGTGGCATTAACCAAGGAATGTAGTGCTATTCTTACCAACAATATTCCACCTAAGATGAAAGATCTGGGTAGTTTTAGTATCCCTTGCATTATTGGAGGTCAAGAAGTTGGTCATGCTCTTTGCGACTTAGGGGCGAGTATTAATTTGATGTCTTTGTCCATGTTTAATAAGCTTGGTATTGGAGAAGCTAGACCCACAACCGTGACTTTACAACTAGCGGACAGACCCATAGCTTACCCAAAAGGAAAGATCGAAGATGTGCTAGTTCAAGTGGACAAGTTAGTTTTCCCCGCTGATTTCATAATTTTGGATTATGAAGCGGATAAAAAAGTGCCACTCATTTTAGGACGTCCATTCCTTGCGACTGGACGAACTTTAATTGACGTGCAAAAAGGGGAACTTACTATGAGAGTCCATGACCAAGAAGTCACCTTCAATGTCTTCAAATCCCTTAAGTACATCGAAACAGAAGAGTGCTCCTCCATTAGTTGTTTAAGCAGTGATTGTGTGAAGGAGATAGTGAGTATTGAGAGTGACCACTCTGACACTGAGGATGAGGATATTTTTGAGGATGAGTGTAGCCCTGTTCTGGCAGCTTTTGAGCAGCTAGATTTCACCGATAGGAATGTCCAGAAACCATCTATAGAGCAACCCCCTGATTTAGAGCTAAAACCTTTGCCTTCCCACTTAAAATATGCCTATCTCGCTAAAAATGACAAACTTCCCGTCATTATTTCATCTAAGTTGAGTGAGGAACAAGAGAAACAATTGGTAGATCTTCTATCAAGACATAAAAAGGCATTAGGTTGGACTATAGCTGATATCAAGGGAATTAGTCCCTCTTTGTGCCAACATAAGATTAATCTTGAGAGTGACCACTCTGGAAAGGTACAGCCTCAAAGAAGGTTGAACCCAATCATGAAGGAGGTGGTTAAAAAAGAGATCTTGAAGTGGTTAGACGCAGGAATCATATACCCTATTGCAAGTAGTAGTTGGGTGAGTCCCGTTCAATGCGTCCCTAAAAGGGGAGGCACAACCGTTATCACAAACGAGAAGAATGAGCTCATTCCAACTAGGATTGTGACCGGGTGGCGTATTTGCATGGATTATAGACAACTTAACCTAGCCACCAAAAAGGACCATTTCCCCTTGCCTTTTATCGACCAAATGCTTGATAGACTAGCCGGAAATGAATTTTATTGCTATTTGGATGGATATTCTGGTTATAACCAAATCCATATAGCCCCCGAGGACCAAGAGAAGACCACCTTCACTTGTCCTTATGGCACCTTTGCTTTCCGAAGGATGCCTTTTGGGTTGTGCAATGCCCCCGCAACATTCCAACGTTGCTTGATGGCAATCTTTTCTGATATGATAGAGGACACTATAGAGGTGTTTATGGATGACTTTTCGGTGATAGGACCTTCATTTGAGGAATGCCTTAAGAACTTGGAGAAAAGCCTAAAGAGATGTGAGATGCATGACCTTATCCTAAATTGGGAGAAGTGTCATTTCATGGTCCAAGAAGGTATAGTCCTAGGTCATCTTGTGTCCAAGAGAGGATTTGAGGTAGATCGAGCCAAGCTAGAAGTGATTGAACAACTCCCCGAGCCCACTACCGTTAAGGGTATTCGTAGCTTTTTAGGACATCGCGGGTTCTATAGGAGGTTCATTAAGGATTTTTCCAAAATAACCAAACCTTTGTGCACCCTTTTACAACATGACCAGAAGTTTGAATTTACCCAAGACTGTATGAAGGCATTTGAAACCATAAAGAAAGCTCTCATTACTGCACCCATAGTGACCACTCCAGACTGGACTCTTCCATTTGAAATTATGTGCGATGCCAGTGAGTGGGCTGTTGGGGCTGTTTTAGGACAGCGAAAAGATAAAGTATTTCATGCCATATACTATGCAAGCAAGACTCTAATTGAAGCCCAAATTAATTATACTGTCACGGAAAAAGAGTTGCTTGCGGTGGTGTTTGCTTTTGATCGCTTTAGATCCTATTTGATAGGCACGAAAGTCATAGTGCACACTGACCATGCAGCAATCAAGTATCTTATAAGCAAGGCTGATTCTAAGCCTAGACTAATCCGTTGGGTACTTTTGTTGCAGGAATTCGACCTTGAAATTGTTGATAGAAAAGGGATCAACAATCAAATCGCAGATCATTTATCCCGACTTGAGAAGATAGTGACCACTCAGGAACCAACTCCAGTTCAAGAAAGATTTCCCGATGAACAATTGTTAGCTATTCATCATCATGACCCAGGTGCCCCTTGGTATGCCGATATAGCTAATTTTTTGGCATGTGACCTAAAACCTTATGGCATGCGTGGTCAACCTTTTAAGAAAATTTTAAAAGATTGTAGACAATATGTTTGGGACGACCCATACTTATGTAGAGTGGGGACTGACCAAATATTGAGAAGGTGTGTTCACGGAAACGAGATACACCAAATTCTACAAGGTTGCCACACAGCCCAGTACGGTGGCCACTTCGGTGGACAGCGTACCGGTGCTAAAGTATTGCAATGCGGATTTTATTGGCCCACAATTTTCAAAGATTCTAATGAATTTGTAAAACATTGTGAACAATGCCAAAGAACCGGAAATATCTCTCAAAAGAACGAAATGCCACTTAATAACATCTTAGAAGTGGAACTTTTTGATGTGTGGGGAATAGACTTTATGGGTCCTTTCCTAAACTCCAACAACAACCAATACATATTAGTCACGGTAGATTATGTTTCGAAATGGGTCGAAGCCATTGCATGCTCTTCTAACGATGCAAATACCGTGGTGAAATTTTTGCAAAAAAATATTTTCACTCGTTTTGGAACACCACGGGCTTTGATAAGTGACGAAGGAACCCATTTCGTAAATAAGCTAATGAGCTCAGTACTCGCGAAATATGATATACATCATAGAGTGGCCACTGCTTATCATCCGCAGACCAATGGGTTGGCCGAACTCTCAAATCGAGAGATTAAAGGCATTTTGGAGAAATTTGTTAAACCTCACCGTAAGGATTGGTCAACAAAGCTTGATGACGCTCTTTGGGCCTATAGAACGGCCTATAAAACTCCTTTGGGCATGTCTCCTTTTAAATTGGTTTTTGGCAAAGCTTGCCATTTACCAATCGAATTAGAACAAAAAGCCTTTTGGGCCCTAAAGGAGCTTAACATGAGCGAAGATGCGGCGGGAACCAAAAGGTTTTTGCAATTGCACGAGTTAGATGAGCTTCGTTACCATTCTTACGAAAATGCAAAGCTCTACAAGGAAAAGACTAAGATGTGGCATGATCAGAGAATAAATCACAGAAAGTTTGAGGAAGGACAACAAGTGCTCTTATTTAATTCCCGACTCAAACTCTTCTCGGGTAAGCTAAAATCTCGTTGGACGGGGCCATTCACTGTGGTCAAGGTAAGCCCTTTTGGAACCATCGATCTCATGGCACCAGATGATGGACAAATTTTTAAAGTTAATGGACATCGGGTAAAACACTTTTTAAGTGAGAGTGCCCACTCTATCCCTGTTCAGCCCAACTGAGAAAAATCCATGAAAATGTGCAAGTAAATATTTTATTTCATTTATTTTTCACCCCTTTGTTGTTATTTTTGGTATTTTTTCAGCTCTTGTAGGAAAGCTAAAGTATGCTCCAAAAAGAATTTTGAGTTCTGAATGTTCATAGTGGCCACTCTGGTTGCTTGACAGCTGGCCTGGTTGATTTGATGGATGCCGCCCAAGGGACCCCATAAGTCAACCCCTATTCTTTATAGCTTCACCCAAGCTTTCAACTTTTAGTCACCTTTTCTACCAAAAAGCATGCACTCAAGTGCTTGTATTTTCAAGACAAAATACCCTTTGGTTAATTTTTTCCCTCCCATTTCTTAAAACCGGTTATCAAGATAACCCTTAGGATTCTTTTTTTTTTAATTTTAAAATATAAAGATTACTTTTTGGTCCCCATAATTAAGCTATTAACCGGTTAATTCCTTAACCCGGTTGGTTTTATTTTTGGGATTTAAAAATATTAGTTTTCTTTTTATTTTTCAATTTTAAGAAAAGGTTTTCTTTTTCAAATTTTCAAAATCCTATCCTAATCTCCTCTATAACCGTTCCCACCAAAACCCTTTTACCTTCCAAACAAAACCTTCAACCACCATACTTCTTCTTCTTCATTTCTCCTTAGGACAAAACCCTTTTTCTCTAAAAGATACCTTTTCATCTTCATCCATGGCTAGATCAAAACGACCAGCCCAAACACCATTTCCTCCTACCCGTTTCTCTCGCCGGCGACTTACTGCCACCGACACAACGTCTGTCACGTCGCCGGAACCGATGGAAACCACCCATGCAGAACGGCAAGCCGCTCGCATTCTCGCCGACGACCATAACAAACTTCCGACGAACACAGAAATCACCGGCGAGGATGTTCTGGACGCCGGTGAAGACACCATGAACGCCGGCGAAGGTCCTTCAAGCCCTAAAACTATGATGAGTACTGAAGCTACTTCCTTCGAAATTGATGCTCTTGAGCGAGAGAGACTCGATACTGAGGAGGAATTAGCCCGCATGAATGAAAGACTCAAAGAAAGAATAAGGGTGATCGAAGAAAGACAACAACTTGCAATCAAGAAACAGCAAGAAGATGAGGAACGGTTGAGAAAGGAGGCTGAGGAACGGGCAAGAAGGGAAGAAGAAGAAAGATTGAGAAGGGAAGAAGAAGAAAGGTTGAAGAAAGAGGAAGAAGAGCGGTTGAGAAAGATACAAGAAGAAAAACTCCAAAAGGAGTTGGAAGAAAAGGAAAAGGCTGTGGAAAAGGTTAGGCAAATGGAAGAAAAGAGGAAGAAGATGGAAGAAAATAGAAATAAAGGAGAAGGATCGGCAAAGAAGAAAGAAAGTTCGAAAAAAGATGGAGAAAGGGAACATACTCAAGAAGAAATAACCATGGAAGAAGAGTCAAGTTTGAAAGCTGATGAAGAAAGAATGAGGAAAGGTAAAGGAAAGAAGAAGCCAAAAACCAAGAAGGAGTTGGTTGATGAAGGAAAGGCAACAAAGAAGGGTAAAACTGCTGGTGCTTCTGGAGTGTCCACTCCACAATCTGCTACAACCATTGGTTCCCGAATGAAAGGTACGAGCCTCTCTTATGACTCTGATGATGTCTCTCTCCAACCCCTAGATGGTTCTGAGGAGAGTGGAAGTAGCTCTGCTACTCTTCCTCTTGGGGATTTGGTGGTTGGTAAGCCACGACAGTTTACTACGGAGGCCGCGGCTCGCCAATATACCATTTTTAGTCCTCAAAAACTTCATATAGAGAGAGGGTTCGACAAGAAATTTCTGAAGGCGCAAGTTTTTATTCAAAAACAAATAGAGGAGCGTGGTTGGTCAAAACTTGCAGTCCCGGTCCGAAAAGCGAATGCTTCGATGGTCCGAGAGTTCTATGCCGAGGCTGCAGGTGCATCAAGGACTAAGGTACGTGTTTGTGGTTTGGTGATTAATTATGATGCTACTACTATCACAAGAGTTCTCGGTCTTAAACAACCGGACTCTTGTGCATTTACCACTTGCATGCAAGGAATAGACTCCGATGAAGATAGGACAGAGATTTGTGCCCCTCTTGTCATAGAGGGTAAGAATTGGGAACAAAAAGGTGATCGGAAATTCTTGCCAGCACCTTATCTTACTATTGAGGCTGCGGTTTGGTTCCATTTCTTACGTCACAATCTCTGGCCTACCACTCACGACAGTACCTTATCCATGGACAAATGTTGCTTACTCCATTGCATCATCAAGAATCTGCCCATAGACCTCGGTTATCTCATGAGCATGGCTATCTTTCAAGCCCGGAAGAAGAACAAGGTAAATCTCCCACTCCCCTGCCTTATCACGACACTAACCCAAGATGCAGGTATGCACATGATGAAGGTGATATTTGGATGAGCACAGTCACGTCCATTAGTGCACTCACTGTGAAAAAGATGAAGCGTGCAGAGCCCACTCCCCTTGGATAATCCTCTTCTGCTGGCCAACCCGATTTTTGTTAGCTAAAATCCTTAGCGAAGTCAAGAAGGGGAATGATGAGGTGAAGGAGATCAAAGACAGGATGAGGCAATTGGAGAAGTCCATAGAGTCTGTTTGGAGTTATGAATGTGAGCGTGACCTTACACTGAAAACCTACTTGGCAACTAAGGATCCGGATACTGCAAACCTCCTGCCCGTGTTCCCCGTTGGTATCTGCCCTACGTATGGTGAAGACTCATTTGCTGATGATGACCTCTTGGATGATCCCAATGATGAAAATAACTCTGGTTCGTAGTTTATGATTGTGCCCACTATGGCTCTGAAAACAATTTTATTTTCTATGTTGGTTTGATGTTTTAACTCTTTTAAGGCCGTTTGACATCGCTTATCTTTTGGTTTAAATATTTGATTGCATGGCTTGCCATACTAACTATTTAGTATGTGCTTTTGGTACTAACTTTTGTTGTTTGAATGTTGCTTGATGTCACTAACAATTTTGATGCCCACAGTTTTGAACTGCATAGCCAAAGGACCCATTTTTTTCAAAAGATTTCAAAAAGTCCAATTTTGTCACTTTGAAATGATGTAGGCCCTTTTTGCTATACACAAATCCTAAACACTTACCTTTTGCACCCATAGCCCACTTGTTGTGTTTACTATCACAACGAGGACTTTGTGAAGTTTATGTTTGGGGGGGGGTGACTTGATCATGGCCTTCTGTTAAGAAAATCTAGAGTGTCCACTCCAGCACTATCCGAGTAACATTCCAAAAAAAAATAATGAAGAAAAATCGCAGAAAACCCTGAGGGTCCACTTCAGAGTGCCCACTCCAAAGAAAATATTCCAAAAGAAAACCTAGAAGTGCACAATTGTAACTTTTGTACCTATTCAAAAGCCAAAAGTGACAAACTTCTCAAAAAAATATAATAAGAGAAACTTTTCATTCTCTTAAATAAAATGACATGATCTAAGTTCAAAACAAGTTTGGGGGAAAAACATTGCATAGCAATGAAAAGGGACTTCAAAACCCCATCAAAAGTCCTATTGATCAAATTTTGGCAAATAAGTGATGATTTTGGAATATTGGAAAAAGTAGCCATTTCGCTCATGAATTCAAAAGTGCATCTTTGGTGATATCAAGGTTCATTCATCCACAACATCTTTGGTAAGTTCCTTCAAGCCTTATGCATTTTCTTTTCAACCTTGAGTCTTTTCTATTTGTCATTTTTATTACTTGGGGACAAGTAATGATTTAAGTTTGGGGTGTGATAACTCTATATTTTAGAGTTATTACATGCCTTTTATTTACATTTTATTTAAGTAATTTCGGCCATTTTGTTTCCAAAATCCCCATTTTTGGTCTAAAACGTTTTCTTGAGCCATTTGTGAGTGTTTTCATATCTTAGAACCATTTAAGGCATTTTTATGCCTAAAAGACGAGTTTTCATCAAACTGGTATCCGGAGTGTCCACTCCGAGTGACTAACAGCTGATTCATTAAGCCAAACGGCTGGAGGCCAAGATGGTGCTGACTGGGGAACACAAAAGCAGGATTATGAAGCTCCTTTGCATGCTTTCTGTTGGTGGTTGAAAAGCAAAAGTAAAAGAATGGCTTTAAATGTTATTTTATTCCTTAGCCCCATTTTAGGGAAAAGCTTCATTATCCAAGGGATCTTTGTGCTTTCTCCATGGTCTTTACCCTCAAGGTGGTGTGTTTCTCCTTGGTCCTTACCTTCCAGACGCAGTGCTTCCTCCTGGACCTTGCCTTGAAGACATTACATGGAAGACCCTTGGCCTTCTATATAAAGGCCAAGGCATTCATTTTAGTTCTATATACTTGGCCTTCTAACCAAGTAGAGATAGAATTTCTTAGAGAACATAATTTAGTTCTTAGCATTTATTTTCATGTTCTTAGTTAGAAGCATTTAATTTTCATTACTTAGCATTTAATTTTCTGCAGTAGTTAATTTTTACTTTCGGTATTGTACTCCGGTGAACACGACAGTGGGCACGGTTCTTACAGTAGGTAAATCTTTCGGTATGTTTTCTTGAAAACTTTTAATTTCCGTTTTCTACTCCTTCTTATATATGAACTAAACTCTCTTTGAGATGTAGAAAATGAGAAGTACCCGGACTTTATGTAAAATTCTTGAGTAGTTTTTATATATACCTTTTTACCCTTTTTGATTTGGTCATTCAGTGTTCGATAATGCCAATGATGCGGACAAGCTAATAACTTGAAAGTGTTTACTGTCTAGTTCGAGACTCAGACCTGGGCGAAACGTAGTGACACGAGCTTGGATGATGCTAGGAATTTGAAAGAATTCTTTACATAGTAAGTTTTCACCATATGGAGTAGGAGCAACCACTTGGGCATTAAAAATACTTATGGCTTTTTGCTTACTGCGTAGACACCATCGAAACTCGACCGAGTTCAGAAAACTTACTAACAAATCAAAGAAGGTTAATTATATATATAAAGCTTTAGTTAGAAAAGATGCAAGTGCTAGATGAGCCGGCATTCTGGACAGAGAGTGGCCACTGCTCCAGTACCATGACCATTTTTATAAATCAAGTATTTAATGTAAAATCCGGGGAAAATCACAACTACATCTCTCCTTCTAATTATTAGAACTTTGTTAAATTACTTTCAACAAACCAACTCAAAATATTGCTTCCTCTCTAATCGAAACTTGTAAAAGAAAGTTCATGAAATACTAGTGTCTTGATTTAAGTTCCAGTCCTTGAGGATACGATCATAGTGACCAGTGTATACTTGCGCTGTCTACTATGGACTGAGTTGCTAACCTCACTGCGATTACATATTTCGATATCACGTTTCGCACGTACCACTCGTCACTATGGGGAGCTCCGGTTTTATTTGTGAAGAAGAAGGATGGCACTATGAGAGTGGGCATTGACTATCGTGAACTAAACAAGGTAACCGTGAAGAACAAGTATCCACTCCCAAGAATCGACGACCTCTTTGATCAACTACAAGGAGCGGGATGTTTCTCAAAAGATCGACTTGCGTTCGGGTTACCACCAAGTAAAGTGATGGAGGTTGATGTAGCAAAGACGGCGTTTAGAACGCGGTACAGGCATTATGAATTCCTAGTAATGCCGTTTGGGTTGACAAACGCGCCGACAGTGTTTATGGATTTGATGAATCGGGTGTGTCGACCATTTCTAGACCAATCGGTAATAGTATTTATTGATGATATCCTTGTCTACTCTAAGAACGAGTTAGACCACGAGCAACATCTGCGGGAAGTGCTCGAAGTGTTAAGAAAAGAGAAGCTCTACGCCAAATTCTCTAAGTGCGACTTTTGGTTAAAGGAAGTCCAATTTTTGGGACATGTTGTCACTCAAGACGGAGTGAAGGTGGATCCATCCAAAATAGAAGCAATGACGAATTGGGAACCGCCTAAGAGCCCGTCCGAGATTCGAAGCTTCTTAGGATTGGCGGGGTATTATCGAAGGTTTATTCAAGATTTCTCAAAGATTGCATCTTCTCTGACAGCATTGACAAGGAAGAACGTGAAGTTCATTTGGACCAAAAAGCAAGAAGAGGCTTTCCGGACTCTTCAAAAGAAATTGTATGAAGCACCGATTCTATCCTTGCCGGAAGGATCTGAAGACTTTGTGGTTTACAGCGATGCTTCAAAGATGGGACTAGGGTGTGTGTTAATGCAAAAGGGCAAAGTAATTTCTTATGCATCAAGGCAACTCAAGGAACATGAAAGGAATTACCCAACCCATGACTTGGAATTGGCAGCGGTGGTATTTGCACTAAAATTATGGCGACATTATCTTTACGGAACAAAGTGTACACTCTACACCGATCATAAGAGAGTTGAAACATATTTTCGATCCAAAAGAGCTAAACATGAGGCAACGACGTTGGCTAGAGTTGCTTAAGGACTATGACTATGAGTTGCTAAACCATCCGGGTAAAGCAAATGTTGTGGCGGATGCTTTAAGTAGGAAGGAGTATGGTAGTGGGACGAGGGTCGTGCAGACAAGAATTGACATAGTGTCAAGTCTGATCGACCGAACCAAGACTTCTCAAGTGGAGTCATTACTTGAGGAAAACTTAAAGGATGAAGTGATGGTGAAGCAACACTTGATGTTAACCGAAGATAGTCGTGGTATGAAGCTATTCCGAGGACGTGTTTGGTTGCCTAAGATTGGGGGCAACCGGGAACTACTATTGGAGGATGCTCATAAGTCTAAGTACTCCATACATCCGGGTAGTACCAAGATGTATAGAGATCTAAAATTAACTTAATGGTGGCCCGTCATGAAGTTGGATGTTGCTAGATATGTAGAGAGATGTGTGACTTGTTTGCAGGTCACAGCGGAGCATCAACGGCCATATGGAAGTCTTCAATCGTTGAAAATTCCGGAATGGAAATGGGAACACCTCACTATGGACTTTGTGACGAAGCTACCAAAGACCTTGAGAGGTCACGACACCATATGGGTAGTGGTGGATAGATTGACGAAGAGTGCTTACTTCTTAGCAATGCGAGAAGCCGGCCCAGTTGACAAACTGGCTAAGTTGTATGTGGATGAGATAGTTGCAAAGCATGATGTGCCTTTGACTATCGTGTTAGACCGTGATAGTCGATTCACTTCTCACTTTTGGAATGGATTGCAAGAGGGGTTAGGCACCAGGATAAACCTAAGTACGGCATTTCACCCCCAAACAGATGGTCAAAGTGAAAGAACTATTCAAACTCTTGAGGATATGCTTAGGTAATGTGTTATTGATTTCGGTGGAAATTGGGATTCGCATCTACCACTGGTAGAATTTGCCTACAATAACAGTTACCATTCTAGCATTGGAATGGCACATTTCGAGGCACTTTATGGACGGAAATGTAGGACACCGGTATGTTGGTTGGAAGCGGGCGAGAAGCAATTCTCCGGACCTGAAATTGTGCAAGAGACGGCTGACAAGGTAAAGATTATCCGAGAACGGCTTAAGGCGGCCCAAGACCGTCAAAAGAGCTATGCCGATAAAAAGAGAAGACCCATGGAATTCCAAGTAGGGGAACGAGTTATGCTTAAAGTGTCCCCTTGGAAGGGTGTTATAAGGTTTGGGAAGCGTGGGAAGCTTAGTCCTCGTTTCCTCGGGCCGTTTAAAATCTTGGAAAGAGTGGGGCGGCAAGCGTATAAATTGGAATTGCCACCTGAATTGGACGGCATACATCCTACATTCCACATATGTTATTTGAGGAAGTGTTTAGCGGAAGAAGAGAGTGTGATACCTCTCTCAGAGATTCGTGTCGACAATAGTCGTTGTGTGGAAGAACCGGAGGCGATCCTAGAAAGCAAGTCTAAAAAGTTACGTCACAAAGAAATCGTCATGGTTAAGGTGCAATGGAAGCACCATTGTGGTTCAAACGTGACGTGGGAAGCGAAAGAGGATATGAAGAGGAGATATCCGAGTTTGTTTGGTTAATCTGTAAATTTCGAGGACGAAATTAATTTCAAGGATGGGAAGATTGTAACACCCGGAAATTTAGCGAAAGGTTATGTAATTTAGCATGGTAATATTGTGATTTATGGCTCAATGGAAGGTTTCATGTGTATAATGTTGGGTTGCAATGGAATGGGGGAAAGGAACGAAAGCCGGAAACCTGTTGAGCTTCGGTACGTTTCTGGCGACTATGACAGGCTACATTACCATGTCATAGTCACAGGGCAATGTCGCCAAGAAACCCCAACCAGCCAAAATCTGATGCTTCGGTACAAATCTCGCGACTATGACATGTCATAGTCCCCAAGGGCAGAGCGCCCGTGTTGTACAAGAGGCTCCATTAAGACGCGATTTTTCAGCTCAATCTCATTTTATCAGATATCAATTACGGTATTGAGACCAGAGCAGTAAGGGGCGATTTCTCCATTAAAGAGGAGAAATCAAGTTGGACTTTGGTGTTAAAGCTTCAAGTGGTGGTGTCTTGATTTCCTTTCAGCTAGTTCCACCATCTTCATCATCTTAGAGATTTTCTAGGGTTTTGTCAAACTCTAGCTTGTGAGTTCATTCTTACCTTTAAAACTTTATACATGTCAAAATAAAGTATTTTACCGTTATATGATGTTTAAAATAAGTATTTCTATATTGGGAAGATTTTGGGAAAACTAGGTCCAAATGTGTCATTTATGGTTTTTCTTTGAAATGATGAATTGGAAGTCAAGAACGGTGTTGGAATACTCTTATGAGTTTAAATGCAAGAAAAATGATGTATAAACCTAAATGATAATTTGACCTAATTTTGGAAGGAAGGTTCTTGGAATCATGATGATTTACTTCACAGAGATTTGTGAAGAGAAGCTGGTGTAATGGATCCATAGGCACATATAGTCAGAAGTACTTGGGGAAAGCACTTGCAAGAGATCCCGGTTTGGGGTTGAGCTTGTGTGGTCGAGTAATCGACCAGATGACGGGTCATTCCCGTAGAAGTTCCCCCCAAGAGAAGTAAAGCGTATCTTTCAGGTGTAAATCTCAGAAGTAAAGAAAAAGAGATGTTTGGGGAAAGGCTTAAATATGCATGACATTTATAAGATAAAAAGGTTAGTCATGAATATTAACTCACACATAACACACATTAAAAAAGGTTAGTCATGAATATTAACTCACACATAACACACATTAAAAAGATACATGTTGCAACGGTAAAACACATTGGTAGTTATTCACACTTGTGACTATTTAATCGGGCTCATACTTGTCCATTCGTCGGGTACACACTTCCCTTAAATGAATGGTTCAAATATATATAATATAAAGCATGCATTGGTTAATTTAAATACACGAAAGGAACTCACCTGAATGCCAAGCCTAAATTGCTCGCCTCAACTATGATCACACCAACCGAACGTCTGAATTGGATCAATTAAACTACCAGTTAATGACCCATTTATACTCTCAATAATCCCACTATTAATCCCCTAAGGCTAGAACACCACTTAACACCCTTAATAGCCCTTTAAGCAAAAATTGAAGAATGGTGAAATAGTGAGTTGCGCGGCTTGAGGCCGCGAGACTCACTATGTCCTGCACTTTTCCTGCTCGAACCACAAAACCCCAAATTCATCATTTTCTACCATTTTCACTCCTCAACTGATATGGAACTTGTCCCAAACTCATAATCAATTTTTTTGACCAAATAAACCATTTCATCAATTGATTCCATGAGTTTACTCACACATTGAAGATTATTAACCAACTATGGAGGTTTTGATTGGTTTCAATCTCCAAATGAGATATAATACTCATAATATGAAAGAAAACTCAATATCCATTTAATACATTCACAAAGACAGATTCAAAACCTCTAGCATCAAACAACCATCTAACCCACGAAATCCCCAAAGCTTCCAATCAAACTAATGACTCTATAAGGGGAAGAAGATGTAGAAGATGAACATTCATACCTGAGATTGCTGATTGCTCCTTTGTTTATTTGGATTTCTCCACTCCCTTTCTCTTCACCTCCAAATCGCACCTCACAATACACATACTATAATTTCAGTCCACTCTTCCAAATGAGAAGGGTTTTCTAACCCTTAATGACCCATATTTACACCTTCAGTCCCTATAGTTTAGGAAATTAGCTCCATCCATGCTAATGGTAAATTTCATTAAAAATAATTAGATTTTGGGTTATTACAACTCACTCCCCTTAAAATAATTCCGTCTCTAGAATTCATCAAGCGAAAAGTTGAGGGTATTTGTCCCTCATCTCCAACTCGGGCTCCCACGTTGCATCCTGCCCTTTATGGAATCTCCAATGCACCTTCACAAGCACAATCTCTTTGTTCCTTAACTTTATAATTTTTCGATCCACGATCGCTTCCGGTTCCTCTGCATAGTCCATCCTTTCATCAACTTGAACATCCTCTAGTGGCACCGTCACAGCCGTATCCGCTAAACATTTGCGTAAATTAGACACATGAAACGTACTATAGCTACCTTGAAGTTCCTCCGGTAGATCTAACTTGTAATTCACCGCTCCCACTCGCACCTTTATAACGAACGGTCCTGTAACACCCTAAAATTTAGAGTAAATTAAAACCGAATAATAAAATGCGGAATATATAAAATCACCCACAAAATGGGGATAGAGTATGGGAGTTTACATCTAAACATGGATACTAAAATAACAACCTATTAATCTATATAATTCGGAATATAGATTACTTTCGGGTGTTACTGGCAACCTTAAAATAACTGATCAAATATCTCCAACCATGTACACTCTAAGTGTATTCCTTAAAAAGGTGCCTCCACCGGCACTACACTCCACTCCCTTCTAGGGAGCCCCTTCATCCTGATCACCTGCTAAGCCACATTCAAAATCAAGTGTTAGGCTTACGCCTAGCGAGAACAAACAGTTAAATGGGTAAATCAGTAAAATATCTAAACAAGGTTATAGTTCAGTTTATCCCATTTAAATCTACATGAAAGCTTACTCTTGGTGAGCTATGATCTTTTAAAACAACCGGGGGAGACCCGATATTCCATCTTTAGTGACAGATACAAAAGTAAGTCACTACTCAATGTTCAAGCTAACTATAGGAATCAATGGCAACCGGCAACTCCCAGTTAATACACCAAAGTATAAGGCCCTCGGTGACCCCTACAAAGCCCGTGCAATAGGTCAATGGCAACCGGCAACTCCCAGTTATTACACTCAAGTGTAAGACCCTCGATGACCTCCCAATGCACCCAACATAGTCAATGACAATCGGTAACAATCGATTAATACACCTAAGTATAGGGCCCTGGATGACTACTTAACGAAACCAAAAAGGGACAACAATCCCGACTTAAAACCGACTAAATGCCTATGGATCCATTACATACTAGTCTACTCTTCAAATACATCAAACGAGACGTATTCATAGTTTTCCCAACACCGAAAACCTTTATATAATTATCTCACTTTGAAATATACATTTCACCAATCATTAGGTCAAAACATTTTGTTTCCAAAGTCAAAGTTTATCTCAACATAAAACTTTCCCAAGTATTTTAAACCAACTTTGATGCTCATTTCATCATCTAACTCAAAATACCGAAAATACCTCATTTTGACCTAAAATCTCCAAACTCAACCAAATACATAAACCCTTGACAATATTAGTTTAAAATCAACAAGACACAACATTTATAACATGTATTTAAGGTTAAAGGGTTTGGATTTGAACTCACGTAGCTAGGGTTAGGAAAACCCTAGAAAATATCCTAAGAGGATGAAGAAGATGAAGAAGATGAAGCTAGATGAGAGGAGTCAAGAACACCACCACTTGAAGCTTTAATACTTGAATCAACTCTTGAATCTTCACTTAATGTATCAATAAATGTGTTTGGGAGAGGTGGGTGAAGGAAATAAAGCCCTAGAAATCGCCTTCAATGAGATGCTCTAGGTACTGATTTTTTGATAACTGATTAATGAGAAATTTGAGCTGAAAATCGCACCTTAAAGCCCTTTCTGGACCCCGCGGGCGATTGTACCACTACGATTGTGACACGGAAGCATGGCCCGTCACAATCGCCCCATGTGTACCGCAGGTTACATTTTTGAGACTCCATTTAGGGCACGGGCAATACTGCCCCGCGATTGTGCCCTATCAGTATCGCTGGCAGTCTAGCCTGCTATGTAACGTAACATCAAACTCAAACACATCTGATTCCATGGTCTGGGCGATGCTGCCCTGCGATGCTGCCACTGGCAGTCTCGCCTGGCAGTCTAGCCGGGGAGGTTCCGAGTGCGGTTTTGCTTCGTTTATCGTTCATTTTCCTCCGTTTCAATGTTACCCAACTTCAAACACTTGAACCCTTCATTTAGATAGAAAATACGATGGCCTTAGGATGCGAAGTTTATTATTTTATAAACCAAAATTCCAGATGTTACAGGCCCTATGTACCGAGGGCTCAACTTTCCTCTTTTTCCAAAACGCATCACCCCCTTCCAGAGTGAAATCTTCAACATGACCTTTTCATTCACTTGAAACTCAATCGGTTTCCTCCTCCTATCCGCATAGGTTTTCTGTCGGTTTTGAGCCACCTTCAATTTCTCACGAATCTGCCAAATCCTGTCCGCGGTTAGCTGGACAATTTTCGGGCCTGCTAGTGGTTTTTCCCCCACTTCATTCCAACACAACGGAGTTCAACACTTGCGACCATATAATGCCTCGTACAGTGCTGCTTGAATACTCGCATGATAGCTATTGTTGTACGAGAATTCAATCAAAGGTAGATGCGTCTCCCAAGAACCACCAAAATAAATAACACACGCCCTAACCATGTCCTCCAAGGTTTGAATTGTCCTCTCACTCTTTCCATCCGTCTGTGGATGATAAGTAGTGCTCAAATTCAGCTGTGTTCCCAACTCCTTTTGAAAACTTTCCCAAAATGTCAATGTGAAACGGCTATCCTGATCCGAAACTATGGACGTTGGTACACAATGTCTAGTTACGATCTCATCGATGTACAACCTAGCTAACTTCTCCATTGGGTACGTCTCATTATATGGTAAGAAATGAGCCGACTTGGTGAGACGGTCCACTATCACCCAAATGGCATCATACCCCTTTGGTGTTCTAGGAAACTTTGTAACGAAGTCCATCGTTATATTATCCCATTTCCACACCGGAAAATCCAAAGATTGAAGTTTTTCATACGGCCTTTGGTGTTCCGCCTTGACTTGAAAACATGTTAAGCATCTCTCCACATAGTAAGCTATATCCTTCTTCATTCCTGGCCACCAATAATATTGTCATAAGTCTCTATACATCTTTTTTGTGCCCGACTGTACCGAATACCGTGACTTATGCGCTTCCTCTAACAATTTCTCACGTAACCCACCAAGTTTGGGAACCCACACACGGTCACCCAAGCATTTCACACTTTTACTGTCACACACCAACAATGACACACTTCCCACCATCCTTTCGCTCTTTAAGTTTTCTTCTAACAGTGCTTTATCTTGAACCTTTTTTATCTCTTTCAAGATAGTAGGTGACACTTCGGCTCTAAAGGCTACTATCTTGGTTGATTCTCCCCTATCCTTTCGGCTTAAAGCATTGGCTACCACATTTGCCTTCCCGGATGGTAAAGGATCTCACAATCATAATCATTTAACAATTCCACCCATCTCCTTTGTCTCATATGCAGCTCCTTCTGATCAAACAAGTGTTTGAGACTCTTATGAGCAGTATAGATTTGGCACTTTACCCCATAGAGGTAATTTCGCCAAATCTTAAGCGCGAAAACTACCGCCGCTAACTCCATGTCGTGAGTAGGGTAGTTTCTTTCATGATCCTTCAATTGTTGTGAAGCATATGCGATCACCTTCCCATGTTGCATAAGCACATATCCTAATCCCATCTTGGACGCATCACTATAAATTACGAATCCTTTCGTTCTGTCCGGTAGTGATAAAACTGGTGCGCTACTCAAATTTTCTTTCAGCAATTTAAATGCCGATTCTTGAGCTTCAGTACACACAAACTTGACGTTCTTCTTGGTCAAAGAGGTCAACGGTGTCGCTACTCGCGTAAAGTCTTGAATGAACTTCCGATAGTACCCCGCTAGACCCAAGAGACTTCTCACTTCTGACAGTGTTCTCGTTGGCTCCCAACTATTGATAGCTTCTATCTTTGTCGGCTCCACTTTGATTCCGCCTTCGGACACCACATGCGCTAGAAACTGAACTTCTCGCAACCAAAACTCACGCTTTGAAAACTTTGCATAAAGCTTCTCACGCTTTAGCAACTCCAACACTAGGCGAAGATATCCTTCATGCTCACTTTCCGTCCAAGAGTATATCAAGATATCGTCGATGAAGACAATTACACAATTGTCTAACAACGAGCCACACACACGATTCATCAAATCCATTGTTGATCATAACTCCTTTAAATGATTTGAATATGATTCTTTTTTGTACTTAGTGAAATTCCATTGTATAAGCTTCTGTTTATATTCAGCGATAGCACACGCTGATAACCATCAGCGATCGCTGAAGATCAAGGAACAACAAGCTTATCTCTGAAGATCTGAAGATCAGCTATCACACCAGAAGACCATTCAGCGAAAGTCAAAGACCCTAGCTGAACAAAGAGATAATCAGCTAAGTGAACTGAAGCGGTTCAGCGATAGCAGCGATTATCTACTCAAAGTGTGAAGTCTTGTGAAGCCTCAGCCATACTGAAGTTCATCCTTGTATATATTCAGTATCAGCGATCAAATGAAGCTTCCTTAACAAGATTAAAGATTGATCTTATCCTCGATGCACAAAAGTCAAACCTAGAACCATGTCAGAAAAGGACATACGACTTGTCTCTTATGTCCCCATCATATCTGATACGGTACTGTTCATATTCGGCCAAAAGCATGGCTGTCTTATTAGCAAGGACAAGCTTCCTATCGAAGCTTGACACGTGGCATATACCTTTTGTCCTGCATTAAATGCAAACGGGTATAAATAAGATGAAGATATCTTCTTCATCTTAATGCATGCTTCTTCCTAACCTATACCCTCTTTATTCTTTCTTTCATCTTCTTGTGCATCAAACTTAGTGTTTCTTAGTTACAATAGAATAGGTGTTAAAACTTGTTCTTATTCCGCTTGTAACTATAAATTTGTTTATTTTCAATAAACTCATTTAAAAACCAAAATCTGTGTGTGTTTGTATTCAAACCCCCCCCCCTTCTACAAACTGTGTACTATTGATTGAACTCTTGTAGACCCTTTAGGGACCAACAAGTGGTATCAGAGCAGTGTTTGCTTCTTAAATCTTTAAAATAACTTTTTTTTTAAACTATTTTAAAATGTCAAACCCTAATACGAACTACAATGATAATGGATCTTTAGCTAAACCTCAAAGATTTAGCCATGATAATTTTCCATTATGGAAGGAAAGAATGTCTCTATTTCTAGAGGGATCTGACCCAAAGATTCCCTACTATCTAGAAAATGGACCATTTGTTCCTACAACTATAGTAGCTAGTGTTCCTGCCACCACTGCTACTCCAGCCATTCCTGAAAGGGTTATTGTTAAAACTCCTAACAGATGGACTGAAGAAGATAAGAAAGAAATTGCTATTGATTCTAATGCTAGATCAATAATAGCAATGGCTTTACCAGATGAAGTCTATCATTCTGTCATGAAAATGAGGACTTCTAAGGCCATGTGGGATACTCTATGTATCCAATATGAAGGAACTTCTGAGGTTAAAGTCACTAGATGCATAAACCTTGTAAGAAAATATGAGAGTTTTATGTATCAAAAGGGTGAATCTCTTTCTCAAATTCACCAGCGATTCAACTGTTTGTTGATTGATCTTAAATTAGTCGACAGAGTATATTCAAACGCTGAAATTCTGACAAAATTCATCGAGGCATTACCCGATCAATGGGCAGTGTACACTACATGTCTAAAGTTGTCAAAGAATCTTGAAACCTTGTCCTTAAGTGCATTATATGGTATGCTCTTAAATGAGGAACAATCTCAATTTCTAAGGAAGAACCTCATTAATGAACTCAAAGGTGCCAAAAGTACTTCTTTGGCACTTGTGACTTCTGAGGGAACTTCTTCTAAAAGTGTTTCTTCTTCCCCTATCACCTCCATCACTGAATTAGGTCAAACTGATTCAGAAGATCAACTCACTGATGCTGACATCTCTGAGTTTGATAACTCTCTAGCTCTCTTAACTAATAACTTTAAAAGATTTGCTAGAAAGAGCAATTTTCAAAAACCTTCTAACCTCTCTGACTCTGAAAAGCAAAAAACGTTGCCCGCTGAGAGACCTCAGCGATATTAACACTGACTTATCTGAACAATTAAAAGGTGGCCATATAAGAATCAAAGAACTTCCTAAAATTGAGGAATCTCTCAAGGACCAAGTCTTTGCAAATCAAACAATAAGCATCGAGAAACAACAAGCTATCGCTGATAGGGAAAAGGCTATCGTTGATCTCAAGTCTGAAAAGGCAACCATCAAAGGATGGTGTAAGGCTTCTGATAAAGTCAATGAGATCATCAATGCTCAAATACCTATGAAAGTAAGAAGTGGTTTAGGTTATAACCCTGAAAAGGAAGAATTAGAGAATGATCGTTCCATGCTCAAATTTGGAATGTTTGTCTCCTCTATTCCTGATCCTTCTTCTTCAACTTCTTCTTCCTCCTCTTCTAAAGAGAAGCTTTCTTTACTTAATTCTAAGAAAGTGATCAAGAACGAGTTTCTTAATCAAGTTCCTAAGAATAAGAAAACTCAAGATAGGAACAAGAACTCCTCAGAAAAAGTTTCTAAAACTGGGAAGAAGGTCCCTGACTTTTCTCAGAGACCAACCCCCAGAATTAAAATCGATCTCACTCCTACCCCCGGAAAAGTTGTTATACCTCCAAAGACCATGGATAAAGGAATTCTTGGACCTATCCCTGAGAAATTTCCTGCTCCCTCTCTGCTTTCCAAACTCTTTAAGTATAGGAAATGTTATCACTGTGGTGAAACTACCCACATTGCAAGCAAATGTCCTAATTCTACTAGAGCTGATAAACTAGCTCATGGAAAGAAAGTAGCTCAAGCTGATAAATCAGCGAGAGTGAAATCCACCAAGGTTGCAAAACCACCAAAGGTGAAAATATCCACTAAAGAGAGTTCTTCAGTTAGTAGCTCCTCCGCCAATCCTATATCTAACCAAGCAGGACCCATAGTAATATGGGTACCTTTAAACAATTAATCTCTTGTTGTATGCAGAGTGCCAAAGGTATCTGGTATCTTGATAGCGGATGCTCAAGGCACATGACTGGCAGAAAATCTCTGTTCTCTGATTACAAAGAAGAAGCTGGTCCATCAGTGACCTTTGGTGGAAATGGCAAAGGATACACTAAAGGTTATGGAATTCTATCCAACGGAGCCACATCTTTTTCTCATGTTGCCTACGATGAGGGACTAAAGCACAATCTCTAGAGCGTTAGTCAGTTATGTGACAAAGACTTCAAAGTTCTATTCTTAAAGAATAGATGTGTTGTCACTGACGGAAATGATAAGCTTGCCCTTACAGGCAAAAGAGTGGAAAATGTATATGTCATAAATATGAATAGTTCCCATTCTGAGAACATGTGCTTTATCTCTAAAGCATCCACTGACATAAACTGTTTATGGCATAAAAGACTCTCTCACCTCAACTTTAAGACAATAAATGAATTGTCTCAAAAAGACCTAGTCAGAGACCTCCCAAATTATACCTTTACAAAGGAATCTCTTTGTTCAGCATGTGAGAAGGGAAAGCTGACAAAAGCCTCCTTCAGGTCAAAGCAAGTTTCTTCAGTGACCGCTCCTCTTCAGCTACTCCACATGGATCTATTTGGACATGTCAATGTCCAATCTATCTCTGTGAAGAAATACCCTTTAGTGATTGTTGATGAATACTCCAGATACACATGGGTGTTCTTCTTTCGATCCAAAAGTGATACCCCTGAAATGATAATTTCTTTTATCAAAAGGATGGAAGTTTTGAACAATTTAATTGTTCGTTCCATAAGAAGTGATCATGGCACTGAATTCAAAAACAGTACTCTGATAAACTTCTTTGAAGAAAGAGGTATCTCTCACAACTTCTCCTCAGTGAGAACCCCTCAGCAAAATGGTGTTGCTGAAAGAAGAAATCGTACTATCATCGAAGCGGCTCGCTCAATGCTCAGCGAATCACATCTTCCAACTCAGTTCTGGGTCGAAGCAGTCAGTACAGCGTGCTTCACTCAAAATCGATCCCTGATAGTTAAACGATTTAAGAAGACCCCTATGAATTATTTCACAGGAGAATACCTACTCTGAAATATTTCCACATTTTTGGATGTAGATGTTACATTCTGAATGACAGAGATCATTTGGATAAATTTGATCCAAAAGCTGACGATTGTATATTTCTTGGATACTCCTCTGTATCTAAATCCTTCAGAGTCTTCAACAAAAGAAGACAACATGTTGAAGAATCCATGCACGTTAACTTTGATGAATCTCGTCCCATTCATACATCTCATTCTCATGAGGATGATGAAGAATTGAATGCCTGGATGAAATCTCATTATGGGGAACCTGAAACTTATTTCAGAAATCAACCTCCTGCTGAAGAATGTGATGATGAAATCCCTGTAAATTCTTCAAGTGACAATCATCCATCTTCAGGGATAAATGTTACTCCTCTAAATCATATTCCTGTTGCTGACTCCTCTCTTGGAAATTCCTCAGTGAACAACCAAACTATATCTGAAAATCAATCCCCTGAATTGATTCTAAATGAAGTACCTGTTGCTGAAACAACAAGTCCTATTCCAGAAACTGAAGAACAAGTCGCTGAATCTGCTGTTGATCTCTCTCCTCAACCACCAGCTCAGCGATGGACTGCAAATCATCCAATAAATCAAATTATTGGTGATCCCACTGCAGGTATCAAAACACGTAGAGGTACAGGTAATATTTGTCTTTATGTTAACTTCATTTCTCTCTCTGAACCTAAAAAGATAGATCAAGCTATCTCTGATCCTAGCTGGGTTTCAGCTATGCAAGAAGAACTAACTGAATTTCGTAGAAATAAAGTTTGGAATCTTGTTCCTAGACCCTCTGATAAAACTGTTATAGGAACCAAACGGGTTTTCAGAAATAAGCTAGATGAAAACGGGACTATAATTCGTAATAAGGCTAGACTTGTTGCTCAAGGTTATAGACAGGAAGAAGGAATTGACTATGATGAGACCTTTGCACCTGTTGCTCGTTTAGAAGCCATAAGACTCTTTTTAGCTTATGCTTCCCATAAAGACTTCAAAGTTTTTCAGATGGATGTTAAAAGTGCTTTTCTAAATGGAAAACTCAGCGAGGAAGTTTATGTTGAACAACCCCCTGGTTTCTCGGACCCTAACCATCCTGGTAATGTTTTTAAACTTGAAAAAGCTCTTTACGGGTTAAAACAAGCTCCTAGAGCTTGGTATGATACCCTTTCTAAATTTCTTCTTAAAGAAAAATTTGTTCGTGGAAAAATTGACCAAACCCTGTTTTTAAGAAAATATAAAGGTCATACTATTCTCGCTCAGATATATGTTGATGACATTATCATTGGTTCCACAAGACCCAAACTTTGCACTCGTTTCGCTGCAAGAATGCAAAAACAATATAAAATGAGTATGATGGGTGAACTAACATATTTTCTAGGTTTGCAGATTAAGCGATCTGACAAAGGAATTTTTATTTGTTAAAGCAAATATGTTAAAGCCATGCTGAATAAATTTGACATGAATCAGTGCTCAGCGATGAAAACCCCTATGGCGCCTCCGCTAACGTTGAACAAGGATCCCAATGGGAAAACAGTCAATGTCACTGCCTATCGAGGAATGATTGGATCTCTGTTGTATCTTACAGCGAGTAGGCCAGACATCATGTACGCCACCTGTCTCTGTGCTCGGTATCAGGCTGAACCGAAGGAATCCCATCTAATCGCTGTAAAGCGAATCTTCAGATATCTGAAAGGAACTCCAAATCTTGGTCTCTGGTGTCCCAAAGGCTCAGGATTTGATCTTATTGGTTACTCTGACAGTGACTTTGCAGGTTGTAAGATAGATAGAAAGAGCACCACTGGAGGGTGTCAGCTACTAGGTGGAAAGCTAATAAGTTGGACAAGTAAAAAGCAAAACTCAGTGTCCACTTCCACCGCTGAAGCTGAGTATGTAGCCGCTGGTAGTTGTTGTGCTCAAATCCTTTGGATGAGAAATCAACTCAGAGACTACAATCTCAAGCTCTCTAAAGTTCCTATCTATTGTGATAGTACCAGCGCTATTGCAATTGCCAACAACCCTGTACTTCACTCCAAAACCAGTCACATTGAGATCCAATATCACTTTATCAGAGATCATGTGATGAATGGTGAAGTTGAGCTCCATTTTGTACCTACTGAATATCAGCTCGCTGATCTTTTCACCAAACCTCTTGATGAAACTAGATTCAATCTACTCATCAGCGAACTTGGTATGTTGAACGCTGAATAATTTATTAATCAGTAACCAACAAGGGATACAAATAAAGCTTTCAAACTTTCCTTTCTCTGAACTCTGATTCAGCGATATCTGGGCCATCTCCTCAGGTATTATCTTCTAATCTTTATCACTCTTTGATATCTTTTCCCATCAAAGATTGACTCTCTTGAAATTAAAACTCCTCACTGAAAATCCTTTATTATTAGTGATGAAGATTTTTCTAAAATTAATAATGATAAACCTTCCTTATGGATAATTATCATTATAATCTTTTAAAAATAAAAAAAGAACACGTCAGACCTTTTTCTGACACAAGACAGACCGCGACGTTACCATTCCAACTCCTTTCTTGGAACGTGCGCCAGGTCATCATTTCTTTTTCAAAAAGCTAAAACCGTCGTTTAGCACTCCTTTCTTTCTCTCTCCTCTTGCTATTTAAGCATCTCTTTTGCCTTACTTTATTCTTCCGCTTTCACAACTCTCCTAAAGGCAAAAGAAACTTTCAAATCTTCAAGTTTTCTCAAGAACACCAAGAACACGCATTTGTGTGTTTTCTTCTCGAACTCATCTAAGGTTTGATCTAAACCTTTACTTATGACTGGAAACATCTTGTTTCACCTCTTCTTCTCCTTAAAACTCTAAAAATGATATAAAAAATTTCTTAGAAACAAAAATAAAAATAACCTGGATCAAACTTAAAAGGTTTTTCCTTTATAAAAACCCTGTTCTAAGTTCTTTCCTTAGAACAGAAGACTTTATTATTAAAATTTGATCCATTTTCATTTACCTACGCCTTTTTAATAAATCTTTTATTATATTGTTTATAACAAGCATTTTGATATTGTTCATCAAAATACTTGTTTCTTTGATCTTACATTTGGTATTCTTTATACCAAACTCTGGTTTATACATTTATGTATAAAACCATGATTTACCTCTTTGGTGTTCCTATCTTTCCCACAACAATGGCCTCTGCAAGTAAGACCGCTGCAACCTCTGCTGCTGAAGACACCACCTTGGTCGCTGCACCAACCTGCCATTTTCCCTTGGAAAGAGCCGTCTTCAAGTCCTGCAACTACATTGCATTGGTGGAGATCCCTGCAGACCGCCCTCAATTCGCTGAAGGAGCAAACTTCATCAAGGCGTGCCCACTGATGTACGCTTTCGTCCACAATCCAGTGGGCATCTCTTCTCATCTCCAATCCCTATGGTACACGGCTCATTGTACCATGCTGACAACTGATAAGGGAACCGAACTCCCTGTTATTGGATTCAAGATTCTAGATCTTGGGTTCTTCTCTTTCACTGCTGGGTTTCTCAGGAAGGCTCTGCGTCTCCCTGTACGCGCAAAGAATCAACAATGGGGCGCTGAACCCACCAAGATGCAAATCGATGCATTCTTGGACTCTGTCGGATATTCTTGGGAGAATCCCTCTCTGAAGACGGTGGGTTCCAAGGTAGAGAAGAAAATGCTACCTGCTCGCTGGCAATTTATCTTCACCCAGGTGATCCAATGCCTCGGGTCGAAGGCTCGCACGACCAAGCGAGCAAGCACTTTCAAGACCTTGCTTACTCCTTCAGCACCGGCCACAACCTTAACTACGCTGACTACATCTTCAGCGACATGGTCAGTCGCATCAGCGCCGCCACCAGACATCCCGTCATCCCTATCCTCGCTTCTTCGCGACCATGGAAGTTGCCTTCGGGGAAGAATACCCGAAGGTCGGCGATCACTCCTTCTCTGTAGTAGGGAATAAGTCCCTGGACATTGAGGAACGTCCAGGTGATGCTCCTTTCACTCCTTACATGCTGCAAGTGATCGGAGCTCCTCTTCCAGTGTCCACCTCGCTGTCCAACCCAACAGCGAGCAACCCAGACACTGCTGCCGCTGTTAAGAGAAAGCAACCAACCGATGGTCATAAAAAGACCATCGCAACCAAACTCAAGAAACCAAAGAAGATGGTCTCTCAAAAGACCACTCTCTCTGATTTTGGTGTACTACCAACACCACCTAAAACCTCAGCCACTTCAACGGTCTTCTCAACCGTTGTTGCTTCATCAACACTACCTACATCATCAGCGACTCCGGTCACTGAGGGTGTTTTAGCCGGCTCCGCTGAAGCTGGATCAAGTACTACTCTCACTGCCTTCTTATCTACTTCTATCTCCTCTTCTTTGGTCCTCACCTCAGCAAATGACTTAGCGATAGTTGTCCCTATCCCTGATAATGCTGAAATGCACGCAGTCCAAACCTCAATATTGTTTAGGCAATCTGAGTTTTGGAAGGCCAAATTACAAGGACCTTAGAGTATCTCTCTCAGATACTCTAAGACACTGGTCAGTGATCCTCAAGACACTGCCTCTGCAAATGTGGTCCCTAAAAGTAATCCTCATGATACTCTCAGGGAGAAACATACATTTTTTCATCCATCTTCTAATCCGGATGTGTTTTTGGCATCTTTATCTATGTCATCATCAGGTGTCGCTTTTCTTCCAACTTCAGCGACGACAACCACCACCACCAGCGCTCCTCCCCTCAGCAAGGACATGGGGAAGTCTCCTCAGGGTCCTCCCAGCGCTGCTCGGCTCAGAGACGTGAAGCAAGAGATGGCTACTCCCAAGCTTCCCACTCCAGTCACTGAGCTACCTCCCATTGTCCTTCCCAACCCTACATTCCCTGCAATTGACTATTTGGTCAAGGAATGTGCTCTCACAAGGGCTAGGGTGGACAATCTTCAGACGTCCGCTGAACTAATCTTCAAACGAATCGTTGGGACTCCTTCGATCAAGACAAACGTCAACAACCTCATCTCTGACGTTTTCGGCCTGAAAGAAGATAACAGGGCCTTTCATCAGACCCTGACAAGCCTGGAGCAGAAGGTTGCTGCTCAAGCAAACGTCCTTGAGTCTATTCAAAAGACTCAATCCAATATGATGCAGATGCTCACGAAGCTCTCTGAGGCTAGTTCCTCTTCTTTCAACGTTGTTGATCGGACCATGCTTCAGGATAATGATGCGAAGCTAAAGGACGTTCAGACGAATGTTCGCACTCTGATGGTGCATTGTCTACCTCCTGATAACATTGAGGGGGAGAGATGTGCCAAAGAGTTCGCTGAAGAACTCGTCTCAGAGCATAACCATAGGTTCCCTGGAGAGAGAATTTCTCCATACATCCAACGAGCTGAACTAGAAGAAGATGATGCTGATGATGATGAAGACGAAGAAGAAGAAGAAGAAGAAGAAGATGAAGAACCTATCCCTCACTATGGGGGGATGGATGATGACGAAGACGACGATGACATTGGAAGTGTCTTAGAGCACTTCAGATTGTCAAGGCCTGGAGTCGCTCATCAAGAGCCCTTGGGGGACGGACCACAACCCTCTCAGGGACAATCCGGTCCCTCAGGCAAAGGAAAAGAAGTGGTAGATCTGGATGCCACTATCCCTATATCTGAGGGGGAGACCACTCATGAGGTATCTCTTCCTCTTATCCCTTTCATAACTCCTCTCTCTGAAACCCCCACACCTCCTTCACCTACAAAAACTCTCTCTGACAATACTATTTCCTCCTCTCCTTCCCTTAGTGATCCCCATTCCCCAAAGGACTCAACTTCATGGAAGGAATCTTCCTCTGAAGAGCAGTTTATGTACATAATAGAAACTGACTCTGAAGAAGAAGAGGGCCTTATTCCCAGGCGTCACGTTCAAAAGCCGATCATAAGCGAGCCTGAAGAAGAAGAAAGGCGAATAAAATTCCTTAGGGAATTCGAGGCTAGAAGAATAAGGGTGCCTGAAACTGAACCCATTGAAGCCGTACCAATAAGGATGACAGATGAATTCTACTTTCTATCCAGAGAAGAGAGAGAACAAGCATTTGAAGCACAGAGAATCAGGGATGAGGAAATAAAGCAAACTGAGAACGATCTTGCTTTAGCAAGAAAATTGCTCAGAGAAGACTCTGCAAGAGACATGGCGGCCAGAGATCAACTGAAAAAGAGTGAAAGAATGTCACAACATGTGCAAGTTCCCCCTCTCCCTGAATCATCTAAGAAGAAAAGATCAACTGCTGAAGGCAGTTCAAGTTCTAAGAATGAGCATGAAACTAAATTTGATTATCAAAGCATTCTTGGTCATCTTGAGCTCCCTGATATATCAATGCTTTGTGCCTCTCTCCCTCAAGACCGAAGATATGAAGAAGACGAAATCATCTCACTGCCTGAACCTGGTATGGTATTCTTGGAAAATGAAGGATTCTTAGGACTCTTCAGAAACCAAGAAATCCGCAAGGCCCCATCCTCTCTCATAAAGATCATGCTTTAGCGCTGCTAGTCAGATACCCCTCTGATGATCGACAGAAGACACTTTATGAGAATGAGTTACAAAGACGAAACGAGAATATCTCTGACTAGTTATAGATTTCTATTTCCTTTGTAATATTTCTTCAGTGTACAACTACTTTACTTTTATTATTGTAATTTCATTTCTCTGTAATTTCTTCAGATTATATTTAATGAAATTCAATCAGAGTACTTTACTCCATCCTAGTACTGAAAAGATCCCTGAAAATAGTAAAAGGGACAATGAACATAAGAGTTCTATTTTCGTTACACTATCTTCACTCACTGATCTTTCACTCTGAAAATTCAATCAGTGAATGTACTTTAAGCTTATTTACTTGTAAAAATTGTGCTTTCATATCCTTATAAATGAAACTCAATTCAGATAGTAGACTAGCTGAAAAAGACTTTACATATTAGTACTTAGAAAATTTTTCTTTAAATGTTTCCGAAGTCCTTACTAGTCTCTTAAAGCAATTTTCCTATGTTGCTTAATCATAATCAAATAGGGGGAGATTGTTGATCATAACTCCTTTAAATGATTTGAATATGATTCCTTTTTGTACTTAGTGAAATTCCATTGTATAAGCTTTTGTTTATATTCAGCGATAGCACACGCTGATAACCATCAGCGACCGCTGAAGATCAAGGAACAACAAGCTTATCTCTGAAGATCTGAAGATCAGCTATCACACCAGAAGACCATTCAGCGAAAGTCAAAGACCCTAGCTGAAGAAAGAGATAATCAGCTAAGTGAACTGAAGCGGTTCAGCGATAGCAGCGATTATCTACTCAAAGTGTGAAGTCTTGTGAAGCCTCAGCGATACTGAAGTTCATCCTTGTATATTCAGTATCAGCGATCAAATCAAGCTTCCTTAACAAGATTAAAGATTGATCTTATCCTCGATGCACAAAAGTCAAACCTAGAACCATGTTAGAAAAGGACGTACGACTTGTCTCTTATGTCCCCATCATATCTGATACGGTACTGTTCATATTCGGCCAAAAGCATGGCTGTCTTATTAGCAAGGACAAGCTTCCTATCTAAGCTTGACGCGTGGCATATACCTTTTGTCTTGCATTAAATGCAAACGGGTATAAATAAGATGAAGATATCTTCTTCATCTTAATGTGTGGTTCTTTCTAACCTATACCCTCTTTATTCTTTCTTTCATCTTCTTGTGCATCAAACTTAGTGTTTCTTAGTTACAATAGAATAGGTGTTAAAACATGTTCTTATTCCGCTTGTAACTGTAAATTTGTTTATTTTCAATAAACTCATTTAAAAACCAAAATCTGTGTGTGTTTGTATTCAACCCCCCCCCCCTTCTACAAACTGTTTACTATTGATTGAACTCTTGTAGACCCTTTAGGGACCAACATCCATAAACGTTGTCGGAGCATTGGTCAAGCCAAAAGGCATAACCAAAAACTCGTAATGACCATACCTTGTTCGGAAAGCCGTTTTAGGTACATCTTCCTCTCTCGCTTTCAACTGATGATAACCGGATCGTAAATCAATTTTCGAGAAGTAACTTGCTCCTTGAAGTTGATCAAACAAATCATCTATTATAAGTAACGGATATTTATTTATGAGTCACCTTGTTCAACTCAAGGTAGTCTATATTCTCGTAGACCCGTCATTTTTTTATAAACAGAACCGATGATCCCCACGACGATGTACTAGGGTGAATAAAACCCTTATCGAGCAACTCTTGAAGTTGAGTCATCATTTTCTTCATTTCCGCCGGTGCCAATCGATATGGTGCACAGGCTTGGTGCGGCTCCGGGCACTAAATCGATTCGAAATTCCACTTGACGATCCGGAGGTAATCCGACAAGATCATCGGCGAATACCCCTGGATACTCTTTCACTACGGGTACTTCCTCCATTCCCCTTTTCTCTCTTTCATTGTCAATCACATAAGCCATGAACGGTTGACATCCCTTCCCTACGCATTGTCTAGCCTTTAGCATCGATATAACACACGACATCCTCTCACTTCGATCACTATAGATCAGAACCCCTCTCCCTCCCGGTAAGGTGATTCGGTTCAATTTCTTCTTGCACACAATATTCTTATTGTTGTTGGCCAACCAATCCATCCCCACAATTACATCAAATTCACTCATTGCCCTTGGGTACAATAGAAAAGGGATAAGACAACCCTCTATACTAATACTACAACCTTCTAAAACTTCTTTCATCACAAACCGCCTATCATTGGCGATTTCTACCTTGAATCTATGATCCAACCACTTGGGCTTGATATTCAAAATCCCCATAAAAGTAGTTGAAACAAATGAACGATTTGCACCCAAGTCAAATAACACCTTGGCATGAGTTGAATTAATAAGAAAGGTACATGTCACTATGTCAGGTGCCTCCTCCGCCTTTGTTGTGGTCATCTGAAAAGCTCGCACTTGTGCTCGTGGAGCTTCCACTTTCCTCTCCACTCCACCGCCACGTCCACCACTATAGTTACTCATCGTTCCTTTTTTTCAATTGAGGGCAATCTGGCTTCAAATGCTCCAAAGATCCACACTTATAACATGCTCTCGAGTTGGGACATTCTCTAGCCATATGTCCCACTTTTCGCATTTGAAACATCCCTTTCGTTTCGAGGCACAATCTCCCCGATGTACACGGTTACACCTCCCACACGGTTTCTCTCTGAACCTTTGGCTTCCACGGTTGTCATACTTCGAGAACTTTGCCTTCTTGGGGTCATTCATCACACCTTCCCACTTCCTCTTTCCGGTACCCCTCTCCATCATTTGATGATTCTTCTCTCTTTCCGTCATCTCAGCCGCAAATGTAACGATCCATCATTCGTTCATCGATCGAAACGTATGCTTCCGCAAAACAGGATTTCTCTAAGAACTTTGTGGTGTACTCTTGGACAGTCATGTCCCCTTGCTCTAAGTGTAAAAACTCTTCTTCGAGTTTCCTTATAGCGGTCTTAGGGCAATACTTGTTCTTGAACAATCCTACAAATTTCTCCCACAAAGTCTTCTTAGCCGCTCCCGTACCAATCTTGCCACTCTCTAAATCCCACCAACAATGTGCCTCCGCCTTAAGCATGGGAGTGGCATGCAATACCTTGTCCGCCTCCGCACACTTACTAGTGTCAAACACCACTTCCATCTCTCTAATCCATTTAAAAAAACTAACACCGGGTTACACTCCCCCATCTAAGTAGGAGGTTTGCATGTTAGGAATGTCTTATAAGTGCACCCTTTTGTCACTTAGTCTTGTGGGATGAGTTACCATGGTCTCCATCCCCTTTAGACCCCTCTGTACCATCATCCACATATGAAATCGTTGTATCCGGCTCGTTTAGCGGTTCGGTTGCCAGTCCACGACCACGTGTACGGCCCCTACCCCGACCTCGAGCCCCAACCTCAAGAGCTCCCACTGAGACTGCACCTCCTCGGGTTCCACGACCCCTTACTCTACCCCTCCCATGGGTATTCACAACTCCCTCAGTTTCAACTTGATCGGGTTGAGCGTTCCCGGTCGGAGGATCTCCTTCCGTGGGTGTCACTGTTGCCGATATCACGAAACCTCGAGTCATAGTTCTTGCTTACTAAAATGGACATAACATAAAAAACAACCAGTTAGATCACAACAAGGTATTCAAGCACTTACATGTACCTGTAAATTCACAATTAAATTGGCCAGATGTGATTTTGAATTTACCTTACACGATAGTCTTCTCTACCCTATCATTACTCTCACCGGTCAAACCACACCCTACCTCAAATTTACTTAAATCTCAGTCTCACCTATCCCTCAGTCTCTAAGTCTAGATGCTCCTCGAACACCTAATTCTCTTAAACTAGGGCTCAGATACCACTTGTAATAACCATAATTCTAAATTAAAGGTATTTCATGTCATTGCACTAAAAGTAGCAATTACAAGGCAAATAGGTCCCAAATGTAACTTAATCTCGAAAGTTTGCAGCGGAAATAAAGTAGCTACTGAGATTATTACAAAGCTTAAAATAAACTAGGCAACTATCTAAACGAAATAGCACCTCACTTCTAGCTTCCATACTCACAAATTCCCTCTGCCCTTAAATGGTGGTCCAAAGATGGGCAAAGTGTAACTTGGAAACGTGCTATTTCAAGAATTAGCCTCCAATTAATCGCATTTACATGCAACAAACATCAAGTCTAAGTAAGTTAATTGACATCATGTGTGAGTTTTAGCCCCAAATCCATGTTCTGCAACCAAACCATGGCATCTGGGGATAATATAGGGATATTGCTAGAATGGACCTACACATTTGGTACGAGTCTTAGCAAGGTGGTAAGCGACGTGGTTGTTGCCAATGTCGCTTTGGTTTGGCAACACACAAATCTATGACATTCAATAGAAGTTTGTGAGTAGGGTTTGCGAGTTTGTCTGATAAAAGTCCAGGTTGGTTTGGACATGTTGGAAGAGGATGATGAGACTCAAGTCGTGTACGGTGCCTGAGAGGTTTTAAACCCATTTTTAATAATTTCGTCGATTATCTCGATATGTGAATTCCAACACCTAACCCCCCCCCCCCCCCCCCCCCCACAAAAAAAAAGACAACACACACAATTTATGGCCTGGTTGTAGCATTAGCACTTTTATTTGCGAATCCTTTTGTTTAATATTAGAAGTATGAAAAATAAAAAAAATCATATTTTATTACCTTGGACTTGTACTTTGCTTTTTCGAGACACATTGAATACCCTCTAAAACTAATAGTTTTCACTTCTTTTCTAAAATCAAACTTTTCCCGAATCTCTAAAATAATATAGTTGTGGGAGATGTTCGGCATAAAGAAATCCACTATTGATTTATAGGTACAACGCTTAGAATAATGTAATACTCCCCAAAATTAAAAGAAGATATGAGAAAATACAACAATCCTATTACAAATGCTACTTTGGCAATATCGTTTGTTGTTGCTAGTAGTTAATATCAAGAATAAACTACAAATTTTGTCAAAAATAACACTTTTCTCCTTTACATCCCTAAAGTTCAATAACCATCATGGTTTGTAGAAACTTCCATATTTAGTCTCTTTTTTAACAACCATTTTGGTAAATGAAAGACATTTTTGTCATTTTATTCTTTTTTATCATTTACCTCATCAAAAACAATAAGGACCGTCATAAAATCAATTTTGATCGCTTAAAAGACAAAAAAAAGTTGGACAAAATGATGAAAACAACCATCTAAGAGGGACTAAATCCAAAAGCTTTTATAAACCACAATGATCATCTTATAATTTCAAAACTGCAAGGATGAAAAGTGTTATTTGCAGTTTATTCTAATATTAACTTCCTTGTGAAATTAGTCAAGATACATACAAGTTGATCCAAAACACCTTTTAACTAAGTTGTAGACATTGAAACAATGTATAATAAATTAATAAAATAGTGGTAGTGGTTATAATAATATATCATAACCTCTTTACTTAAAACGAACCACAATTTAGGTTGATCAAGTGTGTCACAATTCCAAACTTTAGGCATACAACACATCATATTCAAAACAAGCGATTGCCAGCTCTCTTTCCATAAAGTGTGATCCCTAAATCTGTGCAATATGTGCCACCAACAACACCCATTTCACCCTCCTAAATGATGATGATGAAGATGATGATGATGATGATGATGATGATGATGATGATGATGATGATGATGATGAAGATGATGATGAGAGAACCAGCATGATAATTGTTTAAGGGTGTTCTCAATCTAAACTCTGCTCCCTGTTAGCCTGTATCATTTTAAACAAAATTAACAAAACCCTTGAAATGAAGTTTTTCGATTATAGTTTCAGTATCAAGTGTCCCAAAAACGAATAATAATAATCAAGAAAAATCCATGTTCTTTTTTCCTCAACAGACATTTGCACATCTCCATGAAAAAAATATACTCGTATAACAGTCAAGTGGTCGCCTTATTCACCGTAAGTATAAATGATTACTTACGGGACTGTTTAATTGGTTTCCCAATAAGTCCTGTAGAAATAAAGTTTTCTGTGTGAATTAATCTCTGTATAGATTGGGAAGGTTTTGGTTTACGAGGGTTTTTTCATAGATGAAAGAAGCTTGTTTTATAAATGGGAGGGACAAGTGTGGACAAAACTTGGCTTTCTGCATAAAGCTCCTCTCTAGAAGCTTATTGATTAAGCCACTTTCTATATCATTGGTTGAGAAACTAGTTATTAGATGAAAATGGTCATGTTTGGTATGTAAAAACAAGCCGATAAGCTAGATGGCAATGTATTAAATTATCCAAAAGGATACGGTTTTTGGTCATTTATGTAAAAATTAAGGGGCATATTTGGAACTAAAAGAAGTAAAAGAAACCTGGGCCTCATTGAGACGCTAATTCTTCTTATGACTTACCAAAAGGGGCTTTTTCAATAAGAGCTTGTGGTTGCCAAACATTGCTCCATTAGGTCCCCCCATATCAGTATACGCAGAAAGTAGTTGCAAAGAAATAGAGCAGTTTTTATTCTGAATCAGGTGTAATATTTAAAAAGCTCACTTGATAGATGATGTGAGTTTACCTCTGACAAAATTGATTATGCACCAAGTTCGGTAACTTTTCCAATGGCAACTGTTTTCCCTGCATAATTACCACAAAAGGCATTATTTCAACTGATGGTTGCTCTCCCCTCATCCCTTCCATGATGAACGATAAGAGTTTTGATTAGAGAGCTTGTCATCAGTTTCTAACCTTCGGTACGAAGTGTGAATCGGCCAAGCTGTTGATAATCAGAAAACTTCTCGATGCATATCATATTAGACACCTGGGAAGTACATATCAAAAAGAAAAATAATTATTTAACGTTACAATTTCAGAAGCATAATTAAATGAGACTCAGCTTTAATTTCTTATATTCAAAAATTAAAAAAAAAGAACGTCATTCTGCAGATTGTGCTAATGGGCTCTTCTTATTATTAATTGATATTGTCCCCCCTAAAAAGGAAGAAAAGGTTTTATATGGCAACAACAAAATGGACCAAAATGAAGTCCAATAATGAGTCCATCTCCATTAAGGTCAAAATGATCGCCATTCACAAAGAGATGGTTTAGTTTTAGAGGACATATAATCAACAGACTTTTACTTCTATTTATCCGCAAGAGAAGGTGCACTCACCAACATAACATCCTAGCTGCAGAGTTTAGAGATAATTCCCTTCTATAACCCTTATTTGTAACTCCAGGTAAATTTGACCACACAACGAGTAAGTTACCTTTTTAGCTCAAATTCAGAATTAATAAATACAGAAGCTCAACAAATTATCCGATACATAATCTGTAGCAGACATCATGCTTATATGTCCCTAGTTAGCTCGTCTACTACTAATCTAAATCCATACAACATATAAGATAAATCACCTTGAGGACACGGTGGCTGTTTGGGGGGCAGATAACGTTAGAAATACCCCAGTCTGGTTTACTTATAGAAGATGGAGAAAATGGGAAGGATCAAATGACAAGGGGAGCACTTCAAAGAAACGAGAAGGTTTTAGAGGGCAGTTTGGGAATTTACTTAAAATAAATCTAGTATAAATCTGGGCGTTGGGTGTGTTTTGGGGCATGCACGTATTTCCTTATAAACCTAGAAAGAAATGACCTCTCCAATTTGCCATAGTTCCATAATCCTTGTTAATGGAAATCATATAACCATTGCAAGTTGAATTGTCTTGTATTGCAATATCCTGGGCGGTAACATTTTATCGCAATAGGGGAAAGAAAAGAGCAGTTGAAAGACTGACAGCCAAATGCGCAATATCCCTTTTCAGGTGAGTTTACTCGTGCAGTAGTTCATTACAACTCCATATAAAAGAGCACAGTTCAGGACATCACTTGATTTTCTTAACTGAATATATATATAGGGTTGGGTTCCGGTGAGGAGAGTTAAGGTGAGAAGCGTAAGAAGAGATCTCCGCCCTTGGATGCACATTAAGATGGGATGCACCGGATCAATCCCCGTGTGAAGCGCAATTCATGGGTCGGTTTGAGATTAAAAGTGATCAAGGGTTCAGATCCCTTCTTACGCTTCTCACCATAACTCAACTTCTCACACGATCCTACGCCTAGGTTCAAAAAGGCGTGAGGCGTGGCTCGGCGTGAGGCGTGGCGGCAAGGTCAATCCTTAAGCCTTACGCGCCACGGCGAGGACGCGGCATTTTTCAAGGTGTGACATAAGGCGGCAAATTTGTAAGTCATATATACAATTATATATAAAGATATATTTTTTCTGTATATTATTTAATAAGATAATGATATTAAAAAAGGTACATTCATATTAGAAGAAGAAAAATCATATAGATTATTGTTGTAAAATAGTTTTTTGATTAAACATTTAAAATAGAACTTAAAAATGTAATTTTACAACTTCATTTTAATCGTGATTCCATAAAGTTCATAAATTCGTGAAATTGTGAGTGATGTGATTAAATAAATCTATAAAAGTGTAAAAATCAAAAAGATAAAAAATAAAAAACAAATATTTTTTTTTTGAAAAAAATATGCCATACAAGAAAAAATATTAAAGAGCCTTAAAGTAAATAATTACACAAGAAACAGAAAGAAGAGACAACAGAATGTAAGCATATGCTTAAAATAACTAGTGTAAATAGTCTATAAAACAAAGTATAACAATCCCTTTTAACTAATTATACTAACCTGAACACGGCATATAACAACTGCACCATTCTTCACAAAGAGCACTTTCTTTTTCATTGGTTTCCTAGTCTTTGGATCAATTTGTTGCATCAGCTCAATAATCTCACATTCCTCAACAACTGCATGAATGTGTAATACAGCCTTGTACCCAGCAGTAAAAATAGCCTAAAAACAGCAGCATTCAAATTCATTTAACCAACCAAAAAACAATATTTATAAAGCATAAAACAAATTCAAAGAGAAATAAATCATAGTTCAATCTGCATACGTTATCCAGCAATTCAAGAATATGCAACTGAGCAACGAACTCATGAACTGCAGATATTGGTTTCTCTGCATGATAAATAAATAAAAAACCCGTGTTGAGATTAATAGCATAGCTAGCAGCGAATGTTTGTATCACTATTTTGCTATTAAAAACATACCAACACTGGAAAGAACAAATCCGCATAATATGTCCTCTTCTTCAACCCCAGAGATTCGGACTCGTAGATTCTCACCAGGCCCTGCACTCCTAACTTTATCTTCATCACAATAAATGGCAAGAACTTTAACCTGAACCTGCAGATATAATTTATGCATGAGCTTTTCTTAGACATTGATGTTTGAAAGAAAAAAGACAAACAAATAAAATAAAATAAACAAAAATTAAAACATAACAAAAAAAGCACCTTGTTTGGCATAAGCAACAGGCTATTTCCCTCTCGCACGCTACCAGATTCTACTTTCCCCATAACAACAGTCCCCATGTCTTTGAATTTGTCGATAATAGGCATTCTGAAAATTAAACATCAGCATAGATAATTAAAAATAATCTATATGTATACTATTCTCTTCCTAAGAAAATATTTAATGAAAATCAATATCAAGCAACATAACAATGAAATATCCAACCATCTAGACATCATTAATAATGTTTCGATCTGTAATCTAACAAAGGAAAATGTGGTTTCAGGTCCAATAAAAAGACAAGCAGAAAAAAGATTAGGTCACTAAGAGCACCTCCAAGAGATATGCTATATTTTTTCTAAAATAGAGTATCAAAAGTCAATATATCTAAAAATAATTGCTTCCAACTCCAATAGCTATTTTATTTTAGAAATTTTAGCATTAATTATATTATTAAAATAATCAATACATTAATAAAATAGTATCTCTCTTATAAATCATTTTACTTCAATGACTCTTATTGGTGGAAACACTAAAATATTATTTCTCTCTTTAAGTATTGAGTTTTAGAGATTTCACCAAATTTGGAGATTTTTTTATCCTCTCTCTTCTTTTCTCTATTTTAGCATATCATATAGCATAGCTATTGGAGCAAAAAAAATCTCTAAAACCACTAAATTTTCTATCATAGCATAATAGCTCTTGGAGATGCTCTAAGGGTTGTAAAAGCATAAATATGGGAACAAGAATCAGAGGTGATACCTAAATGGACCTTTGGGATCACGCAACGGAACTTCAACAGCATCTAGTGCTTCAAATAGACATTGACCATCCCACCATGGACATACACTTTTCTCCACTCTTGTTTTCATATTGGCACCGAGAAGACCAGATATTGGAAGAAATTGGATATCTGCAAATGGGATATATTTCAAAGTAATTACAATTACATTCAAAGGATTGATTGTAACAAACTATATCCAAAATCCTGCAGAACATTAAAGTTCAAAGAGGAACCCCAAGACCCGGAGATTCTTAATATATTTTCCCTAACTTTTCCCTATCATAGTATATGCTAATTTCCAATGAGCACATTACTAAAATATGGTTTCGCTTACAATGTTACAATGTATCTACTCACCGCCAAAAACCAGTCATAGATGTCAAATATGTGGCAAGACACATTTTTCTCCACATTTCGCCATTGAACTGTTGATATACTATTAAGTTATAGAAAATTTAGTTTTTTTCTTCATCTTTCTATGGTTTACAAGAATTCTTTTCTTTATTTTTTTTTAAATTGTTATTTCTATTTTACAAGTTAAAACATTTTATATTATAATATAAAAGGCTGAAAATACGAAAGCAATTACTGTTTAATGATACAACAAGCTCCAAAACGTGACTCAATATATGCCAAGAGATCTTTTAAAATGTAAATAGTTGTATATGGCTCAATGCAAAAAAAAAAAAACGTCACAGGTTTTTATGACAAGAATTTTTAATGCCATGAGAACTCTTTTAGAATACACAAATGTTAATAGGCTACTAGTTTTATGGCAATAATTTTGTTAAAATGTTATCTCTTTTTGATAACCACATATTTTTAAATGTCGTTGATTTTTATGATGAGATCTTCTGTAGTAATATTTGAAAAACAGTTGTCATAAAAAAGTAATTGCATTTTTTAGAAAACCGCCATATTTAAAGATTTATCGACATATAAAGTAATCCTATCATGTTTTAAAATCCATTGTAATAAAATGGTAAACACATGTTAAAAGATTTTGATCATAAAATCAATCACCCATTCAAATGTGATTGAAATATTCACTATAAAACCAATTATGTTTAAAAATTTGTGCTTATACATTTAGTCACACGTTATTTTTATTTAACTTTGTATACCAGTTTTTGAAATATAATAACAGAAATGTGAACGCAGAAAATAAGTAACAATCTAAGAAAAAAAATTAAGAAGTCATCTAAACAAAAGAAGAAGAAAAAAATACGATGTTGAAATGTTGAATGGGCTAACTGAAAAAAATATCAACAGTTTTATGGAAGAAACTGGTGGAAAGATGAGTTTTGCCACATAATCTGCAATGTCATCATACTTGTCAATGCCTAGCATAAGAATAACAGGCATGTAAACAATCTTTGACCCATATTGCTCTTTCCAAGCTTTTCTTTACTGTCTTTATTGTTTTTTTATCTTTAAAAATAAGCTAATATACCGGCAACATTTACAGTTGGCTAGTCATGAAACTGAATTGTATGTAGAAAAATCATCCCTAGTTACAGCCTTCCGTATGAAAATCTATGTGGAATATCAAACTGATTTCTATTTGTTTTCACACATCTTTTACTTGTCTTTAAGTTACTAGTTACCTGGTAAAAATATTTAGGATACATTATCTACTAGTATTAATCAAATTGTGGCTTCCATCTGAATCCCACTCTGCCCCATGAAACAGTAGAGAAATTTTGCCATTAATGGAAGATTAAAGTTCATATGAATCTTCATTGAACATATGCTACTAAATTTTTATGATAGAAAAATTCTCAATATGTCTCCGTAGAGAACTCCCACATATCCTTCAAACCACACAAGTCTATGTTTCATGCCTTCCACAGAAGTGCCCATGTTTAAAAGGTTGAACCTAGTATGTTCTAATCAAAAATCATAAGAATATTTGAACCTATTAATCAACATATTTCAATGTAGTACTTTTACAAAGTTCAAGCTCATATTATGTCCAAAATATACAATTGTGGACTTTTACAGAAAGAGTATAACCCAAAAATAATGTAGTGTATAACCCAAGATACTGAATTTTACCAAGCTTGTCGGTTTCTTTCTATTTGTTCCAAATGCACAAATAAGGGTGTCACAACAGTCATACTTCAAGAAATTACTCAAAAGTGCAATAATATAAAAAAAAACTGCATAGCTCATTATTTAGTGGTCAGTTGGCAGCATCAAGGAGTGAGCGATCAATAAGTCAAGAGTACAATAGAATAAGAAAAGAATGTGTTCACCTTTCTTCACATTGTAGCCTGAGGACTTGAGAAACGGAACCATTTTTCCTTCAATTTCATCATACCTGTAGAAATAGACAGCATTAAAGAAAAGAAATAGCCAAATGCCTATGATGCAACAAAAAAAAATGCAAAACAGAAACAAGCACCTCTCTTTTGACCAGTTAACGGTGGGATCATCCATTTTATTGACAACAACAAACAGCTTAGAAACACCCAAAGTCTTTGCAAGTTGTACATGTTCACGAGTCTGGCCACCTCGCTCATATCCAGTTTCAAATTCTCCTTTCCGAGCAGATATAACCTGAGAGAGAGAAGACATCAACATAGATAACCAAGTGATTATAGTACAAGACGACTAGGGTGCTTAGAAGCATAAGATTTTACCAGTACGCCTATATCAGCTTGAGAAGCACCACTAATCATATTAGGTACATAACTTTTGTGGCCCTGAAAACACCAAAAATGAATCGTAAATGGCAATTTCACCCAAAAGAGGGAAAAAGATATATATATATATATATATATATATATATATATATTACAGCGAACCAAAAAAAATGTTACAAGCACATCACTTGCATGACTGCTTCACACAGCAAGAAAGCCCCATCTGGTTATGAGCTTATAATAATGATTAATACCACTAAACTGCAACTTGAGGAACTTTCGTTTATTTTCTGAACCAGGTAAGATTTCAAATAAATTATAAGTGCTTGTGCAGTACATCAACACAACTAACCAGAAAGTTTTTTGCTACACAGTTTATATAGATAAGAAAGCAAACTTTTATCTTGTAATTATTGATGAAAAGATTCCAGGTAGATGGAAAAAAAGTTACCGGCGCATCCAGTATGGTAAATCGTGTATTCTCTGTCTCAAAATGTGCTCTTCCAACTTCAACTGTTTTCCCCTGTAGCAAGCATTTAACATCAGCATATAAACAGGTGACATTTAAACAAAAATAGCAACAACTAAAAAAGATGTGAAGCATGTGAATAATCATTTGCCAAAACGTTGAAATTGTCGACATAAAGAGAAGATTAATACCTTAACCCTCTCCTCCTCATTGGTATCCATAATATATGCCATGTACCTAGAATTAAGAAAAAAGAATTAAAGGAATAGTGACAAAATGAAGACAATCAAATTTTTCAAAACCAAAAAACCACATGTAAAGGATGAACAAGAAACAAAATTTTGTATAAAAGTGGAATTAGTAGCACAAGGAAAGCAAAAGAAGAGAGCAAAGAAAGATAGAAATGCAAGTCTAGATCAATGGTCCACGATTTGAAGCTTATGCCAAACCACCCATTATAGGACTAATGTAGATCCAGAAGAATGGGTCAGGGCTTTTGAAAAGATGAATATGCAAAGATTAAGGTAAAGAGAGTCTTTTGGACAATACCACTAGACCGAGAATAAATGAGTCTGTATCCCATCAAAATCTCGGATTCTCGGCTAATTGATAAAAGTGGCTAGCTCCAGTAGACCAATAGATCATGGAACAAATAAGGTGGGTAGGCCCAACTATCACCCTCATTACCGCACGTGCAACAAAAAAGATTTGAGTCAATCTCGAAGGCTTCTTGGTTCAACAAAGGGGAACGTATCACTTTTACTAATGTATCTTTGTGTCACCTTACTCCACTTCCCCTTGTAGTGAAGTGAACTTCATGAATAAAGTAGATTAGGGAACTATTCTATGACCAAAAGAGGAACAGTAAAACTTGATTCACAAGCAAGCACACAAAATCACAACATGCTTAAAAGACGGTACACATTCCCCTTCAGCTTACTTGAGCCTAGAGCATAAGTGAATGTTCAATAACTCCAAGATAGGAATAGTTGAGACCATAAATTTGGATAGAAATGAGACTGAAAGTAGCATGAATATCCAACAGTTACCAAATTCAGTGTCATATCATGAAGTAAATTAGATGTGCAAAATGAGTACACAAGAAAAGAGCAAGCCAAGATTTATCAACGGAATTGATTTCTTATCAGTTATCACTAGAAAATGTGTATAGTCATGAACACAAACAAAAGAGAATCAGGCAAATCCACTTGAAAAACACAAAAAAAAGAGAACACTCTGAACAAAATGAATGTAACCATACAAGGTGCACATATGTGTGTGTGTTTAAGCACAACGCAGAAAAGGTACAACTTATAATAGGTCACAACAAAGAAGGAAAAGTACTAATGCAGAATTTGCATCCATTTCATATTCAAAAGACAAGATCAAGATCAACAAGGCCTTACCAGCTCTCCCTACTTTTATCCTTAGCTTCTTTTTCATACTTTTGGATCGTACGCTCATCAACTTGGTCACTGAGGTATAATATCTGACCTCCAATGGTAGACTTTCCAGCATCTTCAGTCCATATAAAAAGGCAAAAATAATAAATACAAACTAGATTGTGAAGAACATTTAACTGAATATTCGGGTTACTAAGATAGCATTTTCCTGTAAATATGAGTGAAGGTAAATAACTCTAAAAGAACATTCTTTGTAGATGGCAAATAAATGAACAGAAAACAAGAGTTGATAGAAATTGTTAAGTAGTGATTTGTCATTGGAAACATGAAACCAAATATAAACATAGTAAAAGTAGTCTAGCAGGATAGCTTTTGATTTATAATAATAATAATAATAGCACATCAGGGCATAGCCACATAATCCCAAGACAACCAAAAAACCCTTGACTCCCCCCACCTGACACCACTCCACCTCCAAAATAGGACAAAAAAGAAAAACATGCAATCTGTAACTTTTATTCCAAACAGTTGGTTAAAAAACTAAAGACAACTAAGATTGACATAACTAGAATGTACGTTCAACATTAAATTAATTAAGTGCAAATCATATGCCATTTGTTTAACTACATAAGCAGCAAAAAACAAAACAAGCCTTTAAAAATCACCAAGAATTGGTGACACATGTTTATGAAGAAAAATAGAGATATTAGGAGTGGAGAAAGCTCAAAAAGGCAAAACTGATCAGAAACTAAGATAAAAACTGAACACTATAAAGACAACCAGATCTGATTATAAAAAAATTCATAACTGGATCACTAACTTTAAGTGAAAGCTTGAAAATGTCAAATGTTTTTGCTTCTAATATGATAGTGTGACTTAGTTTCAACATGTGTGATGGTAGTTTTTTATTCACTCGGTAAATAACAATCATATGCAAATAAATGTATATTAGCTACAGTTCATTCAGAAATGAGAATAAGAAAAACAAGATGCAACCATAGACCACACTGATGCAGCATGTTTAACACAAGGCACGGACATTGACTGCATAAGTAGTAACATAACCGGAACAAAAGTGAACGTTCAAAATTCAAACATCTTGAAGATGAACTTAGAAACAATTAACATACCAACATGACCAATGAATACGACATTCAAGTGTCGCTTCTTCATATTAGCCTCCACCTCATCCTCGATATGTTCTGGAGCAGGAGCAGGAGCAGTAGCTGAAGTCGCTAGTTCTTTCCCTGTAACCAATAAACATTACAAGCTTGTTAACAAAACAAAGATCTAACAGTATGAGTATCTATTTATTTTCTTCGGTGCGACCTGGGTCAAACATACAAAATATACAGACAATACCAATAACAAACCTTACATAGCAGGTTTGGGTCAGAATACTCACTTAGGGAATCAGCATGTGGGAGTCGGTACATGACTCATCCTACAAGTCTAAACACACACAAGATACAAGTATAGACATTATATAGATGACAATCATATTTACCTAATAACATCATCTTCCAATATGGCAGAATGACAACCACTCGTGAATAAATTACTTGACCAAAAATTTCTCCAAAAAGCTGAACGAGAGAATGTAGGTAACATTTCAATGTGCTAACTAGTATGAAGAGAGAAGGGGATTAGGGGAAGGAGAAAAACAGAGAAACAAGAGATAAAAAAACACCTTAAACAATGAAAAAGTGGGATCTTCTTGGCTCACTAGTAGATCATAAGATGTTGATAACCTCAGAAGCTATAGAAGGTAAAATCAAGATATTTAACCTTACTGATCAATGCTGGCAAATGATATATCATGTTCCAGATGTTTAGATATATCTACAGAGTCACCAAAAAAAGCTCAAAGCATTCAATCCCCAGGAATTATATCCTACTGTAAGCACTTTGCTAAGGAAATTTGGAAAGGCTATTTATGAGGTTATAATGTTGGTTTTGATAAGAATAAGATAATAATATCCACAAATAACGAAGACCACCACAAGTGGCATCAGACTCGTGTTCCTTAATGTTACCTCCAACACGCCTTCATAACATAAATGTCCAAATAAACTAATAGAATACTAAATTGATGAATGTGCCTTACCTTCTTCCATATCATCAGTGACTACAGACTCTTCAGACTTCCCACCATTGGCATTAGGCATCATGTTACTATCTTCAGCTAGCATTTAATAAAATAATTCAATAACATCACAAAAGTTGATGATCTCCACAACCCATAAAGCTATCATGATTATAAATGTGCCATCAAATTAACTTTTGCATATTCATGTAAAAAAATCAGTATACAATCCATAACATAACCTTTGGAATAGGAGAAAAAATTAGATAAACGAAAATCCTAGCAGCAATAAAACTAGAAACATGTACAGCAGATGAGTTGTGCTGCAAGACATGAATGTCCCTTTCAATATTATCTAAGGTTAGGATATAAGTTCAATAACGCATTTGAAATGATACCTACAAATAGGAGAAGGATAAATCAAGAGGGCCTAAAGCCCTGCCAAGGAAATATCTAGTTAAAATATACTAGATGATCATAAAGCTACCGATAACCCAGAAACATTGTAGAAGGGGAGCTCGAGATAGTAAACGGTAAACCTTACTCATAAATGCTTACAAAGAATATATTGCATGCCAAATGGTCAGATCTACAGAGTCACTGATGAAAACTCAATTCACTGGACAAGATATATATCTTAGTCTAACACTTCACAATATCTTCCTAACACTTCACAATGAAATAGGAGGAAGGCTAACGGTAAGGTCATAATCTGTGGTTTGAACAGCAATAAAAGTATAGCCTCCATAATAATGATGATCACTGCAAGTGGCTTCAGATGCATTATTCTTAATATCAACCCCAAAAGATCACTTAACATGAATTTCCAAATAAAGTAAATAATAACAAGTTGATGGATGCTCCTTACCTTCTTCAACGTTATCATGAACCATGGGTTCTTCAGGCTTCCCACCATTCTCGTTAGGCATCAGGTTACTCTCTTCAGCTAGCATAAATAAAATAATTCAATAAAATACAGAAATTTGACTCATCACCACGTCCCCCATACAGTTATCAAGATAATAGGAAAGACCATGAAAGTATTTTTTTTAAATAGCCACAGGAAGTTAAAATCAGAATCAGACAACACAATCCAGTATATAAAGTTCGTGATGCCAATATTCAACAGAAAGAAGATTAATTCAAACCCTAGTAGGAACAAAATGATAAACAGTTATACCAGACGAGTCAAGCTGCAAGGCACGGATGTCCTCCTCAAGGTTATCTATAATTGAGAAACAAGTTCAATAAGGCACATAAATTGATACATACACACACGTATCCCGAAATCAACAAAAATCGAAGTATAAGAATAGAACTTGGTACTCAAGTAAGCGCTAAACACATAAATCAAAGATAAAACGATAAAAAGTCCATATACGATGAAGCAAAAATCTTGCGGATGAACAATACAAAAGTTCTGATTCAAATAGAGAGAGGTTTACCCATTTGAACTGAAGGAAGATGGTACCAAGATAACTGATCGACGTTACAATTACAAATTTTCCTTACACCTGAAATTATGTAAAATAACAATAAGCGGAATTGACATCTGATAGATGAACAGACGGATAGCATAAGGGAAGAATCCACATGCAAGATAGCACATACCTGTCGAGATACGAGAAGCTTGGAGTGGCTGCTGAAGGGAGAGAAGCGAACCAGAGTGCAAGGTGTTTATATGGGCAAAAACCCTAATTTTGTATGTTTATACCGTGTATATCACGAATTCTCAATGCGGAATTCCCAATTCTCCATCCTCAAATTTACATTTCAACTTTATACTTGGACCCTTGAAGTTAGAAATGGTTGAAATCCTTGGTCCTTCACAACTTTTCAAAAAAAAAGAGTAAACTACAATTTTGGTCCCTGATTTTTACACGTTTCTTTGAAAATGGTCCCTAAACTTCAATAACTACAGTGAACATCCCTATTGTTTACATTTTGCTTTGAAAATCGTCCCTAGTCACTAACTTCATTAAGTAAGGGGTATTTCAGTCTTTTACCACTTCTTACTATTTTTCTGCTAAAAATAAATAAAATAATATATATTGTATAATACATAGTTTTCTGTATTATATATATATATATAGAGAGAGAGAGAGAGAAAGGGGGTTCAAATGAGAACTTCGTAAATTTAAAGGAACAAAGGAACACCTTGTGGACCACATATGATGTGGGTCCCACACATTAAAAAATCATATCTGATTCAATGGGGCACCATTGAATCAGATATGATTTTTTAATGTGTGGGACCCACATCATATGTGGTCCACAAAGTGTTCATTTGTTCTTTTTAATAGGGGTGTTCTTGTATGATCCCTCCTATATATATATATAGGGTTAGGTTTCTGTGAGAAGCGAAGTTATGGTGAGAAGGGTAGGAAGAGACCTCCACCCTTAGATGCAGATTAGGATGAGATTCACGGAGATGTACCAGATCAATCCCCGTATCAAGCATGATTCATGGTTGGGTTTGAGATTAAAATTGATTAGGGTCAAGATCTCTTCTTACGCTTCTCATGGTAACTTCACTTCTCACATGATCTCATGCCTTATATATATATATATATATATATATATAAATATATAGAGAGAGGGAGGTTCATGCGAGGACGGTAACAATTTACAAGAACGCGGGGACAATCCTCAGCCAATCATTTTATACATGAAAATTTTCATGTACAAAATCAAATATGATTCACGTACAAAATGATATATGATTAGCCGCGACTTTTATCGCGACTTGCCCGCGAGAAATGTCGCCCGTGTCCTCTTTGATGCTTACAAAATCACATATGATTTTGTACATGAAATCATATGTGATTTTGTACATGAAAAATTTCATGTACAAAATGATTGGCCGAGGATTGTCCTCGTATTCTCGTAAACTGGTACTGTCCTCGTATGAATCCGCCACTATATATATGGGCGGGCTCCAATGAGAGCTCAAATTTGGTTGTGAACGTGAGAACAAATGAGAGCGCGACACGTGTCATCTTTAGACTAAATAATCAAATAAATATTCAGACCGATAAAACTGAATACGGTGTTTATTCAGTCTGAATAATGCTTATTTATATTCAGTCTGAATAATGTTTACTCAGACTGAATAAACATTATTCAGACTGAATAAACACTATATTCAGTTTTTTCAGTCTGAATCGTTTTTTGATTATTCAGTCTGAATAATCTACATTCGGACACGTGTCGTGCTCTAATTTGTCCTCACGTTCACAACTAAATTTGAGTTCACATTTGAACTTTCCTCTCTCTCTCTCTCTCTCTCTTTATATATATATATATATATATATATATGTGTGTGTGTGTGTGAATACATCTATAGAAGTTTTAACCGGACACAAAAAAGAAACTCCGGCGAACCATCTTAATACTTCTCTCGAACAGTTTTCAAGGTTGGTCTCCAGCTAACCATCTTCTTCGATCTTTCAGTCTCAACACTTATCTCGAACTCTAACGAACCATTCTTCTATAACTCTATCGCCTCTCAACCCTGTTACTCCGACGCCCCTCATTCCTAAGACACCGACGGCCTCAACCTCAACTTCCCATATGAAGGCTCCTCTCCTTGTTTTCTTTTTGTAAATCGAAACCCATTTCTCCTTGATTTAGTTTTTAAGGTTTGATTTAAAGAGATATTTGCGTTTGATTTTAGGTTTTGAGTTTATATCTTGATTTAGAATTTCAATTTGTATATTTGATTTAGGGTTCTTGTTGTTTTAGAAATGCTTTTATCAGGCTATTAGTTCTTCAATTTGATTTGAAATAGTTCACATGTTGGAACCCAGATCCCTCAAATACTCAAATACTCAAATACAGTTGATTAATGTACGAATAATAAGAGTAGAAAGCGGAAGCAATTTAATCAACAGTAATATAAAATTGTAAATGATAAATGAAGAACATAATGAAAAATAACAGTAATTTGTATATCACTCAATATATCGATGATTACAACATACAAATTACTCTCTCTATTTCTCTCCAATTCAGTCGACAACTTTTACAATGAAAGGCTATCTCTATATATATATACTGTTACAAAGGAAAAGTCAATGAGCTAGCCAATCACATATTGACACGTCAACTGTACTAGTAACAAATTCAGTTACACACGAAATGCATGACATGTCACGTCATTGAGGCGCGTGTAATTCATAAAATGAAATCCAGTTACAAAGGAAAAGTCAATGAGCTAGCCAATCACATATTGACACGTCAACTGTACTAGCAACAAATTCAGTTACACACGAAATGCATGACATGCCCAATATTTTGGATTGACATTGTTCCTTCTGAATTGTTTCTTCTGAAGAGAAGAACTTCTAAAGACGTTTACCTCTAGAGAGATCAACTTGTTTCATTAAGAAAACATCTAATTCATACTTTCTAAATAAGTTCTAACATTCTCCCCCAAGTATGAAATCAGAAATATAGCATACAAAATAAAAAGAAACAAGATTGAAATTCATTTTATTACAGGAACTTGAAATACAAAAGATGATACAGAGATTAGTTAGAATGGGGCTTCTGGGTGCCCACTAAGAACTCTATGATATTGCCTTGTAATCTCTCTTGTCTTGGAAACCCCTTCAAGATGCTTCTCCATTTCAAATGCGGCTATTTTGATAGCTTTATTCACGTCAACCTTTTTCAGAGCTATCAACCCACTAATCATCAATAATGTTTCATCGGAATACTTGAATGATTTAGTCAACCTGAAAAACTTCTTGCCCGTTGGTCTATGAAAACCAATTCCTCTTTCAGGTTCAGGTATCAGATCACCAATTCTCTTTGAACTGATCCCTTCCAATTCTTTATTTAGAGAAGTTATAAATACTTTCTCCACAAGCCTATCAAGCCCTATCTGAAAGTCCACCTTAGTTTTGAAATCAACAAAAACTTCCATACTTGTCAGAATTCTTAGATATGCAATGTGATCATCTGGACTTCTGTCCCTAAATCGTTTCATGTATCTTCCAAGAGGAATCAGGTCGGAAGGATTTAATGACAGAAGATCATTGTCAGTGAAGTTATATACTTGTCCATTGGCCCTTTCAACTCTATAAACAGTATACATAACATCAGTATCTCAAAATATTGAGTTCTCAATCCAAGTACTCTTCTGATAGCAGAAGTAACAAACACATTCTCTCTAGGTTGTCTGAATCTTGCAAATCTGGCCATTGTACGTACATTTGTGCCTTCAGTAAAGTTTGGAGCAATCATTCGAACTCTTTCTTCTCCATCTGAGTATAGATGTTTATAGATAATTTCTCTGGATGTAACAACTCGAGCACTAGTTATCCTTTCGCGTTGCTCTGGATCCATTGAGTTCAATAAAGCTTCAGTTATACTCTGGTTGATCTGGTGAGATGATTCAACCATAGTTTGATCTTCAGATTGATCAATCATTGGAGCCTTCATTCTTTGATCAATTACAAGTTGAGTGGTTGAAGCTTCAACATTAGGCATAGAGATGGGAATATCTTGTGTTGAAGTCACTTCTGGAATTGGAAGAGAAGTTTTTGAAATTGCAGAGGTTGAGGCTATTGACACATTACCTTCTAGGATGGTTTGCATTGTTGGGCTTGAGGTGGATGCATGAGCTTGAGATGTCGAGGATTAACCAATGTCTCTGGGTCTAGTAGACATATTCCTCGGTCTTCTCGGAATGGTAATATTGAATGGTCGTCTTCTGGTGCTTTCCAGGCCTAGGATAAAGTTAGCAACAGATGGATCTTGAGGTAACGGGCGCATAGCCAAGGGAGTTGCATAAATCGGCTCAAGAGTTGTAGAGGGATTAACAGAAGGTCCATCATCTTGGGGTTTCTCTTGGACATTTGTGGTTTCTGTTGGTGGTTGTAAAGACTAAGGTTGATCATTAGCTTGTTCAGAGGTTGAGCCCACAACTTTTTGTCGTTTCTCCCCCTTCTGAGGATCAGAGGCATCAGGATCCTGATCCTCAGACCTTTTCCTTTTAAGCTCTGTTTTCTTGCAGGCTTTTTCTTCTTTAGCTTTCACAGTTGCTTCATGGTGTGCAGATATTGAGTTTACAGCTGTGGTGAGTGTAGTGACAGAAGTATCTAGAGCAGATACTTTCTGGGTAAGTTCAGCAGTTGGAGCAGTGTTTATCTTAGAGACAAACTTCGCATTGACATTATTAAATTTGTTAAGTATAGCCGTCTGGAAGTTTGCTAAGTCTGCTTTGGTAATCATGCCAGAAGAAGTAGAGGATTCTGAAGGAATGACAGCATCGAGTAATTTCTTCATATCTGCAGCAAATAAACCAAATTCCTCTGTAGTGATAGTAGCTTGTGGAGCTGGAATTTCAGAGGGGATTTTTGGAAATGGCTTCTGTATTAGACTTCAGGCTGCTTTCCAACTTCTGGAACTGCTCAAATAGATAGATTTCTTTGTGTATCATGAGTAGTGATTAAGAAATTCTTAATCTGATCAATTGTATCTGCATTAGTCTTCTGAGTGGTTTTAATTTCACCAAGTAAGGAGTGCACTTGTTTCAGCTCTGCATGAATGTTAGACTCAGAATTTTCAACGGTTTGTTTTAGATCCATCATAGATCCATTTATTTGATCAACAAATGTTTGGAACAAAACATTTGTGACAAACTCAGGTTGGAGGGGTAACCGATGCATCTCCAACACATGGAGCCTCGTGACCCTCGCGTCCAGAGGGGCCCTCATTCACACCTGTTTGGACGTTGAGTGTGAAGGGATTTCCATCCTGTCTTCGAGGGATCCTAAGAGGCACCTCTTCGGATGTTCTGATCATGTTGACTTTTTCTCCAACATCAGAGGGTGGAGAGTCAATAATGATGTGCGTACCCTTAAACATATTGAAAATGGAGGTACGTTATGTGCCCTGTTGCCATAACCCCTCTGATGGGAATTCATTGGCTTCTAGATTGGTAGGTAGCATGGACGTGCCAACTGCCATCCAGTCTATATCATCGGTCACAGAGACATCGATGTTGTGAGAGGGTAGTGGCGAGTTCTGGGGCAACTGAACTCTTATATTTGCATCATCATCCTTTTGAGAGGAAGATGAGGAGGAGGTTTCCCCAGATGTGCTTGATTCAGAGGAAATTGAGATGTCCTCTGAATGGTTAGGTTGTTGGTTTGGGTTTGGACTGAGCTCAAGTCCTTGTTCAATAGGTGAAGATGTGTTGGCATCAACTCTAGTAGATGTGCTAGCTCTTGGTGGACTCGGTTGGATTCGCTCAGTTGTGTCTCTATGGACATCTTTTGTGCTCTCTTTTAACAATCGCTCGGCATGGTTAGAATCACTCAGGCTGCCACTCGGATTATTTTCAATCTCATGCTCACTTGACCCCTCACTGTCTACTCTGGCTTTTATATACTCTGGGGTAGGTAACCTCTGATCTAAGATTACCATAGAGTTCCTATTAGGGGTGTGCAGAAAGTCAACCGATTCAATTAGAACCGACCGATCCAATTAGAACCGATTGACGATGATTGGATATCCAATTGTAATCGGATCGGATCGGATTGGATTGAAAAATTCAACATCCAATTGGATCGGTTCGGTTGTTGGATGACCATCCAGAACCAATGAAAACCGACCGAACCGATCCGATATATCATCCAGTTACCATCCAATTAACCATCCATTGACCATCTAGTTATCCATCCAACCATCATCCAACTATCATCCAGTTAGTTTGTTTTCATTTTGCTTAAATCAAAATTTGTTTTTGTGTTAGTTTTTGAATTTTTAGCTTAACTTGTGTTTGTTTTAACACATATTAAAAATGATTAATTAATTTCTTTCATTGTTAAATATTGGATTGAATTAACACATTGGATCATCCATTGGATATCCAATACAAATATCCAATGGATGGGACCGAACCGATCCAATCATCCATTGGATCGGTTCGATTCGGTTGTCCGATGTTAATCGGATCGGATCGGTTGGCAAAATCCAACATCCAATGGATGATTGGATCGGTTCGGTTCCCCTCACATCCAATGGATGTTAACCGATGAACACCCCTAGGTCCTATAAGATTGGAGAATAGAAGAGGTTGAAGGTATGAGGTTGAGCATATACCTTGAGAGTTCACGCTGATTCCTGTAGCCGTCCCTGCGAATGGTTGGTCGATGAGTCTTCATAACATGAATTTTTCCAAAGGGTTGCACACAGGGGATTTTGAATCTTGTTATAGCTCCTTGTATAAACAAAGCCAAAAATCGTGGAAACATTAGTGCTGGTAATGGTTTGTGTCTCTTCAGAAGAAGGTCTTGTTGTGTACAGCTCCGTATATTTCTTGAAAAATAAGGTATGTGAAATCCAGAGGGTGATTAAAGAAGATTCCATACATCATCGTAATGATGTTCGTGCTGGCTTGATCCATTGAGCCGATCTTGCACGTGAGACTCTTGTTCAGGATAGAAACCAGAACATTCCACATAGGGGGTAGGCATTGTCTCTTGAAGTCTGAAAGTCTAGTTAGCTTTTTGTTGTAGCCTAAGAAATCCAGAACTTCCACCAATACCTCACAAGATGGGTTCTGTTCTAGGTCTGGATTGGGGGTCGGTTCATTGTTTACCCAGATATGTGAATCAGGAAGTTGGAAAAGTTTGGCAATCTTCCTCCTGGTTATTGGAACTTTTACTCCATGTTCATCATCATTTGGCATACCAAAGCTTCCAAGGAGAGTAAGTTCATCTTCTATGTCAAGGGTTTGCCAAAGTTCTTGTATGAATATGTTAGGAACGTTTGTGTTGGCAATAGTTAGGGCTCTGTTTAATGGATGGTTTTGAAGAACTGCAATCATTACCCTATATTCTTCAGGAAAGGATGCAGGATCAAGTAGCACGAATTGTGCACTTTTAGCAGTGGAATCGATCATTTGGTCTTCTTGATTTTGCACAATAGTAGGGATTTCATTCGAAGCAACCATTTGGGAGTTAGGATTTTTGGTGAACTTGCAAGTTTTAGCAATGGAGATGCTTCATGAACACGAAAATTTGAGAGCAGGGAGACGGTAAAAGATACGAAATGACAGTAATTCGAGTTTAAATATTGAGAGTGAAAAGAGTACTCGAGTGGTAAAAGGATAGGAAACGGTTTTGGTGACGTGGGCTAAACATCGATTAGTCATGCGGACTATAGGGAATTAATGCGTGTCTTGACGGTTCGTATTTGGCTCGAATTGAGATTTTACACATGTCTTTGGCAGAGAAATGATCTGATTTGAAATGAACGTGGGTAGTGTTTAGAAAACCCAAATGTTTTCCCTTAATTCTTTAATTCAAGCATTTATTTCAGAAAATTAATTTAAAAAAAAAATCCAACAGGTTTTAAAAAAAGTCATTTGGTAACCAGTAGAGAGTTTTAATAAGGAACATTTAAAATAAAGAAGCCTGAGAAAAACAATCTTTTAATAAACTTGACGGCAAGAGAGAGTAAAGAATATGATTTTCTTAAGTCCTTATTTGAAATTTCCTTTCAGAAGGTTTTGTAGTAATGTCAGAAGCATCTGTATACCCTTGAAGGCAAGAGATAATCCAGAGGTTCTGAATAACTATTTTCCCTTCAAAATGATTTTCTTTGATTTTGAGGATTATAAACAAAAAAAACTTTAAAATCATTCAATTGGTAGAAGGAAAGTATTTTGGGACCAAAAGAAAGTTTATACCTTTTTGGATAACTTTTCAGAGAAAATTTTGACAAGTCAAAAGCTTCTGTATAACCTTGACGGCAAGAGTTAGTACAGAAGAGAATGACTTTTATGATTTTCAGAGAAAAATATATTTAGAAGGTTCTAAGACATTCTAGAGACTTTTGGATAACCTTGACGACAAGAGTTGATCCAGAGATTCTTCAAAGTTTTCTTCTGAAACTTGAATTGGATTCAGAAATTAGAATTTCTCCCCCCTTGAAGTATGCATTGTTGCTTGCTCCCCCTTGATATGTTCACACTCCTTTTCTCTGCTCCCCCTCAAACAATGCTTGGATCATAAGAATCGTAAATAATGTACAACTTTGAGATGCAGAGATATGAAAGGTTAAGCCAGAGGCTTCTATGATGCTTGCGATGGTGAATTTTATTCAGAAGAAGATGAGAAATAATGGTAAGGTGAATACATGCTTTGAAAAAAAATACAGAAGAGCTATTTGAAAAATAGATTCTAGGTTTGCATCACATATTAAGCATGCCCAACTTGCTAATTAGAAAATTGAATCTGCTTTCATCCAGAGCCTTTGTGAAAATGTCAGCAAGTTGGTAATCAGTGGAAACAAAGTACATTTCAACGGTACCTTTTTCCACATGATCGTTTATAAAATGATACCTGACATCAATGTGCTTGGTCTTTGAGTGCTGCACTGGATTTTCTGTGATGGCTATTGCACTTTCTGAGTCATAGAGGATGGGTATTTTGTCGTACACAAGGCCATAATCTCTGAGTTAAGTCTTCATTCATATGACTTGTGAACAACAGCTAGCAGCAGCAACATATTCTGCTTCTGCTGTAGAAGTTGAGACACGGTTTTGCTTCTTGGATGTCCGACTAATTAGCCCTTTCCCCAGAAGTTGGCAGCTTCCAGAGGTGTTTTTCCTGTCTAACTTACATCCTGCATGATCAGAGTCGGTATATGCAATTAAATCAAATCCAGAATGCTTTGGATACCAGAGACCCAATGAGGGTGTACCCTTAAGGTATCTAAAGATTCTCTTCACTGCAGCCATATGTGTTAGGATTGGCTTGATACCTCGCACACAAATAGGTAGCAAACATTATATCTGGTCTACTAGCTATTAAGTACATAAGAGATCCAATCATTCCTCTATAATTCTTGATGTCTACTTGTTTCCCAGAGGGATCAGAGTCAAGTTTTGTATTTGGAGAAATTGGAGTTTTCATTGTAGTGGAGTTGTGAAGTTTGTATTTTTTTTAAAATATCAGAAACATACTTGGCTTGGTTTAGAAAAATGCAGAGGTAGTTTGTTTGACTTGAAGCCCTAGGTTGAAGTTTAGTTCTCCCATCATGCTCATTTCAAATTCACTTTCCCTTACTTTTGAAAACAAATCTACTTCCTCTTGATTAGTAGAACCAAATGTAATGTCATCCACATAAATTTGAACCATTGTCAACTCACCTTTGCACTTTTTGATGAACAAAGTAGTATAAATTTTACCTTTCTCATTCTTATTGTTGATCAGAAACTTTAATAAGCGTTCATACCAGGCTCGAGGGGCGTGCTTTAAACCATACAGAGCCTTGTCCAGAAGATAGACATGGTCTGGATGAGTTGCACTTTCAAATCCTGGGGGTTGCTGGATATATACTACTTCTTTAAGTGTGCCATTTAAAAGGCACATTTGACATCCATTTGATACACTTTGAAATCTTTGTATGCAGAGAAGGCCAAGAACAAACGAAATGCATCCAACCTTGCTACTGGGGCAAAGGTTTCATCATAATTAATGCCTTCTTCTTGACTGTTAGGTCTGAAAATGTTGTAGCCGAGATGACAACTATTGAAGACGTGTAGGGCTAAAGTGTAAAGTCAACAAAGTCATTAATTTAGGAAGGTTTATCAATTAGGAAAGATTTATTGTTTAAATATAAGGAAACAATCTTATTGGAAATAAGGCAAGTGTATAATGTCTATCTTATTAGTTTCCTTATCTCATTATTCCTAACAATATAAATAGGAGTCTTAGGGCTAGCATGAGATGTAACACATTAATTAGAGAGCTTATTGATAAATCATATTTGAGAGCTTAAGAGAGATATCATTGTAATCACGATTCTATAAGTGAGATATACGACTTCGGTTATTCATATTCATCGTGTTCTTCGTGTGCTTACCATATTATATTTGTGCTTGATATTATTCTGGGATCCACAATTGGTATCAGAGGCAATCGATCTGAGTTTTGGTCTGATTCTAATTGAAATCATGGAAATCTAGGTAAAATTCTCGACTGCTCTTGTTTTTATTCTTATTGAATCACACAACAGCAGCTTTTATCGATATCTGTTTAAAACCCAGTTTTTTTTCATCTGTTTGTGTTTTTATCGAGTCATAATACAATAGTTTTAATTGATTTCTTTTAAACCCAGTTATGTTTCTTTCTGTCTTTAGGTTGTTTAGTAATTTCGAACTAATCTGTGCTACGTTAAACAAGGAACCTGTTCTTAGTTAGATTTTGAAACCTTCATCCTATTACAAACTTGTCGCATCACACTCACTGCGATATTACTCGAGAAGTTTATTCAACCAATTTATCGAATTCTATAGTTTTTAAAATTAAATTACTTTCGTTTATTTTGGGTTACTTTTGCTGTTCCTTAACAATAGAAAACTCAGGATCTAGTGACTCCTGCAGCTTTTCTGGTTAGAGAATTCTCAAGTAAACATCTTAGTAAGTTTGCTTTAAATTTAATTGAGAAAATTGGAAACCTGAGAACCTAGCTCTTCTTGTCGATAAAAAGACTAGATAACTTCCGTTACTCTAGATCTTTTTAGTCAAGAATCCTTCGTTCTTGCTTTCTGATTTATCGATTAAAGAAAAACCAGGATTCAATATCTCTGAATTCTTCTTGACTCTCTTTAGGTCGACATCTTTTTCTCGAATTTCATCAAACAGTTTTGATCAAGTCTTAGTAACCCGACATAAATTTTTGTCGGATCCGCTTAAGTCGACATCCCTGCTTATCGAGTCCGTGTAACTCGACATACAGTTTTGTCGCACCAACTTAACCCGTCATACAGTTTTGCCGCACCAGCTTGACCCGACTTAAAATCTTCTTGAGTCATACAGAGTCGACATTCTTACCTTCTCGGGCCTATATCACCCGACATAAATACTTGTCGAGCCCAGCCTGCCCGACATAAATTCTTGTCAAGACATCTTAACTCGATTTTTTTCCCATTGTCAACTGAGATAAATTTTACCCACTTCCACAGAAATCTTAGAAACCCTTCAAAACTCACCGATCGAGATCACTTTATTAGGTAACCACGTATTAACTGTGTAGTTTAGCTATGCAGGTTTAGTTTAAGATGCGTTCTCAAAACCAAATTTCTGAACTAAATGCGAAAATTGTCAAACTCGAAGCAAGACATACAAATAACATGAAAGTGCTTGATGAACTTTTAAGAGAATATGTTGACCTCAAATCTAAGTTTTATAACTCAGAACAAACAAGAAAAGAATTGAAAAATGAAAACGAGTTTTTCCAAAATCAACTCAACGAACTTTCTATGAATACAAATCATACAAGGTATAAAGAATTATGTGAAAAGAAAAATCTTGAGTTGATAAAAATAAATTTTAAGTTGAAAAACAAAATTTCTGAGTTAGAAAAATTTAAAGATTTAGAGACTTACAATGTTTTTTTTTGAAGTAAAATATCTGAATTCATGACATTTGAGAAAGAAAGGCTTTTAACTTCGGATGACAAACACAAGTTTAATGTTGAGCGAAAAGCATTTGAAAATAAAATTAAAACTTGTGAATTGATGATTAAAAACCTTTCTAAACAAGTGTCTGATTTCGAGCAGGTTGTGATTTTAGAACGAAAATCTTTCAAAACAAAAGGTTTGGAGCTATCAAAGCAAATTTATGAACTCCAAAATCTTTTGGAACATGAAAGAAAAGTATTTGAAAGTGATAAAAATAACATCTTGAAGAAAAGTGTTTTAATTTTCGTTAAGAATAAACGTCTAGAAAAGGAAGTTGAAAATAAAAGGAAAGTTTTTGAAGAGGACACTTGTAAATTTCAAAGAAATTGTCTGAATTACAATCAAATCTTGTAACTGAAAAGAAACTGAGATCTAAATTAAAAAGTAAATATGATTTGGTTACTAAAGAAAGAGATTATTTATGTGACAAACTCAAGAAATTTGAAAAGTTCTTGAAGCTAAACCGATTTTGAATTTTAGTTTGTCTAACAAAGAAAGAGAACATCTCTCAAGCAAAATTAAAGAACTTGAAAACGAGATTACAAAACAAAAACAAATTAATACAAAGAATCCAGAATCATTCAAACAACTCACTCCTGAACAAACAAATGCGGAGTTAGATGACCTTGAAAAATTGATTTTTCCTAATGATTCTGATTCTGCTTCAAGTTCAAAGATGACTCCTCTTTCTCCTGTTAGTGTTTGTAAGAATAATTGTTCTTCAAATGTTCAATCACATAGTTATTCTAACATCTCCAAATCATATGTTCTTCAAATTCTCATACTCATAATTCTAATCGGTTTCACAATGATTTTGTTGCTAATTCTGGTAACTTTAAGAAGTTTAAAATGGTTTGGAAAAAGAAATCAACTACAGATGATAATGTTGGAAATATGTCACATACATCTCCTGTAGTTGATGCAATATCATTTGTTTCTAAGACTGATTTACCTTATTCTGTCAAGTCAATCAATCATCTAATCAGTCTAAGCGCCAAAAATCTTTGTTGTTCTACTTGCGGAACAAATGATTTTGTCGATCAAAGGTACGTTCATAAATGGTATGGTACTCACAGTATCCCCACTTCCCTATTTGATGTTTCTAAAGCTAACCTTCGAGGACCCAACAAAGCTTGGGTACCAAAATCTTTTTAATCTATTTTGTAGGTATGTCATGTGCATTCAAAATACTGAATATTCACATCACATGACATGATCATTCAAAGGTTATGCAGTGTTTGAGGAGGAGTATCATATTTTACTTTTAGCTTCATAGTATCTCAACTATGTACCTGCTCTTCATTATGCCTTCTGAATACTTCAATTCAGAAATCGGACTTAAACTGTTTCAACTTCATATAAGAAATATGTGTGTTAGGAATTAGAAGTTTCATTGGTCAATCCAAAGCCGGAAGGACTTACCAATGAAACACATCCCTAGGTTAAATATCTTGAAAGGATATGTTTAAAATAAATTTGAGTGCGTGTGAGATAAAAGAAAAATGTGAGAGTGTGACAAGACTTAAAAGAAAATATTTGGTCTTCACCAAACCTAAACAGTTATCCGGGTAGCCACACAATCTATTCATTCTCAATTCTTTGGAGATGAATATTGAAATAGACATGGACCCAGTGTCGATAACTTGTGTCACCCTACCCAACTACTCAAGTATCTCACAAAAGATTTGTGTTTCATATATCACGGAGATTTAGCATATCATCTATCTATTCTTCAATCGGAAGATTTAGATATTGAAACAAGAAGACACACTTCCTGTCTTCGAACTTCATATTTTGTGCACATCGATTCTAATTTTGAGCCGAAATATATACAAATATTTTTTTCTACACTTGCACGAGTATTTGTGATTCAAATTGCATATCTTTGTGTGTATGTCGAAACAGTTTGAGAAGTTAGTTTTATAACTTACTTTTGTGATAACTGGAAGTCCTATCAGTGCCAACCCGCCACCAACACTGAATATAGGCCACTTAATTGAATTTATTTTTGATTTAAGTGATGATAGTTGCTCATTGTGCTTCTATGTTAGCCTCTTACCGGCTATTTCACATTCGCGCTTCATTACTTCCACTTAATGTCTTTGATTGTTCATAATGATTCGGTTTCTCTTTATCATTATGAGGTGGACAAATAGTATATCAAAGACACATGCAAATAGATCAAAAGGAAGAAACAAGAAAGTCATTATATGCAAATAGATCAAAAGGAAGAAACAAGAAAGTCATTATCTCGGAGACCATTATGACCCGAGATTTTTCCTTACCGTGTTTGTCGGATGCATAAACTAGGTTCTCGGATGGACCGCTACATGAACAGTGTTTTGCTCGGATATCAAAGGTCCGCGAAGTTCATTCCATCTGTTCCATCCGTGAAGTTGACTTGATCTGCCTAACCCGATAACATCATAGATATCGTGACATTTTGATCCGACATTCTTTTGTCTCTTTCATCATACAATACGTTCTACTCGAAGAAAGATTTTACCCTACGACATCACGACTCCTTCAACTTTCTTTTTGTGAACTTTATGCTAATGTTAAGGGGGAGCTACAAAGCCTGTCAAGTGATCATATTCGTAGGGGAGCAAAAGAATTCAAGATAGTGATTTGTTGACAAAATTTCATCAAAAGTGTTGATTTGATAAATTGTAATCTCGAATACAAAGGGGGAGATTGTTAGATCTGAAAATGTTTTATCCGAGATGACAACTATTGAAGACGTGAAGGGCTAAAGTGTAAAGTCAACAAAGTCATTAATTAGGAAGGTTTAACAATTAGGAAAGGTTTATTGTTTAAATATAAGGAAACAATCTTATTGTAAATAAGGCAAGTGTATAATGCCTATCTTATTAGTTTCCTTATCTCATTATTCCTAGCAATATACATTGGAGTCTTAGGGCTAGCATTAGAGGTAACACATTAATTAGAGAGCTTATTAATAGATCATATTTGAGAGTTTAAGAGAGATATCATTTTAATCACGATTCTATAAGTGAGATATACGACTTCGGTTATTCATATTCATCGTGTTCTTCATGTGCTTACCATATTATATTTGTGCTTGATATTATTCTGGGATCCACATTGACAATACCCCTTAGCTACTAGCCTTGCTTTGTTTCTGATCACAATTCCATCTTCATCTTTCTTATTTCTGAAGACCCACTTTGTACCAATTGCTGTTTTGTCTTTGGGTAATGGTACAAGCTTCCATACTTTGTTTCTTTCAAATTGCAGAAGCTCTTCCTGCATTGCATCTATCCAGCTTGGGTCTTGCAAAGCTTCATGGACTTTCTTTGTGTGGCAACTATCAAATTTGAGCCTCCAGGTTAGTTCCTATTAAGTTTATTAGAGATATTTTAGATAAATTAGAAGAATAAGAGTTAGCTAGAGTAGATTGACCGAAAAATTTCTAGCATATCCGGTAGTCGCTTAGAATGTCCGGTTTCGATCCGTAACTGTCTAAAACGTCCAACATAGTGCCAAATGCTATTATTTATACCCAATTTATGTAAAAATATGAACTTGTAATATACCAAATGTAAAACGTTTTTTTTGTTAGAATTTAACCACTTTTGGGCTTACATTTTGAGAAAAAGACCAAAAATTGAGAAAAATGACATTTTTATCAATAATGGGCTTGGGTTTAATTGTTTAAAAAAAAAATACATTTTTGGAGTGGGCCCATAAGGTGGCCGCTCCCCCCCCTTTGTTCCCCCTATATAAATTTTTTTTCATTTCAATTCATTTCAAACTCAAATTTTCAAAAACTCTCTCATCTCTCTCTCTAAAAACCAAGAGTCATTTTTAGAACTCTGCATTCTCTCCTAAATTTCCAGCCAACTTAACCCCTAGAACATCATCTAAGAATCAAGTTTATACAAGAAATTGAAGCTTAAAACATCATCTAATCAAGGTATGAATTCTACTTATGTTTGCATCATTTTTGTGCACTTTTGTACCTTTTCTTTTTATACATTCATACCAAAAATGTGTTCTATGTAAGAGAAGGATTCTTGTAATTTCTAGAAGGCAGATTTAATACCAAGAACATAAAAAATGTTCATCAAATGTTTAATCTATGAACTTTCAACAAGAACACAAGAATGAAATGGAAAAACCCTTCAAAAATGAGCACCTTCTCTCATTTCATGAATCTGAGTTTGGAGACATATTGCATGCATAATCTATCATATATTTTGAGTATTTCTTTATGTTAAACACAATACTTGATGGTGGGGATGACCTCTTCGCAAATGAACCACCATATTCATAAGTTTTCATGTTTAAAAACCTTGTTTCATGCTTTTCAACTTGCTGTCCAGAAAATGGGCTTTGTTTGGACGACCATTTAGGGTTAGTTTCAAGTTCAAAGTTGTTTGTATTTTGATTATTGTTCATATTTTATGAGTTGGGGTTCTTATCCAAGTGGTCTCACTAAAAAACATTGAGTTTTGACATCCCAAATGCTCATTAGAAGTTGGGTGTGCATCTGGAAGTTCAACAGTAGGTAAACCCTACTTTGAATGACCATAACTCTCAAAATAATCTTCCAAATCATTTGATTTTTCTTCTAGAAGTTAATTTAATGAGTTACCTTTCAAATGTCACTGATTTCATTAAAAAATATGGTTATTTGAGGTTTCAATTACTCAAAACAAAATGAGCATGCAATCTGTCCAAAACTGATAGATTTGTATATGCATGTTGTAATAGCCATATCTCTTTCAAAACTCAATGAAAAAGGATGAGTTTTCCTTTGAGAGTTAACTTTATGAGTTATTTTTTCATGCAAGTAGAATCACATAAAAACATGGAGTTTTGACCTCCAAACACCTAAAACACTTTAGGTGTGCAAACTGCAAAACCACCAGTAGGTAGATCCTACTTTGTGTGTTAATATCTCTTTTATTACTTGATCATAGTGCATGATTCTTCTTCAGGAATTTTCTTTTATGAGTTAGGGTTCATATGAACCTAGTTTCACTAAAAATATGAAGTTTTGAGGCATTAACCAAATTATTTAATTTGAGTCTGCAATCTGTCAAAAAATGACAGATCTCTAAATTCAACTTTGAGGTGCCATATCTTCCTCATAACTCATTCAAAATGAGTGATTTTTATCTTAAAAGTTTTCTTTTTGAGTTATGATTTCAATCCAACTGGAAATTCTGGAAAACACTTAGTAGAACTCCTCAAATGAGTGTTCTACTAACATGGTATAATGTGCCATACCGGTTGTGACACATTGTATTGCATAAATTATTTGACCTCTTTTTACATTCCTTAAAGCTTGAAATTTGGTCACAATGACCTTAACTCAGTAAGGTATCACATATAAAAAAATTAGGGATTTTGTTATTCTATAAAGTAGTTTATTTTGATCCTCTTTATACCCTAAAGTTTCTGCCAGAATATGAAATTGTGGAAAGTTTGAGTTCTTGAACTTAAATCATTTAAAGTCCATTATTGGCACAAATATAAGTATAGATGGTAAAAATCAATGGTTTTGACCTAATAGAAAGGGCATAAGTGCATTATATATATGACGGACAAAATGGTCAACCGAGTTGGACAACTATGGACATCTATGGACATAAGACATATTCACCCCCATAAGTAACTTTTAGGCACATAAGTGACCGTTTTGGGTATTTCTCTTTGATAGGGAAACGTTAGGCCGACGAGTAGGTGCGGATCATGTTTTGTTAATTGGAGCTTTTGCTATAAGGTGAGTATTCACAAACCCTCTTTTAAAGTATTTTATACGTTTTGGGGTTAAAAGCATGATTGAATGTGATATATGAGCTATTTTCATTACGAATGTGGAACTTTGTTAATTTGATGTTGTGGGCACTAAGGCATGTACACTAATAGTTGTATTGAGTAAAATGTCTTATAAAAGTTTGTACACTACTATTAACTCAAGTGAGGAGCCGAGGGTATTTGTGGATAGCGCTATTTGGACGAACAATCCCACCTAAAAACCGACAAGTAGGGGTGTGGATAACAATCCCACCTAAAAACTACAGGTAGGGGTGCACTATACTTAAAAATAAAGGTTCTACATATGTGGGGTTTTAATCCCACCGCTAAGGTAGAATTAAAAACAGTTTTTATGGTCGAAAGGTTTAGTGGTGGCTCATTATATACTTAAAATTAGAGTACAAATTGCCTTGAACATTCCAAGATTTTCAAGATATAAAAAGTGCCATAAAAATTTAATTGCTCATTATTCACTTATGTAAATGATGTTTGTAATATTGAAAACTTGTGAACTCACCAACTCTTTGTAGTTGACCTTGTTTTTATCATGCTTTTCAGGGGTAAGAAAGGGTAACTAAAATGCTTGTGTTTGGGGCGCATCGACAACAACCATATTTAAATTTGAAATCTTTTTGTTGAACACTTTGTTTCTTTTATGTTGGTTAAAACTTTGGACTTGTATGTTGTAATGTTCAGTTTTATTTAGTTATGTATTTGAATGGATTATTGGTGTTGTTTCTGCCCTATCGCTATGAAATCTTGAACTATCACTCACCGTGTTTTCCGCTTTAGCGGGGTGTGACACTTTGGTTCCACCATGGTCAAAAAAACTTACAAAGAAAGCTTCATTTGCTGTAGTAGATCTGATTTTGACACCTCTAGATGGGTCACCAATGATTTGATCAGCTGTGTGAGCTTTTATTCATTTCTTCATACGAGTCTGTGAGACTTGTGGAGGTTCAATCTCAACTTGTGGTTCTTGAGGAGTATTTTCGGGAATTTTAACTACTGGAGTAGATCCTAACCTCTCCCCCTCAAATGAAGGCACATAGGAAATTGGAGTATGAGTTGTGCTTTCTATGTTTGGAGTAGACATAGAATCCTCTGGACTTTCATTTGTACTTGTGGGTACAAGACCTGAAATGGTGATTCTAGAAGCTTGAAGTACTTCTGATATATTGACTTGAGGACTTCTGATTATATTTTCAGATCCAATTTCTTCTCTAAGAAAATCATTAAAAATAGCATCTATTTTGGATTCTCTAGGGCTGGAGAGATATTCAGAAGTAACATTGTTAAGCTTGAGTTCGGAATCAGAATAGTCAGAAGTTGTTGGAACCCATTTCCCTTTAAACTCAATTAATCAATAGATTTAAAGAACAATATATGAGCGGAAGCAATATAAATCTATGATTACAACTAGAACAGTAATCAGAACAGTAAGAACAATATGAAGATCAAATGAGAATTCGTATTGAATAACCTGAAGATCGATTACAATACGTGGAATGAAAATGCACTATTTCTCTCTAAGATTCTTCTTTCTTTTTCAATGATAACTAACTCTATATATACTATTACAAGATGAAAAGTCAACGAGCTAGCCTATACTAGTGGACACGTCAGCTGTACTAGTAACATAATCAGTTACGCATAAAGAGCATGAAGTGCCACGTCATCAAAAGTGCGTGAGGAATGGCAGTTGAAATCCAGAGGATCTTCAAGTCTCTGGGCGCTTCTGAGATAATAGAGATCAAAAGATGAACTTCTGGTTTGTCTTCTGATGTTTAGGACTTAGACAATTCTGGTTCATACTTTCATAAAATAAGTTCTAACAATCTCCCCCTAAGTATGAATTCCAGAATTATGAATTGCATTACAAAAACAGAAGTTCACTTCTTAATAAACAAACAGATACATCAAAAATTACAATGTAAAGATTAAAAGGGAGCCTCAGGATGGCCACTGATAATCTTGTAGAATTAATTTGTGAGTTTCCTTAGCTCTACGGTTACATCCAGTTGTTTATCCATCCTATTTGCAATCCTGATGTGAGCCTCTTTGCTTCTGTCATCCTTCTCGAGAGATGCATACCCTTTGACTATGTCCACTATTCTAGCGGAATACTTGTAAGCTTCTATAATTATGAAGAAACTCTTTCTTTCTAGTCTCTTAAAAACAATACCATCTTCTGGTTCTGTTAATATTTGCCCAACTGGGAGATGTTCAATGCCTTCTCTTTCTTCGTTTGGTGCAGTGATACTCAAGACAGTCACTTGATGATCAAACTCGGTTTGAAAATCTACTTGCATTCTGTATTTTACGAAGGCTTCCATACAGTTTATGATTCTGAAGAAGGCTATTTTGTCTTGCCTATCTTCAAGTGATTTCATCTTATTCTTCATAAATCTTCCCAACGGTATTAAATCAGATGGATTGATTGACAGGAGATCATTATCACAAAAGTAACGTTTCTTATTGTCTGCCCTTTTTACTTCATATATGGTATACACTAATTCTGTGTTCTCAAATCTCACGTGCTTGACCCCAGTTATACTTTTGATTGGGGAAGTTGTGTAGGCATCTTTCCTCATTTGTCTATGGTTCATGAATCTTGTCTTAACATCACGTTGTAATTATTGGCAAACTCTGGAAGCATCAAATAGACCTTGTGTTCAGTTTCTGCGTACATGCACTTGTGTACAGTTTCTCTTGAAGTAGGTAGTCGAAATGCATCAAATTTCCTTAGTTCCTCCTGTGTTTTCGCCTTCCTTTTATCTGATATCTCTTTCTTCAGTCTTTCTGCTTGGGCCTTAAGTTCGGATTGTTCTTTTCTAGGTTTAGAGATAGGAGTTTTTGTGATAGGAACTTGTGAGCTTGATCCAGAGACAGGTGGCTTTGCGATAGGAACTTGTGAACTTGATTCAGAAACAGGTTGCTTTGTGATAGGAACTTGAAAGCTTGAACTCTGATCTCTGGCATTTGTATGAGTTTGAGGGTGAAGGATAGTTGCAGAGGGTGAGGGATATGCTCTGGTTCTTGCACTGGTAGATGTAGGTTCGGTTGTTTGAGTTTGAGGTTTTGGAGGTTGTGCCTTGGGAATATTTACAGAAGGTGTTTGAACAGAGGGTTTATTACTGGTAGATGTGGGCATTTGAGCTTTGGATGGGTTGGGCTTCTGAATCTGAACTTCTGGCTTTCTATTGTTCTGCTGAAATTCAAGTATAAACTTAGCCATACTTGGATCTCTGGGAAGCGTTCCAGAGCTAACGACCAGAGGTGTAGGATTAGTAGGCTGTTTAGTTGAACTTGTTGGCGGAGCAAAGACTTGCTCTTTGGTTGTTGGTGCTTGGGCACTCTGAGAAGCTTCAAATTTCTCAATTTTTATCTTCTTGGCCATATTCTCCCCCTTCTGAGAATTAGGATCCTGATCCTCAGACCTTTTCCTCTTTAATTCAGCCTTCTTCTTCGATTCAAAATCAGTAGAGATTGAACTTACAACTGAAGTCAATTTGGATACAGATGTATCTAGAGTTGATATCTTCTGTTCCAATCCAGAGGAGGAGAAGGAGGAGTTGTTGATTTTGGATACGAACTTGGCATTTACACGTTAAATTTATCAAGCACTGCCTTTTGGAAGACGGCCAAGTCTGATTTTTTAAGCATGCCAGAGGAGGAGGAGGCTTCTGAGAGAGTGACGACATTAGTTAGCTTCTGAATATCAACAATAAATGACCCATACTCTGAGGTAGAGATGGTTACTTCTGGTGGAGGGATATCATCTGGAATATGAAAGAATACTTCTGCAAATGCATTTCTTGTGAGGTATGTGTTCGTGTATGTCCTATAGATCTGCCCGTTGTCGATTGGAAATTAGAAACTGATATTAGAAAGAAACGATTGGCCCTCTTTATGCTCTCAAAGACCGGCTTTTACAGAACTGAGATTCCATAGGCCGAAACAAAGCCCTTTAAAGGTAGAATTAGGAGTAAGGCAATGTGTGCGTGGCTAAATAAATTGACTTAGGGAATGAAAATATACAACTACACTATATACGATCTAGAGTGATAGAAAAAAAGATTACAATAAAGATTATAATACTGATATGGATTCCAGTATCCAATTTGTTGAAGTGGTCTTTGGCAGAATTCTGCTTTGAGCTTCTGCTATATCGATGATTAGCTTCTTGAGATCTTCGAGAGCTTTAGAATGTTCCTTCTGTGCGGTTTGAACTTGGCATATTAGAAAATTCTGAGCTGTAATCTCTGATCTGAGGTTGGATTCATAGGTTTGAACAGTTTGTTTTAGATCCACCATAGATCTCTGAAATTGATCAATAAATATCTTGAACGATGTATTTGTGACAAAGTCAGAAGAGGTAGCCGGTGCATCTCCAACACATGGAGCCCCCCCTTGTCTCTCGCGTTTAGAGAGGCCCTCGTTCACGCCTGTTTGGACGTTGAGCGTAGAGGGACTTCCATTCTGTCCTTGAGGGCTCTTATTAAGAGGCACCTGTTCGAATGTTCTAACGTTATTGACTTTATCTCCAACATCAGAGGGTGGAGAGTCAATAAACGTGTGCTTACCTTGGAAAAGTCCGAAGACTCCAGGAAGTGGTGCATCCTCTTGCCGTAACCCCTCTGATAGGATTTCATCGGTTTCTACTCTAGGAGAGGGTATGGACGTACCCTTTTCATTTCCTAAATTTTCGTTGGTCACAGAGACGTCAACGAGTGTGAGAGGTGGCGAGTTCTGGGGCGACAAAACTCTTATTATTTCATCATCATCCTTTTGAGAGGATGATGAAGATGATGTGGTTTCCCCTGTTGTGCTTGATGTGGAAAGATGAAGAATTCCTTCCACATGGTTAGGTTGAGGGTTAGGGTTTGGACTGAGCAGTCCTGTTTCAATGAGTGAAGATGTGTTGGCATCTACCTCAGCATTTGTGGTTACCCTGGTTGGACTCGACAAGATTCACTCATATGTGTCTCTATAGACATCTTCTTCACTTTCTCTTAAAAGTCTCTCGGCATGGGTAGAGGCACTCGGTTGTTCACTCCGATTATTTTCATTATATGGCTCACTTGACCCCTCACTATCTACTCTAGGCTCTAAATTCTCTGGGGTAGGTATTCTCTGTTTTAAGAATACCAAAGAGTTCCTATAAGAAATAAGATTGGGAGCGGTTGGAGTTATAAGGTCAAGCATATACCTGGGTAATTCTCGTTGAACGGTGTAGCCTTCCTTATCGATTGTTGGTTTGTGATAGTTCATTGTGGATATTTTGCAGAATGGCTGAATGGATGGTGCTTTCAAAACAGAAATATTGATCATAACTCCTCTTAGGGATTTGAATATGGTTCTTTATGAATACTTAGTGAAAATTCCATTTATAAGTTTAAGTTCGAATTCAGCGATAGCACACGTTGATTGCACTCAACGATCGCTGAAACTCAGGAACCTTAATCTTATCTCTGAAGATCTGAAGAACAACATTCATACCACAAGAACATTCAGCGAAAGTCGAAGACCAAGCTGAAGATAAAGATAATCAACTAGTGATCTGAAGCGGTTCAGTGATAGCAAGGATTGTCTAAATAGAAGTATGATGCCTTGCTAGACCTCAGCGATACTCTAAAAGTTCATCCTTGAAGTTTCAAGTTCAGCGATCAAGTGAAGTCTATAAAGCAAGATCAATGTTGATCTTATCCTCGATGCACAAAAGTCAAAACCTTACACTATGTCAGAGAAGGACGTACGGATTGTCTCTTATGTCCCCATCATATCTGATATGGTACTTTTCACACGCGGCCAAAAGCATGGTTGCTTCTGAACAAAGGACAAACTTCAAATAAGAGCTTGACACGTGGCATATACCTTTTGTCTTGCATTAATTGCAAACGGGTATAAATAGATGAAGATCCCTTCTCCATCTTCCTGCATGCTACTTTCTATTTTCTCAAACCTCTGCCTCTTTTCTTTCTCAATTCCTTGTGCATCAAACTGTGTGATTTCTTAAGTTACAATAGAATAGGTTTATTTACTTGTTCTAATTCCGCTTGTAACTGTAAATCTGTTTATTCAATATAAACTAATTTGAAAACTAAAAACCTTAAAATCTGTGTGTTTGTATTCAACCCCCCTTCTACAAACTGTTTCTATATCCTTGAACTCTTGTAGACTCCTTTGAGACCAACAAGAAATCGCTGGGTAGGTGAACAAGGCTAGGAACCTGGGGAACATGAGGGCTGGAAAGAGCTTTTCCATTCCTCTGGTTTAAGACTCTTAGATTCACAGCCGTTTTCATTTCCTGAAAAATCAGACTTGCATAATCCAGAGAGCGATTGAAATACATCCCATACATGATAGTGAGGATGTCTCTGCTTGCTTGGTCCAGAGAGCCAATCTTACATGTGAGGCTCTTGTTGAGTATGGACACCAGAACGTTCCACATCGGGGGTAGCTTCTTCCTCTTGAATTCAGACAACTTTATGAGATGTTCATCGTAGCCTAGAAAGTTGATAAATGCCAACAATGCTTCTGTTGATGGGTTAGGTTCGATGGTTGGGTACCTTTTGGCCTTTGACTTCGATGATTGGTGGGGGTAAATGGAAGAATCTGGCGGTTTTCTTCTTGGTGATTGGTATTTTAATAGCGTGCTCAGAGTTAGTTGGGTGTCCAAAACCTCCAAACAAGGTTTCATCATCCTTAATGTAGAGTGTTTTTCATACCTCTTGAACATAGATTTCAGGAACATTTGGGTTTGTAAGGGTTAGGGCACGGTTGAGTAAATGGTATTGTAGGAACTCGATCATAACACGATATTCTTTCAAATACGTATCCGGATCCAAAAGAACTTGTACATTATTTGGCTTTATGGGCAATCGAAGAACAGGGGCACTTTCAGTAGTAGAATCGATGATTCTTTCTTCTTCGTCTTGAATATTCATGTTTGGTGTCTGGTTCGCCATTCGAAGATTTGGGAATTTTGAAATTAGAAGTTGCAGGTTTGCGATTAATGGTGAAACTGATAAGAACAGTAAACTCGAGAGGTTGAAGACGGTGAAAAGTGAATGTGGGGTTTTCTTCAAGTTTATATAGTAAGAGTGAAAATGAACTCGAGTGTCTTTGAATATCAAGGGTTTATTTGACTTGGGGATGGGGAACGGTTTCTAGGTGCTGACGTAAGAAATTGAGCGTGCACACATGCAAACCATAGATTGATGACGCGCGGAGGAACTTTCTAGAGTTTATCAGTGGATGAATGACGCGTGTAAGGTTAGATGAGTCACTTAAAGGTTTCTCGTTGGTTTTGGACGAGAATCAGTTTCGTTTTGTTTATTTTGAATATTCCCTCCAAAAAATTAAATAAAAAATAATCAATTAATCAATGAAAATTGTAGATTAAAGGAAAGTTATTAGAAATTATTTTTGAAAAAAAATATTTAAAATCAGTCAATTGATCAATTAAAACATTTTTGGACCAAAAGAGAGTTTTGTATGAATAGTATTGCAGAGAAAATTTCATTGAATTAGAGAATTCTGGATAACCTTGACGGCAAGAGTTAGCCCAGAAGTAACTTATTTAAAAAAAATTCTAAGGAAAAACATATCCAGAGAACAACTAACATGAGTTAGTCTTGAAACTTGATCAATTCTCCCCCTTGAATGAATCAGTATTCTTTGCTCCCTCTTGAATCTTGCAAGTAATGCCCCCCCCTTAACTTCTGCATGTAATGCTCCCCCTTGACCTATACTTGGATCATAGAATGTGAAAACAAGTATTCTTTTTGCAAATAGAGGCATCCAAAGACTTCTGAGTGTCTCTGATTCATTTTTCTTCTTACAGAGGTATCCAGAGACTTATGGATGCCTATGGTTTATTTATTAAAATCAAAATTTTACTAAGTATAATAACAAAAAGATATACTAAATAAGTAACTAAATATAGATTATAAAAGACTTTTGAAATCTAAGTTAGTTACATGTTCAGCATACCCAACTTGCTAATTAGAAAACTAAATCTTTTCTCACCAGAGCTTTTGAAAATATATCAGCAAGTTGGTAATTAGTGGAGACAAAACACATTTCAATTGTCCCTTTCTCCACATGATCCTTTATGAAATGATACCTGACATCAATGTGTTTGGTCTTTGAATGCTATACCGGATTTCCTGTGATGGCGATAGCACTTTCTGAGTCACAGAGGATGGAAATTTTATCATATACCAGACCAAAGTCTCTGAGTTGAGTCTTCATCTAAATAATTTGTGAACAACAACTAGCAGCAGCAACATATTCTGCTTCTGCTGTGGAAGCTGAAACACAATTCTGCTTTTTGGATGTCCAACTTATCAACCTATTTCCCAGAAGGTGACAGCTACCAGAAGTGCTTTTTCTGTCTAACTTACATCCTGCATGATCAGAGTCAGTGTATGCAATAAAATCAAATCCATAATTTTTAGGATACCATAGACCTAGTAAGGGTGTTCCTTTTAGGTACCTAAAAATTCTTTTTACAGCAGCCAAATGAGATTCTTTTGGATTGGCTTGAAATCTCGCACAGAGACAGGTGGCAAACATTATATCTGGTCCGCTGGCAGTGAAATACAGAAGAGATCCAATCATACCTCTATAGTTCGTAACATCAACTGATTTCTCAGAGAGATCAGGATCAAGTTTCGTACTAGGAGATATAGGAGTTTTTATAGTAGTGTAATTTTGAAGTTTGAATTTCTTTAACATGTCAGAAGCATACTTGGCTTGATTTATAAAAATGCAGTGGTAGTTTGTTTGACTTGGAGCCCTAAAGAGAATGTTAGTTCTCCCATCATGCTCATTTTAAATTCACTTTCCATTAACTTTGAAAATAAATCAACTTCTGCTTGATCAGTAGAGCCAAATATAATGTCATCCACATAAATTTGAACCACAGTTAACATACCTTTGCCTCTTTTGATGAACAAAGTAGTATCGATCTTACCTTTCTCGTATGAGTGATTGATCAGAAATTTTGATAAGCATTCAATACCAGGCTCTAGGAGCTTGCTTTAAGTCATAAAAAGTTTTGTCTAGAAGATAGACATGATTTGGATGTCTCGAATCTTCAAAACCTGGAGGTTGTTGAACATACATTTCTTCTTTGAGATCTCCATTAAAAAATGCACACTTAACATCAATCTGGTACACCTTGAAATCCTTGTTTGCTGAGAAGGTCAGAAAGAGTCTTATTGCTTTAAGTCTTGCTACTGGAGCAAAAGTTTCATCGTAGTCAATTCCTTCTTCTTGACAATATCCCTTGGCCACTAACCTTGCCTTGTTTCTGATCACAATTCCATCTTCATCCTTTTTGTTTCTGAATACCCACTTAGTACCAATGACAACTTTATCTTTAGGCAGAGGTACTAATTTCCACACTTTGTTCCTGTCAAATTAAAGAAGCTCTTCTTGCATTGCATCCACCCAGCTTGAATCTTGTAAAGCTTCATGAACTTTCTTTGGCTCAATTATGCATCTTTCATCCTTGTTTGAGGTATTTGCTGGGCTTGGACTTCTGTATCCGAGAGTTGGATAACGTCTTCTGGTATTGGGATCGATTCTGGATCTGGAGAGGCACCTAATGTCTCCCCCTCAAATGAAGGCACAAAGGTTACCTTTGGACTGTCATTTGGTGATTCAGAAGAAGGACCAGAAAGAGTTATCCTAGAAGCCTAAAGTACTTCAGGAATATTCAATGGTGGATTAGTGGGTATTCTCTCTGAAGGTATTTCTAATCCCAGAAAATCATCAAATAAAGCATCAATCTAGAATTCTCTGGTACCTGAAAGATAATAAGAGGTGACAGTATTGAGTTTGAGTTCTGAATCAGAATAATCAGAAGTCAACTGAGTTTGATTATCAAAATCGATGTTGGCGGGTAGCCCAGAAGCTTCTAGCATTGTTCTTGCTGCTTCAACTAGTGTTCTGTTTCATCTTTCTACTACACCATTTTGCTGAGGAGTGCGTACAACAAAGAAGTTTTGAGTAATGCCGTTATTAACAAGGTAATCTTCAAGCTTGACATTCTTGAATTCAGTACCATTATCACTTCTGAGTTGCTGTATTTTCTGTTGCAGAAGAACTTGTATTCTTGTCATCATATTCCTTAACACTATTGGAACTTCTGATTTTTTTCGTACAAAAGCAAGCCATGTATACCTGGAAAATTCATCTATTAGTACCAAGATATACTTTTTGCCAAAAAGGCTCTGAATTGCAATGGCACCATAGAGGTCAACATGTAGCATTTGCAGAGGCCTTTTGCACGAATGATCACTTTTGGTTTTGTGAGATGCTTTTTTTATTCTTCCCATCTCACAAGCAGGCAAGAGGTGATCCTTCTGGAAGTGTACCTCTGGGAGGCCCATAACCAGGTTATGTTTGACAAGAAGCTCAAGATTTTCAAAATTTAAGTGTGAAAGTTTATTATGTCATAGCCAAGCAACTTCAGTCTTCTTAGAGATAAGACTGAGGGTTTCCTTTCCATCCTTGGATGTAAAGTTCATCATATATAGATTACCTTTTCTATCCGCTCTCCATAATTCTTCACCTGCTTTAGAGAATAAGTAACAGTGTTTTTCATCGAATACAACTAGCATTTTAGAATCACAGAGTTGACTTACACTTAACAGATTATGTTTCAGTCCAGAAACATGAGCTATTTTGGATATGGTAATATTACCTTCTTGAAGAGCACCGTAACCTTTTATTTAACCCTTACCATCATCACCAAACGTTACTGCTCCGCCAAATTTATCTTTAAATTTGGAGAGTAAGTTTTTCGTTCTAGTCATGTGCCTCGAGCATCCAGAGTCAAGATACCAGATATGCACACGCTGTTTCTGCAATCAAAATCAAAGAGATTTAGGTATCTATTTCATAATAGGTCCTTTGATGTTAGGTTTAGGTTTTTGATTTATCTTTTCCTTTTAAGTAGAATGATGTACAGGTTTTCCAGATACTACTGGTTTGCTTGTTTTGTTTGAATTGTTTCCTTTGTTTTGATTTTTAAAGTTTGAGTGCTTAGCATTATCAGAGAAATAACCAGAAGGCCTCGTGAAAATTGTTTTAGTTTTAGGAATAAAGAGAAGCATTCGGAGTTCTGAAACATAAAAGTATTCATTAAAGTTTCATTACTAGAATGATAATTACAATTGTTCTTATTTCTGTCTATTCTAGTATCAGTTGTTCTATTGAACTTCTTATCTAGCCTAGACTTATGCTTTGGAACATTTGAATTCTTCTATGGAGGCTTCTTCTGTGGAGCCTTCTTCTTTGGAGACTTCTCTAGAACTTTGGGTTTTACTGAAACAGAAGTATAAGAGTTACCTTTCCATTTTCCTTTTTCAAAACGGGTAAACTTCTGTGACTGAGATTTCAGATATTGGTGCTGAAGATTTTCTTTCTTTTTGAGATTTGCTTCCTTTTCGAGTTCGAGACAAGTCTTAGCTTGTAAACACATCCCAAGGAAATCTGCATGGATGGTAACCTCTTTTCTTTGTTCTTTAGGAGGAACAGAGATCAGTGATATTCCATTTGAAAGTTTTGCAACATTTGATCCAGCAGCTATAATTTCCAAAGGTTCATTTGTGTATAAAAATGGAGCATTTTTTGTCTTTTATAACCTCTGGAACCTTTGTAAAATTAGATAAAGGATTTTCAAAATTTGAAATATATTTTTCTGAATCTTCAAAAAAATGATCATCATTTTGATTATCATTTTCCCAGGGATAAGTAATAAATTCATCATTATCTTTGACTCCACAGGGATTTAAATCTACAAAAGAGCAAGGAGAAATCTCTGGATGGTTTTCAGAAATTTGTTTTTTGAGATTTGTTTGATCAGATTTAAAACACTTATCCAGAGTTGTAAGAATGTCTTTTTGAAAATTGAGTCTAAGTTCTTCTTCTGTCTGTACAGGTATGAACTCATCAGCTTCTGAATTTAATGTTATACGAGTGAATGAACCAAAATTAAAAATATCATCCTTCTTGCAAATAAGTTTTAGATCGACTTGAGTTCTCTTACAAAAGAGTATTTGACATTTTTGTATTTGAGTTTTTTAACATGATGTCCATTCTCATATTTTGATTTTTGAAAGCTGACTGTTCATATAAGATGGGAAAGACAGGTTTTTGTTATTTTCCTATACAAAACATAGAGTCAAGAGTAGACCGCTTTTTACACGTGTAAGGATCCAGATCCTAGAAACCAAGGCCTGTTTTACCTACTTGTGTATTAATCTTATCATGCACCTTCTGACCATCAAGATAATTTTTAATCAAGAGCTCCTTCTTTTGCAATTCGATGTGCAGATATTCCCTTTCTTTTTGAAAATAGTTTTTAAGTGCTACATAATTTAATCTGTCATTTTCCTTAGCTTTAATCTCTTTGTCTTTAGTTTCCAGAAGTTTACTAAAATTCTTGTTCTCTTCTTTGAGTTTGACTTCTGTTGATTTTAGAAGTTTTAAAATCTTTTCATTCTCAACAGAAAGTTCAAGTTTCTCATTTGTCAATATTTCCATCTCTCTTTTGAAAATATCTCTTTCTTTCTGTATATTAGAAGATGTTTGTTCAAGATTCTTTCTTAATTTCTTTTTGTTAGGATCCAAAGAATCCTATGAATTTGGATCCTATGTTTGAAATGTTTTGTAAAGAAAAGAACTTCATAATTTGAAGATGAATAGTTCAGAAGTTCTGAACTAGTGCTAGAAAGATAAATAAAGTCATCTTCAGAAGTGAAAAATATATATTCTGAAGTTCTGAAGAAGTTCTGAATAGGTTCTGAAGTGAAAATTCAGAAGTTCTGAAGACAATTCAGAAGTGGTTCTGAAGAGCAAAGTTCAAAATTCTGAAGACAGTTCAGAAGTTCTGAAGAACTTCTGAATAGAGTTTTTGATGACGTGTCTTAATGTCATTAGGCTGTGATTTAAATACATGTAACTGTAGCTTTACATTTGTAGTATATATAGAGAGTTTGCTAGTTAGTTAGATGTTGAACACCATATATGAGAGTCACCTAAAGGTGTAAGTGTGTGTTTTCTATATTTAGTTTATCAATAAAATGAGGATTCCTTGAGCAATCTATCAGATCTGTTGTAATATGGGACTAACACTTTTCTATAAAAAGCTTTTGCTTCAAATTTTCAAAGTCATTCGTTAGAATCATAATAGTGTTTTCAAGTTCAGAGGATTCAGATATAGTGCAAACCGGAGTTTCAGAAGGCTGATCTTCTGAGTCATCTTCTATAGCCATTCCACAGAACAAGGCCTCATCTCCACTTGACTGGTCATCCAGCCAGTTTTCTCTTTCTGCATAGTGTGCTCTTTCAACTACGTTGTACTTGTATTTGTTCTTGTAATACTGTTTGTCTTTGACGAGAGCACTTTTATAGTCTTTTGAGTAATGACCCGACTTTCCACATCTGTAACAAACATCTTTCTTGTTTTTCAACTCCTCTTCTTTCTTCTCTACTTCTGACTTTTCCGTCTTTTGTACTTCCTGCCTCAGAACATAAGGCTGAGTAGGGCGATCACTTCTGCTATCAAATCTTCTATTCCCTTTAAATGAATGATTACCATACTTTTTAGTGAACTGTTTGCTAATGGGAGCCAATTATTCAGCAAACGAAGTAATCTCATCATCTTCAGAATCAAAGATATCTTCTGGATTGGTCTCCGAAATAAGTGCCTTACTCTTCCCTTTCTTTTCTGTCTCTCTGCTTCTTCTGCCTGACCCTCTGGATTCAGAGATGAGGGCCAGAGGTCCACCTCTTTCTCATGTTCTTGAAGAGTTCCAAACACATAATGTAATGACCACATTTCCAGATCTTGATTGTCCTGAAGAGACATAGAAAAATTTGACCATCCTGGATTCAAGCATTTGAGGAATAAAACATTATTATCCTCGTTTGATTTGATGATATCACATTTCTTGCACAGATTTATCAAAGTGTTAAATCTGTGATAAGTCTGTTCTAGAGTGTCTTCTGGAAGTGCTTGGAAACTGTTGTATTCATTCAAGGCCTGAGCTCTTCTGTTTTTCTTCATTTTGATACATCCTTCTAGTTGATTGGCGAGTTGATCCCATAATTCCTTGGCAGTTTCATAGGAATCGAGAGATTGAAAGATTTCATTTGGAATTGCCATGATCACTAGAATTTTTGCCTTTTTGGCAATTTTGACTTTGGCCTTGTCATCGTCATCCCATCTCTTCTTTCTTTAGGAACTTGCCTAGCAGAAATTTTTCTGTAGTGGTGGTAGGAGGGACCCTTGGAATGGTGCTCATAGGTACGAATGGACCATTTAGTACAATGGGGGTATAGTTCTACATCTAATCCTTCATAGAAGTTGATCATTCGAATTTTCCATTGAGGATATTCGTCTCGAACTAGAGTAGGAGGTTTGGTTAAGGATCCAGAAGTGTATATGGCGTTCATATTTTGATTCGCCACTTTGCAGAAAACAGAGTTTCAAAATTTGCAGGAAATACTTTTGAAATTTAGATTAATTAAACTTCAAATGAATCGAAACGAAACGATTAGCTTATTGATTTCAGAATTAAACCATAATTACCACTGATTTTGAGAAATTTATATGAAATTGACAAAATCTCGAAAAACAGGGTAGAATGAAGAACAATAGTTTAAAAACTGAAATTAACTTCTAGTTGTGTGGGGATTTCTCCAAACTGGACGTGATCGAATAATCAATATATTGATTATCCAGCTCTGATACAAATTGTTGGAACCCAGATCCCTTTAAACTCAATTAATCAATAGATTTAAAGAACAGTATATGAGCGGAAGCAATATAAATCTATGATTATAACTAGAACAGTAAGAACAATATGAAGATCAAATGAGAATTCGTATTGAATAACCTGAAGATCGATTACAATACATTGAATGAAAATGCACTATTTCTCTCTAAGATTCTTCTTTCTTTTACAGTGATAACTAACTCTATATATACTATTACAAGATGAAAAGTCAACGAGTTAGCCTATCACTGGTGGACATGTCAGCTGTACTAGTAACAGAATCAGTTACGCACAAAGAGCATGACGTGCCACGTCATCAAAAGCGCGTGAGGAATGACAGTTGAAATCCAGAGGATCTTCAAGTCTCTGGGCGCTTCTGAGATAAGAGAGATCAGAAGATGAACTTTTGGTTTGTCTTCTGATGTTTAGGACTATGGGTCATACTTTCATAAGATAAGTTCTAATAGAAGTCATATGTGCTTGATCATCAAAATCTACATTGATGTTTTCCATGACTGTCTTGGTTATGAGATTAAGAACTCTGAAAGCTTTTGAGGTCAGAGAGTATCCCAAGAATTTAGCTTCATTAGATTTCTTGTCGAATTTCCAAGTTTTTCACGGTCATTCAGGATAAAGCACCTGCAACCAAAAATATGTAGAAATTTAACTGTTGGTTTTCAATTATTGATAAGCTCATAAGAGGTTTTGAGATGTCTCTTGACAATTATTGATTTGTTAGCGTAAAACAGGCAGTAAAGATAGCCTCAGCCTATAAGTGAGTGGGTAGTCCAGAGGCTGCAAGCATGGTCCTTGCTGCTTCAACTAGTGTACGATTTCTGCGTTCTACCACACCATTTTGTTGAGGAGTGCGTACAACTGAGAAGTTTTGATAGATTCCTTCATTGGTAAGGTACTCATCAAGTTTGGAATTCTTGAATTCACTACCAATGTCACTTTGCAACCGTTGAATTTGTCTTTGCAGAAGCCCCTGTATCCTCTTCATCATGTTAATTAAAACAACTGGGACTTCTGACTTTTATCGCACAAAGGCTAGCCAAGTGTACCTGGAATATTCATCAATTAGCACAAGTATGTACTTTTTGCCAGAAAGACTCTCCACAGCAATGGGACCACAGAGGTCGACATGTAGCATTTGTAGAGGCCTTACACAAGAATGATCACTTTTTGTTCTATGGGAGGCTCTTTTTATTTTTCCCATTTCACAAGCAGGGTAGAGATGATCTTTCTGGAAGTGAACCTTTGGGAGGCCCTCAACCAGGTTATGTTTGACAAGTAATTCTAGAGTTTGAAAGTTTAAATGAGAGAGCTTGTGATGCCATAGTCAAGCTACTTCACTCTTCTTGGAAATGAGACAGAGGGTTTCTGTACCATCTTTAGAATTGAGGTTTATCGTGTACAGGTAACCTTTTCTGTCGGCTCTCCACAACTCTTGTCATGCCTTATACATTAAGTAACAATGCTTTTCATCAAATACAACTAACATTTTAGCATCACAGAGTTGACTTACACTTAGAAGATTATGTTTCAGTCCAGAAACATGAGCTACTTTTGATAAGCTAATATTACCTTCTTGTAGAGTACCATAGTCTTTTATTTGACCCTTACCATTATCTCTAAACGTTACAGCTCCACCAGATTTGTCTTTGAATATGAAGAGTAAGTTTCTTGTTCCAGTCATGTGCCTCGAGCATCCAGAGTCAAGATACCAGATGTGGACACGCTGTTTCCGCAAACAGAATCAGAGAGATTTAGGTACCCATTTCATAATGGGTCCTTTATTGTTAGGTTTTTGATTCATGTTAAATTTTTCTTTAAGTTCAGAAGAGTTGGCAGGTTTTCCAGAAGCTTTTGGTTTGCCGGATTTTGTTTTAAAATTTCTTTTCTTCTGGTTATTGTAGTTAAAGCAGTTAGGAATTGAGAAGAATTGTTCGAGTTTAAGGAATAGAGAGAAGCATTCAGAGTTCTGAAAAATAAAAGAATTCATTGAATTTTCATTAATTGAATGATAATTACAATATTTCTTATTAGTGTCTATTCTAGCATCAGTTGTTCGAATGAACTTCTTATCTAGTCTAGACTTATGCTTCGGAACTGGTGAAGTCTTCTCTACAATCTTCTTCTTGAAAGTCCAATGTTTAACTTTTGACGAAGTTACTGAAACAGAAAGAACATGAGCATTAGTTTTCCATTTAGCTTTTCATTCATGAGTATTCTTCTGAGGCTTTGGCTTCTGAAATTGTTGCACAAGTTTTGCTTTCTGCTAGATTTCAGCCTCTTTTTCAAGTTCCGGACAAGTCTTAGCTTGAATACACATTCCAAGGAAATCTGGATGAATGGGGACCTCTTTTCTGTATTCTTTAATAGGATCAGAGGAAAGGGGCATTCCATTTGGAAATCGTTTAACTTCTGGTCTAGCTGCCTGTACTTCTGGTGGTTCATTAGTGTATAAGAAGGGAGCATTGCTATATGGTTTAACCGGAACATAAGTAGTAGGCGTACGATTCTCAAATTTAATGAGTAATTTATCTGATATGTCAAAGAAATCATCATAAAGTTGATCATTGTTTTCCTAGGGATAGACGTCAAACTGATCATCGTCTTTTCCTTGACATAGATTTAAATAAACAAAGGAACAAGGAATTATTTCCGGATGGTTTTCAGAAGGTAAAAATATTTCGTTTTGTTCTTTTTGTAAAGATAATAATTTTTGTTCTGCTCGTGCAGACTCATCCACAGTTTGAAGAATATCATTTTGAAATTTGAGTCTTAGTTTTTCTTCTGCATTTGTAGGTATGAACTCAGCAGCTTCTGGATTTAAAGTTATATGATAAATTAACTAAAATGAAAAATATCGTTTTTCTTTTGAATTTGATTAAGATTCACTTGGCTCACCCTTTCAGAAGAATATTTGATATTTTTATATTTGAGTTTTCGAACTTAATGGCCATTCTCATATTTTGACTTTTAAACACTGATTGTTCATATAGAATAGGAAAAACAGGTTTTTGTTCTTTGCCCACACAAAATACAGAATCTAAAGTAGATCTCTTCTTACAAGTATAAGGGTCCAGATCCTCAAAACCAAGGCCTGTTTTCCCAACTTGTGTATTTATCTATTCATGCACCTTCTAAGCATCTTGATAATTTTTAATCAACAACTCCTTCTGAAGATCAATGTGCAGAAATTCCCTTTCCTTCTGAAAATAGTTTTTAAGTGCTACATAATTTAATCTATCACTTTCTTTAACCTTAATTTCTTTATCCTTGGCCATCAGAAGCTTTTTAAGCTCATTTATTTCTTCTTTTAAAGTACTTTCTGTGGAATCTTTGAGTTTTGAAATCTTTTGATTTTCCATAGAAAGTTCTTGTTTTTCTTCTGTGAGAATATCCATTTCTCGTTTAAAAATCTCTCTCTCTCTCTCTATAAGAGAAAAGGATTTTTCAAGATATTTTCGTAAAATTTTCTCATTCAAAAGCTTTTCTTTCAGAAGATTCAGAGGTAGTGCAAACCGAGGTTTCAGATGGTTGATCCTCTGCATCGCTACTCATAGCCATTCCACAGAACATGGCTTTTGTATCACTTGACTGGTCTGAGAGCCAGTTCTCATGTTCAACATATTGTGCTCTTATATCTTTGTTGTACTTGTACTTATTCTTATAGTACAAATCATCTTTAACCAGAGCTCCTTTGCAGTCTTTTGAGTAGTGACTAGGTTTGCCACATCGATAACACACATCCTTCTTTCTTTTCAGATTCTCTTCCTTCAGATCAGCCTCTGTCTTTTCACTCTTGCCAACTTCCTGTCTTGGTACATAAGTTGGAGTTGGGTGTTCATTTATGTTGTCATATATTCTATTGCTCAGAAATGAACGATTACCAAACTTCCATGTGAATTGTTTGGTAATAAGAGCCAAAGACTCAGCAAATGAGTTTATCTCATCATCTTTTGATCTAGAGAGACCAGCTTCTGTATCAGCTTCTGAGGTTAATACTTTGCTCTTCCTTTTCCTCTCAGCATCTCTGATTCTCCTTCCTGACCCTTTTGATTCGAAATTAGGGCCAAGGGACCACCAATACTCACCTTTTTCAGCACTACTTCCTTCTCATGTGTTTGAAGAGTTCCAAACACGTCATGTAAAGACCACTGTTCCAGATCTTGGTTTGCTTGTAGTGACATGGTCACATTTGACCACTCGGGATTCAGACGTTTGAGGAATAATACATTGTTATCTTCCTGTGATCTGATGATATCACACCTTTTACATTGATTTATTAATATATTGAATATGTGAAATGTCTATTCAAGAGATTCTTCTGGAAGGGCCTGAAAACTGTTATACTCATTCAGCACCTGAGCTCTTCTGTTTTTCTTCATCTTGGATCCACCCTCAAGTTGATTGGCTAACTGATCCCATAAATCTTTAGCTGAGGCACACTGATCCAGAGATTGAAAGATGTCATTCGGAAGTGCCATAATGAGAAGTCTCTTTACCCTTTGATCAACCTCGTTCTTCTTTTTGTCATCTTCATTCCAGTCCTTTCTTTCTTTAGGGACCTGCCTTGCTGGAATTTCTTCAATAGTGGCAGTGGCAGGTACCCTGGGAATGGTAGTAACTGGAATAAAAGGGCCATTCAGTATAGAGGCGTATAGATCTAGATCTAGACCTTCAAAGAAGTTGATCATGCGAATTTTCCATTGGGGATATTCATCCCTTAATAGAGTAGGAGGTTTTATAAGAGAGCTGGAGCTATACATGACATTTAGATTAGGATTTGCCATTTTTGAGAAAAAAGGGTATGAGGATTGTTGAATTAAAAATTGACGAATAGAATGTGATTTTACTTACTGAACTTGAAACAAAATGATCAAAGAAAAGGAATACTCATATTTTAACTAGAAATACCACAGTTTATGAGAAAATTTGTGTAGAACAACAAAAACTCGAAAACAGGGTCGACTGAAAAACAGTAGTTAAAAATTGAGACAATTCTAGACGAGTAGGGATTTCTTCATAATGGATTAGATCAAATAATCAATAGATTGATTAGATGGCTCTGATACCAATTGTTAGATCCCAAACTAGCAACAATTAAGAAAACTCCATAAATTGTAGAGAAGAGATAGCATGAAGAACAATTGTATTGATAATCTCAAATCATATGATTGAAATACAATGGAGGAAATTGGAGATCTTGTAGAACAAAATATTACACGACTCTCATCAAGGCTAATTGTGTATGTGCGTGTAAAAATCTCCAAACTCAAATGATAAAAGAGCTAAGGCACCATATATATAGGTGCCCATTTACAATAGAGAAGCCCAAGCCCATAAACCCCTAAAAAGCCCAAAATACAAATCTTTATAAAATTTTCTATCTAATTGGGGCTAATTAAATCTAACATTACACGATTTGGTACATGACCATCCTTTTCTTGTTTATGCTTTGTTTTGAGCTTTATATTCATAATTTTAGGGGGTTTTAGGAAACTATGAAGCTTTCTATTCATAGTCTTGGGGAAGATGATGAACATTTTGATTCTGGATATGAATTAGAAACATGTCATCGGTTTACCAAAAAGGATTTTGCGATTCACCGGAGGTATTTAATCTTGAGGGTCCACCTCTTGCATAGCTGGATTATCTGAGAGAAGACTGGTTCTTGGCACACGCTCTAGTTGGCTCCTAAAGCGTTGTGGGATTAAAGGGAGTAGATTTAAATTCGTGACACCGGTTTTTTCCGGCTGGCTTGGTATTGATGCACTAGACTCTATCCCGTCCATATTACTTCACAACCGGTTACGCGTATTAATTATCTCAGACTGCCATGAGATAATAAGAGTGAGAATAAGGAAAGACAAAACTAACATAGAAACATACAATACGTTCATCAATCATCGCAACAATAGTAAGATAAGCATGCTTACATAATATACTTAAAATAGCATTAGCTACGTGATATTTTGAATATATCATATATAAGAATTCTTACTACCGAAGTTACAATTCATAATTAGTGCACCTCCGTCGACCCTGTAGCTCTCCTATCTTAAGAGTTTCTACTCACATCTCACAATTCGTTACTTAGAATCTGAGCTTAAGTCTAAGCATCTTAAATTAATACGTAGTTTTCTTAAACTAGAGCTCTGATACCAACTTGTAACACCCTAAAAACATGAGATAATTTAAACCGAAATAATCTATGGAATAAAGCTTAGGTGAATAAAGATCACTCAATAAAAGGGGAATTAGTATAAGAGTTTACATCAACGATGTAGATACTAAACAACAACCTTACACTAGATTGAAATATAGATTAAATTAAAGACTAACATCTAGTAACTCTAAAATTACACTCGACAGTGTTATCCTGAAAATGCCTCCACCTACAATAACACTTTGCTTCAACCTTGGGAGCCCCACCGCTAAGAGAACCTGATATACATGTCATTTGAGAAAAAGTGTTAGGCTTAAATCCTAATGAGAACAAACAGTTATAAGAATAAAGCTGTAAAACTTTTAAAACGAAAACATATCCGAAGATAACGGGGGAGACCCCACTTCCAGAACCCACACCTTAATGCCTATGAGGACCTGATGTCTATTAGAAAATACAATTATTAGAAATTACGTTTTAATGGTCAATGGTTAATGCACGACTCCTAGAGCCCACACCTTAATGCCTTATAAAGACCCAATGCCTATTTCACTTTGGAGTTAAAAATTAACACTTCGTTCATAATTAAATGGCTTCTTACATTCTAGTTTTACATATATATATATATACATCATTTTAGATATACCAATCTTTACCTAATACAATTGTTATACACAAAATCCCATCAAGTGGTAAAATCCAACTTTTGCTAATGAAATAACAAATACAAGGGTATAAACATTTTGTGTTCCAAATCCATCAATACCTTGAACTAATCATCCCCCAAATATATAAAACCATTCTTTATTCTCATTTTGTCAAAATATGCAAAACCCTCAAGTTACCCACATTTGACCTAAACTGTCAAAATCATATAAATGTGTAAATATTTGAAATATAAACATAGAGAAAATAAAATGCATCATTATAACATGTATATAGTTTTGTAAAAGTGTAGGATGAACTCACAATGCTAGGATTTTGAAAAAAACCCTAGAAATCAAGAAACTTGGAGAATAGGATGAAGAACACTTGAAACTTAAAGAAAAGCCTTGGATCTTTGACTTAGAGGAGGAGTAAATGCTTTGTGTTGGTTTGGAATATGGATTTAATGCTCCAAAAATCAGAGTAAATGAGGAGGGTGGTGAGAAAATTGAGTGAGAAATGTGTTTATGAGAAAAAAAGCTAGCTGAAATTCGGTTTTAGCCTCTCACTCGCCAAACAGGTGCCTACGCGACCTGCCACGCGACCTGCCACGCGACCCTGGGTTGTGGCATGGTCTCCCGACCATGGAGGGAAGAGGCAAAACAATGAGATACGGGACCTCCCACGAGAGGGAAGGTTGTGCTAGGGTTTGCATGAGACGAAAATTTGGCCCATTGAGGTCCTTTTTTAATACAGACCTCCCAACTTAAACCCACTTATACAAATTGGTTTTTAACTTCAAATTCTCAACTTAAAGTTACTCAACTCCTCAAAATGACCCGATTTCATAAAATAATGATAATCAAAATATCGGGTGTCACACCATTTGTAATTTACTCCACCTTATTTCTTACACTTTTTTTCTTCATTACAATTTTTACACTATTATTTTTATCTTATATTATTATAAAAGTTTTAAAAATTAGTAAGATATATAATCACTTTAGCATTCATAATGGATAAGGCTTTTAAAAGACGAAGACTCTGTTTGGCTCAGGTTGACGAATGAAAATGAAAATAAGAATCAAAATAAAAGAGAATGGAAATGAGAACAAATTTTCATTCCAATGGTCAAGTCTTTCAAAAGTTTTCTACATCAAATTTTATTAAACAATGTAAATGTCAAATAGTTATTGTATTAAAGTTTGAGCTTAAAGTGTAAATACCTTTCAAGGTATAAATATTTTTTGTTATTAGGTTTTACCTAGGGAGTTGATCTTAAAAGAATAGAGCTTAGTCGTGTAAACACTTTTCTATCAATCATATGACCGAAGTTGATCGGTCAATTCATTGTTATTGTGATTGATTATATCATTAGTGCACTTGTTCTTGGAATCACAATTGGTATCAGAGAAAAGAAACATAAGATTTTATCAAAAAAGAAACAAATTTCTGAGTTTTTCATCATTCTTGCACAAACGACGCTGGTTTGAATCTCAATTCTTGTTTTTGCTAATTTTCTTGATTTGAAATTGTAGCAACAATCTATTCAATTCATAAAGTGTTTTAATAGTGTTTGATATTATTTTCCAAATCAAAAGTCTGAGTCTTTGAACCAAAATTCTTGAAAAAGGTTTGGGTTTATTGAATTTCTTTGTAGCACGGTTGTTAGTAAATAATATATATTTTTGCGTAATTAATCAACTTTAGCATTAAATCTCTACTGGGTCTTGCTTTTCTATGTGTTTATGTTAATATCCTTGCCCAAATTCACAGTTTTGCTTGACTTTCTAAGCTAGAAACTTGGTCCAGTTCCTGTGTGTTCATCAAGGTTACCGCACAAAAGGTTAGTACTGTTTCATCTTACCGTATAAGTTTTGTAGGGAGTTTCATTTACCGCATAAGCTTTATGCGGGAGGCTCCACTTACCGCATATAACGTGTGCGGGAAACTCTATTTATTGGACACCCTTAGTGCGGGAGTTATCATTACCGCACACTCTTTGTGTGGGAGTTCACATAATCGCATACCACTCTATGGTAATTTCATCTTGTTTCATCTTCTTTGTGTGGTAGTTCTCAGTCACTCAATATTATTCACTCATATTATCCCTGTTAGTTCACTGTCAAAACCACATACTTCAGTACCTTTTTTTTTTGATAATTTCTAAACTGTTTCACGATCAGACGAGTGCAAAATGACTTATCGTGATGCATTATCCATCAACACTGACACAAAACCACCGGTGTTGTTCCGGGGAGACTATCCACAATGGCGGTATCGATTTCTAGACTTCATCGAGAAGTACTATTTCTACGAATCTATACTTCTTTCATTAAAAGAATTCCCCGCGGAATTTTGGCAAGAAATTCCAGCCAAGACGAATGCTGACCCACCTATTCCAGTTGGAATAAAGCGCAAGGATAAGGATAAGGATAAGTACACAGAACACGAAAGGTTTAGAGCTAAAAAAGATCAACTAGCTAAAACTTCCTGCTTCAGAGTCTACCTAACGATATCTACACGAGCATCAACAACTGCAAAGAAACTGCTAAAGGCATGTGGGATCAGGTAGAGAAAATAATGTTGGGCACTAAGGTCAGAAATCAACTCAAGGTGACGAACTGCATTAACAACTCTAAAGATTTCAAGGCCAAAACCGGAGAAACTCTTGACGAGACTTATGATCTCTTTTTCCTACTTTTAAATGGATTAAGCAAAAACATGATCAATAAGACTCAGATAAGAACATAGTCAAGTTTCTAAACAACCTGCTACCAGAATAAAAGAGGTTTGCTTCTTACATCAGAAAAACAAGTAGTTAGACTAGATAGCTCTACATGAAGTGTTTGAAATGCCGAAGCAACATGAAAATGAAATGCTTGAGCTCATGGAAGAAAATAAGAGGAATGAGAAACACGTTCCAGATCCATTGGCTCTGGTCGCTTACAAATGGAAAAGACAATCTCACCGAAGCTCCAGAAGAGAAAGGGAGAAAAGTGAGTCTGAGAATGACGTCGAGAACAAGAGTAAGTTAGACTCTTAGCTCAACGACATCAAGAAGGACCTAACTCTTCTTACAACTGTTGTGCAGAAGAAATACTATAAGAAGTCATCCTCCAATAACCGAAGATACTCATATAGGAAGAAGCATTACGAGTAAAAAGATAAGTTCGAGGGTAAAAAGAAAATTGAGAACAAGAAATTAGAGGGAACCTCGAAATAAGACAAGGTTGGTGATGATCTGATCAAATTCTACAACTGTGGCAAGTTAGGTCACTTCCTAAAGATTGCCGGAAATATGTGGTGTGCAATTATGAATACTACAAAAAACAAGATGTTCCTGCCAAAGGCAAAAGAAGACGGCCAAACATTGATGGTTGAAGATGATCATTGGCTGCAGATATTGGATGACGAGGAAGAAGACACACGAGCTCATATATGCTTCATGGGCAAGCACTCTTCTATGGTAAGTTATTCAAATAATATAGCCTTAATCAATCAAATGCAAACTATGATGCTAAAACTGCAAGACTTAACTGATAAATTCAAAGCATAAAATAACTTTGTCACAACCTTAGAAACCAAACTAGAAAACAAATATAACAAGCTTATTCAAGTAAATAGTGGAAATACCGAAAATCTCATTTGAGCTAAAGGTTTACAAAAGGATAAGGAACAACTTGCTGACACTACATTATATTTGAAATGTCAACTAAACTAGCATTGTCAGAAAGCAACAATGAAGAATTGGCGAATAAGTTTGATTCTATTCACATACAAAAAGAATGATGTGCTTGACAAGTTAAAAGATCTTGAATTATAGTTTATTAAAAGAGGTCATACTAATCAGTCCATTCATTTAAACAAACCTAAGGAATTCAGGTTCTATCGGTCAAAGGAAGGTCTAGGTTATTGAAAGTCCCAAATAGATCAAGAAGTATGATCAACAATGAAAAGCTTTGAGATCAACAATGGCGTAATGTAATCTTCTATTGAGAGAGAAACTGTCAAGGTCAAATGTGTTTACAATGAAGTGCGTACAAATCTTACAAAGACAAAAGGTATTTATATCCCCATAATGACTTCTAACACTAAGCTTGAATACAAGAAAACTATAACCCAATATTCTCCTCCTTTGGATTCAAGCTTCAATCCCTTGTAAAACGTTTTCTGCATTTCCTCAAGCCAAAATTCTGTTCCCGATTCCTTGTAGTGATGTTGAACTCCAGATCTTCATTCAAAATATCCAACGTACTTGAAACCATTGCTCTAACTTTCCAATTCATCCTTTCATTGATCATTGCTTTATTGTCTAGCCTCATTCTGTTTTCTAGCTTTAGATGAATAGTCTTCAACGTTCCATCATAATACTTTTCAACTTCAGAAAACCTTAAGAACTTCTTCCGATTCTCTTGATTCTTGTATACAATTCCAAATTCTGGATCAAGTAAGATGAAGTAGGCTGGATATTGATCAACATTTCTACATCTTAATTCGGCTTTAACAGATTACCTTAGGTTGATTACTTTCAACGCCTAAGTACAAATCAAGAACATTCTGTAGCTTAAGATGATGTCGTAAGAACCTTTTTATGGTCTGAAGTGCTTTCACAACCCACGAGGTTTAACGGCAAGATTACGAAACTGGTCATACATGAACTCAAAATCTTCTGACATCATGTTTGGAAAGTCATCTTCTGTAAATTGCCAAACCGACCATCTTGTCTACTCAATTGAATTTAAAGTAATCCATACTTTGCATTCTACTGGTAGAAACTTTAAGGATAGATACAATTTCGCACTGTTAATCCCACTAATATCAAGTAACAAGTAATCTAAACATTTAAGAACAACAATTAAGAACAAATTCTCATATATTGAACTTTCTCTCTCTAAATTGTCTCTCTAGAATATTACAAATGAGCTCTCTTTTGTGTTACTTATAATTCTCTCATAATACAAGAGTATTTATACCATTGACTAATTACAAAGTCAAACTATAAACTAATCTAACGATAAGCTCCATACTTTGACTTTCTTAATATGAAATGTTGACTTCTACATAAAATGTTCACTATCTTGACTTTGACTTTATGGCCGTGACTTCTTCATTCTTTAAACTTGTCTCCATTCTCGGTGATCTCGAATACAACATAATTTTAGACCTAACAATCTCCCCCTTTCTACAACCATCATCAAAGATCTTTAACCCTTTGTCTTTGTTAAACTTTGACTTTAATAATCTCCTCCAAATCATAAGTCTTTAATGAACTCCCCTTTATGAAGACGGTCGGAAGTTGTCATCTTTTAAACAACAAAGATCTGGTAAATAAGAATCTTCCTTTTTCAACAAACAAACTCAAATCAGAATCTTCACCACAAACTCATCTTCAGTCTTCAGAATTTTCCTTTGAGTAGTCAATAGTCAACAAATCTTCAAACAAATCTTTTTCAGTCAACAAATCAGTTTTAGACAATCAGGCTTGAAACTTTGACACTACGTGTACTAAGCTCAATACCTATATATCATCAAAGAATCCATCTTTATCAGTAATCTTCTTCAAACATCTTCATTAGAAACGTCATCAATAAATTCAACAATTAAGCTCCAAAATCTTCATCACATCTACAATCTTTAAATCCAATGGCTTTTCAACCTTAGATTTAAAAGATTTATATTGAAACTTTCTTCTCCATTAATTGATTTAGCAGATTATACCAGTTAAACAATCAAGTTTTCATCAACGAATGAATTTGAATTCTTTTACTCCCCCTACACATATGAACATTTGAAAACTTTGTTAGCTCTGACCGCTTCCCCTCAACGTCAACATTAAATCTTTAAATATCCTTTTCGCATATGACTTTGTGATCAGCCTTTTGCATGCGACTTCATGTGTTTACATGTGTCTTTGATATATAATTTCTCCCCTCATGATGATTAGGAGAATCCTGTGCATCATGAACGATCAAAGACTGAATCATTGTAACTGCATCACACAACTATTAGCTCCCCCTCAGAAAGATATCTCCTTTCAAAACAATTTGCTCCCCCTTAAAAATGATCTCTTCTGAACTACTTTGGTAGAACAAATAATCCGCTAACATAGAAGCACATTTAGCAACTATTAGCACTACAATCGAATTAAATTCATTGAGTGGCCTATTTTCAGAGTTGGCAATGATGAATCTTTGATAGGACTTCCAGTTATCACTGAAGTAATGTTATAAAACTAACTTCTCAAACTGTTCCGGCAATACCACGAAGATATGCATTGGAATCACGAAGACTCGTGAAATATGTAGAAAGAATTAAGCATTTTATGCTATTAAAGGCTCAAAATGTGAAAAATACATTCCACAGACTCAATGTGCTTGATTGAAGTTCAAAGGCGGGACAACTTTCCTTCTTTTTCAATATTCAAATATTTCAAATAAAGACTGAATAGATTATATGTTGTGTACCCGTGAAAAATTGAAACATCTCTTGGTTAAGAAAGAAATGAGTAGCTGGTGGGGTTAAAGCAAGAGTTGGCATGGGCTTACTGCCTGCTTCAATGATGGTCACGAAAGAATTGTGAACCAATAATAATGTGGTTGCCCAACTTAGAAGTGGTTGGTGCAGAGTTCTGTTATTCTTTTAACTCTGTTTTCACACTCTCTATCTTTTCAATAAAAATCCTCACTTTTAACCATACTCTCATTTCCATTTTACCTCTCAGCACGATGAGATTACTCAACCGTATGAGTTATCTCCCCCACTCTGTTATTTAATACACCTCACCCCTCAATCACTCAGGATTGACTTCTTGGGTAGGGCTACCGATTCTGGTAGTCCACATAAGTTCAGTCAACCTCACACATTTTACCCATGAAAATATTTTCTTAATAATATAGAGAAATTGAAAGATGTTGTGATATGCAATTCATAAGTGAACATCTGAAGTACGAGTTCTGAACTAATATGTTCAGTAGTCAAAATTCCATATAAAACGGGTTCTGAGCTGAGATATTCAGAAGCCAAACATATGTAGTACATGTTCTAAGCTTGTTGGTCCCAAAGGGCTCTATAAGAGTTCAAAGATATAGAACAATTTGTAGAGGGGGGGGGGGGGGGGGAATACAAACACAAGTAGATTTTGGTTTTTAAATTAGTTTATATAAATAATCAAATTTACAGTTACATGCGGAACAAGAACAAGTATAAAACCTATTCTAGTGTAACTAAAAAATCACTATGTTGATGCACAAGGAAAGAATGAAATAACAATAGAGGATTTTAGAGAGAATAGCATGCATAAAGATGGAAAAGGATTTCCCATATATTTATACCCGTTTGCATTTAATGCAAGATAAAAGGTATATGCTACGTGTCAAACATGTGGAGGATGTTTGTCCTTTGGTTAATAGGATGGCCATGCTTTTAGCCACCTATGAACAGTACCAAATCAGATTTGATGGGGACATAAAAGACAATCCGTACGTCCTTTTCTGACAAAGTGTTGAGGTTTTGACTTTTATGGATCGAGGATAAGATCAACAATAATCTTGTTGATAGCTTCATTTGATCGCTGACTCGGAGACTACAAGGATGAAGTCACTGAGGTATTGCTGAGGCTATACGTGATTTCACACTTCTGTTTAGATGAGCTTTGCTATTATTGAACCGCTTCAGATCACTAGCTGTTCAGACGCTGAATGGACTTGTGGTGTGACTGTTGTTCTTCAGATCTTCAGGGATAAGTTTAGAGTTCCTAATGTTCAGCGATCGCTGAGTGCAATCAGCGTTTGCTATCGCTGATCATGAACTATAACTTATACAATGGAATTTTCACTAAGTACAAAGAGGAATCATATTCAAATCACTGAAAAGGAGTTTTGGATCAACAAAATCCCCCTATTTGATTATGATTAAGCAACATAGGAAATTTGCTTAAACTGATTAGTAAAGACTTAGAGAATTTTAAAGTAAAGAATTCTAAGTACTAATCTGTGAGATATTTTTCAGCTAATCTACTTACAGAATTGAGTTTCGTTTATAGTGCTATGAAATCACAAGTTTAAAAGTTATAAAGTTCATTCACTGATTTAATTACAGAGTGTAATATTAGTAAGTGAAGTTGTTTTAACGAAGATAGAACTCTTATGTTCATTGTCCCATTTACTATTTTCAGGGATCTTTTTAGTACACAGATGAAGTAGAGTACTTCATTTAATTTCATTTATAATATGAAGAATTACATGAAAATGAAATTACAATGATAAGGTAAAGCACATTACACTGAAAAATATTACAAAGGAAAAGAAACTAGTGACTAATCAGAGAGTTTCTCTTTTCTTCTTCGTAGCTCATTCTCATAAATATTCTTCTGTAGTAGAAGATCATGATGAGTTTTGATGGAGCTTTCCTGATCCCCTTGTTTATGAGAAACCTTAATAATCCTTGGTTATTAAGAAAGACCATTCCAGTAGGGATTGTGATGATTTCATGCTCAGTGAATCTTTTGGCTTTAGGAAGAGAAGTGTTGAGCATAGAGATGTCAGGGATTTCAAGGTGACCAAGAACACTTTCATAGCTGAATTTGGTTTCATGGCCATTTCTTGAGGAGGGGCCTCTTCAGCATCTGATCTTGAGTTTCTTCTTTTTGTCTGATCACGAAGAGGAGGAACTTGGACGTGTTGTGACATCTTTTGCAGTAGCTGATCAAGAATTCTTTCTATAACATCTCTGAATTTGGATTTTGATTGCTGAATGGCATCACTGATTTCCAGCCATTCAGAGTATCCATAAAACTTCAGAAACTTGGCTTCTTCACGTTCACTCCTTGAATGCCTGTACATCATACGAATACCTTCAGACCCTTCTTTTTGGAAGTATATCCTTCGATAGTAGCACGAGTGATGGTTGAATCAGACATACGGTGTTTGAACCTTTTAGTACACCATCTAAGTTCATCGTTCCATTGTTCTTGAGTTTCTTTATTCAGAGCATGTAGAATTCTTTCTTGAGCTATGATCGGATTCACTTTCAGGTTGTCCCTTGTGAGTTCCTTCTGTGCTAGAGCTTCAGCGACCTTTATACTTTCTTCATTTTGCTTCTTGGGCACTTCTTCTCCTAGTTTTCCTCTCTGATGACTTGTCGAGCAATCTTTAAGTCTTTTTCAGTTTGCTTTATCTCTTCATCTCTTCGTCTCAGAACTTCAAGGGCTTCTGCTCTTTCTTCTTTTGAAAGAAAGGAGAATTCATCAAACACCCTGATTGGAACAAGGGCTTCTAGCTCAGATGTATGAGGAGGGATCTGAACTCTGGTAGCTTCCATGGCTCTGATGAAGTTTATTCTTCTTTCTTCTTCTTCAGGATCCCTTATTATCTTTTTATGTACGTGCCTTTGAACAAGGCCTTCTTCTTCTTCTTCTTCTTCTTCTTCTTCTTCTTCTTCTTCTTCTTCTTCTTCTTCTTCTTCTTCTTCTTCTTCTTCTTCTTCTTCTTCTTCTTCTTCTTCTTCTTCTTCTTCTTCTTCTTCTTCTTCTTCTTCTTCTTCTTCTTCTTCTTCTTCAGATTCAGTGTCGGATATATACAGGAACTGATCTTCAGAAAAAGGTTCATTCATGAATGAAGAACCCTTTGGGGAACATGGATCACTAAGAGGAGAAGAGGATAGAGGTTCATTAGCATTGAGATTTTGAGGAGTTTGAGCTTCATAAGGGAGGTTGAAAGGGACGAGAGGAAGGCATACCTTAGTATTGAGCTCCCCCTCTGAATTTACAGGAGTAGAATCGAGCTCTACTACTTCTTTATTCTTCCCTAAGGGACCTGCTTGATCCTTTTAAGGATTTTGCCTGTCCCCTAAAGGGCTTCTGAATACGACTCCCCCTGTTTGTATTGTCCCTGGTCTGTTGGCAGACCAGAAATCGTCATCGTCATTGTCATCATCATCATTATCCTTGAGGGAGTAATGATGGACGTCTTTAGGTTCATTATCATCTTCATCTTCTTCCTCTTCTTCATCATCATTATCAACTTTTTCAGAGGTGGAGGGTTATTGATGAAGTTGTGGTTGTTGATGAGGTTGAGGTGGTGGTTGGTTATCCATGAGCTGTTCAGAGAGCTCCCGGGCGAACTTCTCCCCCTCTTTCTTGTTGATAGGGAGAGAGTTCACAAGAAGAGTGTGCACATTAGAGTTGAGCTTGGAAAGATCCTCAGCCTGAGAAGCTTGAGTTTGAGCAAGCGAACTCAGTTGTGATCTGTCAGTATCAGAGAATGAAGGAGCTTTCTTTGATATGGCTTTAACGAGGCGCATAATCTCAGCTTGATTATGCTTTATTTCAGCAATGGTCTTGTCCTGACTTTCAGCCCTTTCTGGTAGATCTTATCTGAGGAGTACTGATCATCCCTTAGAGAGAGATTTTACTTGCCTCTCAATGGAGTACTGATCATCCCTCACTGTTGCAAGATTAGTGGTGAAGTTGCTGATAGCCACCCTCATGGCAGGAACCCCAACCACTTTCTGGTAGATCTTCTCTGAGGCAAACCATAGTTTTTCTACCCGATGCCTTGTGGTCGCACACTCCTGTACCAGAAAATCGATTGCTGGGAATGAGGGAGGTGCCAGAGAGATATGAGGTATATCCACAGGAAGAGTGGGAAACGGGGGAAGGCTCTTTTCTTTCTTCATGTCCCTGAGATCAGCGGTAGAGGGAGCCTTTGAGGAAGGAGGCGTGCTGATGGGAGTAGATGTGGTAGTGACGTTGGTTGCTGAAGCGAAGTGCGGAGCATCGACACTTGTTGATAACAAAGAAAGATGAGCCAAAAACAGCTCAGGGTTAGTCGAAAGATGAGGGAGGTAAAGTGTTTACATAAGGGTTCCTTGAGAGTATCTGAAGGATTACTCTCAGGGATGTTACTTGCGACGGTAGTGTCCTGAGGATCACTGACCTGTTTCTGAAAATGCTTGAGAGAAACATTCTCAGGTCCTGTGGACGTTGCTTTCCAGAGATCAGATTGTCGAAACAAAACTGATGTCTGAATAGCACGTTGCTCAATCTCATCAGGGATGGGGACAACCATACATGACTCATGGATTGACGTGAGGACCAAAGAAGATGAGATAGAAGAAGAAGAGAAGGCAGTGCATGTGATACATGATACAACCTCAGCGTGGCTGACTAAAACAGTTTTCAGTGACCGAGGTCACTGAAAAAAAGGTGGTAGTGCTAGTGAAGTGGCAACAGAGACAGAAGTTGTTGTCGTAGCGGAAAGGAGAGGTGCTGTGGTGTAGGTAGGTAGAGTCCAGAATTCAGTGGGAGTGCTTGATTGAGAGACATCCTGTTTGAGCTCCTTGGAAGTTGGCCTTTGGGCGATGGACTTTTTATGTCCATCAGTTGGTTGCTTTCTTTTTATGGAAGGGGAGGGGCCTGGGTTAGTCACTGAGGGGATTGGCAGTGACTTCGGCACAATATCTACCCTGAGAGGTAGAGATGGAAGAGGTAACAACAACATCAGTACCTGAATTATCTGCAGCATGTATGGAGTGTAGGGGGGATCTCCATCTTTTTCATCAACCTCAAGTACCTTCTTCCCAATGTGAGAGAAATTCTGGTTTCCCTCAGTGGGGTATCCCTCGTATACCGCTGCAAAAAGGATGGCAACAAATCTGGGAAAAGCAATTGTTTTGTCCCTTCTCTGGGCTTTGACCCTATTCTACAGTTCGCTGAAAATGATCTCAACGAAGTTCAGCTTGCAGCCGGTGCAGAGAGCCACCGCCATTTCTTGGGAGGGCTTGCTGGCCTGATCCTGTGAGCCGAATTTGGAGCTCAGGCACTGAATAACGTGAGTCCAAATGTATTGCCATCTCGCTGGGATGCGCTTCTCCTCCACCTTAGTGATGGATTTGACGACTTGGTTCGTCTCTTTGTCAACTTACCAAGCATAGCTAGTGGCATCCAGAAAGGCTTGAATTTCTTCAGTGGTAGGAGCGTCAGCCCATCGCTCACTTCCCTCTAAAATATTAGCGATTTTGGTAAAAAACATATGCTAAAAACAAGTATTAGAGGGTTTTTAAAAGAAAATTTGGATTAAACTTTCCAATAAATCTTCTGTTCTAAGAAGAAAAGACTTAGAACAGGTTTTTGAGTTTTTGGGTTTTAATCCAGATTTAAGGAAGAAATCTTTATAACAAGATGTTATAAAAGATTTAAGATAGAGAGAAACAACATTCCTGTTGTTTTTAGGAAAGAAAAAGGATTAGATCAAACCTTAAAAGTGAGAATCGGAAAAAAATGCACAAGTGCGTGTTCTTGGTGTTCTTGAGAAGGCTTTGAAGATTCTAAAAAGTTCTTCTTTTGAAAGATTTGAGCACGTAAAGAGTGAAATGAAATATGTTTCACTTTATATAGGAGAAAGCGATACGAAGTAGAAAGAGACGAATCGACGGTTTTAGCTTTTTGATAAAAAGGTAATAATGACCTGCGATACGTTCCTAGGTTTGACTGGATAGGAGACATTGAGGCCGTCGTGTGTCAGAAAAAGTTCCGACGTGTCCTTTTCGAAAAATAAAACGATTATCATTAAACTAATGTTAATCATTATCCTTAAATTCCTCCTATCATCGAGAACAAAAGTATTCTTAGTGAAGGTTTTTTTTAGAATACATTCTCTGAATAGAAAGACATTCAAAGAGTATAAGAGATTCGAAGTCATACCTGAGTGATATCCTTTTAGAGTCCAGCGAATGACTGAAGAATGTGATATTCATTTTTATAATCACTGAACGTGTAAATCACTGAAGAAGTTATTCTTCCATGTTTAACATTCTTAGTTCGCTGATTAACATGTTAAATCTTGATTCCGCAAGAGGTTTTGTAAAAAGATCAGTGAGCTGAAAATCAGTGGGAATAAATGAAGTTCAATTTCACCACTCATAATGTGATCTTCGATAATATGATATCTGCTCTCGATGTGTTTAGTCTTAGAGTGAAGTACAGGGTTGTTTGCAATTGCGATAACACTAGTGCTGTCACAATATATAGGAATTTTTGATAAGCTGAATATCATAATCAGCGAGCTAATTTCTCATCCAAAGAATTTGGGCACAACAACTCCCTGCTGCGACATATTCAGCTTCAGCAGTTGATGTGGACACTGGATTTTTCTCTTTACTTGTCCAACTTATCAACTTTCCTCCAATGAGCTGACACCCACCAGTGGTGCTTTTCTTATCAATTTTGCATCCTGCAAAATTACTATTTGAATAACCCATTAGATCGAACCCTGAGTCTCTGGGATAATAGAGACCAAGATTATGAGTCCCTTTCAGATACCGAAGATTCGCTATGGGATTCTTTGTGTTCATATTGATATCTAGCACATAAACAGGTGGTAACATAATATCAGGCCTACTAGCAGCTAGATAATGTAAGGATCCTATCATTCCTCTATAAGCAGTGACATTAATAGGTTTACCATCAAGGTCCTTATTTAAAGTCAGAGGAGGTGTCATAGAAGTTTTCATTGAAGAGCTTTGAGTAAAGTTAAATTTCTTCTGCATATCTTTAACATATTTACTTTGACATATAAAGATTCCTTCATCAGATTGCTTTACTTGAAGACCAAGAAAATATGTTAGTTCACCCATCATACTCATTTTATATTCCTTTTCATACGTTTGGCAAAACGAGTGCAAAGTTTAGGATTCGTGGAACCAAAGATAATGTCATCTACATATATCTGAGCAAGAATGATATGTCCCTTATGTTTTCTAAGAAGGAGGGTCTGATCAATCTTACCACGAACAAACTTTTCAGCAAGAAGGTATTTAGAGAGAGTGTCATACCATGCATGGGGAGCTTGTTTCAACCCGTAGAGTGCCTTCTCTAGCTTATAACCGTATTTGGGATTTTTTGCATCAGCAAAGCCAGAAGGTTGTTCGACATAGACTTCTTCCTTCAACTTGCCGTTCAGGAAGACACTTTTGACGTCCATCTGATAGACTTTGAAATTTTTGTGGGCAACAAAGGCTAGGAACAATCTGATTGCTTCCAACCTTGCCACAGGAGCAAAAGTTTCATCGTAGTCTATCCCTTCCTTTTGTATGTATCCTTGAGTAAGAAGTCGAGCCTTGTTGCGGGTTACAGTGCCATTTTCATCTAACTTGTTACGAAACACCCATTTGGTGCCTATAACGGTTTTGTCAGAGGGTATGGGAACAAACTTCCATACTTTGTTTCTCTTAAACTCAGAGAGCTCTTCTTGCATGGTGATAATCCAATCTGGATCAAGAATAGCTTCATCGATCGTCTTGGGTTCTATAACAGATATAAAGTTTACATAGAGACATATGTTAGCCATACTTCTTCTTGTTTGAACACCTATACAGGGATCGCCAATTATTCGATCAATGGATGATTTTGAGTCCATCTCTGAGCTGGTAGTTGAGGATTTGGATCAATGATGATTCAGTGGCCTGTTCAGGAGAGGACAATCAGCGTGACGTTCTTCATTTTCTCTAATCATCTCAGGAGGAGATCCTGAGGGAATTTCATTTCCTGGAGAAGAGGAAGAGGTTTGATTATTCACTAAAGAATTGTCGATAGAGGGACTGGATGGAGGAATCTGATTTAATGGAGTAACATTCATCCCTGATGATGAATTGTTACTATTCAGCAATGTAGGGATAAGAACATGACCATCATCATCATTATTTTCAGTGACATGAGGTGTACTGAAATAAGATTCAGGTTCCCCATAGTGAAAATGCATCCAATTATTTAGTTCTTCATCTTCTTCAGGGATAGGAGAGGAATTTCAAGGTCTAGATTCATCAAAGTTGACGTTGAAGGTTTCTTCGACATGTTGTCTTCGTTTATTGAAGACCCTAAATGCCTTGGATACTGAAGAGTACCCAAGAAATATACCATCATCAGCTTTAGGATCGAACTTTCCTAAATGATCTCTGTCATTCAGAATGTAACAATTACATCCGAAGATATGTAAGTGTTCTATTGAGGGCGTCTTCTCATGAAATAATTCATAAGCAGTTTTCTTGAATCCTATTACAATCAGGGATCGATTCTGAGTGTAACAAGCAGTATTGACTACTTCAGCCCAGAATTGAGTTGGAACATGAGATTCGCTGAGCATTGAGTGGGCTGCTTCGATAATAGTTCGATTTCTTCTTTCAGCAACACCATTTTGCTGAGGGGTCCTAACTGAAGAGAAATTATGAGTAATACCTTTTTCTTCAAAGAAATTTACCAGGGTACTGTTTTTGAATTAAGTACCATGATCACTTCTTATGGAACGAACTGGAAGATTGTTCAGCAACTCAATCTTCTTGATGAAAAAAATTATTTCATCAGGGGTATCACTCTTAGATCGTAGAAAGAATACCCAAGTATATCTGGAATATTCATCTACTATCACAAGAGTATATTTCTTCCCTGATATGGATTGGACATTGACAGGTCCAAAAAGATTCATATGGAGTAAGTGAAGAGGAGTGGTTATTGAGGATACTTGCTTAGATCTGAACGTGACCCTTGTGAGCTTGCCTTTTTCACATGCTGAGCAAAGAGATTGTTTTGTAAAGCCATGTTTAGGTAGGTCTCTAACAAGTTCCTTTCTTGATAAATCATTTATCATTTTGAAGTTAAGATGAGAAAGTCTCTTATGCCAAAGCCAGTTGACATCAGAGGAGGCTCCCGATAGAAAGCACACATTGTCAAAGTGAGTGTTGTCCATATTAATAACATATACGTTCTCTGATCTTTTGCCTTTTAAAGCAAGCATATCATTTTTATCAGTGACCGCACATCTAGTCTTTGTGAACAAAACTTTTAAGTCTTTATCACAGAGTTGACTAACGCTCAATAAATTGTGCTTTAGTCCCTCAACATATGCATCTCGAGAGAAGGAAGTTGCTCCGTGCGATAGAATGCCATAACCTCTGGTGTATCCTTTGCCATTTCCACCAATGGTGACTGAAGGACCATTTTCCTCCTTATATTTAGTGAGCAGAGATTTTCTGCCTGTCATGTGCCTTGAGCATCCGCTATCTAGTTACCAGATACCTTTAGCACTCTGCAAAAATAAGGGGATCAATTTTTCATAGGTACCCATACTACTATGGGTCCTGCATTGTTAGTGGAAATAATAGGACTAGAGGATGTACTAGCTGAAACTTTATCCTTCATGGTCTTCCCTGACTTAGTTAGTTTATCAACTTTGACAGTTTTACCCTTCGCTGATTTCGCAGCTTGGGCTATTTTCTTTCCATGGGATAATTTTTCAGTTTTAGTGGCATTAGGATACTTGCTAGCAATGTGGGTAGTCTCTCCACAGTGATAGCACTTCCTATATTTGAAAATAGGTGTTGAACTAAAAGTATGCTGAGTGGAGGTCATGTTTTCAGGACAGGATCCAAGATTCCTTTTTCCATAGACCTGGGAGGAACCGCTGGTTTCTCAGGCTTAGGCGGAGTTAAATCAATCTTAATCCTTGGAGTTGGTCTCTGAGAGAAGTCAGGGACCTTTTTCTTAGATTTAGAAGTTTGACTTACTGAAGGAAAAGAAGGATTTTCTTCAGTGAAGGGAGTTTATTGTCCTTGGGAACTTGACTAATGAACTTTTCTTTAGTCAGTTTTCCTGAATCCTTAGAATAGGTTCAGAAGGTCTTGTCTCTGTGATAGAAGCACACTGAGATGAGGGGTCAGGGATAGAAGAAACAAACATTATAAATTTCAGCATGAAACTGTCAGTATCAATTTCTTCTTGGTCAAAGGAATATCCAAGACCACTTTTGACCTTAGCAGGAATCTGAGCTTTTATGATCTCATTTGTCTTATCGGAAGATTTGCACCATCCTTCAATGGTGGCTTTCTCAGCCTTAAGATCAGCGATGGCCTTTTAGCACTCAGTGATAGCTTTTTGTCTTTCAATACTTATGGTCTGATTTACAAAGATTTGGTCTTTAAGATCTTCTTCGATCTTAGTAAGTTCTTTGATTTTCATATGTCAATTCTTTAGTTGTTCATATAGATCAATGTTAATTTGTTCAACTTTAATCATGTCATTTAAAGCATTGTAAAATTCAACAGTCATAGAGTCGAGAGCCGATAAGCTATCATTTTCAGGTATAGAGGAGTTAGAAGAAGTGAGTACCTGTGTTGATGGACATTCTGAAGAAGATGTGTCAGATGCCTCTTCAGCTTATTCAATTATAGCCATAAGAAATATTAGGGCTATGTCTTCTTCATCTGATTTTGATTCATCAGTGGTATTTGCCCAATCGTCTTCCTAATCCCAATCTGCCTCTTCAGCGACAAGGCCTTTTCCTTTTCGCTGATTATGTCTTAGATTCTGATATTTCTCTTTTAACTGAGAATATTTTTCCTTTTTAGATTTATTAGAGATCTGAGAAGTTGTTGGTGCAGCGACTTTCTTGGATCTACACTCGCTTGCGAAGTGACCGTTGCCCTGACAATTATAGCAGATTGCTGAAGCTTTTTCAGCAGGAAGAGTTTTTGACTTATCAGAGTCAGTGATAGCCGGTGTTTTTCTAAACTTACTTTTTCTAGCAAATCTCCTGAAATTGTTAGTAAGAAGAGCTAGAGAGTCATCAAATTCAGAGATGTCAGCATCAGTGAATTCTTTTGAGTCAGCTTGATCTAACAAAGTGATAGAGGTGATGGAAGAAGAGACACGTTTAGAAGGTTTTGCCTCTGAGGTCAGAAGTGCCAAAGAAGTACTTTTGGAACTTTTGATTTCCTTTATGAGGTTTCTTTTTAATTCCTAAGATTGTTCATGGTTTAAATGCATCCGATACAAAGAACTTAAAGACAGAGTTTCAATGTTCTTTGACAACTTAAGACATGTAGTATACACTTCCCATTGTTCAGGTAGTGCCTCCATGAACTTTGTCAGTATTTCAACATTAGAGTATTCTCTGTTGACAATTTTCATGTCAATTAGGAGACAGTTAAATCTTTGGTGAATTTTAGAAAGTGTTTCATTTTTCAGAAACATAAAGCTTTCATATTGTCTTACCAAATTAATGCTACGAGTTATCTGAAATTCATCAGTTCCTTCATATTGAATACAGAGAGTATCCCACATGGTTTTTGAAGTTCTCATTTTCATTAAAGAGTGATAAACTTCATCAGGGAGAGACATGGCAATTATAGATCTAGCTTTTGAATCAATAGCTATTTCTCTTTTGTCTTCATCACTCCATTGAACTGGAGTTTTGAGAATTCGTCTCTCACGGATAGCTGGAGAGGTAGCAGTGGCAGGTACTGCAGGAGCCAGGACTGCAGGAACAAATGGTCCAATATCTAGATAATAGGTGATATTAGGATCTGACCCTTCTAGGAATAGAGTCATTCTTTATTTCCATAGAGGGAAATTATCACGACTAAATCTTGGAGGTTTAGCTAAAGATCCATTATCTATGTAGTTAGTGTTTGTGTTAGTCATTTTAAAATACTTTGATTAAAAAGTTCTTTTATAGATTAGTAAGTAGAAAACACTGTTCTGATACCACTTGTTGGTCCCAAAGGGATCTACAAGAGTTCAAAGATATATAATAGTTTGTAGAAGGGGGGGGGGTTGAATACAAGCACAAGTAGATTTTGGTTCTTAAATTAGTTTATATAAATAAACAAATTTACAGTTACAAGCGGCACAAGAACAAGTATAAAAAGTATTTTATTGTAACTAAAGAAATCACTAAGTTGATGCACAAGGAAAGAAAGAAATAGCAATAGAGAATTTTAGAGAGAATAGCATGCATAAAGATGGAAAAGATTTGCCATCTATTTATACCTGTTTGCATTTAATGCAAGACAAAAGGTATATGCTACATGTCAAACATGTAAAGGATGTTTGTCCTTTGGTTAATAGGATGGCCATGCTTTTAGCCAACCATGAACTGTACCAAACCAGATTTGATGGGGACATAAGAGACAATTCGTACGTCCTTTTCTGACAAGGTGTTGAGGTTTTGACTTTTGTGCATCGACGATAAGATCAACAATAATCTTGTTGATAGCTAAGTACAAAGAGGAATCATATTCAAATAATTGAAAAGGAGTTTTGGATCAACAAAGCTGATTTGTTTAGAAGCTAATCATGAATGTTCTTGTTTAGGAATGTCAATGAAACAAATGCAAACGTTAAACAGATTGACTCAATAAGCACAGTGTTTTGAAAACAATGATTAAGATTTAATTGTGACGAACAATTCACAATTATTATTTCGAATAAGAATCGAATCAAATTTTTAGCATGTTAAACTTTGTGTTGAATTTCAAACGAATGTATTTCCACCAGATATATAAGACGTAGATATAACTAAGTCAATAAAGCATTACACTTGGTAATCCAAGAACATATTTTTAATCAGAAAGAAACAAACACAAGTAAGTTTCTCGGACTGAACTACCACGGATTTTTGAAATTCAACATTTATCAAAATATGAACCATCAACAGAAGAATTATAGAAAAATTAGAAGGACAAATCTGTTCTAGTGATCTGATAGATGGTTTTGAATAAATCTTTGTAGGAGTTGAACTTGAAACAGTCGTCGATTCAAATTCTTTCAATTTTATTTTCAAAGTATCTCTTTCTACAACCATAAAATCAAATCGCATTTGCATTTCAGACTTCAGAAACTGATTCTTCACCATATCAGTCTGTATTGTAGTTAATTGACTGGAAAGTGCTTCTATCTACTTCTCAAACACTTCTTTTTCTTCCGCGAACTCCTTTTCTATCTCAATTGTTGGATCCCAAGATTCAAGATATAGAAAATTGAATGAATTAAGAACAATATTGGATCAACGTAATCGGATGTGTTATTGATAATATCAAGATTGCAATACAGAATGTGTAATAAAAATACAAGTATGATCTATGAACGTTAGCCTTAAAAAAATAACTAACCTTCTATTTATATACAAGTAGAGATTCTAAAATGACAGGTAGTTACATGACATACCTATAGAATCTATACAAGTGTATAGCTTAAGTTCAGACCACTTCTGAACTTTTTCAGAACTGTCTTCAAAAGTTCTTCAGAATCTTCAGAACTTCTGAAGTAGATACTTCAGAAGTTATGCCTTAGGCTTTCCTTGACTTCTTTACTTCGAAGAACTTGACTTCTGAATTTGGACTTCTAAGCTTTCTTCCTTTGTCTCTTCTGAACCAGTTATGAAGATCTGAACTATGTAGCTTTAGAACCCAGTCTCCTTTGAAGCTATTTCATAATCTCTATCATCAGTCACTCTTTCTATATTAGATTCAGGTCTCTTATCAACTGTCAAACTTGTCTTGTCATCTGTCAATTTCTTTTCGAGCTCAGAAATGTTCTGTGAAAAAGCAGTAGCCTTTGATTCAAGAATTTGTCTTTCGGCATCAAAGTAACTCTTTTCATTCTATAAGCTTACTTCTAACCACTTCTTTTTATCTGACAATTCTTTGACAATTACAATATTCTTCTTCATGAGAATATTCTTGCTAGAAGCAACTGTCTTTCTCTCATCATCTAATGAGGTCTGAAGTACAGAAATCTGCTTTATTAGCTCACAACACTACTCACACTTCTTATCAGACTTCTTTCTCTCAGATTCGAACTTACTTCGTTCAATGACAAGTACCTGTTCAAAATCAACAATTTATTTTGAAAGCTTTATATTTGTCGGCTCACAAGATTTAAGTTTGCTTTTAAGACTTCTATTTTTTGTCTCCGATTTGATTTTCAAATCGATGAGAATCTTTTTCTCTTTCGCAAATTGCTCTTCTTAATCAGATTTATACTCATCTTTATTTATAATTCCATACTGAGAATAAATCCATTTATCATGCTCTAAATTTGTAATCCTTTCCTAAATATCAACATTTTTCATTATCATCTCAATATTCCTCTTTTTGCTAAAATCTTGATGAGTCAGTAGTTGGATCTTCAGAAGCTTCAAGGAGTTGAGCATGTAACACCTTCCATTTAGTTCAATCATTTTTCAAATCCTTAATCAACTCATTATTTAAAATACAATCGCATTTGAACTTATAAATTTCCTTTTTTTGGCTTGCAACTTGTTCTTGCAGAGACGATACCTGCAAATTTAAATCAATAGTACACATCGCTATCAGATTTGAAGTGATTGATAATCAAATGATTTGAACAATATTTGAATAACTTTAACTATCAAACAAGTGCGGAAAAATCAAGTTGAAAAGTCAAAGTCAACTCTCGGGAAAAAGTCAATTGTAAAAGTCAAACCCCGAGAAATTTTTTCAAAATATGAAAGATATTTTTGAAGATAAAATCTGAAATATAATCCAAAAAGTCAAAAATTCAAAGGGCAATTTTGGAAATTTCCAGACTCGTTTTTTTGTTTTGTAAAACTTAGTATCCGAGGGTTCGTGCGAAGCTTGGATGAAAATTTATATATGAAGACTCGGATAAAGCTTGTGCGAAGATAAGCTAGGCTCGGATAAGGCTTGTCGGAGGGTTACTATGCAAGGCTCGGGTAGGTTCGTGCGAAGGCTATGCTTCATGCGAAGGTGACATCATGTAAAGCTCGGATAGGCTTGTGCGAGGCTTCGGATAACACGTGCGAGGCTCGGATGCCTTCGGATATGCTTTGTCCGAAGGTCTACTGTTCACTGGTTTCTTTATCCGAAGACTATGAACATAGGCTTATCAGAGACTTATGAAGATTGCCTATCCGAAGGCTATGAATGATGAACAGTAACTTCGAGTTTTTCGAACAAAAACCCAAAAACCTTCAAATTTGACCTTAAAACTTACCCGATTGAGCTGAAATTTTGATATGATGCTCGCAATACTACCGGGAACAACTCTAATTCGTGCATCTACACCAAAATGGGCCTAGAATTCCACCCTTTGATCCAAACCAGTAACTTTTTCACAGAACCCAAACACTACGATTTTGATCCCAAATTGATTACAATCGAGTAGTCCCCTATTAAATCCGAATCTAAAACACCTAAATTTGCATCAATCCATCCATAAAATCTCCCAAATTGACTCAAAATCGCATTTTCTTGAAAAAAAATCCAAATATATCAAATTTCTTCTTCAAATCTTCATCAAATCTCTTGATTCCTGCTCTGATACCAATTGTTAATCCTACTAAGATCAAGTAACAAGTAATCTAAACATTTAAGAACAACAATTAAGAACAAATTCTCATATATTGAACTTTCTCTCTCTAAATTGTCTCTCTAGAATATTACAAATGAGCTCTCTTTTGTGTTACTTATAATTCTCTCATAATACAAGAGTATTTATACCATTGACTAATTACAAAGTCAAACTATAAACTAATCTAACAATAAGCTCCATACTTTGACTTTCTTAATATGAAATGTTGACTTTTACATAAAATGTTGACTATGTTGACTTTGACTTTATGACTTTGACTTCTTCATTCTTTAAACTCGTCTTCATTCTCGGTGATCTCGGATACAACATAATTTTAGACCTAACACGCGCTTTGTACGAACACAATGTGTTGGTTGAGCTTTACTTTCCATCAAGCATGTATATTCAATTATGTACCTCTAACTTTCTTAACGAACACCCTGGATCCTTTTTTTAGTCAACTCTCTAATATCATGAACAAAAATTCTTTTCTGATCATCTTCTAAGAATGCATTTCTAATTCGTAATATTTCCCACTTGGCTGCCATCAACCTTTCTTGAAGAGCAGGAATAGACTTTCTAACTCCGGATGGTTTAGCTTGTTCAAGTATAAGTACAAAATGATGAACAGGTTGAGACTGAGGTATAGAAATAGGAATTTCAAGAACTTCATATTGAACTTGAGAATCAGGTTGGCAAACTGGAATAGAAAATTCAGCTTAAGTTACTTGAATAGATTCATGGATCTTTGAAATAGGATCTTCTTCAGCATCCATAACAAAATCCAACAGATAATCTTCTGAACTGTCATCTTCAGAATCTGAATTAAATCTCATAAATTCTCCAAACAAAGCTTCTATATTCTTTAGCTCAGCTTCAGTAACCTCCGACTCTTCAACCATTGGTTCTAAATCAGGATTCACATATAGCACCAACTGTCTCCCACTATGTTGTACATTTACATTTTCAATTCCTTCTTAAAAAACATTTAAATTTTCAACTCCTTCAAAAATATTCACATCACGGACAAACATATATTTCTCAAATATATCAGCCACTCTTTGTCGCTTGTTATCCCCCTCATGGCGATTAGGATCGTCCTAGTCATCATGATTTCTCTTACTAGAAGTGGCTTGAGCTCTACATGAAGTTTCCAATGCTCAGATTCTTTCATTCATAGCATTCAATGATTCCCGAAGAGCTTTTGGAGAGTTCTCAATAGTAGACTTTGTTAGACTGCATTCTCTGAAAAGTATGAACCAGAATACCACAAGTATCGAAGATCATAAGTTAAGTCAGAAGGTCATCTTCTGACTTAAGTCATCTCAGAGGCGCCTAGAGACTTGAAGAACCTCTGGACTCTAACTGTTAAATCATACGCGCTTGTGATGACGTGGCGATCACAGTTTTCGTACGTCCCTATACGTAACTGATTCTGTTAACTAGTATAGCTGACGTGTCAATTCCTGATAGGCTAGATCGTTGACTTTTATTTTGTAATAGTATAAATAGATTCATTCTTCACGATAATAGTAGACGATCTTGGAGAGAAATTGCGCTGTTCATTCATAGGTATTGTAATCAAGTTCAAGGTTATTAATACGATTTCTCAATTGTTCTTCAAGTCTGTTCTTACTGCTTATCATTACTGTTCAGTATTAATCTTAGATCGACGTTGCTTCTGCTCATATTTTGTTATACGATCTGTTGATTTGATTATTAGAAAGGGATCTAGGTTCCAACAATTGGTATCAGAGCCTGATAATCAATCAGTTGATTATTAGATCTCTTCCAGTTTGGAGAAATCTCTATTCTACCTGCAGTTAATTTCATTTTTAAACTACCGTTCTCAATTCTACCCTGTTTTTCGAGATTTTGTTAATTTCATACAGTTCTCTCTAAATCAGTGGTAATTTTGGTTTAAATTTGAAATTCAGTAATAATATCGTCTCGTTTCAAGTCATTTGAAATTTATTTGATCCAAATTTTAACAGCATTTCCTGCATTTCTCTTAATCTCTGTTTTTTGAAAAATGGCAAATCAAAAAATGAACTCCATATACACCTCCGGATCCTTGATCAAACCTCAACTCTAATCCGTGATGAATATCATCAATGGAAGATATTAGATGTTGAACTCCATCCTACTGTTGTGAATAGTCCATTTATACCAATGCCCACCATTCCAAGGATTCCTGCTACTACTGATGACATTCCTGCTCGACCAGTTCCAAAGCTTAGAGGAAATTGGTCTAATGAAGAAAAGGCAAAAGCTGAATTAGCCAAAAAGGCAAAGAGTCTTTTGATTATGGCTATTCCAAATGAGATTTTCCAATATCTGGATTCATACGAAACTGCAAAGAGTTGTGGGATCAGCTTGAAAATCTTCTCGAAGGAGGAGCAAAGATGAAGAAAAACAAAAGAGCTCAAGCTCTGAATGAATATAATAGTTTTCAAGCTATTCCAGAAGAGACTCTGGAGCAAACGTTTCACAGATTTAACACTCTGATAAATCTGTGCAAGAGATGTGATATAGTAATATCCATGGAAGATAACAATGTTATATTTCTTAAACGATTGAATCCAGAATGGTCTAATCTCTCTATGTCTCTTCTAGCTAACCAAGACTTAGAAATGTGGTCTCTGCACGATGTTTTTGGCACTCTTTAGGCTCATGAAAAGGAAGTTGTTCAGAAGAAAACTTCAATTAGTGGACCTCTGGCCCTAATCTCTGAATCTAGAGGGTCAGGCAGAAGGAGTAAAGAGAGTGAGAGGAAAGGAAAGAGCAAGACATTCATATCAGAAGCAAGTCTAGAAGGTGCTTCTGATTCTGATGATTATATCAAATCTTTTGCTGAATCGTTAGCGCTTATTACCAAACAATTCACCAAAAAGTTTGGTAATGGATCTTTTCATGGGAACAAAAGATTTAATCTCCCCACTCCAACTTATGCTCCAAGGCAAGAGATCCAGAAATTCGAAAAAGTAGAAGCAGAGAAGAAAGAGGAAGAGCTGAAGAAGAAAAAGGATGTGTGTTAAGGTGCGGAAAACCAGGTCACTATTCCAAATACTGCAGAGGTGCTCTTGAAAAAGACAAGCCATACTACAAGAACAAATACAAGTACAACGTTGTCGAAAGAGCTCACTATGCTGAAAAGGAGAACTGGTTGGATGATGAGTCAAGCGGAGATGAAGCCATGTTCTGTGGAATGGATAAGGCAGATGAATCAGAAGATCAGCCTTCTGAAACTTTAGTAGTAAAGACAATGAATAAGAAGATCAGCCTTCTATATGAATCCTCTGACCTTGAAAACACCATCATGATTTTAACCAATGATTTTGAAAATCTTAAGCAGAAGCTTATTATAGAAAAGAAATTGAGGAAAAATCTTGAACAAACTCTTTCTATAATTCAAAGAGAAAGAGATATTTATAAAAGAGAAATGGATATTTTAACTGAAGAAAGATGAAAATATCTGTTGAAAATGAAAAGATTTCCAAACTTTTGAAAAATACAGAAGCCAAACTCGAGGAAGAGAAACAGAACTTCATTAAACTTCTGGAAGGTAAAGACAAAGAGATTAAAGCTAAAGAGAGTGACAGATTGAATTCTGTAGCACTCAAAAATTATTTTCTAAAGGAAAGAGAATTTTTGCACATTGAGCTTCAAAACAAAGAGCTACAGATCAAAAAATATCTGGATGCTCAGAAAGTGCATGATAAAATAAATAAAGAAGTAGGGAAAACCGGACTTGGTTTTGAAGATTTGGATCCCTACACGTGTAAAAAGCGGTCTACTCTGGAATTTTTATTCTGTTTAGGAAAAGAACAAAAGCCTGGTTTTCCTATCTTATATGAGCAATCTGTTTTCAAAAAATCAAGATATAAAAATGGTCATCGTGTGAGAAAACTCAAGTACAAATATATCAAGTACTCTTCTGAAAAAACAACTCACGTTGATCTAAATTTAGTCCAAAAGAAGAGTGATATTTTCAAGTTTGGATCGATTACTCATATAACTTTGAATCCAGAAGCTGATTAATTTATACCTATACAAGCAGAAGAGGAGCTAAGACTTACTTTTCAAAACGAAGTTCTCTCAACTCTGGATGAGTGCTTTAAACTTGAACATATGGTTGATCAAAACTCTATTGAAAATCATCCAGAGATCCTTCCTTGTTCTTTTGTTGACTTAAATCTTTCCGAAACCCAAGACAATTTGGAGTTTATTACTTATCCCTGGAAACTGATGATCAAGATGATGATGATTTCTTTGACAATTCAGAGAAATATATTTCAACATTTGAAAATCTCTTGCCACAAGAATACTCAAAGGCTCCAGAGGTAATAAAAAATGAGGATGCTCCTTTCTTATACACTAATGAACCTCTGGAAATCAGAGCCTCTTGGGATACATTCGAGTGAAATACCAATACTCTCAGTTCCTCCAAAAAGACAAAGAAAGGCGGTTTCTATTCACCCAGACTTTCTTGGGATGTGTCTTAAAGCTAAAACTTGTCTTGAACTCGAAAAGGAGGAGAGTCTCAAAAAAAAACCCAATACTCAGCCACAATCTCAGAAATCAAAACCTCAGAAGTTTACTTATGAACAAAAAGGAAAATGGAAATCTAATTCTTCTACTCCTGTTTCAGTAAAATCCAAGGTTCTTGAGAAGTCTCATCAGAGGAAGCCTCCACAGAAGAACACATTTACTTCTAAGCATAAGTCAAGCCTAGATAAGAAGTTCGATAGAACTACTGATGCTAGAATAGACAGAAATAAGAAAAATTGTAATTATCATTCTAGTAATGAAAATTTCAAGCAATCTTTTATGTTTCAGAATTCTAAATGTTTCCCGTTGTTCTTAAAACTTAAGCAATTTTTCTCAAGGCCCTCTGATTACTTTTCTAAACATCAAAAGTATTCCAACTTCAGGAATCAAACCAAAAGAAACAATGAAAATAAAAAGGGAAAACCGATAATTTCTGCAAAATCCAATCAAGCTTATATTAAACAGGATCAACCATTCAAACCTAACATTAAAGGACCCATTATGAAATGGGTACCTAAATCCCTCTGATTCTGATTGTAGAAACAACGTGTGCATATCTGGTATCTTGACTTTGGATGCTCGAGGTACATGACTGGAACGAAAAACTTACTCTCCAAATTCAAAGATAAAAGTGGAGGAGCAGTAACGTTTGGTGATAATGGTAAGGGTCAAATAAAAAGCTACGATACTCTACAAGAAGGTAATATTACCTTATCCAAAGTAGCTCATGTTTCTGGTTTGAAACATTACGTATTAAGTGTAAGTCAACTATGTGATTCTAAGATGCTAGTTGTATTTGATGAAAAACACTGTTACTTATTCCCTAAGGCAGGTGAAGAACTATGGAGAGCTGACAGAAAAGGTAATCTATGCATGATGAATTTTACATCCAAGGATGGTAAGGAAAGTCTCTGTCTAATCTCCAAAAAGAGTGAAGTTGCCTGGTTATGGTATCATAAAATGTCTCACTTGAACTTTGACAATCTTGAGATGCTGGTAAAACATAATTTGGTGAATGGCCTCCCAGAGGTACACTTCCAGAAGGATCACCTCTGCCCTGCATGTGAAATGGGCAAAATAAAAAGAGCGTCTCACAAAACCAAAAGTGACCATTCGTGCACTAGACCTCTGCAACTATTACATGTTGACCTTTGTTGTCCCATTGCAATTCAGAGCTTGTGTGGCAAAAATTACATCTTGGTGCTAATAGATGAATTTTCCAGGTATACATGGCTTGCTTTTGTGCGTCAAAAATCAGAAGTGCCAATTGTATTCAAGAATATGATGACTAGAATACAAGTTCTTCTCCACCAGAAAATACAAACAGCTTATCGAAAACGGAATTACCCAAAATTTATCTGCTGTACGCACTCCTTAGCAAAACGGTGTAGTAGAAAGACGCAACAAAACATTAGTGGAAGCAGCCAGAACAATGCTTGCAGCTTTTGGACTTCCTATCCATTGTTGGTTAGAAGCTGTAGCCACAACATGTTTCACTCAAAATCGTTCCATCATAATCAAGAGGCATCTCAAAAACTCTTATGAGCTAATAAATAAGAGAAAACCCTCTGTCAAATTATTCCATATTTTTGGCTGTAGGTGTTTTATTCTGAATGATAGAGAAAAACTTGGCAAGTTTGACAAGAAATCTAATGAAGCCAAATTCTTGGGATACTCGTTAAATTCAAGAGCTTTTAGAGTTTTTAATTTACGAACTAAGACTGTCATGGAAAGCATAAACATCGATTTTGATGATCAAACTCAATTGACTGCTGAATATTCCAATTCAGAACTCAAACTTAATACTGTTACCTCTGATTATCTTTTAGGTTCCAGAGAATCCGAGATTGATTCTCTATTTGATGATTTTCTGGGCGAAGAAATGCATTGAAAGAAAATACCCACTAACACACCCTTGAATATTTATGACGTACTTCGAGCTTCTGGAATCACTCTCTAGTCCTGTATCATCAAATGAGAGTCCAACGGTAACCTCTGCACCTCCAGTATCATCAAATGAATGTCCAGAGACACCCTCTGAGCCTTCATTTGAGGGGGAGATTTTAGGTGCTTCTCCGGATCCATAACCTAATCCAATATCAGATGAGGTTATTCAATATTCGGATACAGAAGTTCAAGCTCAGCAGATACCTCACACTCCAGATCTAATTATTGGAAGTCCATCTGAAGGGGTTAAAACTAGATCTGCAACTGCCAATGAAGCATTCTTTGTAAATTTTTTGAGCATGATCGAGCCAAAAAAGGTTCATGAAGCTTTACAAGAACCAAGCAGGGTGGAAGCTATGCAAGAAGAACTGCTTCAATTTGACAGAAACAAAGTATGGAACTTAGTACCTCTGCCTAAAGACAAAATTGATATAGGTACTAAGTGGGTATTCAGGAACAAGAAGGACGAAGATGGTATTGTGATCAGAACAAGGCAAGATTGGTGGCTAAGGGGCATTGTCAAGAAGAAGGGATAGACTACCATGAGACATTTGCCCCTGTTGCAAGACTTGAAGCTATAAGACTTTTTCAAGACTTGAAGTATATCAGATGGATGTTAAGTGTGTATTTCTGAATGGAAATCTCAAAGAAGAAGTTTATGTTGAACAACCTCCTGGATTTGAAGATGCTAGACACCCAGAATATGTCTATCTTCTGGACAAAGCTCTATACGGGTTAAAGCAAGCACCAAGAGCCTGGTACGAACGATTATCCACATATCTGATCAATTATTCTTATGAGATAGATACCACGTTATTCATCAAAAGAGGCAAAGTTACGTTAACCATAGTTTAAATATATGTGGACGACATCATATTTGGCTCTACTCATTAGTCAGAAGTTGATCTATTTTCAAAACTGATGGAAAAAGAATTTGAAATGAGCATGTTGGGAGAATTAACGTTCTTCCTAGGACTCCAAGTCAAGCAAACTACTTCTGGCATTTTCATAAATCAAGCCAAGTATGTTTCTGACATGTTAAAGAAATTCAAACTTCAAAATTCCACCACTATGAAAACTCCTATCTCTCCTAGCACGAAACTTGATCCTGATCCATCAGGGAAATCAGTTGATGTTACAAGCTATAGAGGTATGATCGGATCACTTCTATACTTAAGTGCAAGTAGGCCAGATATCATGTTTGCCACTTGTCTCTGTGCGAGATTTCAAGCAAATCCAAAAGAATCTCGTTTGGCTGTTGTAAAAAGAATTTTTAGATACCTAAAAGGAACTCCATCTCTGGGTCTCTGGTATCTTAAGAATTTGGGATTTGATTTAATTGCATATACTGACTTAGATCATGCAGGATGTAAGTTAGACAGAAAAAGTACCTCTGGTAGTTGTCAATTTCTGGGCAACAGACTAATAAGTTGGACATCCAAGAAACAAAACTGTCTTTCAACATCTACAGCATAAGCTGAATATGTTGCTGCTAGTTGTTGTTCACAAGTCATCTGGATGAAAACTCAACTCAGAGACTATGGTTTGGTGTACGACAAGATACCCATCCTATGTGACTCAGAAAGTGCTATTGCCATTACTGAAAATCTAGTTCAAAATTCAAAGACTAAGCAAATTGATGTAAGGTATCATTTCTTTAAGGATCATGTGAAGAAGGGAACATTTGGAATGTACTTTGTCTCCACTGATTGTCAACTTGCTGATATTTTTACAAAAGCTCTGGATGAAAAGCGATTCAATTTTTTGATCAGCAAGTTGGGTATGCTAAACATGTAATTACCTTAATTTCTATGGCCTTCAAAAGATTAAGTCAATTCATTTGTTCTGTATATCTCAATTTTCTTTTGTCATTGTGTGTTAAACAATAAATCAGAACCGTCCAGGAGCCTCTGGTCACTTCTGACGAATAACTCAGAAGCGCTCAGAAGCCTCTGGACACCTCTGTTCTTAAATGAACAATTGTTTTCGCTTTTTATCCAAGTATAGATAGAAAGGGCAGCATAATTTGAAAAAGCAAGGGGGAGCAACATACTCAAACGTCAAGGGGGAGTACACAGTGCATTTTTTGAGGGGGAGCACATAATTGTGCTATATCTTAAGGGAATCTCTTCAAAACAAGTCTAACAAATGTTAGCTGTCTTCTTAACCTCTCTTTACTTAAAAGTTTTTGCGAATTGGTTACTTCTGAATAACTATTGCCGTCAAGGTTAATAAGAAATTTCAAATTCAACTAAAACTCTTCTAAAAAGACGTGCTCATGACAAAACTCTTGGTCTCAAAATGTTTTATATGACCAAAAAGCTATTATCTGATTATGTATTTCTCTTGAATTTTTTTATAAATAAGTTAGTTCTAAATTTAACTCTTGCCTCCAAGGATAATCAGAATTTTCTTATTTCATTAAATTTCTTAAGAAATGCTATTTATAGAATTTAAAACTTTCATTTGGTACAAAACTGATTTATTTCTCCAAATGTCTGATTTTACTTTTTTTAAAAGGATTCATTAATCTCAAAAATTATTCTTTTAATCCACAATTTTTTTGTTGATTAATTGATGATTTTTCTTATTAATTTCTTTTTAATTTTGGAGGGAATATTCAAAATATTTAAAGCAGCACCGGTTATCATTGCAAGTCATCCAAAAACCTTTCAGTACCTCATCACACTCCTACACGCGCCTGTCATCAATTAATACACGTAACAAATTCCTCCACGTGTCATTAATCGTCCGACTGCATGAGTGCACGCCAACTTGCTTACGTCAGTACCTATAAACCGTTTGCTTTTCCCCAAATCAAAAACCCCTCGATCCCCAAAATCACTCGAGTTCTATTTCTCTCTCATTATATAAACTCGAAAATAGAAACTCATCACTCTACTGCTCATCATCTTCTTCCTCCGGCTACCATTCCTTTTGCTACCCTGCACTCTTAAGCTCTCAAAAATCCCCAAAATCTCTAATGGCAAACCTAATTAAAAAAATAAATGTGCAAGAAGAAGAAGGGCGGCTAATCGATTCAATGGCAGAAAGTGCCCAAAGAGTAAAGCTACCACTCAAAGCCAACAATGTGCAAGTTCTCTTTGATCCAAATACGTTCAAGAAGATTATAAGGTAATGATCGAGTTCTTGCAATATCATTCACTGAACCGAACCCTAACCCTAACCAACCCCAATGTGCCCAAAATCTATGTGCAAGAGGTCTGGAAATCAATGTTCGTCGAGAACGAAGAAACCCTTTTAGGAAATTTCAGCCATCCCACTGAACCTGAGAACGCCGTCGAAATCCCTATCACAAAGACGAATATTTCTAAGTACTTCCATTTTCCCCTGCCTGTTATTGAAGTTGAAGGCCAGAGAATACCAAATCCAGATCTTGAACAGAATCCTACACCTGAAGCTTTGATGGCATTCATAAAGTTCTTGGGATACAATGAAACACTCACCAAGCTGTCGGAATACAAAAGGAAGCACCTGCCTCCTATGTGGAATGTGCTAGTTTCTATTCTCAATAAGAGTCTTACTTAAAATAGGCTCTCAAGACCAAGCCAACAAGAACATTCTTACCATAATGTATGCAATGTACTTTAACAGGCCTCTGGATTATGCAAGTTTGATTTTTCAAGAAATGAAGGCTGCTGTTCACATCAAAGTTTCACATCAGATCCAAGGAAAACATCTTCCAGCACTGATGTTCCTAAGATTCCTCTCTCTCTTCACTTTCCCAGCCATAAGTGCTCTAAAAGCACCCTTCCTTCAGCCATTCTGCAAGATAGCTACAATGGGATCTCACAAGCCCACCATTGACAGAAGAGGCTACTCTTCTCCGAGAGAACTATCCAGGTACATGCTTAACCATATCCCTCAAATCTCTCCTAATCTTATCTCTGATGGACGCTCTTTGGTATACTCAGAACCGAGAATACCTACCCTAGAGCATTTAGAGCCTAATGTAGGAAGTGAGGGGTTAAGTGAGAATGAGGCTATAAAGAATGAGAGTGAACCACCGAGTGATTCTGCCCATCCTGATAGATTAATGCAAGAAGCTACAGAAGATGTCCATAGAGACACATCTGTGCGAACCTCACCGAGTCCAACAAGGGTGGCCACAACTGCTGAGGTAGATGCCAACACATCTACTCTCATTGAAACAGGACAGCCCAGTCCAAACCACCCTGAAACCAACCGATCAGAGGATATCCTTCAATCCTCTGAATCAAGCACAGCCGGGGAAACCACATCATCTTCATCATCCTCTCAAAAGGGTGGTGATGAAAATATAAGAGTTCTATCGCCCCAGAACTCGCCACAACCTACGCAATTTGTTGATGTCTCTGTGACCAACGAAGCCTTAGGAAACGCAGAGGGTACGTCCATACCCTTTGATAGTGTAGAAGCTGAAGAATTCCCATCAGAAGGGTTACAGCATCAGGGTGCACCACTTACCGGAGTTTTTCTACTCCCAAAAGGTAAGCACATTGTGTTTAGCTCCCCATCCTCTGATGATAGGGAAAAAGCTGATCTAGTCAGAACAATCGAAGAGGTGTTTACCAATGATAGCCCTCGAAGACAGGTTGGAAGTCCCTCCACGCTCAACGTGAAAACAGGCGTGAATGAGGGCCTCTCTGAACATGAGAGACAAGGGGCCCATGTGTTGTGGATGCACCGGTTATCTCTTCTGAATTCGTCACCAATGCAGCGTTCCAGGCATTTGGTGATAAAATTCATAGATCTGTGGAGGATCTAAAACTCTCCTTTGAGTCCCACCAAACAACGCTCAATGATATTAAAAAATGCTCAACTTGCCTAGACTCAGGCTCTGGAAGCCATCTGATAATGCCGAGTCTCAGAGGAACTCTACGTCTGACTACTTCAATAAACTAGACGCAGGAATCAAGGCAAATGCAGAGGCAATCTTTCACATTCCTAATGACATTCCAACTCCAGAGGTCACAATCTCTGTAAATGAATATGGATCCTTCGTTGCTGACATCAAGAAACTCATTGATGCTGTGATCCCATCAGAAGCCTCTGTCTCCACATCATCCTTGGTTCGTAAATCTGATATGGCTATCTTCCAGAAAGCAGTGATGGACAAGTTTAATGCACTGACTGCCAAATATGTTTCCAAGACCAATTCCAGTTCCACGAATCTGGATCAGAAGGTATCTACCTTAGAAACCTCTGTTTCAAAATTGTCATCTCTGGTCAGCTCTCTGTCTGCAAATTATGAAGCAAAGAAGAAAGCCAAAGACGCCAGCGCATGCAAAAAGGCAGAGTTGAAGTGAAAGAAGTCTAAGGATCAGGATCCTGATTCTCAGAAGGGGGAGAATACAACCAAAAAGGCAAAAGTTGATGGTGCTGAAACGGCTAAACCTCAGATAAAGGTAAAGCTCCTGCCTACACACCCTCTAAACCACCACCATCCAAACAAACCCCTCTTACACCAACTCCACTAGCCATAAACTCTGGCCCACTTTCCAAAGATCTAGATATGGCTAAGTTCATTCTTGAGCTTTTGGGAAACACAAGAAAGCCACAACCTCATCCTTCACAATCACAGCCATCAAAATCCCCCCAACCTCAAAAAGATCAACCATCAAAATCCGCCAACCTCAAAAAGATCAACCATCAAAATTCCCCAACCTTAGAAAGATCAATCAATTCCCTCCTGTGCCAGAACCAGAGAATTCACAGCCACTCAAAATCCAAATCCCTCTGACTCTGTCTCTGAAAAACCCACAGCTGAAGATGATAAAGCTAAGGCCGAAGCTGATAAAGCTAAGGTTGAAGCTGATAAAGCTAAGGCCGAAGCTGATAAAGCTAAGGCTGAAGATGATAAAGCTAAGGCTGAAATTGAAAAGGCCAGGAGAGAAGCGTCAAACAAAAGAAAGGCTGAGATCCAAGAAAAGAAAGATAAGTTGTGGAGGTTTGAACTTCCAACTTTGGAAATGAAGAACATGCACATGTACACAACAACAGATCAGAAAGTATTCTTAATGCTTCCTAACTTTGCCAATGACTATCATGTAAGCGATGAAGTCAAAAACAGATTCATGAGTCATAGGCAAGTAAGGAAAGAGACTTAATCAATAGTACCAATCAATAATATCTCTGGGATCAAGCATGTAAAATTCGAAAAGACGGAGATTATGTACACAATCTATGAAGTGATCAGAGAAGACAACAACACGTACTACTTCTGTGATAATGATCTGTTATTTATCAATCCTTCTGATCTCATACCTCTGGAAAGGTATATGAAAAATAAAATGAATCAAAGGAGTGATGATCAGAACAAAGTTGCCTTCTTCCGAATCATTGACTGCATGAAAGCCTTCATCAGGTAGACGTTCAAACGGGCCTAGGTCACAAGTTATTAAACTTGAGCATCTCTGCTCCCAACGAAGACAGAGAGGGCCTCAATCATCTGTCTGCTGGAGAAGTGTTGACAGAACCTGAAGATGGCATTGTGTTTAAAAGACCATCCAGAAGAAATTTTTTCAGAATCTTAGAGTCACATAAGTACTCTACAAGAGTTGTGCAAATTGTCAAGAGTTATGCATCTCTCTAGACTGATGACAGAAGCAAAGATAGAAGAGATAGGGACATAGCTAAAAGGATGGATAAGCAACTCGACACAATCTTAAAGATCATAGAAATTACTGATCTGTTTCACAAGATTGTCATTTCTCATTCTAATGCTCCCTTTAATCCAATATACGAATCCCTTTATCAATAATTCAAACACTTACACGAAGCCCTTTATCAAGAATTCAAACACTTATACGAAGCCCTTTATCAAGAATTCAAACACTTACATGAAGCCCTTTATCAAGAATTCAAACACTGTTGATAAACAAAGTGTTAGATGCTCCACCAACTGGAAGTGGGAAGACTATATGTGCAGAATTTGCAATTTTACGGAACCGTCATAAAGGGTTTGATAGCGTCATGCGTGCTGTGTACATCGCTCCTATTGAAGCACTTGCCAAAGAGCGATATAACGAATGGAAAAAGAAATTCGAAGATGGTCTTGGTTTGAGAATTTGAAATTGCCTAAGGAAACAACAACAGATTCAAAATTGCCTAAGGAAACAGCAACAAATTTGAAATTGCCTAAGGAAACAACAACGGATTTGAAATTACTTGAACAAAGTGATTATTTCCACATTCTGGACTTCATACTTAGCGGGAGATTGTTAGACTGCATTATGTGAAAAGTATGAACCAGAATATCACAAGTATCGAAGATCAGAAGTTAAGTCAGAAGATCATCTTCTGACTTAAGTCATCTTAGAGGCGCCCAGAGACTTGAAGAACCTCTGGACTCTAACTGTTAAATCATACGCGCTTGTGATGACATGGCGATCACACTTTACGTGCGTCTCTATACGTAACTGATTCTGTTAACTAGTATAGCTGACGTGTCAATTTCTGATAGGCTAGATCGTTGACTTTTACTTTGTAATAGTATAAATAGATTCATTCTTCACTGTAATAGTAGACGATCTTGGAGAGAAATTGCGCTGTTCATTCATACGTATTGTAATCAAGTTTAAGGTTATTAATACGATTTCTCAATTGTTCTTCAAGTCTTATCTTACTGTTCTTACTACTTATCATTACTGTTCAGTATTAATCTTAGATCGACGTTGGTTCCGCTCATACTTTGTTATACTTTCTATTTATTTGATTATTAGAAAGGGATCTGGGTTCCAACAGACGTTATTGTCGTCAGACTTGAAACAACATGCGTTTTGAATGAAATGAACTCCGACTTAAGCGAATCAAAATCTTTCTTGGAAACAAACTCAGGTTCAGGTGGGGCTTCCTTTGGCAAACGACATAACATTCCAACCGAACCAGCTTTGGAGGAATATAAAGAGGATCTAGACAACGACTTTGCATATAACAGATATTGCAACTCATCAACTGATAGATCATCCATTTTTTGGGGGTGACGAACCGGTGTTGGTGTCAGAATCGGTGGTGAAGGTTCTTCATTTGTTGTCCCCTTCCCTTTGGTCAAATGTTTTACTGAAGCTAGTTCTTCCATAAACGAGTCTTGAACAACCTTTTAAATGCCATCCAAATATTCCTTTGATACGAATTCAGGTAAATTCACACCTAGCTCACTTAGACTTCCAGTTGACATGACAATTGAATAAATTGCATGATGTACGCTTAGTGCTGGCGTGATGTTAGAACTAGTAGATTTCCACTAAATCCTCCAAAGAAATCTTCAATAGATTCTTCAATGGATGTTCTAGATGGTTCACTAAGTAACGCAGTTTGAGCAAATGTAGCTGCAAAAATAGGTTGTGTACCTAACTGTGTATATGGATCTAGACTAATGTGCACAAAAGTAAGTCGTAGACTGGGGAAGCTGTTTACTTGTTTCAATATTCAAATTATCTGATTGAGAACTAAATAGAAGTTGGCTAAGTCCCGTGAAAAGATGAAAGTTGTTTCTTGAGAAACAACTGAGTGGGTGGCTTGGTTGTGCAAATGCGCCTCTGGGTCCAAGACAACTTGTTCAATACCAAAGCTAAACATATTAGCCATAGTAGTAGATATGGCTACTGGTGTTGAATGAACTATACCTTTAAAAGGCTATAAAAAACAAGCAAATCATGCAAGTATACATGACTCACAAGTATCATCCAAATCAAGTAATAATGGTAAAAATACCATATTATCGTCCTCAGGGATTTAGATTCCTAAAAGAGTCACAAAAGTAATCTTAGAATGAGATTTCAGAAAAGGTTTTTGGGAAGCAATAAAACTCCAGAGGGAAAATATTTTTGAGAGTTTTGATAACAAATACTAGAATAGAACAAAAAATAAAAGATAGTATGGGTGCAAGATCAAGCTGGATTTCAGCTACTAATTAGAGTGAACAAAGTTATAACAACCAAACTAGGTTGATGCAACAATAGTTTTCTACAATACTACCAGATTGAGTGGCCTTCCAAGGAAGTGTAGTTTAGACCGTAAATTAGAGGTGCACTTGGTGATGCAATCAACTCCAATTGGTACATAACTTAACCTCTCTCTTCGTATAGTTTCACCCCTAAGATTATATCAGATCTTTGTGGCCTCTATAACATATATGATACAAACGTTTATGTTGTCTTAATTTTAAGTCCAAATCACCAAAGTAAAACAACCTTCGTCACTTTGTCAAGATGTCCCCAGTGAAATATTTATACAGTATGTGAATAGTGAAATAAATTGCTATTGCCAGAGAAAATATCCACTAACACTCGACTGAATCTCACAATCGTCTCTTACACTTACACTAAGGTTTAGCCTAGCATGACTGAATTAAAATGTATAAAAATAAATGATATAATCGTAAATGACAAGTGTAATAACCTAAAGCTTCTCAAATATTAAAACAAAAATAAATAAAAGCTTATGGAAAGATTTGTTCTACAAGGAAATAGTAATGCAAGGTAAAGCAAGATAATGTAAAAGTTGGATGATCTCCCAACAACAAGGATTACCCCCATATATATAGTCGTAGGAGGGAATCAAAAAGTACAAAAAGATGCAAATATCCAAGAGTTATTAACCAACATACAATCAAAAGATGCTCAGTTGTACAAAAGAGAGCATCAAGGCATCTTCTATCATCAATCTCCAAGTACAGTGAAGATGCCTTCCTTCCTTAAGTCAACAATCTTGAGATCTGTCCTGAACTGAATTTGATTGAGCCGGCTCGAGCCAATATCACGACCTCCAGAATGCTGTAATAACATAAATACATGCAACAACAAAGACTAAATCAATATATATTTAGCCATTATATATAAAAGCACAATTTCTAACATCCTAGCTCTAGATAGTTTAAAAAGATAAAATAAGGCTAAAAAGACTCAAAGTAGGATTGGAAAAGGTGTTAAATAAGGTGAATTAAGGTCCTAAATGGGTGCTAAAGTGTATAGTTCTGCACACTTTGTAACACCCTCCCTAGACCCCAAAAGGTATTATGAAAAAATAAACCACAAGAATGCTAAAAATGAAATAGAAGTCTAAACCATTCGTCAATTACATCAAAGTCAAGCTAAGAGCGGGAGCCTAAAACTTAAAAACAAAGTGCACCAACTAGTCCGTTCCATACCGGACTATTTATTACATCATCAATAATAATAAAAACCACCCTAATGATTGAGCAAGCTGACGAACTATGCCGACTATTGCCCTTTGCTAGTTCCCGCATGAGTACCTCATGAGACACACGATATAGGTTAGCTTAACAAAAGCTAAGTGAGTCATGAAATACTAAGACAGCATAACATTAAGCATTGCATAACAACATAGTTGAGTTACAACTAATAATCACGTATATAACTGACAACTGATCATTCGTAAGCTACTTTCATTCACTTTTCTACATATGCTTAATGGCGCACACTCAGCTGAGCGACATAATTGTTCCCAACGGGTAACAAGTTCTGAATACTACTGAGTTTGACTGAGTCATTCAGACTAATAATAATCTTTTGTGTGTAATGTAAAACAACAATAACAATAATAAACTGTAACATACCAAGCAATTTAAATAATAACTGTATAATAAATCAAATTGCATAAATTGTAAATAAACTAATCGTGTATCCTCCCCTTGGGGAAACGAGTCATGGAAACTCACCTGAATTGCTGAACACTTGAGCAACGGTAGAATTCTGTAAATTTTCTACAAACCGAACACCTAAACAATAAATTTAAGGTTCCAAGGTTACACTAAATAACTATAAAGTAAATTGACGAAGGATAACTTCTAAAATATCTACACCCCAATTTATTCTAGCCATTAATTACCATTAATTATCCTAACTAATAGTATTTATAAAATTAGAACTTTTGCTCGTCTCGATGCCAACAGACATGCATGGGACACATACATGCATGGATAAGAAATTAAGCCATGTACTCTTGTCCATTTAAACACCATGAAGTCATAGCCTCACTTCTGTTTCCTACCAATATATATAGGGGTTGTTTCCGTTGCAAACCGTACATTATTTGTAAACTATGTGAACTAATCTTGATCATCCATTAATAAGATCAACGGTTGCTTTATTACAATGGCATTATTGTAATTATGTTGAACTTGGTAATTAGATGCTGACGTAGACTGTTTGACTAAAGGTAATTTGGGCATAACACAATTAGAAGATACACCTTCAAATTTGGGAAACTATTCGTGAATGATATCTTCCAGAAATACTCTCCAAATTGAATAATGGGCGAGGAGTTTCATGAATATGATAGTGTTATTCATGAAACATATAATAGGTTAATGAATAAGTTAATAGTTTCATGAATATGATAGTGGTTTTCATGATTAATGGATTGGGTATTACTTTGATGATTATGATTTAAGTTTCATGAATATGATAGTGTTATTCATGAACCTGATAATAGATTAATGAATAAGTTAATAGTTTCATGAATATGATAGTGGTTTTCATGATTAATGGATTGGGTATTCGTTTGATGATTATGATTTAAGTTTCATGAATATGATAATGGTATTCATGAACCTGATAATCTGCACACCTTCATCGTCAACACCAAATTTGAGTTTCGTTTGTTTCGTATCTAGTGAACGACCCATTCGATTCGTTTAGATGATACTCATCTTCTTCATCACCATATGTTCCATATGAATGTTCTTTGCCAACATCATCGTTTTCACTTACGTTCAACATTGTTTTCCACAGGAAGAATTTGCAAACGATGAATTGACTAGTGTTTGATTTGGGGATTAATTTGAATTTCATCTCTGGTATCACGTAAAAACAACAACAGAATCAACTAGATTCATGGTTACCATATTTCTCGCCGTCTATTAATTATTATTATTTGGATTTTATTTTTAAAATACTATTTATTTTGTTAAATTACCAATATGTCCCGCCAGGATTATGTAATTAAATTTATGGAATGTCCATGTGTCGATTTTTCATTGGTACACGTTGGTTCACAAAGTTTGTAAAAAAAGTATGGTTTGCAACAGAAACGTGGCCTACATATATAACCATAACCACCGCCGCTAAACTCTTACGTATTTAGCTGAGACCAGAGTTGACGGTTTCTATCCCTCGCTCATCCGGTGAACTCGACGGTGTTCAACCGCTTGGCTAACACCATCGCTAACGACCTAAGCCGTTGCGGTTTCACCAGCGGTCGCCGTAGCAACTTTGGTTGTTGTTTTCCGGGTCACCACCATCTCGTTTCTTACTAACCAAAATCAACACTCTATATTTTAATGACATACTGATATCAATCTCGAAGATTTTCTATTCTATGATTTTTAATCAAGAAAACTTTAAAACACAAAAACCATGGAGCAAATAATGCTTACCTTGAATTGTGATTTTTCCTCCCTCAAACCTACTACTCCAACCAAGTTCTTGTGGCTTCAACAATGCTCCAAACTTCCTTCTCTCTCTCTTCTGTTCGTGGTTCCTCCCAAAGGAAAAGAAAAGGGTTTTTAATCCATTTATTATATTTCATAAAAATGAAAAAGGAGTTATCTCCCCTTTCTCTCGCCGAGAATGAAGAAAGGTGGTTATCCCCACATTGAGTTGATTTGACCAAGTAAACTGACATTCTACCCCTTTACTTCTTACATTTTCACTTTATTATCCCTTCACATACACATATTTTATACTTTTAAATGAACTAGAGGTGGGATGTTAAACACGTATCACACCTCCACACTTAATTTTAACTACAGATATATATCAATAACGATGAATCTAATCAATAAAATCAAGAATCACATCAATGGATCTTCAAATCTCATATGTATATTGATATTTTCTCTGTCTACAATCTCTCTTTTCAATACATGGAAATGACAAATCTATCAAGTATTAAGTGTTACATTTAAAGTACACATATCATGGGTATTTATACCCCTACTCTATACAAAGAGTAAAATACACTTTAAGCTCTTATTGACTTTGTTGACTTCAAGCCTTGACTTTCTCGTCTTCAATATTGTAATCTCGGATACAATATGTAGCACCCCCGTCCCACGTGGTTTAAGGTCGGAAGGTGTGACAATTGGTTTAGAACAATAATAAGCAATAATTGGTTAAAGCAAAGCAACTAACATAATTTACCCAACATAATATTTACATAACCATAAACGGAGATAACATCATACATCAAAATATGGTCCCAAGGTACAAGTATATAACATCTACATTAGTCCTTAACAGCTTAACAAAAGTAGACAGTTCCAGTCATGTTATCTCCAATGTACTCTTCCCAAAGTCCCAGCTAAGTCATGTACCCGTCGAGGAAAAAGAAAACTCGGCTGAGCTTAACGCTCAATGAACGGATAATAATAATTAAACAATTAATAAAAGATAACAAGTTCAACAAGAATTCATATCTTTAAGTGATAAAGAAAGTTAAGAAAGAAATGGACCGAAGGCATTTCAAGGGTCTGAAGACCAAATTGCATCACGAGGATACGTTGTTCCCATCAGATGATCAAGCCATTCGGGCGTCAATGAGGAAAGGGGTGCGAGCACAACACAAACAATACTCTCCGTTGATTTAACCACGACCATAATTATTATCCGATAACGGTTCCTAGGATCGATCCATACGCCTTATAATTGACCGGTAACTATTCAAGTCTGCTGTTAAGGACTATATATAATGAGGACGCCATGATAGTTTTAGCCACCATGGAAGGATCTCAATACGGTGCTCCCGATATCGAATCTATAGAAAACATTTACAAAATAGATACGATTTCACAAGTCAAGTGATCGAAGTGATCCATGATTCACATAGGAATGTACATCATATTTCGAAAGAAACAAAAGTCGATAACATTAACAAACATAAAGAGAGTTTGGAATCATGGTATTCGGATTAGAAAGCCTTATGCAAATGGCTATCCCTGAGTCAAGTGAGGTAAGATATTCGTACCTTAATTGACTAGAAAGTGTTGCTATCTTCATCTCAAACACTTCTTTTTCTTCCTGTAATCCTTTTCTATCTCAGTCTCCTTTTCTATATTAGATTCAGGTCTCTTATCAACTTTCAAACTTGTTTTGTCATCTATCAACTTTTTTTAAGCTCATAAATCTTCTTTGAAAAAGCAGTAGCTTTTGATTCAAGAATTTTTCTTTCAGCATCGAAGTTACTATTCTCATTTTCTATAGATACTTCCAGCCACTTCTTTTTATCTGATAAATCTTTGACAATAAGAGCATTCTTCTTCATAAGAGTATTTTTGTCAGAAACAGGAGTCTTTCTCTCTTCTTCTACCAATTTCTGAAGCTCAGTTATTTTCTTCTTTAACTCAGTAATATTCTTTTGATAAGAATCAACCTTTTTCTCATCTATTGAATTTTTATGTATATCAGAAACCTATTTGTGAAGCTCAGTAGCAGTCTTTTGATAGAAACAACAGTCTTTTGTTCAACTGCTAATAATTTTTAAAGTTCAAAAATCCTTTTATTTAGCTCTATAGCTTGTGAAATCGACTCTTTCCTTCTATCTCAAACTTTTCACTTTCAGATTGATGACTTTTTCAAAATCATACACTTGTTTAGACAACTTTCCGTTAGTCATCTCAAAAGATTTGATTTTGCTTTCAAGATTAGTCTTTTCAGTCTCCAATTTGAAGTTCTCATCCGTAAGCACTTTTAAATCAATTTCAATGTTACAATTAATCATCTTATCCTTAAGTTGATAAGCTCTGATCGCATCCTCAAAATTACAATTACGCTTTATCAAGTCAATCTTCCTATATTTCCATTCCTCATTATAACCTTGCCCTATACCCGTATCCTTAAGCTCGTCGAATTGTTCTTGCAATGCCTTTTCTTTAGTACAACCTGCTTTTAAAGTGTTAATCAGTTTTTCATTCGTAATACGATCGATTTTAAGATTATAAATCTCTTTTTTCTGACTAGCAACCTCTTTTGCAAAGATGAGACTAGAGATTTCAAATTAGTAATAGACATTGCTATTAGATTTAATGATCATTAATCAAATGATTTGCAGAAGATTTGAAAAACTTTAACTATCAAACAAGTGCGGAAAAATCAAGTTGAAAAGTCAAAGTCAACTCTCGGGAAAAAGTCAATTGTAAAAGTCAAACCCTAAGGAAAGATTTTCAAAATTTGAAGTGTATATTTGAAGAAAGAATTTGAAACTAATCCTAAAAAGTCAAAAATTTGAAAAGGCAATTTGGAAATTTCTAGACTTTTTTTTTGTTAAACTTAGTATCCGAGAGTTCGTGCGAAGTGATAGGAGGTTTTTACACCCCCTAATTCTTACCGCAAGTGTACGGATCGAATCAAATAATATAGTACCAAAGTACAAGATCGAACCACATAACTAGGACACTGAGTATCACAATGACTATGACAATTATTAACTGAACGATCAAAATTTGGATGAGTTGGTTTTAAACTAATAATAGCTGTAATTAAACTTAAGAAACTGACTAAAGCAAATAAACACGGAGGGTTCTTAAGATCAGATAAAAGAGGTTGGGAGTTGGGTTCAGATTAAGATTTTCACTTGACAATTACACACCTTGCAATTCTAACAATTAAATTATCAAAGACGAACAATTATAAAGTTCTCATTACTCTCTTTCAAGACATAATAAGATTTAAACCCAAAATCGCTTGCAACACTAAGGCTACTCAAAATATCTCTATTCACGTAAATCTTAGGTATATGATTTTCTATTCTTTATTAAAGCAACTCTTACCCAGAAACAACTTTAAACAAATAAAACAATTGACAAGTGATCAAACTGACAAAAGCATTAAACATAAAAAATCATATGCTTCAATTGATAAGAAAACTGAAAGAGTTGCAACAATAATGTGACAAATCAAGTATCAAACCTTAACATCCCCCAACCCCCAACACATGCAGATTAGTTCATGCTTGGGGTAATAGAAAACAAAGCAATAAAAGAAATATTCATGGATCTTGACATAATAATAAGTGAAAAGTCTAAAAACATAAAAACTCCCTCTCTTGATGTATCATCACGCACAAGTACAACGTAACTTCCTTCACTCCGGAATCCGTAAAGCACCTTTGATGTTCTCAGCCTCTAAAAACCATATCCTCTTCTCTCTCAATAGCCTCCAGCCGTCAGTCTTGATGTGTATTAATCATGACCTAAGAATCTGCAACAGCCGCCAATATAAAGTAGGGCGATAGTGAGTTACGCGGCTTCGCCCGCGGTTTGAAACCGCGGGGAAGGTTGCGCGTGTCAGAACAGGGCCGCGGCTTGTGGTCGCGGCAAACAAGTACTTCTTTTTATTACAAAACTTGTGTATTAATCATGAGCTAAGAAACTGTTCGGACTTGATTTCTTCATTTTGTGCGTTCCTAATGGCTTCGGCAAACAAGGACTTCTTGTTATGTCACACCCCGCTAATGCGGAAACACGGGGTAAGACAGTTCAAGTTCACAGCATTAGGAATATAAACACCAACCATACATTTATAAATAAAACATCAACGTTTACAGTTTAAAAGTTTATAATTCGACAATTTTGTCTTAACAACAAATTACATCAAACTAAAAAGATACATATAAAATTTTGATTGGTGTTCCACAAAAATAAACTAAGCTGGATCGGTTACCTTCTTATCTTCCTGTAAAGCATGTTAAAACAAAGTGTCAACTACAAAGAGTTGGTGAGTTCACAGGTTTTTCATATGCACAAAACATTTTATATGCAAGGTATAGAAATAGCAAAGCAAAAGTCCGCATCAACTTTAAAGTTTTAAAAATTCATGAGCAAAAATACAAATTTACCATTACACATGATATATAAATATTGAGCCACTACTAAGCCTACTCGACATTCTACGCCCCACGAACTATCTCAGTGGTGGACCTAAAGTCCACATGTGTAGAGCATTCTTAATTGATAAAGTACACCCCTACTTGCCAGTTAGGTGGGTATGTCAACCAAATAGCGCTATCCACAAATATCATCGGCTCATTTAGAGTTAAATAGTAGTGTACCACGGGGACTTTACATAACTCAACATATCATTTTGTGTAATAAAAAGTTGCTCATCACAATGATTTATATACTTTTCATTAAATCAATATAAATCAATTCAATTTCCATTAAAACAACATGCTTTACACCCCAAACGTATAAACATCTAAAAAGAGGGGCCGTGAATACTCACCTTTGTGCAAAGCTCCGCTACTCCGAAACACGATCCGATCCCACCCAAAGGCCTAACGATTCCTTAACAAAGAGAAAATGCTCAAAACCATCACTTATGGGTCAAAAACTACTTATGGAGGTGAGTAAGTCTTAAGCTTATAAATGTCCACATGCATCCAACTTGATTGTTTATAGTCCAATTATACATAATGCACCTATGCTCGTTAATATAGTAATTTATACCGTAAATTGTGTTATAAACCATCAAATGATCAATAATTGTTAAAGTCAAGAAATTCCAGAATTTCACTTCTCGACAGAAACTTATAGTACTCAAAATGATCAAAATATAGATACTTCCAAAATTACATAGCTTCCCATATTTTTATATGTGATATAGTACTAGGTTATGGTGATTGTGACCAAATTTGATGCATTTTGGACATGTAAAAATGATTCAAATTATTTATGCAATGCAAAGGGTCACAACTGGCATGGTAGATTACACCATGTTAGTAAATCACTCATTTGAGGAGTTCTACTTAGTGTTTTCTAGAATTTCCAGTTGGATTGGAATCATGACTCATAAAGGAAACTCTTGAGATAAGAATCACTGATTTGGAAGAAGTTATGAAGGAGATATGGCACCACAAAGTTGCATGCACAATTCTGTCATTAGCTGACAGATTGCACACTTAGCTTTAATAAATTGGTTAATGCCTCAAAACTTCATATTTTTTTATGCAACTGGATTCATATGAATCCTAACTCATAAAATAAAGTTTTAGAAGAAAAATCATGCATTAAAGACAAATAACAAAGGAGATACTAACACACAAAGTAGAGTTTAGCTGCTGGTGGTTTCACAGATTGCACACCTAAAGTATTTTAGGTGTTTGGAGGGTCAAAACTCCATATTTTTAAGTTATTCCACTTGAAAACTGAATATAACTCATAAAAATAACTCTCAAAAGAAAAATCATCCTTTTTCATTGAGTTTTGAAAGAAATATGGCCATTTGAACATGTATGCACAAATCTGTCATTGGTTGACAGTTTGCACACTCATTTTGTTTCAATTAGTTGGAACCTCAAATCATCATATTTTTGAATGAAGTCAGTGTCATATGAAAGGTAACACATTAAATTAACTTCCAGAAGAAGAATCAAGTGATTTGGAAGAATATTCAAAGAGTTATGGTCGTTCAAATTAGGGTTTACCTACTGTTGAACTTCCAGATGCACATGCATCTTGTTATGAGCATTTGGAGGGTCAAAACTCAATGTCTTTTAGTGAGACCACTTGAATTAGAATCTCAACTCATTAAATAAACTTGTAGAAAGAAGATTCATGATATTTGAACATATTATTTGAAGGAATGGACGATTTATGTACATGCAATGAATCTGTCAGCACCAAAAATCTCCATTGTTGTTCAAAAACACATAAAATCATGATTTTTACCCATTTTCTTGAGTTTTATTGTTTGGGTCATAGATTAACAGCATTATATGAACATTTTTACATGTTTTTGGTGTGTAATCTCTCCATAAACTCAGAAATGGTGGAGGTTTAGAAGAAGAAAGTTCAAAATACAAGAAATAATGGGGTTTTCACCCAAAAAATGGTAAGAAAAAGAATGAAATGATGTTTGTACTTACTTGGATGATGATATGTGTTGATTGTCTTCAAAAATACTTTCTCTTAGGTGGATTTTAGATGGAAAATGTGGCTGGAACTCTTTTGAGAGAAAGAAAAGAAAGAGAGGGAGAAGAGAGAAGTAAATAAGTCCCTTTGTTTCTAGAGAGAGAGAGAGAGATTTGAATTTTGAGTTTGAAAATGAGCAAAATGAAGAAAATTTTGGTTTTTATATGTGGATTTTAAGGGGGGGGGGGGGGCGGCCATGGGGTGGGCCCTACCCAAAGTCCATTTCTCAATTTTTGGCCTTTTTCCTTCAAGTATGAGTCCAAAATGGTTAAATTCAATTAAAAATAAAAAGTTTTATTTTTGAAACTTTAAAAGTTCATATTTTATAATAATTGGATATAAATTAGAGCATTTAGCACTGTATTGGACGTTTCAGACAGTTACGGGCCGGAACCGGACATTTTAAGCGACTACCGGAATTGCTAGGGATTTTTCGGCCATTCTAAACCAACTAACTCCTATTCTTAAAATTAAACTATATAAACACTACTAAACTTAATAGAAGCTAACCTGAAATCTCGAATTTTGACAGTTGTCACATTTTACTACAAAACTTGGGTTTTTCTTCAAGAAATGATTACTATTCCTCTTGCATGTGAAATTCCCGAGAATCTGTACACACTTGATGAAAATTATTAAAATCACTCTTTATCCGCTCGAAAACAAGTCAAAGGTATCGGTATTCAGTTAAAGAATAACGCCAATCTTTGGCGTTATCAACAACCCCAAACCGAGCGTTGCTTGTCCTCAAGCAAATTAGCGATAGAAAGAATGAAAAACAAAGAACTCAACCAAGGTAATCGCATGAAACCCAATTGGGTGTATTTTTCTAACTTTATGCTTTTCAACCAACAAACCAAGAGCCGCTTCCATTTTAGTTGACTAAGTTTTGGTCATTGAGAATCGAACTTGAGAAGGCCACATTATTACCGAGTGAATACCAACTATACACCATTAGGAGAGGATTTCGCCTTGACCTTTGGACCATTGGTCCATAGTTTTGTATTTTGTGACACCTCCTAGTATAAAAGGAGGTGTTGAGGTCGTTGTAACACCATGTTCTACCAGCTGAAGTCTACTATAACCTTAGAAGTGTTTGAAGTATTCTTGTGTTCTTCTCTCTTCTTGGTGTTCTTCTTGTTCATCAAGAAAACAATTAGTTTCTATCATTTAATACTGCAGCATTACTTTCAGCATTACTTCATTTATTTCCTTACGCTTAACGTCATTTACATTTCAACCATATATATATACATATATTTACGTTTAAGTCTTTACTTACAAGTCATTACTTCTTGCACTTTATATTCATTGTCATTTATATTTTCAGTCATATATATATATTTATATATTTACAGTTATGTCTTTACTTCTAGTCATTTATATTTCTTTCATTGTTAGTATGAGTAGCTAATTTTTATTAGCTAGGGTATAAGTGAAATGGTAAGGTTTTAAACTCAAAGAAAGTGGCCATTATTCTATAATAACAATATTTCATTATTTCATCTAAAGTTTTATAAATCCAAACGACACTTCTTGACGGATTGATCACTTTGATAGTGATAATGTGCCGTGGACTTAGGAATAAGCCACGATATGCACGTCAATCTGAAGGATATGAGAAGTTTACTTGGAAAAGTTACTTTTTATGTTTTTCTCATTGAATATTCTTGACAAGTCGGTCACTTATCAAAGTGTTAAAGTGCCATGGACTTAGGAATAAGCCATTGAATGCACACCACTTGGATGATATGGAATCACCTCGGAAGAGGGATTAATTAGACAAAGGAATTTGCTAAGCCATCTATTTTGAGAATACCATGTTGCTATCACTGGTCTTGATACTTCATAAAAATATGGGTTGATAGCTAAACATTAGTATACTGGTATAAGTCCAGAAGGAATACTGAAAATAGGTAGTGGAACGAACTATTATAGAATAGAATGCTGTAGCATCCCTACAGCATTGCCCGCTGGAATTAGGTTTAAACCTTACCATAGATCTTATACCCTTGCTATTTGCTTTATTCTGTTATAAATCTGTTAAAGTAACTCTCAAAACAAACAAACAATTGAATCCTTCTAAATCGCCGTCTGAATTCATTTCTTTCATTAGACTTTTATAACAGCTTTTTACTCCGATCCCTGTAGACGATACTCGGTACTTTGTACCACTTATTACTTGAAAGGATGATAGTAAGACCAAAAGTATACTTGCTTTTAGCCTTATTTATTACATACCTCAGGGTATACAAAACGCCTAACAAGTTTTTGGCGCCGCTGCCGGGGATCGGCAAGCTAAAAGTTTTTATTTAAGTAAGATAAAAGATTTAATTTTTCTAACACCTGTTGAACTGTTGGAAGTGGTGTATGCCAAGAATTTTTCGTGGAGAGTTTTTAGAGTTTGATCCTGATACTGAGAGAACATTTCGGGAAAGGAGAAGAATCCAAAGAGCATTATTTGCTCTACCCCCTCCTGAAATGGCACAACCACCAGAGCCCCAAGGACTTATAGGACCTCTACCACAACCTGCAGTCGAACTACCACCTGAACTCCATCAAAAACTTCGTAGGGGTCCACCTCTGTTTGTACCCGTACCACCTCATTTACAGGGATTTCCACAGGCACAACCTTTTGGTCAAGGACCTCGATTTCATTTTGATGAAGATGATAGGGATGATGAATCTCTGAATAATCACCCACCAAGAAATGATGATGATGAACCAAGGGCCCCACCACCAAACATAATTAATCTGGCAAATTCTAAAGATGGACGTATAATGGACTACGCGATCCCTAATTTTGAGCAATATAATTCAGGGATAGCTAGACCCCGTTTTACCGCCACCCATTTTGAACCAAAACCAATCATGTTTCACATGTTGCAAACAAATGGGCAATTTGCTGGAATGCCAACTGAGGACCCACATTCCCACTTAAAGTCTTTCGTAGAGGTAAGTAATTCCTTCTTGATCCCTAGAGTGTCAAATGACGCTCTGAGACTTACATTATTTCCATTCTCCTTAAGGGATCGAGCAAGGGAATGGTTTAACTCACTAACTCCAGGATCTGTGACTTCATGGTATGAAATGGCCGAAAAGTTTTTGCGAAAATATTTTCCACCCACCAGGAACGCTAAGTCTCGAAACGAAATTTGTCTTTTTAAACAAACGGACGATGAAGCAATTCCTGACGCATGGGAAAGTTTTAAAGAACTGTTAAGGAAATGCCCACACCATGGCATTCCCTACTGCATTCAACTCGAGACATTTTACAATGGTTTAAGTGCCACTTCAAGACAAATGCTCGATGCGACTGCAGGAAGGGCCTTTACAACCAGTACCTATAATGAAGGATTTGAAATGCTTGAAAAAATTTCTGCTAACAATGGACACTGGGCTGATCCACGTGCTGTAACACAAAAGAAAACTGCTGGAATTCATGATGTAGATGCATATACTACATTGACAGCTCAGCTTGCTTCCATGGCTAACATGATTAAAAACATTTCTTCTGGCCAAGGAGCACAACCGTCTGTCACTACACCTAGTCCAACAGTCCTGGCAGTGCAACATGTTTGTTATGGAGGGGAACATTCTTATGAACATTGTCCTAAAAATTCAGAATCTGTAAATTATGTTCATAATAAGTCTGCTCCCTACTCCAACAATTACAATACAAGTTGGAAACAACACCCAAATTTTTCTTGGACCAACCCATGTTTAAACCCACCAGCTCCTATACAGCAGGGAAATTCAAATTTTCAAAACTATGCAAGCAGTTCTAATTCTCAACAACAGAACCAGACTTATCAACATCCTCCACCAGCTTTCCAATACAAACCACCTCCACCTCCACAGACTGATTCATCACCTTCATTGGAAGCTATGTTAAAAGGGTTTATGACACAAACCCAAGCATCAATCAGAAACCTGGAAATCCAAGTAAGTCAAATTGCTCTAAGTCAGAACAATAGAGCCAATGGTACTTTGCCCAGTAACACGGAAATCCCTAGAGATTCACGAAAAGAACATGTTAAGGCAATAACCTTAAGAAGCGGAAAAGACTTAATAGGACCAGTCCAAAAAGATAGTGTGCCCAAAAGCAAAATTGTTACATTGGACCCTGTTAATACTAACAAGCTTGTATCAGACAACACTTCTGAGACCATCACTTCTGTCCCATCAAAGCCTGACAATACGCTACCATATTTGGTGGATCCTATTCAGACAACTGTCGTGACCCCATCTCAAGAAAAAGAGCACCAAAACCCAAAGCATACTAGATACATCTAGCTCAACACCTCCAAGCAAAACTGTGATTAAACCTGTTCCTCCCTATGTACCTTACCCCCAAAGGCTAAGGAATCAAAAGAATGAACAAGAGTTTAAGAAATTCTTGGAAGTGTTCAAACAATTGCATATTAACATACCCCTTGTTGAAGCAATTGAGCAGATGCCTAGTTATGCCAAATTCCTAAAAGACATCCTTAGTAAGAAGAAGAAGTTGACTGAATATGAGACCGTAGCTCTTACTGAAGGATGTAGTGCACTTTTTACCAACAAGATTCCCCCGTAGCTAAAAGATCCAGGGAGTTTTACTATTCCCTGTTCTATTGGTGGAAAAGAAGTTGGGAAAGCTTTGTGTGACTTAGGTTCCAGTATAAACCTCATGCCTTTATCAGTTTATAACACCTTAGGACTAGGAGAGGCAAGACCTACTACTGTCACACTCATATTGGCCGATAAGACCATTGCCTATCCTAAGGGAAAAATTGAGGATGTATTAGTACAGGTTGATAAGTTCATATTTCCGGCAGACTTTATCATTTTAGACTTTGATGCTGATAAAGACATTCCTATCATTTTAGGAAGACCATTTTTAGCCACCGGAAGAACTTTGATTGACGTTCAGAAAGGAGAGTTGACTATGAGACTGCATGACCAAAAAGTCACTTTCAATGTTTTCAATTCTTTAAAATACCCTGATTATTTGGAAGAATGCTCAATGTTAGATAAAATTGAGTCATCTTGTTATGAGGAGGGAGTGAAAAAGGTTTGTAAGTTAGAGGAAGAGGATGATCAAATAGAAAGAGAGATTGTTGAGGAGTTAGGAATAAATGAGAATGATATTGTACCAGTAGATTATGCAGCAATTGAGTCGTTGGAGAGTACTGAACAGAAAAGTTTCACCCCATCAATAGTATCTCTACCTGACCTTGAGTTAAAGCAACTCCCATCTTATTTAAAGTACGCTTATCTAGGAGTGGAAGGCAAATGTCCTATCATCATACCATCTACCCTAGATTTGCATCAAGAAAAGAATTTGGTGGATATGTTGAAGTTGCACATAAAAGCCTTAGGATGGACCAGTGATGACCTTAAGGGGATTAGTCCCTATATTCATCAGAAAAAAGTCCCCTAGAAGATAAGAACTTTACATCCACAAAGCCACAAAGAAATGTGTTAATTTGTGATAGAGCCATAAATAGGTTGTTAGGTCTCTCACCTCACATACATTCTGAGTATGATACAATTTTGCACACTGCATCCGAGTCATGTTTGGCTGATACTATGAATTTTCTCGGGATGCCTGAGATTGATTTGGAGCCTTACATTGATTTCATGTCTAAAACCTTTAAGGCTTCCAATTTGTCCTTTGATACTAATGTTTGGAAAAGCTTTGTTAAACATTTTGTATCACCCACTACTCATGATAGTTCCATATATGTGGAAAGGATGATTCTATTGTTTTGTCTCATAGCAGGTCAAAGGAAGGTGAACCAATACGATGAAGATCAATTGAGCAAAGAAGAAGGTGAGATGATACAAGCTGAGTTAGTGGATAAAGGACAGAGGAAAATCAAGAATGAGATAAATGAGGTCAGAATCAGGGACCTCAAGTTGGAGAATAGGAGGCTTGCAGCACGATACCAGAAGCTGAAGAAAAGGATGCAGAAAAAGAAGGTTGCAGCAAAGGCTTCTGAAGGCACATCTACTCCTAAGGAGTAGAAGGCAGGTTTAATCACTTATCTTAGTCTCCAAAGTTTGTGTTTTTCTGTATTTTATTTTATTTATTCATTTAATATGTGTCTGGGATAAGTCTTTATATATTTCTTAGTTTATTTTAAATACATGATTGCACAAGTAAAGAGGTACATTTGATATCATAGCCCAAATAATTCCTGAGTTGTTGGCTAGTTCTCTTAGTGACCTGGTGCATACTAGAACTAGCATTACACAGATTTTTGGGCTACAACACACACACACGGTCCACTTTCTCATTGTGGACACACATATACACTTCACATACACACATGCCAAAAGAAAACCCCATATACACAAATCAAAGGTACCTCTATTTTCGATGAGGCCATTGAAGAATTCAAGTTTGGGGGTGGGAGCTTATGAGCTTATACAAAAATTACACAGAAAATCATCTCTCAAACAGAAAATTTATATACTTGAGAGAATTAGAGTACCAATGCATTTGCATAGTTCCATAGGAACCTAGTGCATATGTTCAAATACAAGAAAAAGTGTCTTGGTGAAAAATACAAAGAGAAATGGGGCATATATAGAAAACAGATAAGATGTGTGAACAAAGTGTGTGTGGTGTTCCTCAAAAATAGGTGTCATGCTAGTTTTTAGTTCATACAAGCATCTGAGTTTGAAATGGCTCACTTGAGATTTATAAAAGGCTATGATCTTCAAGGTTTGGAATGCTCTATTTTGTGTCTGCACTTATTGACTTAATCATGTATGAATTTTTTATTGAGTCATTTTTGTTTTTGTCTTTTAGTTGCTTGGGGACAAGCAACAATTTAAGTTTGGAGGTGTGATATGTAGTGAGATTCACTATATTAAGCACCTATTTTATAATTATAGTTAATATATTTTCCTTATTTTTATCCCAATTTGAGTCATTTTGTTATCTTATTTCTCATTTATAGTAGTCGGAGCTAAGTATTGGATTTTACTTGTCTTTTTGTACTTTTGGTAGTTTATTCTCTTTCAGGTGAATTGTGTTGGAATGCTGCAGCAACTGGCAGCAGGGGAGGAACATGATATTGGCAAAGAAAGGCTAAATCAATGGAAGGATCTAGATTAATCTAGTAGTTACTTATTATATTATGGTTTGTATTTATATTTTCAGCTGAACTAGAAAGCATCTTGGAATAGGAATCTTTGCTTTTTGTATGTGATGGAAGATGCTTGATATGACCTTTGGACCATTGGTCCATAGTTTTGTATTTTGTGACACCTCCTAGTATAAAAGGAGGTGTTGAGGTCATTGTAGCACCATGTTCTACCAGCTGAAGTCTACTATAACCTTAGAAGTGTTTGAAGTATTCTTGTGTTCTTCTCTCTTCTTGGTGTTCTTCTTGTTCATCAAGAAAACAATTAGTTTCTGTCATTTAATACTGCAGCATTACTTTCAGCAATACTGACATTTATTTCCTTACGCTTAACGTCATTTACATTTCAGCCATATATATATACATATATTTACGTTTAAGTCTTTACTTACAAGTCATTTACTTCTTGCACTTTATATTCATTGTCATTTAAATTTTCAGTCATATATATATATATTTATATATTTACAATTATGTCTTTACTTCTAGTCATTTATATTTCTTTCATTGTTAGTATGAGTAGCTAATTTTTATTAGCTAGGGTATAAGTGAAATGGTAAGGTTTTAAACTCAAAGAAAGTGGGCATTATTCTATAATAACAATATTTCATTATTTCATCTAAAGTTTTATAAATCCAAACGACACTTCTTGACGGATTGATCACTTTGATAGTGATAATGTGCCATGGACTTAGGAATAAGCCACGATATGCACGTCAATCTGAAGGATATGAGAAGTTTATTTGGAAAAGTTACATTTTTATGTTTTTCTCATTGAATATTCTTGACAAGTCGGTCACTTATCAAAGTGTCAAAGTGCCATGGACTTAGGAATAAGCCATTGAATGCACACCACTTGGATAATATGGAATCACCTCGGAAGAGGGATTAATTAGACAAAGGAATTTGCTAAGCCATCTATTTTGAGAATACCATGTTGCTATCACTGGTCTTGATACTTCATAGGAATATGGGTTGATAGCTAAACATTAATATACTGGTATAAGTCCGGAAGGAATACTCAAAATAGGTAGTGGAACGAACTATTATAGAATAGAATGCTGTAGCATCCCTACAACATTGCCCACTGGAATTAGGTTTAAACCTTACCATAGATCTTATACCCTTGCTATTTGCTTTATTCTGTTATAAATCTGTTAAAGTGACTCTCAAAACAAACAAACAATTGAATCCTTCTAAATCGCCGGCTGAATTCATTTCTTTCATTAGACTTTAATAACAGCTTTTTACTCCGATCCCTGTGGACGATAGTCGGTACTTTGTACCACTTATTACTTGAAAGGACGATAGTAAGACCAAAAGTATAGTTGCTTTTAGCCTTATTTATCATAGTATACCCGTTACAGTTCCTCGGGTGTGTTTTTAAAACACCTGCATATATATAGAGGTCGAGAATTTTTTTATTTTTTATTTTATTTTATTTTATTTTTGATTGGGATCCATTTGGGTTGTGCTTATCCCAACTCTCCCCTTATTGCTCTTGGCCATGCCTACAATTTTTCCTCACTTGCTGACCATTTTTCATATTGTGAACACTTTTGGAAGAGGGTCGGCTAGTGTTTAGGCTAGGGTTTAATGTGGGTTAATGAAGTGAAAAATGAATTCAAAATTGGCTGCAAAAAGGGGTTAGGATGCACACAATCAAGGGGAACGAGAGTAAAAGAAAAAAAATACACACAACGCCTGGATTTATTTCTTAAAGTTCATACGAGCTGCAAGCAGGTGAGAGTTATGATCCTAAAATGTGTCTATACTACATGATGCAAAGATAATAGTGAGATTAAGCTATTACCACCATCAGAAAGGGTGGAGTTCGTATATTGATTAACAAAAGAAAACACTCCAAGAATTAATAGCTATATGATTGGCTCAAAATTCCTTTCCGGGTGGTCTCCACTAATGTCCCCTAATATGTACCTCACTGGTCATCTCTCAGTATTAACTCGCCTTCTAAAGATTCTCAACGCAATTACCAACTCTTAATTTTCCTAAAATTTTATCAACTCGCGGAATTTGTACAAGTGCAAAGCATACTAACATTTCCACTTTTCATACCCAAAATTTGTGCCCAATTGAACAACCCCAAACTTAAGTAACACATTGTCCCCAGTGTGGAAACATAGACATGAAATTAAACCAACCACAAAAGAGATTATCATGCGATTATGTACAGTCATCCAACAGAAAATAAAATTAAGTCTAACAAGAAAATAGCAAAATAAAGTCTGAAACACACATACCCTTCTCAAGCATTGCTGGAAGATGAAGCACCTCTTTCCGGGCGCTTGCGGTCTCGACGTCTTTCAGAGATTGGTGGTGCACCCAACTGATCCAACCTCCAATTGATAACTTCATATTGCCGCTGCCATTTTGCATCGATCCTAGTCATCTACGGTGCGGCGTCTCCCGTGTGCTCCTCTTCCTCTTCCTCGTCTGGTTCGTACTCCGGGTCTACAAAGTTATATTCACCCTCATCATAGTCAGGGTTCTGGTGCAGTTATTGCATCAATCTTTCTGTTTCTCTTTCCTTCTGCCGCGCTTCCTTCTTGCCTTCTTTCTCTTTCTCATACTTCTCAGCTGCATTAATCTGTATCCGATAGTGTTTTTTGTCGAAGTCTCCCTTAAATATGTGAGATTCGGAGTTTCCACACCCGCTTTCCTGCAAAAACAGGTTATCATACAAGGGAAGGGAAGAACACCATCAAGACTCACCCACATCAGATGAGCCACATTCATTGGAAGACCCTCCTAAAGAGAATACAAGACGTGAGTTACTTGAGGGTCAGCCGTGGTGTTATGAGTTGATGGCTTTAAAGAACTTTTGATGAACAACAACAGAAAAGCCATATCGTAGTGCATTTCACGCTTTAAAATTTCATCACGAGTTTGGACCTAACCAGCATCCCCATTGAGTCTCAAGGCTCGAGCAATGACCGGGTTTTCTTTGATTTGAAACTCCCGACAACTAGACATTCCAAAGTACATTCCCAACTCTCTTCTCCTCGGCACACCATGGTACTCACTTATGTCATCAAGTGAGATGCGGACCTGCTTCCCGTCAACCATCACCGTGTATTGAGAATGATACACAGCGGGTATCATGTTCTTGTAGAATTGTCGTACCACTCCCTCATCGTACGGCTCTAGATTCCTGATGAAATGGCCCCATCTGTGGGTTTCAATGGTCTCCGGTACCCTTGACTCAGTGGGTAGTCCTATTAACTTGATTCCTGTTTCGCCAAATGGAAAGCATCTTTTCTTTCCCAACAGCTTAGCCCTCTTTGCAGCATCCTTGTTAATCATTCTTCCCTATCTTGCCTTGTTTTGAGCAGTCAAATAGTCATATTCCGGGAATTTGAGTTCTTTGTTTGGATGTGTCCTCATCTTTCTGCAAAAGGAGTTAAAATTCAATTAATGACTTCACTCGAATGGCTACCCCAAACCTAGGTCGTGCCCTAGGTTTCCAAAAACTGGGCAACCCCAAACCTATGCCAAGGCGGAGGTTTGATGAAGTTGGATTGACCAAAGGGGTAACCGGCAACCCCAAACCTAGGTAGAGCCTAGGTTTGAATTGCCTCATACTACTAAATGTAGGACCAACCCAATATTAAGAACTTTCAGAAAGCATGCTAACAAAAGAGAAATTTTACACATTCTTACACAATTTCCCCGATGCAAAAGATTTCACTAAAGATAACCTCATCCATATGTTCAAAAATGTGATTTTGTAAACACATGAGAAAGGCAAACTTCAAGATTGAATCTTTCCAAATCCTTACAAATCAAGAACATCATCATGTTGCACATTAAGGAAAACTATACCACACACCCTCTTTCACTCTATAGGCATAGGTCAGTTCTTGTAAAGCATAGAATAAAGTAAAAGCATGAACATCTCCTAGAACAACATATATTCACCATGAAAACTCACAATCAACCCTCAAGGATTTTACATAAAAATCACACTCAAACATCCTCACCTTCTACAACCCTTAAGAGTTTAAATCAAGAAAACATATTGTGGAAGTGTTTAGACTGAGAGAACACGGGGTGGTGGTGGTTGTCCGGATGAAGTCGCCGGAGAAGAGAGCACAAGAGAGAGAGAGGCGTTCCAAGTGAAAACAAAATTTTAGGGTAAAAAAATGACAGCGGCTAGGGTTTTTACCTGATCAGGTGGTCCGCGGTTTCATCCCGCAGGGTATCCCGTGCGTGTGAACGTCGAAATCCAATAGAGAGATGCGTGGTTTCCCATGTGATTAAAAGCCGCGGGAAACAAACAGAGAGATGCGCGCCTTGGATTGCGGTTTAAAGCCGCGGGGCATGCTGCGGGAAACAAACAGAGATATGCGCGCCTTGGATTGCGGTTTGAAACCGCGGTATAAACCGCGAGAAAAGAGACAGAGAGCCGCGCGAGTTACTGTTCGTTCTTCAACTTAGCCTTAAACGAAAATTAACCCCAAAATCCTTTTTACTTAAGATAGCATACAAACAAAAATTAAAAAGACATTCCTCTAATCTAGACATAAAAAAAATAAAGATAACTAAACATGGTGGGTTGCCTCCCACCCAGCACCGTGTTTTGGTGTCCCGACCCGACCTTGTTGCGTGCTAATTCTCTGGATCTTAGAAATGTACTGCGTCACTTACTGCAGGTTCATTCCCAAAGTATGGTTTCACTCTTTGTCTGTTTACCTTGAATGTGGCTCCATCGGTGCCTTTTAGTTCAACCGTTCCAAAAGCATTGGTATTGACGATTGTGAATGGTCCCGACCACTTTGACTTGAGCTTACCTGGAAAAAGACGGAAACGTGAGTTAAATAGTAAAACTTGCATACCTGGTACCAAAATCTTTTCATGAAGTCTCTTGTCATGGAATCTTTTCGTCCTCTCCTTGTAGATTGCCGCGTTCTCGTACGCATCTTCACGTAACTCTTCAAGTTCATTTAATTGTAACAACCGTCGTTGACCCGCCACATTCGGTTCCATATTTAACTGCTTTATGGCCCAAAATGGCTTGTGCTCGAGCTCAATCGGTAGATGACATGACTTCCCATATACTAACCGATAGGGGGTCGTTCCAATTGGTGTTTTGTAGGCGGTGCGGTATACCCACAATGCATCGTCAAGCCTTGATGCCCAATCTTTCCTTTAAGAATTCACTGTCTTCTCTAAAATTTGCTTTATTTCCTGATTGGAAACTTCCGCAAGACCATTAGCTTGTGGATGGTATGGTGTGGTGACTTTATGTTTGACAGAGTACTTTTTTAAAACCGCATCAAGATACCGGTTGCAGAAATAAGTTCCACCATCACTAATCAATGCCCTTGGGACCCCAAACCTTGCAAAGATATTCTTCCTTAAGAAGTTTATCACAACTTTCGAATCGTTGGTGGGGGTGGCGATGGCTTCCACCCACATGGAAACGTAATCCACGACAAATAAAATGTACTCATACCTACTGGACTTGGGAAACGGGCCCATGAAATCGAAGCCCCAAACATCGAACAATTCACACTCCAAGAAAATCTACATCGGCATTTCATCTCTCTTTGATATATTACCCATCCGTTGGCACCTATCACTTCGTGAGATAAATTCTCGATAATCCTTAAACATGGACGGCCAAAAAAATCCCGATTGAAAGATTTTTGCTATTGTTTTCTCTGAACTAAAGTAGCCTCCACACTCGAGTGTGTAGCAATGCATCATTATGGCCTCCTTCTCTTCTTCCGGCACACATCTTCTTATCACTCCATCTCCACATTTCTTATAAAGAAATGGCTCGTCCCAGTAATAGTGTTTGACATCGGCAAAAAATTTATGGCGTTGATTAGAGCTAAAGGCATGTGGTTTAATGTCACTTACCAGGTAATTCACGAAATCAGCAAACCATGGATCAAATGTAGCTATCTTAAACAGTTGCTCATCAGGAAAGAAATCATTGATTGGTTTCTCTTGTTCCCCTTTCCCTTCATTCTCTAATCAGGAGAGATGGTCGGCTACTGTATTTTCTGAACCTTTCTTATCACGGATTTCGATCTCAAACTCTTGCAATAATAAGACCCAACGAATGAGTCTCGGTTTGGCATCCTTCTTAGACATCAAGTACTTTAACGTGGAATGATCGGTATAGATGATGATCTTTGATCCGACTAGATAGGATCTGAACTTTTCACATGCATAAACCACGGCCAACAACTCCGTCTCGGTGGTAGCATAATTGAGGTGGGCCTCGTCAAGAGTTTTGCTAGCATAATATATAACATGTAATCTCTTCTCCTTTCTTTGCCCCAAAGCTGCCCCAACAGCCGTGTCACTTGCATCGCACATCAGTTCAAAAGGTAGTGACCAATCCGGTGTGGTGAGGATAGGTGCGGAAGTGTGCTCTTTCTTTAACCTGTCAAAAGCAAGTACACAATCAGTGGTAAAATCAAACTTAACATCTTTGAGTAATAAATTGCAAAGAGGTTTATAGATTTTAGAAAAATCATTAATGAACCGGCGATAGAAACCAACGTGTCCCAAGAAGCTCCTAACTCCTTTGACGGAAGTCGAGTAAGGAAGATTCTCTATTACCGAAATCTTTGCTTTATCCACCTCTATACGGTCACTTGAGATTTTGTGCCCCAATACAATGCCCTCAGTTACCATGAAATGGCACTTTTCCTAGTTAAGAACAAGACTCGTGTCTTGACATCTTTGAAGTACCACTTCAAGATGTATAATGCATAAATCAAAAGAATCTCCAAAGACGGAGAAATCATCCATAAAAATCTCGATTGTGCGCTCCACCGTATCAGAGAATATCGCCATCATGCACCTCTGGAAAGTAGCCAGCGCATTGCATAATCCTAATGGCATTCTCCTATAAGCAAAAGTACCGTACGGGCATGTGAATGTGGTCTTGTCTTGATCTTCCAGGGCAATCGGAATCCGGTTATATCCCAAGTACCCATCGAGGAAACAATAGTAAGCATGACTGGAGATGCGCTCTAACATTTGATCAATGAACGGAAGAGGGAAGTGATCTTTCTTTGTGGCGTCATTGAGTTTGCGGTGGTCAATACAAACTCTCCATCCGGTAACTGTTCGGGAAGGTATTAGCTCATTATTATTATTGCGGATCACCGTAATACCCCCCCTTTTAGGGTACCACCTGCACCAGACTCACCCATGGACTGTCGGGAATAGCATAAATGATCCATGCATCCAAAAGCTTTAACACCTCCTTTCGAACAACTTCCTTCATGTTGGGATTAAGTCAGCGTTGAGGTTGAACAACCGGTCGGTGGTCCTCCTCAAGATTTATCCGGTGAGTGCAAAAAGCCGGACTTAATCCTTTAAGATCTGCAGTCGTCTACCCAATAGCGGATCGATGTGTTTGGAGGACTCTCAGTAATTTCTCTTTCTCTTCGGAACTTAGGTGAGATGAGATGATAACTGGTAAAGTCTCACCCTCACCTAAGTAAGCATACTCCAAATGCGATGGAAGTTGCTTAAGTTCCAACATTGGGGGAGCCTCAGAAAATGGTTGAGATTATGGAATAGGATACCCAAGCTCTCTATCACCGGTCGAAATGATTTCTTGAATGTCGGGAGTGCCTTCAATTGCATCACACTTTCGGTCACAACTTCAACATCAATGCCGGTCAAAGCATCCACCAAATCATTTCCCGACCCTTGACTATCACGTTCCTCCGATAATACTGCCTCTAATACATCCACCCGATAACAAACATCGTTTCCCATACTGTTCCTCGTAGCCTTAAACATATCAAAAACTGCTTCTTCCTCTCCAACTCTTAATGTCACTTTCCCACCTTCGCATCTATCAACGCTCTTGGCTAAAAATGGTCGACCAAGGAGGATTGGCACCTCCCTATCCTCATCCATATCCAAAACAATAAAATCTGCTGGGAAGTAGAAATTCTCTACTTTTACAAGAACATCTTCAATTAGTCCGTATGGATACTTGATTGATCTGTCAGCAAGTTGCAAAATCACCCTGGTTGGTTGCATCTCTCCTAATCCAAGTCTCCTGAAAATAGACAAAGGCATTAAATTAATTCTTGCACCTAAATCGCATAATGCTTTACCCAATTCGAGGTCACCAATATGAACAGGGATAGTAAAACTCCCTGGATCCTTCAACTTTTGGGGAAGTTTGTTATGAATAATGGCACTACACTCTTCAGTGAGTGCAACCGTGGCATGTTCTTCTATTTTCCTCTTGTTAGAGGATATCCTTCAGAAACTTGACATAGGATGGCATCTGTGCTAGGGCATCTGCAAAAGGAATGTTAATGTGCAGTTTTTTAAATACTTCAAGAAATTTGGCATAATTAACATCATCCTTATAAGATTTCAATTGATTAGGATATGGCACCCTAGGTGTAGAGGACTTCCCTATTGACTCTGAGGATTTGGCTTCCGTTGTCTTCTCTTTCTGCTTAGGAGATTCTGCTCTCAACTTATTCTCCATTTCGATGTTTTCGTCCATCTCTTCTTCATCATCACTGTTCTCTTCTCCATTGTCTCCCTTCTTTCTCTTCTTTGTGGGATCCACAGGTGTGTCTATAGTGGGATCCAGAATTAATTCCTTTCCACTCCTCAGTTGAATGGCCTTGCAATCATATGTTCTTTTTTTCGGTTGACTTGGTAATTGTCCCGTTGGCCGATTTTGAATTGTTTCGGCTAATTGCCCGAATTGTCTCTCTAAAACTTGGATGGACGCTGTATTCTGATCAGTTGCGGCCTTCACGCTTCCCATAGTATTAGACAAGTTGCGGACAGTAGATGTCAACTCTCCCACATGGCCATCCATCTTAGACATGAACTTCATCATCATGTCTTCCATCGCGACTTCTTGTCTTGAGTTGATGGTTCTTCAGTTCTCCTATGCTGATAACCTGGAGGACGGTAAACATTGTTAGAATTAGAATTAGAAGAAAAATTGTTACCTGAGAACTGTTGCTGCTGTCCCGCATTTTCCTTGGGTTGACTCTAGGAAAAGTTGGGATGTTTCTTCCACCCCTCATTTTAAGTGTTGGAGAAAGGATCATTCCATGGTCTGCTCCTGTTTTGCATAAACTGCACTTGCTCTTGTTGGCCTTCATCAAATGGGGGTGGTGTTTGAATGGCATTTCCATTCAATTGGCTACTGAGGGCAGCTACTTGAGCCTTCAGTGCTCTAATTTCTTCTGTTTCTCGGACACTAGCCACCCTCCGAACCGATGACCTTGGAGTGGCATAACTATGCTCTGCTAGGTTCTCAATAAGCTCAAGTGCCTCATCATATGTCTTATTCATTAAGGCACCTCCGGCTGCAGCAGTAACATCATTCTTGTGTTGGGGGTGTAGACCACTAAAGAAGGTCTGAATGGCCATCCATCCATGAAGTCCATGATGAGGACACTTCCTCAACATGTCCTTATATCTCTCCCATGGTTCATAAAATGTCTCAGCTTCCCACTGAGCAAAGTCAGTAATCTTCGACATCAATTGAGCAATACGTCCCGGAGGGAAAAATTTCTCAAGAAAGGTAGTAGAAATTTGATCCCATGTAGTTATTCTCTGTGTCAGTTCTTGGATCCAGATAAGAGCCCGATCCCTCAAAAAGAATTCGAAAAGCCGAAGTCAGATAGCATCATCCGAGACTCCATTCATCCTGAAGATATTGCAAATCTGTTCGAAAGACCGGATATGACCATGGGGGTCTTTAGACTGTGAACCACCAAATTGCCTTTGTTGCACCAACTAGATAGTGCCAGGTTTGATTTCATAAGTGAGTGCCCCCATGGTGGGCATCCTCACTCCAGCAGTGGCAACATTGATTGTTGGGCTAGCAAAGTTCTTCATTGGAATTCGTGGTGGTTGTTGAGGATTTCCACCCGGATTCCCACCCGGATTGCCGCCTGGATTTCCATCTAGATTTCCGCCTGGATTTCCACCTGGATTGTTGTTATTCATCTCTCGTAGCTTTCTTTCTTTTGCTTCTTTTCGTAATTCACGTGCGGTTCTTTTGATTTCTGGATTATAAGGCTCTAGACTTGTGCTTCGAGAACTTCTTAGCATACGCTAATTAGTACCTGAAATACAATGTAAAGAAACTGTTAACCCAAAGTGAAAATAAAATACTGAAAAATAAGATGTCCAATGTAATAATGACTATAGCTGGTAGTGGTATCAATGCTGCACTAGTTAGGTGGTTTTTACACCCCCTAATTCTTACTGCAAGTGTACGAATCGAATCAAGTAATACAGTACCAAAGTACAAGATCGAACCACATAACTAGGACACTGAGTATCACAATGACTATGACAATTATTAACTGAACGATCGAAATTTGGATGAGTTGGTTTTAAACTAATAATAGCTGTAATTAAACTTAAGAAACTGACTAAAGCAAATAAACACGGAGGGTTTTTAAGATAAGATAAAAGAGGTTGGGAGTTGGGTTCAGATTAAGATTTTCACTTGACAAATACACACCTTGCAATTCTAACAATTAAATTATCAAAGAAGAACAATTTATAAAGTTCTCATTACTCTCTTTCAAGACATAATAAGATTTAAACCCAAAATCGCTTGCAATATCTCTCGATATAAGCAATTAAATTTAGGAATGATTAAAAGATTTAGATTGTTGACAACACTAAGGCTTACTCAGAATATCTCTATTCAAGTAAATCTTAGGTATATGATTTTCAATTCTTTATTAAAGCAACTCTTACTCAGAAACAACTTTAAACAAATAAAACAATTGACAAATGATCAAACTGACAAAATCATTAAACATAAAAAATCATATGCTTCAATTGATAAGAAAACTGTAAGAGTTGCAACAATAATGTGACAAATCCAGTATCAAACCTTAACATCCCCCAACCCCCAACACATGAAGATTAGTTCATGCTTGGGGTAATAGAAAACAACGCAATAAAAGAAATATTCATGGATCTTGACATAACAGTAAGTGAAAAGTCTAAAAACATAAAAACTCCCTCTCTTGATGTATCTTCACGCACAAGTACAATGTAACTTCCTTCACTCCGGTATCCGTAAAGCACCTTTGATGTTGTCAGCCTCCAAAAACCAGATCCTCTTCTCTCTCAATAGCCTCCAGCCGTCAGTCTTGATGTGTATTAATCATGCCCTAATAATCTGCAGCAACTTCCAATATAAAATAGGGCAACAGTGAGTTACGCAGCTTCGCCCGCGGTTTGAAACCTCGGGGAATGTCGTGCGTGTCAGAACAGGGCCGTGGCTTGAGGTCGCGGCAAATGTTGCGTAACTCACTATTTGGACTAGATTTTCTCATTTTGTGCATTCCTAATGGCTCCGGCAAACAAGTACTTCTTTTTACTACAAACTTGGGTTTTTCTTCAAGAAATGATTACTATTCCTCTTGCATGTGAAATTCCTGAGAGTCTGTGCACACTTGGTGAAAATTGTTAAAAACACGCTTTATCCGCTCGAAAACAAGTCAAAGGCATCGGTATTCAGTTAAAGAATAACGCCAATCTTTGGCGTTATCACAAAGCTCAGATGAAAATTTGATATGTGAAGCTTCAGATTAGGCTCCGTGCGAGGCTCGGATAATCTCTGTGCGAGTTTATTGTTCAAGACTCGGATGACACTTCGTGCGAGGTTTGGATAACACTTCGTGCGAGGCTCAGATGATACTTCGTGCGAGGCTTAGATACCTTCGCACAAGCTTTTTGCGAGGGTTTACTGTTCACCCCGAGGGTTCAGACAAAGCTATCCGAAGGCTATGAAGATAGGCTATCCGAAGGCTATTAACATGAACAGTAACTTGAACTTTTTCGAACAAAAATCCCAAAATCTTCGAATTTCACCTCAAAACTTATCCAAATTCTGTGAATTTTGGATATGTCGTTCGCATCACTACAAGCAACACTTTTAATTCTTGCACTTATACCAAAAATGCACTAGACTAGGATTTTAGAACCAGAAAACTCACAAAAACTCACAAATTTGATCTCAATCCTTATCTAATTTGTTTCTAATCCAAAATTTAATCCAATCGAGCATTCCTCTATCAAAAACGAATTCAAAGAGCCTATATTCGATGAAATCCAACAAAAAAATCTTCTAATTTGATCAAAATCAAAATTTTCAAGAAAAACTTCAAAAACTTCAAATTTCTTCAAATCAGATGATTCCTGCTCTGATACCAATTATTAACTACAGACATATCCAATAACGATGAATCTAATCAATAACATCAAGAATCACATCAATGGATCTTCAAATCTCATATGTATACAACTATTTTCTCTCTCTACAATCTTTTTTTACAATATATGGAAATGACAAATCTATCAAGTGTTGAGTGTTACATTCAAAGTACACATATAATGGGTATTTTTTACCCCTACTCTATACAAAGAATAAAATACACTTTAAGCTCTTGTTGACTTTGTTGACTTCAAGCTTTGACTTTCTTGTCTTCAATATTGTAATCTCGGATACAATATAGCACTTAAACTGTTGTTTGTCCCCAAACAACCAAAATAACAACAAAAAATGACTCAATACCCTAAATTTGATTTTTTTTGAAGGGTAAGATGAAAACTAAAAACTGATGAGAGTGAAGACCAAACAGAACCATAACCAACATATTTTTATGTTTATCCCATTCTTTTACTTAATTCCATAGGCTAATACATACTTCCTATTGTTTATAGATTAATCACAAAAATGGAGAAATGGAACCATTAGGGATTTTTGGTGATTTTTTCTTTATGTCACAAAGTTATTCTTTCTTCCAGTCTTTCAAGCTTTTTTGTAATGCACAAGTAGTTTTTATGATATGCATATTTGATCTTTTCTGCTTTAATTTGAAATTTTTTGTACTCTGCATTTTTTTTCTTTAAGCTTTAAGCTTCTAGTCCCATGGACTTTTTGTTTGCATAAGAGTATCAATTATCCCTACCCCACACTTGAATTAGTCAATGTCCTCATTGAGTACATCCACTATTTAGGCTTTAAAGGGTGCAAAGGAAAATGTATATATATGACTGTGTATGAGAAATAATTTCCTAATTCATTTCCAATAATTCCAACTGTGTGTGAAATATGCATAGCATAAAAACTAAAGCAGACTTGTTATCAACTTCATCAGAATTAGAATCAGTATGAAATGCATAATATAGCATAAAATGCATAACATAGCAGAAAATGCACAGAGTACAAAATTTTAGGATCATTAAAGATGTGTTTTACTGATTCTAATCAGTAAAACACATCCGGTTCTGATTCTGAAAAGGGAATTTTAGGAATCAGAATCAGTAAAAACGCATCTTTTGTTTGCTAAGAAATTTTAGGAAACTCCCGAGACTCATTAAACCTTTTCATCAGAATCATAATCAGTAAAACACATCTTTTGTTTCTTAAGAAATTTTAGGAAACCACAGAGACTCATCGAATCTCTTTCGACTATCAGTATTTTCAAAATCCTCTGAACTCAATTTCTCAGGAAATACATTTTCAAAGAAGATATTTCCCACGAATGCCACACAAGAAGATACATCAGAATCAGTAGAATTTTTTCAGAAATGTTAATTTCCAGCGCTGGAATATCCTCTTGTTTTTGTAAAATATTTTCTTCAAGTTCAGTTATTTTAGCCAAAAATGACTCCTGTTTCTCAAAAGAACTTCTTTCGTCTTTTAAGACGTTTTTCAAGCAGACCAAATGCCTTTTTCATGGATAAAGGTGGAATATAAATTCTTGGTTCGCGGGTTTTGAATTAAGTTCTTCTTCAGAATAATGATGAATATAGTCATTTGAAAGAGTATAGTTTCTCGTTCAATAACTTTGCAATATCTTTATTAGGCGTTTTTGATTCAGTAAACCAAATATAATATTATGGTCCTAGATCCAAGATATCAAATTCATATAAAATAGGAAGCTCAGATAAAGCCTTTTTCAAATTACAAGGATCTTCATAACGAATACCTTCTCGTCATTGAAAAATTTAGAATCCTTTAGTTTGTTTAAATCAATTGTTTTATCAATTTGACTTCTTTTATATTAAATCATTTCAAATTCATTTATTTTCTCAGTCAAAGCATTATTCATCACAACAAGTGAACTATATCTGACAATATGCTCATCATTCTCAATTTCTGATAATTTGAGGTGTTTTGAAATCTCAGACAGTTGTTTTCTCAAATTATCCTTTTATTCATCAATTCTGTTTTTTCCCTTAAATCAAATTGTGTGCCCATTGCAGATTTTTAGCATTTTCATCACGAATTTTAAAAACCTGTCTTTCTTTCTCCAAAATCTTTTCAAGTTTGGAAACATTCTCCTTTTCGTTTTTGAGTTTATGCTGAAAATCGTCCAATTACTCATCATTTTATTCATTTGTTTAAAATAGAGAGAATAAGGTACCTTTGAAGATGTCTCACCTTATTATCATCTTCACCAGTTTGGCCATCATGCATTTTTTCACATCATCAGTTCCTTCTTTACTAGATAGATTGAGACATCGATCATCCTCTGCCATCAACACCTTGCCATCATCTTTTTGCATTGACAGAAAATACTTTTTATTTTAATACTCAGTATTTTTAACTGCCGTTTTCGAACAATCCTTAGAAAAATGACCCTTTTTGTCGTGGTTATAACAATTCATAGCATCATTCACTTTGACCGTTTTCTTCTTGTCATCAAACATGGACTCAAACTTCTTATTCTCTCCAAACTTGTCTTTATACTCATACTTAGAACCGGATGAAAATCTTTGACTGTTGTTTGATGGATTTTTGTAAAACTTTTTCCGAAACGTCCTGGTCAGCGTAATTATCACTTCCTTCAACTCTTTCACTTCAACATCAGAATCACTATCATTTTCTTCCATCTCATGCCACTTCTATCAACAATCACTCTCCTAGACGAAGAATAACCTCTTGATCGATCCCTAGATCGGCTTCTCTTCTCACACACTAGAGCAAGTGGATCTGAAAGCTGTTTTTCATCTTTCTTCTTAGCTTTTTTTGATCTCTATCACTTCTTCCTCATTCTGCTTTAGTCTCATAGACTTCATGTAAGCCTATCTCTACCAAAAAATTGTTGTATTTAATATGATTAGCAAAACCTTTCCACTCTGGCTGAAGATTGCTCAAAACCTTATTGTTCTCTATAATTGACTTTGTGATATTATTCTTCACCATCTCTTTCAAAAGCCTTCCAAATTGTTTATAATTCTCTTCTAGAGTTTCATTGTTAGAACTTATTTCTTATGTAAAACTATGAATCAAAACTTCTATCTAAAGAACAAAGTACATCTCCAGAAGAAAGCTTTTTCCAGAAGCACTCTCCAAAAGACAGCAACATACTCCAGAAGATGAAGAATCCTCTGGACATAATACAAGGACCTACACGCATGCTTTATGACGTGGCAAGTCATGCTTCCCGTGCGTAACTGATTCTGTTAGGGACTTTGCTTACGTGTTAATACGTGATAGGCTAGCTCTTTGACTTTGTTGGTCCCAAAAGGGTCTATACGAGTTTACAGGATATAGACCAGTTTGTAGAAGGGGGAGGGGGGTTGAATACAAACACAAGTAGGTTTTATTTTTTAAATTAGTTTATATAAATAAACAATGTTACAGTTACAAGCGGAATAAGAACAAGTATAAAACCTATTCTATTGTAACTTAAGAATCACTAAGATGATGTATAAGGAAAGAAAGGGATGACAGCAGAGGATTGAGGAGAGAGAAGGTAGCATGCATGCATAAGAATGAAGAAGGGATCTTCATCTATTTATGCCCGTTGCAATTAATGTGAGACAAAAGGTATATGCCACGTGTCAAACATTCATTGGAAGCTTGTCCTTTGTTCGAAAGCAACCATGCTTTTGACTGTATATGAACAGTACCATATCAAATTTGATGGGGACATAAGAGACAATCCGTACATCCTTTTTCTGACAAAGTATAAGGTTTTGACTTTTGTGCATTGATGATAAGATCAACATTTATCTCGTTGATAGGCTTCACTTGATCGCTGAACTTGAAACTCCAAGGATAAACTTTCATAGTATCACTGAGGCCTAACAAGACTTCACCCTTTTGTTTAGATAGTCCTTACTATCACTGAACCGCTTCAGATCACTTAGCTGATTATCTCTATCTTCAGCTTCGTCTTCGACTGTCGCTGAATGGACTTATGGTCTGACTGTTGTTCTTTAGATCTTCAGGGATAAGGTTAGAATTCCTAATGTTCAGTGATCGCTGAGTGTAATCAGCGTATGCTATCACTGAGCTTGAATTATAACTTATTAATTGAATTTACACTAAGTAACAGTGGAATCATATTCAAATCATTGAGAGGAGTTTTGGATCAACAATCTCCCCCTATTTGATTATGATTAAGCAACATAGGAAAATTTCTTGAAAAGATTTGTAAGGACTTAGAAGATTTTTAAAGCAAAGAATTCTAAGTACTAATCTGTGAGATCTTTTTCAGCTAACTTTCTGAATTGAGTTTTATTTATAAGGATATGAAATCACAATTTTACAAGTTTAAGAGCTAAAGTACATTCGCTGATTTAGTTACAGAGTGTAATATCAGTGAGTAAGATTATTTTTAAAGAAAATAGAGCTTTTATGTTCATTGTCCCATTTACTATTTTCAGGGATCTTTTGAGTACTTAGATGGAGTAGAGTACTTCATTGAATTTCATTAGCTGATAATTTGAAGAATTACATAGTAAATTAAATTACAATAATAAAGTAAAGTATAATACACTGAAGAATCTTACAAAGAGAATAGAAACTAATGACTAGTTAGAGAGTTTCTCATTTCTTCTTCGTAGTTCATTCTCATAGATCTTTTTCTGAAGTAGTACAGGGTCGTTATTAACCCAACAGCTGTAGTATAAGATCTTGATGAGTTTTGATGGAGCTTTCCTATTTCTTTGTTTCTGAGAAACTTTAGTAACCGTTGGTTATCAAGAAAGACCATACCTGCTTCAGGAATTGTGATGATTTCATGCTCAATAAATCGCCTAGCTTCAGGAAGAGAGGTGTTGAGCATAGAGTTGTCAGGGAGTTCAAGATGACCAAGTAAGCTTTCATAGTTGAATTTTGTTTCGTGATCATTTCTTGATGAGGGGCCTCCTTCAGTGTTTGATTTTCTTCTTCTACTCGGCTCAAGAAGAGGAGGAACTTGAACGTGTTGTGACATTCTTTGCAGCAATTGATCAATAATTCTTTCTACAACATCTTTAAATTTGGACTTGGACTTTTGAATGGCATCTCTAATTTCCAACCATTCAGAGTATCCATACAACTTTAGAAATTTGGTTTTTTCGCGTTCACTCCTTGTTTGTCTGTACATTCGTACATATACCTTCAGATCCTTCCTTTTGGAAGTGTATCCTTCGATAGTAGCACGAGTGATGGTTGAGTCAGAAATACGGTGTGAGAACCTTTCAGTATATCATTGCAATTCCTTGTTCCATTGTTCCTGGTTTTCTTTGTTTAGCGCATGTAGAATCTACTTTTGAGTTGTTACAGGATTCACGTTCAAGTTATCCCTTGCATGTTCTTTTTGAGCGAGAGCATCAACGACCTTTTCACTTTCTTCATTTTGCTTTTTGGCGGCTTCTTCTCTTAATTTATCTTCTCTGAGCAATTGTCTTACAAGTTTGAGATCTTCCCCTGTTTGCCTCATCTTTTCATCTTTTACCCTTTGAGCTTCAAGGGCTTGGTATCTTTCTTCCTAGGACAGAAAATAGAATTCATCTACTACCCTGAGAGGTTGGGGACTGGATTCACTGAGAATGGGGGAATGGGAGAGAGGTTCATCAGATCCAAAATTTGGAGGAGGAAACAAGGGATAGGTTGGAGGTTCAGAGATGGGAGTGAAAGAGATGAAAGGAAGGCTTACCTCGATTGTGGTCTCCCCCTCAGAGTTTACGGGAGTGGAATCGAGATCCACTACTTGTTTTCCTTTCCCTGAGGGATCGGACTGTCTTTGAGAAGGAGGCGATCCGTCCCCCAGAGGATCTCTGAATTTAACTCCAGGTAGAGAGATGCCAGGACGCATCTGATGGAAGAATTTGTAGAAGCTAGGAGGGATATCATCATCATCATCATCATCATTATTTCCTCCATGACGATGAACTTCATCATATTCATCATCATCATCATCATCTTTTTCTTCATCTTCTTCTTCTTCATCGACATCAGTGACGGTTGGAGGTTGTTGTTGTTGTTGTTGTTGTTGTTGTTGGTGTTCTTGCTGATTGTAGAGAGGGATTGGACTGCCAGATAAATTTTTATTCACCTCTCCAATGAGCTCGTTAACGAGCTCCTTTGCACATCTTTCCCCTCTTTGTTTTCAGGAGGTAGACAGTGCACCATCAGGGTACACACATTGGAACTAATATCCTTGAGGCTCTTAGTGTGCTCTGACTGGGTCTTGGAGACCTTGTCCAATGTACCCTTGTCTTCAGTAGAGAAGGAATGCTCCTTCTCAGTGATGCTCTTAAGAAGCAGCATCATATCAACTTGGGCCTTTTGAATGGCCTCAAGTGTCTTTCCCTGAGCCGTTTTTTCCAGCTTCTTGATGGCCTTCCCATTGTCCAAATTGCCATCTCTCACTGTCTGAATGTCAGTGTTGATGTTATTTATTGTGGCCTTCATTCCGGGAACTCTGCTAACCGTCCGGAAGATTATCTCTGAAGAGACTTGCAGGGTGTCGACCTGATGTCTGGTAAGAGCACATTCATTCACCAGGAAGTCAATCGCTGGGAATGAGGGAGGGGGAAGAACAATCTTTCGTATATCAGCAACCAAGGACGGAAGTTGAGCGGCGAATTTCTCCTTTTTCTTTTTGAACTCCGCAACTTTAGTAGCCTGTGGAGATTTCAAAGAGGAGCTTGGTTCGCTGATTGGAATGTTAGGGATTGACGTTGTGGTGGTGGTGGTCATCGATGAAGAAAAGGTAGGAGCTTGAATACCTGATGATAACACAGATAAAGCAACCAGAAAGAGATCTGGATTAGAAGATATATAAGGTGAAGGAATATTGAGAGTATCATGAGGATTACTCTCAGCAATACCACGTTCGACGGTAGTGTCTTGTGGATCACTAACCTATGTCTTAGAATGTTTGTGAGAAACATTCTGAGGTCCTGTGTGAGTGGCTTTCCAAAACTCAGATTGTCGAAACAAAACTGAGGCCTGGACCGCATGCATTTCAAACTCATCAGAGATAGGGACAACTGTCTCTGAATAATGAGTTGATGTGAGGATCAAAGAAGAGTTGGTAGAAGAAGAAGAGAAGGCTGTGATAGTATTACATGATCCAGCTTCAGCGTAGCTGGCTATTACACTTTAAGTGACCAGAGTCGCTGAAAATGGAGGTAGTGCTGAAGAAGCGGCAACGGATGTAGAGACCGTTGTCGTGGCTGGGGCAGAGTGTAGCGTTGGTGATACGCCTATGTCAGAGAGGGAAGTCTATTGAGAGACTCCCTTCTTTTGCTTTTTGGTGATGGGTTTGTGAGCGATGGTCTTTCTATCACCATCGGTCGGCTCTTTGCGTTTTTGGGGAAGAGAGGTTTCTTGGATAATCACGGTTGGGATTGGCAGTGATATGGACACTTGAGCTGCATCGCTGATTAGCTGTAGCATGTAGGGGTGTAGGGAGCATCTCCTTGCTGTTATTCAATTTCCAGTGATTTCTTCCCTACTTGAGAGAAGTTCTGGTTTGCATCTTTAGGGTACTCTTCCCTAAAGGAAAATTCCAGAATGAATAACATGGGTGAAGATGTATTGCCACTTCGCAGGTAGTCTTTTCTTATCCATCTTTTATGATGGGTTTCTCTGTGGGATTGTCCCACTTATAGCCGATAGAGTCCAAGAAGTTCACAATCTGGTCCCTAGTGGGTTCAGGTTCCCATTGCTGATTCTTGCCTCGAGAAGGAAGACGATGAGCGTTTATGAGGAAACGCGCAGTGAAGGAGAAATGGCCAAGAGGGATAGTGAATCCTATGGCAGGGAGTTTGTTGCCCTTGTCAGTGGTAAGGGTGGTGCAGTGAGCAGCAAACCACATCGCTTGTAGGTGATAGGTGATGCCGATTGGGTTGTGAACGAAGGCGTACATCAGAGGGCATGCTTTGATGAACTTCGCACCATCTTTGAAGTGCGGCTAGTCTTCAAGGATGTCCACAAGAACAATGTAGTTGCAAGTTTTGAATGTTGCTTTTTCAGGCGTCAAGGTACATGCAGGTGCACCCTCTAGAGTGACAGGGATAGATGCTTCTGTTTGGACATTCTTGTTTGATGAGGCCATTTCTGTTTCAAAGATAGGAACACCAAATAGAAAAATCATGGCTTAATACAACAAAATGTATAAGCCAGAAGGTGTTTTTGGTACAAGTGCTTTGATGAACAAAAATCAAAATACTTGTTATTTGGCAAAATAAAAGAGATTTCAACAAATGTACCAAATATTGGTTATTTTTGGTAAAGAAAAGATACCAAAAACAGGTTTGAGAAGTTTTAGAAAAGAAATTTTGGATTAAACTAACCAAAAGTTCTCTTGTTCTAAGAAGAAGAAGCTTAGAACAGGTTTTAGTTTTAAGAAAATTTAATTTAGAGTTTTAAAAAAATCTTTATAACAAGGGGTTATAATTGATTTCGAGATGAAGTAAACGACATTTTAGTTGTTTTTAGTAAAGAAGGGTTAGATCAAACCTTGAAAGTGAAAACAGGAGAAAAACGCACAAGTGCGTTTTCTTGGTGAAACTTGAAGATTCAAGAGAAATTCTTGCTTTTTGAAAGTTTTGGGCCCGTAAAGAATGAAACGAATAACAAAGTTTCATTAATAGTAGAAGGAGAATGAGGAGAGAGAGAAGGCTAAACGACGGTTTTAGCTTTTTGAAAAACAATGATGACCAAGCGCACGTTCTTAGGGTTTGATAGGATAGGAAACGTCATGGTCCGTCGTGTGTTAGATAAAGGTCTGGCGTGTCCTTTTCTTATTTGAAAATTTGAATAATATTATCATTTAAATAAATGTTAAAATTATCTTTAAATTCCTTCATCATTTAACAATAAACAATTGTCAGTGATGTGTTTTAAGTTTTGAGATCCATTCTCTGAATAAGAAGACATTCAGAGAGTGTATAGTTTAGAAGTTCATACATGAGTGATATCCGTTTTAGAGTTCAGCGAATGACTGAAGAATATAAAATTCATTTTTATGATCACTGAAGGTGTAAGACAGTGAAGAATTTATTCTTCTACGGTTTACATTCCTAATTCGCTGATTAACATATTAAATCTTGATTCCTCAAGAGGTTTTGTAAAACGATCAGCGAGCTGAAAATTAGGGGGGATGAAATGAAGTTCAATTTCACCATTCATAATGTGATCTCTGATAAAATGATATCTAATCTCGATATGTTTGGTCTTTGAGTGAAGTACAGGGTTGTTTGCAATTGCGATAGCACTAGTGGTGTCACAATATATAGGGATTTTGGATAACTGAATATCATAATCAGCGAGCTGATTTCTCATCCAAAGAATTTGGGCACAACAACTCCCTGCTGCGACATATTCAGCTTCAGCGGTTGAAGTGGACACTGAATTTTGCTTTTTACTTGACCAATTTATCAACTTTCCACTGATGAGCTGACACCCACCAGTGGTGCTCTTCCTATCAATTTTGCATCCTGCAAAATCACTATTTGAATAACCCATTAGATCGAACCCTGAGTCTCTGGGATAGCAGAGACCAAGATTAGGAGTCCCTTTCAGATACCTGAACATTCGCTTTACAACGATGAGGTGGGATTCTTTGGGTTCGTATTGATATCTAGCACATAAACAGGTTGCATACATAATATCAGGCCTACTAGAAGTTAGATAAAGTAAGGATCCTATCATTCCTCTATAACCAGTGACATTAACAGATTTACCATCAGGGTCCTTATTTAAAGTCAGCAGGAGGTGCCATAGGCGTTTTCATTGAAAAACTCTAAGTTAAATCAAATTTCTTCAGCATATCTTTAACATATTTACTTTGACATATAAAGATGCCTTTATCAGACTGCTTTACTTGAAGACCAAGAAAGTATGTTAGTTCACCCATCATACTCATATTATATTCCTTTTTCATTCGTTTGACAAAACGAGTGCAAAGTTTAGGATTCGTGGAACCAAAGATAATGTCATCTACATATATTTGAGCAAGAATGATGTGTCCCTTACGTTTTCTAAGAGAGAGGGTTTGATCAATCTTACCATGAATAAACTTTTCGGGGAGAAGATATTTAGAGAGAGTGTCATACCATGCACGGGGGGCTGGTTTCAACACGTAGTGAGCCTTGTCTAGCTTATAGACATATCTGGGATGTCTTGCATCAGCGAAGGCAGGAGGTTGTTCGACATAGACTTCTTCTTTCAACTTGCCGTTCAGGAATGCACTTTTGACATCCATCTGATAGATTTTGAAATTTTTGTGAGCAGCGAATGCAAGAAAGAATCTAATTGCTTCCAGTCTTGCTACAAGAGCAAAAGTTTCATCATAGTCTATTCGTTCCTCTTGTCTGTATCCCTGAGCAACAAGTTGAGCTTTATTGCGAGTTAAAGTGCTGTTTTCATCTAACTTGTTACGAAAAAACCATTTGGTCCCTATAACGGTCTTATCAGAGGGTCTGGGAACAAATTTCCATACTTTATTTCTTTTAAACTCAGAGAGTTCTTCTTGCATGGCTATAATTCAAACTTGATCAAGGATAGCTTCATCGATCTTTTTAGGTTCTATAATAGAAATAAAGTTTACATATAGACATATGTTAGTCATACTTCTTCTTGTTTGAACACCTATACAGGGATCACCAATTATTTGATCGATGGATGATTTTGAGTCCATCTTTAAGCTGGTAGCTGAGGATTTGGATCAATTGATGATTCAGCGGCCTGTTCTGGAGAAGATGTTAGATCAGCATGACGTTCTTCATTTTCTCTAATCATCTCAGGAGGAGATCCTGAGGGAATTTCATTTCCTGGAGAAGAAGAAGATGTTTGATTATTCACTGAAGAATTATCTATAGAGGGACTGGATGGAGGAATCTGATTTAATGGAGTAACATTCATCCCTGATGATGAATTGTTACTATTCAGCGAAGTGGGAATAAGAATAGGACCATCATCATCATTATTTTCAGTGACGGGAGGTGTACTGAAATAAGATTCAGGTTCCCCATAGTGAGATTTCATCCAGCTATATAGTTCTTCATCTTCTTCAGGGATGGGAGAGGAATTTGAAGATCTAGATTCATCAAAGTTGACGTTGAAGGTTTCTTCGACATGTTGTCTTCGTTTATTGAAGACTCCGAAGGCCTTGGATACTAAAGAGTACCCAACAAATATACCATCCTCAGCTTTGGGATCGAATTTTCCCAAATGAACTTTGTCATTCAGGATGTCACAATTACATCCGAAGATATGTAAATGTTCTATTGAGGGTGATTTCTCATGAAATAATTCATAAGCAATCTTCTTGAATCTTGTTACAATCAGGGATCGATTCTGAGTGTAATAGGCAGTATTAACTGCTTCAGCCCAGGACTGAGTTGGAAGATGAGATTCGCTGAGCATTGAGCGAGTTGCTTTGATAATAGTTCGATTTCTTCTTTCAGCGACGCCATTTTGCTGAGGAGTCCTTATTGAAGAGAAATTGTGAGTAATACCTTTTTCTTCAAAGAAACTTACCAGGATACTGTTTTTGAATTCAGTACCATGATCACTTCTTATAGAAGGAACTGGAACATTGTTCAGCAACTCAATCTTCTTGATGAAAGAAATTATTTCATAAGGGGTATCACTCTTAGATCGTAGAAATAATACCCATGTATATCTGGAATACTCATCTACTATCACAAGAGTATATTTCTTCCCTGATATGGATTGAACATTGACAGGTCCAAAAAGATCCATATGGAGTAAATGAAGAGGAGTGGCTACTGATGATACTTGCTTAGATCTGAATGTGGCCCTTGTCAGCTTGCCTTTTTCACATACAGAGCAAAGAGATTCCTTTGCAAAGCCATGCTTAGGTAGGCCTCTGACAAGTTCCTTTCTTGATAAATCATTTATCGTTTTGAAGTGAAGATGAGAAAGTCTCTTACGCCAAAGCCAGTTGACATCAGAGGAAGCTTTCGATAGAAAGCACACATTGTCAGAGTGAGTGATGTCCATATTAATAACATATACGTTTTCTGATCTTTTGCCTTTTAAAGCAAGCATATCATTTTTATCAGTGACCGCACATCTGGTCTTTATGAACAAGACTTTAATGTCTTTATCACAGAGTTGACTAACGCTCAATAAATTGTGCTTTAGTCCCTCAACATATGCAACTCGAGAGAAGGAAGTTGCTCCGTTGGATAGAATGCCATAACCTCTGGTGTATCCTTTGCCATTTCCACCGAAGGTCACTCAGGACTATTTTCTTCCTTGTATTCATAAAGCAGAGATTTTCTGCCTGTCATGTGCTTTGAGCATTCACTATCTAGATACCAGATACCCTTAGCACTCTGCATACAACAAAAGGATTAATTTTCATAGGTACCCATACTACTATGGTCCTACATAGTTAGTGGATGGTTTGGCGGATGAATTGCTAACTGAAAGATTTTCTTTTGTGGTTATCTTCACCTTGGAATTTTACCAACCTTGGTGGATTTCGTTCTTGCTGATTTATCAGCTTGAGCTACTTTCTTATCATGAACCAATTTTTCAGCATATACCTTTTGTAATATATCTTTTGTCTAACATTAATTACAACGGGTATAAATAGATGAAGATCCCTTCTTCATTCCTATGCATGCATGCTACCTTCTCTCTCTTCAATCCTCTGCCGTCATCCCTTTCTTTCCTTGTGCATCATCTTAGTGATTTCTTAAGTTACAATAGAATAGGTTTTATACTTGTTCTTGTTCTGTTTGTAACTGTAAATTTGTTGATTTATATAAACTAATTTAAAAACCAAAATCTACTTGTGTTTGTATTCAACCCCCCCCCCCCCTCTACAAACTGTTATATATCCTTTGAACTCTTGTAGACCCCTTTGGGACCAACAAAGCTTTTCTTGATGTAATAGTATAAATAGAGAGAGCTATCCCTTGTATTAGATGTCGATTGTTTTGGAGAGATTAAGTAAGATAGATTTGTATTTCCAGTACTGTAATCTTTGACTCTTCGAGTGAAATACAAATTATCATTACTTTATACAAATGCTTTACTCCATTACAGTTTACTGATTCTAGTTTGATTACTGATCTAATCTGTTTCCGCTAATTGTTTACTCTACATCTTAGATCAACATTCATTGAGTGTTTTTGGGATCTGAGTTCCAACAATTGGTATCAGGGCCTTATAATCAATCTACTGATTATTCGATCTAATCCAATATGGATAAATCCCCACTCAGTTAGAATTTTCTCAGTTTTAAACTACTATTTTCATTCTTCCGTGTTTTATGAGTTTTTGTTAATCTTATACAAACTTTCTCAAAATTCAGTGGTAATTCTAGTTTAAATCTGAGTTCTGTTATTCATCGATTAATTGTTTCAAGTTCGGTGAGATATATCACATCCAATTCTCAAATTCTTCTCGAAATTTTCAATACTCTGTTTTCCTACAAAATGGCAACTTCAAACTTAAACGCCATGTACAGTTCAGGTTCTCTGACTAAACCTCCTACTCTACTCAGGGATGAATATCCCTAGTGGAAGTTTCGTAATTAACTTATTTGAAGGTCTAGATCTCGATCTATACTCTTTTATACTTAATAGACCCTATGTTCCAGTAACCACTATTCCACGTGTACCTGCTACTACCACTACTGAGAAAATTACAGCATGACAAGTCCCGAAGGAAAGAAAAGATTGGAATGAAGAGGACAAGAAGAAAAACAAAGTTGATCAAAAGGCAAAACGGCTTCTTATCATAGCTATCCCAAATGATATTTTTCAATCTCTAGATCAATATGATTCTGCAAAAGAGTTGTGGGATCAGTTAGGAAATCTACTTGAAGGTGGAGCAAAGATGAAGAAGAACAGAAGAGCTCAGGCTCTAAATGCATACAACAGTTTTCAAGATCCATCTGAAGAGACTTTAATCCTAATTCAATCCTATGTGCCCAGACAAGAAGGTCCCTGGGTAGAGAAGACAGAGGCAGAGAAGAAAGAGGAAGAGAAGAGAAAGAAGAAGGATGTTTGTTATAGATGTGGCAAACCGGATCATTTTTCTAAAGACTGCGAAGGAGCTCTAGTCAATGATGACTTGTATTACAAAAACAAATACATGTACAATAAAGATGAGAGAGCCAAGTATGTTGAACATGAGAACTGGTGCTCAGACCAGTCAAGTGATGCGTAAGCCATGTTTTGTAGAATGGCTATAGAAAATGATGCAGAAGATCAAATATCTAAAACTCCAGTTTGCTCTACTTCTGAACCTTCTAAACTTGAACAAACAATATTAAATCTAACTTTGGATTTTGAAAATCTGAAACAGAAGCTCCGAGATGAAAAGGAAAAGAGAAAATATCTTGAAATATCATTTACTCTTACTGAAAAAGAAAGAAATATTTTTAAAAGAGAAATGGAGCTTCTGACAGAGGAAAAACATGAACTCTCTGTTGAAAACTAAAACATTTTAAAACAAAAAACTTCCACAGAGAGTCAATTAAAAAGGGAGATTGATGAGCTTAACAAACTTCTGAAAGCTGACAAGGAGATTGAAACAAAAGAAAACGACAGATTAAACTTTGTTGCACTTAAAAATTATTTTCAAAAGGAAAAGGGAGTTTCTACACATTGATCTTTTAGAAGAAGGAGCTCTTGATTAAAAATTATCAAGACGCTCAAAAAGTGCATGAACAAATAGATACACAAGTTGGAAAAACAGGTCTGGATATGGATCCTTTTACTTGTAAAAAGAGATCTAATTTAGACACAGTTTTTTGTATGGTAAAGAACAAAAACCCGATTTTCCTGTTTTCTATGAGCTATCTATGTTTAAAAGATCGAAATATGAAAATGGCCATCAAGTTAGAAAACTCAAATATAAAAATATATGTTATTCATCTGATAGAAAGAGTTGTAAAACTACACAAGTTGATTTAAAACAAATTCAGAAGAAAAGTCAAGTTTTCTACTTTGGTTCATTTACTCATATAACTTTAAATCCAGAAGCAGATACGTTTATCCCTATAAATGCAGAAGAAGAATTAAGACTCAAATTTGAAAAAGATGTTCATGAGACTCTGTATATGTGTGCTTCTTTAAATCAAACTGAACATGAAAATATTTCTTTAGAAAACTATTCAGAGATCACTCCCTGTTCGTTTGTTGATTTAAACCTTTGTCAAGAAAAGGATGATGATAAAGTTGATGTGTACCCATGGGAAACTGAAGATCAAAACTGTGATGATTTCTTTGATTCAGAGAAATATCTTGACAAGTTTGAAAACAGTTTGCCCTCTACTTATGTCCCTATCAAAAATGTCAACTGTGTGAAAGATGCCCCTTCTGTCTTTGTAGACACAAAAAAAGTGACACAAATTCATATACAAGAAGTAAAGGCAGCTGTACCAGAAGTCATTAGTCTTCCAAATGGTATACCCATGAACTCTATTACTCCAAATGAAAAGAGAAAAAGGGTTTCCATTCATCCAGACTTCCTAGGAATGTGCATTCAAGCTAAGTCTTGTCTTGATCTTGAAAAGGAGAAGGAAATCAAACAAAAAAAAAATATTGTGCAATAGTCTCCAAAACAACAGCCTCGGAAGCATATTAAGTGTACACGTGAATAAGAAAGCAAAATGGGAGTTTAACGAAAATATTCATCCTTCTGTTACAATGAGATCCCCAAAAGTTCAAAGGGAGTGGACTACTAAGAAGCAGCCTTCAGAGAAGAATTCACATGTTTAAGAGAATAAGCCAAGGCTAGATAAGAAGTTCAATCGAACAACTGATGCTAGAATAGACAGAAATAAGAAATCTTGTAATTATCATTCAAGAAATGAAAATTCAATGAAATCTTTTATGTCTCAGAACTCTGAATCCTTCTCTCTTTTACTTATACTAAAACAGTTCTTCTCTATTCCACAATGTTTTCCATCTTACTTCAAGAAACGTACCAATTTTAGTAGTCAGAAGCAACATAAACCTCAAACTAAATAAGGCAAACCAGAAGCTTCTGGAAACTTTGTGACGGGTGACGGAGAATTAGGGTTCGATTCCGGAGAGGGAGCATGAGAAACAGCTACCACATCCAAGGAAGGCAGCAGGCGCGCAAATTACCCAATCCTGACACGGGGAGGTAGTGACAATAAATAACAATACCGGGCTCATACGAGTCTGGTAATTGATCTTTGAAGGCCAAGAACTTGAAGGGTTTTTTAGAGAGAAAGACGGAAATTCAAAACTTGTGGGAAAGGTTCTGAGAGAGTGGGGCCCGATTTCTTTAAATAGCGGTCATCTAGTGATGACACGTGGCACATGGTGATTGGGCCGAGGAAAAAATTCCCGATATCGAGATGTCGATTGGGGAGGTTGTCGAGCCAAGGGAGGTCGACAATACAAGGTTGTCGGCCCCTTAGGGGCCGAGAACCTTTCTTGAAACTTTTTTTTTAAATGAACATAGGCTCCCCCTTAATGTATGCATAAAAATGTGTGCTCCCCCTAGGAATATGAATGGATAGAAGACGTACCTTGTTGCTCCCCCTCGAAAGTTGAACCATAGTGATACAGACAGCGAGGTAGATATAAAAAGAGAAGGTAATATTGAAAATACGGAACTTTAAGATAGAGATCAAAGGCCAAAAAATGAGAACCCAAGTGTGATGCAGATTGACTTGTAGGGTGAATGTGCATAAACCCTTGGATAGACGTTTTGAGGATTTTGAGACTGACTGATTTGTGAAAATCAGGTTTTAAGATTAAGCATTCCCAACTTGGATACTAGGAATTGGAATCGTTTCTCATCTAGTGCCTTGGTAAACAGGTCGGCAAGCTGAAGTTCCGTATTGACAAAGTATAGTTCAATGGTACCTCTTTCGACGTGATCCTTGATGAAGTGATACCGAACGTCGATGTGCTTTGTCTTCGTGTGTTGAACTGGATTGCTAAAAATGGCTATGGCGCTTTTGGAATCACAGTAGATGGGTATGTTGTTGAACCAGAAGCCATAGTCTTTGAGTTGCGTGCGCATCCACAATACTTGAGAACAGCAGCTTGCGGCAGCGATGTATTCAGCCTCTGCGATAGACGTGGAGACGCAAGCTTGCTTTTTGGAGGACCAGCTGACCAAATTGTCTCCGAGGAATTGAATGTGGCCCGAAGTGCTTTTGCGAACGAGCATGCATCCGGGCGTGATCCGAATCTGAAAAGGCAGTTAGCTCGAAACCCGTATCCTTGGGATACCATAGGCCAAGATTAGGTGTACCTTTTAAATACCGGAAAATCCGTTTGATAGCACTAAGATGTGATTCCTTGGGAGATGCTTCATATCTCGCGCATAGACATGTGGCAAACATTATGTCTGGACGACTAGCCGTAAGATACATGAGAGAACCAACCATGCCCCGGTAATTTTTAGAATCCACATCTTTTCCCGAAGGATCAGCATGTAGTTTTGAACCCGGGGACATGGGTGTACCAATCGGAGAACATGACATCATGTTGTATTTACACAAGATATCTGAGATGTATTTTGATTGGTTGATGAATATTCCCGTAGAAAATTGTTTTATTTGAAGACCAAGGAAAAAGTTCATCATTCCCATCATGCTCATGTTAAATTTTGCAATCATGAGTTCGGAGAACTCTTTGCATTGCTGTGGGTTAGTCGAACCGAAGATGATGTCGTCCACGTAGACTTGTATGAGAAAAATGTCACCTTTGTCCTTTTTAATGAACAGAGTTGGATTGATCTTACCTTTGGAGTATCCGTTCTTCACTAAATAGGTAGATAAACTATCGTACCATGCGCGGGGGGCTTGCTTCAAGCCATACAGAGCCTTGTCCAGAATGTAGACATGAGAAGGTTTGGAGGAGTCGACAAACCCGTCGGGCTGAGAAACATAGACTTCTTCACGCAGAACACCGTTTAAGAAGGCCGTCTTGACGTCCATTTGGAAAACCACAAAATTCTTGTGTGCCGCGTAGGCCAAGAACATCCGAATTGCTTCAATGCGGGCGATGGGTGCAAATGTTTCGTCGTAGTCAATACCTTCTTGTTGGCGGTATCCTTTTGCGACAAGTCTAGCTTTGTTGCTTATAACGACTCCATCTTCATCTTGCTTGTTCCTGAATATCCATTTCGTGCCAAACTTTCAACTTTCAAATTGATTGAGTTCCTCTTGCATTGCCACAATCCAATCAGGATCATTCATTGCCTCGTGAATGGATGTGGCTTCAATCTTGCTTATGAACGAAGAGAACATACAATCGTTGGCCGAGGCGGCTCGTGTAGTGACTGGTCTGGTTGGATCGCCAATTATCTGATCAACTAGATGAGAACGGGTCCATTTGGTTGTATGAGGAAGCGGTTGAAATGCATTTGGATCCGGGGTTTCATCTTCATATGAGCCTAGCGGAAGAGCTTGAAGTGATTCCAAGGTTGGAGCCAAGGCAGAGGATCTTGTAGCACTTGTGACATCCTTAGGGGCCGAAGTTGATGGTGGGGGAGAGGATGTCGGTTCCGCAGGATTTGGTTGAACAGCCAGTTGAGGTTCCGGTGAAACGAGAGGAGCATCCATTGAAACGGTTTGATTTGGAGGAGCAGTTGACGATGTGCTTGGAGATGCAGCAGTTGAGACGGTTTCCATTATAATTGGCGGTCTGGAAAGATTCATGGTCTCGGCAATCTCCAAGGTAGGCGGGGGAATCTGGAGAGAAGTATCAGTGGATGGTCCAAGGTAATCCGAGTAGAAGTACTCGAATAAGTCATCCAGATTTGACATAGCGGTTTTGGTCGTTGAAGGTTCAGCGGGGTTGGGAGCAGGTTCCGAACGAATGTGATCGGAAGCTAATATACCGGTTAGTGTGGGTCCAGAACTGTCGTTTTCAGGAGGCATTTCGGCGTTTGGATCGAATTGAACATTAACGCTTTCAGTGATGCAACGTGCGTGTTTTATGTAGACCCGATAGGATGATGCGTTTGGTGAGTATCCGAGAAAGTAAGCTTCGTCGGCTTTCGGCTTGAGTTTCCCACGATCTTCTTTTTCATTTAGTACGAAGTAACGAGTGCCAAAAGTTCGAAGATGCTCGATGGAAGGAACGCGATCGTAGACCAAGTGATAAGGTGTCTTGTTGAAGCGCTTGTTGATGATAGAGCAATTTTGAGTGTAGCATGCAGTGTTGATAGCTTCGGCCCAAAGGTGGAGAGGAAGCTTTGAGTAAGTAAGCATAGTGCGAGCTGCTTCAACTAGAGTTCGATTTCGGCGTTTGACAACACCATTTTGTTGCGGAGTGCGAGCCGCAGAGAACCTGTGGGTTATACCAACCGATTCGAGATAACCGTCAAGGGCACGATTTTTGAATTCAGTTCCGTTATCGGTGCGGATGGTTTGGGCAGTAAGTTCTAGCTTAACTTGAATGGCTTTGAGAAACGTGATGATGGTCTCAGGGATTTCATCCTTTGATCGAAGAAACTTTATCCATATAAAACGAGAAAAATCGTCCACCATCACTAGAACATACTTCTTACCATGTATGCTTTGAGTCCGCATCGGGCCGCACAAGTCCATATGAATGAGTTGAAGAGGTCGAGTTGTGTTGTGAACCGACATGGGTTTGTGAGAGACCTTCTTCATCTTTCCCATCTCGCATGTGTCGCAGAGATGCGGTTTGTCGAATTTAACAGCTGGAAGACCAGTTACTAGCCCTTGAATGGAAAGACGATTGATGTTCTTGAAGTTTAAGTGAGATAAACGTCGATGCCATAACCATGTCTTCGGACTAGAAACATTTGAAAGCAAACAAACACTTGAGGGTGCGTTTACTTGGGAAAGATCGATTGTGTAGAGATTGGACTTGAAGCTCCTTTCCATCAAATGTGCGAACACAACATCTTTCGGGTCTAAAATTTACTTCGAGTTGCTTGTCACAGAATTTGCCAATGCTCAACAGGTTGTGGCTCAAGCCTAGAACATAAGAAACGTCGGAAATGGTGATGTTGTTTTGAATGATATCACCATATCCTTTAATCGTTGCCAAGTGATTGTTGCCAAATTTGACGAATCCGCCCTTCTTTTCATTGTAGTTGGCAAGCAGCTCCTTTTGTCCGGTCATGTGTTTGGAGCATCCGGAATCTAAGTACCACACATGACCGATCTGCACAAAATCAGGCAGATTTAGGTACTCATTTGTAAATGGGTCCATCATGGTTAGTTGACATAGCACCCTTGGGTACCCACTTATAGTGAGAATTATAGGCGTTAGTCATTTGATTTCTCGGACCCCATTTAGAAACAGGTGATGAAGGAAAAAATTTGCGATTAAAATAATTATGCATGTCAGGAAAATAATCATAACCATAATCAATTGGAGGTTTACGTACAAAATCATCCACACCGCAATTAGAACAGCAAATTTTATTACGAGAAAATTTAAGTAAATGTCGAAATGAATGAATTTGATAAGGAAATCTAAAACGAGAATTGTTTCTTTTAACATTTGAACAGAAAAAGTTGTCTTCTTCGCGGGGTGTTGGCTTTGTTGAACGCATGCCCTTTTTGACCTAAACATGTTTGTTTTCTAAAGTATGAACCACTAAAACATTGAAAGGAACACGGTTAGTATGATTTTGGAAGACATGATTGGTTCTTGTTTGTTTAGGAGTGTTTTGATTTTGACTCGTGGAACGCTCTGTTCGTTTCGTAGGAAATGAAACCGATTCCATTGGTTGCTTGCCTTTGTCTAAAAACTCCGTGTGATTTGGAAGTACAAGATTGAAGTCAAATTCCTCATACATGTCATTTAAATACTCGTCCGATTCAAGTGAAGATTGGTTAGAAAGGGCATCTAATTCAGCATTGATTTGTTCGTCGGAATAGGAACATTTTTGTTTTGGAGGATTGGAATTTGGGTCCATTTTGAACAATTCTTTGCAATTAACTAAATAATTGCTAACGAAGGCTTTACAAGTTGAAATGTTTGAAATAGTATCATTTTCATTAGTTTTGTTCAATTGTAAAGTCTCGTTCTCAAGTTGTTGTATTTTAGATAACAATAATTCCTTTTCCTTTTCCGCCAAAGAACGTTCATTGTCCAACACTCGTTCGAGTTGAATAATTTTCTTTTCTAAAAATAGAGTGGGAATGTATGGTTTACATTTAGGAATCTTGTTTTGAAGTTCTTCGGCAGAATATGATGGAAAGTAGTTGTTTGGAAGAGATTCTCTTGAAGATTCTTCTTCTACTATTTGAGGATAGCAGAAAGGTATTTGAAAATAGTTTTTGTTTTGTCTCTTCCAATCTTCTCTTTCCTCAACACTAGAGTCCGACTTCATAAATTGAATTTGGTAATCTGGACCAAGGTTCAGATATTCGAATTTATAAATCGTCGGAGTATTATAGATTGCCTTTGCTAAGTGTTTTGGGTTTTCAAAACCTAACCCGGCTTTAGAACTTAAATCTTTCGGAGCATTTAAGTGAATAGTGTGTTCAGTTTGACCAAGCTTGTAAAGTTTTAATTCTAAATCTTTGAGTTTTTCTAATAGATATTGTCTTTGAAAACTGACAAAGTCAAACTTTGATGAAAATTCGGTAGTCTCATTCCTAGAAGTGTGAAGTTGAAGAGTGAGATAAGATATTTGTTGTTTAAAGAGATCATTTTCTTCTTTTAAAACCATTTTCTCCGTTTCGAGATTGTGCGCTATACTTTGAGAATTGACAAGGTCGGTTTGCATAAGAAGCAATTGATTATGATTATTTTCTAAGCGTGCTTCTAAATTGGAAACCAAGAGTTTCTCGGTTTTCAATTTAGATTGTAATTCTTTTAATTGACACATTAAATCATGCATTTGAGATACAAAAGAGTCATAGTCAGAAGGGCTTACCTCGGGTGTGTAGTCGGAAGCGTGAGAAGTAGTGTCAGCGGAGTAAGCCATCAAGCTGAAATGTGCTTGAGTATCCCTTTTCATGTCTTCTTCATCATCTTGATTAAGCCATTGTTCATCCTCAGCAAGAAGAACCTTACTAGCCTCTTTTTGTTTAGCCAACATTAGTTTGTATGTGAAGTAGTTGGAATTCTTCACAATTGGCTTCTTACATTCTCTTGCATAGTGACCAGATTTGCCACAATTGTAGCACAGGCTCATCTCACCCTTGAGCTTGTATTCTGGCTTGGGTGTCGAGCGTGGTTCTTCTCTTCTCGGCTTTGGCTCAAACAGGGCCTTTCGCTCATGATTTTTAGATCCCGTGGCATACCTTTGTTGATTGGGATTTGAGCGACGTGAGTACTTTTGTTGAAAAGATTTCGTAAGGAAGGCCAGTTGTTGTTGAAGTTTAGCAATTTCGGGATCATGGTCAAAATCTTCTTCTTCCAGTTCGGGAAACATCTCTTGAGAACCTGAAGATGAGTCTTTTGCCATCAAGGCTATTGGATCCGGGTTCTTCTTTGTATTTAGCCCCATCAGTTTAAGAACCTCTTCTTCATCTTGTTGGAGGGTTTCATAGACTTCATGAAGATCAAGATCAACAAGATATTTGCTGTGTTTGATTTGATTAGCAAACCGGCGCCATTCCGGTTGAAGATTGCCAACAAAATTAACGTTATTTTCGATCTTGGTCTTACGAATTTCGTTCTTGTTTAGTTCGTTTACCAGTTGTACAAAACGGGTATACGTGTTCGTAAGACTCTCTCCGTCTTTTGCCTTGAATTCTTCATATTGTGAGATGCAGTTTGTGATTTTGAGTTGTGTGCCAATCTTCGTTCCAAGCATGAAATTTTCTATGACCTCCCACATTTCTTTAGCCGTTTTCTTGTGGATATTAATGCTCATAGAAATTTCATTTGGGAGGCTCATAAATAGATAGAAACGGGCGAGTTGGTCACCTTTCATTATTCTCTTCTCGTTTGCATCCCATGTACTTTTGAGTTTAACTTCCCTTCGTGCGGGCGTAGGCGGGGTATTGTTTGGCATGGCGGGAAAATCTTGGTAGAAGGTTGGAGGAGGACCTTCCTTGATTGAAAGCATGATCTCATCGGCATAGTCATTGTGTTGGTCCCAATAAGGGTCTACAAGAGTTCAATCAAGAGAGAACAGTTTGTAGAAGGGGGGGTTGAATACAAACACACAGATTTTTTGGTTTTTAAATGAGTTTATTAAAATAAACAAATTTACAGTTACAAGCGGAATTAGAACAAGTTTAAAACCTATTCTATTGTAACTAAGAAACACAAAGTATGATGCACAAGAAGATGAAAGAAAGAATAAAGAGGGTATAAGTTAGACAGAAGCATGCATTCAGATAAAGAAGATATCTTTATCTTATTTATACCCGTTTGTCTTTGAAACAAGACAAAAGGTATATGCCATGTGTCAAGCTTCGATAGGAAGCTTGTCCTTGTTAATAAGACAACCATGCTTTTGGCCGAATATGAACAGTACCATATCAGATATGATGGGGACATAAGAGACAAGTCGTACGTCCTTTTCTGACATGGTTCTAGGTTTGACTTTTGTGCATCGAGGATAAGATCAATCTTTAATCTTGCAAAGGAAGCTTCATTTGATCGCTGATACTGAATCTTCAAGGATGAATCTTCAGTGTTGCTGAGGCTTCACAAGACTTCACACTTTGAGTAGACAATCGCTGCTATCGCTGAACCGCTTCAGTTCACTTAGCTGATTATCTCTTTCTTCAGCTAGAGTCTTCGACTGTCGCTGAATGGTCTTCTGGTGTGATAACTGATCTTCAGGTCTTCAGTGATAAGCTCATAGTTCCTTGATTTTCAGCGATCGCTGATAGCAATCAGCGTGTGCTATCGCTGAACTTGAACAGAAGCTTAACTATGGAATTTCACTAAGTATAGTAAAGGAATCATATTCAAATAACTGAGAGGAGTAGTAAAGGACTTAGGAAATATTAAAGAAAAATTTTCTAAGTGCTAATCTATAAAGTCTTTTTCAGCTAGTCTATTATCTGAATTGAGTTTCATTTATAAGGATATGATAGCACAATTTTTATAGGTAGATAAGCTTAAAGTACATTTACTGATTGAATTTTCAGAGTGAAAGATCAGTGAGTTAAAGATAGTATAACGAAAAATAGAACTCTTATGTTCATTGTCCCTTTTACTATTTTCAGGGATCTTTTCAGTACTAGGATGGAGTAAAGTACTTTGAATTTCATTAATTATAATATGAAGAATTACAGCGAAATGAAATTACATTTATAAAGGTAAAGTACTTGTACACTGAAGAAATATTACAAAGGAAGTAGACAACTATGACTAGTCAGAGATATTCTCATTTCTTCTTTGTAGCTCATTTTCATAAAGCGTCTTCTGTCGATTCATCAGAGGAGTATCTGACCAGCAGCGCCAAAGCATAATCTTTATGAGAGAGGATGGGGCCTTATGAATTTCTTGGTTTCTGAAGAGTCCTAAGAATCCTTCATTATCCAAGAATATCATACCAGGTTCAGGCAGTGAGATGATTTCGTCTTCTTCGTATCTTCGATCTTGAGGGAGAGAGGTACAAAGCATTGATATATCAGGTAGCTCAAGATGACCAAGAATGATTTGAAAATCAAACTTAGTTTCATGCTCATTTCTGGCACTTGAACTTCCTTCAGCGTTTGATCTTTTCTTTTTGGAAGATTCAGGGAGAGGGGGAACTTGCACATGTTGTAACATTCTTTGCAGCAACTGATTCAGCACACTGTCCACCACGTCCTTGAATTTGGATTTAGAACCCTGAGTGGCGTCTCCGATTTCTAGCCATTCAGTGTATCCATAAATTCCTAAGAATTTGGCTTCTTCTCTCTCTGTCCTGTTCGTCCTTGTCATTCTTACATATACCGTTGGACCACCTCTGTTGGAGTGTCGCCCTTGGATAGTTGCATGAATGATTTTGGCTTCAGATCTTCGAAATTTCAGCCTGTCAGTGCACCGGTCGAGCTCTTTGTCTTTCTGCTTAGTGGCTTCAGAGGTTAGTGCACTTAGGATCTTCTGTTGAGCTAGAATTGGATCTACGTTTATGTGCTATTGTGCTAGTTCTCTCTGAACGAGAGCTTCAGCGACCCTTTCACTCTTTTTCAATTGTTCTTGAGCCTCTTTGTCTTTCGCAGAGTCTTCTCTGAGTAACTTTCTTGCTAAGGCAAGATCATTCTCAGTTTGCTTGATTTCCTCGTCCCTGATTCTTTGTGCTTCCAATGCTTGTTCTCTCTCTTCTCTGGACAAGAAATAGAATTCATCCACCATCCTTATTGGTACGGCTTCAATGGGTTCAGTTTCAGGCACCCTTATTCTTCTTGATTCGAATTCCCTAAGGAACTTTATTCGCCTTTCTTCTTCTTCAGGCTCGCTTATAATCGGCTTTTGAACGGGACGCCTGGGAATGAGACTTCTTCTTCTTCAGAGTCAGTTTCAATTATGTACATAAACTGCTCTTCAGAGGAAGGTTCCCTCCTTGAAGTTGAGTCCTTTGGGGGACGGGGATCACTGAGAGAAGGAGAGGAGGAAAGAGCATTGTCAGAGGGAGTTTTTGTGGGTGAAGAAAAGATTATGGGAGTTTCAGGAAGAGGTGCAGAGAAAGGGATAAGAGGAAGAAATACCTCAATTGTGGTCTCCCCCTCAGATATAGGGATAGTGGCATCCAGATCTACCACTTCCTTTCCTTTGCCTGAGGGACCAGATTGTTCCTGAGAAGGTTGCGGTCCGTCCCCCAAGGGCTCTTGATGAGCGACACCAGGTCTTGACAGTCTCAAGTGCTCTAGTGCACTTCCAATGTCGTCATCATCTTCATCATCATCCATCCCCCCATAGTGAGGGATAGGTTCTTCATCATTTTCTTCATCATCCTCATCTTCTTCTTCATCATCTTCATCAGCAGCCTCACCTTCAGGCCGCTGAATGTAAGGAGAGATTCTCTCTTCAGGGAACCTCTTATTATGTTCAGAGATTAGCTCATCAGCGAACTCTTTGGCACATCTCTCCCCCTCAATGTTATCAGGAGGTAGACAATGCACCATCAGAGTGCGAACGTTTGTCTGAACGTCCTTCAGCTTCTCCTCATTACCTTGAAGCACGGTACGATCGGCAGCGTTGAAAGAAGAGGAACTTGCCTCAGAGAGCTTTGTAAGCATCTGCATCATGTCGGACTGAGTCTTTTGAATAGACTCAAGGACGGTTGCTTGAGCATTGACCTTCTTCTCCAAGCTTGTCATGGTCTGATGGAAGGCCCTTTTATCTTCCTTGAGACTGAAAACGTCAGAGATCAGGTTGCTGACATTCGTCTTGATCGCTGGGGTACCAATGATCCGTCTGAAGAACAGCTCCGCAGATGTCTGAAGATTGTCCACCCTAGCCCTTGTGAGAGCACATTCTTTGACCAGATAGTCAATTGCAGGGAATGTGGGGTTGGGAAGGACAATAGGAGGCAGGTCGACGACTGTAGGAAGCTTGGGAGCAGCCATCTATTTCTTAATCTCCCTGAGCTTTGCAGCAGTAGGATGGCCCTGAGGAGATTTTCCCTTCTCCTTGCTGATGGGAGGAGCGCTGGTGGTGGTGGTTGTCGTCGCTGAGGTAGGCACAGAAGTGACACCTGATGATGACATAGATAAAGATGCCAAAAATGAATCCAGATTAGAAGAAGGATGAAAAATTTTATTTGACTCCCTGAGAGTATCTTGAGGATTACTCTTAGGGACTACTTTTGCAAAGGCAATGGCTAAAGGATCACTGACTAGTGTCTTAGAGTATCTGAGAGAGATGCTCTGAGGTACTTTAAATTTGGCCTTCCAAGACTCAGATTGCCTAAACAATAGTGAGGTTTGGACTGCGTGCATTTCAGCATTGTCAGAGATAGGGACAACTATCGCTGAGTCATTTGCTGAGGTGAGGACCAAAGAAGAGGAGATAGAAGTAGAATAGAAGGCTGTGGAAGTAGTACCTGATCCAGCTTCAGCAGAGCTGGCTATTACACCCTCAGTGACCGGAGTCCCTGAAGATGGAGGTAGTGATGATGAAGCGACAACGGATGTAAACACCGTTGAAGTGGTTGTGGCTGCAGTTGGTGTTGGTAGAACACCGAAATCAGAGAGGGTGGTCTTTTGAGAGACCAGCTTCTTTGGCTTCTTGAGTCTGGTTGCGATGGTCTTTTTATGACCATCGGTTGGTTGCTTCCTCTTAACTCCCGCAGTGTCTGGGTTGCTCGCTGGGTTGGACAGCGAGGTGGACACTGGAAGATGTGCCCCAATCACCTGCAGCATGTAAGGAGTGAAGGGAGCATCACCTGGACGTTCCTCGATGTCCAAGGACTTCTTCCCTACGACAGAGAAGCAGTGATCGCCTTCCTTTGGGTATTCTTCCCCAAAGGCAACTTCCAATACTGTTGCAAAGAAGAGAGGGTAGGGGATGACGGGATGTCTGGTGGCGGCGTTGATACGACTGACCATGTCGCTGAAGATGTAGTCAGCGTAGTTGAGGTTGTGGCCTGTGCAGAGAGAGTATGCCAAGTCTTGAAAGTGTTTGCTCGCTTGATCATGCGAGCCTATCTTCGACCCATGGCATTGAATCACCTGAGTGAAGATATACTGCCAACGAGCGGGCAGTCTTTTCTTCTCGAACTTTGAACCCACTGTCTTCAGAGAGGGGTTCTCCCAAGCATAGCCGATTGAATCCAAAAATGCATCGATTTGCATTTTGGTAGGTTCAGCGCCCCATTGCTGATTCTTAGCTCGTAGAGGGAGAAGAAGAGCCTTCATGATGAACCCAGCGGTGAAAGAGAAATATTCAAGATCTGGAATCTTGAACCCAATGGCAGGGAGCACAGTGCCCTTGTCAGTCGTCAGCGTGGTACAGTGAGTTGTGTACCAGAGAGCTTGGAGATGAGAGGAGATGCCCACCGGGTTGTGGACGAATGCATACATCAGAGGGCATGCTTTGATGAAGGTAGCTCCTTTAGAGAATTGGGGGCGATATGCAGGGATTTCTACCAACGCTATGTAGTTGCAGGACTTGAAGACTGCTCTTTCCAGAGGGAAGTGACAAGTTGGTGCAGCAACCAGAGTCGTGTCTTCAGCAGCAGAGAATGTTGCAACAGTTTTACTTGCAGATGCCATTGCTGTGGGAAAGATAGGAACACCAAAGAGGTAAATCATGGTTTTATACATAAATGTATAAACCAGAGTTTGGTATAAAGAATACCAAATGTAAGATCAAAGAAAACAAATATTTTGATGAACAATATCAAAATGTTTGTTATAAACAATAATAAAACGCTAAGGTAAATGGATTAAAGTTTTAAAAAAAAATCTTCTGTTCTAAGGAAAGAACTTAGAACAGGGTTTTTTTTTAGAAAAAAAACTTTTTAATTTTTGATCCAGATTATCTTTATTTTTATTTTTAGAGTGTTACGGAGAAGAAAGGTGAAACAAGATGTTTCCAGTCATAATATAAGGTTTAGATCAAACCTTAGTTGAGTTCTTAGGAGAAAAACACACACAAGCGTGTTCTTGGTGTTCTTGAGAAACTTTGAAAATTCGAATAATTTCTTTTGCCTTGAGAATAGTTGTGAAAGCGGAAGGAGCAAAGTAAGGCAAAAAGAATGCTTAAATAGCAAGAGGAGAGAGAAAGAAAGGAGTGCTAAACGACGGTTTTAGCTTTTTGAAAAAGAAATGATGACCTGGCGCATGTTCCAAGAAAGAAGTTTGAATGGAAACGTCGCGGTCCGTCGTGTGTCAGAAAAAGGTCTAACGTGTCCTTTTCTTTATTTTTTTTTATTTTTAAAGATTATAATGATAATTATCCATAAGGAAGGTTTATCATTTATAATTTTAAAAGAATCTTCATCACTAATAATAAAGGATTTTCAGTGATGAGTTTTAATTTTAAGAGAGACATTCTTTGATGAGAAAAGATTTCAAAGAGTGTTTAATAATTAGAAGATAATACCTGAGGAGATTTCCTAGATATTGTTGAATCAGAGTTCAGAGAATGGAAAGTTTGAAAGCTTTATTTGTAAACCTTTGTTGATCACTGATTAATAAATTATTCAGCGTTCAACATACCAAGTTCGCTGATGAGTAGAATGAATCTAGTTTCATCAAGAGGCTTGGTGAAAAGATCAGCGAGCTGATATTCAGTAGGAACAAAATGGAGCTCAACTTCACCATTCATCACATGATCTCTGATAAAGTGATATTGGATCTCAATGTGCTTGGTTTTGGAGTGAAGTACAGGGTTGTTGGCAATTGCAATAGCACTTGTACTATCACAATAGATAGGAATTTTAGAGAGCTTGAGATTGTAGTCTCTTAGTTGATTTCTCATCCAAAGGATTTGAGCACAACAACTACCAGCGGCTACATACTCAGCTTCAGCGGTGGAAGTGGACACTGAGTTTTGCTTTTTACTTGTCCAACTTATTAACTTTCCACCTAGTAGTTGACACCCACCAGTGGTGCTCTTTCTGTCTATCTTACAACCTGCAAAATCACTGTCAGAGTAACCAATAAGATCAAATCCTGAGCCTTTGGGATACCAGAGACCAAGATTTGGAGTTCCTTTCAGATATCTGAAGATTCGCTTGACAGCGATTAGATGGGATTCCTTCGGTTCAGCTTGATACCGAGCACAGAGACAGGTTGCGTACATGATGTCTGGTCTACTCGCTGTAAGATATAGCAGAGACCCAATCGTTCCTTGATAGGCAGTGACATTTACTGGTTTTCCATTGGGATCCTTGTTTAATGTTAGAGGAGGCGCCATAGGAGTCTTCATCGCTGAGCATTGATTCATGTCGAATTTATTCAGCATGTCTTTAACATATTTGCTTTGACAAATAAAAATTCCTTTGTCAAATTGCTTAATCTGCAAACCCATCATACTCATTTTATATTGTTTTTGCATTCTTGTAGCGAAACGAGTGCAAAGTTTGGGTCTTGTGGAACCAAAGATAATGTCATCAACATATATCTGAGCGAGAATAGTATGACCTTTGTATTTTCTTAAAAACAGAGTTTGGTCAATTTTTCCACGAACAAATTTTTCTTTAAGAAGAAATTTAGAAAGGGTTTCATACCAAGCTCTAGGAGCTTGTTTTAACCCGTAAAGAGCTTTTTCAAGTTTAAAAACATAACCAGGATGGTTAGGGTCTGAGAAACCAGGGGGTTGTTCAACATAAACTTCCTCGCTGAGTTTTCCATTTAGAAAAGCACTTTTAACGTCCATTTGAAAAACTTTGAAGTCTTTATGGGCAGCATAAGCTAAAAAGAGTCTTATGGCTTCTAAACGAGCAACAGGTGCAAAGGTTTCATCATTGTCAATTCCTTCTTCCTGTCTATAACCTTGAGCAACAAGTCTAGCCTTATTGCGAATTATAGTCCCGTTTTCATCTAGCTTATTTCTGAAAACCCATTTGGTTCCTATGACAGTTTTACCAGAGGGTCTAGGAACAAGATTCCAAACTTTATTTCTACGAAATTCAGTAAGTTCTTCTTGCATAGCTGAAACCCAGCTAGGATGAGAGATAGCTTGATCTATCTTCTTAGGTTTAGAGAGAGATGAAGTTAACATAAAGACAGATATTATCTGTACCTCTACGTGTTTTGATACCTGCAGTGGGATTACCGATAATCTGATTTATTGGATGATTTGCAGTCCATCGCTGAGCTGGAGGTTGAGGAGAGAGATCAACAATAGATTCAGCGACCTGTTCTTCGTATTACGGAATAGGACTTGTTTCAAAGAACAGTACCTCATTTAGAATCAATTCGGGGGATTGATTTTCAGATGTTGTTTGGTTGTTCACAGAGGAATTTCCAAGAGAGGAATCAGCAACAGGAATCTGATTTAGAGGAGTAACATTCATCCCTGAAGATGGATGATTATTACTTGTTGGGTTTACAGGGATTTCATCATCACTTCCTTCAGCTTGATTCTGATTGCTGAAGTATGTTTCAGGTTCCCCATAATGAGATCTCATCCAGGCATTCAACTCTTCATCATCATCATGAGAGTAAGAAGTATGAATGGGACGAGATTCATCAAAGTTAACGTGCATAGATTCTTCAACATGTTGTCTTCTTTTGTTGAAGACTCTGAAGGATTTAGATATAGAGGAGTATCCAAGAAATATACCATCGTCAGCTTTTGGATCAAATTTTCCTAAATGATCTCTGTCATTCAGAATGTAACATCTACATCCAAAAATGTGGAAATATTTCAGAGTAGGTCTTCTTCCATGAAATAATTCATAGGAGGTCTTCTTAAATCGTTTAACTATCAGGGATCGATTTTGAGTGAAGCATGCTGTATTAACTGCCTCAGCCCAGAACTGAGTTCGAAGATGCGATTCACTGAGCATTGAGCGAGTCGCTTCAATGATAGTACGATTTTTTCTTTCAGCAACACCATTTTACTGAGGAGTTCTTACTGAGGAGAAGTTGTGAGAGATGCCTCTTTCTTCAAGGAAGTTATCCAGAGTACTGTTTTTGAATTCAGTGACATGATCACTTCTTATAACGAACAATTAGATTGTTCAAGACTTCCATCTTTTTGATAAAGGAGATTATCATTTCAGGGATATCACTTTTGGATCGAAGGAAGAACACCCATGTGTATCTATAGTATTCATCAACAATCACTAAAGTGTATTTCTTCCCAGAGATTGATTGCACATTGACAGGTCCGAATAGATCCATGTGAAGTAGTTGAAGAGAAGTGGTCACTGATGAAACTTGCTTTGACCTGAAGGAGGCTTTTGTCAGCTTTCCCTTCTCACATGCTGAACAAAGAGATTCCTTTGTAAAGGTATGATTTGGGAGGTCTCTGACTAAGTCTTTTTGAGACAATTCATTTATTGTTTTAAAGTTGAGGTGAGAGAGTCTTTTATGCCATAACCAGTTTATATCAGTGGATGCTTTAGAGATAAAGCACATGTTCTCAGAGTGAGAACTATTCATATTTATGACATATACATTTTCCACTCTTTTGCCTGTAAGGGCAAGCTTATCATTTCCGTCAGTGGCAGCACATCTATTCTTCAAGAATAGAACTTTGAAGTCTTTGTCATATAACTGACTAACGCTTAAGAGATTGTGCTTTAGTCCCTCAACGTAAGCAACACGAGAGAAAGATGTGGCTCCGTTGGACAGAATTCCATAACCTTTAGTGTATCCTTTGCCATTTCCACCAAAGGTCACTGATGGCAGAGGGCAGAGATTTTCTACCTGTCATGTGCCTTGAGCATCCGCTATCAAGATACCAGATACATTTGGCACTTTGCATACAACAAAAGATTAATTGTTTAAAGGTACCCATACTACTATGGGTCCTGCTTGGTTAGATAGAGGATTTGCGCAGGAGCTACTAGCTGAAGAACTCTCTTCAGTGGATATCTTCACCTTTGATGGTTTTGCAACCTTGGTGGATTTCACTCTCGCTGATTTATCAGCTTGAGCTACTTTCTTTCCTTGAGCTAGTTTATCAGCTTTAGTAGCATTAGGACATTTTCTTGCATTGTGGGTAGTTCCACCACAGTGATAGCATTTCCTATATTTAAAGGGTTTGGAAATCAGAGAGGGAGCAGGAAATTTCTCAGGGATAGGTCCAAGAATTCATTTATCCATGGTCCTTGGAGGTATAACAACCTTTTCAGGAGTAGGAGTGAGATCAATTTTAATTCTGGGGGTTGGTCTCTGAGAAAAGTCAGGGACCTTCTTCCCAGTTTTTGAAACTTTCTCTGAGGATTTCTTGTTCTTATCTTGAGTTTTCTTATTCTTAGGAACTTGATTAAGAAACTCATTCTTGATCACTTTCTTAGAGTTAAGAATGGAACGCTTCTCTTTAGAAGAGGAAGAAGACGAAGTTGAAGAGGAGGGATCAGGGATAGAAGAGACAAACATTCCGAATTTTAGCATGGAACGATCATTCTCTGATTCTTCCTTTTCAGGGTTATAGCCTAACCCACTTCTTACTTTCATAGGTATTTGAGCATTGATGATCTCATTGACTTTATCAGAAGCCTTACACCATCCTTCGATGGTTGCCTTTTCAGACTTGAGATCAGCGATGGCCTTTTCCCTATCAGCGATAGCTTGTTGTTTCTCGATGCTTATTGTTTGATTTGCAAAGACTTGGTCTTTGAGAGATTCCTCAATTTTAGAAAGTTCTTTGATTCTTATATGGCAATTTTTTAATTGTTCAGATAAGTCAGTGTTAATTATCTCGACCTTTATTTTTCCATTTAAAGCATCGTAGAAATCAACAGTCATAGCATCGAGAGCTGACAAGTTATCACTTTCAGAAGGTAACGAGACAGAGGGAGTGGTTACCTGAGTAGAAGGAGACTCAGAGGAAGAAGTCTCAGCGACTTCTTCAGCGTCTTAAATTCTTGCCATTAGACAGAGGAAGGCAAGATCTTCTTCATCTGAAGCAGACTCTTCAGAGGTCTTGGCCCAGTCATCTTCAGCATCCCAGTCAACTTCTTCAGCTACAAGGCCTTTGCCTTTTTGCTGGTTTTTCTTCATATCTTTGTATTTGTTTTTCAATTTCAAATACTTCTCGTTTTTATCAGAGGTATGGGAGGTAGTGGGAGCAGCAACTTTCTTTGACCTGCATTCACTTGCGAAAATGACCCTTTCGCTGACAGTTGAATCAAATTGCTGAGGCTTTCTCAGCAGGCAACGATTTCTGCTTTTCAGAGTCAGAGAGGTTGGAAGGTTTTCGAAAATTGCTCTTTCTAGCAAATCTTTTAAATTTATTGGTTAAAAGGGCAAGAGAGTTATCAAACTCAGAGATGTCTGCATCAGTGAGTTGATCTTCTGAATCAGTTTGACCTAATTCAGTAATGGATGTGATAGTAGAAGAAGGAGCATTTTTGGAAGAAGTTCCCTCAAAAGTCACAAGTGCTAAAGAAGTACTTTTAGCACCTTTGAGTTCATTAATTAGGTTCTTCCTTAGAAGCTGGGATTGTTCCTCATTTAAGAGCATACCATATAATGCACTTAAGGACAAGGTTTCAAGATTCTTTGACAGTTTTATACATGTAGTGTACACTGCCCATGATCGGGAAATGCCTCCATGAACTTTGTCAGAATTTCAGCGTTTGAATAAATTCTATCGATTGATTTAAGATCAATCAGCAGACAGTTAAATCGCTGGTGAATTTGAGAAAGAGATTCACCCTTTTGATACATAAAACTCTCATATTTTCTTACGAGGTTTATGCATCTAGTTACTTTTACTTCAGAAGTTCCTTCATATTGGATACATAATGTATCCCACATGGCTTTTGAAGTCCTCATTTTCATGACAGAATGATAGACCTCATCAGGTAAAGCCATTGCTATTATTGATCTAGCTTTAGAGTCAATAGCAATTTCTTTCTTGTCTTCTTCAGTCCATCTGTTAGGAGTTTTAACAATACTCCTCTCAGGAATGGCTGGAGTAGTAGTGGTGGCAGGAACACTAGCTACTATAGTTGTAGGAACAAATGGTCCATTTTCCAGATAGTAGGGAACCTTGGGGTCAGATCCCTCCAGAAATAGAGACATTCTTTCCTTCCATAATGGAAAGTTATCATGGCTAAATCTAGGTGGTTTAGCTAAAGATCCATTATCGTTATAGTTTGTATTAGGGTTTGACATTTTAAAATAATTTTTAAGAGAAAATATTTTAAAGAGATAAGAAGCAAACACTGCTCTGATACCACTTATTGGTCCTAATAAGGGTCTACAAGAGTTCAATCAAGAGAGAACAGTTTGTAGAGGAGGGGGGGGGTTGAATACAAACACACAGATTTTTTGGTTTTTAAATGAGTTTATTAAAATAAACAAATTTACAGTTACAATCGGAATTAGAACAAGTTTAAAACCTATTCTATTGTAACTAAGAAACACGAAGTATGATGCACAAGAAGATGAAAGAAAGAATAAAGAGGGTATAAGTTAGACAGAAGCATGCATTCAGATAAAGAAGATATCTTTATCTTATTTATACCCGTTTGTCTTTGAAACAAAACAAAAGGTATATCTCACGTATCAAGCTTGGATAGGAAGCTTGTCCTTGTTAATAAGACAACCATGCTTTTGGCCGAATATGAACAGTACCATATCAGATATGAAGGGACATAAGAGACAAGTCGTACGTCCTTTTCTGACTTGGTTCTAGGTTTGACTTTTGTGCATCGAGGATAAGATCAATCTTTAATCTTGCAAAGGAAGCTTCATTTGATCGCTGATACTGAATCTTCAAGGATGAATCTTCAGTGTTGCTGAGGCTTCACAAGACTTCACACTTTGAGTAGACAATCGCTGCTATCGCTGAACCGCTTTAGTTCACTTAGCTGATTATCTCTTTCTTCAGCTAGAGTCTTCGACTGTCGCTGAATGGTCTTCTGGTGTGATAACTGATCTTCAGGTCTTCAGTGATAAGCTCGTAGTTCCTTGATTTTCAGCGATCGCTGATAGCAATCAGCGTGTGCTATCGCTGAACTTGAACAGAAGTTTAACTATGGAATTTCACTAAGTATAGTAAGGAATCATATTCAAATCACTGAGAGGAGTTATGATCGACACATTGCGTTCAATGAAGTCAAGGAATCTATCCTTCCATTGAGAATATTCGCCCGGGAAAAGAATAGGAGGTTTGGTGTCTGGTCCAATTGCCATGGCTTCATGGGTAGTCATTGTACTTACTGGTGGACCTCGATCGATGAGTTTTTAAAAAATTCTGAGTTGTCTCGTGAAACAGTAGGTTTTTCTCGATAGACAAAGGGAATCGTTAATAAAGTTATCGATAAGGGTCAGAAAAATTAAGGATTATTGTCGGGTGGGAGATACTCGATAAAAATTGTTATCGAGTGACAGAAGCTCGATAATAAATGATGTCGAATGAAAATTGGCTCGATGAAAGAAAAAAAAAACTTTTTATCGGGTGAAAGAGGCTCGATAAAACCTGTTGTCGAATGAACTTGGTTCGATAAATAGATTTTTGATCGATTGACAACCTCAGTGTTCTCGATTTAATTCTATTCGATAAAAAATTATAAAAAATTTGAGCAGAAACAGATTGACTAAAGGTTTTCTCGAATATCAAGCACTCGATCAAACTTTTTCTCGATTCAACAGGACTCGACTAAAATCAAATAATTTAATTCTGACTTTTCCTGTGATTGATAAACCAGAAAACAAAAACACAGGGTTCTTGACAAAAAAGAACTAGTCATTTCATGGACAAGACTATCTGGGTTTTTGAGTTTCTTATTTGTTCAATTACAGAAAAAAAAATCAAGATTACGAGAGTTTATTATTTTACTAAGGAATTCTTTAGTAAGAAAAGCTGCAGGATCACAAGTTCCTGAGTTTTCTTATGTAAAGAGATTCAAAAGTTAAGAAAATAAACTAAAGTAATTTTAATTAACAGATTTAAATATTTTATTTAGGAGTCGATCAAAATTCAAGATTTAATCAGTTTGAATCGAAAAAACTTCAATCAACAGAAGATAGAATCGAGAAATCTTCAACAAGTAGAATAGACTTTTAAATCGATAAACACACAGATATAATCAGTCGATAAAAACACACACAAGCAGATAGCTAGATCGATAAAAAATTAATTGAAAAACAAAACGGATTGATGAAAATTAATTGAGCAGATTATGAGGTATTCGACAATATTCAGTATGAAGTTTTATCGAGTGCAACATGAAACACTGGGACTCGACAAAAAATCAATGAACAGCAAAATTTGCAGAAATAAAAAAATACCTTCTGTTACGTGGTTTGCTCAGAAAATCGTAAAAACTCTTGATCTTAGGCTCTGATACCACTTGTTGATTTCAAACGTTAATAGTAAAGTAATACAACAATAAAGATGTTTAAAGAACTCACGTAGTCATATATCTCTTGATGAATGTAATCGATTACAATATACTCAGTTTCGGCTCTCTCTCTCTAATATGAATCGTCGACCCCTATCAATGTAAACCCTAGACTCCTATTTATATTGCTAGGCCTATGCTAATTAAGGAAACAAAGAGTTTAAGAAATTATAAACTTCCTTTTACAATCAAGCATATCTTTTCCTTATTTTGTCACAATTAAATAATAATAGATCTAACATAACAACATCATCTTCATATTTTCTTATCATTTTTGAGTGAAAAACTCACTTTTCTTGCATTTTAAGCATTCTTCTTCTAAACCTTTGAATTTTCTGACTTTATGGAGAGATTACACACTAAAAACATATAAAAATGTTCATACAATGGTGGTAATCTATGACCCAAAAAATAAAACTCAAGAAAATGGGTAAAAATCATGATTTTATGTGTTTTGAACAACAATGGAGATTTTTGGTGCTGACAGATTTATTGCGTGTGCAAAAATCGTCCATTTCTTGCAATTAATATGTTCAAATATCATGAATCTTCTTTCTACAAGTTTATTTAGTGAGTTGGGGTTCTAATCCAAGTGGTCTCACTCAAAAACATTGAGTTTTGACCCCCCAAATGCTCATAATAAGATGCATGTGCATCTGAAAGTTCAACAGTAGGCAAACCCTACTTTGAACGACCATAACTCTCTGAATACTCATCCAAATTACTTGATTTTTCTTCTGGAATTTTATTGAATGAGTTATCTTTCAAATGACACTGATTTGTGCATGCATGTTCAAATGACCATATCTCTTTCAAAACTCAATGAAAAAGGATTATTTTTCCTTTGAGAGTTATTTTTATGGGTTATCTTCAGTTTGAAAGTGGAATCACTTAAAAATATGGAGTTTTAACCCTCCAAACACCTAAAATATTTTAGGTGTGCAATCTGTGAAACCACCGGTAGGTAAATCCTACTTTGCATGCTAATATCTCTTTGAATATTTGTCCATAATGCATAACTATTCTTCTGGAGTTTTCTTTTATTAAAGTTAAGTGTGCAATCTGTCAACTAATGATAGATGTGTGCATGCAATTTTGTGATGCCATATCTTCCTCATAACTCAATTAAAATGAGTTATTCTTATCTTAAAAGTTTCTTTTATGTGTTATGTTTATAATCCAACTGGAAGTTCTAAAAAATAATAAGTAGAACTCCTCAAATGATTGTTTTACTAACAATGTGTAATCTGCCATGCTTGCTGTGACACACTGTAACACCCTCGTCCCGCGTGGCCGGAGGACGGTGTGCCACAATGGAAACAAACAACACAATTAACATAAAAGGGAAAACCAGAGCTACTATAATTAACCATCAAAATAAAAGTGTGGGTAGACTAAAGTTAAGACGACATAGTTATAATTACAATATATACATTACCAAAAACTATTATAATATTTTAAGGTCGTCTTCAAAGTGGTCATACTCCTTCGCTCTCGGTCCCGTCATAAGCCCACCTACGATCCTGTACCTGCCGAGGAGAAAACAAACCTCGGCTGAGCCAAATGCTCAGTGAGCAAATAATTAAAAAAAATAACAAAGATTGCAAGTGTATAATTGAATTAATTAACGATAATAATCATATGAAATCTGAAGATCGAAATATGAAATGAACAATTGATAATTGACGTAAAAATGTTCTTAATAAATGAATCAAAATAATATCATCAAGTCAAGAACAAAAAATATATAATTAAAATCAAATGGGTTCGAGGGTTGTACGGACCACTCGAACAATGAAAAATGAGTATAGGGCAATACACTCAAAATTCCTTCCGATAAACGGCTCCCGATAACAGTTCCTAGGATCTATCCATTCGCCCTGAAATTGTCCTGTACCGGGCCATACCCACTTATTGACATTGGGGTTCGAATAACGAGAACGCCATGACAGTTATAGCCGACATGGAGGCGTCACGACATCATTGTCCCGATGTCGTGCCTTAAATCACAAAACATCCAAATTACGTAAAAACATGTCAATTTGACATGTAAAGAATAATCTCATAAATATATGACTTTTAGTCACTATATATCAAATTATAATTCCGAAAACGGTTCAACAACGAAAAGGATCAAATCCAAAAGCGATTTAATTCACATTCAATTAACCAATAATGAATACATAAAAGGCCAAAACTATGTTAATAGCTTCAAATAACAATTATCATAGACAAATGGTTATCGATTACTAAAGGAGAGATATCAAACTCACAATATCCAATATGATCTCATGAATTGAAAATAAAAGATCTAAATAGAGGCCTAGATGATGCACAAGCAGGATATTACCTGTATAGAAGTCTAGTCAGTAAAGAGAGTCACAAGACCGGATATTCTTACCTTAGATAGTAATCGAAGTAGTAAGCATGTAGCTCCTATCCGTTGTTAATGCCACACTTTCACTCCAAAATTGACCCTATGCAAGTTTACAATAGATTGAGAAAGATTGAAACAAGATTTGCAGATGGTACGACTCCCTAAAACTCAAAGTACAAACAAACAATGCTACAATTCCCCTGCACCTGACAGCTTTGAACCATTGTGTTCATGACCATTTCTAACAAGCCGAGAGGTCAATCTAGATCTTGAGGTCTAAACAAAACTTATAGAACTGTTTTTATTGTTCCAGTCGCTTTGGATTCAAGTCATTTGAAGCAAATACCAATTTTATATAATTTTTATAAAAACAGTGTGCAATTCTCGTTTTTGCACAGTGACAGTTATAAAAACACACTGTTTTGAGCCTTATAAGTTTCGAATCAGCTCTGGACTAAAACTACAAAGTTGTAGTATACCCAGATACCTTTCGAACGATATATCGCACATCTCAATCGGATAAACGAGTGATGTTATACAATTTTCTGAACAAACAGCAGCTACTAATTTTCCTTCACACAGCTCAAAACAGAAAGTATTGCATAAAATTGGTACTAAAACCACCATGAATCAACTATAAAACTCTTCCAAACCATAAACCAATTATATAAACTTATTTCCCCACTTATTTAACTAATATAAACAAGAAACTAACATCAATTAACAAAGATCAACTTAATAATCCAAAACCTTATGAACCCTAACATGGACCTTCCAATCTTTTACCAAATCCATCAAATTAGAGAGCATACCTTAGATTTTACTTGTAGAACTAACAAATATTCAAAGATTATTCACCAATCTTTCAAAACATCTTCATTTCCTTAGTGCATGAGAAGAATTGAAGAATTGAAGAATTTAGGGTTTGAAGATGATGAATTCGTTCATCTTAGAGAGAGAGAGAGACATCAATTACAAATGGTCCTGACATGGACTTTTCTTAACATTTATAGTCCAAAATACAACTATCTTAAACAAAAGGTACAAATAAATAAAGCACCAACATATTTATGTTGATGAATATATCAATTTTACTAGGTAACGAAATATAGGGTGTTATAATCCTCCCCTCTAAAAAAATATTTCGTCCCCGAAATCAAGTTAAGGTCTAGAGTTTATGTACCTTCTAATAGATGAGGATATTCTTTACGAATTGAATCTTCGGTTTCCCATGTAGCTTCTCGTTGTGAATGATTTTTTCATAACGCTTTGACAAACGGGATTACTCTTCGTCGCATCACTCTCTCTTCACGATCAATAATTGCTTCCGGTTCTTCAATGTGTGAAAGATCACTTTCAATTTTATCACACGGATAATCAATCACGAGAATAGGGTGGTATTTGTACCAACATTATATATATGCGATAATTGAAGCGGTAAGGCTAGATGATACACAACTTCTCCAACATGTTCCAAAACTTCGAACGGACCGATATATCGAGGGCTGAGCTTGCCTTTGATTCCAAATCTCTGGACACCTTTGAACGGTGAGACTTTCAAAAATACATGTTCACCTGGATGAAATTTAAGAGGCCTGCGGTGTTTGTCAGCATAACTTTTCTGGCGTTATTGGGCCTCTTTCATTTTCTGGCGGGCAATATTAACTTTTTCGGTAGTTATATGAACCAAGTCGGGTCCTTCAATGTCTTTTTCTCCTACTTCATTCCAACAGGTTGGCGCACGACATTTTCGTCCGTATAAAGATTCATATGGAGCCATCCCAATACTAGATTGCCAACTGTTATTATACGATAATTCCACTAGATAAAGAAATTCGTCCCAACTACCGGACCACTCCAAGACACACGCCCATAACATATCTTTGAGTGTTTGAATTGTTCGCTCGGTTTGCCCATCAGTTTGTGGATGAAAGGTAGAACTCGTAGTCAATCTTGAGACCCAAGCTTTATTCAGTCCGGTCCAGAATCGTGAAGTAAATCGCGGGTCTCTATCAGAGGTAATAGAAACCGGTGTACCGTGTAATCTCACGATTTCTCGTTGGAAAATTTCAGCAAGTTTATCGACTGAATACGTTTCCTTAAACGGAAGAAAGTGAGCATATTTTGTCAAACGATCCACTACAAGCCAAATCGCATCATGTCGCCTTGACGTTTTAGGTAACTCGGTTAAGAAATCCATGGAAATGTGTTCCCACTTCCATACAGGGATCTCTAATGGCTATAATAAACCACTGGCTCGCTGATGTTCAATTTTGACTTGTTGACATGTTAAACAACTTGCCACATATTTGGCGATATCGCGTTTCATTCCGTTCCACCAAAAGTATTGTTTCAGGTCTTTATACATCTTGGTAGAGTCGGGATGAATTGAGAAAGGCGAGTTGTGAGCCTCATTCATGACTGTGTTTTTGAGATCATTAACATCAGGTACACAAAGTCGATCTCGAAACCAAATAATACCATCATTGTCAACCCGAAATTCAGATTTTGAATCATCTTCTAACTTTTGCACAACTGCCCATAGTTCACCATCTTCATCTTGTGATTCTTTAATTCGAGAAATCAAAGTTGGTTCAACCGTACAAGCAGATAACAAACCAACATCTCCATGAATATAAAATTCAATGCCCCGCCTTTCTAAATCTGCAGAAATTTTAGGCGGAACCATTATACAAGACACATCACCGACATTTTTGTGACTTAAGGCATCAACGACGACATTCGCTTTTCCTGGATGGTACTGAATTCGAACATCATAGTCTTTGAGAAGTTCGAGCCATCGTCATTGCCGCATGTTCAACTCTTTCTGGGTAAATATGTACTTCAAGCTCTTGTGATCTGTAAAGATGTCACAAGTCTCTTCATAAAAATAATGGCGCCATATTTTCAAGGCAAAGATAACGGCTGCCAACTCCAGATCGTGTGTCGGGTAGTTTGCCTCATAAGGTTTCAATTGACGAGAGGCATATGCAATAACCTTTCCGTGTTGCATCAAAACACATCCAAGGCCATTTCGTGAGGCATCACTGTAGACTTGAAAACCTCCTGACCCGGATGGTAAGGCTAAAACAGGAGTTGACACCATCTTATGCTTGAGTTCTTCAAAACTGCATTCCTGATCATTACCCCATTCAAATTTAACCCCTTTTTGAGGGAGTCGAGTCAATGGTAGGGAAATTTTCGAGAAATCTTCAACAAAACGTCGGTAATATTCTGCTAGACCTAGAAATCCACGAACTTCCGAAACATTGGTTGGTCGTGGACAATTGGTGACGGCTTCTACCTTAACAGGATCGACTTGAACACCTTCTACGGATATGATATTCCCCAAGAAAACCACTTTGTCGAGCCAAAACTCGCATTTAGAGAACTTTGCGTATAAGATTTTCTCTCGAAGAATTCCCAAAGCTATCCGCAAATGCTTTTCGTGATCTTCCTTTGTTTTAGAATATACTAGGATGTCGTCAATAAAACGATAATGAACTCATCGAGGTAATCCTTGAAGATACGATTCATCAGATCCATGAAGACTACAGGTGCGTTTATTAACCCGAATGGCATGACAACGAATTCAAAATGTCCATAACGGGTACGGAAAGCAGTCTTTAGGATATCCTGTTCCCGAATTCGTAACTGATGATATCCCGACCTTAGATCGATCTTAGAAAAATATCGAGCACCTTGTAACTGATCGAATAAGTCATCAATACGAGATAAGGGATATTTATTTCGAATGGTAACGCGGTTCAACTCTCTATAATCAATACAGAGTCTCATGGAACCGTCTTTCTTTTTAACAAAGAAAACAGGTGCACCCCACGGAGATACACTGGGGAGAATAAAACCTTTCCTCAAGAGGTCTTCAATTTGCTTTTTAAGCTCTTTCATTTCCGAAGGGGCCATGCGATATGGAGCTTTCGAAATTGGGGAAGCTTCCGGAACTAAATCAATAGAAAATTGGACTTCGCGTTCCGGAGCAATGCCGGGGAGTTCATCTAGGAAAACATCTAGAAATTCATTAACAATATGAATATCTTCAGGTTTATGTTGTACCTCTCCCGGAGCTTGAAGTGCAGCTAAGAAACCTTCACAACTTTGCGAAATCAAAGATTTAGCTTCGACAACTGATATAACGCAGGTTCCCAGTTTAGGCGAGACTCCTTGGAATACACATTCTGGATTGAATTTATCCCCAAATATCACTTGCTTTGAATCGCAATCGATCACAGCTCGATGCTCAGATAGCCAATCCATGCCCACAATTATATCAAAATGGTTCATCTTCATCGGAAACAAAGTGATCTTCCGAATTTGATCTCCAATAAATAAGGGACAATCTTTATACTGTGCACCAATACAAACAGAACTTCCCATAGGGGTAGAGATAAGCAAAGGAAACTTTAATGACTGCTCATATTGCTTAAGATTATGTTCAAGATGTTCTGCAACTATGGAATGAGTTGCCCCTGTATCGAATAAAACATATATACTCATATCATGAATAAGAAGATAACCAGAAACTATACCAGTAATGGGTTTGTCTTCTGATAATGCAAATACTCGACCTCCAGCAGTTGATTGTTTTCCCTTTTCTTTAGTGTGACTTGTCCCTGAAGCTTTAGCTGCTAGGTCTACTTTACAATCTTTAGCTATATGACCTCGTTCACCACATCTAAAACATGAACCACTCCTCCGATAGCATGGACCCAATCGGTGTGGTAGATTGCATTCATTGCAAACAGTTACGGGAGTTGCGAACTGAAGGATTTGATCTTGCAATACTCTGAGATGAACCTGAAAATCTGCTACCACTAAATCTTCTTTTATCTGAATTACCTAACTTGAACTTGTTGAAACTGCCTGATGACCCGTCCTGCTTTCGCTTTTTATCTTTATCAACCTTGAACTGAATGCTTTCAAGTCGTTCCCTTTCTATATTTCGTGCGGCATCAGCAACCTCGGCAACTGTAGTAAATTTCTGATTGATCAACTTTGACCTATACTTCCCATTGAGTGACATTTAATTTTCAAAGTCTGATCTGATGCAATACCTGCATGGTTACCCGCATAATTGGCCAAACGTAGAAATCTAGCCATATAGTCGGGGATAGACTCATCATCTCGCTGACGAATAGAATGATATTCCCCACTGTAAGCCTCTTTATCAGAATCAGAAAAATATTGTTGATAAAAGAGCGCCTTGAATTCTTCCCAAGTTAGAGACCCGATATCAACCACCCCAATATGAGCCTGTTTCCATGCGTGTCACCAACGATATGCATCACCTTCTAACTTATATACTGCCAATTCAACACATATATGACTCGGGCAACCCAAACCTCGAAATATCTTTTCCATATGTATGATCCAGTCTTCGGCATCAACTGGAGCAGCTGCAGAAATAAACACTCGAGGTTTCTGTTTGTGAAATCGTTCAAGCCATAGATGAATCTCTTGAGAATTACCCCCAGTGTTGGTTTCTTGATCTTGAGTCTCTACCGGTTGGTACACACGATTTAGATTTGGAGCCTCGTCAGAGTGACGGAGTGCTTTGTAACACCCGGAAATTTTTGATGAATAAAAATATTCTAGAAAAGACGTGTTTTAAAAGTGTTATGGGTTGGTTAATGGAAAAGATCGAAGCTATGCGTCGGAAATCAAGTTTGTGAGTTTCGGGTTGACTTAAATGGCTAGGGCCAGTTACGGCGCCAGTTACAAAAACTAACCCACGCCACTAAGTGGCATTAGCCTCTGTTTGGCTGGGGCCAGTTACGGCGCCAGTTACAAAAACTAACCCACGCCACAAGTGGCGTTAGCCTCTGTTTTGGTCCGGGCCAGTTAGTACGCCAGTTATAACTGGCGGGACAACTGGCGTTCAGCTCCTGATCTACATTAAAACCTCCGTTTTTTCTTGTCTTTCACACTCATTTCTCACCCAAACTTATTTTCTCTTCTTCTTCTCTCTCAAGACCATTTTGGAGGGTCTTAACTCCTTAAACCTACTCATTCCAAATCGTTTATTGCACTTCAAGCTTGAAGATTTAAAGCTAGAGTTTCAAGGATTCGTGTCCTTCACCAAGCTTCATCACCATCTTCATCCTCTTAGGTAGATTTCTAGGGTTTTCCTAACCCTAGCTTTGTGAGTTCAAATCCAACCTTTTACAACCATAATACTTGTCATAAATGTTCTTATTTACTCTTTCTAGGTTATAAACTCAAGTATTTATGTGTTTGGTTAAGTTTGGAGGTTTTAGGTCAAAATGAGAAATTTGGGGATTTTGATCTTGGATTTAAAATGGGCATTTTAGATGGTATCATATTACTTGTAAATGTCTCTTGATAAGAAAATATCTGATTTTGGAACTAAAATAGTTTGACCTAATTTTTGGTAAAACTTGTTTTTCAAGGAAATCATTTATATAAAGGTTTTCAGTGTTTGGAACACTATCAATACGTCTCGTTTGATGTAGTTGATTATTAGACTAGTATGATATGGATCCATAGGCATAAGAGTCGGTATGTAATGTCGTGAAGGATAGAATGAACCCACTTTTAATTGGAAATAGGCATTGGGATAAATTGTGTAATTTTCAATCTATGCTTTCACTCTCTCGGAATATGCATTGTGGTTAGCGTGCAATTCTTGAGGCTCGAGCTTATGTGTACAAATGACTAAAGACTGTATTGTGGTTGATGTCAATGGCTACCAGACCTTTATGTGCCGCTCCATAACATTGGTTCGTGGCCTACCTTGTGTTCCGTCACAACTAATGGTAATATCGGGTCTCCCCCGATTGTTTTAAAAGATCCTTGCTCACCAAGAGTAAGCTTTCAAGTTAAGTTAAATGGGATAAAGTATACATCACCTTTATTTTATTAAATATTTTACTGCCTTAACCATTTAACTGTTTGTTCTCACTAGGCGTAAGCCTAACACTTGATTTTAAATGTTGTTTAGCAGGTGATCGGGTTTGATGGGGCTCCTTAGAGTGGAGCGGAGTGAAGTGCCGGTGAAGGCACTCTTTTTGGGAAATGCATTTTAGAGTGTAATTATTGGAGATATTAGAATTGAAATTTTGGAGATATTAGCAACACCCGAACATAATCTATGTTCCTGTTTATGTAGATTAATAGGTTGTTGTTTTAGTATCCATTTTGTGTTGTAAACTCCCATACTCATTCCCCACTTATTGGGCGATTTTATTTAATACTGCATTTACTTTTCGGTTTAAATTTGTTCAAATTTTTAGGGTGTTACATGCTTCAACTGTTTGTACAACCAAACCTGGTAGCATCTCAGACATAATTTGTTGGATTGTTGCCATAATATTTGGGTCAACTGGTTGGGTCGGCGGAGCATTAGAAACATTTTCTGGCTCATTCTGGTTTCTTCTGGGTCGCCCCCGACCCCGTCTAGGTCCTTCAATTCTTGGTGTCATCTTGAGTTACTACATTTGCCACATAATTTTCATTAGAACCAACATTGGATATAAAGACATGGAATTGAATTATAGGAATAGTAAAGGATACAATTAAACAATTAAGGAGGAAAACCTAAGTTACCCGATCCTAAAATTACCCATTCCTCACAGATCAAACTTAGTTGTACTACAAGATCATAATTTATAGCTCTGATACCATAACTTGTGGAGGACGGTGTGCCACAATGGAAACAAACAACAAAATTAACATAAACGGGAAAACCAGAGCTACTATAATTAACCATCAAAATAAAAGTGTGGGGTACACTAAAGTTAAGACGACATAGTTATAATTACAATATATACATAACCAAAAGCTATTATAATATTTAAAGGTCGTCTTCAAGGTAGTCATACTCCTTCGCTCTCGGTCCCGTCATAAGCCCACCTACGATCTTGTACCTGCCGAGGAGAAAACAAACCTCGGCTGAGCCAAATGCTCAGTGAGCGAATAATAAAAAAAATAACAAAGATCGCAAGTGTATAATTAAATTAATTAACGATAATAATCATATGAAATCTGAAGATCGGAATATGAAATGAACAATTGATAATTGACGTAAAAATGTTCTTAATAAATGAATCAAAATAATATCATCAAGTCAAGAACAAAGAATATATTATTAAAATCAAATGGGTTCGAGGGTTGTACGGACCACTCGAACAATGGAAAATGAGTATAGGGCAATACACTCAAAATTCCTTCCGATAATCGGCTCCGGATAAAGGTTCTTAGGATCGATCCATTCGCCCTCAAATTGGCCGGTACCGGGCCATACCCACTTATTGACATTGGGGTTTGAATAACGAGGACGCCATGACAATTATAGCCGACATGGAGACGTCACGACATCGTTGTCCCTGATGTCGTGCCTTCAATCACAAAACATCCGAATTACGTAAAAACATGTCAATTTGACATGTAAAGAATAATCTCGTAAATATATGACTTTTAGTCACTATATATCAAATTATAATTCCGATAACGGTTCAACAACGAAAAGGATCAAATCCAAAAGGGATTCAGTTCACATTTAGTTAACCAATAATGAATACATAAAAGGCCAAAACTATGTTAATAACTTCAAATAACAATTATCATAGACAAATGGATATCGATTAGTAAAGGAGATATCAAACTCACAATATCCAATATGGTCTCATGAATTGAAACTAAAAGATCTAAATAGAGGCCTAGATGATGAACAAGAAGGATATTACCTGTATAGAAGTCTAGTGAGTAAAGAGAGTCACAAGACCGGATATCGATACCTTAGATAGTAATCGAAGTAGTAAGCATGTAGCTCCTATCCGTTGTTGATGCCACACTTTCACTCCAAGATTGACCCTAAGCAAGTTTACAATAGATTGAGAAAGATTGGAACAAGATTTGCATATGCTACAACTCCCTAAAACTCAAAGTACAAACAAATAATGCTACAATTCCCCTTCACCTGACATCTTTGAACCATTCTGTTCATGACCATTTTAACAAGCCTAGAGGTCAATCTAGATCTTAAGGTCTAAACTAAACTTGTAGAACTGTTTCTTATTGTTCCAGTAGATTTGGATTCAAGTCATTTGGAGCAAATACCAATTTTATATAATTTTTATAAAAACAGTGTGCAATTCTCGTTTTTGCACAGTGACAGTTATAAAAACACACTGTTTTGAGTTTTATAAGTTTCGAATCAGCTCTGGACTTACAAAGTTGTAGTATACTCAGATACCTTTCCAAAGATTTATCGTACATGTCAATCGGATAAACGAGTGATTTTATACGATTTTCTGAACAAACAGCAGGTACTAATTTTCCTTCACACAGCTCTAAACAGAAACTATTGCATAAAATTGATACTAAAACCACCATGAATCAACTATAAAACTCTTTCAAACCATAAACCAATTATCTAAACTTATTTCCCCACTTATTTAACCAATATAAACAAGAAACTAACATCAATTAACAAAGATCAACTTAATAATCCAAAACCTCATGAACCGTAACACGGACCTTCCAATCTTTAACAAAAACCATCAAATTAGAGAGCATACCTTAGATTTTACTTGCAGAACTAACAAATCTTCAAAAATTATTCACCAATCTTTCAAAACATCTTCATTTCCTTAGTGCATGAGAAAAATTGAAGAATTTAGGGTTTGAAATTGATGAATTCGTTCATCTTAGAGAGAGAGAGACATCAATTACAAATGGGCTATTTTTGGCGAACTTCTTGACGTTCAGATTAGGGATGGGGACTCTAATGCTGAATCTAAAAGTGATGTTTATGAGGACGGTGTTTGTGATAACAATGACAACACGACCTTTGACTCCAACCACAACAACCAATTTCTTCTTATTCCTACTTAGGTTGGCCGTCGTCCACCCATGGTTGAAACCGGCTTAGCTTCAACAATTCCCTCACCAACAGCTGCAACCCGAGCCCTAGTTAGACACATAAAGAGAGCGGAAGGTGAAATAGTAGAAAATGCATAAAATTTGAGCTTGAGAAAAAGGATAAACAAAAGAAATTAAGAGCGTGTGACAAGGCCGCAAAATACTAAGGGCTTTACCTACACCACAACTAGCCGTCTAGCCACATCCTCTACCCCGTCCCATTCGTTGGCATCGAGTATTGAATAAGTCCTCGTGGAGCCAGCGATGCAACCACTTACCACCCAGCCATTCAACCATCTCTCCGCAGATGATTGTCTCAATTTCACACGGAGATTTAGCACATACTCTACCGTCATCTCACTCAGATACTGCAAGTATTGATCAAGACAGACCTCTGCTCCCGCCATCAACGTCGATTCCGAGAACATTGAGTCTACTGTCTATACAACACAACTGTAGTGGTACCTCTGATAGGTACTTCACGAGGATCAGTCGGAAATCCTGCCAGCACCACATCTATGCCAATGTTGAACGCAGGTCCCACATTCTCGAAGGTGGTGATAACGTGTAATCTATGTGATCCCGGGTTTATTCACCCACACCTAATCTCAAAAAAACACTTCCCTTCTGCGATGAAGGTGATTCACAACACTTTTGTATAGAGTTCGACATCCATGCTCAACACACTTTCCCAACTACATTATGAAGTTTAATGCTTGTCGAAGGGAAAGCAACGTGTTGAAGACACTCCAACCTAACAACAGACTTCAATTCCATAAGTTCCACCGCAAGTCGAATCAGTGGATGAATTGCGATCCCTCCTTCTAGCACAAAGTTTATTTCAGGCTAATCCATCTGAAGATGTTGATGCTGATCTGATTCCTCTTCTCCAACAACAATAGACTATAGCTCCGCCCGACACTCTATCACGTTCTGACTTTCAAGCCTTCCAGCAAGAAATCAGAGATAACTTCAAGGGGTTTACAAAACTCTGCCTCTACTCTTCAGACCTCAATGTCTGATCTATAGAATTTGGTGCCCGAATTATCAAGTAGAGTTTAGATCCTTCGAAACATAAACATGATTATCAAGATGACCCAAATCATCATAAGGGTGAGAACAAGCGCCTGAGGACCACCGGAACCGTAGTTATACCAATCGAATCTACAGTTGAAGATCAAACATGCAACACTTAAACTGTACAAGAGTTAGAACCCGGTCAAGTGCAAGATATGGAGATTAGAGATGACAAAGAAATCGGCATTTCTGTTGATGTCTACCCAACGGTTGAAAAGCCCGAGCGTGGTGTCAAAGGAATGGCCGAGGAAACCGTATTAGACATCGTTGATTTAGGCACGGAAACGGACATGGAAACAACAAGGCGAGAACTATTGGAAATCAAAACTAAAGTTGATTTGTTTGCTTTTTTTTTTCTGATGACGAGTTTCAAGAACAAGAAGGCTTCGACCTGGTACTTCAACAAAATGTGTAGTTTATAGAGCATTCGGAGACCGAACCTGCACCTCAACCACCATTCAAAGATATATTAGAGTGTTCTATCAGAGCAGAGCCTAAACAACCAATTGAAACTACTTCCATTCAACAGACTACACCTCTACAATGGGAAAGGATCGGTATTATGTTTCCATACTTAGAAAAGTTAAAAAAGAAGATATTTGCTCACTAGATCAGGCCCCTTAAACAAGTTGCGGTATATGATGCTTCTCATCTCAGATCGACTATACATATTGAATACATATAGATGATGAAAACGAAAGATAAACCTGATGAGCTGGTCAAGACAAAGCTCACAATTACAAATATCAAAGATATCTCATCTGATAGACTTAGTAAAGTCAGGTAGCCAATCTTGAAAGTCACTACGGAAGATGGTATTGATTGGACATTATCTGAAGTCGATTTGAAATATTTGGAGTTAGAAGACCTCGAATTCATCTTACCTGATTTAAAGACTGAAACCATCAGACCTGTTGAAGTTAGATATGCACTTGAAGTCGTCAAGAGGTTTATGAAGCATGCTATTGTACTATCATATGTTGAAGATTTCTAGATGGGTATTGAAAGCAATCAAGCAAAGATTAACATACTTAAACTAGTTCAGAAATTGCCTAATCTCGAGAATCTTCTGTCTGATTTACTGCTTGAAAACCCAGAGTTTGGAATGGTGTACAAGAACATCTTGGGCAATATACGCTTTCTAAGGTTCAACTAGATTTCTCGATACTGTGATGGCACGCAGTTAAGAAGTAAAGTAGTATTGGATGAAAAGGGTTCGAAGAAGATGGAAGCTAAAGAAAGATCATTAGTTGATATAGCTTTGGAGTTGATTGTTGAGTAACTGGACTATAGGAACACGCTTAGACGATTCGAGATCCGATTTGCTATCAGGAGAAGATATCTTCCAAATTGGCATATTTTTCAACTTTAATACAAAGGGGAAGATTGCAAGGACCGAATAATTGTTGTACTAAAGTTTGAGCTTAAAGTGTAAATATCGTTCAAGGTATAAATAGTTTTTGCTGTTTGGTTTTACCTAGAGAGTTGATCATAAGAGAATAAAGCTTAGCCGTGCAAACAGTTTTTTATCTCTATCAATCATATGACCAAAGTTCATCGTTCATTTAATTGTTTTTGTGATTGGTTATATCAATAGTGCACTTGTTCTGTGAGTCACAAAATGTTGATGAAGATCCTTAAATATATTAACGCACATAATTATATTTTCCTAAGAATCAAACGAACAATCCATAATTTTCATAATTCTTCAACTTAATCAAAAACCTTATCATGCAATTTAAGATTATTTAAAATAAAGTTAAACCTATTGTAGACATTTGTGAGAGATTCAATTTTACCGCATACGAACATTTCTTATTTTCTAATGAGGCTGAACTTTTTACTCTACTTGACTTCATATGTGCCGTCATATAGAATAGAGAGAATGTTCCACATGTTTCTAGCAGTTGGAAGGTTCATGATAGAGTGATAAACATCATCGACTAGAGACATCATGATGATAGTTCTTGACTTGGTATCGGTTGCAGTTTTCCTTTTATCATCATTTATCCATTGAATTGGAGTTTTTTTTTTCTTCATGGACCAATAACTTGGTCATTTTCATCATGATCTTGTGGCATGAAGGTAGTAGGAACAATTGGATCATTTTAAAGGTGTTGGGAATTTGGTTGTCAACTTCTTCGATGAAGGAAAATGATCATTTTATTTTTCCAGTGAAAATTTATCTTTTTTAAAACGAGGAGGTTTAGATAGGATGCCATTGTCATTGTCCGTGGAAGTCATTACATATCTTATTTGTGAAATTAAACAAACTGCTTTGATACATTTATTGGTCCTGAATGGGTTATAACTAACCCCGAAACTGTTTATAGAAGGTGGGTTGAATACAAAAACAACAAATTTCACATTTTTAATTATGTATATGTTAGAAACAAAGACTTACATAATTGTTGCGGAAACTACGTAGGTAAAACCCTGTCTTAAATAATCTGGGTGGGGACAAATTTGTTGACTAACAAGATACAGAAAGAATATATATGCAGGTACTCTTTCAAATATAAAAAAATAAGATAGTCTTCAAATGTTGACACATATTTGTTTAATGTAACACCCGGAAATTTTATATATAAGATAATGAGTTTCGCATCCTAATATCTAGGTATTTCTATCTAGATGAAGTGTTTCAAAGGGATAATGTTGGGTAGCAATAAACTGGAAGGAGAGAGAACCGAACACGAAATGGGTTTCGGTACACATTGGGCGATTATGACAGGCTAGGATGCCATGTCATAATCGCATGGCATGGTAGCAGGACCAATCTGATGACAAAAATGGAGTGCAAACTCATGGTACACATTTGGCGATCTTGACATGGCGATTATGCCATGTCATCATCGCAGGGCATCATCGTCGAACACACCAGGAAGCCAAAGACAGTTTAAGACTCGCGGTATAGGTTGTGCAATCATGACAGGCAATCATTCTTTGTCATGATCGCAGGGCATCATCGCCCGGGTGGTCCAGAGAGCACAATAATTCCCAATTTTCAGCTCTTCTTCCTCACTTCTCATATACCAAACTGGTTTTTCAGACCACTGCATTGAAGGCGATTTTAGAGCATTTATTTCTCTCTTCTACCTCATCTCATCACATATATTACACCATCTAAGTGGAAGATTCAAGCCAAGATTCTAGTTCTAGCTTCAAGTGGTGGTGCTCTCCCTTCACCTCATCAAATTCCATCATCCTCATCCTTATTAGAGACTTTTCTAGGGTTTTGCCAAACCCTAACTTGTGAGTTCAAATCCAAACTTTATAAACTCCAAATACTTGTTATAAATGTTGTATTTACTGATTTTTAGGTTTATGATTTCAAGTATTTTATGTATTTAGGTAAAGTTTGGAAGTTTTAGGTCAAAATGAGAATTTGGGTATTTTGAGATAGATGATGATATGAGCATCATAAATGGTTTATAATACTTGGAAATGTTCTAAGATGAAATAATCTCTGGTTTTTTACACCAAAATGGTTTGACCTAATTTTCGGTAAAAATGCACATTTCAAAGAACAATGATTATTTAAAGGTTTTTGGTGTTTGGAAATCTATCAATACGTCTTATGAGATGTATTTGATTTATAGACTAGCCAGTTATGGATCCATAGGCATAAGAATCTAAATTTATTTATTATGAAGGATAGTCTAAGTTACCCTTTTTAAATTGGAAATTGACATTGTGGAATTTGCATGTTATTTCCTGACTATCCTTTCACTCACTCGGAATTTCGCATTATGGAACTTGCGTGCGATTCTTGAGGAGAGGCATGTCTACTAACGACTATCGTACTGAAATTTGGTAGATGTCTTGTATTGCACTGTGGAATTTGCGTGTAATTCTTTGTGCCGCTCCGTAACATTGGTTTGTGGTCTACCTTCGTGTCCCATCACAACTAATGGTAATTTTGGGTCTCCCCGATAGTTTTAAAAAGACCCTTACTCCTCAAGAGTAAGCTTTCAAGTAAAATTAAATTGGATAAAGTGTGCGCATCTTTATTTAAAAAAATTTACTGCTTTATCCATTTAACTGTTTGTTCTCACTAGGCGTAAGCCTAACACTTGATCTTAAATGTTTTTAGCAGACGATCGGGCTAAGGGGGCTTCTTAGAGAGGAGTAGTGTGGCGTGCCGGTGAAGGAACTCTTTTTGGGATTACACTTTAGAGTGTAAATATTGGAGATATTAGAACGTTTATTTTGAGGATATTAGTGACACCCGAACATAATCTATAATCTGAATGTTGTATAGATTAATAGGTTGTCATTTAGTATTCGTTTTATGTTGTAAACTCCCATACTCATTCCCCACTTATTGGGTGATTTTATTTAATTCCGCATTTACTTTTCGCTTTAAATTTGCTCTAAATTTTAGGGTGTTACATTTAAGCAACTATCCCTCAAAATTTCTATCAAAACAGGTGAGTTGCAACATTGTCAAATTTTGCCTTTTATACCTACTAATGCATTAAATGTTGTTTGTCAACTTTAACTGTGTTTTCATCTGGTTTGCTAATCAGTGCATGTTTATACTCTTCATTTTAGCTTTGAAATATGATATAGAAATTTGTTACCACAACCCATCCTTTTGTATGTAGAGGAACAATAAATAAAGCATGTTGTAATACTATTCTTACTTTGACTAACATGTTGCGCATGTTCCCATACCAGGACATGAGTTGGTAAAAGTTGGTGGATCATACTTGCTAGTGAAGATTGCACTCCAAAATTAGCTAGCTAAAACAATATTTGCCAAACTATTTTAACTTTATTTTGTACTGTTCTTAAATCGGCTAGATGATAATTTAATCCGTTTTGGTGTCGATTTTGGTTTCATATACACTAGTCTCCGATTGTCCTAAAGTTGTTTTGCTTTGTGCCAATACTGGATATAAAAATAAGAGTTCTACTAAAAATAATATTTTATTCTTTCTCTACGAAACACAAGATATATTTTGGTTTCACAATGATTACAGAACATCGGATCCAAAAAGACTTTAGAACAGCAAATAAATGATTAGAATTCACAAGATGAATCAGATCCATTAATTATATTGTATTCTTGACTTTCTCGGATTTTGTTTGATTTGGATTTGATAAGTATATCGAATCCTGATATGTATTTTTGATTCCAAAGTTTTATAGATCCTAACACATTTCAAATCCTAGTATATAATGGATGTCATCCGATTACAAACATGAATGTTATGAAGTTTTTAAATGGGATTTTAGACAAAATCCTAAAAAGATTTCTAAGTGTTCTATTTGACGAATTTGTGTAATCATCAAATCAAATTGTCAAGACCAATATTTTTTTATTGGTTTTTATGGTTTCATGATCAACTTTGAAAGAAAATGAAGGTAATATAGTTTTTCAAACACAACCAGACAATAAATCAACTAATATGTTCTCGATCGGTCTTGATAAGTTTTGAATTGATCTTAAATTTTAATAAGTTTTCAATCACATTGATGGAAAATGAAGGTGGTGAGTTATGGTTTTATACACATACAACACACACCAAGTCAATTGATAGATTCTCGATGGATTCTAGATCGTTATGCCAAATAAATTGATAGATTCTAGAAGGATTTTAGATCGGTAACGATGGATGTTAGGTTATGGTGATTATTAATGTCATGCCAAGATACGAAAGTATGGCCCTGAAGAATTAGGTGGAGTACGAAGCATCTCCAATAAATTTCTAAAAAGGAGAAAATGAATGCTTCAGTCTCTATATTACTCCAACAGATTCCTTATAACGCTCTTTAAAATTAAGAAAAACATTAAAAAACTTCAAATTTAAATATCTCTTTAAACTTGATTTTGAAAGAGAGAGATGATTATTTTATGGGGAGTGCTAACGACACCCCTAATATAGGGGTGTGCACGGAATATCATTCACTTTATAGAGGTCTGCACAAATTTTTTGGTACTATAATAAGTGTTGATGTTGACTTGTGTGAGGATGATATTCACTCTTAAAGGGTGCCATTAGCCTTCCCCTTATTTTATTCAATCATATCAATGAGAATAAATTAATATTATTTTATATAAAGTTTTTTTAAAAGTTCATGTTGAGAGAAATAAATGATTATTTTATTCAATCTCATCAATGAGAATATAGTATCAATGAGAATGACTTATTACTATATTACTATTTTATATAAAGGAATTGTTTGTCAAAAATAAGCTCGGTACACGTTTGGATGTACATAAGCTAGCTTATAAGCTAACTTATTGAAACACTACTTGAAGTTGTGAGCTTATTGTGATTTTTTTCAATTATCACCCTAATTAATATTCAATATTATTTAATAATGTTAATACAAATTGAAAATTAATTATTAATTAATCATGTAATTATATATTATACATTAACGTTGTGGATATTTTACTTAAATAGTCATTTCAGAAAAACAATTTTGCCTCCTAACCCATTTTCTTTAAAATTGTCAAAATAGCTGATAGAGTCGCTAAATGCAACCTCACTATCAAAATTTGTTGGCAACCTCACTATGAAAATTGAACATACAAAATATTAAAAATATATCAATGAAAAGTGGTTGGCGACCCTTGTATACTTTATTAAATTATTAAAATATTAAAATATATCAATGAAAAGTGGTTGGCGATCCTTATATACCTTATTAAAATATTAAATGAAAAGTGGTTAACGACCTTACTATCAAAATTAAATATGCAAAGAAAAATGGTTGACGGTCTCATTTCTTTATTCAAAAGTGGTTGGCGATCTTATACCTTTTGTTAATATAGTCTACAACTTCTTTTTCAGTGAGGTCGCAATTGTGACCTCATTTTTTACGACCCCCTATTAGATATTTTGGCAATTTTGAGGAGAAATGAGTTATGAAGCAAAAATTGTTTTTCTGAAATAGCTATTTGAGTAAAATTCTCTAATATTATTTATTAATTAGTTACAATGATTATTAATCTTATTAATTTATATATATATATATATTTATTATTCAATATATTTAGTTAAAAAAACTAAAAACAAATATAACAACTATAAAAATGTTTATATAACGTAAAAATTAAATTTATACTTATTTTGTTTGATAAATAATTTTAATAAAATATTTTACTTAATTATTAAATACATATAATTTTTAAATTATTAAATAATTATGATATGTAAAGTTGATCAATTTTCTTTTTATTCATATTAAATGTACTAGTTACTTAAAAGGAAAATTTTCATATGTACAATAATGGGTAATTTCTATTTCTATTAATCAATACTTGCATTACCTCAAATAACCGTGTTGATCATAACTCCTCTCAGTCATTTGACTATGATTCCTCTGTATACTTAGTGAAATTCTATTTGTAAACTTAAGTTCAAATTCAGCGATGATAGCATATGCTGATCGCTATTAGCGATCGCTGAAAATCAGGAACCTCAAGTCTACCTCTGAAGATCTGAAGATCAACCAACACACCGAAAGAACATTCAGCGAAAGTCGAAGACCAAGCTGAAGAAAGAGATAATCAGCTAGTGATCTAAGCGGTTCAGTGATAGCAAGAATTATATAAACCAAAGTGTGAAGTCTTGTCAAGCCTAAGCGATATTATGAAAGTTCATCCTTGAAGTTTCAAGTTCAGCGATCAAGTGAAGCTTCTCAAACAAGATTAATGTTGATCTTATCCTCGATGCACAAAAGTCAAACCATACACTATGTCAGAGAATAACGTACGGATTGTCTCTTATGTCCCCATCATATCTGGTATGGTACTGTTCACAAACAGCCAAAAGCATGGTTGCTTTTGAACAAAGGACAAGCTTCCTATGAAAGCTTGACACGTGGCATATAATTTTTGTCTTGCATTAAATGCAAACTAGTATAAATAAGATGAAGATATCTTCTTCATCTTAATGCATGCTACTTTCTAATTTCTTAATCCTCTGTCTCTTTTCCTTGTGCATCTAACTGTGTGTTCTTAGTTACAATAGAATAGGTTGAAATACTTGTTCTAATTCCGATTGTAACTGTAAATTTGTTTATTCAATATAAACTAATTTAAAAACTAAAAATCTGTGTGTTTGTATTCAACCCCCTCTTCTACAAACTGTTTCTATATCCTTGAACTCTTGTAGACTCCTTAGAGGCCAACAAGTGGTATCAGAGCAGTGTTTCTTGCTTATCTTTAAAATATTTGTTCACAAAACTATTTTAAAATGACAAACACTAATACAAACTACATTGATAATGGATCTTTAGCTAAACCTCCAAGGTTTAGCCGTGATAACTTTCCATTATGGAAGGAAAGAACGACTCTATTCCTAGAAGGGTCAAATCCTAAGATCCCCTACTATATAGGGAATGGACCATTTGTTCCTACAACACTGGTAGCTAGCGTGCCTGCCACGACTACCACTCCAGCCATCACTGAAAGGAGAATTGTCGAAACTCAAGATTGATGGACTGAAGAAGAGAAAAAGGAAGTAGCTATAGACTCTAAAACTAGATCCATAATTGCAATGTCTTTACCAGATGAAGTCTATCATTCTGTAATGAAGATTAGAACATCTAAGGCCATGTGGGATACCTTGTGTATTCAATATGAAGGAACTGATGAAGTTCAAATCACTAGATGTATTAATCTAGTAAGACAATATGAAAGTTTTATGCACTTAAAAGGTGAAACTCTTTCTCAAATTCACCAAAGGTTTAACTGTCTCTTAATTGATATGAAAACTGTCAAAAGAGAATATTCTAATGCTGAAATTCTGACAAAATTCATGGAGGCACTACCTGAACAATGGGGAGTGTACACTATGTGTCTAAAACTGTCAAAGAATCTTGAAACTCTCTCTCATAATGCTTTATATGGAATGCTCTTAAATGAAGAACAATCTCAGGTTTTAAGGAAAAACCTCATAAATGATATCAAGGGTGCCAAAAGTACTTCTTTGGCACTAGTGACTTCAGAGGTAGAACCTTCAAAACAAGTTTCTTCTTCTATCACCTCTATCACTTAATTAACTCAAACTGATTCAGAAGAACTCACTTATGCTGACATCTCTGAGTTTGATTAATCTCTAGCTCTTCTAACAAAAAACTTTAGAAGATTTGCTAGAAAGACCAACTTTCGAAAACCTTCTATTATCACTGACTTTGATAAGTCAAAAACTCTACCCGCTGAAAAAGCATCGGTTATATGCTATAACTATCAGCGAAAAGGCCACTTTGCTAGTGAGTGTAGATCTAAGAAAGTAGCTGCACCCACCACATCTCAGAATTCTGATAAGAAGGAAAAGTATTTTAAATTGAAAAATAAATACGCAAATCTAAAAAAGAACCAGCAAAAAGGCAAAGGTCTAATTGCTGAAGAAGTTGACTGGGATCAAGAAGATGATTGGGCCAAAACATCTTATGAATCAGGCTCCGATGAAGAAGATTTTGCCTTCCTCTGTCTAATGGCAAGAATTGAGGAAGCTGAAGAAGTCTCTGAAACATCATCCTTAGAGTCTCCTTCAACTCAGGTAAACATTCCTATAAACTGCTCTATACCTGAAAGTGATAACCTGTCAGCTCTCGATGTTATGACTGTTGATTTTACAATGCTCTAAATGGAAAGATTAAAGTTGAACAAATCAATATTGATCTTTCTGAACAACTGAAAAATTGTCATTTAAAAATCAAGGAACTAACAAAGATTGAGGAAACTCTAAAAGATCAAGTCTTTGTAAATCAAAGCATAAACATTGAGAGACAACAAGCTATCGCTGAAAAGGAAAAGGCTATCGCTGATCTTATGGCTGAAAAAGCTACCATCGAAGGATGGTGCAAGGCCTCTGACAAAGTCAGCGAGATCATTAATGCTCAAATCCCTCTGAAATTCAAGAGTGGGTTAGGATATAACACTGTTAAAGAAGAATCAGAGAATGATCGTTCCATGTTGAAATTCGAAATGTTAGTCTCCTCAATCCCTTATCCTTCTTCTTAGAAACCTCATTTAGCTGAGGAGCTGTCTATCCTTAAATCTAATGATTCTAAGAAAATGATCAAGAACAAAGTTCCTGACCACGTTCCTAAAATCAAAAACTTTCAGAAACAGAAAAAGAATTCCTCCGCTCCTTCAGTAAGTCATCCTAAAACTGGGAAGAAAATCCATGGATCTCTTCAGAGATCAACATCCAGAATTAAGATCGACCTTACACCTGTCCCTGAAAACATTGTTATACCCCCAAGGACATCAGACAAAGGAATTCTTGGTTCTGCTCTTGAAAATGTTTCTTCTATCTCTCTGAAATCTTTCAATTGCAAACCTATTCACAAATATAGGAAATGCTATCACTGTGGTGAGACTACCTACATTGCCAGCAAATGTTCTAATGCTACCAAAGCTAAAAAATTAGCTCATGGAAAGAAAGTAGCTCAAGCTGATAAATCAGCAAGAGAAAAATCCACCAAGGTTGGTAAAACTTCCAAGGTGAAGATATCCACTGAAGAAAATTCTCCAGCTAGTAGCTCCTCCGCCACACCTTCCACTAACACAGCAGGACCCATAGTAATATGGGTACTTATGAAAAATTAATCCTTTTGTTGTACACAGAGTGCCAAAGGTATCGAGTATCTTGATAGTGGATGCTCAAGGCACATGACTGGCAGAAAATCTTTGCTCTCTGAATACAAGGAAGAAGCTGGTTCCTCAGCGACCTTCGGTGGAAATGGCAAAGGATACACTAAAGGTTATGGAATTATATCCAATGGAGCTACTTCATTCAGTCGAGTCGCTTATGTTGAAGGACAAAAGCACAATTTACTGAGCGTTAGTCAGCTATGTGATAAAAGTACAATTTACTGAGCTGTCACTGATTCTAATGACCAACTTGCCTTAACAGGCAAAAGAGTTGAAAATGTATATGTCATTAACATGAATAGTTCTCACTCTGAGAACATGTGCTTCATCTCCAGAGCCTCCTCAAATATGAACTGGTTATGGCATAAAAGACTCTCTCATCTAAACTTTAAGATGATCAATGAATTGTCTCAAAAAGAACTTGTCAAGGATCTCCCTAACCACACTTTTGCAAAGGAATCTCTTTGCTCAGCGTGTGAAAAAGAAAAACTGACAAAAGCCTCATTTAGATCTAAAAAATTTTCCTCAGTGACCTCACATCTTCAGATTCTCCATATGGATCTATTTGGACCTGTCAATGTCCAATCTCTATCTCGAAAGAAGTACACTCTTGTGATAGTTGATGAATATTCCAGATACACATGGGTATTCTTTCTTCGATCCAAAAGTGATACACCTGATGTAATTATTGAGTTTATTAGAAGAGTGGAAGTCCTGAATAATCTTATCATTCGCTCCATGAGAAGTGATCGTGGTATTGAATTCAAAAACAGTACCTTGATTAATTTTTTTGAAGAAAAAGGAATCACTCACAACTTCTTATCAGTGAGAAATCTTCAGCAAAATACATGTGACAACTATCAACTTTGAACTTTCAGGTTAGCTTTTATTAAGTTTATTAGTTTTATTGTAGTTAGGTTATAAGAATAGGAGTTCGTCAGATTAGATTGACCGAAAAATTTCTAGAGTTTCCGGTAGTTGCTTAGAAAATCCGGTTCCGACCCGTAACTATCTGAAACGTCCTATATAGTGCCAAATGCTCTAATTTATACCCAATTTATATAAAATATATAGTTGTAGTATGTTAAATATAAAACTTTTATTTTTGTTAGAATTTAACCAAAATGGGCTTACAATTTGAAGGAAAATGTCAAAATTGAGAAAAATGAAATTTTAACAATTTTGGGCCTTACATTTATTTATTTAAAGAAAAATAATGAAAACCATGGGCTAGGGCCAAGAGGCCGGCCCCTCCCCTTATTCCCTCCATATAAATACCATTATTTTCAAAAAGCTTCATTTCAAACTCAAAAATTAAAAAACACACTCCAAACCTCTCTCTAAAACCCAAGAGGCACTTCAAGGATTATCATCTTCTTCCCTTCAACAATTCAGTCGATTTTTATCATCAATCTTCCTCAAAAGCATTATTTATCAAGAAATTTGAAGCCCTAATCATCATCCAAACAAGATAACAACTTTACCATCATCTTTTCTTGCAAATTTTGGTGAAAACCCCCTTGTTTCTTACATTTTTAGTTACTTTCTTTTGAACCTCTGGAGTTTCTGAGTTTTAAGGAGAGATTTAACAATAAAAACATGTAAAAATGTTTATATAATGGTGGTAATCTATGACCCAAACAATAAAACTCAAGAATGTAGGTAAAAATCATGTTGCATGATGACTTTGAGCATTGAACATAAATTTTTTTTGCTGACAGATTGTATGCATGTGTTTATAACGTCCATTTCTTACAAATAACATATACAAATATCATGAATCTTCTTTCTAAAAGTTTATTTGGTGAGTTATTGTTATAATCCAAGTGGTCTCACTCAAAAACATTGAGTTTTGACCCCCCAAATGCTCATAACAAATTGGACGTGCATCTGGAAGCTCACAAAATAATCGTCCAAATCACTGGATTCTTCTTCTGGAATGTATTTTAAAGAGTTACCTTTCAAATGCCACTAGTTTCACTCAAAGATGTGGTGATTTGGGGTTTCAATTAATCAAAATAAAATGAGTGTGCAATCTGTCCAAAGCTGACAGATTTGTGCATGCATGTTCAAATGGTCATATCTCTTTCAAAACACAATGAAAAAGGATGAATTTTCTTTTGAGAGTTAGTTTTATGAGTTATATTCTGTTTGCAAGTGGAATCACATGAAAATATGGAGTTTTGACCCTCCAAACACCTAAAACATTTTAGGTATGCAAAATGTGAAACCACCAGTAGCTAAACCCCACTTTGGATGTTAATATCTCTTTGGTTATTTGTCCATAATGTACAATTCTTCTTCTGGAGTTCTCTTTTATGAGTTAGGGTTCATATGAATCCGGTTTCATTCAAAAATATGAAGTTTTGAGGCATTAACTAATTTATTGAAGTTAAGTGTGCAATCTGTCAACTAATGATAGATGTGTGCATGCAACTTTGTGGTGCCATATCTCCCTCATAACTCATTCAAAATAAGTGATTCTTATCTTAAAGGTTTTATTTATGTGTTGTGTTTATAATCCAACTGGAATTTCTGAAGCAAATTTAGTAGAACTCATCAAATGGTTGTTTTACCAACATGGTGTAATCTGTCATACCTACTGTGATACACTGTTTGGTATAATTATTTGAACTATTTTTACATGTCCAAAATGCATGAAATTTGGTCACAGTGACCTTAACTCAGTAATGTATCACATATAAAAAGATGGGGAACTTTGTCATTATGTATGCCACTGTAATTTGATCATTTTTAGCACTATTAGTTTCTGTCCGAAAGTGAAATTCTGGAATTGTTTGATTTCATGAATTTTGATCACTTGAAGGATTATAACATTACTTTCCGGTATAAATTACCATATTAAAGAGCATATGTGCATTATGTATAACGGAACTATAGATAATCAAGTTGGACATATATGGACATCTATGGACTTAAAACATATCCATCCTCATAAGTAACCTTAAGACACATAAGTGACCGTTTTGGGTATTTTACTTTGATAGGGAAACTTTAGGCCGGCTAGTGGGCGAATCGTGCTTTAAGCGGAGCTTTTGCAAAAAGGTGAGTATTCACAGCTCCATTTTTAAAGTATTTTATACGTTTTGGGGTGAAAAGCATGATTACATGTAATATTTGAGCTATTTGCAATACCAAATGTGAAACACTATGAAATTGATATTAATGGGCACTAAGGCATGTACACTAATAGTTTGTATTGAGTAAAATGTTCCATAAAAGTTTGTACACTACTATTAACTCAAGTGAGGAGCGGAGGGTGTTTGTGGATAGCGCTATTGGATGGACAATCCCACCTAAACACCGACAAGTAGGGGTGCGGATATCAATCCCACCTAAAAACTACAGGTAGGGGTGCACTATACTTAAAATAAAGGTTCTACATATGTGGAGTTTTAGTCCCACCGCTAAGGTAGAATTAAAAAGAGTTTTGTGGTCGAAAGGTTTAGTGGTGGCTCATTACTTACTTTAAATTAGGGTACAAAATGCCTTGAACATTTTAAGATGTAAAGATTTACTAAGTGCCATAAAAGTATTTGCTCAATATTCATTTATGCAAAAGATGTTTATAATATTGATAACCTGTGAACTCACCAACTCTTTGTAGTTGATCTTGTTTTATTCATGCTTTTCAGGAATAAGAAAGGTTAACTAAAAATGCTTGTGTTTGGGGCACATCAACATCAACCATGTCTAATTTAATATGTATAAGGAGGGACATGGAACAATTATATTGGAGTCGGTTAAAATAAAAGCTTCTTGCCCAAATGAAAAGCATGGTCATAAGTGTGAGTTTGCATAAGTATTTTCTTTTTGGGAACTGACTATTTACTAAAGTACATTTAGTAATTAAGTTTGTTACTGTCGCAGTTTAAAAATGTCTCATTCATCCTCACTCCCCGAGCACTCCCCCGACGAATCCGGTTATTTTACTAGCCTCCCTAGGAGGAACCAACCCATCCATGAAGAGAGTGATCCGTCCGAGGAAACTGACGCGACCACCCGAGAGACTACTGTTGAATCTTCTGTACCTGCGCCACCTCCGGTCTATGTGGCTGGTCCGTCGCGAGGACCTAGGACATTGAGAACCGCCCGAAAGCGTGTTCTCCCTCCTAGGAGGGTGACTATCGCAGTTCCCTCCGAACCTCCGAGCGAGCCATCCAGATCGCGAACTCGATCGCGGAGCGTGACCTCTCCTCCCCCAGCAGTTGGAGTTCTCGTGCCGCAGCCTCAGGGCATGATTGCAGCAGAGAACTTTTGGGTCTCGGGGATGGCTAATGAATTACAGACTCACCGACTTAGGTTGGACCATTTCCAGCACTCTCTAGACGCCATTTTGACAATCCTGAAATCGCAGAATCAAATTACTGGTAGAGTCATGGAGGTCACCTTTGAGACTAGGAGGACGATCAGGAGGTTGTACTCGTACTTAGCTTGGGCGATAGGAGCTTTGATAGTGATGATAGGACTGTTGGTTTGGGTGATGATGCATTAGTGAACCTCCGTTGTTATGAAGCTTTTGGGTTGTTAATACTTTCTTTTGAGGCTTATAGCCTACATGTTTAAGTTGTAAACAATTTAATGTCTTTTTGGGTTGTACTTGAAACTGATGTTTGGTATGTTTTGGTTTATTTATGAAAGTTACGCATGTTATCTATTTATTGTATGTTACTTTTAGTTTATCTTTTTATTCATATTATTAGATGTATGTTATAAGATACGTATAACTTAGTAAGTAGATTTATTATGGCCATAGTAATATAAAGTTGACCAAAACTCAATTTGAAATTGTGTTTTAGAACAATGCCTCCAAGAAGAGAAAATCCCGAAGTTGCACGACTTGTATCCGAGCAACTCATGGCTGCACTTCCAAACATTGTTAGCCAAGTGGCAGCTGGCCTGAGCAATAACCAAAACAACAATCAAGGATCGGGAAATACAGAATGTACATACAAATCCTTTAGGAGTTGTAATCCTAAGGAATTTCATGGAACTGAGGAAGCTGTGGGATTATTGACCTTGATAGAGAGCATGGAGTATGTGCTCCATATTAGCAAATGTACCGAAGGTAAGAAAGTAGAGTTTGTTGCATGTCTATTACAAGGACGAGCGTTAACTTGGTGGAATACCCAATTACAAACTCGGGGCCGAGAAGCTGCTAACAGTCTTACGTGGGAAGATTTCAAGAGGATGATGAAAGAAGAGTATTGCCCAAGGAGCGAGATCCAGAAGTTGGAAGCAGAATTATGGAATCATGAAATGAGAGGAAATGATATAGACTCTTATACTGCACGTTTTCATGAGTTGGCAAAAATGGTACCGCATCTAGTAACACCTGAAGAAAATCAAGTTGATAGATATGTTTGGGGTTTATCTCCAGAGATACGCGAGGATGTTACTTCGGCAAACCCAAAAACCCTACAAGAGGCAGTGAGTTCGGCAACCAGACTCACAAATAATGCTACTCGTTCGGGAATGTTTGCAAAACATAAGGTTCAAGGGAAGAGAAAGATGGATGAACCTACACGAAGACAATCTAGGGGAAGAATGGGAAAGAATCTGAAGATATCAGGAAACTACGGGATTCAGACTCAATCAGCAGAGAAGGAGAAAAGAACTTATCAAAAGTGTGACAAGTGCAATAGACAGCATGCTGGATGGTGTATTATCTGCCAGAAATGCAACAGAGGAGGTCATTATGCCAAAGATTGTAAAAGTACAGGAAGGCGGGCATGTTTCGAGTGCGGAAGCCCGGATCACTTCCGGAATGCATGTCCAAGATGGAACCAGAGACGAAACACTAATCAAGCGCAACCAACCCCAATCAAGAAATCAAGGAGGTCCGGCAAGACGTCGAGTGTTCGAGATTGGAGCTGAAGAAGCGAGGGAGAATCCGGATGTAGTCACAGGTACGTTTCTTCTAAATGGTCATTATGCATCAGTACTATTCGATTCTGGAGCAGATAGGAGTTACGTGTCGACAGATTTTGGATCAAAGATAAATCTAAGACCTCAAAAGTTGAAAGAAATATATGTCATTGAATATGCCAACGGATAAGAAAGTAGGGCCAAAGATATAAGAATGAACTGCACCTTAAACTTTGCCAGTAGGGATTTTAGTATAGATCTAATCCTGATTAAATTAGGAAGTTTCGACATAATTGTGGGCATGGATTGGTTGTCCAAGAACCGAGCTGAAATATGTTGTTCCGAGAAGATTGTTCAAGTTCCACTACCCGACGGAGGAATACTTGAAGTACACGGAGAGAAACCCAGAAGGGGTATTAAAATGGTGACGTGTATGAAGATGCGAAAATATTTGAGAAATGACTGCATTGCATTTTTAGCTCATGTCACGGATAGGAAGGCCAAAGAGAAACGCATTCAAGATATCCCTATAGTTCGGGATTTTTCCGAAGTATTTCTAGCCGAATTGCCTGGAATACCCCCGCCAAGACAAGTCGAGTTTCACATAGATTTAAGTCCTGCATCTGCGCCCGTGGCGAAATCACCAAACCGATTAGCACCATCGGAAATGTAGGAACTGTCAGAACAACTTCAGGAGTTACTCAATAACGGATACATCCGACCCAACTCTTCACCTTGGGTATTTGTTAAAAAGAAAGATGGATCTTTCCGAATGTGTATCGATTATAGGGAACTCAATAACTTGACTATCAAGAACCGATATCCCCTTCCTCGAATTGATGACTTATTTGATCAACTTCAAGGTGCTACATATTTCTCAAAGATCGACCTTCGATCGGGATATCATCAGATGAGAGTTCGTGAAGAAGACATTCCTAAGACAACGTTTAGAACTCGTTATGGTCATCACGAGTTCCTAGTTATGTCTTTCGGGCTAACAAACGCACCAACAGTCTTCATGGATTTAATGAATAGAGTAAGTCGACCGTATCTAGACAAGTTCGTGATCGTGTTTATAGATGATAAGAATTGCTCAAGGATGAAAAGTTATACGCCAAGTTCTCCAAATGTGAATTCTGGATTCGAGAAGTACATTTTCTTGGTCATGTAGTAAATGACAAGGGAATTCATGTTGATCCAGCTAAAATTGAGGCCATTAAGAAATGGGAAGCCCCGAAGACACCAATTGAGATCCGATAATTTCTTGGATTGACAGGATATTATTGGCGATTTATTGAAAATTTCTCCAAGATCGCACAACCACTAACGACTCTAACCCAAAAAGATAAGAAGTTTATTTGGGGAGATAAACAAGAGGAAGCATTCCAAACTCTCAAATACAAGTTATGCAACGCACCGATTTTGGCTTTACCAGAGGGAGTGGATAACTTTGTAGTTTAGTGTGACGCTTCACATCAAGGGATGGGATGCGTACTGATGCAAAAGGACAAAGTGATCGCATACGCATCGAGGCAATTAAAGATTCACGAGAAAAATTATACCACCCATGATTTGGAATTAGGGGCGGTGGTGTTTGCACTCAAAATCTGGAGACACTATCTCTACGGCACTAAGTGCACTATTTTCACCGATCACAGAAGCCTTCAACATATTTTTGACCAGAAAATCCTCAATAGGAGGCAAAGAAGATGGGTCGAGCTACTTAGTGACTACGATTGTGAAATAAAGTACCATCCGGGCAAGGCTAACGTAGTAGCTAACGCTTTAAGCAGAAAGAAAAGAGTGAAGCCGACGAGAGCACGAGCTATGGGAATGAGGGTCCAAACGAGTTTAAAGACTCAAATTCTTGAAGCACAAAAGGAAGCTTTAAAAGATGAGAATTTGAAGAATGAGACCTTGCATCATTAGAAAAAGGATTTGAATTACAATCAGATGGAGTGCATTATTTTAATAATAAAGTATGGGTACCAAAGGTTGGAAATTTATGATCAACTATCTTGGATGAAGCCCATCGATCCAAATATTCGGTTCACCCAGGAGCGGATAAGATGGATAAGGATCTGAAGCAATACTATTGGTGGCCAGGAATGAAGAAAGATATTGTTGAGTATGTAAGCAAGTGCTTAACTTGTGCTAAAGTCAAGGCCGAACATCAGAAACCATCCGGTCTACTTCAACAACCCGAAATTCCCCAATGGAAATGGGAGCAAATAACTATGGATTTCATAACCAAGCTACCCAGAACTGGGAAAGGACATGATTCTATATGGGTTATATTCGACCGACTTACAAAATCAACTCATTTCATTCCTATTCGCGAAGATTTCAGCATGGAAAGACGTGTACAAATTTACATCAATGAAATAGTTACACGACATGGTGTGCCTACTTCCATTATTTCAGATAGAGACACACGTTTTACATCACGATTTTGGCAGTCTCTTCAAAAGGCATTGAGTACACGTTTGGATTATAGCACTGCCTATCATCCTCACACGAATGGACAACTGGAAATAACTATTCAAACGCTAGAGGATATGCTGCGTGCATGAGGGATAGATTTCGCTGGAAGTTGGGATACCCACCTACTAGTTGTTGAATTCTCTTATAACAACAACTATCACACCAACATTCCGTGCGCGCCATATGAAGCCCTATACGGACGAAAATGTAGATCACCACTTAGCTGGTTAGAAATCGGAGATAGACAGCTTACCACGCCCAATATTATTCAGGAGACCACTGACAAGATCCCAATCATTAAAGAAAGACTCAAGACAGCAAGAGATCGTCAAAAGAGTTATGCGGATAATCTGAGAAAGTCGTTAGATTCCAAGTAGGTGATAAAGTTCTTTTGAAGGTATCACCATGGAAAGGACCAGTACGTTTCAGGAAGAGAGGCAATCTGGGTCCCAGATACTTGGTCCATTTGAAATAACCGAAAGAATTGGACCGGTAGCGTACAAGCTAAAGTTGCCTTAGGAGTTAAGCGACATTCACGACACGTTTCATGTGTCGAACTTGAGGAAGTTCAGATTAACGATCGGTTACGCTTCATTGAAGAACCAATCGAAATACTTGACCGAGAAGTCAAACGGTTGAAACGCAGTAAAATTCCTATCATAAAAGTTCGTTGGAATTCGAAGCATGGCCCAGAGTATACTTGGGAAAGAGAAGATTTCATGAAAGGAAAATATCCGCATTTGTTTGCAAAGGAGTCCATTGGCAGTAGTAGTCATTAAATTTCGGGACGAAATTTCTCTAACAGGGGAGACTGTGACAACTGTCAAATTTGAACTTCCAGGTTAGCTTTTATTAAGTTTATTAGTGTCATTATAGTTTGGTTATAAGAATAGGAGTTAGTTAGATTAGATTGACCGAAAAATTTCTAGAGTTTCCGGTAGTTGCTTAGAAAATCCGGTTCCGACCCGTAACTATCTGAAACGTCCTATATAGTGCCAAATGCTCTAATTTATACCCAATTTATATAAAATATATAGTTTTAGTATGTTAAATATAAAAAGTTTATTTTTGTTAGAATTGAACCAAAATGGGCTTACAATTTGAAAAAAAATGTCAAAATTCAGAAAAATGACATTTTAAAATTTTTGGGCCTTACATTTATTTATTTAAAAAAAATTAATGAAAACCACGGGATAGGACCAAGAGGCCGGCCCCTCCTCTTATTCCCTCCATGTAAATACCAATTTTTTTTTCCAAAAACTTCATTTCAAACTCAAAATTTCAAAAACACACTCCAAACCTCTCTTTAAAACCCAAGAGGCACTTCAAGGATTATCATTTCTTTCCCTTCAACAATTCAGCCAATTTTTAGCATCAATCTTCCTCAAAAGCATTATTTATCAAGAAATTTGAAGCCCTAATCATCATCCAAACAAGGGATTTTAGTATAGATCTGATCCCGATTAAATTCGGAAGTTTCGACATAATTGTGGGCATGGATTGGTTGTCCAAGAACCAAGCTGAAATATACTGTTCCGAGAAGATCGTTCGAGTTGCACTACCCGACGAAGGAATACTCGAAGTACACGGAGAGAATCCCGATTAAATTAGGTGGTAAGGAGAGATTTCTTGCAAATTTTGGTGAAAAAACCCTTGTTTCTAACATTTTTGGTTGCTTTCTTTTGAACCTCTGGAGTTTCTGAGTCTTAAGGAGAGATTTCACACCAAAAACATTTAAAAATGATTATATAATGGTGGCAATCTATGACCCAAAAAATAAAACTCAAGAATGTTGGTAAAAATCATGTTGCATGATGACTTTGAACATTGAAAATAAAATTTTGGTGTTGACAGTTTGTATGCATGTGTTTATAACGTCCATTTCTTACAAATAACATATACAAATATCATGAATCTTCTTTCTAAAAGTTTATTTGGTGAGTTGGGGTTCTAATCCAAGTGGTCTCACTAAAAAACATTGAGTTTTGACCCCCCAAATGCTCATAACAAATTGGATGTGCATCTGGAAGTTCACAGTAGGTAAACCCTACTTTAAACAACCATAACTAACAAAATAATCGTGCAAATCACTTGATTCTTCTTCTAGAATTTATTTTGAATCGTTAACTTTCAAATGCCACTGGTTTCACTCAAATATGTGGTGATTTGGGGTTTCAATTAATCAAAACAAAATGAGTGTGCAATCTGTCCAAAGCTGACAGATTTGTGCATGCACGTTCAAAGGGCCATATCTCTTTCAAAACTCAATAAAAAGGATGATTTTTCTTTTGAGAGTTAGTTTTATGAGTTATGTTCTATTTGCAAGTGGAATCAGATGACAATATGGAGTTTTGACCCTCCAAACACCTAAAACATTTTAGGTGTGCAAAATGTGAAACCACCAGTAGCTAAACCTCACTTTGTATGATCATATCTCTTTGATTATTTGTCCATAATATATAATTCTTCTTCTGGAGTTTTCTTTTATGAGTTATGGTTCATATGAATCTTGTTTCATTGAAAAATATGAAGTTTTGAGGCATTCAAAAATATACGTTTTGGGGTGACAAGCATGATTAAATGTAATATTTGAGCTATTTGCAATACCAAATGTGAAACACTATGAAATTGATGTTAATGGGCACTAAGGCATGCACACTAATAGTTTGTATTGAGTAAAATGTTCCATAAAAGTTTGTACACTATTATTAACTCAAGTGAGGAGCCGAACGTATTTGTGGATAGCGCTATTGGACGGACAATCCCACCTAAAAACCGACAAGTAGCAGTGCAGATAGCAATCCCACCTAAAAACTACAGGTAGGGGTGCACTATACTTAAAATAAAGGTTCTACATATGTGGGGTTTTAGTCCCACCGCTAAGGTAGAATCAAAACGAGTTTTGTGGTCGAAAGGTTTAGTGGTGGCTCATTACTTACTTTAAATTAGGGTACAAAATGCCTTGAACGTTTTAAAATGTAAAGATTTACTAAGTGCCATAAAAGTATTTTGCTCAATATTCATTTGATGCTTATAATATTAAAAACCTGTGAACTCACCAACTCTTTGTAGTTGACCTTGTATTATTCATGCTTTTCAGGAGTAAGAAAGGTTAACTAAAAATGCTTGTGTTTGGGGCGCATAAACATCAACCATGATTAAATTTGAATTCGTTTTGTTGAACACCTTGTTTCTTTTATTTCGTTAAAACATTAAATTTGTATGATGTAATGTTTAGTTTTATTTTGTTATGTATTTGAATGGACAATTGGTGTTGTTTTAGCTCTATCGCTATGAAAGCTTGAACTATCACTCCCCGTGTTTCCGCTTTAGCGGGGTCTGACAATACAACATGCTTTACTCATAATCGATCCCTGATAGTGAAGCGATTCAAGAAGACCTCCTATGAACTATTTCATGGAAGAAGACCCTCTCTGAAATATCTACACATTTTTGGATGTAGATGTTACATTCTGAATGACAGAGATCATTTGGGTAAGTTTGATCCAAAAGCTGATGATGGGATATTTCTTGGATACTCTTCTGTATTCAAAGTCTTTCTGAATCTTCAACAAAAGAAGACAACATGTTGAAGAATCCATGCACGTCAATTTGGATGAATCTCGCCCAACAAACTCTACCCCTATCCCTGAAGAAGAGAGTTAAATGAATGGATGAAATCTCATTACGGAGAACCTGAAACTTATTTCAGCAACCAATCTAATGCTGACACTAATGATGATGGGATCCCTGATCTTCCTGTCTCAAGCAACGATCCATCATCATCAGGGATCAACATCACCCCTCTCAATCAGATTCCTCCATCTGATACCTCATTAGGAAATTCTTCAGTGAATAACCAAGCTTCATCTTCTACTGATCAATCCTCTGAATCACCTCCAGAATTGATATTAAATAATGAAGTACCTGTTGTTGAAACAACCAACATTATTCCTGAAAGAGAACAAATCGCTGAATCTATTGTTGATCAGTCTCTTCAACCTCCAGCTCAGCGATGGACTGTAAATCATCCAATAAATCAAATTATTGGTGATCCCAATGCAGGTATAAAGACTCGTAGAGGTACAGGTAATATCTGTCTCTATGTTAATTTTATTTCTCTCTCTGAACCTAAGAAAATAGATCAAGCTATCTCTGATCCTAGCTGGGTCTCTGCCATGCAAGAAGAACTAATTGAGTTTCCTAGATACAAAGTTTGGAATCTTGTTTCTCGTCAATCTGATAAAACTGTGATAGGAACCAAATGGGTCTATCGAAATAAGCTAGACGAAAATGGCACTGTTATTCGCAATAAGGCTAGACTTGTTGCTCAGGGATACAGACAGGAAAAAGGTATTGACTATTATGAGACCTTCGCCCCTGTTGCTAGACTAGAAGCCATAAGACTTTTCTTAGCTTATGCTGCCCATAAAGACTTTAAAGTTTTTTAAATGGATGTTAAAAGTGCTTTTCTAAATGGTAAACTTAGCGAGGAAGTTTATGTTGAACAACCTGTTGGGTTCTCTGATCCAAACCATCCTGGTTATGTTTTTAAACTTCAAAATACTCTTTACGGGTTAAAACAAGCTCCTAGAGCTTGGTATGATACTCTTTCAAAATACCTTCTTAAAGAAAAGTTTCTTCGTGGAAAAATTGACCAAACTCTATTTTTAAGGAAATATAAAGGTCATACTATTCTTGCTCAAATATATGTTGATGACATTATATTTGTCTCCATAAGACTCAAACTATGCACTCGTTTTGCAAAGAGAATGAAGAAAGAATACAAAAGGTATGATGGGTGAACTAAAACATATTTTCTAGGTTTGTAGATTAAACAATCTGACAAGAGAATTTTTATTTGTCAAAGTAAATATGTTAAGGACATGCTGAACAAATTTGATATGAATCAATGGTCAGTGATGAAGACCCCCATGGCACCTTCTCTGACTTTGAATAAGGACCCAAATGGGAAAACTGTCAATATCACTGCCTATCGTGGGATGATCGGATCTCTGCTGTATTTTAAAGCGAGTAGACCTGATATCATGTATTCTACCTGTCTATGTGCTCGATATCAAGCTGAACCAAAGGAATCTCACCTCATCGCTGTAAAGCGAATCTTTAGATATCTGAAGGGAACTCCTAATCTGGGTCTTTGGTATTCCAAAGACTCAGGGTTCGATCTAATCGGTTACTCTGATAGTGATTTTGTAGGATGCAAGATTGATAGGAAGGGCACCACTGGTGGATGTCAGCTATTAGGTGGTAAGTTGATAAGTTGGACTAGTAAAAAGCAGAACTCTGTGTCCACATCTACCGCTGAAGCTGAGTATGTAATCGCTGGTAGTTGTTGTGCTCAAATCCTTTGGATCAGAAATCAATTGAGAGTTTATGATCCCAAACTTTCCAAAATTCCTATCTATTGTGATAGCACTAGTGCTATTGCAATTGCAAACAACCCTGTACTTCATTCCAAAACCAAGCACATTGAGATTCGATATCACTTCATCAGAGATCATGTGATGAATGGAGAAGTTGAACTTCATTTTCTACCAACTGAATATCATCTCACTGATCTTTTCACCAAACCTCTTGATGAAACTAGATTTAATCTACTCATCAGCGAACTTGGTATGTTAAACGCTGAATAACTCTCCATTCTCTGAACTCTGATTTAGCGATACTTGATATATCTCACTCAGGTATGAATTCCTAAATTACTACACTCTCTGAATGTCTCTTTTCAGAGAATAGTTTCTTATGACTAAAAACTCATCACTGACAATCATTTATTGTCTATTGATGAAGAATTTAAGGATAATAATTAACATTTATTTAAATGATAATCATTTTCATTTTTTCAAATAAGAAAAAGACACGTCAGACCTTTATCTGATACATGACGGACCACGACGTTTCTTTCCCACTCTTTTCTAGGAATGTGCGCTAGGTCATCATTACTTTTAAAAACCCTAAATCTTTCTCAAAACCTGTTCTGGGTTCGTCTTAGAACAGAAGACTATTTTTGGTATATTTAACTAAGTTTTTTTTAAATCTTCTAAAAAAACCATTTCTAAATTTTTGTTAATAACAAGTATTTTGATCTTTGTTCATCAAAACACTAGTTTTTCATCTACACTTTTGGTAGTCTTTGTACCAAAAACATATTCTGGTTTATTCCTTCTGTATTAAACCATGATCTTCCTCTTTGGTGTTCCCATTTTTGAAACAAAAATGGCTTCTTCAAGCAAAACCACTCAAGCTGATGAGAGAGCCCCGATTGTCCTTACAAAAGCTCTTGCATGCAACTTCCTCTTGGAACAAGCAACTTTCAAGCCATGCAACTACTTGGCTCTGGTGGACATCCCTGCTGAAAAATCTCATTTCAATGATGGTGCCACATTCATCAAGGCTTGTCCGCTGATGTATGCTTTTGTGCACAATCCCATTGGTATCACTACTCATCTACAAGCTTTCTGGTACACCGCTCACTGCACGACTCTTACTACGGACAAGGGAAACAAGCAGCCTGCAATTTCCTTCACAATCCCCACTCTAGGCCCCTTCGCTTTACTTCCGGGTTTCTCATAAATGCTCTTCACCTCCCTTCAAGAGGTAAGAATCAGCAATAGGCCTCTAAGCCCACCAAGGAGCAGATAGAGGAGTTCTTAGACTCCATTGGCTATGTATGGGAGAACCCTGAGGTAAAGTCTGTGGGTTCGAAGATGGAGAAGAAGCGTCTCCCAGCTTGCTGGCAATACATCTTCACCCAACTAATTCAGTGCTTGGGTTCCAAGACTGGCTCTCACGATCAGGCCAGCAAGCACTTTCAAGACGTTGGCTTTGCTCTATACACCAACTACAAGCTGAACTACGCTGACTACATTTTCAGCGACATGTACAACAGGGTGAAAGCAGCAAAGAGGAACCACTTCATTCCCTACCCAAGATTCTTCTCTACCATCATGGAGTTTGCCTTCAAGGAGGAGTATCCAAAGGTCGCCAACCAAAGTTTCTCCATGGTTGGCAAGAAGTCCCTGGATATTGATGTGCATCCAGATGATGCTCCCTACACTCCATACATGTTGCAACTCATTGAAGTTGCAGTACCTGTGTCCGTCTTACTAAACTGAACAACCCATCACTGAGCATCCAAGACACCTCTTCCCCCTTAAAAAGAAAGGAACCTGCCGATGGTCACAAAAGACCATCGCTCACAAACTTGCAACAAAGAAACCAAAGAAGGGTGTCTCTTAAAGTTTGTACACAGCCACGACACCTCTTCCCTCTTCATCCACAGCCACGACAACGGTCTCTCCATCCGTTGTCGTTTCTTTAGCACTACCATCATTTTCATGGGCTATCCCTGAAAATGTTATAGCCAGCTCCGCTGAAGCTGGATCAGGTACTACTTTCACAGCCCTCTCTTCTTCTTCGACCATCTCTTATTTGGTCGTTACACAAACATGTGACTCAGAGATATTTGTCCCTATCTCTGATGATGTTGAAATGAACGTTGTCCAAACTTCAGTTTTGTTTCGACAATCTGAACTTTGGAAAGCCAGTATAACAGGACCTCAGCATGTCTCTTACAGACATACTAAGACACAGGCTAGTGATCCACATGACGCTACCGTTGTACACGATGTCCCTGAGAGTAATCCTCATGATACTCTCAAGGTGAATAACATGTCTTGTCACCCTTCATCTAACCCGTAGCTCTTTTTGGCTGGTCTTTCTATGTTGTCATCAGGTATCGCACCTCCTCTCTCTACCTCAACGACCACCACTACTACCACCAAGGCTGCTGCTGCTCCCTCAAGCGGTAGCAAAAGAAAATCTCCACAGCAGTAGAAAACCGCGGAAGAGCTGCGAAGGATAAAGCAGGAGAAGTCTTCCTACAAACTTCCTCCCTTCCATATTGAGATTCAAAAGATTGTTCTTCCCAGCCCCACATTCCCTGGTATTGACTTCTTGGTCAACGAATGTGCTCTCACAAGGGCCAGGGTGGACAATTTTCAGACGTCTGCAGAATACATCTTTCAGACGGTCGCTGGTGCACCAGGCATGAAGGCCACAATAAATAATGTCTATACTGACATCCAGTTAGTGAAGGCGGACAATATGGCTCATGAGCAAGCAATTGCCAAGCTGGAGAAACAGGTGCAAGCACAAAACCTAGTGCTCGAGTCTATTCAGAAGACTCCGTCCGATATGATGCAGATGCTGATGAAGCTCTCTAAGGTTGGCTCCTCCTTCACTGCTGCTGTTCGGACCTCGCTAAATCAAGTCCTTCAGAACCAGACTGCGCATACCGAGTCTCTGAAGGAAATTGGGTCCAATGTGTATACTATGATGGTGCATGTTCTCCCCACTGACAACATCGAGGGGGAGAGATGCGCCAAAGAAATCGCTGATGAGATAATCGGACAGGTCAATGAAACAATCCCTGACACTCCGATATCTCCTTACATTCAGCAAGATCCTTCCATCGTCGCTAAAAAAAATGACGACGAAGATGATGAGGAGGAAGAAGACGATGATGAAGATGAGGATGAAATCACTCACTATGGGGGAAATGATATAGATGATGATGATGACGTCCCTCCTGGTGATTTTAAGCACTTTAAGAGTAGTAGACCAGGCAACTTCATGCCTGAAGTGATCTACAGGGAGCCTTTGGGGGACGAACCACCTCCTTCTTAGGAACCGTCCAACCCATCAGGCAAAGGAAAGGAAGTGGTGGATCTGGATGCCACCATCCCAGTATCTGAGGGGGAGACCGCTATAGAGGTAACCCTTCCCCTTATCCTTTATACTACTCCAATCTCTGAACCCCCAACCTATCCATCTTTTTCTCCTCCAAATTTTGGCTCTGACCAACCTCTCTCTCCATCCCCCATTCTCAGTGAGTCTAGTCCCCCAAAGGACTCCACTTTTTTGAAGGAACCTTCATCAGAAGAGCAGTTTGTGTGCATATCTGATTCTGACTCTGAAGATGAAGAAGGCCTTATTCCTAGATGGCACGCACAAAGACCACTAATAAGCGAGCCTGAAGAAGAAAGGCGAATAAATATCCTAAAGAAACTTGAAGCCAAAAGAATAAGGATGTCCACTGCTGAACCAGAAAACCCTGTGCCTATCAGCACGGTGGATGATTTCTACTTCCTATCTAAAGAGTAGAGAGCACGAGCCCTTGAAGCTCAGATTATCAGGGATGAAAAGATGAAGCAAACAGAGAATGATCTTGAGCTCGCAAGATAGATACTCAGGGAGGATGCTGCAAGAGATGACGTGACTAGAAAGATGAACGAGAAAAGTGAAAGAGTCGTTGAAGCTCTAGCACAGAGAGAACTGACACAAGAAAATCTAAATGTGAATCCTATCCATGCTCAAGAAAGGATCCTATTTGCGCTGATAAATGAAGACACAGGCCATAGAGAAAACGAACTACGCTGGTGCACTGAACGATTCAATTTTCGACGGTCTGATTCAAAAATCATTCGTGCAACTATTGAAGGACGTCCTTCCAAAAGAAGTGGTCTGAAGGTATTTGTACGAATGTACAGACATTCGAATTGTGAAAAAGAAGAAGCCAAGTTCTTATATTCTATGGATACTCTGAGTGGCTAGAAATCAGAGATGCCATTCAGGGTTCCAAATCAAAGTTCAAAGATGTGGTGGAAAGAGCATTGGATCAGCCACTTCAAAGTATGTCACAGCATGTGCAAGTTCCTCCTCTCCCTGAGCCTACAAGAAAAAGAAGATCAAACACTGAAGGAGGTTCATCTTCTAAAAACGAACATGAAACCAAATTCAACTATGAAAGCATTCTTGATCATCTTGAAATCCCTGACGTCTCAATGTTGAACTTCTCTCTCCCTCAAGATCGAAGATATGAAGAAAATGAAATCATCACATTCCCTGAACCTAGTATGGTTTACTTGGATAATGAAGGATTCTTAGGACTCTTTAGAAATCGAGAAGTCAACAATGCTTCATCAGCTTTCATAAAGATCATGCATCATTATTGCTGGTCAGATAAACCTCTGATGAATCGACAAAAGAAGATCTATGAAAATGAACTGCGAAAAAAACATGAAAGACTCTCTGATTGATCTGTAGTCTTCTTTTCCTTTGTAGTACATTTTATCTTAGTGTACTTTACCTTAAAAATTGTAATTTCATTCTCTATGTAATTCTTCAGATAATTCTTAAAGAAATTTCAAATGAAGTACTCTACTCCAATTGTGTATTGAGAAGATCCCTGAAAATAGTAAATGGGACAATTAACATAAGAGTTCTAATTTCTTTACAAACCTCTTTACTCACTGATATTTCTCTCTGAAATTTAAATCAGTGAATGTACTTAAAGCTTCTATAATTGTAAAAATTGTGTTTTCATATCCTTATAAATGAAACTCAATGGTAATAATAGACTAACTGAAAAAGATCTCACAGATTAGTACTTAGAAATTTTACTTTAAGATTTTTAAGTCCTTACTAACCTTTTCAAAGCAATCTTCCAATATTGCTCAATCATAATCAAATAGAGGGAGATTGTTGATCATAACTCATCTCAATCATAATCAAATAGGGGGAGATTGTTGATCATAACTCCTCTCAGTAATTTGACTATGATTCCTTTGTATACTTAGTGAAATTATATTAGTAAACTTAAGTTCAAATTCAGCAATAGCATACGCTGATCGCTGTCAGCGTTTCCTAAAAATCAGGAACCTTAAGTCTACCTCTGAAGATCTGAAGATCAATCAACACACCGAAAGAACATTCAGCGAAAGTCGAAGACCAAGCTGAAGAAAGAGATAATCAGCTAGTGCTCTGAAGCGGTTCAGTGATAGCAAGAATTATCTAAACCAAAGTGTGAAGTCTTGTCAAGCCTCAGCGATACTATGAAAGTTCATCCTTGAAGTTTCAAGTTCAGCGATCAAGTGAAGCTTCTCAAACAAGATTAATGTTGATCTTATCCTCGATGCACAAAAGTCAAACCTTATCCTAAGTCAGAGAATGACGTACGGATTGTCTCTTATGTCCCCATCATATCTGATATGGTACTGTTCACAAGCGGCCAAAAGCATGGTTGCTTTTGAACAAAGGACAAGCTTCCGATGAAAGCTTGACACGTGGCATATACCTTTTGTCTTGCATTAAATGCAAACTGGTATAAATAAGATGAAGATATCTTCTTCATCTTAATGCATGCTACTTTCTAATTTCTTAATCCTCTGTCTCTTTTATTTCTCTTTTCCTTGTGCATCAAACTGTGTGTTTTTAGTTACAATATAATAGGTTGAAATACCTGTTCTAATTCCGCTTGTAACTGTAAATTTGTGTATTTAATATAAACTAATTTAAAAACTAAAAATCTGCGTGTTTGTATACAAACTGTTTCTATATCCTTGAACTCTTGTATACAAACTGTTTCTATATCCAAAAAACCGATCTAAATAAACCTCTACAAAAGATGGACTAAGTCTTAGATGAAAACTAAGTCAAGGTCGGGTGTTACTATAACCCAATAATTGTCATTGTCTCCAATTACGGAAGACGTCAACGAATAACTAAAATCTTCTTGAGCCTCTAACTAGCACTCATCTCATCACAATGTCGCTAGAACCAAGCAGTTTAGGCTTAACGCCTAGTGAGATCAAGTAGTTTACAACATGAGATCAAGCAGTTTAGGCTTAACGCCTAGTGAGATCAAGCAGTTTACAACATTTATGTAAAATAGTAAGCTAGAAAAATTGCTATTTAAATCCCGATTTCCAAAATGAGATGTATATTAAACATGAAAACGACATCTTTTTCAAAACCAACCAATCTCGTGAGGAAATAACTTTAACCAAAACATCCATTTAACGCGAGTCCAAAACTCAATACACACGACCAAGAATAAAGCTATAAACATAAAAATAAAAAAAACATAGTCTTAACCAAATTTTATAAACAATAACTCACGCTTACCCTTGGAAGGGTATAATACATCCGAAGATGACGGGAAAGATCCGTGTAACCATTGATAGTGGCGGAACACATAAGTAAACCTTATTCAACATTATCAAGCTTCAATCAAACTATATTGGTTATCGAGATCAACCACACAGGTCTCTAGTTCGAGTCCTCCAATACCTAAGACACACTCTAGTTAGAAATAACATACCACATGACACACGATGAACGAGATCAACCACGCACAGTCTATAGCTCGAGTCCTCCGGTGTTATAACCTCCGTGTCTAACTACAATGTGGGAGTAACTAATCCCAACCACAGATCATACGGTCATTAAGTTCGACCACCTACGGTCTGTACCTCAAGTCCTCCGTTACATCCGTAGTTTCTAACAAGAAAATAGGGACAACAATCCCAATCCAAACCAATAATTGACTTCTATGCCTACAGATCCATTACATTCTAGCCATAAAATTACACGACACTACATGAATGACTAATACACCCTAAAACGTGTAATATATTAAATAAGTATAGCATGACTACATACAACTCTAAAGCTCGACATGGAGCAATTTAAGTCCGACAAATGTCAAAACCGAGCAAAATCTCAACAACTCAACAGTTATGTGATTTCCCAAAACAAATATCTTTGGTTGAGACAAACCATTTCCAAATGAAATCATAATCCATTATTTCCAAAATCTCTCATAATGCAATTACGTGTATTTTTCAAAAGGTTTACAAGATCAAAAACTTCAAAGATGCATATAACATCAAAAAAAAATCCCATTTAAGAGATACGACATTAAAACAACTCATACTAGTGATTTATTTGACAAAATATGCAAAGACCCTAAATATATGCATTTTCAAGATGTATTAACTCAATAATGTATGTAAATTTTTTCAAATACTCAACACATTTGATAAATAGTAAGTAAACATGTTACTACTTCATAATAGACATCTTTGGCGTGTACATATTTTTCACAAAGCAACTCGAATTCACCTTGCTAGATTTAGGTTAAATCTAGGTTTTACTCCAATCTTGAGCGTCCTTTCGTGGAGACTTTAGATCCACAAACATCCTATTGGTCTCTAAGGAGTCTACAAGAGTGGATTAGTGTAGATACAATTTGTAGAAAGGCATGAATACAAACACAACTTTTTTAAGTTTTAAATGAGTATATTGGAATAAACAAGTTTATAGATTGTAAGCGGAATAACAACAAGAATAAATATCTATTCTATTACAATATGAGAATCACTAAATAATTTGATACACAAGATATGGAAGAGAAATAATCAGAGGTCTAAGAAGAGATTAAGCATGCATGAATATGAAGAATAGGTTCTTCATCTATTTATACCCAATGCATTAAATGTGCGTCAAAGGGTACATGCCACGTGTCAAACATCCATTGGAGGTTTGCCCTTTGTTCATAAAGCAACTATACTTTTAGCCAAATTTGAACAGTGACCCTATCAGAGTTGGCAAGCATGTGGGAGACAATAAAGTATATCCATAAGTACTTTCTGACAAGAGTATGGGAGGTAGACATTTGTGCATCGAGGATAAGATCAACTTTGATATTGCTGAGTATGCTTCATTTGGTTGCTGATACTTAAGGCTTCAAAGAAGAGTCCTTCAAGTATCACTGAGGCATACACAAGATCTCACACTTTAGTAGACGATCGTTGCTATCACTGAACCAATTCAGATCAAGAGTTGTACATCTCTACTTTCAGCTAGGTCTTCGACTATTGCTGAAGGTTCTTTTGGTGTGAATGTTGTCTTCAGATCTTCTAGGTTTAGATAGTGTTCCAGAAGGTTTCAACGATCATTGGGTGCAATCAGTGTTTGCTATCGCTGAATCTGAACAGTAACAAAAACTAGGAATTTCACTAAGTACAAAGAGGAATCATAATTAAATCTGTTTGAAAGCTTAGATCAACATATCTATCACAATAAACTTATCTAGTTCATAAATAAAACTAAACTATACCAAGAGGAACTCCCAAAATCATATCGATACAAGCCTTCTTCAAAATCTAAAATTACCCAAAATACCTAAAATTGATCAAAATCCACGGATGTTTAAAATACACCAAGAGAGATTTCGTAAGAGACCAAAATGAAGTATTTTGACTAGAATCAAGTTTTAGAAAGATTAGAGTGACTTATAATTTCATTTTAGGGGAAAACTCAAAACTAGGTCAACAATGGTGAAGAGGAAGTTGGAGAAGATGAAGATCTTGAGCTTCAATCCTTAGCCTTAATCTCTACTCTTAATCTTACAAACTCTCATTGAGAAATCGAATGGGAGTAACAAGTGGTCAAGGACTAAAAATGAGAGGGAGAGAAGTGAGTAGGAGAAGAAACAAATGAGAAATTGGGGAAAAGGACAAAAATCGTATTTAAAAGGGGTTGTAGAGTTTTTTGCCAGATCCACGTGGGTGCGTGCAAAGTAGAGGTATAGCCGCGAGTAGTGTAAAAACATAGTTTTGCCTACTTTTTGGGATTTTCTCATGGGCGTGAGCAAAATAGAGGTGCGACCGCAAGCAGAGTAAAATTCTACCGAAAGTTGATATTTTGCCAAATCCGATAACCAACCCAACCAACATCCACGATACTTCTAAATGACTATAGGAAGACCGAAATACGTACGAAACTTGAAATTACGGATACTAAAAATCTGGGCGTTACACGATATTGCGAACCTACATGTGTCATGCTCGGGTCAAACCGTAGTATTGTTTCTTGGAAATGAGCGATTTTTTTTGAACCCCCCCCCTCCCCCCCCCCCTTCCCTTTCATCCTCTCTATAAAATTAAGATTTGCGGGGACCAAATATTTACCTTCGCAATAAAAATGCACCTGTGACTCTTCTCAGCAAACCGAATTTCCATGCCAGTAACTTCACAACATATAATTTGATTAGTTTCTTTTTTAATATATAATTTGGATATTATCGTTTTAAATTTTATATTTTCACATTTGTCATGAACTATGATTACAAGTGGTTTATTTATTTATTTTTTAAACTTATAATCACTTTTTTTCTTGAAAGGCAAAACTTATAATCACTATTTTATACTTGTTTCATATAAATTCTTTAAAGTATTTTGTATTTACGGTTTAAGTCTTTGTAAATTTAAGAATGAAAAATTTGGTCCCTATACTTTAGTTATTGACATATTATGTCCCTCTACGTATAATAATTACAGATTTGCTCCATGTACTTAGAATAGTTATAGATCTGGTCCTTGTACTTAGAATACTTATAAATTACCCTCTACATAGAATAACTACCTATTAGGTCCATGTACATAGAATACTTACATATTTGGTCCATGCACTTAGAATAATTACAGATTTGGTCCCCGTACTTAGGATAGTTACAGATTAGGTCATTCGACTTTGACTTATAATCCTTTATTATATATATTTGTTCATATCAATTTCAAACTATGTTACATATTTACAGTTTAGATCCCTTTAAATTTCAAAATGACAAATTTGGTCCCTGTACTTTAGTTGATCTCATATTAGGTACCTGTAAGTAGAATAATTACATATTTTGTCCTACTCTTTAAGAGTATTTATATATTTGGTCCATGTACTTAGAATCATTATAGATTAGGTCCTTGTACTTAGAATAGTTACAGATTAGGTCCCTCTATGTAGAATAACTACATATTAGGTCCATGTACATAGAATACTTACAAATTAGGTCATTCGACTTAGACTTATAACCCATTATTTGATATACTTGTTCGTATTGCATATTTATAGTTTAATTCTCCCGTAAGTTTGGTCTCCATACTTTAGTTAATGACATATTAGGTCCCTATACGTAGAATAATTACATATTTCATCCCTATATTTAGAATATTTACAGATTTTGTCCCTTCACTTAGAATAGTTACAAATAAGGTTCATATACTTAGATTAGTTCATTTATGTTTTGGTCCCTAAACGTATCATGCACTAACAATTAGGTCCCTATACTTACATAATCACTATGTAAAATATTTGCAGTGGGTGTCCTTGACGGTCAGGTGTCGCATCACGTTGGTACCTAAGATTAAGGACGCTTTGTCTGGTACTTGGGAAGCCCTTTTTATGAAGACTCCTTTTGGTCCATGGTTGGACTTGCACATGGTAGGTGGAGACCCCATACTTCTCCACAGGTTTCTCTGGAGGTAATTATAGCCCGTCCCTAGAGGGAAAGAGGAGATGTGGTTTGACATCATGGGACACCCACATCGTCCCGGGCTAGAGGACTTCTGCCTTATCACTAGACTACTTTTCGGAGAGGATCCCACCTAGGCATGGGAATAGGCCCCGACCCGTTGGGGAACCCGGTCCACCCGCTCCGGTCGGGGATGGGGATGGGGATTCTCGTCTGTCTCAAACCGGGGATGGGATGGGTATCACACTTCTGCCTCGCCCCGTACCCGGTATATCTATATATATATATATTAATAAATTATAAATAATATTTATTCAACTAAATTGGTAAATCAGATTTCATATTTCCTATCTTGGTTTAGAATCTAAAAATGTTATTTATTTTGGATGTTAGTGTGGATTATTTTTTATGTCAAGTTAAAATACAATTACGCTTATCTTTTGGATATTACTCGAGATGGTTTTATATTACTCATTATGTTTTGGTACGTGTGACGTTAGTATTTTTGGATTAAATTGAAATTTTCTATGGTAGAACAAAATATCTTTCATTTCCCCCTCTGGGTCCAAATGGGTTGGAATTGAGTCGGCTTAATTGTTGTGTCAGAAGAAGGATAGCAATACTGATTCCATTCATTTAATATTCTTTTGGTGTCATTGTATGAAAGCAATACTATAACCGCTGAGTTTAGTAGGTTATTTTAGTTTTAGGCTATTAGTTATTATATGAGGTTGTAATTTATTTGTATTAAAGTAAGTTTCTTTTGATTTTAGGTTTATTAGAAATATGATAAATTTAACGCGTCGGTCTCACGCATGTTTGATTTAAAATAGCTTACATAAATGGGATAAAATCCCCGTTTCCTCGGTGGGGATCCACGTTCCTTGATGGGGATGTGATCTTATTCCCTGGCGGTGATAGGGATGTGATCTTATTCCCTGAATGGGATGGGGACGGGGACGGGGATGGAGTTGTGGAATCGGGGACGGGGATCGAGGTCCCCGCCCAATTCCCATGGGGATCCTGATGAGGGACTGCTTCCTGATGAGGGACTCCTGGCAATTTATAACAAGAAAATAAAAATACACCTAAACGACGAGGGACTCCCTCCCAAAGAGACCATCCATCTCCAAATAAGGACAGGCCCAAAAAAGGAACACTAAAAGATCCCACACATCTATCAATTTCTGAGGTGGTCGACCTATTTCCGGGGTATGGTGCACCTTACCGACGAGAATGTTGTCCGAGTTTGTTTGTTGTTGACGGTGGAGATGGTTTTCCAAGGACGTTGACCGCAACAGTCTATTACTGACATCCTTATCAGGATCGTCGAGAATTTTCCTAGTATAGAATAGGTTTCCGTGGGGATCCTACATCTGGGCAACCACCTTCAAGCAAATGAACTGTGGCTAGCACAAACGCGTCGACAAGAAAACCAAAATGACGCTAACAAGTTTCACATACGCTTTCAACGTTAGCTAACTTATATAAATTAGATATTTATTCATTTGAATTCGGATTCCTTTTTTAACTCTACATACTTGTTTGTGTTGTTGTTTATTTATAGATATGGATGATGGAGATGTATCCAGTCTTCCGCTAGTACTTTACCTTATCAGACGGGCTACCCCGAGGGATTATGGAGTAGGAGTGTGGTCCTGACGAAGGCTATGTGACTTGATTTTTTTGATTAATCGTGAGTAAGTTTTTTTTACTATGTTTCGAATTCAATTTTTATAAGTTATTGACTTATAAATTAAGTCAATGGTGTAATTATAACGTGATATGTTTTCAATATACTAGGATGTGAGGCACCCACACGCCCGCCTTGTAGCGGAACCTCTTAAGGAGTCACAACGTTAGAATAGGGAGAGCCATGTATATTTCGAGAGCGAAAAGGGCAGGCAACCGTCGAAGAGGCCCCGACTCCCTCAGGTTGCACAAGACTCCTCCCCCTCCTCATTTGGCTCCAGTTCTTCAACGGCCCCCTCGTCATCGGATGACGATGGCCTGTGCCCCCAGCAGAGTGATATATGCCACCCCTCCCCCTCTTCATACCAAGATCGTATGCCACCCCCTTCGCCACCCCCTCCATACTATAAGCATATGCGACATCCTGACCCATATGCGGCCAGTTGGGACCTGTTAAACCCAATTAAGCTATCGAGCAATTATTGGGAAATTTAGACTCTATGATAAATTAAGCTATCGAGTAGTTATTGGGAAATTTAGACACTATTCTGTCTCGATAAAAGCAAAAACTTATTGGACCCAGTGATCGCTGAAGACTATCAGGAATAATCTCTGCACCTGAAAGACCCAAAGACAAATTTCACACAAAAGAAGCCTTCAACGATGTCAAAGACTTAGCTGATGAAAGAGATAGTTTTTTTTGGGAAAAGACGACAGTACCTCTGGAAATATATTACGAAAAGGGAAACAAACACCAATAGCAACCACAAAGCTCATACCACAAGGATAAGAACAAGTTCCAAGCTCAAGGGTATAAGTAGACCTCCAAAACCACCACAAAACAGTAAACGGCAACCCATGCTTAGAGAAAACCCCCGAAAACCACCAAACCACCAACTTCGACACCCATCCAACAACAACCCAAGGAATAACAAAAATAGAAGTCCCTATAACATAAGACCAAAAATCACTAAAGACTACATAATTGGTAAAGATAAACTGAAAAGTCTTCATATCTTGATGTAGTCATTCTCCCGAACTTGAAACTTACACTTATTAGCCACATAGAAGAGCTTCATCTCTTGCATAATCTCCTTCCCAAGTGCTTCAGCCGTCTTTGACACATGCTCAAAGATTCTTCTATTACGTTCCCTCCAAATAAAGTAAACTGTGGCTGGAAAAAGAGTCTTCCTTCTCGCACTTAAGACATTATTTCTAATTGCCACCATATATTGGATAATGCCTTCCCATTGATCCGATATTTCCATCTCCTCAAAAGCTTTAAACGTGTGCCACATTTCTTTTGAAAACGGACATTAGAAAAAGAGATGTTCTATCGAATCAACAGTACTACTACAAAAGACACGGGAGAAATCCAGAGGGACTTCTTTCCAAGAGATGATACGATTTTTTGTAGGCAATCTATTAAGAAGGGCACACCAGAGATTAACCGCATGTTTCGGATAATTTTGTTTCGTCCATACAATAGAATTCCATACTACATTCTCCTTTCTTGGTCTCAAGGTTTCATATACAATAGAAACTGAAAAGGTTTGTTGATCTCCATCTAAGTCCTTCTACCAAAGAAAATCTTTTCCTCCTTCATTCAATTGTGGAATCGCCACTTGACCTAGAGACGGCCAAGCTTGTATCCAAAGATTCGGCCAAGTATCCCCTATAACCTCAACTAGATCATTAATAGAGACATATACATCCAAACCCATATTTGCCAGCATTTGTGGCGTAATTCCATTCCGTAATGGGCCACATTCCAACCAATTAGCATACAAACCTGAAAAAGATCGACCATCTCCAACTTGTATAGAAAAATGCGGGCGAAGAGTATCTCTCAACTGCAAGAGCTTTTTACAGACATGCATACATTTGTGAGGAATACCCACTTCCCACAAATCCTTGTTCCTTAGCTTGTGTTCATAAATCCATTTAACCAAAAGAGATTTTCTCTTTGTTAAAATATCAAATACAAGAGGAGTCATAAGAGCTACATTCCAAGTTTCCATGTCATGTATTCCAAGACCTCCCACTTTTTTTTGGCAAAGAAATTACTTTCCGTGCAACTTTAGCTTTCCCTTTATCTAATTCCCCTTGAGACCAAAGAAATCCCTTAAACATTTTCTCCAATTCCTTAAGAACTGACATCGGGAATGGAAACACTTGCATCTAAAACAATTGAAGAGAAGAAAGAACCGACTTTATTAGTTGAGCCCGGCCAGCAAAGGACAGCGCTTACACTTCCAATTGATATTCTATGTCTACCTTTATCAATCAACCCGTATACTCCATTACAAGTAATCTTTTAGACGACAAAGGCACCCCTAGATATCTCACTGGTAGACTTCCTTCCCGAAATGGAAGAATGCTTAGGATAGAATCCTTCAGATCATCAAAAACACTTCCAAAGCATGTTTTACTGTGTTAATTGAGTTCACATCACCATGACAAAAGACCATCAGATCATCAGCAAAACAAAAATGACAAATCCTCATTCTGTCACAACCTTTATGAAAAGTAAACATGCTCAATATTCTAATTCTTTGATTGAGACGTGCCTAATACACCTCCATTACAAGCGTGAAAAGGTAAGGAGACAGCGGGTCTGGTTGCCTTATCCCACGCTTTCCCTTGAAAAATCCATGCGACATTCCATTGACAACAACCGAATATGACGTTTTCGTCACACATTCCATAATCAGATGAATTAAGAATGGATGGAATCCCAATCAAAAGAGAACCTTTTCCAGAAATACCCATTCAACTGTGTCATAGGCTTTTTGGATGTCTATTTTAAGAGTACACTTTGGGGTTTCATATTTAGAAGAATAACCCAACATCAACTCCTGGGCCAGTAAGATATTATTCGAAATCTTTCTACCCAGGATAAGAGCAGGTCGTGATTCAAACACAATCTTGTTTAGCCCCGTCTAAATTCTATTAGCCAAAATTTTACTGATGTATTTATAAACCACATTACAAATAGCAATTGGCCTAAAGTCAGACACTTTTTGAGGATTACTTATCTTAGGAACGAGACATATGAGAGTATGGTTTATTTGTCGAAGCAAATGACCCCGAAGGAAGAAATCTTGGATCGCATTCTCCACATCTTCTCCGACCACCTCCCATGCATGTTTGTAAAAACAGGCCGAAAACCCGTTTGGGCCAGGAGCTTTATCCCCTGCAAATTCAGATAGTTTTCCTTACTTCCTCCTTAGTTACCGGAACAAGCATTGCACATGACTCATCCGTAGATAACGTATAGGGAAATAAAGATGGAGAATTTACCTCTAGATTACAACAAGTCAAGGTTCTGAGAATGCCTTGAAAATACTCCACAAATATTTATGGTGTAGAATGAACCTCAACCGAATGCCCTTGCTTGTCCATTACCATATTAATCCGAATGCCCACCATCTCTCTAAGCTTATCAACCCGAGTTGACACATTACCACGCCTAGAATTTAAACGACGAATATCCTTCTTTAGGCCCTTTAGTTTAGAAACAAGACCAAACATATATGACCCATCAACATGACCTTCCCATGCAAGGCCAATTTCCTGCAAAAAATTCTCATAAGAAACTAAATAGTTAGGAAATTTGAAGGGTTGGCGAATTTCAACAAGTCCTCCTCGAATCTGTATCACCATCGACGAATGGTCCGATATTCCAAAAGGAAAGAATCTAGCAAAAGCATCTGAGAACTCTTGCATAAATTTAAACGACACAAGCAGCCGATCAAGTTTTCGTAATAAGCCCCCTATTCCTCTCGGTTTCTTACTCCACGTATATTTCATTCCAACCGATTGCAGATCTTCCACTTCCAGATCCTCTACACAAGACGAGAAATCAATCATATCTACAGTCCAGTGATAACAAAGAGATAGTTAGTTCGTGCTCTAAAGCAGTTCAGTGATAACAAAGACTGTCTACACTAAGTGTGAAATCTTAACACGATTAAGTGATACCTGAAGGATCCTTGAGTCCTCATTACAATTGTTCAAAACAATCGTGCTCAACAAAATTAGATTTTGTCTTATCCTCGATGCACAAAGGACAACCTTCTAATGGACTATGTCAGAATATATGTACGGAGTTACTTTATGGTCTCCCACGTGCTTACCAATTCTGAGGGTCAACTATTCATATTCGGATAAAGGCATGGCTACTTTATGGACAAAGGACAAGCTTCCTAGTGGATACGTCACACATAGCATGTAACCTCTGACTTGCATTAAATGCATTGGGTATAAGTAGTCTATTTAAAATAGATAAAGAAACTCTTCTTCATCTTCATGCAATCTACTCTCTCCTCTTGAACCTCTGTTTCTTTCTTTATTGTGCATCATACTTAGTGTTTCTAGATTGATTAGAATAAGTATTTATACTTGTTCTTATTTCCGCAACATTCTGTAAATTTGTTTATTTGCAATTAACTCATTTAAAACTTAAAGTTTGTGTGTTTGTATTCATCCCCCCCCCCCCCCGGCGGTTCTACAAACTTTCTTATACTTATACACTATTGTAGAATCCATTGGGACCAACAAGTGGTATAACCTTCTCATTCAGATCCTGAACTCATATAAAATATGTGAGAAGGTATGTACTTCTATCTCTATCACTCACTAAATATCTTCCTATTCAGTGAATGGTCTTTTAAAGGAAAACCTTATAACTGAAAATGCATTTATTTTCTGACACACGTCATAACTTTTCTGACACACGTCACAACTTCAATCTCTGTGATTAACATTTAATTGTTTAAATGATGTCATTATTAGTTTTTGAAAAGACGTGTCATAACTTTTTTGACACACGTCGACCATAACGTTCCCTATCCACTTATACCATAGGGATGTGCAAAGGTCATTATTGCCCTTTTTAAAAAGTAAATCGTCGTTTAGCTTTCTCTTCTGTCTCATCTACCTATACATGGTATTTTTCTTCTTAGAGTTTTCTTTGACGCTCTCGATTTCTCTTAAAGCATGAAAGAACTCTCTCTCTCTCTCTCTCTCTCTCTCTCTTTCTCTGTATTCAAGAACACCAAGAACACACTTTTGTGCGTGTTTTCTACAAACTCAACTAAAAGGTTTGTTTAATCGTCATAAATGCTAATAAACAACTTCCATGTTATTTACGAATTCTACCCACAACATTTTAACTCTTTTTTAAAATGGAGGAAGAAGAAGAGGAAGAGGAAGAAGACGAAGAAGAAGAAGAGGAACAAGAAGAGGAACAAGAAGAAGAAGAGGAAGAAGAAGAGGAAGAAGAAGAAGAGGAAGAGGAGGAGAAAGAGGAGGAAGAAGAAGAGGAAGAGGAAGAAGAAGAGGAGGAACAGGAAGAGGAAGCGGAAGAAGAAGAAGAAGAAGAAGAAGAAGAAGAAGAAGAAGAAGAAGAAGAAGAAGAAGAAGAAGAAGAGGAAGAGGAAGAGGAAGAGGAAGAGGAAGAGGAAGAGGAAGAAGAAGAAGAAGAAGAAGAAGAAGAAGAAGAAGAAGAAGAAGATGGACTTGTGTATAAGAGAAATAAAACTCCAGCGATCCTTGAAGAGGATGAACGGGATCACCGTGATGAGCTAACAAACCCGCTACATCGGACCAGAGTAAAAATACCTTTTCGTACCTCTAGGGCCGATGAAGCTGATGAATTTGATTTCCTCTCTCCATCTAAGAGAGATGAAGCTCTGAAGGCTTAGAAGAGAAGAATGGCTAAAATAAAAGAAGCACAAGAAAGCCTTCTTGCTGCTGAAGTCTGTTGGAACCCAGATCCCAATTATCACTCGAACAATGTTGATCAATAAGAATAATAAATAGTAGCGGAAGCAGTTCAATGATCAACACAGTAAACTAGAGAAGATTAATTAAATATGAAGAACAGATTCAATGACTTAATTCACTTGTATTTCACTCAAAGGATAAGCTATTACAGTACTGATCAATACAAGTTAAGCTCTCGAAATCTCTCCAATTCAACCAACACATTATACAAGGGATACTCCATCTATTTATACTATTCTATAAATCTCTATAGATCTAAGTCAATGAGTTGTCCTATCACAAACTGACACGTAAGCTAAATCTCTAACTGAGTTTGTTGGAGTTTGTTACACAACTATGTCATGCCTTGTGCCACGTGTAGTTGACTTGTACATTTATCCAGAGATGGCTCTGTCTGCTGGATAAACAGACTGTCTTCTGGATTGATCTTCTGGAGAGCAGACAGTCTTCTAGAGAGAACTTCTAGAGAGAACACTTTGTCTTTTGAAATGTCCTGTTCATACTTTTACATGAAGTTAATTTCTAACAATATCCCCCTAGATATAAAAATAGAACTTTTACAGGTATTCAAAAGAAGACACAAGGGAAAACTCTTTACATTACAGAAATTGAAATTACAAAAATTGAGAGTACAAGTAATGACTAGAATAACGCCTCTGGAACATCTCTAGTCATAGTATAAAAGGTATTGGTGAGTTCCCTTAGACCAAAAATGCCTTTGAGGTGCAGGTCCATATCATTTGCTGCCTTTCTGACATTCGAGTTTGTATCATCCATCTTCTGTATAATGTGCCCATGTATTATCTTCAGAATCTCTGCTGTGTATTTGAATCGTTCTTGTATTCTAAAAAACCTTTAGCTGGAAGGTCTTCTGACGACAACACCCTTTTCTAGTTTTGAGATGATGGTACCAACTTTAAGGTTTTCTACTCCTTCTAAATCTTCGTTTGGGGCAGAGACAAATAGACGAGGTTTGTGCAAATCCATAGCTGTCTGAAAATCTATTTTTGCACAATGCTCAATAAAGGATTCCAGAGTTCTTATTAACCTCTAAATAGCTACAAAATACTCCAATCCTTTATCTTGATTTTCCTTTAGGGGCAAATAATCACATGGATTCAAAGATAAAAGATCATTCTCTGAAAACGTACAAATGCTGCCATCTTCACTATGTACAGTGTACTCTATATAGGTGATTGCTTTATTGGCATATGTTTTAACCTTCATTTCACATACCTCATAAATGCTAGATGATGACTAAACACGCTTCCTTTCTTTTCTTACCCTTGCAAATCTAGCCTTTATCTGCGGCATTACCCATGATGAAAGTCTGGTGTTTGTAGAACCACCTCTTCATCCTTATCTGCGTACATATCCTTTTTGATCAATTCTCTGGCAAGGGGCTTCTATAGTTTTGCCATTTTTTCATCCATACGCATTTTGGTTCTCTGTTTGTCTTTGGGTTTTTCTTAGATTTTCTCAGATGATGGCTTATCATTGGCAGAGGTATAGGATACTTTGAGCGTTTGATCATTTGGGGCAATTTGGTACCACAATAGATGGGGATTTTGATGGTTGAGTTGAAGGGGCCTTTGGTAGTTGAGAAGATGTTTGAGCAGAGATAGGTATAGAAGGAGGCTTCTAAACATTCAAAGGCTTATGTGCCTGTGGAGGCTTCAGTACCTGTGGAGGCTTCTTTGGTGCAGCAATACTTGGTTTTGAAGAAACCATTTGATTTGTTGTCCTTGGTGGGATTGATGGTCTTCATTTGCTCTCCAAATCCTTGATTGCCTCTGTGACCCTCGATGCTTCTGGGAATCTTTAGGTTTGACTTTACTCGAGATATCACCAGGGATGAAATAGTTTCCTGCCTTTGTTACTGTAGAGATAAGAGTCACAAACTTTGGAACGTTGGGCATAGAGGGAGTTAAGGTAGCAACCTTCTGTTGTTTAGGCGGTTGTTGTTGTTGCTGTTGTTGCGAGGGTTGAGATTGAGGTTGAGGTTGGGATTCAAAAGAAATTGGTACAAAAGTGTCACCAAATTTCTGTTTCTTTGAATTCTCCTCCTTCTAAGGATTAGGAGACCCTGGATCCTTATCATCAAAACTCTTTCTCTTTAAATCTTCTTGCTTGCAAGCCTCTTTCTTGGCATTGTTTGTTTTCTTTTGACTGCTTCTAATTGATTGAACAAGTACGTTTATATCTTTCAGAGTAGTTTCAATTTTAGTTAAATTCTGAGAGAATGGGGCTTCATTAAAAGAAAGTTTAATAGGAATAGGTTTAGACAGTTGAATAGGAATAGCTTCATTAAACATCTTTCATTGCAGCATTTGATTTGGAAACGAAGTTTGCATCGATTTTTGTGAATTTTCCAATGAAGGCAGCTTGAAATCCAGAAAGATCGGCCTTGGAGACTAGTGCAGAAGGGTTAGACTAATTTAGGGGCACGACTGAGGCAACCATCTTTTTAATATCTTCTGCAAAAGTCTTAAATTCTTGTACGACGATTGTGACTGAGGGTTCAGAACTGGATGCAGAAGGAATGTTGGTTATAGCTTCTGAATTAGCTTTGATGGCAGAATCGATCTTCTGAAAGTGATCATTAGCCAAGTTGTTTTGACTATCATCTTTGGCATTTATAGAGTTCTGGATCTTTGTAAGGTGATTGCAAATGGATGTTTATGTGATTTTTAATCATGTAAAAGCAAAATCCACATTGCAAATAGCTGTAGCAATAGATTTTTGGTTAGGTTCCATTGTGCTTTTTAGATCATCTAAGGATCCCTTTATTTGATCAGCAAAGGCTTGAAATGTAGCCAATGTGAGAAACTCAGGTGGGGGTCTAACCTCTGTATCTCTAACACATGAAGCTGATTAACCCTCACGATCAGAGGGGCCTCCTTTATCATCTATTTTGATGTGGAGTGATGGAGGATTTCCATCTTGCTTTCGGGGGCTCTGATGAGCATTCTCTTCGGATGTTCTAATATCTTTGAGTGGTTTTTCGGCGTTAGAGGCCGAAGACTCAAAGTATATGTGAGTACCCTTGTGTAATTCAAGTATAGAGGGATGTTGTAACACTCGGGATTTTTTACGGAAAAAAGATGTTAACGCAAGATTTGGTTTAGTCTAAAATACACTTATGGTAATATACTTATAATATATATATATCAATTATAACACTATATATAGAGAGTTATATTTATATATGATGCATATTACATAAATATGTATATATAGGTGTAAATGTTGTATTATCAATTATGTGATTATTAGGGGGGTGTCTTGTTTAAATTTCAATTGCTTAGGTTGATGTTTGCCTTTCTCAATAAGATGTTTGGCTAAGGAAACAAGTCCACGTGGGTTACCTTCATTGTTGGTGAATTTTGGTTGTCATCAAAGAATTGAAAGGAGAAGCCATGTGGGGTCATTTTGGTCAGATGGGTTGGTAGCTTTTGACTGTTGGCCGAATACAATACAGAAGAGTCAGCTATTCCCTCTTAGTCTTCCTTTATTTGCAATTCACTTTCCCTATTTTTATTTCTTTCTGCTCTCTCGAAATTTCCCTCTATGTAGAAACTAATCCCCCCCATTCTCTATCTCTCTTATCCTTACCGTTCTCTTCTTTTTTTTTCTTTCACCCTGGATATATTTTCTCTTGGTTACTTATGAAGAAGCTTCGTATAAAAGATCTAACTTTAAGGTTTGAGAGGTTTTAGTTGGAATGTCCATGTTCTTCAAGAGGTAAGTTTGGTTGAATTATAAAGTAGATAAAGTTTTAGTTTTGGATCTAATTTTTTAGATTGAGAGATCTTGATGGATCTAAAGACTTCATATAAGAAAACTCAAGCTTGGGGTAACCCCTAGATCTAACCATTATTTAGCAAGGTGAGTTCAAGTTACTTTGTGAAAACTATATACATGCCAAAATGTGTACTTTAAAGTGTTAATATATTTATTTGACATTTATCAAATGTTTTGGGTAATTGGTAAAATTTAGGTATTTGGTATTTTTAGACTTATCATAATTCGTAAACACATATTTTGGAGACCACAAATTTATATGTTAAATAAATTATGAGTCGGAGCTGTTTAAATGATTTATCTCAAAAATGAAATTATTTTGTTTTATATATATATATATAGCGAAGGATTCAAACGAGAACACCTGTGATTTACGAGAATGTAAGAACACCTAACAACCAAGTATTGAACAACATATGTGATAAAAGTGCAAATAAATATAATTTTTTTAAGGTAAAAATAATATTAAACACAATTCAAGTATATCCATAACGTGAAAGGGCATAATTGTAATCTGTGTGATTACTTTGAATTATCAACGATAATAAAAAAAAAACAGTTCCGATTTTCAGGTGATAAAATCCAATTTGAATGATATCCAGGAGAAAATCCAACGAAACAGTATCAGTTTAAAAAATTGTTTATCACACTAGAACCAATCGATTTATCATTTATCAGACTAGCGATTTCACAGATCAATTTATACGAAGCGATTTCAACTTTATACGACCAGAATTTCAACTACGAATCTTTTAGAGGGCAAACGATTAACAGGTGTCAGTTTCTTAATTCATTATCACACTTTTAGCACTTGAACAATCAAGAAACGACTAGTGATTTCACAGATCAGTTTATAAGAAGCGATTTCAACTTTATACGACCAGAATTTCAACTACGAATCATTTGGAGGGCAGACCATTAACAGGTATCAGTTTTTTAATTCATTATCACACTTTTATCACTTGAACAATCAAGAAACGACTAACGATTTCAACTAGGGCTCGATTTGGGTAAACGATCTCACACCTATCAAATTCTTATTGTGATACATATTTGATAAGTATGGATCTTCTTATTGTGATACATATGCGATTTCAACTAGGGATCATTTAGGGCAGACGATTTCGCAGATATCAGATTCTTATTAGGGCAAACGATTTCAAGCAATTGTAAACGGTACACAGTGATGTTTATCACATATGTATCACATCAAAATCACATATGTATCACATTAATTCTTATTAAGGTGCGATTATGTACACAGTGATATTTATCACATTTGTATCACATCAATATCACATGTATAATTGAAGATTACCAATTGATTTCTTGTAGTGCTCGTTTATTGAAAGCGATTCCAGAAGGTATGTAAGGATTTTGCCTGACTAATCACATATTGATCATCCTTATAACTATTTGAATCGTGTATGGTCTTATTGTGATACATATGTATCACATCAATATCACCTATATAATTGAAGATTACCAATCGATTTCTTATTAGGGACTATTCTATTGCTCGTGACAGGATATCACTTGTATAATAGAATATCACTGGTATTATACATTGATTGGATATCACTTGTATAATAGAATATCACTTGTATAATTGAAGATTACCAATCAATATCACATTGTGAAATATATGTCAAACACAATGATGTGTATAGAAGATGCCCATGTATCACATATGTATCACACTAGTAAATTAGAACCTTTTTTTAATGTTTTTGCACGGTTTATATTACGGAATTAACACAACTTTATCACCATGTTTATGATAACCAAGATATACACCCCTTTATCACAATGACACATCGATTTTTGTTGATCCCAGTATATGCAAGCACAATGATTATATCGAATATAACGATAAGAACACGGATATTAAAGAAGCTTCGTAGTCGGATATCTCACTTGTACGGTTACAATGATATTATCTAATAAGCTCTCTCTAACGATATGAATTAATGTGTTCTCTTTAATTGCTAGCCCTAACCCTCCATTTATATGTATAGGAAATATGGTATAAGGAAACTAGGAGATTAAGGAATTATACACTTGCCTTATTTACAAAATAGATTGTTTCCTTATATTTAAACATTAAACATTTCCTAATTAATGACTTTGATGACTTTGCACTTTGACCCTTCATGTCTTCAATATTTGTGATCTCGGATACAATCTTTTCAGACCTAACAATCTCCCCCTTTGTATTCGAGATTACAATTCAGCAAATCAACACTCTTCTTTTGAAGATCATGAAACTTTTTGTCAACAAACCTTTCTTCTTGATTCTTTTGCTCCCCCTACGAAAATGATCTCTTGTAAGCTCCGTAGCTCCCCCTTAACATTAGCATGAAAAGAAAATCGAAGGAGCCGCGATGTCGTAGGGTATAAAACTTGTCGGGTCAAAAAACATGTCGGGTTAGGTGATGTCGATGAAAAAAAATCTCGGGCCAAGTAGATTCCACAAGAATTGATGTCGGGCCAAGATGAGTCGAAGAAAATTTATGTCGGGTTTTAAGCACTCGATAAGTCTTCAACACAAAATGATCTCGGGTCAAGTTGAATCGATTATCAATTTATGTCGGGTCTTAAGCACTCGATAAATCTTCAACTTTATCTTCAGCAGTCGACAAAATCATTTTACTTCAAAAATCAAGTAAGGAAACTCGACAAAATCAGTATTCAACAAATCAGCATTTGTCATCTTTCTTTTCTTATGTCGTGTCTTTGATATACAATCTCTCCCCCTCAGAATGATAAGGAGAATCCAGATCATTATGAATAACCAAAGACAAAAAAAATATTTAACTAATGAAGCGTGTAAAACTAACATACAGAAGCACGTGAAGCACCTGTTATCACTTAATCAAAATAAATTTTAATTAAGTGGCCTATATGCAGTGTTGGCAGCGGGTTGGCACTTATAGGACTTCCAGTTATCATAGAACTAAGTTATAAAACTAACTTCTCAAATTGTTCCGGCATAGACACGAAGTTATGCTTGGTGAATCACAAAGACTCATGCAATGTGTAGAAATAATTTATGTATTAAATGCTAATTTTAAGGCTCAAAATGTGAAAATACATTTCACAGACTCAATGTGCATTGAATGTGAAGTTCGGAGACCGGAGGTGTGTCTTCCTTTTTCAATATCTTAATCTTCCGAGTGAAGAAAAGATAGCAGATATGCTCATTCTCCATGATATATGAAACAAATATCTTTTGTGAGATACTTGAGTAGTTGGGTGGGGTGACACAATTTATCGACATTGGGTACATGTCTAGTTCAAAATATACATGTCACAAGCACTCAATTTATACCCTTTCAAAATATCTATCCTAAGGGTGTGTTTCATGGGTAGGTCCTTCTAATTCCTAAGGGTATGTTTCCGGCTTTGGATTGACCATAGAAACTTCTAATTCCTAACACACAAAGAGTTAAAACATTAAAGTCCGAGTTCTGAACTGAAGTAATCAGAAGTCATAATGCAATGTAAAACGGGTTAAGAGCAGGTCCATAGCTGAGATACTATGAAGCTAAACAATAATTTTTTTTTTTTTATAAAAATGTGGTACTTCCCCTCAAATTGTAGCATAACCTTTGGAAAGATTGTCATGTGATGTGAGTATTCGGAATTTAGCACACACATCACGTACCTACAAAACAGGTTAAAAAGATTTTGGTACCCAAGCTTTGTTGGGTCCTCGGAGGTTAGCTTTTGATGCAATAAATGGGGAAGTGGGGATACTGTATGTACCATACCATTTATAATCAAACCGTTGATTGACATAATGAGAGTTGTAAGAAGAATGCATGTTAGGAAAACAACCATAATCATAAGAGAAAGAATTTATTTGCACAAAGTCATTCACACCGCAATTCGAGCAACAAATTTTATTCCGAGAAAAATGAATTAAATGTTTAACAGAACGAATAGTGCAAGGAAATTGAAAATTTCGATTGGTTCTTTTAACATTAGGAAATTTTGAATAATAAGAGTTGTCGTTTTTGCGGGATGATGACTTCGGAGCACTTTTGCCTTTTCCGACCCAAATTTGCTTTGATTTTAAAGTTCGAAACGCTGAACCACGGTTAGCATTTTTCACATAATGAGAATTGATTGGTTTGGAAAAGTGAGTTTGATCCTTTTGGTTAGGATGAGTGTAATGCATTTGACTTGTGGAACACTCATTCGGATCCGTTGGAGGTAAAACTGATTCGATTGGCTTTTTGCCTTTGTCCAAAAGCTCCGTATGATTTGGAAGTGTAGGATTGAAGTCAAAATCGACATTTATGTCATCTAACTGTTCCGTGGATTTAAGGTTCGGTGAGGAATCAGTGTACTCGTCAAAACGAGGCATTTCCTCAAGAGAGTCTAAGTCATCAGTTAAATCATTTAAACATTCGTCTGATTTAATTGAAGAAACATTAGAATGGGCATCTAATTCATCATTGATTTGGTCGGGAGAAAGGAAACATTGTTGTTTTGGAGGAATATAATTTGGATCTCTTTTAAACAACTCTTCACAATCATCCAAATACGAGCTAACGAAGGCTTTACCTGAAGACAAATTTGAAATTGTATCGTTTTCACGATTTTTGTTGAATTGTAAAGTCTCGTTTTCAAGTTTTTGTATTTTTGAAAGTAACGATTCTTTTTCCTTGTCCGCCAAGAACGTTCAGATTCCAACAATTTTTCAAGTTGAAGAATTTTCTTTTCTAAAAATAGAGTGGGAATGTAGGGTTTACATTCAGGAATTTTATTTTGAAGTTCTTCGGCAGAATAAGAAGGAAAATAATCATTTGGAAGAGTTGCTTCTGAAGATTTCTTTTCTACTATATGAGGGTAGCAGAAAGGAATTTGATGAAAATCTTTGTTTTTCCTATTCAAATCTTCCCTTTCTTCGACGTTGGAATCCGACTTCATAAACTGAATTTTGTAATCTGGACCGAGGTTCAGATATTCAAATTTATAGATAGTCGGAGTATTGTAGATGGCTTTTTCTAAATGTTTTGGATTATCAAATCCTAATCCAGCTTTAGAACATAAATCTTTTGGAGCGTTTAAATGAATTGTGTGCTTAGTTTGACCAATTTTGTACAACTTTAGTTCCAAATCTTTGAGTTTTTCTAAAAGGTTTTGTCTTTGAAAACTCACAAATTCAAATTTGGATGACAATTCTGCGGTCTCACTTTTAGATTTGTTAAGTTGAAATGTGAGATCCGAGATTTGTTGTTTTAAAAGAACATTTTCTTGTTGAAAAATCGTTTTCTCCGCTTCGAGATTGTGCGTTATACTTTGAGAATTGACAAGGTCGGTTTGCATAAGAAGCAATTGATTATGATTATTTTCTAAGCGTGCTTCTAAGTTGGAAACCAAGAGTTTCTCGGTTTTCAATTTAGATTGAAGTTCTTGCAATTTTATCATCATGTCATTCATTTGAATCATAAATAGATCATAGTCTGAAAGACTTACCTCCTGGGGTTTTGTGTCTGAACCAATGGTTTCGCGAGAAGTCATTGTACTTGGATTGATGATCTCGATCAGTGAGTTTTTGAAATTTTCTGAGTTTGTTTTGTGAAACAGAAAGTTTTCTCGATAGAACAGGGGTCGAAAACAATTTTTTATCGGGTGAGGCTTTCTGAACAAGAGTTTTGTCGGGTGAATGAGGTTCGATAAAAATTATTGTCGGGTATAGGGGACTCGATAAAACTTCAAAAAAAACTTTGAATCGATAAAAATAAGTTATCGATCACAAAGGACTCGATAACTAAGAGTTTCTCGATAGATTAAGATTCGACAAAAAAAAAATCTTTGACTCGATAAAAACTGAATCGATAAAAATTTATATCGATTCCATATGACTCGATAAAATAAATTTTGTCGATTAGGAATGGCTCGATAAAAATTCAAAGATACTTAATCCGAATTTTCTTTAACCAATAAACCAGAAAACAAGAACAAAGGGTTCTTGACTAAAAAGAACAAGTCTTTTTATGGACAAGAATGTCTAAGTTCTCGAGTTTCTTATTTGTTCAGTCAAGAAAGAAAAATCAAAAATTACTAGAGTTAATGATTTTTACTAGAGAATTCTTTAGTAAGAAAAGCTGCAAGAGTCACTAGTTCCTGAGTTTTCTTATGTAAAGAGTTTCAAAAGTAATCAAAATAAACTAAAATAGTTTTAATTAAAACAGATTAAATAGTTTGAATAGAAATCAAGGATATCTTAAGTTGAATCGAAAAAAATTTAAACTAATGAAGAATGAATCGATAAAAACTGATCTTAAAAAAATTATGAATTTTTATCGGGTAAAGCGTAATCGAGAAACAGTCAAATGAATGAAGTAAGAATCGAGAAAAGACAGATCTTAAAAATTATGAGTTTTTATTGGGTAAAGGTAAGATAGTATGAATCGATAAAAACTCAAAAACGCAAAAATCGAGAAATTACCTTCTGTTTCGTGGATAACTTCAGAAAAACGCAAAAACTCAGATCGTCTGCTCTGATACCAATTGTTGATCCCAGTATATGCAAGCACAATGATTATATCGAATAAAACGATAAGAACACGGATATTAAAGAAGCTTCGTAGTCGGATATCTCACTTGTACGGTTACAATGATATTATCTAATAAGCTCTCTCTAATGATATGAATTAATGTGTTCTCTTTAATTGCTAGCCCTAACCCTCCATTTATATGTATAGGAAATACGGTATAAGGAAACTAGGAGATTAAGGCATTATACACTTGCCTTATTACAAAATAGAATGTTTCCTTATATTTAAACATTAAACATTTCCTAATTAATGACATTGATGACTTTGCACTTTGACCCTTCATGTCTTCAATATTTGTGATCTCGGATACAATCTTTTCAGACCTAACAATCTCCCCCTTTGTATTCGAGATTACAATTCAGCAAATCAACACTCTTCTTTTGAAGATCATGAAACTTTTTGTCAACAAACCTTTCTTCTTGATTCTTTTGCTCCCCCTACGAAAATGATCTCTTGTAAGCTCCGTAGCTCCCCCTTAACATTAGCATGAAAAGAAAATCGAAGGAGCCGCGATGTCGTAGGGTATAAAACTTATCGGGTCAAAAAACATGTCGAGAGTGATAGACGTATGGGCAACCATGTTGAACAAGAATGAAAAGCTTCGAAGCAAGTCTTCCCCTCTTCAGTTATTTTGTGATTCTACAACAATGGTACGTGATATTAGCCTTTGTTCAAGTAATAGATTTTGTTTGTTCAAATGACTAATTTAATATTTTCACTTGGCAAAAAAAACTTTATTTGTTTAAATGACTAATTTAATATTTTCACTTGGCAACAAAGATGGACGACATGATACCACCAAAAATCAGTTACGGTGCCATGTATAACATGTTTGAGACAAGTTTGGATGTGATAATTAAAGGGAATATGGAGCTAATAGCACTAAGGAACGTAGATATGGTATACTTTCTCAACTATAATACTAATTATACAATTATTAAATTAGATGGTATCAAGAATAAATAGTTTGGGTTGCATATGCGGATTTTTTCCCAATTCGAAGAGGAAGACATTTCTACCTAATTGTGTTCAACCTTAAACATCCTGCCTTCTTAATATTAGATAACACAAAAACAGAGGTTGACATATTATCCAAGTATGGGGAATTGCCGAACATATTGGTAAATTCGATAATATTATTTTATCACATGTGATAAAAGTTATAACCACATATACAATTGCTAAAAATATTTTTTTTACTGCAATGCAGCACAAAGCTCTCGGTGACTACTTTAATTCAGTGAATCAACCTAAAGAACGTAGCATGGCTAATATCACTCCCAGGATTTGCCACTTAAAATGGAGTACCATAGCATATGGTGAGGATTGCGGAATTTTTGTTATGCGGCACATAGAGCATTATATGGGACAAGCTATAAGTCGTTGGGACTGCGGTTTCAAGAGGAGAGTGGCCAAGAACGACAAATAAGCCGTTTAAGGAGAAAATACCTTACGAAGATCCTTCTTTCAAATGACAACCTCTTAAAGGACGAGTTGTATAAACAAGCCCTTGCATTTGATGAGTTAGATGATGGTCGCAAGAAGTCAATTCTCACACATACATTCAATAACAGGGACACGCGTTTGAAAGAGTAGGTATATAGAAAGTTATAATGAGTTTGATAAGGAATGGTGTGTTTTGAATTGTAGCTACTTTTTAGTTTTATTTAGAAGTGAATAATAGGTAGGCGTTTTGAATGATCCTTTACGAGACATGTGATTGCAGATTTTATTTTTATGGTAAATGGTTTTGGCTATTCACAATGTAATTGCTTTTATTTATATTATATAATTATCACATTTGATTATGGTAAAAGAAATAGATTTCACAAGGTATGTGTAGAATTTTTTTACCAACAATCATATCTTTATCACTTGTTAACACAACTGTTGCACACCACTTATTTTTTTACCATTTATAAAATTGTATAGAATGTTAAGATTGTTTATTTAACACAACTGTATCACACAACTTATTTTGTACCAATTGCAAAGTTTTATAGAATGTTCATTTTATACCAATTATAAAATTTTATAGAATGTTCGTAAGTATAAAACGGATGTGATAAACACACATCATACATGTGATAATAGCAAATTCAAGAACTACCAAGTTTCCATATTTCGAACAAAGTGATATAAAATCTTTGAATTTACCAACATGAAACAATGACGACTAAAAAAAACATCATGAAAATCTAAAATCTAAATATCCATATAAAATAATACTAACCAACATTAAAAAATCTACCAAACAACTAAAAAAATGCAGCAAGAAAACTAAATCACTTGGCAATGCCTTTCTTCACAGGACAATTTCGTATATCATGGTTTGCAAGCTTATTGCATCCTCGACATAGTCTTTTCGGCCGTTTGCTTTTTGTTATGGCTTTCTCTTCCGCCCCAATGAGTCGTTTACTAGTCCCACAACCTTTATTACGAATTCCTTGCGGAGGGAGGATATCAATTTTCTCCGGACGAGGAACTCCTACCAACGACTGAATGACACTAGATTTCTTAGTAATATCTGATTTAGTAGTCACACAACCTACCAACTTTGACTTCCAATTACGAATATTTTCTAGAAATGAAGCTAACTTCTCCTCTTCATCTTTTAAATTCATTAAACATTGACCAACCTCAAGATACACATCATTGGCTAATTGGTCAACACGATTGTTACTTCCAATTGATAAATGTCGACTATGCAAAACATCAACAGGAATGACCCCTCTCATCCAACGCCTAAGGATATACTGGTGAGGAATTTCATCATAATCAAGGTTAAATAACACGGTGAACACATGGCGACATAAGGTTCCGTAGAACTCAAAATGGCGACAATCACAGTATATTGAGCCATCTGAATCTGATTGAGCAACCTGAAATTAACAATAATTGATGTAATGAGATTTTAACATCACATTGAATAAGAAAGTTAAACTAGTAATTTAACTTTGACAATAATGTACCTTAAACTCAGGTTTATAAGAAGAGTATTTGTTCTTCTCCCTTATTGTATAAACTGTGAAACCCGATTGAGAATGAACCTGCCATTGGGAGAACAATCGAAATCCCTTGAACATCTCCTTTTGTACCTTAAAAAAAATAGCCAGAGTATACACCTTGGTTGCATGATACTCAATCATCGTATATGTTCTGAATGCTGGTGTAGTCGTATTCGTCTTATGATCTTCAATTCGTTGCCTATTCCTTTTTTGTCTATGGCGGTATCATGTGATACGATGAATTCTAACACAATATTAGAATGCTTACCAAATTTCCGGAAAAACAAGTTGGTGCTCTCGGATCTAGAAGTAGTTTTCATTAAGCAACACAAGGGTATGTCCTTAAAGTAAGCCGGAATCCAACTCTTTCGCATTTGAAATACGTCCTGAAGCCACGGGTGAGTCACAAGGTTGAACTCATTCAACAAAGACCCCCACTTCACCTCGAATACGTGAGGTTCAAGGTGTACATTCCATACTAATTTTTGTAACTGTTTTCTAAAATTCGTACGCAAGATAAATTCAGCACCCACCTGCAACATAAAATCGTTTTATGGTATTCCAACTTGCATACCATATAATATATATAACAAATAGACAACACGTGATACGAATATTGACCATATGATAAACTATATATAACAAGAAACCGTAACCTCATTGACCATACTTTGATTAAAATTACACTACAACATTAAGAATAAATTATTATAACAAAAAAAAGTATTCATTACCTTTCCTGGTAGCTTCTTCATGATATGCAACATACAAAGTCGATGTCTTGAGTTCGGAAAAACGACAGGGATTACTTCCTTGAGGGAAGCATCTTGAACATTCATAACGAGAGTATGTTGACGACCATGAACCTTTAAGAATGACTCCAGCAACCAGGTATATGCTGGGACGGTTTCTTCACTAATCAATCCAGACCCAAACACAACAGACCTCCTATGGTTATCAATACCGGTAAATGGTACGAAAACCATGTTATAACTAGGATTAAAAAAATGAATAAGTAAATATGTCAGAATCATCAACAAAAGTAACCTAAAAATAATAATGTAACATTAAATTAACTTATTGGTTGAAACGATATGTGGCATCAAAAGACATAACATCGCCAAATTCTACATAATTCAACCTCGTCAACTCATTTGCCCAAAACATTGATACCAATCGACCATTGTGAATTTTATACTCAAATGCAAAGTTTGTCCCATATTGTTTTCTATCATTCAACATGTTTACCACCATTTGTACATCTCCATCACCAACATAGTTATGCAGATCTCTCTTGAAATTCTTATAATCAACAACACTACACCCAACCTCATCATAGCCCCCTTTCAGGCAAACCTGCAACTTATGAGCTCTTACTGGCCCAATATTTGCCCGTGCCGACTGGTGTAACATACGTTGGTCCTCATAGCTAAGTTGCCTATTCGTACGTAACAAATTTCTATCAGCACAACCAACCAGACCATGGTTATGGTTGGGGAAAAAATAACATAATCTATAAGATGATAGAATCCCCTCTATATACTGAAACCTAACAGACGCCTGACAATCTGTAACTTTAAAGTTCGAATTCCGTTCTTTTTTACGATGTCCGTTCAATTGAATAGAATCAACCGACCTCTTTTTTGGTTTCCCTTGCTTATGACAAACAACATATATCAGTGTGATTAAATGATTCTTTCTCTTCTGTGTTGCTAATCGAATGTCAAACCCTGCAATTTTACCATACTTCCGATACATTTTAATTCCTTCTTCCAATGATCGAAAAACTGTACCAAGAACTGGTTGGATATCATCTGGTACAGAAGGAATAACGTCTTTGTCACCACAAGGAACTTCAATCAACCCATTATCTGTAAAGACATTATAATCATATTACAAAATTTGAAATCATTATTCATATAAATCATATTGCTGATCAAGTACGGAATACCTACTTAAAAACATGCTTCAAATACGGTGTTCCAGTCATATCACATTTAAGTATCGCCCATGTATCATCTTTATTATTGATCGGATATGGTTCTTTAATGTTTAAAAACTTGTTTATCACACCTTTATCACTTGTATAACCAATCGATTTATCATTTATTGTCTTTATACGCTAATTTAACAAGTATCACAGATATATCACAGTGAGTATAATCCAATATACAATTTATCACATATATATATATATATATATATCACAGTGAGTATAATCCAACATACAATTTATCACATGTGATAACATTCCTATAATCCTACTGTGTTCGACAAAATAATACAAATACATTAAAAATCCAGCAAAAACTCTTATAATTCACTTGATTATGTGATAAACCAAATTATAAAAAAAAAAGACTTAAAAAACCCTACCTATATCATCATCATCATCATCAGAACTACCATCATCATCATTGCCATCATCAGAACTGCCATCATCAGAACTGCCATTGTCATCATCATCAGAACTATCATCATAAACTTCATCTTCAGTTAGACTATTATCAGAATGATATTCTTCAGATAACCCAAACGAATCTTCAAAATCATCATGATAATCAATTGCTTCATCACCAACATCAACAAGTTGCTTGCCAAGAACATTTGAATCTTTCATGAATTTGATATATTTACAATATAATCGATATTTATCACACCATAGAGCACGATCAGAAAAGAAAACGATGAAGAATAGATTTTTTCAACTGCAGATGAGTAAAACTCAATAAACAAGGATGTTTCCAACTTCACGATAAGTTCTATCTCTATAAACATGGGATAAATATAATTAATTATTATAAACTAAAAATTAGAAAAATTACCAAATTACAAAACTAACCTTAATGGTTTCTTTTAATTAATTATATTATAAAAAAAATATGAGGCCCACAACTGTTCTTGCATTCTCGTAAAATGTGAGTGTTCTCGTTTGAACCTCCACCTATATATATATACATATATATAGGCCCCTTCATGTGTTAACCCAAAAAAAGGTGTTAACTTTGTTAACCGGGGTATTTTCGTCTTTTTATATATTGATACTACATTCCTTAATTATCACATTCAATTAATTATCACATTCCTTAATTAACACATTTTTAATTATTTTATTCGCGTAACTGTTTCACCTATGAACTTCATGCATTCATCTATGAACTTGTTTAAACTTTCTTAATTATCTTATTCACTTTCTAGTTTCACCTATGAACATTCTCTCATTCTTTCACCTATGAACTTCACATTTGTTTCATATATGAACGTGTTTAAATTTCTTAATTATCTTATTCACTTTTTCTGGTTTCACCTATGAACATTCACATTGTTTCATGTATGAACATTCTCATTGTTTCATCTATGAACTTTGGTAATTATAAAGAAAATTCGGCGGATTTTATAAGATGATTATGTGAGAATTTGAAAAAGATCCAAAACTAAATAGGGAAAATAAAATATATGTTATCTTTTTAAATTTGTTCCAAAACTATTTTATCTTCCAAATATAAAATATAAATTTGTTCCAAAATTACCCTTGACTTAATTCTATTTAATATGTTTCCTTTTTGTATCAGTTTATAATATCTCATTTAATCAAAACCTGATCAAAAAAATAAACGGTTTAGATGGGTTAACAAAGTTAACACATTTTTTTGGGTTAACACATGAAGGGACTCTCTCTCTTTCTCTCTCTCTCTCTCTCTCTATATATATATATATAGAGAGAGAGAGAGAGGTTGGTTCATTAGAAACTAGACGAATGGTAGAAACTATAGAAACGTTGGCAAATCAATATAAAAAATAATTTTTTTCATGATTTTTTTTCATCAAATGCTATGATGTAAGATATTATTTCACATATGTGTGTTTCATAGTGTAAAGTTTCACATGTAATTTTTTCACAAGAAGAAACACACATATGTGAAATAATATCTTAAATCATAGCATTTGATGAAAAAAAATCATGAATTTTTTTTTTTTATATTGATTTGCCAAAGTTTCTATAGTTTCTACCCTTCGTCTAGTTTCTAAATGAACCAACCTCTTATTTGACGTAGTTAACATTATAAATCATTTGGGGTAATTCATATTTTATATTATGAGGTATGTAGAAAAAGGCATAAAAATGTTATGATTAGATATTGGTTTACATGGATTAATATATGTTTATTGACTTTCATTGACTTTAATTATTAGTCATTTGGTTCGTTGGGCTTTTAGTTCGGTTTTAACTTAAATGAGCTCTGAGGACATTTGTCCGATTTGAATATTATATGTCAAGATTTTGGATTACATACGGTTATGGCATAATTTATGATTCATTTTAGGAGTCATGTAAATTAGATTGTGTTGCATTGAATCCATATTCATATAACTTAATTTTTTGAGAGGATGGTTGGGAGTAGTTATTTCTACATTGTAGTTAGACACGGAGATTATAACACCGGAGGACTCGAACTATAGATCGTGGGTGGTTGATCTTGATGACTGTGTGTCCCGTGATATGTTAGATCAAAAAATTTATAACACCGGAGGACTCGAACTATAGACCGTGGGTGGTTGATCTCGATGACCGTGTGTCCCGTGATATGTTACTTCTAACTAGAGAGCGAGTCTTAGGTATTGGAGGACTCGAACTATAGACCATGGGTGGTTGATCTCGATGACCAATATACTTTGATAGAAGTTCGATAACGTTGAAACGTGACTTACTTTGTGTCTCGCCATTGTCAACGGAAACGGGTCTCCCCCGTCACTGAAAGTTGTTTTCGTTTAGGTATAGAGTTTTTTATCTATTATTTTTGGTGACGTTTTTAGCATATGAAGTATTATCCATAGTTTATATTATTGGATCTTTGAGACGTAATCATATTTTGGGTATTCTAGATTATGGAGTTTTGTCCATTCATTTGTATTCTGGAGCATTTAAACTTATTCACGTTTTGAGTGAATAAAAGGAGTGGAGTTTCGTATTTGACCAGATATCTTTATTTTAAAGGTTTCATTTCAACGGTATTCGAATTAAAGCTTTTATTATGGAGATAATTAAATTGAGAAAGATGTTGCTTTTATAATGAAATCATTCTATTTGAGAAATTATTATCTCATCAAGCAACTTTCGATTTCAAACGATTACAAATTTGTTATAAACTCTTGAGCTCACTAGGCGTTAAGCCTAACCCTTTTTCTTTGTCGGCATGTGCATCAGGTTCTCGTTGGGGTGGTACTAGCGACACTGTGATAAGATGAGTGCTAGTTAAGAGGCTCCAGAAGATTTTAGTTATTCATTGACGTCTTCCGCAATTGAAGATAACGACAGTTATTGGGTTTTAGTAACACCCGACCGTAATTATGTCTTAGTATAAGACTTAGCCTATCTTTTGTTGAGATATATTAGAATATTTATTCGAGATAATTCGTGTTGTGATTTATAAGAAAAATATTTAATCCTTATTTATTGTATTGATGAAAATTTTAAATTAATCGCTCTTTCTAGATTTGAGGGTGTTACAGACGTTGTGCAGAATGATGCCTTAACCCCTCTAACGGGATTTCATAGGCAAATTGGGCAGAAGTAGCCATGGACGTGGCAACTTCATTCCAATCAACATTGTGGGCAACAGATGCTTCCACAGAGTGTTGGGGAAGTGGCGAGTTCTGAGGAAAATGAACTCTTATATCTGAGTCTTCTTCATGTTGGGAGGAAGAAGACGATAATAGGGTTTCCTCTGATATGTGCGGTCCAGAAGCATGAAGAGACGCTTCTGGATGGTTTTGCTGGGTTCCGGGTTCAAACTGAGCATACGTCATTTTTCAATAGGTTCTGGTGCTTGATCACCAGCCCTAGATTGTATGGGTGCTCTGATTGGACTCGGCTATCGTCGCACATTTGTGCCACTTTGGACATCTTTATTGCTCACTCTTTTTGATCTATCAGGTTGGCAAGATGCACTCTCGGAGTCACTCACTTCATTATTTTCAGACTCGGTCCCACTTGACCCCTCACTACTTATTTTGGAAACTAAGTACTCTAGGGTAGCTAGTCTCTGTGCTGAGACCAGCATAGAGTTTCTATAGAGGTTGAGGATAAGAAAAGTGCTAGGAATAGAAGAGAACGTGTACCTTGAAAGTGGTCGTTCGTTTGGATAACCATCTTTGTGAACAGATGAACGATGTGTTTTCATGGTGTGGAATTTGCATATTGGGGCTTCACAGAGGATAGTGTATTTGGTGATAGCGCCTCTGATCGAAATTGGGATGAACCTTGGGAACATCAGAAAGCTGAGCTTCTTCCCATTCTCTTGTTGATAGACTTTGGTGAGGACAGAAGATTTTATTTCTCTATAGAGTAACTCTATGTAGTCAAGGTTGCGATTGAAAAACATTCCATACATGATTGTCAGGATATTGGTGTTAGCTTGATCCATGGAACCCGTCTTACATGTTAGTCCCTTGTTCAGTCTAGAAACCAGTACATTCCACATTGGGGGTAGAAATTCCAAGAAGTATACCAGAACGTCAGTTGTAGGATTTGGCTCGTAGTCATCAATTTGGGGTTCTTGTAAGGTGGGGATAAAGAAAAGTGAGGCAATTTTATCCCTGGTAATCTTCACCGTGCACTCCTAATCCGTATTTGCAACATCAAAGTCTCTTGTTACTTTAGTGCCATCTTTACTTACTTCACAAGATTGCCAAAATTCCTGCACAAATTGCAGTGGTACCTTGGAATCGACGATTTCTAGAGAAGGTTGTAGAGCATGGTTCTTTAGAAATTCAATCATAGTTTCGTGTGTCAAGGATTATTTGGATGTTGTTTTGCTTGATTGGAAGGGGAATAAAAGGATCACTTTCTGCGCCGGTTGATTGTTGAAAGTGTGCATCAGCATTGTTATTGCCAGCATTTTCAATTTGAGCAGCCATGGTCTGCACTTAGGGTTTTTTGAAGGTTTTGTTGCAGGTTGACAATTGGGGAAACTTTGAACAAGTAAATTCTTATAGCAGGGATGGTGAAAAAGAAAAAAGAATGAGTGAAATTGATTTAAATAATAGGACGTGGAAGTGTACTCGAGTGTGTGGGATAACGCATCGTCTCCAAGTGACGTGTCATAGAAAACAGTTCAGTATTTGGGGCCACAGGGTGTTGACGCATGTACGCATGTCAGGAAGAAAAACCGTCATCGAATGGATAAGATTGAGAGACATGACGGTTACTTTGGTGACTCACCCGCGGATCAGTACGAAGGAAAAACACATGAGTGTAAAACCTTTATAGAAGAGATGTTGTGCAAACTTCATCTCTAGATGTACTTACCATGGTTCTAGAACTAGAAGTTCAGAAGATAAAAAAAATAAAAGCAATCAGTTTGGTCATATGAAAACATTTAGGGACCAGAAGAAGGTGTTGACATTTTTCATCGAAAAAGAATATTGATTCACAACTCTAAAATTCGAAAGACTTAGATAGACATTTCAGAAGCTCTGTAATATCTTTGTGAAAAGATGGATTACAGTGATAATGAACATGTTATCTGAAGTATGTGAAATAAAATTAGAAGATCGGATAGACATGCTAGAAGCTTCTATATAGTCTTTGAGAAAAGAATATATCCAGAAGTACTGAATGACTATCTGAAATTTTCTAAAATGGTTTGCAGAGGGGTCGGATAGACATACCCGAAGTTTCTGTATAGTCTTTGAGATCTAAGAATATACAGAAGTTGGGGATGACTATCTAAATGTATCAAATAGCTTATGCTTTATTGTTGCTATACCATTTCTTCTTAAGTTAGCAAGAGGTTGCTCCCCCTTGAATTATGCAATGTCTCTTTCTCCCCCTAAACTATGCTTGTATCATAAAAATGTAAGAGTTGTGTGCAGAGTTTGAGGTGCAGAGGCTTGTATAGTATATACAGAAGCTTCTGCATCCCTTAGGTGAAGACCGATAGTATAGAAGAAGTAAATGGACTAGAGATAAGGAAAGACATGCTTAAGAAAAGAATACAGAGGCTCAAAAAAATAGAGAATATGGATTTTCATTACAGATTGAGCTTGCCCAACTTGCTGATTAAGAAGGAGAATCTCTTCTCATCTAAAGCTTTTGTGAATAACAGCAAGTTGGAAATCAGTAGAGACAAAATACATTTCAATTTTACCTCTTTCTACATGATCCTTTATGAAATGATAATTGAAATCAATGTGCTTGGTGTTTGAGTGCTGGACTGGATTGGCAGTGATGGCAATTGCACTTTCTGAATCACAGAGGATGGGGATTTGTCATACAGAACACCTCTCTGAGTTGGGTTTTCATCCAAAGGAATTGTGAACAGCAACTTGCAGCAGCAACATATTTTGCTTCTGCTGTAGATGTGGACACACAATTCTGCTTCTTGGATGTCCTACTAACTACTTGTTACCAAGTAGTTGACAACTTCCTGATGTACTCTTTCTGTCTAATTTACATCCTGCATGATCAGAGTCAGCATATGAAATTAAATCAAAACCTGAGAACTATGGATACCAGAGACCCAAGTATTGAGTCCCTTTTAGGTATCTTAAGATCCTCTTCACAGCAGCCAAGTGTGATTCCTTAGGACTGGCTTGATATCTAGCACAGATACATGTAGCAAACATGATATTTGGTCTACTGGCCGTTAAGTACAAAAGTGATCCAATCATACCTCTGTAGTTTTTGAAATCAACTGCCTTCCCAGAAGGATCAGATTCAAGTTTAGTACAAGGTGAGATTGGTGTTTTCATAGTAGTGGAATTGTGAAGTTTCTATTTCTTTAAAATGTCAGAGACAAACTTGGCTTGGTTTATGAAAATTCCAGAGGTAGTCTGTTTGAATTGGAAAGTTAATTCTCCCATCATGGTCATTTCAAATTCACTTTCCATCAACTTATAAAAATGTCAACTTCTGCTTGGTTTGTGGAACCAAAGATAATGTCGCCTACATATATTTGGACCAGAGTTAACTCACCTTTGCTTCTCTTGATAAACAGGGTTGTATCAATTTTACCTTTCTCATAGTGATGTTTGATCAGAAACGTTAAGAGTTTGTCATACCATGCACATGGAGCTTGTTTCAACCCATATAGAGCTTTATTTGAAGTCTTTGTATGTAGAGAAGGCTAAAAACAAGAAAATTGCTTCTAGTCTTGCTACTGGAGCAAATGTTTCATCGTAATCAATCCCTTCTTCTTGGCAGTATCCCTTTGCAACCAATCTGGCATTGTTTCTGACCACTATGCCATCTTGTCCTTCTTATTCTTGAAAACCCACTTAGTGCCAAATGCAATTTTATCATTAGGTAAGGGAACGAGTTTCCAAACCTAGTTGCATTCAAATTGAAGAATTTCTTCCTACATGGCATCTATCCAACTTGGATCTTGGAGGGCTTCATAAACTCTTTTTGGTTCTACCATGCTAAGAAAGTTCACCAAGAATGCTTCATTAGCAGTGGCAGATCTAGTCTTTACACCATTAGAAGGATCACCAATAATTTGGTTTGAACGATGGTCTCTTGTCCACTACTTCAAGGGAGGTTGAGAAACTAGAGGGGTGCTATTTTTCTATCTTGATTTTCATTTCTGATATGTTTTGCATTGGAGAAGAACCTTGTTGCTCCCCCTCAAATGGTCGAATAGAAGAATAAGGATCTATTTTTGAATTTCCTGCTTCTAGAGCATGAATTTGTTCCACTAGATCTGTACTTTGATTTGAGGATGTAGAGACGGTGGCTTCTGAAAGCTCATTATCTATATCTGCATGATCAGAAGAAATTGTGGGAGAACCAGAAGGCCCAGAAATATTTATACCTGGAGTTCGTAGTTCTTCTAGTGTTCTGATCAGAACATCTTTGTTTGCACATGCAGAGGCTGGTTCATCTCCAAAGAAGTCTTCAAACAATGAATCTAGTTCTGACTCTCTTGACCTTGAGATGTAGTTAGAAGTAACGTTGTTGAGCTTAAGTTCTGAATTGGAATATTCATAAGTTAATTGGACTTGATCGTCAAAGCTGACATTGATGCTTTCCATGACCGTCTTAGTTCGAAGATTAAAAACTCTGTATGCTTTTGAAGTTATTGAGTATACAAGAAATTGGGCTTCATCAAACTTCTTATCGAACTTGCCAAATTTTTCACGATCATTAAGGATAAAGACATGTAAGAACTATATATTAGGTTTTCTTTCATTGATAAGTTCATGAGCAGTTTTGAGGTGTCTTTTGACCACTATGGATCTATTCTGTGTAAAGCATGCGCTAGCAAAAGCCTCAGCCCATAAATGAGTGGGAAGTCCAGAAGCATCAAGCATTGTTTTTGCAGCTTCAACTAAAGTTTTGTTTCTTCTTTCTACTACACCATTTCGTTGAGGGGACCTTGCAGTAGAGAAGTTTTGTGAAATTCCTTCTTTGTTCAGGTACCCTTCAGGTTTGGCATTTTTGAATTCTGTACCGTTATCACTTCTCAGCTTCTGGATCTTGCTTTGCAGAAGCACTTGGATCCTCCTCGTCATTGTAATAAGCACTTCTGGTACTTCTGAATTTTGTCTTACAAATGGAAGCCAAGTATATCTAGAATATTCATCAATTAGCACAAGAATATACTTTTTTCCATATAGACTCTATACAGCAATGGGCCACAGAGGTCGACATGTGACATGTGTAGAGATTTGGGACAGGCAAGATCACTCTTTGTCTTGTTGGAGGCTCTTTTGAGCTTTCCTATTTCACATACTGGACAGAGGTGATCTTTCTAGAATTAAACCTCTGAGAGGCCCTCAACCAGATTATGTTTCACAAGCAGCTCTAAATTTGAAAAGTTTAGATGAGATAGCTTGTGATGCCAGAGCCAAGCTACTTCACTCTTCTTTGAAATGAGACAAAGGGTCTCTTTGCCATCTTTAGAGGAGAAGTTCATCATGTAAAGGTTACCTTTTCTGTTGACTCTAGGTAGTTCCTTACCTGACTCTATAAGTAAGTGACAATGCTTCGTGTTGAAGAAGACGCCCATATCAGCATCGCAAATTTGGCTTAACCGAAGTAAGTTATGCTTTAGTCCAGATACATAAGCCACTTATGATAATGTTATGTCTCCTTCTTGTAGAGTACCATGGCCTTTTATCTCTCCCTTGCCATCATCACCAAAAGTTACCACTCCTCCTATTTTGTCTTTGAATGCAAGGAGTAAGTTTTTGGTGCCAGTCATGTGCCTTTAGCATCCAGAGTGTAGATACGATATGTGCACACGTTGTTTCTGCAATACAGATTAGAGATTTTTAGGTACCCATCTCATAATGGGTCCTCTTATGTTAGGATTGTGGTTCGTGGTTGATTGATATTTTAATCTTACTTTTTACCTCAAGTTTTCCAGAAGCTTCTGGGTTTACCTGAGTTTGTTTTAGGTTTTTGCTTCATCTGACTTTTAAATTTTTTGCGTTTTTTGATGTCAGAAGGAAAACAATGTGGACTAGAAAAGATTTGTTTTAATTTCAAAAAGAGAAAAAGAAATTATGAATTCTGAATAAAGTAAAGATTTTATTGAAATTTCATTTTTGGAATGAGAATTACAAGATTTCTTATTCATATCTATTCTAGCATTAGTTGTTCTAACGAACTTCTTGTTTATTCTAGATTTATTTTCTCTGAAATTTGATGTCTTCTCTTGAGTTCTCTTGTGTGTAGGCCACTCATTTTGAACCTTAGGAGATTTCACTGAAAAAGAAGATGTTAGACTGTTTTTCATAATCCATTTTCCTTTATGTTCCTTAGTGAATTTAACAGGCTTCTGAAATTCAGATGTTGAGAAAGAAGAATTAAGAGTCTGAGTTTGATATATGTTCTTGACTTCTGCTTCTTTTTCTAGTTCCAGAGCATATTTGGCTTTTAAGCACATGTCCAAAAAGTCAGGACACATAGGAATTCTAGATTTGTTGTTCTTTTAAGGGAATAGAGATCATAGGAATTCCATTTGTAAGTCGTTTGACTTCTGGATTAGTCGGTCTCCTCTCTATAAAGTCCATAACTGTAAACTCTCTTGATTCATTTGTGAATAAAAATTCACCATGTTCTGGATTGGGATTTACAGTTGGAACATATACAGTGGGTAATTTGTTCTCAAAAGATGCCAGAAGTTTATCTGAATATTGAAAAAATTCATCGTCATTCTAATCTTTAGATTCTTATGGGTAAACCTCAAACCCATCATCATCTCTGTCTAGACAGTCATTTAAGTCAATTAAGGTACAGGGATTTATCTCTGGATGATCTTGTAACGATGCAGAAGAATTTGATGTTTCATTTTGGAAAGTTTTGTTTTCTAGTTCTGCAACTTCGTTCAAAAAGCATTCATTCGTAGTTGCAAGTAAATACTTTTCAAATTTTGATCTTATCTCTTCTTCTGCATGCATGTGTATGAACTCATCTGCTTCTGGATTTAATGTAATATGCGTAAATGACCCAAAGTTGAAAACTTCATCCTTCCTCTATACCAGTTTTAAATCTACTTGATTTATTTTGCTGGTTTTTCGATCAGAGGAATACTTGATGTTCTTATATTTTAATTTTCTAACTCTATGTTCATTTTCATATTTGAATCTATTGAAGACATATTGTTCATATAGAACTGGAAAAACCGGTTTTTGTTCCTTTCCCACATGGAATACAGATTCCAAGGTAGATCTCTTTTTGCATGTATAGGGATCAAGATCATCAAAACCAAGACCAACCTTATCCATTTGCATATTTATTTTCTCATGCACATCTTGAGCATCTTGATATATTTTAATCAAAAGCTCCTTCTTCTGAAGGTTTATATGCATAAATTCCCTTTCCTTTTGAAAATCATTTTTAAGAGCTACAAAATTCAACCTGTCACTATCTGTCACTCTCCTTTTCTTCAATCTCTTTATCTTTTTGTTTCAAAAGTTGTTTCAGCTCATCTATCTACTTTTTATAGATACCTTCTGTGTAACCTTTATGTTTTAAAAGTTTTCGTTCAGACACAAGCTCCATTTCTCTTTTGAAAATATTTCGTTCTTTTTCAACTAGTTCAAAATAAATTCAAGAGCTTTTCTCTTTTGTTTTTCAGAAGACAACTTCTGTTTGAGAGTCTAAAAATCTTGAGTAAGATTAAAAGTTGTGTTTTCAAGTTCAGACTCTCCAGAAGTAGAACAAACCTGAGTTTCAGAAGCTGGATCTTCTGCATCATTCTCTATGGCCACGCCGCATAACATGACTTCTGCATCACTAGATTGATCAGAAACCAGTTTTCTATGTTGGTCATTTTTTCTCTTTCGTCTCTGTTGTACTTATATATTTTTTTATAGGACATTTCATCTTTGACCAGAGCTTCTTTGCATTCCTTGAAGAAATGACTAGGTTTGCCACATCTGTAGCAGACAACTTTATTCCGTCTCAACTTCTCCTTCTTCTCTTCCTCCTTGCTCTTTACCAGAGGTGCCTCCTGTCTTGGCACAAAGACTTGTGGATTTGATCGTTCACCTATGTTATCAGATCGACCTTTGTTCTGAAACGATCGATTTGCAAACTTTTTGGTGAACTATTTGGTGATCAGGGCTAAAGATTCAGCGAATGCACTGATTTCATCATCTTCTGAACCTGAAAATCCAGCTTATGTTTCAGCTTCAGAAACTAGAGCCTTGCTTTTTCCTTTCTTTCTGCTTCTCTAGTCCTTCTGCTTGACCCTTTTTGGATTCAGAAATGAGGGCCAGACGACCGCCAACATTCACCTTTTTCTTCTGTACCTCCTTCTCATGGGATTGAAGAGTCTCATAGACATCATGCAGCGACCACTGCTCTAGATCCTAATTGGCGTGAAGAGACATTGACAGGTTCGACCATTCTTCATTCAGACGCTTAAGGAATAAGACATTGTTGTCTTCTTGCGATCTGAGGATATCACATCTTTTACACAGATTAATTAGAGTATTAAATCCGTGAAAAAAAAACTAAGTGTCTCTTCTGGTAGAACATGAAAAATGTTATACTCATTCAGAGCTTGTGCTCTTCTGTTCTTTTTCATTTTCGCTCCACCTTCTAGTTGATTCGCCAGTTGATCCCATAATTCTTTTGCAGTAGCACATGAGTCCAATGACTGAAAAATGTCATTTGGAACTGCCATGATTAGGATCCTCTTTTCCTTGAGGTCAATCTCGACCTTCCTCTTGTCTTCATCATCCCAGTCTTTCCTTTCTTTAATAATTTTCTGAGCAGGTATTTCAGCAGTGACAGTAGCAGTAATTTTGGGAATAACAGTTGTTGGAATGTATGGCTCATTCAGTACTGAGGAGTATAAGTCTAGATCACGACCTTCATAGAAGTTGATCATTCGAATTTTCAATTGAGGATACTCTTCCCTAAGAAGAATCGGAGGTTTAGTCAAGAAACCTGAACTGTACACTGCATTCCAGTTTGGATTTGCCATTTTCAATAAACAAGGAACTTTAGAAGGAGAAATAAGAGAAATTGGAGATTTGGGATTGATGTTGAACAATCAAAAATTTGAGACAATCGAGAGAGTATTACAAATTTTAAGATCTAATTGCAACGTACCACTGATTTGCGAAAAATTCGTAAAACAGAGTTGAATTCAAAACATCAATTAAAATTGATAAATTCTAGTTGATTGGAGATTTTTCCGTTACTGGATTTGATCGGCTAATCAATACATTGATTAGGTGGCTCTGATACCAATTGTTGGAACCCAGATCCCAATTATCACTTGAAAAATGTTGATCAGTAAGAATAATAAATAGTAGCGGAAGCAGTTCAATGACCAATACAGTAAACTAGAGAAGATTAATTGAATATGAAGAACAAAATCAATGACTTAATTCACTTGTATTTCACTCAAAGGATAAGTTATTACAGTACTGATCAATACAGGTTAAGCTCTCGAAATCTCTCCAATTCAACCAACACATTATACAAGGGACACTGCCTATATTTATACTATTCAATAGATCTAAGTCAATGAGTTGTCCTATCACAAATTGACACGTAAGCTAAATCTCTAACTGAGTTTGTTGGAGTTTGTTACACAACTATGTCATGCCTTATGCCACGTGTAGTTGACTTGTACATGTATCCAGAGATGGCTCCGTCTTCTGGATAAACAGACTATCTTCTGGATAAACAGACTGTCTTCTGGATTGATCTTCTGGAGAGCAGACAATCTTCTAGAGAGAACATTTTGTCTTTTGAAGTGTTCTGTTCATACTTTTACATGAAGTTAATTTCTAACAAAGTTATAGGGAGAGAAGAGCTCTCTTAAGCCAACCTTCAGAATGTGGATCCCCTTAGAGCCCAAGCCTAGCTTCTATGTGATGCTAACAAAGACCATCATAAGACGTTGGCTCTAAAGGATAAGGAACTCGATTGGTGCAGAGATAGGGTAAAAACCATGCCAAACCTGGTAAAATTACACACGTCATCATCTCTAGACGCACCTCAAGGATGGGAACCCGAATAAGCATAACAATCTTCAGAGGTCAGAAGTCATCAATTGAACAACCTCAATTTCTCAAATATTTGGGTTCTCTGAATGGCTAGAGTTTAGGGATGGAATCCCAAAGTCAAAGTCGTAGTTCAAGAGCGTAGTTGAAGATCTTCTGAACCAAGTATTTGACTGGATCTCCAAAATAATTTATATCCCTCCTCTCCCCTCAAAGTCTGCCAAAAGAAAGAAAGAAGTCGTTGACACTGAAGAAGGTCCATCGTTCAGAAATTAACATGAGACCAAGTATGATGCTGAAAGCTTTTTTGCTCACCTCAAGCTCCCTAATCCATCAATGCTAAACACCGATCTCCAAGAGAACAGAAGGTATGGATTCAGTGAAGTCCATTTAGCACCTAAACCTGGGATAACATTCGTGGAGAACAATGGTGAAATCAGACTCTTCAGAACATCAGAAATCAAATCATGTCAACCTAAGCTTCTTGACCTCCTTTACTATTCATGCTCAGATGATAATGATCCCGACAACTTCATGAGGAAAAAGACAAAAGCAGAAGTTCAGAGAAGAAAATAACTTGTATCCTTCTACGCTCGTTAGTTTCTTTTGTAATTTACTTCGGTATATTGTACTTTCCCTTTCACTCTTGTAATTTAATTTTCTCAAATATAATCTTCAGTTTTATTCTTTAATCAAATTTTAATGAAATTACTTTAATTTAATCTATTCATTACTGAAAAGATGCCTAAAACAGTAATCAGGGACAAAGCACTTATGAGTCCTTATCTTTTATAATTTTACCTCTACTGATAACATTGCTTCTTTCACTTATCAGTGAATATACTTTCTAGCTTAAAACACTTGTACTAAATTGTTCTTTCATCTTTTTGTAAATGAAACTCAGTTCAAATTATTGTTTTAGGTAAAAAAGATCTCAAAGATCAGTATTTAAGATTTGTATTTTATAAAGTCTTATATCCTCAATGATAGTTCTAGCAATTTCCATTATGTTGTTTTGTCATCATCAAATAGGCGGAGATTGTTGATCCAAGCTCCTTCAGTGATTTGATGATGATTCTATAGTTAGTGAAAATCTTAAGTTTATACTCTATTTAGTCTTAGAGAAAGAAAACACTGATTGCACTTAGTGATCGCTGAAGACTATCAGAAAAAATCTCTGAACCTGAAAGACCCAAAGACAAAGTTCACACAAAAGAAGCCTTCAACGATGTCGAAGACTTAGGTGATGAAAGAGATAGTTGCTTCGTGATCTAAAGCGGTCCAGTGATAAGAAAGATTGTCTATGTACCAAGTGTGAAATCTTAACATGATTCAATTAGACCTGAGGGATTCATCCTTGAGTCCTCAGTATCAATGATCAAAAGAATCGTGTTCAACAAGATTAGAATTTTTCCTCATGGCCTATGTCAAAAAGTACATGTGGAGTTACTTTATGGTCTCCCATGTGGTTACCAACTCTGAAGGTTATATGTTCATATTCAGATAAAAGCAGGGATACTTTATGGACAAAGGACAAGCTTCCCAATGGATGCTTGAACGTGGCATGTACCTTTTGATTTCCATTAAATAAATTGCTATAAATAGATGAAGAAACCCTTCTTCATCTTCATGCATTCTACTATCTCTTCTTGAACCTCTATTTCTTTCTTTCTTTATCTTGTGCACCATACCTTGTGTTTCTAGATTGTTTAGAATAGGTATTTATACTTGTTCTTATTTCAGCAACAATCTGTAAATTTGTTTATTTGCAATAAACTCATTTACATCTTAAAGTTTATGTGTTTGTATTCATCCCCCCTTCTACAAATTGTGTGATACTTATTCCATGGGACCGAATCTATGGTGTTTGGATCTATGATGTTCGGCTCTACGTCATCCCACCACCCGCAACATTTAAGTTACGACTACTAATAATATGTTGATTATAGTTTTTATTCAAATTTGAAACCTTATAATGACCCATGTCAATGTTCCAAGGGCCATCAATGTATGGACCCCCGACGACGAGCTTTGGTATGACGGCGCCGTCGTACATCACACTGACCCCTTACACAAGATTTACAAGTTAAAAGTACTTTTTGTTTAATTATTTATGTTCTTGTGAAATTTTACTTGAAAATTATCAATATTAATTTCCAAGGCACATCGGGAGATACAAAGTCAACGCAATATGTACCCCAGTCGGCAAGGTTTGGCATACCGACGCCGTTGTACGTCACACCAACGCCAATAAGCCGGCTGTAAGTTAAAAGTAGTCTTTGTTTATTTATTTTTGTTCTTGTGAAAGGTTACTAAAATTGATCAATCTTATTTTTCAGGGTACGTACGGTGATAGGGGTCAACATTCGACCCATTCATATCCTTGGCTCACGATTTATTAAGTACGGGGTCAATGATCGACACCATCCAGCCTATGACTTCGGTGTTGGTCCCAAAGGAGTCTACAAGAGTTCAAGGATATAGAAACAGTTTGTACAAGGGGGTGGGGTTGAATACAAACACACATATTTTTAGTTTTTAAATGAGTTTATATTGAATAAACAAATTTACAATTACAAGCGGAATTAAAACAAGTAATTAAACCTATTCTATTGTAACTAAGAAATCACACAGTTTGATGCACAAGGAAATGAGAAAGAAAAGAAGCAGAGGTCTGAGGAAATAGAAAGTAGCATGCATAAAGATGAAGAATGGATCTTCATCTATTTATACTCGTTGCAATTAATGCAAGACAAAAGCTATATGCCACGTGTCAAGCTTTCATGGGAAGCTTGTCCTTTGTTCAAAAGTAACCATGCTTTTGGCCGCGTGCGAACACTACTAAATCAGATTTGATGGGGACATAAAAGACTATCTGTACGTCCTTCTCTGACATAGTATAAGGTTTTGACTTTTCTGCATCGAGGATAAGATCAACATTAATCTTGCTTATAGACTTCACTTGATCGTTGAACTTTGAAACTTCAAGGATGAACTTTCAGACTATCGCGGAGGCCTAGCAAGACTTCACACTTCTGTTTAGACAATCATTGCTATCACTGAACCGCTTAAGATCATTAGCTGATTATCTCTATCTTCAGCTTGTTCTTCGACTTTCGCTGAATGTTCTTGTGATGTGATTGTTGTTCTTCAGATCTTCAGAGATAAACTTAAGGTTCTAATTTTCAGCGATCGCTGAGTGCAATCAGCGTATGCTATCGCTGAATTTGAACTTTAGCTTATAAACGGAAATTTCACTAAGTATACAGAGGAATCATATTCAAATTACTGAGAGGAATTATGATCAATAATCTCCCCCTATTTGATTATGATTAAGCAACATAGGAAAATTGCATGAAAGGATTAGTAGGGACTTAAAAATATTAAAGTAAAATTTCTAAGTACTAATCTGTGAGATCTTTTTCAGATAATCTACTATTATAATTGAGTTTCATTTATAAGGATATGAAAACACAATTTTTACAAGTATAGAAGCTTTATGTACATTCACTGATTTAATTTCAGAGTGAAATATCAGCGAGTGAAGGTTGTTTAAAGAAAAATATAACTCTTATGTTCATTGTCCCTTTTTACTATTTTCAGGGATATTTTCAGTACACAGATGGAGTAGAGTACTTCATTGAATTTCATTAATTTGTAATTTGAAGAAATACATGAAAATGAAATTGCAATATAAAGTAAAGTACAATAACACTGAAGAATGCTATAAAGGAATAAAAACTATAGACTACTCAGAGAGTCTCTCTTGTCTTCTTCGTAGCTCATTTAGATATATCTTCTTTTGCCTCACCATTGGCCCAGTATTTGACCAGCAGTGATAGTACATGACTTTGAAAAATCTTGAGGGAGCCTAAGTGATCTCTGAGTTTCTGAAGAATCCAAGGAAACCCTCGTTATCCAGAAACACCATACCTGCTTCAGGGTGTGAGATGATGTTACCTTCTTCTAGTTGTAGGCCCTGAGAAAGAGAGACATTGAGCATTGAGATATCAGGGATATCGAGATGCCCAAGGAGACTTTCGTAGTTGAACTTGATCTCATACTCATTTTTAGAGGATGAGCCTTCTTCATCGTTTGATCTTTTTCTTCTTATTTGCTCAGGGAGAGGGGGAACTAGAACATGTTGGGGCTTCCTTTGCGGTAGCTGATCCAAGACTCTTTCTACCACTTCTTTGAATTTAGACTTGAAACCCTGAATGGCATCTCTGATTTCCAGCCATTCAGAGTATCCATAGAACTTTAAGAATTTGGCTTCTTCTTTTTCGCACCTCGAATGTCTGTACATTCGTACATATACCTTCAGACCACTTTTTTTAGAAGTGCGTCCTCCGATAGTAGCACGAGTGATTGTTGAGTCAGACGCTCGATAGTTGAATCTTTTAGTGAACCAGCGTAGTTCATTTTCCCTGTGGCTTTTGTTCTCATTAGTCAGCGCATGTAGAACCTTCTTTTAAGCCTTGATAGGATTCACGTTCAGATTTTCTCGTGCTAGCTCCTTTTGGACCAGAGCTTCAGCGACCCTTTCACTTTTCTCGTTTTGTTTCTTGATCGCTTCGTCTCTTAAGGCATCCTCCTTGAGTATTCTTCTTGTCATCTCTAGATCACTTTCTGTTTGTTTTATCTTTTCATCCGTGATTCGTTGAGCTACAAGGGCTTGTGCTCTCTCTTCCTTGGATAAGAAGTCGAATTCATCCACTACGCTATTAGGTATGGGTTCTTCTAGTGCAGCAGTGCGAGGCACCTTTATTCGGTTAGCTTCTAGTTCCCTGAGGAAATTTATTCGCCTTTGCTCTTCTTCAGGTTCGCTTATTGGTTTCTTATGTACACGCCGTCTTGGAATAAGGCCTTTATTCTTCTTCATCTTCAGAGTCAGTTTCAGATATGTACAAGAACTGCTCTTCTGATAAGGTTCCTTCATGAATGTAGAGTCCTTTGGGGGACTGGACTCACTGAGAATGAGGGATGGAGAGAGAGGCTCATCAGATCCCAAATTCGGAGGAGGAAAAGATAGATAGGTTGGGGGTTCAGAGATGGGAGTAAAATGGATAAGAGGAAGAGTTACCTCTAAAGTGGTCTCCCCCTCAGAGTTTGTTGGAGTGGAGTCGAGATCCATCACTTGCTTGCCTCTCCCTGAGAGATCGGATTGTCCTTGAGAAGGAGGTGGTCCGTCCCCCAAAGGATCTCTGAAGACAATTTCAGGCATGAAATTTCCTGGACTACTTTGATGAAAGAACTGATTAACACCTGGAGTAATGTCATCATCATCATCATCTCCTCCATGATGAGGGGTTTCATCATCATCATCATCATCTTTTTCTTTTTCTTCTTCTTCTTCTTCTTCTTCTTCTTCTTCTTCTTCTTCATCATCAGCGACGAAGGTTTGAGGACCTTGCTGTTGGGGCCCTTGCTGACCATGGGGAGAAATAGGAGTTCTAGGGGTTGTTTCATTCACCTTTCTTATAATCTCGTCAGCTAGCTCTTTTGCACCTCTCTCCCCCTCAATGTTATCAGAAGGTAGGACGTGCGCCATAAGTGTACGCACATTTGAGTTGATATCCTTAAGACTCGTAGTGTGCACGGACTGGTTCTGTGTAACCTGAGCCAGCGTGCTCCGGTCTGTAGCAGTAAAGGAGGGGCCTTTATCAGCGATGCTCTTTAAGAGCTGCATCATATCATCTTGAGTCTTCTGAATAGACTCAAGTGCCTTGCCCTAAGATTCCACGGCCTTTTCTAGCCTTTCGATGGCCTTCCCATTAGCTGAATTGTCATCCTTCACTATCTGAACGTCAGTGTAGATGTTATTGGTTGTGGCCTTCATCTCTGGTACGCCAGCAACCGTTCGAAAGATAAGCTCTGAGGACAGTTGAAGAGTGTCCACCTTGGCCTTAGTAAGGGCACACTCATTCACCAGGAAATCAATCGCTGGGAAAGAGGGATTAGGAAGGAAAATCTTTGGAACGGTCATAGGAAAGGACGGAAGCTGAGTAGAGAACTTCTCCTTCTTGATGTTTCCGATCTCCTGAGGAGATTTCAGCGACGATCCCTTGCTTCCACTGACAGAAGTGTCAGCGATCTTGGTGGTGGTAGTGGTGGCCGCTGAGGAAGTGCAAGGAGGTGCAATACCTGATCCAGCTTCAGCGGAGCTGGCTATAACATTCTCAGTGACCGGAGTCGCTGAAAATGGTGGTAGCGCAGATGAAGCGGTAACGGATGTAGAGACCGTTGTCGTGGCAGGGGCTGAGTGTGGCATTGGTGATACGCCTTTATCAGAGAGGGAAGTCTTTTGAGAGACTCCCTTCTTTTGTTTCTTTGCAGCGGGATTGCGATCGATGGTCTTTTTGTGACCATCGGTCGGCTCTTTGCGTTTGAGAGGGAAGGAGGTGTCTTGGATACTCACTGATGGGTTGGTCAGTGAGATGGACACAGGTACTACCTCCCTGACGAGTTGCGGCATGTAGGAGGTGTAGGGAGCATCCCCTAGATGCTCATCAATATCTAGCTATTTCTTGCAGACCATTTAGAAGCTTTGGTTGGCGACCGTTGGGTATTCATCCTTGAAAGCGACCTCCAAGATAGTAGAAAAGAATCTTGGGTAGGGAATGAACTTGACCCTTTTTGCAGATTTCACCTTGTTGAACATATCGTTGAAGATATAATCAGCGTAGTTGAGTTTGTAGTTGGTGCAGAGAGCAAAACCCATATCTTGAAAGTGTTTGCTAGCCAGATCTTGGGAGCCAGTCTTGGAACCCAGGCACTGAAACACGTCGGTGAAGATTTATTGCCATCTAGCAGATAACCGTTTCTTCTCCATCTTGGAACCAACGGACTTCTCAGCAGGATTTTCCCATGTGTAGCCGATAGAATCCAATAATTCTGCAATTTTCTCCTTGGTGGGCTCAGGGGCCCATTGCTGATTCTTGCCTCTAGCAGGGAGGCGGAGAGCGTTCCTTAGGAAACAAGCAGTGAAGGCGAAGTTGCCGTGAGTAGGGATTTGGAATTCAATAGCAGGGAGTTTGGTTCCCTTGTCAGTGGTGGAGTCGTGCAGTGGGCAGTGTACCAGAGAGCCTGTAGGTGAGAAGTGATGCCAATTGGGTTGTGAACGAAGGCGTACATTAGCGGAAAAGCCTTGATGAGCGTGGCACCATCCTTGAATTGTGGCTTTTCAGCAGGGATATCCACAAGAGCCAAGTAGTTGCATGACTTGAAGGTTGCTTGTTCTAGAGAGAAGGTACACGCAGGTGCTCGCTCAAGGATAACTTGGACAAATGCATCAGCTTGAGGGTTCTTGCTTGAAGATGCCATTTCTGTTTCAAAGATAGGAACACCAAAGAGAAAGATCATGGTTTAATACAAAACGTATAAACCAGACTATGTTTACAGTGTTCTGATGAACAAAGATCAAAATACTTGTTATTTGGTAGATTAACACAAATTTTGAACAGATTTTAGTAGGTTTAGAGGAAAAAAAATGATTAAAGATACCAAATATGGTCTTCTGTTCTAAGAAGGAACTTAGAGCAGGTTTTTGAAAGGAAATTAATTTTTAAGGTTTTAACACATTTATTTTAGATTAAAGCAGAAGATCTTTATAACGAGAAGTTATAAAGGTTCTAGAGATGTAATAAACAATATTGTAATTGTTTTTAATAAAGAATAAAGGGTTAGATCAAACCTTAAAAGTGAAAAACTAAGAAAAACACACAAGTGCATGTTCTTGGTGTTCTTAGAGAAACTTGAAGACTCGAAGGAAGTTCTTGCTTTTTTGAATATGATGAGCGCGTAAAGAATTGAATGAATAAGAAAGTTGCTTAAATAGCAAGAGGAGAGAGAAAGAGAGCTAAATGACGGTTTTAGCTTTTTGAAAGGTAATTATGACCTAGCGCACGTTCCTAGAAAAAGATAAGAAAGGAAACGTCGTGGTCCGTCGTATGTCAGAAAAAGGTCTGACGTGTCCTATTCTCGTTTGAAAATTTCAATAAGATTATCATTTAAATAAATATTAATCATTATCTTTAAATTCTTCATCAATATACAATAAAGGATTATCAGTGATGGATTTTATCTTTTGAGATTTATTCTCTGAATATGAAGACATTCAGAGAATGTAAGGATTTAGAAGTTCATACCTGAGCAAGATAAATTAAGTATCGCTGAGTCAGAGTTCAGAGAATGGAAACTTGAAGGCTTAATTTGTATGTCACTGAATATTTGTTGATCGTTGAATAGAATTTATTCAGCGTTTAACATACCAAGTTCACTGATAAGTAGATTGAATCTAGTCTCATCAAGAGGCTTGGTGAAAAGATCAGCGAGCTGATATTCAGTTGGTACAAAATGAAGTTCAACTTCACCATTCATCACATGATCTCTGATAAAGTGGTATCGAATCTCAATGTGTTTGGTTTTGGAATGAATTACAGGATTATTTGTAATAGCAATAGCACTAGTGTTATCGCAATAGATAGGGATTTTAGAAAGTTTCATATCGTAGTCTCTTAGTTGATTTCTCATCCAAAGGATTTGAGCACAACAGCTGCCAGCGGCTACGTACTCCGCTTCAGCGGTAAATGTGGACACAGATTTCTGCTTTTTTGCTTGTCCAACTTATCAACTTACCACCTAATAGATGACATCCACCAGTGGTGCTCTTCCTATCTATCTTGCAACCTACAAAATCACTATCAGAGTAACCAATTAGATCGAACCTTGAGCCTTTGGGATACCAAAGACCCAGATTAGGAGTTTCCTTCAGATATCTGAAAATTCTCTTTACAGCGATTAGGTGAGATTCCTTTGGTTCAGCTTGATATCGAGCACAGAGACAGGTAGAATACATGATGTCGGGTCTACTCGCTGTAAGATATAGCAGAGATCCGATCATCCCTCGATAGGCAGTGACATTAACAGGTTTCCCATTTGGGTCCTTATTCAAAGTCAGAGTAGGTGCCATAGGGGTCTTCATCGCTGAGCATTGAGTCATATCAAACTTGTTCAACATGTCCTTAACATATTTACTTTGACAAATAAAGATTCCTTTGTCAGATTGCTTAATCTGCAAACCTAGAAAATATGTTAGGTCACCCATCATGCTCATTTTGTATTCTTTCTTCATTCTGTTTGCAAAACGAGTGCATAATTTTAGTCTTGTGGAACCAAATATAATATCATCAACATATATTTGAGCAAGAATAGTATGACCTTTATATTTTCTTAAAAATAGAGTTTGATCAATTTTTCCATGAACAAATTTTTCTTTAAGAAGATATTTAGAAAGGGTATCATACCAAGCTCTGGGAGCTTGTTTTAACCCGTAAAGAGCTTTTTGAAGTAGGAAAACATAACCAGGATGTTTAGGGTCAGTGAAACCAGGGGGTCGTTCAACATAAACTTCCTCACTGAGTTTACCATTTAGAAAAAGCACTCTTTACATTAATTTGAAAAACTTTGAAGTCTTTATGGGTAGCATAACCTAAGAAAAGTCTTATGGCTTCTAATCTAGCAACATGAGCGAAGGTCTCATCATAGTAAATACCTTCTTTCTATCTATATCCGTGAGCAACAAGTCTAGACTTGTTACGGATAACAATGCCATTCTCATTTACTTTATTTCGAAAGATCCATTTGGTTCCAATAACTGTTTACCAGATGGACGAGGAACAAGATTCCAAACTTTGTTTCTCTGAAACTCAGTTAGTTCTTCTTGCACAGCAGAGACCCAACTTGGGTCAGAGATAGCTTGATCTATCTTCTTAGGTTTAGAGAGAGAAATAAAATTAACATAACGAAAGATATTACCTGTACCTCTACGTGTTCTGACACCTGCATTAGGATCACCAATAACTTGATCTATTGAATGATCTTTAGTCCATCGCTGATCTGGTGGTTGAGGAGATTGATCAACACGGGATTCAGCGACTTGTTCTTATTCAAGGATAACGTTGGTTGTTTCGGCAACAGGTACTTCAGCATTCATTATCAACTCTGGAGGTATCTCAGAGGTTTGATCAGCAAAAGATGAAGCTCGGTTATTGACTGAAGAATTACCGAATGATGTATCAGAGGGAGGAATCTGATTGAGAGGAGTGATATTTACCCCTGATGATGATGGATCGTTGCTTGTGGTAGGAAAGAGATCAGGGATTCCATCATCATTATTTTCAGTATTTGGTTGATTATTGAAATAAGTTTAGGTTCCCCTTAGTGAGATTTCATCCATTCATTCAATTCCTCATCTTCTTCAGGGAAAGGAATAGAATTAGTTGGACGAGATTCATCAAAGTTGACGTGCATGGATTCTTCAACGTGTTGTCTTCTTTTGTTGAAGATTCTGAAACACTTAGATACAGAAGAGTATCCAAGAAATATCCCATATTCAGCTTTTGGATCAAATTTACCCAAATGATCTCTATCATTCAGAATGTAACATCTACATCCAAAGATGTGTAGGTATTTTAGAGTAGGTCTTCTTCCATGAAATAATTCATAGGAAGTCTTCTTGAATCGCTTTACTATCAGGGATCGATTCTGAGTAAAGCATGTCATGTTTACTGCTTCAGCCCAGAATTGAGTAGGTAGATGCGATTCGCTGAGCATTGAGCGAGTTGCTTCATTTGATCGTTCAATTTCTTCTTTCAGCAACACCGTTTTGCTGAGGAGTTCTCACTGATGAAAATTTTTGAGTGATTCCCTTTTTTTCAAAGAAGTTAATCAGGGTACTATTTTTGAATTCAGTGCCATGATCACTTCTCATGGAGCGAACAGTAAGATTGTTCAGGACTTCTATTCTTTTAATAAAAGAGATAATTACATCAGGCGTGTCACTTTTGGATCGAAGAAAGAATACCCATGTATATCTGGAATATTCATCAACAATCACAAGAGTGTACTTCTTTCCAGACAGGGATTGGACATTGACGGGTCCAAATAGATCCATACGAAGTAGTTGAAGAGGAGAAATCACTGAGGAGACTTGTTTGGATCTGAAAGAGGCTTTTGTCAATTTTCCCTTCTCACATGCTGAACAAAGGGAATCCTTTGTAAAGGTATGTTTAGGGAGATCCCTGACAAGTTCTTTTTGAGATAATTCATTGATCGTCTTAATGTTCAGATGAGAGAGTCTCTTGTGCCATAACCATTTGATATCAGAGGAGACTCTGGATATGAAACACATTCTCAGAGTGAGAACTATTCATATTAATGACATACACATTTTCTAATCTTTTGCATGTTAAGGCAAGTTTGTCATTAATATCAGTGACAGCACATTTGTTCTTTAAGAATAAGACTTTGAAGTCTTTGTCACACAGCTGACTAACGCTCAATAAATTGTGCTTTAGTCCTTCAACATAAGCGACTCGACTGAGTGAAGCTGCTCCATTGGATATAATTCCATAAGCTTTGGTGTATCCTTTGCCATTTCCACCGAAGGTCACTGAAGGACAAATTTCTTCCTTGTATTCAGAGAGCAGAAATTTTCTGCCAGTCATGTGCCTTGAGCATCCACTATCGAGATACCAGATACCTTTAGCACTTTATATACAACAAAAAGATAAATTTTTCATAGGTACCCATATTACTATGGGTCCTGCTGAGTTAGTGGAAGGAGTGGCGGATGAGCTACTCGCTGAAGTATTTTCTTCAGTGGTTATCTTCACCTTGGTAGTTTTATCAACCTTGGTAGATTTTGTTCTCGCTGATTTATCAGCTTGAGCTACTTTCTTACCATGAGCTAATTTTTCAGCTTTAGTAGCATTAGGACATTTGCTTGCAATGTGGATAGTCTCACCACAGTGATAGTATTTCCTATATTTGAAAACGGGTTTGGAAATGAAGGAATTCAGAGAGCAAGTAGAAGCATTTTCAGGACCATAACCAAGAATTCCTTTGTCTAGTGTCCTTGGGGGAATAATAGTTTTCTCAGGGACAGGAGTGGGGTGAATCTTAACTATGGGAGTAGATCTCTGAGTAAATCCAGGGATCTTCTTTCCAGTTTTAGGATGACTCACTGAAGGGATAGAGGAGTTCTTCTTCTGTTTCTGAAAATTCTTGATTGTAGGAACATGGTCAAGGAACTTGTCCTTGAGCATTTTCTTAGAATCATTAGATTTTGAGATAGAAAGCTTCTCATTGATATAAGGTTTCTGAGAAGAAGGATCAGGGAGTGAAGAAACAAACATTCAGAATTTTAACATGGAACGATCATTCTATGATTCTTCTTGGTCAGGGTTATATCCTAAACCACTTTTGAACTTCATAGGGATCTGGGCATTGATGATCTCGTTGACTTTATCAAAAGCCTTGCACCATCCTTCAATGGTAGCTTTTTAATCCTAGAAATCAGCGATAGCCTTTTCCCTTTCAGTGATAGCTTGTTGTCTTTCAATGCTTATAGTTTGATTTACAAAAACTTGGTCCTTTAAGAGTTTCTTCAATCTTTGTAAGTTCTTTGATTTTTAAATGGCAATTTTTCAGTTCTTCTGATAGATCAATATTGATTTGTTCAGCTTTAATATTTCCGTTTAAAGCATTGTAAAAATCAACAGTCATAGAATCGAGAGCCGACAAGTTGTCACATTCAGATATAGAAAGGTTAGTAGAGATATTTACCTGAGTTGAAGGAGACTCTGAAGATGATTTTTCAGAAACTTCTTCCGCTTCCTCTATTCTGGCCATTAGGCAGAGGAAGGCAAGATCTTCTTCATCAGAACCTGCTTCGTCATAGGTTTTGGCCCAATCATCTTCATGATCCCAATCAACTTCCTCAACAACTACACCTTTACCTTTTTGTTGGTTCTTTTTCAGATCTCTATATTTTTTTTTAACTTGGAATATTTCTCCTTTTTATTAGAGTTCTGAGAGGTAGTAGGTGTAGCTACTTTCTTAGATCTAGCTTTAGCATCTATAGCTACTTCCTTTTTGTCATCTTCACTCCATCGATCTGGAGTTTTAACGATTCTTCTCCCAGCGATAGCTGGAGTTGTCGCAGTGGCGGGAACTGTAGGGACCAGGGATGTAGGAATAAATTGTCCATTCTCTAGATAATAGGGGATCTTAGGATCTGACCCTTCTAGGAATAGAGTCATTATTTCCTTCCATAATGGAAAGTTTTCACAGCTAAATCTAGGAGGTTTAGCTAAAGATCCATTATTAGTGTTGTTTGTATTATTAGTCATTTTAAAATAGCTTAAGAAACAAGTATTTTAAAGATTAGTAAGCAAGAAACATTGCTCCGATACCACTTGTTGGTCCCAAAGGAGTCTACAAGAGTTCCAGGATATAGAAACAGTTTGTAAAGGGGAGGGGTTGAATATAAACACACAGATTTTTAGTTTTTAAATGAGTTTATATTGAATAAACAAATTTACAATTACAAGCGGAATTAAAACAAGTAATTAAACCTATTCTATTGTAACTAAGAAATCACACAGTTTGATGCATAAGGAAATGAGAAAGAAAAGAAGCAGAGGTCTGAGGAAATAGAAAGTAGCATGCATAAAGATGATGAATGGATCTTCATCTATTTATACCCGTTGCAATTAATGCATAAAAAAAAGGTATATGCCATGTGTCAAGCTTTCATTGGAAGCTTGTCCTTTGTTCAAAAGTAACCATGCTTTTGGCCGCGTGTGAACACTACTAAATCAGATTTGATGGTGACATAAGAGACTATCCGTACGTCCTTCTATGATATAGTAAAAGGTTTTGACTTTTGTGCATCGAGGATAAGATCAACATTAATCTTGTTTATATACTTCACTTGATCGCTGAACTTTGAAACTTCAAGGATGAACTTTCAGAGTATCGCGGAGGCCTAGCAAGGCTTCACACTTCTGTTTAGACAATCATTGCTATCACTGAACCGCTTCAGATCACTAGCTGATTATCTCTATCTTCAGCTTGGTCTTCGACTTTCGCTGAATGTTCTTGTGTTGTGATTGTTGTTCTTCAGATCTTTAGAGATAAACTTAATGTTCTGATTTTCAGCGATCGCTGAGTGCAATCCGAGTATGCTATTGCTGAATTTGAACTTTAGCTTATAAATGGAATTTTCACTAAGTATACAGAGGAATCATATTTAAATTACTGAGAGGAGTTATGATCAACATTCAGATTTATCTACATCGGCCGGATGAGCATTCGGCATGTTCCAACCGCTGTATAGTGGTAAGTCGGGCCATCGGGCTCATCTTAAAGTGGTGGGGCTAACATGTTGAGTACCACGTCGTCAACCTCCTAAATCGCACCTGATATATCCCACCGGTATAGTTCCGACCGAGGCCGACACCTAAGAAGTTGTCGGGGTAACATATCTCCATTCTTTTCTCCTCCTTACCTTCTACCACACCCTAAGTCCGATGGCGAGGCAAGGGTAAGCAGACGCACCCGAATACCCAGACCCATCTGAATAGTTTTACCACTACCCAGGAGGCTGAGACTACCATCCCACAAGCCTCTAGTGATGCGAGGTTTAAATTGGCGGCAAGAATCAATGCATTATACCTCCAACGTCGATTGCCTGATATGTTACTTAGTTTCTACCTAGTACGTATAGTGGATAGGAACTGGTGTAGATTACTACTGGGCTTAGAGAGTGAAGGGTGGCATCTCGGTTCGGTTCGTACTAACCTCCGTAATTTACTACTAACTACTATAAATAAAGATATATCTAAGTAGAGGTATAACAATTTGTGCTTTGTTAATAGCACATCGATGCGTTAGTCAGCTAAGTGGTTGGTGATGATATGTGATTTCTTCATCAACTTAACCAGCCCACAAGGCCCAGACTACGTGTACACCCAAGTCGATGACACACTTGAAGCATATCCAGCATGGTATTCACTAGATCGGGTATGGAATTCAGTTTATATTGTTTACATTTAATATATTTAACTTGTTATTTACCGTTCCCTAAATTGTTATTTACGGTTCCCTTTTATTTGTGACTCTAATATTACAGGTTTTCATCACCATATGCATCAATGGTCAGCATTGGCATTGGGTGCTCGGAGATCTGAACCTGGAAAACATGCAAATGCGAATCTAAGGCAACTGCCGCAACCCACCATACGAACCTTTGTTTGGAGAGCTGATGAGCAGATTTGAGAAGGTGTTGTTGAAATTCTTTCGGTTCCTAGAGGGCCATAATCGTATGCGGCTCAACCGACATTTTGGTTGGACTTATGCGCCCAATGTACCACAACAGAACTCCCACCTTGGAGATTCTGGTGTATGGACATGTAAGTTCATGTCGTAGTTGACTGGTGGTGAGACACCATCACCCTCGAGCGATACGATGACAGAGTCGAGTGACTGGTGATGGTACATGAAGAAGACCTTATATAAGATGGGAAAAACAGGTCGGGCAAGATTAGATTACTTTTTTTCATGTTTATGATCATTGTAATGACATTAAGTATTTTTTTAACATAACTTATTGTGAGTTTTTGTCTTCATTAGTACACATACATAATGTCATTGACAGACTAGTTCAAGTTCATTACATAATTGACCGACTAGTCCAAGTTAATTACATAATTATGATACACAATACAAATTAAAACTTTCTTAATAAAACTTTCTTATTACTACAAACTTTTACTATGTAATGTGTTGAAAACCTAATCCTAAATAGGACATTGTTTGCACAAACTGTGGAGATCTTCTTGCTTTGTCATTCCTTGCGAAAGACGGGAATGTTATGATATTAGTGGATGACAAAGGCTTCCAACCGTTAATGATAGGCTTAAGGCATCATTCGCATCTACTGATCTCATAACTCTCCCACCTTTCAATAAGAAAGGACAAATCAAACAGGTCCTCCACTGTCCTTCCAAACGATGTCCTATTTAAGACTAGGTTTGGAATGCATTACAAATTAAAAGTTGCTTATTACAAAGATACACGGTCATTTAAATGTTAAGTTATGGCTACACGATCGTTGGATTTTGTATAATCTTGTTTGGCTCGAACTTTTTACGTCCGCCTTCTCGTTGCACACTTCAATAACGGTATGTCCATCAATATATTGTGGATGAGAAACTATTGATGAATACTAACAAGTTTAGTCGTAGACAAGATTTAACACAAATGAGACCTAAAAAAGTAAACACACTAACTATATAAGTCGGCAGTAGTAGTTGGAAGCATTTGTAATAAACACTTGAAGTTCTAGACATGAAGTTTTTGAGATGCCATGTAACAATTGTTTGTGGTTTACGACCCCTTCAAGTTGGGTATTTATATCCAAACATAGAGGCCAGGTTCGCAATTGCGTTCTTGTCAAAATTGCGAACGTGAATCAGGTCAAGATAATGAAACTAAAATTGGTCTGAAAAGCCTATAATATTTTTCTGAAAAAACCTCCAAGATTCGTTTGAAAAAGCCTGCAAGATTCGTCTAAAAAAACCTCTAAGATACGTCAAAAATTAAGTTTTTTATCTTGACCAAATCCACGTTCACAATTGCGTACTAGTAAAATTGTGAACGTGGATTTGGTCAAGGTAATGACACTAAAATCGATCGAAATTGTTAAAAAGCCTGCAAGATTCTCCTGAAAAAAAAAAATCTAAGATTTGTCCAAATTTAAATTTTCTATCTTGACCAAATTTATGTCCACAATTGTCACACCCCGCTAAAGCGGAAACACATGGAGTGATAGTTCAAGATTTCATAGCAATAGAGGGATAACAACACCAATTGTCCAATCAAATACATAACACATAAAACTGAACATTACATCATACCAGTTCAAGTTTTAACAAAAAAAAGAAATAAGATGTTCTACAAAACGATTTCAAATTTAAACGTGGTTGATGTTGATGCGCTCCAAACACAAGCATTTTTAGTTACCCTTTCTTACCCCTGAAAAGCATGAATAAAACAAGGTCAACTACAAAGAGTTGGTGACTTCACAGGTTTTAAATATTATAAACATCTTTTGCATAAATGAATATTGAGCAAAATACTTTTATGGCACTTAATAAATCTTTACATCATAAAACGTTCAAGGCATTTGTGTACCCTAATTATTAGTAAGTAATGAGCCACCACTAAACCTTCGACCACAAAAATATTTTTAGTTCTACCTCAACGGTGGACCTAAAGTCCACATGTGTAGAACCTTCTTTTTAGTTCTACCTCAGCGGTGGACCTAAAGTCCACATGTGTAGAACCTTCTTTTTAATTCTACCTCAGAGGTGGACCTAAAGTCCACATGTGTAGAACCTTCTCTTTTAAGTATAGTGCACCCCTACATGTAGTTTCCCGGTGGGATTGCTATCCACACCCTACTTTTCGGTTTTTAGGTGGGATTGTCCGTCCAATAGCGCTATCTACATATACCCTCGGCTCCTCACTTGAGTTAATAGCAGTGTACAAACTTTTATGGAACATTTTACTCAATACAATCTATTAGTGTAAATGCCTTAATGCCCAAAAACAACAATTTTCATAATATTCACATTCGTTAATGCAAATAGCTCAAATATTTCATTTAATCATGCTTTTCACCACAAAACATATAAAATACTTTAAAAATGGGGCTGTGAATACTCACATTTTGCAAAAGCTCCGTTTAAAGCACGATTCGTCCGCTAGCCGACCTAACGCTTCCCTATCAAAGTAAAATACCTGAAACGGTCACTTATGCGTGTAACCATTACTATGAGAGTGCTTATAAGTCCTTATATGTCGAACTTGGTCTACTATTATCCCGTTATACATAATGCACATATGCTCTTTAAAGAAATAATTTATACCGAAAATATAACATTATAGTCTTTCAAGTGATTAAAATTTATGAAATCAACTAGTTTCAGAATTTAACTTTCTGACAGAAACTATAAGTCTTAAAAATGATCAAATTAATGTAACATCCAAAATGATAAAAATTTTCATCTTTTTATATGTGATGAATTACTGAGTTAAGGTCACTGTGACCAAATTTCATGCATTTTAGACATATAAAAAGGGTTCAAATAATTTATATCAAACAGTGTGTCACAGCAAGCATGGCAGATTACACACTGTTAGTAAAACAATCATTTAAGGAGTTCTACTTATTATTTTTCAGAACTTCCAGTTGGATTATAAACATAACACATAAAGGAAACTTTTAAGATAAAAATCACTCATTTTAAATGAGTTATGAGGAAGCTATGGCATCACAAAGTTGCATGCACACATCTGTCATTAGTTGACAGATTGCACACTTAACTTTAATAAATTGATTAATGCCTCAAAACTTCATATTTTTGAATGAAGCCAGATTCAAATGAACCCTAACTCATAAAAGAAAACTCCAGAAGAATAATTATGCATTATGGACAAATATTCAAAGAGATATTAGCATGCAAAGTAGGATTTACCTACTGGTGGTTTCACAGATTGCACACCTAAAATATTTTAGGTGTTTGGAGGGACAAAACTCCATATTTTTAAATGATTCCACTTTCAAACTGAAGATGACCCATAAAACTAACTCTCAAAGGAAAAATAATCCTTTTTCATTGAGTTTTGAAAGAGATATGGTCATTTGAACATGCATGCACAAATCTGTCATTAGTTGACAGTTTGCACACTCGTTTTGTTTTAATTATTTGGAACCTCAAATCACCATATTTTTGAATGAAATCAGTGGCATTTGAAAGAAAACTCATTAAAGAAAATTCCAGAAGAAGAATCAAGTAAGTTGGATGAGTATTCAGAGAGTTATGGTTGTTCAAAGTAGGGTTGGTCTACTGTTGAACTTCCAGACGCACATGCATCTTATTGTGAGCATTTGGGGGGTCAAAACTCAATATGTTTAAGTGAAACAACTTGGATTAGAACCCTAACTCACTAAATAAACTTTTGGAAGAAGATTTATTACATTTGAACATATTATTTACAAGAAATAAACGATTTATGCACATGCATGAAATCTGTCAGCACCAAAAATCACCATTGTTGTTCATAATCACATTAAATCATGTTTTTCATCTATTTTCTTGAGTTTTATTGTGTGGATCATAGATTACCACCATTGTATAAACATTTTTACATGTTTTGGTGTATAATCTCTCCACAAACTCAGTAAGAAAAGTGGGTTTTTCACCCAAAATTTGCAAGAAAAAGATGAAGATGATGTAAATACTTACTTGAATGACGTTTAGAACTTTTAATCCTTGAATAATCTTGGATTTTGATAGAGTTAATGGCTGAAATTTGGCTGAAACAAGTGAGAAAAGAGAGGGTGTTGAAAGTGTCCCTTCACTTTTAGAGAGAGAAAGATGAGAGCAAATTTGAATTTTGAATGAGCAAATGAGAAGAAGAAATGATTTTTATATGTGGACAAAGGGAGGTGGGCCAGCCATGGGTATGGGCCCCACCCAATCCAACAAACTTTTTTTTTAAATTATTTTAAGCCCAAAATAATGAAATTAATAGCCTATTTTCTGGAAAAAAAAATTGTCTTTTTCCTTCAAAATATAAGCCCAAAAGTGTTTAAATTATATAAAAAAAAAGTTTTATAATTAAAATACTAAAACTATATATTTTATATAAATTGGGTATAAATTAGAGCATTTGGCACTTCATTGGACGTTTCGAACAACAATTGTTACAAGTTTCACCTTTGCAATTGCGTATGTGCCACCATTTTTACCTATAAATAGGATTGTCGCATGAACCTAAAATCATAAGTTTATCAGCCATATTCAATCTTCTACATTTTTTATCTAAGAATGAATGGGAGTTCTTCAAGTAATATCTCTAAATTTCAAACAACGGAATGGGAGGATGAGGACGAGGACGAAAGGTTGAGGGACTAGGATTGTAAAAACCCAAAATTCAAATAAAGCAATAAACTATAAATAATATCCAACCAACAAGTAATATATTTAGAATATATTACATTCCAATGTTTACTGCAGGTAAAAAACTTCCAGAACTGAGAAATTATCTATCTAAACAGGTTCTAATATATTCACATCCACTCTAGCTCAGCTTCAAAGTTTTCCCTTACCCTTGGACGTGCTCTCAACATCGTCTTACCAAAGGTCTAGTGAGATCCCACAAAGTCACATTTTTAAAATAAAGGGAGTTATGAAAACTCTCAATTTGGATCATGCATGATAGTCGTAGACCAACACTTGCCACTGCGACTAAGATATATGTTCACACAATTCCCCATGCAACTCTAATGAATGGCCCAAAGTGGTGTCAGTCCAATGTACTCGCGAAATGAACTCGAGGTACAAGGATGTTAACTCCCAATAGATTTGTAAGGTCTCAAGGTACACTACAACTATTATGCATGTCCACATAACCATATATATCACGATATAAACCAACGTCTCAACTAAACAATTTATAAAACATTAAGAATGAAATATAGCATGCTTACGAATTTCAAATACCATAATTAGTGTGATGTATAACTCCATTGCCATAAAATGCATTTTAAAAGTGAAGGGAACCCACCTGATGATGCCTCAATTACCTCCAAGACCAAACGAGTAAACTTCCCAAACCGAACGCCTAATTTCACCAAGATAAAATATGTTTTAACCTCAAGTTAAACCCTCAAAAATTTTCTATCAAGATCCCCTGGTGAACCCCTATAACAAAGGTCCGGGTCCTAACCCAAAACGGAAAATGGGTTATTAACCGAATTTGTACTACAACCAGTAGCTCACGCAGCTTTTATCGCGATCTAGCCCGTGGGGTAAACCGCGGGACCTACTGTTTCATGCAGTTCGGCCCTGCAGCTCAAATCCAGCCCCAAAACTCAAATTCCACCATAACCCAATCGATTTTTACCACATATAAACCATATATGTAAATTGATAACATTTCCAACAATCTCCAATGCATCTCTATACATGAATGGAAGATTCAGACACTACATAGTTCTAAAATGGAGCTTGAGATTCAATAACCATGGAGTTACAATCTCAACTCCTTCGAATAGATGAATACTCAAAAGAAACTAGTAAACTAATCCCCCAAACCATAAAATACTCTCTTGGTCCCAATAAGGGTCTACAAGAGTTCAATAAATAGTAAACAGTTTGTAGAAGGGGGAGGTTGAATACAAACACACAGATTTTGGTTTTTAAATTAGTTTATTTAACATAAACAAATTTACAGTTACAAGCGGAATAAGAACAAGTTTAAAACCTATTCTATTGTAACTCAGAAACACTAAGTTTGATGCACAAGAAGAAGGAAGGAAGAACTCAAGAGGGTTTAGGCTAGAAAGAAGCATGCATTAAGATGATGAACATATCTCCATCTTATTTATACCCGTTTGCATTTGATGCAAGACAAAAGGTACATGCCACGTGTCAAGCTTGGATAGGAAGCTTGTCCTTGCAAATAAGACAGCCATGCTTTTGGCCGAATATGAACAGTACCGTATCAGATATGATGGGACATAAGAGACAATTCGTACGTCCTTTTCTGACAAGGTATTAGGTTTGACTTTTGTGCATCGAGGATAAGATCAATCTTTAATCTTGTAAGGGAGGCTTCATTTGATCGCTGATTCTGAATCTTCAAGGAGGAATCTTCAGTATCGCTGAGGCTTCACAAGACTTCACACTTTGATTAGATAATCGCTGCTATCGCTGAACCGCTTCAGTTCACTTAGCTGATTATCTCTTTCTTCAGCTAGGGTCTTCGACTTTCGCTGAATGGTCTTCTGGTGTGATAGTTGATCTTCAGATCTTCAGAGATAAGCTTGTTGTTCCTTGATTTTCAGCGATCGCTGATGGTAATCAGCGTGTGCTATCGCTGAATATTAACAGAAGCTTATACAATGGAATTTCACTAAGGGGGTGTTTGGTTGGAGGTATTAAACAGTGATTAATGGGATTGATAATAAAAGAAACAGTTTGGTTTTATATAATATAATGGCCTCATTCCCCCAGAAGCCCAAATTTTCATTCCTGATTAAACTGAAGGGAATGAAAATTCATTCCCATTTTCATTCATTGTCATTTTCATTCCCATTCCCATTTTCATTCCTTTGCCAGAACCAAACGCCCCCTAAGTATACAAAAGGAATCATATTCAAATCATCGAGAGGAGTTATGATCAACAATCTCCCCCTATTTGATTATGATTAAGAAACATAGGAAAATTGCTTTAAGAGACTAGTAAGGACTTAGGAAACATTTAAAGAAAATTTTCTAAGTACTAATCTGTAAAGTCTTTTTTAGCTAGTCTACTATCTGAATTGAGTTCCATTTATAAGGATATGAAAGCACAATTTTTACAAGTAAATAAGCATAAAGTACATTCATTGATTGAATTCTCAGAGTGAAAGATCAGTGAGTGAAGATAGTTTAAAGAAAATAGAACTCTTATGTTCATTGTCCCTTTTACTGTTTTCAGGGATCTTTTCAGTACTAGGATGGAGTAAAGTACTCTGATTGAATTTCATTAACTATAATATGAAGAAATTACAGGGAAATGAAATTACAACAATAAAAGTAAAGTACTTGTACACTGAAGAAATATTACAAAGGAAATAGAAATCTATAACTAATCAGAGATATTCCCGTTTCGTCTTTGTAACTCATTCTCATAAAGCGTCTTCTGTCGATTCATCAGAGGGGTATCTGACCAGCAGCGCCAAAGCATGATCTTTATGAGAGAGGATGGGGCCTTGCGAATCTCTTGGTTTCTGAAGAGTCCTAAGAACCCTTCATTATCCAAGAATACCATACCAGGTTCAGGCAGTGAGATGATTTCATCTTCTTCATATCTTCGGTCTTGAGGGAGAGAGGTACAAAGCATTGATATATCAGGGAGCTCAAGATGACCAAGAATGCTTTGATAATCAAATTTAGTTTCATGTTCATTCTTAGAACTTGAACTACCTTCAGCAGTTGATCTTTTCTTCTTAGATGATTCAAGGAGAGGGGGAACTTGCACATGTTGTGACATCCTTCGCAGCAACTGATCCAGTACTCTGCCCACCACATCCTTGAATTTGGATTTGGAACCCTGAATGGCATCTCTGATTTCTAACCATTCAGTGTATCCATAAATCCTTAAGAACTTGGCTTCTTCTCTCTCTGTTCTGTTCGTCCTTGTCATTCTTACATATACCTTTGGACCACCTCTGTTGGAGTGTCGCCCTTGGATAGTTGCATGAATGATTTTGGCTTCAGATCTTCGAAATTTCAGTCTGTCAGTGCACCAGTCAAGCTCTTTGTCTTTCTGCATTGTGGCTTCAGCGGACAGTGCACTTAGAATCTTTTGTTGAGCAAGGATTGGATCTACATTCAAATTTTCTTATGCAAGTTTTCTCTGTACAAGAGCTTCAGCGACCCTTTCACTCTTTTTCAGTTGTTCATTGGCCGCCTTGTCTTTTGCAGAGTCTTCCCTGAGTAATTTTCTTGCTAAAGCAAGATCATTCTTAGTTTTCTTTATTTCCTCATCCCTGATTCTTTGTGCTTCCAATGCTTGTTCTCTCTCTTCGCTCGACAGAAAGTAGAATTCATCTACCATCCTTATTGGTACAGCGTCAATGGGTTCAACTTGAGGCACCCTTATTCTTCTAGCTTCGAATTCCCTAAGGAATTTTATTCGCCTTTCTTCTTCTTCAGGCTCGCTCATTATTGGCTTTTGAACGCGACGCCTGGGAATGAGGCCCTCTTCTTCTTCAGAGAGAGGAGGAAAAAGAATTGTCATAGAGAGTTTTTGTAGGTGAAGGAGGTGTGGGGGTTTCAGAGAGAGATGTTATATAAGGGATAAGAGGAAGAGATACCTCATTAGTGGTCTCCCCCTCAGATATTGGGATAGTGGCATCCAGATCTACCACTTCTTTTCCTTTGCCTGAGGGACCAGATTGTCCCTGAGAGGGATGTGGTCCGTCCCCCAACGGCTCTTGAAGAGCGACTCCAGGCCTTGACAATCTGAAGTGCTCTAAGGCACTTCCAATGTCATCGTCGTCATCATCATCCATTCCCCCATAATGAAGGATAGGGTCTTCTTCTTCGTCTTCTTCTTCTTCTTCATCATCATCTTCATCTTCAGCAGTCATCCCTTCAGGGAGGGATGATCCCGTCTGCTGGATGTAGGGAGAAATCTTCTCTCCAAGGAACCTCTGGTTATGCTCCGAGATGAGTTCATCTGCAAACTCTTTGGCACATCTCACCCCCTCGATGTTATCAGGAGGTAGACAATGCACCATCAGAGTGCGAACATTGGTCTAAACGTCCTTAAGCTTTGTATCATTATCCTGAAGCGTAGTCCGATCAGCAGCAGTGAAGGAGGAACCAGCCTCAGAGAGCTTGGTGAGCATCTGCATCATGTCGGATTGAGTCTTTTGAATACTCAAGAACGTTCGCCTGAGCAGTGACCTTTTGCTCCAAGCTGGACAGGGTCTGATGAAGGGCCCTGTTGTCTTCCTTCAGAGAGAAAACGTCAGTGATGAGGTTGCTGACATTGGTCAGGATTGCTGGTGTCCCAATGATGCGTTTGAAGATGAGTTCAGCGGACGTCTGAAGGTTGTCCACCCTGGCCCTAGTGAGAGCACATTCCCTGACCAAATAATCAACTGCAGGGAATGTAGGGTTGGGAAGGACAATTGGAGGTAGCTCAGTGACTGGAGTGGGAAGCTTGGGAGTCGCCGTCTCGATCTTGACCTTTCTGAGCTTTGCAGCACTGGGATGGCCCTGAGGAGACTTTCCCATGTCCTTGCTGATGGGAGGAGCACTGGTGGTGGTGGTTGTCGTTGTCGCTGAGGAGAAGGGAGGTGCGGCACCTAATGATGACATAGACAAAGTAGCCAAAAATACATCTGGATTAGATGATGGATGAAAAAGTTTATTTTTCTCCTTGAGAGTGTCATGAGGATCACTCTCAGGGACTACATTTTCAGAGGTAGTGTCTTGAGAATCACTGACCAGTGTCTTAGAGTATCTAAGAGAGATACTATGAGGTCCTTTTAAATTGGCCTTCCAAAACTCAGATTGCCTAAACAATATTGAGGTTTGGACTGCGTGCATTTCAGCATTGTTAGGGATAGAGACAACTATCGCTGAGTCATGTGCTGAGGTGAGGACCAAAGAAGAGGAGATAGAAGAGGATGAGAACGTTGTGAAGGTAGTACCTGATCCAGCTTCAGCAGAGCTGGCTATAACACCCTCAGTGACCGGAGTCCCTGAAGATGGAGGTGGTGCTGATGAAGCAACAACGGGTGTAAAAACCGTTGAAGTGGTTGCGGCTGCAGTTGGTGTTGGTAGTACACCGAAATCAGAGAGGGTGGTCTTTGAGAGACCAACTTCTTTGTCTTCTTGGATGCGATGGTATTTTTATTACCATCAGAAGGTTGTTTCCTCTTGGTAGCAGCAGCAGCAGCAGTGTCCGGGATGCTCGCTGTTGGGTTGGGCAGCGAGGTAGACACAGAGAGAGGGGCCACAATCACTTTCAGCATATAGGGCGTGAAAGGTGCATCACCTGGACGTTCTTCAATGTCCAGGGACTTCTTCCCTACCACGGAGAAGGAGTGATCGCCGACCTTCGGGTGTTCTTCCCCGAAGGCAACCTCCATAATGGTTGCGAAGAAGCGAGGGTAGGGGATGACAGGGTGTCTGGTTGTGGCGCTGATGCGACTGGCCATGTCCCTGAAAATGTAATCAGCGTAATTGAGGTTGTGGCCAGTGCAGAGGGAATAGGCAAGATCTTGAAAGTGCTTGCTCGCTTGGTCATGCGAGCCGATCTTCGACCCAAGGCATTGGATCACCTGGGTGAAGATATATTGCCAGCGAGCAGGTAGCCTTTTCTTTTCTACCTTGGAGCCCACTGTCTTCAGAGAAGGATTCTCCCAAGCATATCCAATAGAATCCAAGAATGCGTCGATTTGCATCTTGGTGGGTTCAGCGCCCCATTGATGATTCTCTGCGCGTACAGGGAGACGAAGAGCCTTCCTGACAAACCCAGCAGTGAAAGAAAAGAAACCAAGATCTGGAATCTTGAAACCAGTAGCAGGGAGCTCGGTTCCCTTGTCCGTTGTCAGCGTGGTATAGTGAGTCGTATACCAGAGAGCTTGGAGATGAGAGGAGATGCCCACTGGGTTGTGGACGAAAGCGTACAACAGCGGGCACGCTTTAATTAAGGTAGCTCCTTCAGCAAAGTGATGGCGGTCAGCAGGGATATCCACCAATGCAATGTAATTGCATGACTTGAAGACGGCTTTTTCCATAGGAAAGTGGCAGGTTGGTGCAGCGATCAAAGTGTTGTCTTCAGCAGCAGAGGTTGCAGCGGTCTTACTTGCAGATGCCATTTCTGTAGTAAAAATGGGAACACCAAAGAGATAAATCATGGTTTTATACATGAATGTATAAACCAGAGTTTGGTATAAAGAGTACCAATTGAAAGATTTAAAGAAACAAGTATTTTGATGAACAAGATCAAAATGCTTGTTATAAAAGCAATAAAAAATTAGAAGATTAATAAAAATGAGAAGATAAATAAAAATGGATAAAACTTTTAAGAATAAAGTCTTCTGTTCTAAGGAAAGAACTTAGAACAGGGTTTTTGATAATAGAAAACTTTTTAACGTTTAATCCAGATTAGTTTTATTCTCTTTTATTTAAAACATGTTTTTACACCATATTAGAAGATTTAAGGAGAAGAGAATGTGAAACAAGAAGTTTCCAGTCTTAAGTAAAGGTTTAGATCAAACCTTAGTTGATTTTGAGAAGGAAACACACAAGTGCGTGTTCTTGGTGTTCTTGGTGTTCTTGGTGAAAAGATGAAGATTCAAAGGTTCTTTTGCCTTTTTGGAGAGTTATGAAAGCGGAAGGAATCAAGTAAGGCAAAAGAATTTCTTAAATAGCAAGAGGAGAGAGAAAGGAAGGAGTGCTAAACGACAGTTTTAGCTTTTTGAAAAAGAAATGATGACCTGGCGCACGTTCCAAGAAAGGAGTTGATATGGAAACGTCGCAGTCCGTCGTGTGTCAGAAAAAGGTCTGGCGTGTCCTTTTATTATTTTTAAAAGATTATAATGATAATTATCCATAAGGAAGGTTAATCATTATTAATTTAAATTTAAAAAAAATCTTCATCACTGATAATAAAGGATTGTCAGTGAAGGGTTTTAGTTTTTAAAGATTCATTCTTTGATGAGAAAAGTTATCAAAGAGTGATAAGGATTAGAAGATAATACCTGAGGAGATAACACAGATATCGCTGAATCAGAGTTCAGTGAATGGAGAGTTTGAAGGCTTTATTTGTATCCCTTGTTGTTAGTCACTGAATAAAAAATTATTCAGCGTTCAACATACCAAGTTCGCTGATAAGTAGATTGAATCTAGTTTCATCAAGAGGCTTGGTGAAAAGATCAGCGAGCTGATATTCAGTGGGCACAAAATGAAGCTCAACTTCACCATTCATCACATGATCTCTGATAAAGTGATATCGGATCTCAATGTGCTTGGTTTTGGAGTGAAGTACAGGGTTGTTAGCAATTGCAATAGCACTAGTACTATCACAATAGATAGAAATTTTAGAGAGCTTGAGATCACAGTCTCTAAGTTGATTTCTCATCCAAAGGATTTGAGCACAACAACTACCAGCGGCTACATAATCAGCTTCAGCGGTGGAGGTGGACACTAAGTTTTTCTTTTTACTTGTCCAACTAATTAACTTTCCACCTAGTAGTTGACACCCACCAGTGGTGCTCTTTCTATCTATCTTACCGCCTGCAAAATCACTGTCAGAATAACCAATAAGATCAAATCCTGAGCCTTTGGGATACCAAAAACCTAGATTTGGAGTTCCTTTCAAATGGGATTCCTTCGGTTCAGCTTGATACCGAGCACAGAGACATGTAGAATACATGATGTCTGGCCTGCTCGCTGTAAGGTACAGCAGAGATCCAATCATCCCTCGATAGGCAGTGACATTGACTGGTTTCCCATTGGGATCTTTGTTCAACGTCAGAGGAGGCGCCAAAGAGGTCTTCATCGCTGAGCATTGATTCATGTCGAATTTATTCAGCATGTCTTTAACATATTTGTTTTGACAAATAAAGATTCTTTTGTCAGATTGCTTAATCTGCAAACCTAGAAAATATGTTAGTTCACCCATCGTACTCATTTTATATTGTTTTTGCATTCTTGCAGCGAAACGAGTACACAGTTTGGGTCTTGTGGAACCAAAGATAATGTCATCAACATATATATGAGCGAGTATAGTATGACCTTTGTATTTTCTTAAAAACAGGGTTTGGTCAATTTTTCCACGAACAAATTTTTCTTTAAGAAGAAATTTAGAAAGGGTATCATACCAAGCTCTAGGAGCTTGTTTTAACCCGTAAATAGCTTTTTCAAGTTTAAAAACATAACCAGGATGGTTAGGGTCTGAGGAACCAGGGGGTTGTTCAACATAAACTTCCTCGCTGGGTTTTCCATTTAGAAAAGCACTTTTAACATCCATTTGAAAAACTTTGAAGTCTTTATGGGCAGCATAAGCTAAAAAGAGTCTTATGGCTTCTAAACCAGCAACAGGTGCAAAGGTCTCATCATAGTCAATTCTTCCTGTCTATAACCTTGAGCAACAAGTCTAGCCTTATTGCGAATTATAGTCCCGTTTTCATCTAGCTTATTTCTAAAAACCCATTTGGTTCCTATGACTGTTTTATCAGAGGGTCTAGGAACAAGATTCCAAACTTTATTTCTACGAAATTCAGTTAGTTCTTCTTGCATAGCTGAAACCCAGCTATGATCAGAGATAGCTTGATCTTTTTAGGTTCAGAGAGAGAAATGAAGTTAACATAAAGACAGATATTACCTGTGCTTCTACATGTTTTGATACCTGCATTGGGATCACCAATAATTTGATTTATTGGATGATTTGCAGTCCATCGCTGAGCTGGTGGTTGAGGAGAGAGATCAACAGTAGATTCAGTGACTTGTTCTTCAGTTTCTGGAATAGGACTTGTTGTTTCAGCAACAGGTACTTCATTTAGAATCAATTCAGGGGATTGATTTTCAGATATAGTTTGGTTGTTCACTGAGGAATTTCCAAGAGAGGAGTCAGCAACAGGAATATGATTTAGAGGAGTAACATTTATCCCTGAAGATGGATGATTTTCACTTGAAGGATTTACAGGGATTTCATCATCACATTTTTCAGCAGGAGGTTGATTGCTGAAATATGTTTCAGGTTCCCCATAATGAGATTTCATCCAGGCATTCAATTCTTCATCATCCTCATGAGAATGAGAAGCATGAATGGGACGAGATTCATCAAATTTAACATGCATGGATTCTTCAACATGTTGTCTTCTTTTGTTGAAGACTCTGAAGGATTTAGATACAGAGGAGTATCCAAGAAATATACCATCGTCAGCTTTTGGATCATATTTACCCAAATGATCTCTGTCATTTAGAATGTAACATCTACATCCAAAAATGTGGAATTATTTCAGAGTAGGTCTTCTCCCATGAAACAATTCATAGGGGGTCTTCTTAAATCGCTTAACTATCAGGGATCGATTTTGAGGGAAACACGCTGTACTGACTGCTTCAGCCCAGAACTGAGTAGGTAGATGCGATTCGCTGAGCATTGTGCGAGCCGCTTCAATGATAGTACGATTTCTTCTTTCAGCAACACCATTCTGCTGAGGAGTTCTTACTGATGAGAAGTTGTGAGAGATGCCTTTTTCTTCAAAGAAGTTTACCAGAGTACTGTTTTTGAATTCAGTACCATGATCACTTCTTATGGAACGAACAATTAGATTGTTCAACACTTCCATTCTTTTGATAAAAGAAATTATCATTTCAGGGGTATCACTTTTGGATCGCAGGAAGAACACCCATGTGTATCTGGAGTATTCATCAACAATCACTAAAGTATATTTCTTCCCAGAAATAGATTGGACATTGACAGGTCCAAATAGATCCATATGGAGTAGCTGAAGAGGAGCGGTCACTGAAGAAATTTGCTTCGACCTGAAGGAGGCTTTTGTCAGCTTTCCCTTTACACACGCTGAACAAAGAGATTCCTTTGTAAAGGTATGATTTGGGAGGTCTCTGACTAGATCTTTTTAAGACAATTCATTTATTGTCTTAAAGTTGAGATGAGAGAGTCTTTTATGCCACAACCAGTTTATGTTAGTGGATGCTTTAGAGATAAAGCACATGTTCTCAGAGTGAGAACTATTCATATTTCTGACATATACATTTTCCACTCTTTTGCCTGTAAGGGCAAGCTTATCATTTCCGTCAGTGACAGCACATCAATTCTTTAAGAATAGAACTTTGAAGTCTTTGTCACATAACTGACTAACGCTCAAGAGATTGTGCTTTAGTCCCTCAACGTAGGAAACTCGAGAGAACGATGTGGCTCCGTTGGATAGAATTCCATAACCTTTAGTGTATCCTTTGCCATTTCCACCAAAGGTCACTGATGGGCCAGCTTCTTCTTTGTAATCAAAGAGCAGAGATTTTCTGCCAGTCATATGCCTTGAGAATCCGCTATCAAGATACCAGATACCTTTGGCACTCTGCATACAACAAAAGATTAATTGTTTAAAGGTACCCATATTACTATGGGTCCTGCTTGGTTAGGTAGAGGATTGGCGGAGGAGCTACTAGCTGAAGAACTCTCTTCAGTGGATATCTTCACCTTTGGTGGTTTTGCAACCTTGGTGGATTTCACTCTCGCTGATTTATCAGCTTGATCTACTTTCTTTCCATGAGCTAGTTTATCAGCTCTAGTAGCATTAGGACATTTACTTGCAATGTGGGTAGTTTCACCACAGTGATAGCACTTCCTGTATTTAAAGGATTTGGAATTCAGAGAGAAAATAGGAACCTTTTCAGGGACAGGGCCAAGAATTCTTTTATCCATATTCCTTGGAGGTATGACAACCTTTTCAGGGGTAGGAGTGAGATCGACCTTAATTCTGGGGGTTGGTCTCTGAGAAAATTCAGAGACCTTCTTCCCAGATTTAGGATTTTTCTCTGAGGATTTCTTGTTCCTGTTCTGAGTGATCTTATTCTTAGAAACATGGTCAAGAAACTCATTCTTGATCACCTTCTTAGAATTTATCACAGGCAACTTTTCTTTAGAAGAAGAGGAAGAAGTTGAAGAAGAAGGATCAGGGTTGGAAGAGACGAACATTCCAAATTTGAGCATGGAACGATCATTCTCTGATTCTTCCTTGTCAGGGTTATAGCCTAACCCACTTCTAGTTTTCATAGGTATTTAGGCATTGATGATCTCATTGACTTTATCAGAAGCCTTACACCATCCTCCGGTGGTTGTCTTTTTAGACTTGAGATCAGCGATAGCCTTTTCCCTATCAGCGATAGCTTGCTGCTTCTCAATGCTTATGGTTTGATTTGCAAAGACTTGGTCCTTAAGAGTTTCCTCTATTTTAGAAAGTTCTTTGATTCTTATGTGGCAATTTTTTAATTGCTCAGAGAGATCAGTGTTAACTTTCTCAGCCTTAATCTTTCCATTTAAAGCATTATAAAAATCAACAGTCATAGCATCGAGAGCTGACAAGTTGACACTTTCAGAAGGTAAAGAGAGAGTGGAGGTTGTTACCTGAGTAGAAGGGGACTCAAAGGAAGAAGTTTCAGTTGCTTCTTCAGCTTCCTCTATTCTTGCCATTAGACAGAGGAAGGCAAGATCTTCTTCATCTGAACCAGACTCTTCAGAGGTCTTGGCCCAGTCATCTTCAGCGTCCCAATCAACTTCTTCAGCGATAAGGCCTTTGCCTTTTTGCTGGTGTTTCTTCAGATCCTTGTATTTGTTTTTCAATTTCAAATTCTTCTCCTTTCTATCAGAGGTATGGGAGGTGGTGGGAGCTGCAACTTTCTTTGACCTGCATTCACTAGCAAAGTGACCCTTTCGCTAACAGTTGAAGCATATCGCTGAGGCTTTCTCAACGGGCAACGTTTTTTGATTTTCAGAGTCAGAGAGGTTAGAAGGTTTTCGAAAGTTGCTTTTTCTAGCGAATCTTTTAAAATTGTTAGTTAAGAGGGCTAGAGAGTTATCAAACTCAGAGATGTCAGCATCAATGAGTTGATCTTCTGAATCAGTTTGACCTAATTCAGTTATGGAGGTGATAGTAGAAGAAGAGACATTTTTAGGAGGAGTTGCCTCTAAAGTCACAAGTGCCAAAGAAGTACTTTTGGCACCTTTGAGTTCATTAATGAGGTTCTTCCTCAGAAGTTGAGATTGTTCCTCATTTAAGAGCATTTTATATAACGCACTTAAGCACAAGGTTTCAAGATTCTTTGACAGCTTTAGACATGTGGTGTACACTGCCCATTGATCGGGTAGTGCCTCCATGAATTTTGTTAGTATTTCAGCGTTTGAATACACTCTATCGACTGATTTAAGATCAATCAACAAACAGTTGAAACGCTGGTTTGAGAAAGAGATTCACCTTTTTGATACATAAAGCTCTCATATTTTCTTACAAGGTTTATGCATCTAGTGACTTTAACCTCAGAAGTTCCTTCATATTGGATACATAGAATATCCCACATGGCCTTAGAAGTCTTCATTTTCATAACAGAATGATAGACTTCATCAATAGCAATTTCTTTCTTATCTTCTTCAGTCCATCTGTTAGGAGTTTTAACGATACTCCTTTCAGGGATGGCTGGAGTAGTAGTGGTGGCAGGAACACTAGCTACTATGGTTGTAGGAACAAATGGTCCATTTTCTAGATAATAGGGAATCTTTGGGTCAGATCCTTCTAGAAAAAAGAGACATTCTTTCCTTCCATAATGGAAAGTTATCATGGTTAAATCTGGGAGGTTTAGCTAAAGATCGATTATCATTGTAGTTCGTATTAGGGTTTGACATTTTAAAATAGTTTTAAGAAAAAATATTTTAAAGATTTAAGAAGCAAAAACCGCCTGATACCACTTGTTGGTCCCAATAAGGGTCTACAAGAGTTCAATAAATAGTAAACAGTTTGTAGAAGGGGGGGGGGTTGAATACAAACACACAGATTTTGGTTTTTAAATTAGTTTATTTAACATAAACAAATTTACAGTTACAAGCGGAATAAGAACAAGTTTAAAACCTATTCTATTGTAACTCAGAAACACTAAGTTTGATGCACAAGAAGAAGGAAGGAAGAACTCAAGAGGGTTTAGGCTAGAAAGAAGCATGCATTAAGATGATGAACATATCTCCATCTTATTTATACCCGTTTGCATTTGATGCAAGACAAAAGGTACATGCCACGTGTCAAGCTTGGATAGGAAGCTTGTCCTTGCAAATAAGATAGCCATGCTTTTGGCCGAATATGAACAGTACCGTATCAGATATGATGGGGACATAAGAGACAATTCGTACGTCCTTTTCGGACAAGGTATTAGGTTTGACTTTTGTGCATCGAGGATAAGATCAATCTTTAATCTTGTAAGGGAGGCTTCATTTGATCGTTGATTCTGAATCTTCAAGGAGGAATCTTCAGTATCGCTGAGGCTTCACAAGACTTCACACTTTGATTAGATAATCGCTGCTATCGCTGAACCGCTTCAGTTCACTTAGCTGATTATCTCTTTCTTCAGCTAGGGTCTTCGACTTTCGCTGAATGGTCTTCTGGTGTGATAGCTGATCTTCAGATCTTCAGAGATAAGCTTGTTGTTCCTTGATCTTCAGCGATCGCTGATGGTAATCAGCGTGTGCTATCGCTGAATATTAACGTTAGCTTATACAATGGAATTTCACTAAGTATACAAAAGGAATCATATTCAAATCATCGAGAGGAGTTATGATCAACATACTCACGGATGATCATTTGATTCATCAATTTCTTAACTTCCAACATAAGATACCTCAAGGGTGGAAAACCCTAAACCAAACTTTGATTCTAACATCATCAATGAAGAAGATAATACAAGAGAAGAGAGGTTTATACCTGAAATCGGCCAATCTACTTGATCATTTCTCAAAGATTAATTGTTTTTGTTCTTCTTCCTCCTTGCTTGCCTCCCACGTTCACACACACACTAGGAAATTCTGAAAATAGGATTATATTGAGGTGAATACCTCCTTCTCCATTACTTATATACTTTGGCCTTAAAACCCCTAATTGTCACCAGCCCATGGATCTGATACTAAGGCCCAAAACTTGGTTAATAAGATTGGGTTATTACAAGGATGACGAACTTATAATGCCAAATACGAACGAGGAGTTGAGGGCATTGGCTGTTGAATGTCTGGAGTATTCGGCTTCACTTCAAATGCCCTACCGGAGGAGATGAAGGAATGGGAAGCCAACATCCATACATTAGGTCAAGAACGTGTGGAGCTGTAAGCGAAAAAACATATGATTTTTTGTAAATCTGGGATAAATGGGTTAGAAGATGAAACCATTTTTTTAAAACGAAAAAACATATGATTTTTTAATTTTACATTTTTATAAGTTAGTTTTGTTAAACATGATTTATTCATTAACTAACTTAGTAGCTAGTTTGTCAAGATATAGCCAAACTTTCATTCTATATAAAGTTTCATTCGTTTCGGTTTTGGTATCAAAAAATAATTAGTTTATTCATTTTTCATCAATAAGATTTATTTATTATTATTTTATATAAAGAATTTTTTTAACAGGGTGTTAGGATAAAAAATTAATTAGTATTATAATAATATAATTTATCTTAAGATTTCTAGAATAAAAAATCCCTTAGATTCAAGTATAATTTTTTTAGTTTTAGTTTTAAATTCTTTATTTAAAAAAATCCTATCTTTAAGAAATTATAAAAATTCATACTATTTTAAAGAAATTATAAATAATCCCTTAGGATACATTGAATGTATTTGAAAGTTTATAATAAGTATTAAATTTAAAGTTAAAAAAAATATCAAGATTGAATGTCATATAAAATAAAAAAGAAAAGGAAATATCAAACATTATTTACAGTACAAAACAAATACTCACTCTGTCCTAAAATAATTATTTACAATTTAAATGACATACAGTTTTAAACTTTCATAAATATTACACGTTATGACTAGCTAAATGATATCTTTACCCCCTATTTAGTTTCTCTCTATTTACAATTCTTAAATATTCATGTATTAATTAAGGGAAAATTTGATATTTTGGTTATTTACTTTTGAAATTGGACATTTATTTTGTGACAACTATAAATAGAAACATTGACACTTATTTTGGGACGGAGGAGTAACTTTTAGCCACAAAAATTACTCAGGAAAATTTTTGTAGGTGATTATCCACGGATCATCCAGAAAATATCAATGGTTTGGTAAAATTCGATATTCTTCAAGAAAACTATCAACGGATCACCCATAAAATCTCTGGGCAATCTATCATTTATTTGAATTACCCATCCACCAACTTTTGTGACAATTCTTTAAGAAATGACCCTTTAGCCACAAATTTCCCAGAAAATTATTTTATTTAGTAGTGTTAAAATGAATTCTTACATAAAATTACGGATGCTTACATGTTGACTTCATCAGGTTGAATGGATTTGACGAACCTAACCCAATGATTTTGGTTTAAAAAATCTCAACCCAACCCAAATCGTACGGGTTGCTTAGGTCGGTTGGTTAGTCGGATTGATATCTTAGTACATCAAAATATTTTTCTAACCTTGAATATGTTGTTTTCTTTATTAATATTTTTTTCATCATCAACCATATAGTATATCTTATTTATATTTCTTAAATCTTAAGTATATAACATTATTAATTCTCTCAATTTATATATATATATAGGGAGGTTCATTCGAGGACGATAATAATTTACGAGAATGCAAGGACAATCCTCAGTCAATCATTTTGTAGATGAAAATTTTCATGTACAAAATCACATATGATTCACGTACAAAATCATATATGATTAGCCGTGACTTGCCCTTGAGAAAAGTTGCCCTTGTCCTTTTTGATACTTACGAAATCACATATGATTTCGTACATGAAATCTTATGTACAAAATGATTGGTCGAGAATTGTTCTCGTACTCTTGTAAATTGGTACCGTCTTCGAATGAACCCGCTTCTATATATATATATATATATAGAGAGAGAGAGAGGGGGGAGGGGGAAGGTTCAAATGAAAATTTTGCATTTTTAAAGGAACAAAGGGACAATTGTGGATCACATATAATGTGGGTCCCACATAATATTAAATCATTTAATATTAAATATTTAATATTAAATCATAAATTATTTAATATTATATGGTCCACAATTTGTTCCTTTGTTCCTTTAAGAATAGGTGGTTCTCATTTGATCCTTTCCCTATATATGTATATATATATAAGGTTGATTTCCGTTACAAACCACGTCAATTTGTATAAACCGCATGCAACCAATTTTTTTTTTATTTCTTCAGTTTTTCTTAATTATTAGGGTTGATTAGTCAATAATATATGAAAAAATTTCATCAAAAATATATAAAGGTTGGTGAATCAAGAATATGTTAAACACGATTCATCAAATTGAGGGTTTCATGAATCAATTCATTTTCACGTAGAAAGAAAAATAACTTCATGAAGAAAATAATTATATGAAACAAATTCATCATATTAAACACTTTCATGAAAAAAAAATATTCATAAAAACAATAAAACACGCGGTTTGTACGAATTGACGTGGTTTGTATTTGAAATCTCCCATATATATATGTATATATATATATATATATTCACAACAATAAACATGAAGGAGGTCCAAATGAGAGCTTTGCATTTTTAAAGGAACAAAGGAACACTCTTAGAACCATATATGATGTGCGTCCCATACAATATAAAATCATATCTGATTCAATGGTGGGTCTCATTGGATCAAATGTTATTTTATATTGTGTAAAACCGACATCATATGTGGTTCTAAATGTGTTTTTTTGTTCGTTTAAACGTGGGTTGTTCTTGTATGATCTCTCCCCTCATAAACATATATACAATAGAAATGAAGAATAGATCGAAACTATATGCATATAAATAGGGTTAATGATGGTTATATAGAGATGTAAAGTAGATTGAAAATATATACATATAAAAAAGGTACATGATGATGTAATTAATTAATAGACATTAATAAATACGCAACAATCAAATTAAATCCAAAAAATAAAAAAAGATGTCAGATTCTTCGAGTTGGATTCAAATAAATGTAACCCAAATTCATCGTAAATACCTAGAGTTTTAAAAATTTACAACTCGATTAGATATCAAATTGTTTCTAGTCGAGTTTTTTCGTGGTGGGTTTATCAGGTTTTTATGCACCCCTACGTTATCAATAAAGATGAAATATCCCAGATTAACGTTATCAATGAGATTTGCATTCGAACCCTCTCTCCCTCTATATATATTTTATATCAATATAGATAACTTGTAATTAGGTTAATAACTAAAAGAAAAAAAAAACATTTATTACTTCTAATAATAAGCTAGAAACTTAGGTGCTATAATAAAATTGTGATTAACTTGAAACGCGTACTTTGTTTTTATATTTATTTTTATTTTTTTGAAAGGGCGGACTTTATCAAGCTTCAGCTTTAATAATTCTAGTAAAACAGGAAATGAGTGCATTAAATCATAAGATGCAGCAGTCAACAACACAAAATAGGAAATGGAAAACGAGTTCACGGACTGGGAATCGTAGGGACTAAATTGTTTCCATTCCAACAATGAGTGGTTAAGATATCAAGACAAAAATAAATAAATAAATACATTTTAAAAAAAAGAAAACAAAAAAAAAACAGTACACTAAGAATCTTGTATTTTGCTGGTTGAATTTATGAAATCTGATCTACATATCTGTGCATGTTTCCCTGATGATGATGAATCCACAACCCACCTGCAATGAAATAAATAGGCACCAAACAAGAGAAAGAACAAGTAGAAGAACTGCATTTGACTTTCTTCAAACACCAATAATAGAAGTTTGACCAATAAGATAAAAGATACTGAGATCCTGTGGACAGATCTAGGGCAAAATCTAACATTCACCCATTTTCAGATATTGTTCATCACCATGTATTTAGGAGTCTTAATTGAAAAAGACATCTTCTAAAAGCAAAAAAAATTCAGACTTGTTGCTTGTAATCCATATGTAAATAAAAAAAACATCAATCTAAAGAGATGGATTCTTTTAATATAAAAAAAGACTATTCATCTACCCTAAAAAGTTCAAAAATGGGTGCAAAATAAATCGAAAAAATAGAGGATATAGATTCAAGGGTAATGCAAAAAGACATCAATCTAAAGAGATAGATTCTTTTAAAAGAACTGTTCATTTACCCTAAAAAAGGGGTGTAAAATAAATCGAAAAAATAGTGGGTGTAGAGCTCCCTTCAATCCAAAAAAGGATCATAAGAAGGGTTATAAAGCTCCTGGTGTATGCAAGCCACAAAGCCTATACAGACATAAAGATAGGACTTGAGGAATCCATAAGCCAGCAGCACTATCTTCCCACTCAGATCCTCTATTGGACTTCAAGGAGCTCTACTTCCACTAGTAGTTCACCTCACACATAATAAATCTGTACCCTTTTTGTAAAAACACAAATCAACTCACCCATATAGGTGAATATTCAGACAGACTTAACCAACTCAAAATCAAAACATATAAGTTCCTTATCTTAGTTCTTCCAAAGACACTCATTAAGCACATGACGTAAGCCCTAAAAAGCTTAAAATAAGTTAGAAAAACAAAAAGAAAGCAATACATACATCAAAAGACAAAAAGAACAATGAAACACTTGGGATAAAACAAAGCTTCTTTTCACCTTCTTCTCAAAGATTATTCATAAGAAGAGTGAGTGTTTGGTTTGAAAACCCTAGAGAGAGAGAGATTGAGAGAAAAAGGAAGAGTGAGAGTATTAGGTATGGAGTGAGAATGGTAGATGAAGGAATGGGATGATATAAAAAGAAATTATTAGGGATGAGTTGTCAAAGAGGGTAAAGAGTGGGGGGCGGCAGAGACTATGGTTTTTTTTTGTTTTTTTTTTTATCTTTTTTACTTTTCTTAAAACATGTAAACTAATAATAAATTTGAATTGTGATCTGTCAATCACTGGAAAGTCTTGGGGAGGGGAGCGTTCTTGTTTGTTTAAATTAATGAGAGATTCGTCTTCATCTTTGAAGGGTTCACATGGGTTTGTCCACCCCATCCCCACCCCACTAATAAAAAGCATTTTTAGAGCTTCAAGACTCCTAAAAAGTAATTGTATCCTGCAAATCTTCATACCCAACGAACCATAATAATTGCCGCAAATCTATTGTTGTGTAAAATGTGTCTATGGTTACAAAAAAAATTGTAATAAATTATAAAAAAGTTAAAAATTGTAATAAAATTTAAAAAGTTAAAAAATTTAAAAGTTTTAGATTCGGTTACTCTATTTAAGGAAATTCTAACGTACCTATATAAATAAAATATTTAATATTTTTGATTATTTTTTTAAATATTCAATATTTGTGATAAAATATTGTTTCTATTTTTTATTAATTTTATACCAATATTTTAATTGGTTGGATATAATTAAAAAGTTATTTCTTTTTTCTTCTATAAAGTTTTAAAAATTTTCTTAAATTTATAGATTTTCACAACCGCTTTCCTTTTTTTCTCTATTTTAACATAGAGAATAACATAGTTGTTGAAGTAAGAAAAATATTCAAATATTTTTTTAGTATAGTTATTGAAGATGTTTTAGTGCATTGAAATAGTAAAGATAAAAAATTGGAGAAAGGCTTGATGTAAAGGTTAATTATTGGAACAATAACTTGAAAAATTACTTATTCAAAAATTTGGTGGATGTCAAATGTTTGAACATGATCTTTAAAAAGTCTTCATGATTTTTTTTAAATGAATAATCAAAATTTAAAATCTTTAAAAAATATTACATTTAACTTCAACGACATCTCTATTTTAAAGATTGCAACATTCGATATATTATTAAAATATTGCATATTTCTAATAAAATATTATTTATCTCAGTTAAACATTTAATTTCAAATTGTCATATTGGTGGAATAAATAAAGGTTTCTTTTTCATGGTAATCATTTTTAGAGATTTATCTAAATTTGTATACTTTTATAATCTCTTCATACTTTCTCGATTTTGGATAAAGTTTAGAGATGTTGTTGAAGCAAAAAATTGCTCAAAATCCATATTTTTTCCATTTTAAAAATATTGTTGGAGATGGTCATAAACTATCATGTATTTATATTTTTAATTTTTCTACTTTTAATCAATAATGCTTTATTTATTAAATAATAAAATAAATAACTATTATATTTAACAAAATATATCATTGGAAAACACTCACAATCAAAATGAGATCAAATATCAAATATTAAAAAGAGAAAAGTTCAAAAAAAACCCAATAAACTATCACATTTTGAATCGTTAAGTCCTTAAACAATTTTTTTATTGAAAAAACCCTTAAACTTTCTCATTTTGAATGACTAAGTTCTTGAACTATTAATTTGAATGAAAAAATCATTAAACTTTTTCATTTTGAATGATTAAGTCTTTAAAACTTTTTTTTGAATAAATAAACAATCGATCTTTTAAAAATTAGTTACCTACATATTTTTTTTAAATAAGTTACTTGTAACTCACTAAAAAGTTTTAAAGTAAAATAAACTTAAATCGGTTTTACCATTCCAAAAACCTTACGCAATTAAAACCCCTAGCAAACAATGGTATCGCTCCCCCTCGTCACTCCGCGTTATCCCAATGTTGTCCATTCTCCATTTCACCTAGCACGTTGTTGGCCTCTGTCATCGATCTTCCTCTTTTTGATTTATTTTTTTATCCATTATAAGAGGGATAAATAAAAGATAACTGGTTAAAGGTGGTTTATTTATGTTTAAAAGTTGTAAGTAAGCAATTTATAAAAATTCGATGGTTTAATTTTTTGAAAAAAAAATCAGGGACTTAATCATTCAAAATAAGAAAGTTTAATGGTTTTTTGATTCAAAAAAATAGTTCAGGAATTTAATCCTTCAAAATGAGAAAGTTTAATGGTTTTTCATTAAAAAAAATAGTTTAAGACTTAATAATTCAAAATAGGATAGTTTGTTGGATTTTTCCAAACATCTCCCTATTAAAAAACACAAAAATTAAATACTTTTTTTCAAACATCTCCCTTAGAGTTATATAATTAGTTACTTTACATCTTTTCCTTTTTAATTTTTCATTTTACACCCTTATCACATTACCGTATATAATCGTATATCAATTAAAAATCGTCTAAAAAATACGTTTTTATTTTAACAAGTTACACCATTATAATCGTCTCGTTGCTACCTTCGAAATGAGTTCAATATTGAATATTTTTTGATTTAATTATATTATTATGTATTATATACACACTATCGGGCCGGTAAGTACCATCCCCGTCCCGTACCCGTCCTCGTTAAGATCCCCGATCCCCGTTAAGACGTCCCCGAACCCGACCCGAATTGTTCGTTTTTCGGTTTTCACCGTCGATTTTGGGTTTTTTTGCCATCCTTACCTTCAGCGACGGAATTTTTCTTTGCTGATAGCCCTTATTTTTGTAATGTTTAATATATTATAATTATCGTAATACATTTGTATACAAAATACATACGACTTAATATGTACGTTAAAAAAATATGAAGTTAATTAATTTATATTATTATAGTGTAGATTAAAAAACTAAAAATATGTATTCTTAATATTTTAATATTTATTTAATTGTTAATAATATAAAGTTAATATATGATTATAATATATAATAATATAATTAAATTAAAAAATATTCAATTTTTGGCTCATTTCGAAGGTATCGACGAGACGATTATAATGGTGTAACCTGTTAAAATAAAAACATATTTTTTAGATGATTTTTAATTGATATACGATTATATACGGTAATGTGATAAGGATGTAAAATGAAAAATTAAAAAGAAAATGATGTAAAGTAACTAATTATATAATTCTAGAGATCAAAATTGTAATTTTAAATTTAAATTTTGTACTCCTCGTCTCGAAGGGCAATAAAAATGGTTATTTTGTCAAAAATTTTTTAAAAAATAGCTATTTTATTAAATTAGATAATATAAAGCGGTTATTTTTGATAAAATCCCTATAGTTTATATATAGAAAAGTACATATTATTTTAGAAAACTTTCGTTTTTTAAAATCTTATATTTTCGTTTCAATTCAAATCTCATATTTCCACTCTTTCAAAATCTCTCTCTCTCTCTCTCTTTCTATATATATACACACACATACGGGAGGTTTCAAATGCAAACCCAATTTAAACAAACTTTGCCAACCATTATATTACGAAACAATTAGGATATTTATAGACAATTATCATAATTTATTAATTATGGTTGAAATATATATGAAAGATGATAGGTTCATTAATTTTGATTATTACATTGAATTAGGAAACAAAACAAAATCAAATATTTATTAGACTAGATGGACGACTAAGATTGGTTTGCAAAGTTTGTTTAAATTGTCAGGTTTGTAATTGAAACCTCTCTCTCTCTATATATATACGCCCACACATGGGCGGGCCTGTAGTGTTACCTATGGTGGCACAGGCCACCATGTTATTTATCCGGCGAATGGTGAAAATTTAAGGTTTGTGAAAAATGTAACTGTATCGTTTCGTTGTGTGCCACCATATATATTTTAAAACTACAATAAAGACACAAGTTTTCTTTGGGGAGAGTTGGTTTGTAAGGTTTTTCCTACACCTAAGGCCCAAGTTCGAATGCCGCCAGCTTCATTTTTGTAGTTTTTTGCTTTTAATTTTAAATTTATTATTTCTAATAAAAAATCGTAATAAAATATTTGAATTCAAGACCTCATGTATGAAAATCAATTAACTAACCAATAGACCAATTATGATGTTCTGAAAAATATCTCGACATTTTTTTATAGTTAAACGGTGCAACCGTTTGAAAAAATATTTGGGTTCGTCCCTGCGCCCATATACAGTTGCACTATATTTTTATTAAATTTCATGTTATTATTAAATATTACTTGTTTTAAAGAAAAACATATTTGGACTTAAAATTACGACAAATTATAGAAGGGGTTTTATAAAACATTTTAATCAGATGGAGATAATATATGTATGTTTATTAAAAATGAATTTAAAAATATAACTTTTTTGAAAGACTTAGACCATTAGAATAAGTATTTAAACATGGGTTTTTGTTTCATAAATATCTGATGTCTGCAAATAGATTAAGGGGTAGTTTAGTTAGAGGTATTAAGTAATAATCAATAAAAGAAGCTGTTTGGTTTTCTATAATATAATGAGTTCATTCATCTAGAAGTCCCAAATTTTCATTCTTGGTTAAATTGGAAGGAAATGAAAATTATTTTCATTTTTATTTTCTATTATTTTCATTTTTATTTTTCAGCCTAATCCAAATAGATGATTTAGTCTTTTTTAAAGATTTAACAAATCTTAAAAGTGATTATATATCTTACTAATTTTTAAAACCTTTGTAATAACATAAAGATAAAAACTACAATATAAAAACTGTATATTATTTATATTCTCTTTTATACAATATATAAATGAAAACAAAATGTAAAAAAAAAAGTGGTATAAAATATGAGTGGACGGGGAAGATATGAATATAGAGAATTTGGTATAAAAAATTTAAATATATAGGCAATGTTTGGCAAACTAGCTGATAAGCTAGCTTATAACTGACAAGTTAACGTATGACTTATAAGGTAGTTGATGACTTATAAAATTATTTAGGCGATAACGATGAATAAGTTATGTTTGGCAAAAACTAGCTTATAAGCATGTGAAATGACCAAAAAGGACATGTTGAAAATAAAGAAATAATATTACTTAGGGGTATAATTGGAAAAAGTGTCAAAAAACTCCTCATAAGCTACTCCAAGTAGCTTATCGATAAGCTAGCTTATAAGCTGACTTATAAGCTAGCTTATGTGCATTCAAACGATTACTCAGAAAATAAGCTAGCTTATAGTAAAAGTAAAATTTAAGTCAGGTTTTTTAAATAAAATAAAATCTAAACTAGTTGATTTATAAGAAATGTGGTGAAAGGGATATGCTTATTATAATAGTTTATGAAAGTAATACTATATTTTAACGATTTTTATACATTGATCATTCAATCGTATTTCAGTTATATTTATTATTCTCTTGGGCGTATGTATTTTAAAACCCTACAATAAAAACTGGGACCAAGTTCAGATTGGAGCGATTTGGGGAGGAGCTGATGTAGATTTTGCAAAGGTTGAAATTGTTGGTAACTCGGGAGGAATTGACCATGTGGGATAATAAGATTTTTGTCTACAATTACGTTATTGAAGACCCTTCTTTCTTGGTTGTGGTACGGTCTTCGGATGGAGTAGAAGGTATAGTTGGGACAGTAAATGTGTATGGACCGAACGATCTTAAAGGAAGAATGGAAATGTGGGGCAAATTAGAAAAAAATGTGGAAAAGGATGAGATGAAGTGGTGCATATTTGGCAACTTTACTGAGGTAAGAGGGAATCATGAGATATTGAATTCCAACATGAATTTCAGGAGAGCAAAAGAATTCAATGACTTCATTTGTAACACCCGAAAAATTTGGATTTTTCAATTTATGAAATTATATGGCTTATGTGAAATTAAATGACCATAGGATGAAGTTTTGAGGCTAGAATTATATTATAGTAATTAGGAGTTGACAATTTTGGTGTTGCACAAATAAAAGGAAGTTACTGGACAAATTAAAGTACCCCGCGACTTGGCGTGCGAACTAGGGTCGCGACGCAAGTCGCGTATCTCACTGTTTCGCTAATCCTCCCCGTATGCACGCCTCGCGAGAGTTCCTGGATCGGCACAGTAACCTTATAAAATCGGGATTTCACCTAATTTCTCATAACTTCTCAACCCCAAATCGTTGTCCACTCAAATTTCTTCCCTAGCTCTGGTTTTTGGAGAATTTACTTCTCACCATCAACCATCTAGGGGAATTTACTCCTCACCACCAACCATCTAGGGGCATTTACTCCTCACCACCAACCATCTAGGGTCATTTACTCCTCACGACCAACCATCTAGGGGAATTTACTCTCCATTAAAGTCAAGGATTCAAGGCTAGAGTTCAAGTTCCCAAGTGTTCATCATCTCCTCCATTTCTCTAAGTATTCTTGGGGGTTTTCTAGGGTTTCTTCAAATCCTAGTATTGTGAGTTCATCCTATTATTTTATAAAACTATATACATGTTAAAATGTTGTATTTTACTTCCTCTATGCTTACATTTCAAGTATTTATAGATTTTCATGGTTTTGACAAATTAGGTCAAATTTGGATTTGGTTTATATTGATAAATTGAGCATGGGGAATGCTTTTAATCACTTGGGATATGATTATTTCAAAGTATTATGGCATTTGGAGCTCAAAATCTTTGTGTCTCTTATTTGGGACTTCGTTGGTAAAATGGAATTATTTTCTTGATGAGAACTCATATAACAAGTTTTGATGGTTGGTTAAAGACTAATATATTTTGATAGATGTGTTAAAATGTATGGCTAGAATGTAATAGATCCATAGGCATATATGTCAATTTTAGAGATGTTGGTTGGGAATGATTATTTCCACATTATAGTTAGACATAGAGGTTATAGCACCAGGGGACTCAAAATAAAGACCGTGGGTGGTTGATCTTGATGACCGTGTATCCTGTGATATGTTGTTTCTAACTACAGAGCATGTCCTAGATATTGGGGGACTCGAACCAAAGACCGGAGGTGGTTGATCTCGATGACCAATACACTTTGATTGAAGCTTGATAACGTTGAATATGACTTATTTATGTGTTCTGACACAAGGTAAAACGGGTCTCCCCCGGTAATCTTGAAAGTTGTACACCCTTCCAAGGGAAGGTACGGATTATCTTATAAATACCATTGTGTAAAGAAATGTTTTCTATTTTTAAAGTTTTATAGCTTTACTCGTATAACTATTTGTGCTCACTAGGGTTTACGCGTAACACCTTTTCTTAAATGACATGTATATCAGGTTCTCTTAGCGGTAGGGCTCCCAAGATTTGAGTGGAGCGTATTGCCGGTTAAGGCATTTTCGGGAATGCACTTTCATGTGTATCTTTGGAGTTACTAAATTCAATTCTTTTGAGAATCCTAGCAACACTAAAATGTGATCTATGTTTCAAATTAGTATAGATTATTAGGCTGTTGTTTTAGTATAGATTTATTGTTGTAAAATCTATTACTATTGCCCCTTTAGTTGGGTGATCTTTATGCTATCAAACTCCTTTATGGAGATTGTTTTCGATTTAAATTTGTCTCCTATTTTTAGGGTGTTACAAGTTGGTATCAAAGCTCTAGTTTAAGTGAACTAGGTATGAATTTAAGATGCCTAGACTTAAGCTGAGACTTTAAGTAACGATTTGTGAAATGTGGGTAGAAACTCTTCAGATAGAAGATGCTTTAGAGTCGATGGAAGTGCAATAATCATGAAATGTGACTTTGGTAATAAGAATCTTGATATGTATGATATACTGAAAGTATTTTGGGTATATTGTATGTAAGTACGCTTATCTTATTATTATGGTGATGATTGATGAATGTATAGTCGTTTCCTTATGTTTATTTGGTGTAGCCTATTTCTTACCTTCATTCTCATATGTATGGTAGACTAATATCGTGAACACCCGGAGTAGGCGGGGAACACCACCGGATGGTCGTGCGGCGACCAAATTTACGGCCAATCAACCTTGAAGGGACACAACTACGGTCCCTCCTAGACCGAACCTTTTGAGCGGATGAGTTAAGCATGTACTGCAAGTTAATCTCGGTACTTCCAATCTCGTTTTAAAAAAAGCAACCTCAGAAACACGCATAATCGATAATATGATGAGGTCCATGAACTCGGCTATGGAAACAAGAGTTCTTCATGATATTGTTGGAGGATAGGGACGACAACAACCGTAGGCACGAAACGGTTGCTGAGAATGTAGTTCTTGCGGGATCTGGGCATGGGAATGAGATCCCAAACGATGAAATTGTGACCGTGGACGTGAGGCTAGGGGGTAGAGGTTGCTCTTACATGATGTTCCTATGTTGCAAACCTCCGAAATTTGTCTGTTCGGATGATCCCGTGGCATGCATGAATTGGCTTCGGGAGATGGAGCAAGCCTTTAGACCTTGCAATTGTAAAGAAGGCCAAAAGGTGAAGTTTTCTTCCCAACTGTTGAGAGGCTCGGCTCTTACGTGGTGGAATTTCGTCACCTCAACTCTAGAGGTGGCGGTATTGGCCATGATGGGCTGGCCGCCTTCAATAGAAGATGGACTTGATTGAAAAGGAGTTTCGATCCCTCAAGAAAGGAAATCGGTCAGTGAGAGAGTACACTTGACTCTTTTATGGAGAAACTGAACTTAGTGGGGCATGTGGCCCATACAGAAAAGGATAAGATGAAGGCTTATCTAAAGGGATTACTTGCGGACATGATGGCTATAGACTGGAATTCCAAAGCCTCCAACTTGTAGGTGGCCATTGATGAGGCGAAAGTGATAAGAGATTATGCTAGAGAAAAACAAGAAAAGATAGTGGTAGAAGAGAATAAGAGATGGGAGGGTATCTCGGCGCCTTCCAAGAGGCCAAACTACAACAACAACCGTGGAGCCAACGCTAGGCGGAATTCTAGTTGGTGTTCCAAGTGTCGAAGCAAACATATTGGCTCATGCACCAGAAGTTGTTACAAATGTGGGAGCCCGGGTACAGTATGAAGGATTGTCCGATGAAAGGACTGCTCTGTTTTGAATGCAAGGAGCCTGGACATTTCAAAAATGAATGCCCGAAGCTAAAGTCGTGTGGATCTCAAGCGAGGGTGAGTGGCGCTCCAAAAGTGGCCGAGAGAGCCTTTCAGATGACTGCGGAGGATGCTAAAGTGTCGGTGGAGGTGGTGTAGGGTACGTTCCTTGTCAAGTCCGTACATGCGTGTGTATTATTATATTCAGGTGCAACTTATTCTTTTGTATCAACGTCATTCCATCAACGTTTTCATGTGCCCGCTAGTAGTTTAAGTGATGTCTTTATAGTCAAAATAGTCGATGGTAGTCAGATCTTAGTTTAGAATATTCTTAAGAGTTATACCATGGAAATTGAGGGAAAAAAGTTTCCAGTGGATCTTATGCCTATGTCTATTGGTGGTTTCGATGTCGTGATCGGGATGCGTTGGTTGTTAGAAAAGCAAGCCGAAATCTTATGCTCTAAAAAGTTAATCTAGATTCCTTTGGCGGATGGTGGGGTGTTACTAGTCTATGGGGAAAGAAGAAGAGGAGATGTAGCATTCCTAACTATGGCAAAGGCACGCAAGTGTCTAGCTAAAGGGTGTCCTTCATATATCGCTTATGTGATGGATGCCAAGTTAGAGAAGAAGAAACTTGAGGATGTGTGGGTTGTAAGCGAGTTTCTCGACGACTTGTGCGGTTTGCCACCCGATCAACAAGTAGAATTCTGGATAGATCTTGTTCCTGGGGGCCACTCCGATTGCTAGAGCGCCTTACCGATTGGCACCATCCAAAATCCAGGAGATGATGTCACAACTACAAGATCTACTAGAAAAGGGTTTTGCAAGACCAAACTAGTCACTTCGGGGAGCTCCGGTCTTATTTGTAAAGAAGAAGGACGACACAATGAGAATGTGAATCGATTATCGAGATCTTAATAAAGAAACCATGAAGAACAAGTACCCACTTCCTAGAGTCAGTGATCTCTTCGCTCCACTTCAAGGAGTGGATTGTTTCTCGAAGATCGACCTTCATTCGGGTGACCATCAAGTGAAGGTAAAGGAAGACGACGTGGTGAAGACGACGTTTAGGATGCGTTATGGCCATTATGAATTTCTAGTAATGCCATTCGGATTGACAAACATACCGACAATGTTCATGCATTTGATGAACCGAGTGTGCCGAGCTTTCCTTGACAATTCGGTAGATGTTTTCATTGACGACATACTTGTCTACTCCAAAGACGAGTCGGACCATGAGCAACACCTTCAGGAGGTCCTAGAAGTTTTGGGAAAGGAGAAGTTGTATGCAAAATTCTCCAAGTGTGACTTTTGGTTAAAGGAAGTCCAGTTCTTAGGTCATGTGGTGACTCGAGACGGCATGAAGGTTGATCCATCCAAGATTGAAGCGATGATGAACTCGAAGCCACCTAAGAGTCCATCCGAAATCCAAAGCTTTTTGGTGTTTGGCGGGTTATTGTAGGAGGTTCATCCAAGACTTCTCTAGAATAGCTTTTTCCTTGATGGCACTGACTAGGAAGAATGTGAAGTTTGTTTGGACGGAGAAGCAAGAAGAGACTTTCCGGACTCTTCAAAAGAAGTAGTATGAAGCTCCGATTTTTTCCTTACCGGAGGGGTCCGAAGATTTTGTGGTGTATAGCGACGTATCCAAGATGGGTTTAGCTTATGTCTTAATGCAAAGAGGCAATGTAATTGCATATGCATCAAGGAAACTCAAAATGCACGAGAAGAATTATCCTACCCATGATTTGGAATTGGTAGCGATGGTATTTACTTTAAAACTATGGCGACACTATCTCTACGGTACTAAATGTACGCTTTTTACTGACCACAAGAATCAAAAGTACGTCTTTGATCAAAAAGAGCTAAATATGAGGAAGCGATGTTGGCTCAAGTTGCTCAAAGTCCATGATTGTGAGTTGTTCTACAACCCGAGTAAAGCAAATGTGGTAGCGGATACTTTGAGTCGAAAGGAGTAAGGTAGTGGAACGTGGGTCGTACTTACTAGAATCGACTTAGTATCTACCTTGATCAACCGTATCTAGGTATCTTAGGCGGTGGCGCTTGTGGAGGAGAATCTCAAGAGTGAAGTGATTGTGAAGCAACGCTTGCTCTTGACGGAAGACGACCGTGATTTAAAGTTGTTTCGAGGTCGTATTTGGGTGCCCAAGATCGGAGGGAACTATGAGCCATTGTTGGAAGACGCACACAAGTCCAAGTATTCCATTTATCGGGGTAGAACCAAGATGTACCGAGACTTGAAGTTGACTTATTGGTGGCCAGTTATGAAGTTGGACGTGGCAAATGTGACGTGCCTTCAAGTGAAAGCAGAGCACCAACGACCATACGGGAGCCTTCAATCTTTGGAGATCCCAGAATGGAAGTGGGAACACATCACTATAGATTTCGTGACCAAGTTGCGAAGACTCTAAAGGGTCATGATACAATATGGGTAGTAGTGGATCATTTGACTAATAGTGCTCACTTTTTGGCATTGCGAGAAACTTTGCCTGTGGATAAGCTTGCCAAGTTGTATATTGATGAATCGTCTCGAGACATGGTGTGCCGTTATCCATCGTGTCAGATCGAGGTAGTCGATTTACTTCCCATTTTTAGGATGGTTTGCAGAAAGAGTTATGTAAGAGGGTAAAGTTGAGTACGACTTACCACCCTCAAACCGATGATCAAAGCGAAAGGACCATTCAAACTCTTGAGGATGTGCTAAGATCTTATGTCATAGACTTTGGCGGGAATTGGGACTCGAATCTACCACTTATGGAGTTTTCCTACGACAATAGTTACCATTTTAATATTAGGATGGCACCGTTTGAAGCTTTGTATGGACGAAAATATAGAACTTTAGTGTGTTGGCTTGAAGCGGGCGAGAAACAATTTGCCGGTCACGAGATCGTGCAAGAAAGGGCGGATAAAGTAAAGGGTATTCTGGAATGCTTAAAAGCGGCTCAGAATCGTCAAAAGAGCTATGCCGACAAGAAAAGAAGATCCATAAAGTTCCAAGCGGGTGACAGTGTGATGCTTAAGGCGTCCCCTTGGAAAGGAATCATTTGGTTTGGGAAGCATGGGAAACATAACCCTCATTTCCTAGGAACATTCAAAAAATTTGGCTAGAGTTGGACTCCAAGCTTATAGGTTGGAGTTACCACCCAAGATGGCCGAAATTCACAACACTTTCCATGTGTGTTACCTACGTAAGTGTTTGTCAGAATAGGAGAGTGTCCCCTCTCAGAGATTCGGGTACATGAGAACAACTGGTGTGTTGAGGAACCAGAAGCAATCTTGGAAAGAAAGTCCAAGATGTTGCATCATAAAGAGACCATCATGGTAAAAGTTCAATGGAAGCATTATCGAGGATCGAACGTCACGTGGGAGGCGAAAGAAGACATGAAGAGACGCTATCTTCACTTTTTTGTTTAGTTTGGAATTTCCAGGACGAAATCAATTTCAAGGGTGGGAGGATTGTAACAACGGGAAAAAATGGAGTTTTCAATTTATGAAATTATATGACTTATGTGAAAAGAAGTGATCTTAGGATGAAGTGTTGAGGCTAGAATTATATTATAGTAATTGGGAGTTGAAAATTCTGGTGTTGCACAGATAAAAGAAAGTTACTGGACGAAATATAGTACCCGCGCGACTTGGGGCGCGGCATAGGGTCATGATGCAAGTCACGTATCTTACTGTTTCTCCGATCCACCCCACGCTGGAGACTTGCGGGAGTACCTGAATGGGAACAGTAGCCTCATAAAATCAGGATTTCACCCAAATTCTCATAAATTCTCAACCCCAAATCGTTTTCCTCTCAAATTTCTTCCCTAGCTCTGATTTTTGGAGTATTTACTCCTTACCACCAACCATCTAGGGGAATTTACTCTCCATTAAAGTCAAGGATTCAAGGCTAGGGTTCAAGTTCTCAAGTGTTCATCATGTCCTCCATTTCTCTAAGTGTTCTTGGTGTTTTCTAGGGTTTCTTTAAATCCTAATACTGTGAGTTCATCCTATGATTTTATAAATTTATATACGTGCTAAAATGTTGTATTTTACTTCCTCCATTGTTACATTTCAAGTATTTGTACATTTTCATGGTTTTGACAAATTAGGTCAAACTTGGGATTTGGTTTATATTGATAAGCTGAGCATGGGTAATCGTTTTAATTACTTAGGAGATGGTTATTTCAAAGTATTATGACATTTGGAACTCAAAATCTTTGTGTCTCTTATTTCAGACTTTATCTGTAAAATGAGATTACTTTCTTGATGATAACTCATGCAACAAGTTTTGATGGTTGGTTAAAGACTAATATATCTTGATAGATGTATTAAAATGTATGGCTAGAATATAATGGATCCATAGGCATGTAAGTCAATTTTAGAGATGTTGGTTGGGAATGATAATTTCCACATTATAGTTAGACACGGAGGTTATAGCACCGGGGGACTCGAACTAAAAACCGTGAGTGGTTGATGTTGATGACCGTGTGTCCCGTGATATGTTGTTTCTAACTAGAGAGCATGTCTTAGATACTGGGGCGTGGATCCCAGATAATGATAAAGTACGTATGATTTAAGAAATTATGTGAATAACACAAGAATATAATGAAGATCCGAAGTCGGAGATCTCACTTGAATATAATGTCGATTACAATATGAAAAACAAGATATCGATTCTCTCTGATTTGATCTCAAAATATCGACGACTCTTCTAATGAATGACCCTAAAACCCTATTTATATTGCTAGGACTAATCTATATAAGGAAGGTAAGAGTTTAAGGAATAATAAACTTTCCTTTTACAATTAAGCATATCATTACCTTACTTTGGCACAATTAATTAAAGTCTTAACAATCTCCCCCTTTGGGGCAAAATAAGCATTTCATCTTTTAAGCTTGAACATGACTTCAAATCTCCGTAGGGTCTAACAGTAGATCAGGCGTTTGTCAATAAGTTATATGGCGTTCAAAAATCTTTTCTCAGCAGATAATCTGTTTCGAACCCCACCATAAAGTTCCCTCTGAATCAACAGCTATCTAATTGAATCGTAAAAACCTCTTCTCTCCAGACATCTTCATGTAAACGACAACGTGTGCTGGTTTGGTCAGAACTGTAGTAACTTTCAACTTATCCAGATCAGGAACACTTTGATCAGGTTTAGGCAGATAAACCTTCTTTTGTTCGCTCTCGATCCCTCTTTGAAGATCATGAAGGTAACTATACCTTAGCTCCTTTTGAATGCGACGTACGACTGCTCTTAATGCTCTCTGTTCATCAACTGATCTTCTGGTTTTGTCTCTTAGCTCTGTATACAATGTCTCCATATCCATTACGTCTATGTTAGCAAAATCTGCCTCAGAGAAACAATATACCTTTCCATCATCTCTCCTTACTTTGAGTGTTGGAAATATCACTTAAAAAACTTTATCATAGCCAATTTTCATGATAGTGATGATCCTGTGCCTTGAAATAACTTTCTTTAGTTCCTTAGCTCTCATTTTTAACATGTTAACGTACTCTGTTGCTTGTAAAGAATTCATTTCCATGATCAAGTGAATACGAGTCATATCCTCTGGTTTCTTCTTATTCACGAATACCTTTTGCATAGTTTCTTCTAGATAAGGAATCCTGATCTGTGGATTTACCCATTTTGACTTGCTATCAGAGGGAATTATTTGCCAATGAATTTGATGAGGCAGTAAAGGTGTTTCATTCAATGTTTCCGGAACATAGTTCCTTTTTGCGTGCCTTAAGTTCATATAGTCTTCTTCTCTCAGAACGGGTTCATACGGATCTTTGAACCAATCTTTAACTGAATTTCTCAAGTTCTGAACATTGACCGGTTCTTCATTTACTGATTCTAGTTCAATAGCTTGCGATCCGCTCACAATGTCAAAATCTGCCGTGGGCTTTTCAACCGTTGGCTGATTAACTTGTTGTTGCGTGGGAGGTGGAGTAGTTTGCTGTCTTTGACGAGACAGCGGTGCTGAAGTAGATGGACCGGAAGTTGTCGTAGTAGATGGTCAAGTTTGAGCTTGAGCTCTTGTAACCCGACGACGTGTCTCCCCCTCAGGGCGATTAGGAACGGAGTCCAGATCGTCCTGATCAGGTCGACTGCGTTGAACAGACGCAGCTGGGCGACAATATTGTTGTATTTCTATGTGGAGAGCAGTAATCGCACCAAGAATATCATCAGCAGATTGCTTTTGTTAAGTCGCCATATCTTCAAGCTTCATTTCCATGTCAGCTTTGAAAAGATCGAATTCATGGCAGAAATTCTCCTTCATTGAATTAAGGATTGATCATTTGGGCTTTCTTCGGAATCAGATGATGACGGGCGACGGCGTATGCGACGACGGTTTACGAGGAGTTTCAATCGGGGAAAGCGTGTCGTGGGTTAAGAGGTAGAGGCAGCTAGAGTACCAGTTGGAGGTGGAATGGGAATGGTAGGTACAGAAGTAGTAAGGGCAAGCTGATCAGATGCACCACCCTCGACATTTCCCCTCGCTTCAGCTATTCTCTCAACACCCTGTTCAGGATCCCCTTGATCCTGAACTTGCTCGTCTATTATAGGACCCTCTCCTAACTCATTGTGTTCCTCATGGTTTGGCTCTTGGGCAGGCACACTCGGTTGTTGGTGAGCCACTAAGCCGATGCTCTCCCTATAGGCTATCACACTAGGTGCATTCTGATCAGCTAGGGATAATAAGGCTTCAGAGATAGGCGTAATGTATGGGAAGCGGTGATCACGAAGTTTCAAATACTTCTGAGTATAAGAGGGGCCAAGGGGCGTGCCAGCGCGTCTCGGAATCTCCTCACCTGTGGTTATCATGCTATGGATAGTGAGTTGAAGAAAGTGTTGGTAAGGAAGAAACTCACGGTTTCGGTCGTTGACTTTGTCGGAGGCATATTCAACGAGATCGATCCAGGTTAGAGTGGGGTAGTCGTAATGACGACTGTAGACGATCCCGTGGAAGATGCGAAGAACCACAGTGCTTCCTCTGTCCATACCCATATGTTTCCCTGTAAGACAATGGTTAACAAGAGAAAATAGAGTGAAATAGATTTGAGGAAGATGCATTCTCTTGAATTGTCTCGTGGAGTTGAGCACGTCGTCATATCCTAACGCTCTGAAGTCACGACAAAGTTCCTCCTCGGTGGGTGGATCTTCAAAAGTAGTACGGTCAGGAATGACATTAGCAGCTGGGAGTTGAATAATGGGGCGAAGTCGTGACGGTGTGAGCTTGGTCACAAACTCATTGATTTGAGCTGTGAAGTGATAGTCGCCCTCCACTGGATGATAAGCCAAAGTGTGCCAGAATTGCTGTAAGTAGAAGGTCAGGACTCGGAGTTCCAATGTGAATGCAAATCGAAGTGGATGGTGTCATAGTATCTCCATGATTATGGGGTGTTCTAGCCGCATATCCAGGTTAAGACGATGGTTGTTAGGCTTGAACGTCTGTTTGTCACCCGGGGGCATGAGGACGTCATCTCTATTTTCCGCATTGATGCTGGGTGCAGTAGATTTTTGGGAAGGCATTGGGTTCTCGTCATCAGAGACGTTTGGATAATGAATAGCCGCCATTGAAACTGAAATCACAATTTTAGTAAACCAAAGAGAAGAAATCAGTTCAATGAGAGACAAAAAATGTTAAGTCTAGATGTCGAGTTGTGAAGGATGGACATAAAGAGAGGTCGAGTCTAGATGGATCGATATAATAACTTGTGTCTGCAAAGAAAAATACAAGTGAGGATGTCTAGCCTTATGGGATCGACATACATGGATGTCGAGTATACAAGGGGTGACATAGACACTCAGAGTTTTCTAAGACATACAAGGAAGGATATCGAGTCCTCATGTATCAACAACAATTTATGTCGATTGAAGCTTGCTCGACAAAAAGACTTAGGAAAACGTGTTTAGATCAAACCTGAATGGGTCGACAAGAAGCTTGTCGAGTGAAACATGCTTGAGACTTAGAAAAAAAATGGTCAAGGCATGCTTGGTTATCAACATAGAGGGAGTGGACAAGATATCTTGTCGGGACACTTTTACTCGAGAAGAATACTTAGCAAAATTTAGCATTAAAGAGGCAAGCATGTCGAGTCTTTTAGCACTCGACAATATTCTTCTCGGGCGATAAAGACTCGATAAAAACACTTTAGAATGATGAAGGCAAACTTGTCGGGTCACGAGGACTCGATGAAAACACTTAGAGTTTATGAAGGTGGAGTTGTCGATCCTTTGTTACTCGACAAGAAATCTTGTCGGGTCTTAAGGACTCGATAAGTCTTCCAAAATTTTGTAAAAAATACTAAGTGTTCATCCAGTCCGACAAGTTTATCTAAATTGGACCCAGAGCCAAAACGTTCAAATAAAAGAATTTAAAGCCTAGATCTAGGGTCGATGAGGGTCGCCTAACACATTTAAAACTAATCCTAAGGTCTAATAAGCCCAGAAACATGCAAAATTCACAGAAATCGGTAATCCAAGAGTTTTTGAAAACCGAACAGTCTAGCATCAAATAACCCAACATGCAATGGATGAAATCAAAAAGTGCAAGAATTAAAGTTGTTCCAGAAGTGATTCCGAACCTGGTGATGTAATCGTATTTGAAAAACTCGAAGATTTGAGAAAAAATCCGTGCAACAGGTTGTTCTCGGGTGAGTTTGAGAGAGGAAAAAAGGGAAAATACTTTGAAAGCGTGAATAGTGCAAGTGGGGCCTCTATTTAAATAGTGGGGTCATCGAGGGATGACACATGGCAAAATCTTATCGGGCATCTGACATCTTCAAGGAGATGTCGTAAGAGAGGATGTCGGGCTTTTGGCACCCGACAAAAATTCTTGTCGGGTCTTAAAGGGCCGACAAGTCTGAACTGATCTTTGAAAACTTTTAAGTTGAACTCAAATTTTCTAAGTGCTCCCCCTTGATTCGTGCCTAAGGTAAGAAAACTTAGCTCCCCCTATAAGTGTGAGTTAAGAAAAACTTACCTGACCACTTCTCACTAAATACTGATAGGTTAGACAAAAACAGAGATCGAGACGGTTAAAAAAGAAAAAGACACAGTCATGACGAAAATTTTACGGCACAAAAAATAAATTGAAAATACAGAACAACGAATAAAGTTCAAAATCCACAAAACGAGAATTCAAGAATGATGAAGATTCACTTTAAAAGGTGAATGTGCATTGAAACTTGAATAGGCTTTTTGTGTATTTTGAAAAGACTGATTGTAAATAAGGTTTTGAGATTTAGCATGCCCAATTTGGACACTAGGAACTGGAAGCGTTTTTCATCTAAAGCCTTTGTGAACATGTCAGCAAGCTGAAGTTCTGTATTAACAAAATATAATTCGATCGTACCTTTTTCGACATGGTCTTTAATAAAATGGTACCGGACATTGATGTGTTTTGTCTTGGTATGTTGGACAAAATTGCTAGAGATGGTGATGGAACTCTTTGAATCGAAGTAAATGGGAATTTTGTTGAACCAGAAGCCATAGTTTTTGAGTTCTGCACGCATCCATATGACTTGGGAGCAACAGCTTGCGGCAACAATGTACTAGGCTTTCGCAGTGGATGCGGAGACGCAAGTTTGCTTCTTCGATGACCAACTCACTAATTTGTCTCCCAAGAACTGAATGTGGCCCGTCGTGCTTTTTCGATCAAGCATGCATCCGGCATGATCAACTTCTTAAAAAGCAGTTAATGCGAAACCCGTATCCTTGGGATACCATAGGCCAAGATCAGTAATACCTTTTAAATATCGAAAAATTCTCTTAACAGCACTAAGGTGAGATTCTTTGGGAGATGCTTGATATCTAGTGGATAAGCATGTAGAAAACATTATGTCCGGTCGACTAGCTGTTAAATACATTAAAGAACCGACCATTCCCCGATAAGTTTTGGAATCTACTATTTTTCCCAAGGGATCAGTGTGTAGTTTTGAACTGTCACACCCCGCTAAAGCGGAAACACAGGGAGTGATAGTTCAAGATTTCATAGCAATAGAGCGATAACAACACCAATTCTGATTTTTTGATTGCAGAAACAGCGTGTGCATATCTGGTATCTTGACTCTGGATGCTCGAGGCACATGACTGGATCCCAAAATTTACTATCCCAATTCAAGGACAAATCAGGTGGAGTAGTAACTTTTGGTGATAATGGTAAGGGTCAAATAAAAGGCTACGGTACTCTACAAGAAGGTAATATCACCTTATCAAAGGTAGCACATGTTTCAGGCTTGAAACATAACCTCCTCAGTGTAAGTCAACTTTGTGATTCTAAAATACTAGTAGTATTTGATGAAAAACATTGTTATTTATTCTCTAAGGCAGGTGAAGAACTTTGGAGAAGCGGACGGGAAAGGTAACTTGTATATGATGAATTTTACCTCTAAGGATGGTAAGGAAACTTTATGTCTCATCTCCAAAAAGAGTGAAGTTGCGTGGCTCTGGCATCATAAAATGTCTCACTTAAATTTTAATAATCTTGAGATGCTTGTTAAAAACAAACTGGTATCTGGACTTCCAGATATTCATTTTCAAAAGGATCACCTCTGCGCTGCATGTGAAATGGGCAAAATTAAACGAGCATCTCATAAAACAAAAAGTGATCATTCTTGTACTAGACCTCTGCAATTATTACATGTGGATCTCTCGTGGTCCAATTGCAATTCAGAGTCTATCTGGTAAAAAGTATATTCTGGTACTAATTGATGAATTTTCCAGATATACTTGGCTTGCTTTCGTTCGTCAAAAGTCAGAAGTCCCAGTGGTACTACAGAATATGATGACCAGAATTCAAGTTCTTCTACATCAGAAGATTCAGCAACTTCGAAGTGATAATGGTACAGAATTCAAGAACGCCAAGCTTGAATCGTATCTTGTTGAACAAGGAATTACTCAAAACTTCTCTGCTGTTCGCACTCCACAACAAAACGGTGTAGTTGAACGTCGCAACAGAACCTTGGTTGAAGCGACGTAACGATGCTCGCAGCTTCTGGTCTCCCAATTCACTTCTGGGCCGAAGCTGTTGCTACTGCTTGTTTCACTCAAAACCGTTCAATTATTGTCAAGAGGCATCTCAAAACCTCTTATGAGCTGATTAATAAAAGAAAACCATCTGTAAAATTTTTTCATATCTTTGGCTGCAGATGTTTTATCTTAAACGACAGAGATAATCTTGGCAAATTTGATCCGAAGTCCGATGAAGCTAAATTTTTAGGCTACTCGTTAAATTCAAGAGCTTTCCGAGTTTTTAATTTACGAACAAAAACTGTTATGGAAAGCATCAACATTGACTTCGATGATAACACTCAACTGACTTCTGAACACTCTACTTCAGAACTCAAGCTTAATACTGTTACTTCTGACTATCTTTCAGGTTCCAGAGAATCCGAGATTGATGCTATTTTTCATGATTTTCTGGGCGATGAAGTTGTGTCAGAAGCTATGTCCCCTCCACCTTTGCAGATACCAGATATTCTCCAAGCCTCAGGCATTACTCTCTCTGATCCTGCTTCTTCTGTTTCCTCTGACACGTCTATTTTTCCAGAAGTTCCCACTACTACATCTGCCAGTCAAGACGATACTTCTGTTCCATCATCTGAGGGGGAGACACAAGGACAGATGACAAAACAGATACCAGAAGGACATACAGAAGAAAATAAAGAAGATTTTGTGTTTCCAGATGAAATCATTTCGTCAAATGAAACAACCCATTCAATTTCTCTACCCAGAATGACGAAATGGACTAAATCTCACACACCAGATCTTATAATTGGTAGTCCTTCTGAGGGGGTCAGAACACGATCTGCTACTGCAAATGAAGCATTCTTTGTTAATTTTCTTAGTATGATCGAACCTAAACGTGTACATGAAGCCTTAGTTGAACCAAGCTGGGTGGATGCTATGCAGGAAGAACTACTTCAATTCGAAAGAAATAAAGTTTGGCGTCTTGTTCCTTTACCAAAAGGCAAAGTTGCCATTGGCACAAAATGGGTATTTAGGAACAAAAAGGATGAGGATGGAATTGTTGTCAGAAATAAAGCTCGTTTGGTGGCTAAAGGCTACTGTCAAGAAGAAGGTATCGATTATGATGAAACCTTTGCTCCTGTTGCAAGACTAGAAGCAATAAGATTATTCTTGGCTTTCTCCTCTGCATACAAAAACTTCAAAGTCTACCAAATGGATGTTAAATGTGCATTTCTTAATGGATGTCTAAAAGAAGAAGTGTATGTCGAACAACCTTTGATGGTTTCAAAGATGCAAAATATCCGTAATATGTTTATCTTCTTGACAAAGCTTTGTATGGTCTAAAGCAAGCCCCAAGAGCCTGGTATGAACGACTATCTAAGTTTCGATCGGCAAAGGATATGAAAAAGGTAAAATTGATACAACTCGTTCATCAAAAGAGGCAAAGGTATGTTAACTATAGTTCAAATTTACGTGGATGACATAATATTTGGTTCTACTCATCAAACAAGTTGATTTGTTTTCTAAGTTGATGGAAACCGAATTTGAAATGAGTATGATGGGAGAATTAACTTTCTTCCTAGGACTTCAAGTTAAACAAAGTACCTCCGGTATCTTTATAAATCGAGCAAAATATGTTTACGACATGCTTAAAAAGTTTCATCTTCAAAACTCATCATCCATGAAAACACCCATCTCTCCCGGTATGAAATTAGGACACGACTCCTCCGGTAAATCCGTTGATATTACCGGCTACGGAGGAATGATTGGTTCTCTTTTATATTTAACGACAAGTAGACACGATATTATGTTTGCCACTTGTCTTTGTGCTCGTTATCAAGCCAATCCTAAAGAGTCTCATTTGGCTGCTTTGTAAAAGAATTTTTAGGTACTTAAAAGGTTCACCATCGTTGAGCCTTTGGTATCCTAAAAATTCGGATTTGATTTAATGGCGTATACGCATTCGATCATGCGGGTTGTAAGCTTGACGGAATAAGTACATCGGTAGCCGTCAACTTCGGGGAAATCGACTTATAAGTTGGACATCCAAGAAACAAAGCTTGCGTATCCACATCTACGGCAGGTCGAATATGTTGCTGCTAGTTGTTGTTCACAAGTTATTTGGATGAAGACCCAACTCGTAGATTATGGTCCGATATACGATAAGATTCCCATCCTATGTGATTCTAAAAGTGCTATCGCCATTACGTAAAATCCGATTCGGCATTCCAAAACAAAGCATATCGATGTCAGGTATCATTTCATCAAGGATCATGTCGAAAAGGGTACAATCGAAATGTATTTTGTTTCTACTGATTATCAACTTGCTGATATTTTCACAAAAGCTCTTGATGAGAGTCGTTTTAACTTCTTAATTAGCAAGTTGGGAATGCTTAATATGTAACAATGATTTCTTCAGAAGCATCCAGAAGCCTCTGAACTATTCTGACGATACTTCAGAAGTCATCAGAAGTCTCTGATGCTGTCTGAACTCTTCAGAACACTTCAGAAGCCTCTGAATTCCTCTGATTTTCTGTTTCATAATAATATTCTTCTTTCAAGAAATATCATAAAGTACAGATTGAGAAACGAGGTAAAGAAGCTACTACAGGGGGAGTTCATCATTCAAGGGGGAATTTACCATTCAAGGGGGAGTTTACCATTCACGGGGGAGTTTCACAATGAAGAAGATATTCGTCTAAGTCTAACTCTGGTTAGCTGTCTTCTGATTTACTATTTTACTTAAATTTTATTTGAATCTATCTGCTCTGAGTTTCTCTTGCCGCCAAGGTCTCTTAGACTTTTGATTCATTTCAAATTTTTTTTAAATATAAATCAAGTCGACATGTTTTTCAACTAAATTTTCTATAAATTGATAATTCTTCTAATTTGCATTAAAATATATAAATTCAATCAACTCTTGCCTCCAAGGTTGTTTAAATCTATATGTTTAATGCAAATTATCCTTTATTATTCTTTTATAGAAACTAAACTCTCATGTGATTTTTGTTCTCACTTGACTGATTTTTAAACTTAAATAAATAAAATTAAGATTAAATTCTGTGTTTAATTCAATTAATTCAAAATTAATTGATTAATTAAACAGATTTTTTTTTACTTTTGTTTATTTCTGCTTTTAAGAAAAATCGCATCTGCTACTAAATCATCATCACACATGTGTCTCGTCGTACACGTGTCTCCAATCGAAACCCTGCATGTGTATACCCGCGTGCTTACCTCAGCTCAAATGAACCGTTTTTTTTGTTTCTCCCCAAACTGAATAACCCCTTCCCATTCTACAGTTTCTCTCTCACATAAAACCCCCAATTTCAACCTTCATCTTCTTCCTCGCAAATATTACCTAAATCAGTGTTTCTTCTCATTGCAAAGACAAAGTGTTCTACTGTCAAGCATTCAAAATTTCAAAATGGCTTCCAACTGTGCCCATCCTACCAACACTGATGAAGACAGAATCATCGATTCCACTGCTGATAGTACTCCTACTGTAAAACTGCCATTGAAGGCGAACAATGTGCAGGTACTGCTCAACCCTAACACTTATCAACCGGAATTTCGCATCATGATCGAGTTTCTACAACAGCACCAGTTGAATCGAGCCCTAACCCTAACCAACCCAAACATCCCTGAAATCTATGTCCAAGAACTGTGGCAAACAATGATCATCAAAAATGATGAAACACTCGCCGGTTCTCGTAACCCATCCCGAACAAGTGGAAATTGTCGTTCAAATCCCAATCACCAAAAGAAAACTCGCCAAATATTTTCATCTTCCCCTATCGTTGATCGAAGTCGACGGGCAAACCATTCCCAATCCTGCCCTAGAAGAAAACCCTTCCACAGAAGCCCTCCTAGCCTTCATCAATCTTCTGGGTTACAATGAACCTCTTACCAGGCTGTCCGAATTCAAAAGGAAGAAGTTGCCCCCAATGTGGAATCTACTCGTCTCCATACTCAACAAGAGCCTAACCTGCAAAAGAGGTTCTTTGGATCAAGCTAGCCGAAACATTCTGACGATTATGTATGGGATGTTCTACAATCGACCCTTGGACTATGCAAGTCTCATCTTCCAAGAGATCAAAGCAGTGCATACTAAGGTGCTCCATCAAAGTCGGGAAGCCACTACCAAGACTCATGTTCCCACGATTTCTATCCCTCATCACTCATCCCGCAATTGGGGCAATCGAAGCTCCCCGATTCGGCCCATTCCGCAAAATTGCATCCATGAGCTCCCATCGATCAACCATTGACAAGATCGGCTACTTCCGCACCCGCAGAACTATCCAGTGTACATGCTAAACCTAATCCCATCTAGCTCTTCTAATCTCCAAATCTATAGAAGCTCTATGGTTTTCTCGGAACGAGAGAATTCCTACCCCGCAGCACTTAGAGCCAGTGTAGGTGGTCGTGGTCCGGTGAGCATGAGCTTAAAAAAACTAGGAGTGAACATCCGAGTGCTTCTACCCATGCCGACCTTCTATTAAATGAAGGTACGAGAAGATGTCCACGAGACACATATGAGTGTTCCTCTCCAATTCCCCAAAGGGCAACCACAACTTCGAGGTTGACGTCACCACGTCTCCACTCATTGACTTAGAACGGCCAGTTCAAACCACCCGAAACCGGCGTTCGAGAGGATACTTCTTCTTCTTCGAATCAAATTCAACCGGGGAAAGCACCTCCACTTCATCATCCTCCCAACGGGATGATGATGATAATATAAGAGTTCATTCGCCCCGAACTCGCCACTTCCTTCACCACATGTTCATGTCTCCATGACCGACATACCAATAAGCACGAGAGGATGCGTCCACATCCTCTCCTAGGATAGATGCCGATGAATTCCCATCGGAGGGGTTACGACCTAGGAATGCACCCCTTACCGGAGTGTTTACACTTCATCAAGGTAAGACATCGTCTTCGACACCTCATCCTCTCGATGATGAGGATATTGTTGAAACGGTCGAACAACCGAAGAGGAGCTCGTGCATAATGGCCCTCAAGGACAAGTTGAAGTCCTTCTACACTCAACGTCAAAACGGGTGTAGAAGGCCCCTCCGAACGCAAGGGTAAAGGGGCTCCATGTGTTGGAGATGCACCGGTTACATCTTCTGATTTTGTCACTAATGCAGCGTTCTTGGCATTTGCTGATCAAATTCAGAGATCTGTGGAAGATCTAAAATTATCCGTCACAACTAATCATTCTATTCTTCTGAGCCTTCAATTTCAAATTGAAAGGCAGAACTCTCTTTTAGCAGATCTTCAGCGCCAAATGAGTACCTCTCAAGAAGATCAGAAGGCCTATCTTGCTGAACAACTTTTGCTCTTGAATAATGGTCTTCAAGCACATACAGGCAATATCTCAACTTCCGTAATCTTTACGTGCCTCTCGTAGACTACGGCCTCTGCGGTGGCCGATATACAGAAGATTGTCAAGACCGTCATAACTTCTGATGATCCCTCTGTGTCTACGCTTGTCAAGAAATCTGACCTCGCCTCTTTCCAGAAGATTATTCTTGAGCGAATGTCGACCATCGCTTCAAAGTACTCTTCCAAGCCCTCCACATCTTCAACCGACCAGAAACTTGCTGCTCTCGAAACTACTATCTCTCAACTTGTGCCTCTGGTTTCCTCTCTTGCTGAGGCGTTTACTTCCAAGAAGAAAGCCAAGGAAGAAAGGGCTTGCAGAAAGGCGGGCGAAAGAAAACGTTCTGAGGATCAGGATCCTGATTCTCAGAAGGGGGAGAAAGGTTCTGAGCCTAAGCAAGCCAAACAAACACCACCAGAAACAAACACGACCACTGCTGACTCTTCAACGCCAACACCATCACAGCAACCCTCTTCTTCAAAACAAGTGCCACTCACTCCAACACCTCTGGCTACGCATTCTCGGTCCTCTACCCGCAGATCCGCGAGCTAGCTAAGTTTATTCTGGATCTTATGGGAAAAAGCGGTAATCCCGAGCTCTCCTACCGAAAGTGGTCGAAGTAGTCGAGCTCACGAAGAACGAGAACGAGCTAAAGCCGCAAAGGAAAGAGCTAAAAGGGCCGTAGAGGAGGATGAGGAGGTGTTCGTAGCCGAAAAAGAGAGAGCGAGTAAGAGATAATACGCCGTAGGCTAATAGTTGAAGAACAAATAGAGATAGAGAGGGTCGAAAAAGAGAATCTGGAAAGAGAAAAGGCTAGACTTAAAGAAGAACTACGAGAGACAAAATTTTGAAGGTCGAAGAAAGAGCAAGAGTCGAGCGAGAGGCCGCTCGTGCGGAAGGAGATCAGAAGAGAAGAATTTGAAGAAAAATTAAATAAAGTTGGAAACATTGTTGGAAACATTGAACTTCCAACAATTGAAGTTGAGAAAAGGCACATGTATGCTCCAACAGATCAGAAGATTTATCTCATGATGCCTAACTTCGCCAACCAATACAATGTCAGCAGTGAAGTTAAAGATAACTTCATGGCTCATAAACAAGACAGAAAGACAGTTTTCACTACTGTTCCAATTACAAAGATAACAGCCATGAAACATAAGCAGTTTCAAGATACACCCATTTGGTACACAATCTACGAGATAGTCAGATCAAACAACAAAAGTTATTACATCTGTGATAATGATCCGTTGTCCATCCATCCAAACCGATCTCATTTTTCCGGAAGAATTTATGAAGACTCAAATTTTCTGAACGCAAAGATCCACAAGACCAGGTTGCCTACACTAGAATTATTCTATGTATGAAATCATACATTAGATACAAAAGGCAGGTCGACTTCCAGATTGGATTAAATTTCAAAATGGATAATCTGGCTATCTCTGCACCAAATGAGGAACTTGAAGGGATAAGCAAATTCAGAGTGGGTAGACTTCTTACTGAACCAGAAGAGGGAATCATCTTCAAAAGACCAAATGGAAAGAGCTTCTTTCGCATCAAAGAAGCTCACAAATACTCTTCTGAGGTAGTCTACATCATCAAGTGCTTTGCTGGCTTAGACACGACAAATCCAGAAGTTGCAAAGAAAATAGAGAAAAGACTTGATGGACTTCAGAAGAACAGAGAGCTTATCAATAATATTTCAAGTATCATCGCTGCTGTTGATCCTCTCTGAAGAAATTTTTTTTTGACTTCATACTTAGGGAGAATGTTAGATATTAAAGTATGAGTCAAAGAAGAGATGTCTACAAGTGTCAACACACACTTCTTGTTATAACTAATTGTTGTTAGACGCTCCCTTTATGACACATGGCACTTTGTAATTGGCTAGCATTTTGACTTTCTGTCTTTGTATCTGTATAAATAGCATTGTATTGTGTTAGTAAAAATTGTCGATCAATACATTTACATTTTGAAGAATACTGTGCGTAATTCATTTCATAATCTTTGTTCTTCATTCTGTTTACTGTTCTATTGATTTAAATTGTTAATTGATCTGCTTCCGCAGTTCACTCAGATTCAATACTCTCAATTAACAATCGGTTTAAAGGAATCTGGAACCAACATACATAACACATAAAACTGAACATTACATCATACTAGTTCAAGTTTTAACAAAAAAAATAAAAAAAAATAAGATGTTCTACAAAACGATTTCAAATTTAAACGTGGTTGATGTTGATGCGCCCCAAACACAAGCATTTTTAGTTACCCTTTCTTACCCCTGAAAAGCATGAATAAAACAAGGTCAACTACAAAGAGTTGGTGAGTTCACAGGTTTTAAATATTTTAAACATCTTTTGCATAAATGAATATTGAGTAAAATACTTTTATGGCACTTAAATAATCTTTACATCATAAAACGTTCAAGTCATTTTTGTACCGTAATTATAAGTAATGAGCCACCACTAAACCTTCGACCACAAAAATATTTTTAGTTCTACCTCTGCGGTGGACCTAAAGTCCACATGTGTAGAACCTTCTTTTTAATTCTACCTCAGCGGTGGACCTAAAGTCCACATGTGTAGAACCTTCTTTTTAATTCTACCTCAGCGGTGGACCTAAAGTCCACATGTGTAGAACCTTCCCTTTTAAGTATAGTGCACCCCTACCTGTAGTTTCCCGGTGGGATTGCTATCCACACCCTACTTTTCGGTTTTTAGGTGGGATTGTCCGTCCAATAGCGCTATCTACATATACCCTCGGCTCCTCACTTGAGTTAATAGTAGTGTACAAACTTTTATGGAACATTTTACTCAATACATTCTATTAGTGTACATGCCTTAGTGCCCAAAAACAACAATTTCATATTGTTTCACATTCGGTAATGCAAATAGCTCAAATATTTCATTTAATCATGCTTTCCACCCCAAAACGTATAAAATACTTTAAAAGTGGGGCTGTGAATACTCACCTTTGCAAGCTCTGCTACTCAAAAGCACGATCCGATCCCCACCCAAAGGCCTAACGATTCCTTAACAAAGAGAAATGCTCAAAACCATCACTTATGGGTCTAAAACTACTTATGGAGGTGAATAAGTCTTAAGCTTATAAATGTCCACATACATCCAACTTGATTGTCTATAGTCCAATTATACATAATGAACATATGCTCGTTAATATAGTAATTTATACCGTAAGTTGTGTTATAAACCATCAAATGATCAATAATTGTTAAAATCAAGAAATTCCAGAATTTCACTTCTGGACAGAAACTTGTAGTACTCAAAATGATCAAAATGTAGAGACTTTCAATATGACATAGCTTCCCATATTTTTATATGTGATATAGTACTGGGTGATGGTAATTGTGACCAAATTTGATTCCTTTTGGAGATGTAAAAATGATTCAAATAATTTATGCAATGCAAAGGGTCACAACTGGCATGACAGATTACACCATGTTAGTAAATCACTCATTTGAGGAGTTCTACTCAGTGTTTTCTAGAATTTCCAGTTGGATTGGAATCATAACTCATAAAGGAAACTTTTGAGATAAGAATCACTAATTTGAAGAAGTTATAAAGGAGATATGACACTACGAAGTTGCATGCACAATTCTGTCATTAGCTGACAGATTGCACATTTAACTTTAATAAATTGGTTAATGCCTCAAAACTTCATATTTTGGAATAAAACTGGATTCATATGAATCCTAACTCATAAAAGAAAGTTTTAGAAGAAGAATCATGCATTAAAGACAAATAACCAAGGATATACTGACACACAAAGTATAGTTTAGCTGCTGGTGGTTTCACAGATTGCACACCTAAAGTAATTTAAGTGATTGGAGGGTCAAAATTCCATATTTTTAAGTGATTCCACTTGAAAACTGAATATATAACTCATAAAACCAACTCTCAAAAGAAAAATCATCATTTTTCATTGAGTTTTGAAAGAGATATGGCCATTTGAACATGCATACACAAATCTGTCATTGGTTGACAGTTTGCACTCTCATTTTGTTTCAATTAATTGGAACCTCAAATCACCATATTTTTTAATGAAATCAGTGGCATTTGAAAGGTAACTCATTAAATTAACTTCCAGAAGAAAAATAAAGTGATTTGGGAGAATATTCAAAGAGTTATGGTCGTTCAAAGTAGAGTTTTCCTACTGTTGAACTTCCAGTTGCACACATGATTTGTTATGAGTATTTGGGGTGTCAAAACTCAGTGTTTTTGAGTGAGACCACTTGTATTAGAACCCCAACTAACTAAATAAACTTGTAGAAAGAAGATTCATGATATTTGAACATATTATTTGCAAGAAATGGACGATTTATGCACATGCAATAAATCTGTCAGCACCAAAAATCACCATTTTTACTCAAAAACACATAAAATCATGATTTTTCACCTATTTCTTGAGTTTTATTGTTTGGGTCATTGATTATCACCATTATGTAAACATTTGTATATGTTTTTTGGGTCTATAATCTTTCCATAAAACTCAAAGTTTACAGAAGTTAGAAGAAAACACTTAAAATGCATGAAAAAGTGGGTTTTTCCCAAAAATGTTAAGAAAAATGAAGAAGATGAAGTTTGCACTTACTTGGATGATGAAATGTGTTGAATATCTTCAATAATCCTGCACTATGATGAGTTTTTGATGAAGAAAAGGGCTGGAATTTTTGGAGAGAAAAGAGAGGGAGAAGAGAGAGTGATTATGCCTCTTTAGTTCTAGAGAGAGAGAGGGGTTTGAATTTTGAGAGATGCAAATGAGGGAAACTAAAAAAAACAATATTTATATGTAAAATCAAAGGGGTGCCAGCCATGGAGATGGGCCCCACCCAAACCCAACAATTTATTTTTTTTAAAATTAATTTAAGCCCAAAAATATGAAATTAGAAGTCCATTTTCTCAATTTTTGGCCTTTTTCCTTCAAATATGAGCCCAAAAGTGTTTAAATTATATAAATAATAAAAGTTTTATATTTTTGTATTCTAAACTATATATTTTTATATAAATTAGGTATAAATTAGAGCATTTGGCACTGTATTGGACGTTTCAGACAGTTACGGGTCGGAAACGGACATTTTAAGCGACTACCGGAAATGCTAGGGATTTTTCGGCCATTATAAACCAACTAACTCCTATTCTTATAACTTATCTAAAATAACACTAATATAAACTTAATAAGAGCTAACTTGGTAGCTCAAATTTGACAGTTGTCACATGAACCAGCAGACATGGGAGTTCCAATCGGAGTACATGTCGTCATGTTATATTTATGTAACATATCCGAGATGTATTTCGATTGGTTGATGAATGATCCGGTTGAATTTTTTTTACGTGAAGACCGAGGAAGAAGTTCATCACTCCCATAATACTCATATTGAACTTGGCAATCATGAGTTCAGAGAAATTCTTACACTGATTTGGGTTAGTCGAACCGAAAATGATATCGTCTACATAAATCTGAATAAGCATAATATCACCATCTTCCTTTTTAATGAAGAGCGTTGGATCGATCTTACCTTTGGAGTACCTGTTTTTTTACCAAGTAGTCAGAAAGACTGTCATACCATGCACGCGGGGCTTGTTTCAAGCCATAGAGAGCCTTATCGAGAATGTACACATGATTCGGCTTCGAAGGATCGACAAACCCATCGGGTTGAGAGACATAGACTTCTTCACGTAGTACGCCATTTAGGAAGGCTGTTTGGACATCCATTTGGAAAACCACGAAGTTCTTGTGTGCCGCGTATGCTAAAAACATTCGAATAACTTCAATGCAGGCGACAGGGGCGAATGTCTCGTCATAGTCAATACCTTCTTGCTGACGGTATCCTTTTGCGACAAGTCGGGCCTTGTTGCGTATGACAATCCCATCTTCATCTTGCTTATTCTTGAAAATCCGTTTGGTACCAATGATGGTTTTATTTTGTGGACGGGGAACAAGGCGCCATACTTTCAAACTTTCAAATTGATTGAGCTCTTCTTGCATGGCCACAATCTAATCAGGATCGGTCATGGCTTCTTGAATGGATGTGGGTTCAATTTTTCTTAGAAACGAAGAGAATATGCAGTCGTTGGCCGAGGCAGATCTCGTTGTGACCGGTTTTGATGGGTCTCCAATAATCTGATCGGGTGGGTGAGAACGGACCCATTTAGCGGTGTAGGGAAGAGGTTGAATTGTGTTAGGGTCCGGATTATCGTCCCCATACGTGCCGAGAGAAGATCTTGAATTGATTCTAAGGCTGGAGCCACTTCGGAAGAGCGAGTGGAACTTGAGACATCCTTGGGAGTTGGGTGATCGATGGTGGGGGAGAGGATGCCAATTCCGGACATGGTTGGTTTGCAGGAAGTGGGTCCGGTGTGTTTGAAATGATGGGGGTAACTTGGTGTGCGGGTTCTGAACGTGGTTGATTTGGAGGAGGGACCAGCGCAGCAGTTGTAGATGAGCTTGGAGTTGCATCAGTTGAGACAATTTCCATAGTTACTGGCGGTCCAGAAAGATTTGTGGTGTCGGCAACCTCCAAGGTAGGTGGTGTGATGCTCTTTGGAATTTCGGTGTAGGGGCCAAAATAATCCGAGTAAAAGTGCTCGAATAAATCATCCAGATCTAATGTAGCGGTTTTGGAAGTGGAAGCTTGATTTGAATGAGCGGGGTTTGGAGCAGGTTTCGAACTAAGTTTTTTGGAAGCTAACACACTGGTGAGTGCTGGTCCAGAACTATCTTGTTCAGGAGCCATTTCGGCCTTTGTATCAAATTGGACATTGACACTTTCCGTGACACATCGGGCATTCTTCATGTAGATCCGATAAGCTGCGGCGTTTGGAGAATAGCCAAGAAAGTATGCTTCATCGACTTTTGGCTTGAGTTTCCCATGATCTTCCTTTTCATTTAGAATAAAGCAGTGACCCCCAAAGGTGTGAAGGTTATGGATAGATGGGATGCGTTTGTAGTCCAACTGATAAGGCATTTTGTTGAAGCGCTTGTTGATGATGGAACGGTTTTGAGTGTAGGAAGTTGTATTGATTGCTTCGGCCCAAAGGTGGTGTGGAGGTTTGGAATAGGCGAGCATAATGCAGGCAGCTTCGACCAACGTACGATTACGTTGTTCGACCACACCATTTTGTTGGGGAGTTCGAGCCGCAGAGAATATATGCGTGATGCCAACAGATTCGAGAAAGCTGTCAAGAGTCCGGTTCTTGAACTCGGTTCCATTATTAGTATGGATGGTTTGGGTGGTAAGCTCCAATTTAACTTGAATGGCCTTCAAGAAATTGATTATTGTTTCGGGAGCTTCGTCCTTTGTGCGAAGGAATTTGACCCAAGTAAATCGTGAGAAGTCATCGACCATAACAAGGACGTACTTCTTGCCATGTATGCTTTGAGTTCGTATTGGGCCGCACAAATCCATATGGATGGGTTGTAGAGGTCTTGTGGTGCTGTGTTCCACCTTGGGTTTGTGCGAAATTTTCTTCATCTTTCCTATCTCGCATGCATCACATAAGTGGGGCTTGTCAAACTTGATCTTTGGTAAACCGGTGACTAATCCTCCAACGGAGAGTCGACTGATATTCTTGAAGTTTAGATGAGATAATCGTCGATGCCAAAGCCAGTTCTTGGCATTAGTCACTTTCGAGAGTAGACACACATTCGTGGGAGGTTGAACTTGGAAAAGGTCGATGGTGTATAGATTTGACTTTGAGTCCGGCTAATAACTCATTTCCTTCGTAAGTTCACACACATCATCGTTCGGGTCGGAAGTTGACTTCCACTTAGTAAATTGTGGCTTAGGCCTTGAACATATGAGACATCAGAAATTGTGATGTTATCTTGAATAATGTTTCCTTGGCCTTTGATAGGTGCTAAGTGATCATATCCAAATCGTACTTATCCGCCCTTTTTCTTCTTGTAGTTGGCAAGCAGCTCCTTTTGTCCAGTCATGTGTTTTGAGCATCCAGAATCTAAGTACCATACATGATCGACCTGCACAAAATCAGGCAGATTTCGGTACCCATTTGTAAATGGGTCCTTCGGGGTTAGTTGACTTGGCACCTTTGGGTACCCACTTGAAGTGGGACTTAGGTGCGGTAGTCATGGTCTTTTTAGGAACCCATTTATAAACAGGATAGTTTTGAAAAGGATTGACTTGATGATAATTGACAGAGTAAGGCATGTCCGGATAACAATCATAACCACAATCAAAAGAATTTAAGCGCATAAAGTCATTCACACCGCAATTTGAGCAAAAAAATTGATTACGAGAAAATTTTGAATTAAATGTCGAAACGAACGAATAGTATACGGAAATAGAAAATGATGATTGGTTCTTTTGACATTTATAAAATTCGAAAAAGTAAATTTGTCTTTATTGCGGGATGACGACTTTGGAGTGCTTTTGCCTTTTTCAACCCAAACATGCTTTGACTTTAAAGAATGAAGTGTTGAAACATCAACAGGACCACGGTTAGCACCGCTTGAGAAAAAATTAGTTTGATTCGTTTGGTTAGAATGAGCGATTTTAGTTTTACTAGTGGAACATTCATTCTTAACTTCCGGAATCGTAGTTGTTTCCATTGGTTTCTTGTCTTTGTCTAAAAATTCCTTATGGCTTGGAAGTTTAGGATTGAAGTCAAAGTTGGCAATCGACTCATGTAAACATTCGTTGGATTTAAGTTGAGAAAGATTAGAATTTTCATCCGAAATAATCATTTTCTCAAGGTCATCCAATTCCGCATCAATTTGATCGGGAGTAAGGGAAGTTTGGTATTTAGGAGGACAAATATTTGGATCAAATTTGAACATCTCTTCACAATCATCTAAATAAGCACCAACGAAAGCTTTACACGAAGAAATATTTGAAGTTGTATCAGCTTCAGGATTTTTGTTGGAGTGTAAAACTTCGTTTTCAAGTTTTTGAATTTTAGAGATTAAAGCCTCCTTTTCCTTTTCCGACGAAGAACGTTCAGATTCTAACACCTCTTCAAGTTGAACAATTTTCTTTTCTAAAAATAAGGTGGGAATATATGGTTTAAATTATGGAGTTTGATTTTGAAGTTCTTCGTCGGTGTATGATGGAAAATAGTCATTTGGAAGAGTTTCTTTTGAAGATTCCTTTTCCACTTGCGTAGGATAGCAGAATGGAATTTGGTGATATTTCTTGTTCTTCCTATTCCAATCATCCCTACTCTCGACTTTGTGATTTGACTTCATAAATTGAATTTTATATTCCGGACCAAAGCCTAAATATTCGAATTTATAAAGAGTCGGTGTATTGTAAATGGCCTTTTCTAAGCGTTTTAGATTATCAAAACCTAATCCCGCTCTTGAACTTAAATCCTTTGGAGCGTTCAAATGAATCGTTTGTTCAGTTTGACCAATCTTGTAAAGTTTGAGTTCCAAATTCTTGAGTTTTTCTAAAATCTCTTGTCTTTGTATAGTGACAAACTCATATTTTGATGAAAATTCTTCGGTCTCACGTTTAGATTTGGTAAGTTGATTTGTGAGATCCAAAATTTGTTGTTTTAAATCCAAATTTTCATTTTGAAAGGTGGTTTTCTCCTTTTGAAAGTTTTGGGCTATACTTTGAGAAGTAGCAAGTTCAGATGTGACAATTATAAGCTGGTTGTGATTGTTTTCTAGATGTGCTTCTAATTTGGAAACCAAAAGTTTCTCTGTTTTCAATTTAGATTGTAATTCTTGCAATTGGCTCATTAAGTCATGCATTTGAGAAACGAAACTATCATAGTCAGAATGGCTTACCTCGGGTGTGTAGTCGGAAGCGTTGGAAGTGGAATCATCGGAAGGGTCAGAATAATCCATTAAACTGAAATGTACTTGGTTTCCGTATCACCATCTTCGTTACCATGATTGAGCTAGTGTTCATCTTCCGCCATAAACACTTTTCTTGCTTCTTTTTGTTTAGCCAACATCAACTTGTAAGTAAAATAGTTGGAGTCTTTGACTATTGGCTTTTTGCATTCATAGGCATAGTGGCCGGATTTTCCGCAGTTGTAACACAAACTCATTTCGCCTTTAAATTTGTCTTTCGGTTTGGTTGGCGAACGATGTTCTTCTTTCCTTGGTTTTGGCTTGAACATTGCTTTGCGCTCATGATTCTTTGGTCCTGAAGCATAACGTTGTTGATTGGGATTTGAGCGACGAGAGAACTTTTGTTGAAATGCCTTTGTAAGTAGAACCAATTGCTGTTGGAATTGGGCAATCTCCAGATCATAGTTGAACTCTTCGTCCTCTAATTCAGGAACTGCTTCTTGTGGTGCGCTTCGGGATGAGGTCGAGCTTTCTTTTGCCACTAGAGCGATTGGATCGGAAGGCTTTTTGATCTTGTTGTTTGCCTCCATAGCTTCTAGTACTTCCTCTTCGTCTTGTTGTATGGTTTCATACACTTCGTGAAGATCGAGTTCAGCGAGAAATTTGCTGTGTTTGATTTGATTGGAAAAGCGACGTCATTCCAGTTAAAGATTACTTACAAACTTCACGTTGTTCTCGATCTTTGTCTTACGAATATCAATTTTACTTAGCCCGTTTACTAATTGAACACAACGAGTGTTAGTATTCGTAAGACTTTCACACTCTTTTGCCTTGAATTCTTCATACGAGTGTAAGTATTCGTAAGACTTTCACCCTCTTTGGCCGTTCTGTTGTGGCTATCAATGCTCATGTAGATCTCATTTGGGATGCTCATAAGGAGGTACGATCGTGCAAGTTGATCACCTTTTGTAATTCTCTTCTCATTATCATCATAGGCAGACTTGGGCTTGATCCCTGTTCGTGCTGGAACAGGAGGATCAACATTTGGCATGGCAGGAAGGTCTCGATAGAAGACGGGTGGAGGGCCTTCAGTAATGGAGCGCATGATTTTATCCGCGTAATCATGGCGTTCAACAAAGTCTTGAAATCTATCCTTCCACTGTGAGTATTCACCTTGGAAAAGAATTGTGGGTTTTGTGTCTGAACCGATGGCTATAGCTTCGCGTGTGGTCATTGTACATGACAGAGTGATCTCGATCAAAGAGTTTTGAAAAAAATTCTAAGAGTTTAAAAAAAAATATATATATATATATATATATATCTCGATTGACAAAGAATCCAAAAGTATGTCGATTGGAAAGGGGGAGATAAAAATTTATGTCGAGTTAAGGTGTCTCGACAAGAATTCTTATTGGGTGAAGAGGGATCGACAAGATTTTATATCGGGTGTAAAAAAAATATGTTGTGTAATATGGACTCGACAAAAGTTTGAATTTTGAGGAGCTTGAAACACTAAGAATCGACAAGAATTTTGTCGCATAAGAAAGACCCGATAAAAATTTATATCTACTAAACAGAATCGAGAAGATCGAATTATCAGTGTTATCAAATTCTGTTTTGGCTTTAATTTGATAAATCAAAGAGCAAATACGAAGACTTCTCGACAAAAAAGATCAAGTCTTTTTATGGAAGAGAAGAGGTAAGTTCCCGAGTCTCCAATTAGGTCAAAAAGAAAACAAATAGAATTACTAAAGTTTATGGTGTGTACTTGAGAACCCTTAAACCAGAAAAGATGCAGGAGTCAATAATTCCCGAGTTTTCTTTTGTGAAAGAGAAGCAAAGGTATCGCATAATAAACTAAAGTAGTTATAAATATTTAGAACTAGAATTCAATAATGCCGATAATAAAAAAACTTGTTGGGTAAAACAAACACAGTTTGGTTCGATAAAAAAAACCGGATTTTGATGATAAGAATACTTGTCGATCCAGGCTATTGTTGCTTGGATCGATAAGAACGAACAGAAGAAAAAAAATCGACATTTATACCTTTGATTTTTCGAACTCAATCATAATCAGATCAAAACTCAGATCGTGAGGCTCTGATACCAATTGTGGATCCCAGATAATGATCAAGTATGTATGATTTAAGCAATTATGCGAATAACACAAGAATACAATGAAGATCCGAAGTCGGATATCTCACTTGAATATAATGTCGATTACAATATGAAAAACAAGATTCGATTCTCTCTGATTTACTCTCAAAATATCAACGAATCTTCTAATAAATGACCCTAAAACCCTATTTATATTGCTAGGACTAATCTATATAAGGAAGGTAAGAGTTTAAGGAATTATAAACTTTCCTTTTACAATAAGCATATCCTTACCTTATTTTGACACAATTAATTAAAGTCCTAACAGGGGGGACTCGAACTAAAGACCATAGGTGGCTGATCTTGATGGCCAAATACACTTTGATTGCAACTTGATGACATTGAATATGTCTTTACTTATGTATTCCGCCAAAATCAATGGTAAAACGGGTCTCCCCTGCCGATCGTGAAAGTTGTACACCCTCCCAATGGAAAGTACAAATTATCTTATAAATATCATTGTGTAAAGTTATGTTTTCAATTTCAAAGTTCTATATCTTTACTCGTATAACTGTTTGTGCTTACTAGGCTTTAGGCCTAACACTTTTTCTCAAATGACATGTATATCAGGTTCTCTTAACGATGGGGCTCCCAAGGTTTAAGTGGAGAGTATTGCCGGTTGAGGCATTTTTGAGAATGCATTTTCATGTGTATATTTGGAGTTACTAAATTCAATTCTTTTGAGGATATTAACAACACTCGAATGTAATATATGTTTCAAATTAGTATAGATTATTAAGTTGTTTTAGTATCCATTTATTGTTGTAAACTCTATTACTATTCTTTTTTTAGTTGTGTGATATTTATGCGGGAAAAGTCTAGAAAAACCCCAGGGACTTTCATGTTTGGAATGATTAAGTCCTTGGAATTTTTTTTGGAACAAACCATTGGTCATTCCAAAGCATGTTAAATAAGTCCTTGGACATTTTAAAACCTCTTAGATACATCCTTATGACTTATAGAATTGGTTAATGTAGTAAAATTGTGGTAAAATTGTGGAAAAAGTACGGAAAAAAAACCAAGGACTTTCATGTTTTAAACGATTGAGTCACTAAACATTGTTTCAACGAAAAAAATACGTATATTTATAAAACGAAAGAAATATACCATTCCCATTACTCTTCCTAAAACGTACAAATGTTGTATCTAAAACTTGTTTGAATTGAGAAATCAGAGAAAAAGTCAAACCATTTAGGATCAAACCAGAAATCAAGTGTAACACCGCCGTCTCCATAGATTTAACCACGACAACAAATATTCTCCGATAACGGTTTCTAGTATCGATCCATACGCCCTCTAATTGACCGGTATATATTCAAATTTGCTTTTAAGGACTGTATATAAATGAGGACGTCATGATACTTAGGTCATTGTTCCTACTCCTTCTTATATCTGTATTAGTCCTAGATAAATTTATGTTTGATTGGTATAAGCTTATCACAAGGTACAAGCTGGATATGCAAAAGGCACAGACGAAAACTGTAGCTTAAGTTACTGCATATTTCAGCTTCTATACCAATTATCTTTTGATGTTTAAACATACTTAGAAACAAATTTAAGCTAAAAATTCTAAATGAAAGTTGTAAAATGATCTCTTAGGAAACTAATCGCTCAAGAATCACCTTATTGGGAGCAAAGACCAATTTACTATGAATTTTTCAAAAACATAATGCAATTCTCGAGTTTCATATGACCAATTCTGGAAACTTATGATTTTGAGCTATTTTAAGATAGAATCAGCTCTTGGTGTAAACTATAAAGATGTAGTATACACTTCAATCTTTCCAACACTATATTACACATCTAATTTGGACCAACAAATGATTTTATAAAAAAAGAAATCAAACTAGCTGTGATTTCTATTTCACCCCTGTACCACAACTACGTTTTTACAACCAAAATACAAGATTTTCAATCCACTCAATATGCAATTAACATCAATGATTATACTTATCTTAATTGACCTTTTAGGCATAAAATAAAGATTCTTTATCCTCATAAGAGCAATTCATCATGTGAGCCCTAAATTAACTAAAACCTCAAAGTTTCAAATCAAGAACTAATCATATCTTGGTTCCAATGGTGATTTCAACTTCATATAATCTTCTTATCTTCAATCTTCACTCAATTTCAAGCCTAAAACAGAAAATTAAACCCGAGGATGAAACTTTTACCTAAATAAGAATTTGAACTTGGAAAGGGTAAAGATTATACACATACCTTTGAGTTTCTATGCTTAAATCTCTAAGCCTCCAACTAATTTGATGATTCCACCACTTGATTTAAGGTTGGTGATAGAAATTCTTGAGAAGATGACTAAGTTTGCTTAAATTTAGGGCTTTTTTTTCTTAAATTCTTGAGAAGATGATTAAGTTTACCTATATAGGAGGTTACAGGTTATAATTTTTAGTCACAAGGATGTATGTAATAGGCTTTAAATGCCTAAGGATCTATTTAGCATGTTTTGGAATGTCTAAGGGTTTATTTGTTCCAAAAAATTGTCCAAAGATTTAATCATTCTAAGCATAAAAGTCCGTTGGCTTTTTTTGGACTTTTCCCATATTTATGCTATCAAACTCCTTTTTGGAGATTATTTTCGGTTTAAATTTATCCTATTTTTAGGGTGTTACATCATTAATAGAAGCCAATTGATAGAAGTTCTGATGAATGGTTGGAAACTCAGGAGGATTAGTGACGACGCCTTGAAGTTTAGTAAGTTAGATCATTTCCTCGTGACAAATGATTTCAGATTCGTGTGGCGTAATTTGGGGGTAAAAGCATTGGAGAGAAAATGGTCGGATCGTGATTTTATCATTCTCTACGAAGATAGGAACAATTTTGGGTGAAAACCGTCAAGTTTTTGGACACTTGGATGAAAGAGGATTTACTCGAATCTAGGTGGTGAAAAAGAGGATGGTCTAGAAGAGTTGGTGAAATCTAGGTGGTGAAAAAGTATTCACTCGAATCAGCCGGATTGTATATTTTAGGACAAGTTAAAGAATGTTAAGGAGGCCATTTGAGAAGGGGAAAAGCGAAGTATGGAAACATAGATAAAGAGTTGGGGGAATGGAAAGAGGAGGTGTCGAACAGAGAGGCGGAAGCGGATCAAATAGGGTGGGATGAAAGGAGTAGAAAAAAATGGTTACAAGCCCGAAAAAATGGGTAGAATTGGAGAAAATAAACAATGGGATGTTGGAATAAAGGCAAAAGTTAAGTGGACCATGGAAGGTGGCGAAAACTCCAAGTTGTTTCACGCGGCGGTTAAGTATAGAGAGAGGAAAAATTCGATTCGAGGCTTGAATACAAACTCAGGGTGCACGGACGAACCATGTGAAATTAAAAAGTTTGCTTTGCGTTTCGCAAAGACAAGTTCTCGTCTAGAAGAACGTGGGGGTCCTTTTCGCAGTGAAGAAAAGTTTAAAAGGTTGACAAAAGAGGAAGCCAATATCTTGGAGCGCCCGTTCGACGAAGAAGAAGTCTTGAATTTTATTAAAAGTTATGGAAATAATAAAATGTTGGGCTCGGAAGACTTCACATTAGGTTTTATAAAAACGTTTTGGAGTACGATAAAGGAGGATCTTTATGAGGGCGTTTAGATGGTTCGGTGAAAATGGCGAGATTTGTCGGAGAGGTAACTCATCTTTCCGTATGCTGATTCCCAAAGTTGCAAACCCGACTAATCTAGGCGAATTTAGGCCAATTAGCCTAACAAAGGTGTTAGCGGAAAGAATAAAGTCCGTGATGGCGAGGGTAATTAGTGATACTAAAGTGCGTTTATTCTTGATGGGGTACTTATTACAAATGAGGTGATCGACTTTGTTCGGAAAAAGAAAAAAAGAGGCTTGATTTTCAAGGTTGACTATGAAAAGGTGTATGATAGTGTGGACTGAGACTTCTTGATCGCTAGTTTGCAAAAAATGGGGTTTGGAGATAAATGTGTCAACTGGATAAAGGTTTCCCTTCAACCTGCCTCGATGTCAATCCTTGTCAATGGAAGCTCGACAAAGGAATTCATGATAGGTAAAGTCTTGCGGAAAGGTGATCCCTTGGCAGCTTTCCTCTTCCTCATAGCGGTCGAAGGCTTACACATTTTAACGGAAGAGGCGGTGAATACAGGGTTATATGAAAGCATCAAAGTGGGGGTTAATAAGGTCCAGATCTCGCACCTCCGATACGCGGATGACGCCATATTTTTTTGGTAAGTAGAGATTAAACAACTTCAAAAATATTCTAAAAGTCCTTAATTGCTTTCACTTGCTGTCGGGGGTTAAAAATCAACGATAGTAAAGTAAATTTTTTGGTTTGGATGTTACGAACGAAGAGGTCCAAAGTTGGGCCAGAAGTGTGGGATGTGGTTCAGGCTCTGTTCCTTTTACATATATAGGCCTTCCGGTAGGAATCTCGATGAAAAGATTGGAACATTGGGAACTAACAATAGAAAAATTGAAAAAAAGGCTAGCATCATGGAAATAAAAAGTTCTCTCGTTTGGTGGGCTATTGACCTTGGTTAAATTGGTACTGGAGAGTCTTCTCTTGTACACTTTCTCGTTGTATCGATCCCTGAGTGGGGTGATAAAAGAGTTGGAAAGGGTGAGATGTAGATTCTTTTTTTTTGGGTCGGGGTGTCTGTGAGAGTGAGAAGAAAGGTTTAGTGTGAGTGAGGTGGGAGAACTTGGTGAGGAGTTTTAGTAAAGGGAGTCTAGACATTGATAGCATGAAATCGGCTAATTGGTCACTCTTGAGAAAATGGTGTTGATGATTCTTAGTTGAAAAAATGCGTTTTAGGTTAAAAAATCATCAAAAGCATCTATGCGGAGGGAGGGGGGGCTGTTTTGGAATCATGATAATCGTGTTGGTGCATGTTCAACGTGGAGTACTATAGCTCGAATTGGCGTAGAGTTGGACATCATGGGAGTTGCATTCTCAAGTTCGTTTTGAAAGAAAATAGGAGACGGGTAGGAAACAGATTAATGTCAGGAAATCAAATTATTGAAGCCTTATCATCCACCATTGCTTTCACCATCTTTCTCCCGATTTTCTCTTATAGACATCCATTTTATTCTCTTTTTTATTCAAACTCTATTATATTATCAATACTTTGTGGATTTAACACTATAGACTCTGAAAGAGGTTCTGATTTGAACCGTATGATTCTCCTTGAAGGATCCTCATAACAATAACCCTATATATATATAAATACGGGAAAGGTATTGAGCCTATCTATACCCTATATATATGATTTACATACTATTAATACATCCTTGAATTAAGGCATAAAATCTTTACATATTTTATATGCTATCACACCACCGTAGTCGGAGCGGGAGTAGGGCGAACAGTCAGGCTGGATCGAAACTCGAGAAACAAGGGACGAGGTAGACCTTTGGTGAAGATGTCGGTGTATTGATACGAAGATGGTACATGGAGGACACGAACAGGGCCAAGGGCAACTTTTTCTTGAACAAAGTGGATATCCAACTCTATGTGCTTTGTGCGCTGATGTTGCGCTGGGTTGGAAGACATGTAAATGGGACTAACGTTGTCACAGTAAATGATGGTTGTTTTTGTGAGTGGACAATGAAGCTCAAGCAAAAGATTGCGGAGCCATGCCGTTTCCGCAACTGCATTAGCAACACCCCGATACTCAGCCTCGGCACTAGAGCCGGACAAAGTAGCTTGTCGTTTCGAGGACCAAGAGATAAGATTGTCCCCAAGAAAGACGCAATAGCCAGAGGTGAAACGACGTGTGTCAGGACATCCACCCCAGTCAGCATCACTGTATGTAGTCAAGTTGTTTGTCGGAGAGTGTGAGAGAGTCACGCCAAGGTCCAAGGTGCCTTTAATGTATCGAATGATGCGTTTGAGGGCGTGAAGGTGTTGTTCACGGGGGTCGTGCATGAAGAGACATATCTGCTGGACCGCATAAAAGATGCCGGGTCTTGTAAAAGTCAAGTATTGGAGGGCCCCGACCAATTTTCAATAATGAGTAGGGTCGGCCACAGGTGGCCTATCAGTGGCACTCAATTTGGACTTGGTGACAACCAGTGTAGCGACAGATTTACAAGCCGTCATATTAGCTCGTGCCAAGATCTCTTCGGCATATTTCTTCTGACTGAGAAATAATCGATCATTTTCGCGTAACACGGAGATGCCAAGAAAATAAGTGAGGGGACCAAGATCAATCATGGCAAATTCTGATCCCAAAAGAGAGATGATACGGCTCCGTAAAGTGTCATTTGAAGTTGCCAACACAATGTCATCAACGTATAATAAGAGGTAAGCCATGTCAAGACCATGTTTGTAGATGAAAAGAGATGGGTCACATTTGCTGCTGATGAACCCAATAGACAGAAGATAGGTAGCAAACTGTTGGTACCAGGCTCTTGGGGCTTGTTTATGCCCGTAAAGATATTTTCGAAGAAGACACACATGTTTAGGTGCAGATGGGTCCACAAAACCTGGAGGTTGATGCATATACACTATCTCGTTAAGGTGGCCATGTAGAAAAGCGTTTTTGACGTCAAGTTGATGGATATGCCATTTTTTCGAGACTGCAATACTAAGAACAGTGCGTATGTTGGAAGGTTTCACAACTAGACTGAACGTCTCATCGCAATCGATACCAACCTGTTGAGACCTGCCATTAACAACCAAACGAGCCTTATGGCGTTCTAAGGAGCCGAACAAAATTTATGCTTAAATAGCCACATGCAACGGATGACATTTACAAGAGGGCCTAGGTACCAAGTCCCATGTCTTATTTTTAATTAGAGCACTAAATTCATCAGTCATTGCGTCTTTCCAATTTTCATCCAGTAAAGCAGCAAGATGAGACTTGGGTAATGGTGAAATGGCCATGGGACTATTGAGGGATCGAGTGGTGCTGTATCAGGGGTGGGATGATGTTGTACGGGAGTGGTAGGGAATGGGTGAAATAGAAGGGGAGATGGGTCATCATCAAAGAGAAACTCGTATTGGGAGGAAGAGGACTCACGTATGTTGTAGTAAGGAAAGGTTTGCTCATCAAATGTGACATGTCGAGATATGATGATTTTGTGAGTAGATAGATCAAGGAAACGATAACCCCTATGGTTAGGGGGGAACCTAAGAAAGCACAATGAGTAGACCGAGGGCTAAGCTTGTGTTTGGATGTGGATGAGAGATTGGGATAGCATAAGCAACCAAAAACTCGTATATGAGAGTAGGTAGGAGCTTTATTGTAGAGAATATATGTTGGAGTTTGATTACCTAAAAGACGAGAGGGAAGGATATTTTGAAGGTATGTAGCCATATGTAAGGCTTCAACCCAAAATGAAGGGGGGAGAGAGGCATGGAAAGCGACGTTCGAGTTATGTTGTTTGTGGTTCTAATTTTACATTCGGCTTTTCCATTTTGGGATGAGGTGTACGGACACACGTAGCGAAAGATCATGCCATGGGAGTAGAAGTAGGATTGTAGGGGAGAATTAACATATTCGGTGCCATTGTCACATTGAAGCGATTTAATAGAAACAGAAACACCAAATTGTGTTTGCACATAAGCGTGAAATTGTATAAACTTGGCATACACTTGACTCTTTTGTTTGAGGGGGAAGTCCCAAAGAAATTTTGAAAAATCATCTAATAAAATAAAATAATAACGTACTCCTCTAGGACTAAAAATAGGAGAGGTCCATAAGTCTGTATGGATGATATCAAACGGTGCATATGTAATATTAGGGGATGGGGAAAAAGATAAATGACAGTGTTTGCCGATTTGACAAGCATGACAAAAATTGGAACACTTGTCCTTATTACAAGAAATAAAATTACGACTCTTAAGATGGCTGATAATGTTGAAGTCGGGATGTCCTAAACGGTTGTGCCAAACGAAAGGAGAAGTCACGACACCTGCAAATGAGGGGGTGGTTGATTTTTGATGACAATGGATAAAAGTCCCCGATACTATTGCACCGCATCATAGTTGTCCCCGTCCGGAAATCCTTCACAGAGAAACCAAAAGGGTCAAATCCGACTGAGACATTATTATCTCGTGTAAATTTTCGAACATATATCAAGTTCTTTATGATTTCAGGTGCATATAGAACATTGTTTAGGGCCAACAGGGGATATGGTTTGGGTAAGGGGAAGCTGCCAGAACCATAAATAGGAATTGTTTTACCATCGCCAACAATGATGTGAGAATTAATAGTACGCCAATTAAAAATAGATGGGAGCATACCTGGCTGGTTCATTAGATGTGAGGAAACACCGGTGTCCATATACCAATTACCATCCGAGGGTTGGAGGTTCAAAGTCTGGAACAACCGTTGAAGATCAGTTGGTTGCATAGGTGTTGGGTTAGGTGCAACCATGGCATGTCCACTGTTGTTGGCTTGGGTGCGACCATGAACTGGGAAACGGACCAGGCCCTAGAAGGTCGGATGATGAGGAAGGCATGCGATATGGCAAGGAGGGGTAGGGGCATGTTGGAAATGGCCAAGGTTGCTGCTGTTGTTAGCCATACCAGGGTGTCCAGGTGGTGGCCCATGGCTGCTGTTGGTGCTGCTGAAAGTGACCGCGACCAGCCCTGCCACCCCGAGGTCGGGCTCTGCCACGGTTTCCACGGCCACCATGACAGCCTCTATGACCTGAATAAGGTTGTTGGTGAGAGGCAACATTAGAAGTGACTGAATTTGAGTCGATGAGGAGAACCGTTGACGAGGCAGCGGGTTCTTTTTATTTGTTTCGGCGTGTTTCTTCAAGAGCGAGCATGGATCAAGCTTTAGTGAAGGAGGGGAGGGGGATAGATTGTTGGATCACGGTTGCGACTGTGTCGTACTCACGAGATAGACCACTTACCAATTGAATGACGAGACGTTCGTCGGATACTGGGTTACCAATGTTTGAGAGTTGATCAGCAAGGTTTTTGAGGTTTTGGCAATAGGTAGAAACAGATGAAAAGTTCTCTAGTTGGAGAGTAGAGAATTGGTTTTCAAGATGTACTACCCTTGTGCTTTTGTTGTCTTGGAAAAGTTCTTGAAGGTGTTTCCAAGCTATCATGGCAGTGGCTTTGTCGTCGAGGATTGTGTAGAGGAGATCGATGGATATAGTCTCGTATAATCACTATATAATGATAGCTTCCAAACGATACCATAAATCATCATCGACATCAATTGGCCGAGGGGCTTTTTCATCAATATGATCAAGAACATCGTGAGCTCTGGCGGTGTTTCGAAACAGGGTAGCTCACGAGTTGTATTGCACTTTTTCGAGATCAAGAACAAGAGGGATGAGGTTATGTATGTTGGTTACCGAGAGGGCCGAGTGATATGCGGGTTTGGGTGGGTTGTTGTTTGTGTTAGTCATGGTTTTGGAGATGTGAGGAAGAAGCTTGCATGATTAGGAAGATGGAGTTTTTGATTAGAACAGAAGAAGAGATCAAACAGCGTGAAGAAGAGAGCAAATAGAGGGAAGCTCTGATACCATGAAAGAGGTTCTGATTTGAACCGTGTGATTCTCCTTGAAGGATCCTCATAACAATAACCCTATATATATAAATATGGGAAAGGTATTGAGCCTATCTATACCCTATATATATGATTTACATACTATTAATACATCCTTGAATTAAGGCATAAAATCTTTACATATTTTATATGCTATCAGACACTAGAGTTTTGCTTAATCAAATCTTACCCCAACATTTAACTATTAAATATTATGTGTGTGTGTATATATATAGTGTCATGTTCTGGGAAAAACCTCAAAAAAATGAAAACCCGAAAAACACCCAGGTAGCCATCCATCTGGACAGTGTGCACAAATGTATACAGGTAATTGGTAACATGCACACGTACATATGCACTTGTGCATAACATGCATTCGTGTATGAAAAGAAGAACAACTTAAATCGCTTGTATCCATTTGTGTATATCGTCCAGATGGAGGGCTACCATGATGTTATTTAGTTTTTTTTTGTTGGGGTTTTCCCCTGAACCTCCATATATATATATATATAGAGGAGATTTCAATTACAAACCACTTTAATTCGTACAAACCGTACAAACCGCATGAAACCAATATTTTTTAAAAATTTTCTTCATTATTAGGGTTGATTAGTCAATAATATATCAAAAAAATTCATCAAGAATACAAGAAGGTTGGTGAATCAAGAATACGTGAAACAAGTTTCATCAAATTAAGAGTTTCATGAAACAATTTCATTTTCATAAAGAAACAAAAACAAATTCATGAAAAAAAATTATATAAAACAATTTCATCATATTAAACACTTTCATGAAAAAAAAATTAAAAAAAATATTAGTTTCATGCGGTTTGTACGGTTTGTACGAATTGAAGTGGTTTGTAACGGAAATCACCCCTATATATATACATATATATATATATATATATATATATATCCAATGGAATTTAACATTATAACCCTTAGATTTATTTTTAGAACATATCTAACCCCAAAACATTAATATATAAATATTTTTAAATTAATCCCTCAAAATGGAATGTTATAGGTTAGGAGACCATGCACTCAAGGTTTTAAAGTACGAAAACGTGAGGCAAGGCATTTTCCGTCCGCGAGGCGAGGCGTAAGCCTCGAGGCGGTCCGAGGCATAAGTCTTGAGGCGGAAAATAAAAATAAATAAAATAATAGTATATATGTAATACTTAGCTGATAATAGTATTTAGAATCATAATGTTGCTAATAAAGTCTTTAATTACTTTAATTTAGGTAATTAACTGTTAAAGATTTTATTTTTTAATAAAAACAATTTAGATAAACATTAAAAGCCTCCCATATAAAGAGAAGCATTAAAAGCCTCCCTCACATAAGAACAACACAAATGTCAAGAGAAGAAGAAAAGTCACTCCTGCAAAAACTGAAGAGTACTTGAGCACCTCCCAAATAACATCTCACATCCCTAACACTTATTCTTGTTGTATAAAGACTAAAAAGTCACACACAACAATTAGTTTTGATAACTGCTTTATTTGATACATTTTATATATCAAAATATCCTGCAATTTATGATTTTAGAGACTAAATATTACCCCTTAAATATGGTTTGAAATAGTTTTTATTTTATTTATAAAAGTAAAGAAACAAAGAAAAAAATAAAAACTATTTTGACCCTTGTGATTTCAAGAGTCAGCAACAAAGATAAAGGAAAAAAAATAAAAACAAAAGCCATTTTGAATTAATTTTGAAATGGTTGTGTTGTTGGCAGGCCCAAATCTGATAAAAAAGAAAGCAAGCCCAAGAGATAGTTTGTCCATACGGAATCTACTCCATTGCCATCGCACAACAGCCCACAAAGAGAAATCGGCCCTCACGTGAAGAACTCAGAACAGAGCTGAATCGGAACGAGGTTGGAAGAAGCGGGCGGTTTCTTGGGCGGCTAAACCCGCCTGGATGCCCGCCTTAGCTGCTGTGTTTGGGACCAAATATGTTTCTATTCACGTTCTTGAGCGGTTTTCTCTTGGGTTTCGTATAAAAAGTCGATTAAAACTACCATGGAGGGGGGGTTCGATTTTCTGGAAATTCAAGGAAGGCAAAGGCGATTTTGGGGAACAAGATTCATCAATTTCTTCTAATCTTTTGGTAATTTCTTTCTTTTTTGTAGTGTAAACCTAAATTCACTTCCGACATTAGTTTACTTTGGTTTTGGTGGTTTGTTATCTTGAGATTCCAAATGTAATCAGTTTAGGACAAGCTTATTTGCTTGATTTTTGTGTTTAATGTCATTTTCATTTGAGTGTTCCATTAATCCGATCAATTAATTGAGGTTCTTATGGAAAATTATTAGTTAAAACCAAGATACGTAATTGTTAATGCCAAAAAATGACTTAACGGTAGCCGGATGATTGGGACCTTAATCAACTAAAGAAAGGAAAATCACTTCTAAAACCAATAACGGAAAGTAGACAACACAATGAATTGTTGACGCGGAAAACCCTCTTCGGAGGGAAAAAACCGCGGACGACCGTAAAGACGATTGTTGGTGCACTATGGACGTCAATCAGAGACGCCGACCTTTAGAACAAGTAAATAAAGTTACAAAGCAAAAGTGTGTGAATGTGCAGTCGTGAGTTTAAGACTGGTGTCGTGGCTCGTGCTATAGTTGTCGAGACTGTCGATGACGTTGTCGTGAGTTTGTATGACTGTTCTCAGAATGCTTTCTCCGGTATTCTTTGGCTAATCAGTCGTACCATCCTTGCTTGTTTAATCTTTCTTTTATACTTGACCTTGAGATTCCATCTTTAATTGCTTTCTAACGACTATAACGGTCGCGCCTTGATGATTAGTCTTCATGGCTGCCATAATGTCATTAACCTGTAACTGAAAATAACATAAATGTATACGTAACGGACATAACGGTCGTCTGTGTTGCCGTCAGGTGAGTTTTACTAATGTTCCGTTAGTTAAGTTACGTTAACTTCTGACGAGACTAACGATAGTAACGGAAGAATCCTTAACGGAGTTAGCAAAGTTAACGGTATAAATTTTGGGTATAACAGTTTGCCCCTAAATTTTTGAAATTTTTTTTTGGCGGAAGATTTTTCAAGAATTTATTTTTGTCACACAATCAATTCTTCGGTAACCGTATCGATCAAATGTATTAACTGATTTAGTTAGGAGTCGTAACCGGTTTCAGTTAAAAGATATGGATTCGGATGATGTCAGACATAGGCGTGGGACAGGTTTCGAAGGTTTGTATACGGAGTTTGGACAACTGTCGGTTTGGGGGTGCACTGAATCGTTTTTTCCTTTTGCATAAAAGGAGAAAATTGGATCCTTATGTCTTTCCTTTTCTCCCACGATCCTGCGAGAACCGATAGAATTTTAAAGGTACGTTTTCTTTGAATATTTTAGTCTTTCGTGCGTCTATAACGAAAAACCCTAGAAATCATCAGAGAGCATTCTTTTTCATTTATTTATTAGAGATGAAAATGGCTGACAGAGAAATGGACCCTTTGAGTAAACTAGTAAGTGATGACGATCTGATGGTCTTTAGAGATACGTTGGGTATACGAGACGATGTATCTCTTATTATCTTATTATTCCTGGGGATCGTAAGTCTCACGAATGCCCACCAGATGCTTTCGTTTTGTACGAATATCCTTTCAAAATAGAAGTATTGTGGCGGTTATCTGGTTTAGCAAAAGAATTCATGACCACTTTCGAGTTATCCCCGAGGCAGTTGATGCCCCAGTTTTGGCGAGTCGTGTATACGATCGAGCGCCTGACGGTTAACTCGCCGTTAAAATTTAACGTTCTAGATCTTCTCACGGCGTATACCGCGAAGAATGACAAAAATATGAGGTACACCCTCTTTAGTCGTTTTAAGGGGGATGGGACGTTGGTCCAGGGAACTGCGGTCAATGATCGTAAATGGAAGACCTGTTTTGTCTTTGGCCGGTTGACACGCCCAATGGACGATAGTCGGTGGATAATAACGGGGTGGAATCCCATCAATGAGTGTTTTTTCTGCTTCTGCTTTGAAAAGAGATTCTAACTTTTTCTCTTTTATTCTTACTTAGTCATTTTATTTGCAGAAATAGATTATGCTCCTTTTGTTGTCGACAATACTTCAGACGTGATAGAGAAGTTTTTGAGAGACTTTTCTGTCAGAGAAATATCTTTTTACGTTCGTACGAGCGTCTAGGAATTGGAGGTGGCCCTTCTGGCATCGTTCCTCCTACTGGGGCGACTACTGGCGTTATTAATGCCGAGCCCATTAGTGTTTGCCCTCCCGAACCAGGGGCGAAGGCTGCGTCATCGACGTCGGGAGCTCAGAGGACGACTTCGTCGTCGATTCCCCCAAGAAGGGATTTGGGGAAAACGCCCCTTTCTTCTGGGGGAAACAAAGGGGATGCATCGTCCGGTTTTAGGACGATAACCCTTAAACTCCCCAAGGAGTTTTTATCTGACGACATCCTGTCGAAGGAGGTGATATACCCTCATTTGAATCAGCTCATGCTTCCAACCTCTGGAATCGTTATAACAATGAATCCATAGAGGATTTGGATGCTCATACTACCGGTCTGGCGTTCCTGGTGAGATTTTTGTTTTTATCGCATCTATTTTTATATAGTCGTTTTATTTGTCAACTATTATACTGACTCTTTTGATTTTTTAGACTTTCCAGTCGTCCCTCTTCATGCATTCTCACGTAAACAGAATGAAATCCTTTGTCACAAAGGCGTTGGCCAGAGAAGAAGAGGCCTCAAAGAAGGTTGAGGACTGTTCCCTTCGTCTAAAAAATTTTCTAGACGATTGGGAACATGAGGTCTTCATGCGGAGGGGGGTCGAGGATAGGCTGAGGGAGACCCAGTTCCAGGTCTCGTCACTAGAGTCGGAGGTGGCCTCAACCAAGGCGACTTTGACCGAGAGTGAGAAAGGGGCCCAAATCTGGCGGTCCAAGGCTGATGAGGCGTCGAGTAGGGCAGAGGCTGCCAAGGAAAAGACCCGAGAGCTCCAAGTGGTGAATGCCCGTCTGAGGGAAGTGATGGCGGCCCTTGAGACCTTCATCCGCTGGAAGACCAAGGCAGCTCTCTTCCGTCGTTATTTGGCTGGGAAGGATGTGTTTGCGAAAGTTTGGGGTGATGTGGACTTCTTTCTCAAGGAAATCGGAACTGATATCGACTTGGACATGGAGGACCGGGAGGAAGTTGACGAAGAGGACGCGACAGCCTCTGCTGCAATCAACTCTGCTATGAATCAACCACAATCTTAGGCTCTCTCTTTTCTTTGTATGGTCGACACTTTCGGTCGAGCCAATCTTTTGTAAAAGACTTACGTTGTTTTTACGTTTTTATTATGTTTTGAATGTGTTTTTACGATTTTTGACTTGACTTGCATCATACTCGTGTTTTTTGGCACTATTAAGTTCCCCTGTGGTGATTTTAAGACGAGACCTAGGTCGGTTCTTCGTATATTAGAAGATCCGTCAACATAAAGAGTCTCGTGGTAGTCGTTTAAATTCGGCACAGATAAATCCGTCCGGTTAAATATCGCAGATCGATGATAGCCTTGATCTGATCAGTGCTTGCCTCAATGCCTTGTCGTGTGATCATATGACCTAGAAATCTTCCGACTGTAACTTCAAAGGAACATTTAGTCGGGTTCAGTTTCATGTCGTATTTCCCGAGCATTTCAAAAGATTCTGCGAGGTGTCCGATATGATCGGTCGCATGCTTTGACTTGACGAGCATATCGTCAATATAAACTTCCATTGTTTTTCCAAGATAATCCTTGAACATCAAATTTACAAGTTGTTGATATGTCGATCCTGCGTTTTTTAGGCCAAATGGCATTACTTTGTAACAGTAGATGCCTTTGTCCGTCATAAAAGCTATTTTTTCTTGGTCGTCGGGATGCATAAGTATCTGGTTTTTCCCGGAATACGCATCCATGAACGTCAATAGTTCATGTCCTGTAGTAGCGTCGACCATATCGTCGATATGTGGAAGAGGAAAAGGATCCTTAGGATATGCTTTGTTTAAATCTGTAAAATCGATACAGACTCGCCATTTCCCATTCTTCTTTTTGACCACGACAACGTTTTCCAGCCACTCTGGATATTTGACCTCTCGAATCTTTCTCGACTTTAGCAAATTGTGGACCTCTTCGTTGATGATTTTGTTCCTTTCCGGAGTGAACTTCCAGCACTTTTGCTTGATCGGAGGAAAGTTTGAGTCCACGTCCAACTTGTGTGATATGATATTCGGGTCTATGCCGACCATATCTTCGTGCGTCCAAGCGAAACAGTTGGAGTGGTTTCTGAGGAAGTTTATGAGGTCACTTTTTATTGCTTCGTCCAGGGATGCCCCCAGAAATACTGTTCGTTCTGGCCTGGCGGGATCTAAGGAAATTTCTTGAAGTCCATAATCGTCAGGGGACGCATCGTCCCCTGGCTCTGTAATTGCTAGATGTTTTGCTTTCGGGGCTTCATTGCGACTTTGTAGCATTCTCTAGTGTCCTTTCGCTCGCTTTTTATCTCTTGAATTCCCCATGGAGTGGGAACTTTTATCTTTCATGTCGTGCATCCAAGGTCTTCCCAAGATAACGTTGTAGGCTGAGGAACACTCAACCACATTAAAACGAGTCGATCGATTTACTCCTTTTGCAAAGATTGGCAGTGTGATCTCCTCTACTGTTGTGGAAGCGTCGCCTTTGAAGCCGACTAGGACTGTCGAGCGTCGTACGATCTCTTTCTCGCTTATCCCCATTGCTTTAAGTGTGTTAAGAAAGATAATGTTGGCTGAGCTGCCTCCGTCGACAAGGATCTTTTTGGTCAGACAATTTCCGATAGTTAATTGGATGACAAGACCATCATAGTGTCGTCGTCTGACGTCGTCGAGATCTTCATCACTGAACGTTATCGTCATGGAATTGAGCTTTCCGTCGTCTTCTTTTTGGCAGTCAACGGGAATGCTGGATTCATCGTACTTTTGGCTCGCGTGTCTCTTTGTGGCAGAATATGTCAATCCACAGACATCGGATCCTCCTGTCACACAATTCACGATTTTAGTATGTGCAGGAGATGTGAGTTTAGAGATCTTACCTGGGTCTTGCAGTGAAAGCAAATCGCTAAGATAACCCTTCTGTGATAGCCATGCGACTTCTTTCCTCAGAGCCTGACAGCTGTTTGTGTCATGTCCATGTGTGTCATGTCCATGTGTGTTATGTCCATGGTCACTGTGGAAGTCGCACCATTTCGTCATGTATTTCTGATCGTTCGGTCGATCGCTTTTCTTGGGCCATCAAATCGTGGTTTGAGCATTCTTTAGCATTTCTAACAATTCTTTGGGGGTACCTGCAAAACCATAGGTAGAGAATTTCGGATATTGGGTGAATTTAGGTTCTACCTTGCTTTCAGCCTTTCTCTTGTCGAAACGGACGTTAGAGACGACTTTCGAGTTCTTGAAGTCTGGCTTCTTGACCCCAAGAATCTTTTTATCAGTTGAAGTTCTTTGTCGGAATGCAGCGTCGTCTTTGACTCTCATGTGAGCGAGAGTCCTAGCTCTCACGTCCTCAAATGTATCAGCCATGTATTTAGTGAGATCCAGGTATAATCCTGAGCTATTATTCAACCCTCACTTGTAGGCTTCGATCACTGTCCTGGTGCCACAGTTGCGAATTTGTCATTTCCATGTTGAACCTGTTGAAATAACTCCTGACGGATTCGCCTTCCTTCTAAATCACGTAATAAAGATCGCCTGTTTGTTTCTACATCTTGCGACTACTAGCGAACTGCTGAAAAAATTGATTAACTCGATCGGCGAAGGAGTGTATAGACTTGGGCTTGAGGTTGATTAACCATTGCAATGCAGCACTAGTGAGAGACCCTCCGAAGCTTTTGCACATGCAAACCTCTTGGAAGTTATGGGGTATCGACGTTGTCCACATAAGATGTTTATATTGTGCGACATGCTCATTGGGATCTGTGATGCCCGAATATTTTGGCATGAATGTAGGGATGTTGTATTTCTTGGGAACGTCTACTAGGGCGATCGAATCTGCGAATGGTGAGGCTTGGAATCCTGTTGGAGGCTCGACGTCGACCAGAACTGCTGCTCCAGGAAGTCTTGCAAGTATCGACAACATTCTTTCGTTTTGTTCTTCAAGTTGTCTAAATTTTCTGGCGACAGAGCCGTCGAATGGAATTTCAAAGGTATTGAATGGATTATTCACGTTCTTCATTAGGATCGACGTGTGGTTGGTCGAAAATGGTATGCTCCGATGAGTAGAATCATGACTTTCACCATTAATAGTCATATTCGGATTAACGATGTGCGTGTATATGGTGGTGTTTGGGATAGGAGTGGATACGTATGTTTGTCCCAAGAAAGGATTATCTGGTTGAGAGGGCGGTATATATGGTATATATGGTTGTTCTGTAACAGAGTTATTCGGTGCGGGTGTATGCGTTTGTGAGGTATTCTGAGGAGCTGATGTGGTCGTGAACAAATGTTCAAGCAACAGTGGGATCGGTACGGTTACAGATGCTTGCGAAGTCGCTTGAGAAATTGGTGTGTATGTTAGCGGAGCAAATGAAGGAATTGGAATAGACGGATATGGCTGCGGAGAGGATCGAGGCGGTGGTGGTGTTACGACCGGAAACGACGAGGGCGTGGTACTTCGAAATGGAGGCGGTGGCAAAGGAGTTTGAGATCTGGTCCCAGGTAGCGATGTCGACGTCGAAGCGCCATTTGTGTTTCTTAGGGCCTGGATTTCTTGGTTAGCTCTTCGGTTTTGTTCTTCCAAGAAATTTATCCGCTGGCGTATAGCTTCTATGTCGTTAGGCATATTTCCGCCTTGAACATCCTCTATTCTCACCATCCTGTGCTTACAGAAAATTCAAACAGATTAGTTAAAAAGAAGGGTTTCTCGAAGAGATTTTTTCTCTAGTTGGGTACCACGGATGGCTCCAAACTGTTAATGCCAAAAAATTGATAAAGTAACAGTTGATTTCGTTCGGTCTCAATAAGGTTTCCGAATTGAATTCTTGAAGTCTTGCATTGAAAGCCTTAATAAGCCGAGCTTACGAGCTTATGACTTTGAATTGGTGTTTTTTAAGTCCGATAAAGCTAATCGCATCTAAGAAACTGAGAGCTTATTCAATTTCTATTTGCGATTAAGATCCGGTTAAAGAGCTTATTTTAACCGGTGTAAATCTAAGGAAAAATATAGGGTGTTAGAGCTTGTTAATGACTATAGCCAATTTGGGTTTGTTCTTTATGGTTACGCTTTTGGAATCAATGATAGATACTACCATCTTAACCGGAAGAAACTAATATTGGGTTTCTAATTCCTAGTTTTTAATCAATTTTTAATCGCATGTTTAGTTTAGTTATTCACACCCCCCCCCTTCGTATTTATAAAGTGTAGAAATCTAATAATTGTCACGACCAATCCCTGTGGATTCGATTCGACTTACTGCTATTACAATTTTGGTTGTAATTAGTCAAAAGTTGGAACTTATTATTTGACGGTTTCGACACCCGTCAAGTTTTCTTCTTCAATGGCCATGCACAAGGACAAAGCAAGGAGTAGAGGTTTTTTTTAATGGGTCATCAATCAGTAAGTGTATTTAATTTGATTTGTCACATTTTTTTAACCTTAAAGTCTTAGTACCGTCTCAGCCCCGCCTTTACCCCCTCTACTGCCTCAGACCCGCCTCGGTACTTCGACGGGTACGATCCAACCAACCTAGCTAAGGCGCCGCCTAAAGTACTTTTTTGACTGCCTCGCCTCAAGGCGTACGCCTCAACCGTTTTTTGCAACCATGCATGCACTAATGGGTTGCAGACAAGGTTCCAAATAGTGTTAGGTGTAGCGTGGCAGCGAAGTGAAGTCATTTTTTAATGCATGACTTATGGCGGTAAAAATCTCTATAGCGTGTGCAAAATTATAAACATGAACATATGTTTTCTACTAATATTCAACAAATCAATGATGACAAGTAATTTAAATTAAGTTATATATTAGAAAGTAACAAATAAGACATTAAAAATATTAGTATAATCAAATACCATGTTACAAACGCCGCACATTACGCCATGGCGTGCCTTAAGCATAATGTGGCGTGAGAAACAAGCCTTGAGCCATGGCGCATCATGACAGCTATTGCGAGCTTTTTTGAATGTTGGTTGCAGATGAAAATACGAGAAATAATAATCGAACTTGATGACATGACACGATCACGATTAAACAACGTAATTAATTTAGATAGAAAGGCGTTCTTTTGTAAGAATTGTACAATCTAAAAATACAAACAAGTATACTAGCTTATTGTTAAACCAAACATCATGAATTTTTATATTTTATAGGAATTACGTAAGTAAAATCTACTTTCTAAAAAAACTAGAACAAGTATACTTTGAAACATGAAAATTTGTTAGTTTGGATGATATTGGATTGTGAGTAAATAAATAAGTGGATTCTAGATAAAACACTAAGATGATTTTAATATATAGGGTCTGGTTTAGGGGTAAACCTCAAAAGAACTGAAGAACAACATGGAAGCCCTCCATCTAGACGGTATGCACGAATACATACATGTAATTTGTAACATGGATTCGTGCATATGCACTTGTTCATAACATGCACTCGTGCATAGAAAAAATACGTTTGTATGCATTTGTGCATATCGTCTATGCACAAATGCATATTGTCCAGATGGAGAGCTCCCGAGTTGTTTTTCGGTTTTTTTTTCTTTCAGGTTTTCTCTATATATTGGTTCAGGGTCAGGGGAAAACCTCAAAAATAAAATAAAATTGAACAACACTATGGGAGCCCCCCATCTAGATGGTATACACAATGCATACTGGTAATTTGTAACATGTATTTGTGCATACGCAATAATATATACTATGCACTCGTGCATAGAAAAAAACAGCTTCAATCGATTGTATGTATTTGTGCATATCGTCTAGATGGAAGGTTTTCTAAGACGTTCTTCAGCTTTTTTTTTGAGGTTTTCTCCTGAACCTCTCTCTCTCTCTCTCTATATATATATATATATATATAAATATAGGGGACCATCCCTCCTTAAAGAAACAAAGAAACAATTTGTGGACCACATATGATGTGGGTCCCACATAATCTTAAATCATAAATGATTTAATATTAAATCACATTAAATCATAAATGATTTAATATTATGTGAAACCCACATCATATGTGATCCACAATTGTCTCTTTGTTCTTTTAAAAATGCAAAGTTCTCATTTGAACCTTCCTCTATATATATATATATATATAGTCCCCTTCATTTGTTAACCAAAGAAATATTACAAACTTTGTTAACCGGGGTATTTTTCGTCTTTTTATATATCGATACCACATTCCTTAATTATCATATTATTTAATTATCATATTCAATTAATTATCACATTCATTAATTAACACATATTTTATTATTTTATTCACTTAATTTTTTCACATATGAACTTCATGTGTTCATCTATGAACTTCATGATTCATCTATTAACTTATTTCAACTTTTTTAATTATCTTATTCACTTTTTGGTTTTACCTATGGAATTCACATTCGTTTCATATATGAAGTTGTTTAAATTTCTTAATTATCTTATTCATTTTTTTCGGTTTCACCTATGAACATTCCCATTGTTTCACCTATGAACGTTCCCATTGTTTCACCTATGAACGTTCCCATTGTTTCACCTATGAACTTTCATCTTAATTATGTCGTTGTTTCACCAACGAATTTTGGTATAAAAAAACCCAGAACAATTAAAGTTAATAAATGAAAGGACGCTATTCTTTAAATAAACATCATACAATCTCGAGAGGGGCAAATCTTTGGGTTTCTAAATCAAAATGATTATCACTTTTGAATACAAATCACTTTTTGTGAAGATAAAATATATGTTTCCTTTTTAATTAAATTTGTTCCAAAAATATCTTATATTCCAAATATATAATATAAATTTGTTCCAAAATTACCCTTTACTTAATTATATTTAATACGTTTCCTTTTTAATTATTTTATAATCTCTCATTTAATTAAAACCCTTGATCAGAAAAAAATAAACGGCTCAGATCGGTTAAATAGAGAGAGAGGGGAAAGTTCAAATGTGAACTCAAATTTGGTTGTGAATGTGAGGAAAAATGAGAGTGCCACACGCGTCTGAATGTAGATTATTCAGACTGAATAATCAAAGAAATATTTAGACTGGATACTCAAAGAAATATTCAGACTGAATATAATATTTATTTAGTTTGACTAATGCTTATTCAGACTGAATAAATCCTATATTCAGTCTGAATATTTCTTTGATTATTCAGTCTGAATATTTTTTTGATTATTCAGTCTGAATACGACATGCGTCGCGCTCTCATCTGTTATCACGTTCACAATCAAATTTGAGTTCTCATTTGAACCCACCCATATATATATATATATATATATATATATATATGTTCATTCGTTTAGAAACTCTACAAAGAATATAAGCGTTGGAAACCAAAGGGGAAAAACAATATAAAATAATTTTTTTCATCAAATGTTATAATTTAATGTAACACCCTAAAATTTAGAGCAAAAATTTAACCAAAATAAAATGCGGAATAATATAGAAATCACCCAATAAGTGGGGATAGAGTACGGGAGTTTACATCTAAACACGGACATTAAAATAACAACCTATTAATCTATAATATACGGAATATAGATTACAATTGGGTGTTACCAATATCCTCAAAAGAATGAGTTATAACTCCAACTATATATGCTCTATGAGCATATCTCCAAAAGGTGTATCTCTTTCGACACAACATCCCGCTCTTCTCTAAAAAAAACCCCATCAACCTGTTTACCTGCTAAACCACATTTCAAAAATAAAGTGTTAGGCTTACGCCTAGTGAGAACAAACAGTTAATTGAATAAGACAGATAAAATATTTAAAAGATAAGATACGGTGCATTTTATCCATTTAACTTCCCTTGAAATAACTTACTCTTGATGAGCAAGGATCCTTTAAAAGCAACAGGGGGAGACCCGGTGTTCCATCCTTAGTGACAGATACCAGTAGGTCACTACACGATGTTTGAGTTAACCATAAGAGCCAATGGCAACCGGCAACGACCGACTATGCACTTTAGTAAAGGGCCCCGATGACTCCTACGAAAGCCCGCGCAATAGGTCAAAGGCAACCAGTGGCTACCGGCTATATGCACAACTGTACATGGCCCTACAAGACCCCTACTAGACCATACATAGAGTCCATGGCATCCGGTAATGATCCGACATAATACCCAACGATACAAGGTCCTTCTAGACTACTATGCAACTAAAAAGGACAACAATCCCGCCTTAAAACCAACTATATGCCTATTGATCCATTACGTACTAGTCTATCGACCAAATACATCAAACGAGACATATTACTAGTTTTCCACATCTTGAAAACTCTTTCATAACCCATTTCTCTTCAAATGCCGGTTTTACCAAAATTTAGGTCAAATCCTTTTGAGTACCAAAATCAAAGATTATGCCATTTTATAAACCCTACAAGTATTTTAAACCATTAATGATGCCCATCTCATCATCTACAACAAAATACTCAAAATTCTCATTTTGACCTAAAACCTCCAAAACTTACCCAAATACGTAAACACTTGTAACATAAGCTTAAAATCAAAGAAAGACAACATTTATAACAAGTAATTTAAGATAGTAAGGTTTGGACTTGAACTCACAAGGCTAGAGTTAGGAGAACCCTAGAAAAGCTCCTAAGAGGATGGAGGTGATCAAGAAATCTGAAAGGAACCAAGAATGCTAACATTTGAAGCTTAACTCCAAAAGTCCAACTTGATCTCTCCTCTTTAATGCAGTAGTAAATGCTTGGAAGAAAGTTGGTGAAGAAAGTGAAATCCTAAAAATCACCCCTGGCTTGCTCTCCAACAACTGGTATAATGGTATCTGATAACATGAGATGAAGAGCTGAAAATCGCTTCTTAATGTGCCTGCTGGACCATGCGGGCGACTATGCCTCGGTGACATTGAAATGGCATAGTCGCATGTCATAGTCCCCGAGTTTGTACCGAAAGTCTGATAAATTTGGTTGGTTTTCCCATCTCTGCGACATTGCCTTGCGACAATGACAAGGGCATTGTAGCCTGTTATTGTCGCCGAAAGTGTACTGAATGTCGTTTCCTTTCCGGCGTTCGTTCCTTTTCTCCAATCCATTGTAAACCAACATTATACACTTGAAACGTTTCATTTTGCCATAGAGAACATTATTATAATGCTATTTCTATAATCCTTTCATACGAAATTTTCGGGTGTTACATTTAAGATATTGTTTCACATATATTTGTGTTCATAAGAAAAAAAATTATATGTGAACAAAAATTGTTGGTTTACTTACACATGAAATAAATGCATACGATAAAACAAATAAGTGAACCATCATTTTTTATTCAAATATAATATATTTTTTTCTTATGAATACGAATATTGTGTGAAACAATATCTTAAATCATAACCTTTGATGAAAAAAAATTATGAAAAAATTTATTTTACATTGATTTTGATATTGGTTTCCAAAGTTTCTGCTCTTTGTAGAGAGAGAGAGAGACAGAGGAAAGTTCAAATAAAAATTCAATTTTCGTTGTGTATGTGAGGACAAATCTCAGCCACCTCATCTCTATCGATCCTACAACTCATATTAAATACAGTTTTATTAAAATTATTAATTAAAATGATTAGAGGTAAAAATGAAAGATAATTTAAACTCATGCCTACCATATTTGAATTTTTATTTATTTTTAATTAAAAACTTTTATCCACTTAAAGTTTAAAATAAATTATCTTAAAAGTTTACTAATATTTTAATTAAACAAATTATTCCATGCTCTTTGATATGGCATCTATCTTGTTATAGTTTTTTTGTTGTTGTTTTTACCGTTTTTACGTAAAGTCCTATATATGTGTTATATTCATTATGAATACTTATGTACATTCAAGTGTGACATCACCTTCTTCAACGTCGTAAGGCATCGCGTTTTTCATCACTTAATCCAACACCCATCAAGACGAATCGAGAACCTATCGAGTTTCAAATGTGAATCGGGGAACAAAGGAGAGCATGTCACGTCTCCACAGTTTCAACGGATCATTTATGTATTATTCATCATTGATAATGTATCATTCATAATGACTAGTATAACATTCAGAATGAATAATAGACTATTCATTAATTCATGTATTATTCATTCTTAATGTTGTATAATTCATTATAAATATTGTATTATTCATCATGAATAATGAATGTACATTCACATTTGTTATTCATGTTGTATGTTGAAACCCGAGAATGCGCATACATATTCATAATGAATTAAACCAAATTTCGGTTGTGAATCGGGAAATAAAAGAAAGTGTGTCATGTGTCCACACTTTCACGGGTCATTCATATATTCTTCATCATGAATAATGTATCATTCTGGATGCATAATACAACATTTAGGGTGAATAATACACGATTCATGATGAGTAATACATAAATCATGACATGAATCATGAATTTGTGTATTATTCATCCTGAATGTGTATTATTCATCATGAATAGTGAATAAACGTTCATCTTTATTATTCATACTGAATGTGAACACCTGGGGACGTGCATCCATATTCACAATAAATATAACTCATATATATCATTTCACGTTAAAAAACTATTAAAATGAAAAAAAACTATATCGAGATGGATGTCATATCGAAGAGCATAAATTCTCGTTTTTTGGTGTAATTTGTTTGGTTAAAACATTAGTAATTTTTAAGATAATTTAGTTTAATAATTTAAGGGGGTTAAAAGTTTTCTAATAAGAAAAAGTCAAAGATTGTAGGCGTGTATCTAAAAGTTCTTCTTGTGGTTTTTATAAGAACCTCCACCGTGGGACATCGGTTTTTGTCCAGTCACATGTTCTTATTGGAAGTCAGGTGCATGAACAAGAACTCAAGTTCTTACATACTTTCTTTTATGTTATTATTTTATTTATTATTTTTAACCATTTTATTTAATAAATCTATAAAACATATAAGTTTAATAAATATTATAAAATAATTTTTTTAATTTTGTTTTATTCTACATTTCTTGTAAATATTTATACAAAATTTTAGTTATCTCGTTATATTATTAACTCTGCTCCGACTTGGTTGAACATATTTGATCAAATCAAGATTACGAGTGATAAAATTATATTTTATAAATTGAAAATAAGGAAAGTGAGGTTTTTGTAACAACTTCCATTGTAGGGTTTTATTGATTCTTACTTTGTTGATGCGACAATGATGTGGGAAAAAAATGGTAACTAGGTTTTAGAGGTTCCACCATTGTGGATGCTCCAAACTTCCATGTTTACCCCTAATCACTTCTCAATTAACCTTTTAATGTTTAAATCATTGATTAGTTTCCTAAGTTTTGATCAATAGCGAAGATTGGTCTTCATGTACACAACGTAAAATGGGTTTAATATGAACCTACCCCTATATAGTATAGGATTGATTTCCGTTACAAACTCGGTAATTTGAGCAAACTTTGCAAACCAACATTGTCCAATCATATTCAACCATTTGTATTCTTTTTTTATTAATTAAATAATGAAATTGATTGACGTTGATCATGACTCCTCTCAGTGATTTGAATATGATTTCTCTGTATACTTAGTGAAATTCCACTTGTAAGCTTATGCTTAAACTCAGCGATAGCAGACGCTGATCGTTATCAGCGATCGCTGAAAATCAGAAGTCTCAAGTCTACCTCCGAAGATCTGAAGATCAACCATCACACCAGACGTACATGCAGCGAAAGTCAAAGACTAAGCTGAAGAAAGAGATAGTCAGCTAATGATCTGAAGCGGTTCAGTGATAGCAATGGTTATCTAAATCAAAGTGTGAAGTCTTCAAGCCTCAGCGATACTCTGAAAGTTCATCCTTGAAGTTTCAAGTTCAGCGATCAAATAAAGCTTCTCAAACAAGATTAATGTTGATCTTATCCTCGATGCACAAAAGTCAAACCTTATACTATGTCAGAGAAGGACGTACGAATTGTCTCATTTGTCCCCATCATATCTGATATGGTACTGCTCATATACGGCCAAAAGCATGGTTGCTTTTTGATCAAAGGACAAGCTTCCTATGAATGCTTGACACGTGGCATATACCTTTTGTCTTGGATTAAATGCAAACGGGTATAAATAAGATGAAGATATCTTCTTCATCTTCATGCATGCTACTTTCTAATTCCTAAAACCTCTGTCTCTTTTCTTTCTCATTTCCTTGTGCATCAATCTGTATGATTTCTTAAGTTACAATAGAATAGGTTTACTTGTTCTAATTCCGCTTGTAACTGTAAATTCTTTAAAATATCTTTAAACAAAACTATTTTAAAATGACTAATACTAATACAAACTATATTGATAATGGATCTTTAGCTAAACCTCCACGATTTAGCCGTGATAACTTTCCGTTATGGAAGGAAAGAATGACTCTATTCCTAGAAGGGTCAGATCCTAAGATCCCCTACTATCTAGAAAATGGACCATTTGTTCCTACAACCCTGGTATCTAGTGTACCTGCCACTATTACCACACCAGCCATTGTTGAAAGGAGAATTGTAAAAAATCCTAGTCAATGGACTGAAGAAGAGAAAAAGGAAGTAGTCATAGATGCTAAAGCTAGATCCATAATTGCTATGTCTTAACCAGATGAAGTCTATCATTCTGTTATGAAGATGAGAACATCTAAGGCCATGCGGGATACCTTGTGTATTCAATATGAAGGGACTGATAAAGTCCAAATAGCTAGATGTATTAATCTGGTAAGACAGTATGAAAGTTTTATGCACTCAAAAGGTGAAACTCCTCTCAAATTCACCAAAGATTTAACTGTCTCTTGATTGACATGAAAACTATCAACAGAGAATACTCTAATGCTGAAATACTGTCAAAATTCATGGAGGCACTACCTGAACAATAGGAAGTGTACACTACATGTTTAAAACTGTCAAAGAATCTTGAAACTCTCTCCCTCTGAGTGTCTTATATGGAATGCTCTTAAATGAAGAGTAATCTCAGGTTTTAAGAAAAAACCTCATAAATGATATCAAGGGTGCCAAAAGTACTTCTTTGGCACTAGTGACTTCAAAGGTAGAACCATCAAACTAGTTTCTTCTTCCATCACCTCTATCACTGAATTAAATCAAAATAATTCAGAAGAACTCACTGATGCTGACATCTCTGAGTTTGATAACTCTCTAGCACTTCTAACGAACAACTTTAAAAGATTTGCTAGAAAGAGAAACTTTCAAAAAACTCCTGCTATCACTGACTTTGATATGACAAAAACTTTGCCCGCTGAGAAAGCATCTGCCATATGCTATAACTTTCAACGAAAGGGTTACTTTGCTAACGAATGTAGATCTAAGAAAGTAGCTGCTCCCACCACCACTCAGAACTCTGATAAAAAGGAAATGTATTTTAAATTAAAAAATAAATACAGAGATCTGAAAAAGAACCAGCAAAAGGGCAAATGTCTAATTGCTGACAGAAGTTGACTGGAATCAAGAAGAAAATTGGGCCAAAACATCTGATGAATCAGGCTCCGATGAAAAAGATCTTGCCTTCCTCTATCTAATGGCAAGAGTTGAAGAGGCTGAAGAAGTTTCTGAAACTTACAGCTCAGAGTCTCCTTCAACTCAGGTAAACATTCCTATAAACTCCTCTATACCTGAAAGTGATAACTTGTCCGCTCTCGATACTATGACCGTTGATTTTTACAATGCCCTGAATGGAAGGATTAAAGTTGAACAAATTAACATTGATCTTTCTGAACAATTAAAAAACTGTCATTTAAAAATCAAAGAACTAACGAAGATTGAAGATTCCCTAAAAGATCAAGTCTTTGTAAATCAGAAAATTAGTATTGAGAGACGACAAGCTATCACTGAAAAGGAAAAGGCCATCGCTGATCTTAAGGATGGTGCAAGGCATCTGATAAAGTCAGCAAGCTCATTAATGCTCAAATTCCTCTGAAAGTCAAAAGTGGGTTAGGTTATAACCCTGATAAAGAAGAATCAGAGAATGATCGTTCCATGTTGAAATTCGGAATGTTCGTATCTTCAATCTCTGGTCCTTCTTCCTCTGAAAATTTGACTGTTCTTAAATCTGATGATTCTAAGAAAATGATCAAGAACAAAGTTCTTGATCACGTTCCTAAAATCAAAAACTTTCAGAAACAGAAAAAGAACTCCTTTGTTCCTTCTGTAGGTCATTCTAAAGCTGGGAAGAAAATCCCTGGATGTATTCAGCGATCAACTCCCAGAATTAAGATCGATCTTACACCTGTCCCTGAAAAGATTGTTATACCCCCAAGGACATCGGACAAAAGAATTCTAGGCTCTGCTCCTGAAAATATTTCTTCTCGCACTCTGAATTCTTTCAATTCCAAACCTACTCATAAATATAGGAAATGCTATCACTGTGGTGAAAATGCCCACATTGCCAGCAAATGTCCTAATGCTACTAAAGCTGAAAAATTAGCTCATGGAAAGAAAGTAGCTCAAACTGATAAATCAGCGAGAGTGAAATCCACCAAGGTTGGAAACCTTCCAAGGCGAAGATATCCATTGAAGAGAATTCTTCAGCTAGTAGCTCTTTCGCCACTCCTTCCACTAACTCAGCAGGACCCATAGTAATATGTCTACCTATGAAAAATTAATCCTTTTGTTGTATGCAGAGTCCCAAAGGTATCTGGTATCTTGATATCGGATGCTCAAGGCACATGACTGGCAGAAAATCTCTGCTCTCTGAATACAAGGAAGAAGCTGGTCCCTCAGTGACCTTTGGTGGAAATGGCAAAGGATACACTAAAAGTATGGAATTCTATCCAATGGAGCCATCTTCATTTTATCGAGTCGCTTACGTTGAAGGACTAAAGCACAATCTGTTGAGCGTTAGTCAGCTATGTGACAAACACTTTAAAGTTCTATTTCTAAAGAATAGATGTGTTGTCACTGATTCTAATGATAAACTTGCCTTAACAGGCAAAAGAGTTGAGAACGTATATGTCATTAACATGAGTAGTTCTCACTCTGAGAACATGTGTTTCATTTCCAGAGCTTCCTCCGACATAAACTGGTTATGCCACAAAAGACTCTCTCACCTGAACTTTAAGACAATCAATGAATTGTCTCAAAAAGAACTTGTCAGGGATCTCCCCAATCATACCTTTGCAAAGGAATCTCTTCGCTCGGCGTGTAAAAAGGGAAAATTGACAAAAGCCTCGTTCAGATCTAATTAAGTTTCTTCAGTGACATCACCTCTTCAACTTCTCCATATGGATCTATTTGGACCTGTCAATGTCCAATCTCTCTCTGGAAAGAAGTACACTCTCGTGATAGTTGATGAATATTCCAGATACACATGAGTATTCTTTCTTCGATCCAAGAGTGATACACCTGATGATTATAGCTTTCATCAAGAGAATGGAGGTCCTCAATAATCTTATCGTTCGTTCCATGAGAAGTGATCATGGTACTGAGTTCAATAACAGTACCTTGATTAATTTCTTTGAAGAAAAGGGAATCACTCACAACTTTTCTTCAGTGAGAACTCCTCAGCAAAACAGTGTTGCTGAAAGAAGAAATCGAATGATTATTGAAGCAGCTCGCTCAATGCTCAGCGAATCGCATCTACCTACTCAATTCTGGGCTGAAGCGGTCAACACGACGTGCTTTACTCAAAATCGATCCATTATAGTGAAGCGATTCAAGAAGACCTCCTATGAACTATTTCATGGAAGAAGACCCTCTCTGAAATATCTACACATCTTTGGATGTAGATGTTATATTCTTAATGACAGAGATCATCTGGGCAAGTTTGATCCAAAAGCTGATGATGTGATATTCCTTGGATACTCTTCTGTATCCAAGTCTTTCAGAATCTTCAACTAGAGAAGACAGCACGTTGAAGAATCTATGCACGTCAACTTTGATGAATCTCGTCCAACTAATTCTACTCCTATCCCTGAAGAAGATGAGGAGTTGAATGAATGGATGAAATCTCATTATGGGGAATTAAACTTATTTCAAAGAACCAACCCACGTCGAAACACATGATGATGGAATCCCTGATCTTCCTACGTCAAGCAACGATCCATCAACATCAGGGATAAACGTCGCTCCTCTCAATCAGACTCCTCCATCTGATACTTCTTTAGGAAATTCTTCAGTGAATAACCAAGCTTCATCTTCTACTGATCAATCCTCTGAATCTCCTCCAGAATTGATCTTAAATGAGGTTCCAGTCGCTGAAACGATCAACGACATCCCTGAAAGAGAGCAAATCGCTGAATCTATTATTGATCAATCTCCTCAACCTCCAGCACAGCGATGGACCGCAAATAATCCAATACATCAAATCATTGGTGATCCAAATACAGGTATCAAGACTCGTAGAGGTACAGGTAATATCTGTCTCTATGATAATTTTATCTCTCTCTCTCTGAACCTAAGAAGATAGATCAAGCTATCTCTGATCCTAGTTGGGTCTATGCCATGCAAGAAGAACTAACTGAGTTTCGTAGAAACAAAGTTTGGAATCTCGTTTCTCGTCCCTCTGATAAAACTGTAATAGGAACCAAATGGGTTTTTCGAAATAAGCTGGATGAAAATGGCACTGTAATTCACAATAAGGCTAGACTTGTTGCTCAGGGATACAGACAGGAAGAAGGTGTTGACTATGATAAGACCTTTGCTCCTGTTGCTAGACTAGAAGCCATAAGACTCTTTTTAGCTGATGTTGCCCATAAAGACTTTAAAGTTTTTCAAATGGATGTTAAAAGTTCTTTTCAAAATGGTAAACTCAGCGAGGAAGTTTATGTTGAACAACCTCCTGGTTCTCTGATCCAAACCATCCTGGTTATGTTTTCAAACTTCAAAAAGATCTTTGTGGGTTAAAACAAGCTCCCAGAGCTTGGTATGATACTCTCTCTAAATTCCTTCTTAAAGAAAAATTTGTTCGTGGAAAGATTGACCAAACTCTATTTTTAAGAAAATATAAAGGAAATACTATTCTTGCTCAAATATATGTTGATGACCTTATTTTTGGCTCCACAAGACTCAAATTATGCACTCGTTCTGCAAACAGAATGAAGAAAGAATAGAAAATGAGTATGATGGGTGAACTAACATATTTTCTAGGTTTGCAGATTAAACAATCTGACAAAGGAATTTTCATTTGTCAAAGTAAATATGTTAAAGACATGCTGAACAAGTTTGATATGAATCAATGCTCAAAGATGAAGACCCCAATGGCACCCCCTCTGACGTTGAATAAGGACCCAAATGGGAAACCTGTCAATATCACTGCCTATCGTGGGATGATCGGATCTCTGCTATATCTTACAGCGAGTAGACCAGACATCATGTATTCTACATATCTCTGTGCTCGTTATCAAGCTGAACCAAAGGAATCTCACCTCATTGATGTAAAGCGAATCTTCAGATATCTGAAAGGAACTCCTAATCTGGGTCTTTGGTATACCAAAGGCTCAGGGTTCGATCTAATCGGTTACTCTGATAGTGATTTTGCAGGATGCAAGATTGATAGAAAGAGCACCACTGGCGGATGTCAGCTATTAGGTGGTAAGTTGATAAGTTGGACAACTAAGAAGCAGAACTCTGTCTCCACATCTACCGCTGAAGCTGAATACGTAGTTGCTGGTAGCTGTTGTGCTCAAATCCTATGGATGAGAAATCAGTTGAGAGATTATGATCTCAAACTTTCTAAAATCCCTATTTATTGTGATAGCACTAGTGCTATTGCAATTGCAAATAACCCTGTACTTCACTCAAAAACCAAGCACATTGAGATTCGATATCACTTTATCAGAGATCATGTGATGAATGGAGAAGTGGAACTTCATTTTGTACCAACTAAATATCAGCTCGCTGATCTTTTCACCAAACCTCTGGATGAAGCTAGATTCAATCTACTCATCAGCGAACTTGGTATGTTAAACGCTGAATAATTCTCCATTCTCTGAATTCTGATTCAGCGATACCTGATCATTCTCACAAGGTATGAACTTCTATATCTTTACATTCTCTGAATATTTTTTTTCAGGGAATGCCTTCAAACTAAAAACCCAACACTGACAATCCTTTATTGTCTATTGATGACGAATTTAAGGATAATGATTAACATTTTTAAATGATAATCATTTTCAAATTTTTCAAATAAGAAAAGGACACGTCAGACCTTTATCTGACACATGATGGACCACGACGTTTCCTTTCCTACTCTTTTCTAGGAACGTGCGCTAGGTCATCATTACTTTTCAAAAAGCTAAAACTGTCGTTAAGCTATCCTTTTCTCTCCTTTTGCTATTTAAGCAATTCATTTCTTCATTTGATTCTTTACGCGCTCTTTAATCTCAAAAAGCAAGAATCCTTCTCGAATCTTCAAGCTTTCCTCAAGAACACCAAGAACACGCACTTGTGTGTTTTTCTTTGTTTTTAACGTTTAAGGTTTGATCTAACCCTATTCTTTACTTAAAACACAAATGTCGTTTATCACATATTTAACTTTATAACGTTTTATAAAATCAAACCCTTTTTATTCCTCAAAACCTGTTCTGGATTCGTCTTAGAACAGAAGACCTTTTTTAGGTAAAAAAAATTTCAAGTTTTTCTCCCGTTTCTAAAAATTGTGGTACTAACAAGTATTTTGATCTTTGTTCATCAAAACACTTGTTTTTCTTCTACACTTTTTGGTAATCTTTGTACCAAAAACCTATGCTGGTTTATTACCTTTGTATTAAACCATGATTTTCCTATTTGGTGTTCACATCTTTGAAACAAACATGGCATCTTCAAGCAAGACGACTCAGGCTGTTGAACAAGAACCCATTGTCCTCTCCAAATCCCCTGCCAGCGCCTTCCGCTTGGAACAAGCAACTTTCAAGGCCTGCAACTACCTTGCTCTGGTGGATATCCCTGCTGACAAATCATACTTCAACGACGGTGCCACCTTCATCAAAGCTTGTCCTCTGATGTATGCCTTTGTGCACAATCTCGTGTGAGTCACTGCGCACTTTCAGGCTCTCTGGTACACAGCTCACTGCACGACCCTCACCACTGACAACGGCAAAAAGCTCCCTGCTATCGGTTTCACAATCCCCACTCTCGGCGACTTCGCTTTCACCTCGGGCTTTCTAAGGAATGCCCTCCGCCTTCCTTCCAGAGGTAAGAACGATCCCTGGGCCTCTGAGCCCACCAAGGAACAAATAGAGGGCTTCTTGGACTCTATTGGTTATGTTTGGGAGAACCCCGAAGTCAAAACTGTGGGATCAAAGATGGAGAAGTAGCGTCTTCCACGTCGCTGGCAATACATCTTTACCCAAGTGATTCAGTGCTTGGGCTCCAAGATTGGCTCTCATGATCAAGCCGACAAGCACTTCCAGGACCTTGGCTTCGCTCTCTGCACCAACTACAAGCTGAACTACGCGGACTACATATTCAGCGACATGTTCAACAGGGTAAAAGCTGGTAAGAGGAACCAATTCATTCCTTAACCTAGGTTTTTTTGCAACCATCTTGGAGGCTGCCTTCAAAGATGAATATCCAAAGGTCGCCAACCAAAGCTTCTCCATGGTCGGCAAGAAGTCTCTGGACATTGATGTCCATCCATATGATGCTCCTTTCACTCTCTACATGCTGCAACTCATTGAAGCAACAACACATGTGTCCGTCTCACTGAACAACCCATCAGTGAGTATCCCAGACACCTCCACTCCCTCCAAAAGAAAGGAACCAACTGATGGTCATCGAAAGACCATCTCTCATAAGCAGCTGCAAAGAAACAAAAGAAGGGAGTCTCTCAAAAGACTTCCCTTCCTGATTTAGGCGTAATACCAACGTCCTTTGTAGCCACAACCACGACAATGGTCTCTGCATCCGTTGCCGTTTCTTCAGCACTACCACCACCTTCAGCGACTCCGGTCACTGAATGTGTTATAGCCAGCTCTGCTGAAGCTGGATCAGGTACTACATTCACAGCCTTCTCTTCTTCTTCCACCATCTCCTCTTTGGTCCTCACACAAACATATGATTCAGAGATAGTTGTCCCTATCTCTGATGATGTTGAATCGCACGATGTCCAAACTTCAGTGTTGTTTCGACAATCTGAACTTTGGAAAGCCAGTACAACAGGACCTCAGCATGTCTCTCACAGACATATTAAGACATAGGCCAGTGATCCTCATGACACTACCATAGTACACGTTGTCCCTAAGAGTAATCCTCATGATACTCTCAAGGTAAATAACATGTCTTGTCATCCTTAATCTAACCCAGAACTCTTCTTGGCTGTCTATGTTGTCATCAGGTATTGCACCTCCTCTCTCTACATCAGCAACCACCGTCACTACCTCCAAGGCTGTTGCTGCTGCTACTGCTCCCTCTAGTATGAGCAAGGGAAAATCTCCTCAGCAACCAAAGACGGATGCTGAACTGCGCAAGATAAAGCAGGAGAAATTTTCCTCAAAGCTTCCTCCTTTCGCTATGGAGATTCCCAAGATCGTTCTTCCTAGCCCCACATTCCCTGCAATTGACTTCTTGGTCAATGAATGTGCTCTCACAAGGGCTAGGGTAGACAACCTTCAGACATCCGCTGAGTACATCTTCCAGACAGTCGTTGGTAGTCCAGGGATGAAGGCTACGATCAACAATGTCTACACTGACATTCAGACACTCAAGGCCGATAACCTGGCTCATGAGCAAGCTCTTGCCAAGCTGGAGAAGAAGGTAGAAGCACAAAGCCAGGTGCTCGAGTCTATTCAAAAGACTCAGTCCGACATGATGCAGATGCTCACCGAAATTCAAGAAGCTAGCTCTTCCTTCACTGCTGCTGATCGGACTTCACTGAACCAGGTCGTTCAGAACCAGACTGCGCACACCAATTCTCTGAAGGACATTGCATCCAATGTGCGTACCCTGGTGTTGCATGTTCTCCCCGCTGACAACATCGAGGGGGAGAGATGTGCCAAAGAAATCGCTGACGAGATTATCGGACAGGCTAATGAAAGATTCCCTGAAACTCCGATATCTCCCTACATTAAGCGAAACCCTACTTCCTCTGTCGCTGAAAAAGAAGACAATGAGGAAGATGATGAGGAGGAAGAAGACGATGAAGAAGACAACGATGATATCCCTTACTATGGGGGTAATGATGATGATGATGATGATGACATCCCTCCTGGTGCTCTTGAGCACTTCAAAAACAGTAGGCCAGGCAACTTCATGCCTGAAGTAGTCTACAGGGAGCCCTTGGGGGACGGACCTCCTCCTTCTCAGGATCCTTCCAACCAATCAGGCAAAGGAAAGGAGGTGGTAGATCTTGATGCCACCATTCCAATATCTGAGGGGGAGACCGCTGCAGAGGTAACTCTTCCCCTTATCCCTTTTACTCCCATCTCTAAACCTCCAACCTATCCATCTTTCTCCCCTCCAAATTTTGGGTCTGACCAACCTCTCTATCCATCTCCCATTCTCAGTGAGTCTAGTCCCCCAAAGGACTCCACTTTTTGGAAGGAACCTTCATCAGAGGAGCAGTTTATGTATATATCTGACTCTGACTCTGAAGACGAAGAAGGCCTCATTCCCAGACGCCGCGCACAAAGACCTATAATAAGCGAGCCTGAAGAGGAAGAAAGGCGGATAAACTTCTTAAAAGAACTTGAAGCTAAAAGAATAAACATGCCCTCTGCTGAACCAGAAAATCCCGTCCCCATCAGCGTGGTGGATGACTTCTACTTTTTATCAAAAGAGGAGAGAGCACAAGCACTTGAAGCTCAGAGAATAAGGGATGAAAAGATAAAGCAAACAGAGAGTGATCTAGAGCTTGCAAGGAAAATACTCAGGGAGGATGCTGCTAGAGATAAGGCGACTAAAGAGCTGATCGAGAAAAGTCAAAGAATCGATGAAGCTCTGGCACAAAGAGAACTGAATGAAGAAAATATAAAAGTGAATCCCATCCTCGCTCAAGAGAAGATCCTAAATGCTCTAACCAATGAAGAACCAAGCCACAAAGAAAAAGAACTACGCTGGTGCACTGAAAGATTCAATTTTCATCGGTCCGACTCAAAAATCATTCGAGCAACTATCGAAGGACGTCCTTCCAAAAGGTATGGACTGAAGGTATTTGTTCGAATGTACAGGCATAAAGAATGTTGAAAAAGAAGAAGCCAAGTTCTTGAAATTCTATGGACACTCTGAATGGCTAGAAATCAGAGATGTCATTCAGGGTTCCAAATCAAAGTTTAAAGATGTGGTGGAAAGAGCATTGGATCAGCTTCTTCAGAGGATGCCACAACATGTGCAAGTTCCGCCTCTCACTGAGCCTACAAGAAGGAGAAGATCAAATGCTGAAGGAGGTTCATCTTCTAAAAGTGAACATGAAACCAGATTCAACTACGAAAGCATTCTCGGCCATCTGGAAATCCCTAACATCTCTCCCTCATGATAGAAGATATGAAGAAAATACATCACCTTCCCTGAACCTGGTATGGTTTTCTTGGACAACGATGGATTCTTAGGGCTCTTCAGAAACAAAGAAGTCAACAAGGCTCCTTCAGCCTTCATAAAGATCATGCATCACTACTACTGGTCAGATAATCCGCTGATCAACAGAAGAGGCTCTATGAAAATGAAATACGAAGAAGACATGAGAAACTCTCTGATTGATATATAATCGTCTTTTCCTTTGTATTATTCTTCAGTGTATTGTACTTTTCTTACAAATTTGTAACTTCATTTTTCACGTAATTCCTTCAGATTATAATTAATGAAATTTCAAATGAAGTACTCTACTCCAAATGTGTACTGAAAAGAACCCTGAAACAGTAAATGGGACACTGAACATAAGAGTTCTAACTTCTTTACATACCTCCTTACTCACTGATATTTCTCTCTGAAATTTAAATCAGTGAATGTACTTAAGGCCTCTGCTTGTAAAAATTGTGCTTTCATATTCTTATAAATGAAACTCAATGGCTATAATAGATTAGCTGAAAAAGATCTCACAGATTAGTACTTAGAAAATTTTATTTCAATATTTCTTAAGTCCCTACTAATCCCTTCATGTAATTTTCCCATGTTACTTAATCATAATCAAATAGGGGGAGATTGTTGATCATAACTCCTCTCAGTGATTTGAATATGATTCCTTTGTATACTTTTGAAATTCCATTTGTAAGCTTATGCTTAAATTCAGCGATAGCATACGCTGATCATTATCAGCAATCGCTGAAAATCATAAGCCTCAAGTCTACCTCTGAAGATCTGAAGATCAACCATAACACCAGACGTACATTCAGCGAAAGTCGAAGACCAAGCTGAAGAAAGATATAGTCAGCTAATGATCTGAAGCGGTTCAGTGATAGCAATGGTTATCTAAATCAAAGTGTGAAGTCTTGTCAAGCCTCAGCGATACTCTGAAAGTTCATCCTTGAAGTTTCAAGTTCAGCGATCAAATGAAGCTTCTCAAACAAGATTAATGTTGATCTTATCCTCGATGCACAAAAGTCAAACCTTATACTATGTCAGAGAAGGACGTACGAATTGTCTCATATGTCCCCATCATATCTGATATGGTACTGTTCATATACGGCCAAAAGCATGGTTTCTTTTTGAACAAAGGACAAGCTTCCTGTGAATGCTTAACACGTGGCATATACCTTTTGTCTTGCATTAAATGCAAACGGGTATAAATAAGATGAAGATATCTTCTTCATCTTCATGCATTCTACTTTCTAATTCCTAAAACCTCTGTCTCTTTTCTTTCTCATTTCCTTGTGCATCAATCTGTGTGATTTCTTAAGTTACAATAGAATAGGTTTACTTGTTCTAATTCCGCTTGTAACTGTAAATTTGTTTATTCAATATAAACTCATTTAAAAACGAAAATCTGACTGTTTGTATTCAACCCCCCCCCCCTCTACAAATATTTCTATATCCTTGAACTCTTGTAGACTCCTTTGGGATCAACAATTGATAACCCTTAAACATAGTAACTGCCTAAAATAGAAAAAAATAAAATAAAAAAAGAATACAAATGGTTGAGTATGATTGGTCCACGTTGGTTTGCAAAATTAGCTCAAATTACCGAGTTTGTAATGGAAATCAACCCAACTCAAATTTTGTTGTGAACATGAGGAAAAAGGAGAGCGCGACACGTGTCTATTCAGTATGAATAATGAAGGGCATTCAGTATGAATAACGAATATGAAGTTCATACATAATTCAGTATAAATAACACGCATTCAGAGCAAGGTTCTAAAAAACGTGTTATGGCGGCGTTATGGTGTGCCATAACGTCGAGGCGTGGCCTCGCCGCCACGTTAAAGCCCGTGGCGCGACACTGAGGTGTAGCTTGCAGTATGGCGCGTTATGGCGGGTTATAAGGCGTGTTATGGCGGGTCATAAGGCGTGAGTGAGATTTTTTTTTCTTTTTGTTTTTGTAAACCTTGTGTATTTGATATAAAATTATGAATGCATGTTTCTTCGTTTGTTTGTACTTTTAAATGAATTTAGTTTGTTTAATCATTATTGTTCATTACAGTGGCTCACATAGACATATATATATATACAACATATATAAAGATTTGAGGCCTTAAGTCGAGCCTTGAAAAACGCCATGGCCTTGGCGTAACTCGTAAGGCTTGAGGCTTGACCTCGCCGTCACACCATGCCTCACGCCATTTAGAACCTTGATTCAGAGTGAATAACACAACATTCAGTCTGAATATATTCAGACTGAATGAGATACGTGTCGTGCGGTACTTTGTCCTCACGTTCACAACCAAATTTTAGTTCGCATTTGAACTGCCCCTATATATATAGGGGCGGGTTCAAATGAGAACTCAAATTTGGTTGCGAACGTGAGGATAAATGAGAGTGCGACACTTGTCCCATTCAAAGAAATATTATAGTATATATTTAGTCTGAATATACAAAGGAATATTCAGTCTGAATATTCCTTTGTATATTCAGACTGAATATATACTACACTGAATATTTCTTTGGATATTCAGACTGAATATATACTATATTCAGTCTGAATATTCCTTTGTATATTCAGTCTGAATATTGCTTATTTTGCTTATTTTGCTTATTTTGACACGTGTCATGCTCTCATTTGTTCTCACGTTCACAACCAAATTTGAGTTCGCATTTGAACTTTCCTCTATATATATATATATATATAGGAAATGTTAATGCCAAAAATTAACTTATCAAAAGTCAACTTAAGGAGTTTGTGGAGCTGATTGATTGAAGACAGTATTCTCACGACAAATACAGTTTAGGAAATAAAAACTAAAGACAAGAGATTTGGTGACGTGGAAAAACCCTTTAACGGGGAAAAAAATCGCGGACGATAGGACGTATTATCGCTGCACTATGAAAAAATGACGTCAAACAGGGACGCCGTCCTTTTGAATAATGGTCGTACGATTATAGAGAGAAATGTAAAAAAGAGCAGTAATATCGTATGAAATCTAGAGAGCTATTGTATGTTTCTTGATGCTAGAACACTGTGATTTAATCGGAGTCCCTTTGTTGATTCGGGTGTTGATTTTATTGCGGGAGTCGTTGGTAACTGTCGTCTGACATTGATGGCCTTCATGAATGTCTTTAATGGTATGAATCGTAACTGTTCAACGGTCCTGTATAACACATAACGGTCGACCAACGGCTAGCTCATTAGTTTAAAATAATATACCTGACGTCGAGGTCGTGGACTAAATAGGCGATCATTGTTCGGTCGTCGTACGTTACTATCTATTGTCGTGAGTTTCGTTCGACCGATGACTACAGAGTCACAATTAATACTTACAAGCCATAAAATATCTTCTGTCGCAGGTTTTGGTCAACGGTCGTGGGTTTCAGAGATTTTTACCCAAATAGTTTTCCCCCAAATTCAAAATTTTAAGCGGCAACTTTATTTTTGAATTTTCATAGGACATGTGTCGGTGATTTTGATGAGATAATCCGTTAAATAACTGAATCATTTTGATTATGACGAGATCGGTTACGAAACGATCAGGTTTGCTGAGTCATGTCGACGTATCAAAGTCGATCCATTGGAAAACGATAAGCCATGATGATGTCATGCGTGCGTCTGACCACGCATGGACAGCTGTTATGGACAGGTGTCATCCATTCGGCGGTGGCAAGCCAAAAGGCGTGGGACAGGTGTCGCCACAGGGAGACAGGGAGACGATTCTGCTCAGATCCGCAGATATAAAAAGAAGCGATAGCTTTCCTTTTTCTTCTTCTCGATTTCTCTGAATTTTTAGGCAAGATCCTTCTTTCCCAAGTTATTCACGTCTCTCAAACCTGCAACTTTATGATTTCGAGGTTTTAGAGTTCCATTTATGGTACAATTTCTTCCCTTTTATGCGTCAAAAATCTATAGCTAGGAAACCAATTAAGGGTTGGGAAGAGATTTATTTTCTGAGACCTTAAGCTCGATTGACGATTGTAGAGAGATGGTAGACCCTAAGAGCAGCATAGCTACTGTAGAGGACCTTTAGTCGTTCAAGGATTTGGCCGGTTTATCGGCCGAAATCCATTTAGAAAGTCCGGGCGAGCTTCGGCCAACTGAATGCCCGGCGGGGATATTTCGTTTTATACGAGTATCCCTTTAAGATAGGATTCCAGTGGCCATACTCTCGTTTGGTTTGAGAGTTCTTGGATAGATTCGACGTGTCGCTGGGACAGATGATGCCCCAATTTTGGCGGATTGTGGCGACAATCTAGCGGTTGACGTTCGATTGGGAGTCACCCTTTACCATCCACGAACTTATCGTCGCGTATATGATAAAGGCGGGGGTGAGCCACCGATACAGTCCCTTCAGCCGCTTTCGCAAGGAGCGGATCTTGGTCCAAGGGACCGCGATGAATGACCGTGGGTGGAAAGAACGATACGTTTTCAAACGTGCGTCATCTTCGGATGAGAGTGGCCAATGGCTTACTCTGGGCTAGCCCACTCATGGTAAACTTCGTTTTAAGTATTTTTTTCTGTTTTTTTAAAATATTTTTGTTGTTTGACCATACGTTTTTCTTTTGTAGTCATCGATTTTGACATCGTTCGTCCTCTCCGTGATTCGGACGCCAAGATCGAACGATTTTTTTTGATCCCTGATCGCACATTTAGGGCTCAAGCTCGTCCGTTCACTGACGATCCTATATGAACGTTGACAAAAGACATTTTGTCTTAAGTCAACTTGTTGATAAGAGGACGAAGATATTACCTATCTAGGTACTTTGGAGGCTTTTCAGGGAGAAGAAGAAGACAAAAGAGGAGAGATGACCGGTAAGTACCTGTCGTACATTTTTCATTCGATCATTCGTTCTTTTGGCTAACTAAATTTTCTTGTTGTTCAGGAGATACGGCTGGTCAATCTGGAGCTGGAGCATCCCAGTTAGGATCCCAATTAGGGGATGTCCTTTGGTCGCTACACCATCGAAGGGTGTAGCGTCGTCGTCCCCTTCTGGCAGGGCGACGTTCGTTGGTGGGACGGGGTCTTCCCCGTCATCGAAGAAGGTTGGTCCATCTGCTGCTGGGTTGGATCGACAGACGTTCCTTGCCCGACGTGTCATGGAGTTGTGAAGAAAATAGGTCGAGGCCCAGTCGGGGACTAAGAGGTCTGGAGGGCCTATCTTGAGAGAACCGTCACTTGGGGTTGATGACCCTAAGAAGGCGAAGATGTCAGCGACGACGAAACCAATCCCGACGACTCCGGTGAACACCGTGCCGCCGGTCATACCTAGCGTACCCCCTTCATCACAGGAGAAGGGAAATAAGACAGTGGAGGCCCCTGTCTTCCGGTCTAAGGTCCCCTCGAATTTCATGAGGGAGGGACCTATGGATCGTCAAGGGCTCTTTGGCGTCCTTGAAAACTTTAATGTTTTCAAGGATCATTACGAGGGAGTGCATTTGGCTGATGCACACACCACGCTCACGGAGCACCTTTTTCAGGTATATTCTAAGTCTTATAGTCGTGCGTCGTGCGTTTTACATGCGATCGTGCGACTTGTTTTTAAAAAAATTAATTTCTGGCGTCGAGCATCATGCGATTACGTGTTATCATGCGATCTTGCGAGTTTATGCCTTTAGTCAATCCTGACGTTTATTTGTTTTATTTCAGGCCTTTCAGGCGTCCCTTAGCATGATAGATACGGTCAACAAGGCATCCCAAGTCGTCAAAATGGCTTTGGCAGCCGAGAAAAAGGCGATGGAGTGCAAGGCTGCTGCTCAGGACAAAGAGGCGACGTCGACAACTAGGGCGAACAAACTTAGCATTCTTTTGGATGATGCTCTTGATGATCACGATCATGAAAAGAACGTGAGTATCGAACTCAGGGGTCGCCTGAAGGAAGCCTTAGATCGAGTGGCGGCTTTGGAAGCCGAAGTGGTGAGGGCCAGGGAGGCTTCTGTCAAGGAAGTCAAGGATCTGCGGACCCATCTGGGCGAGGCCCAAGGTAAGATCGCCGATCTTAACGAACAGCTGGAGGCGGTCGACTCCTTCGGTCGTGCTAAGGTCAAGGCAGCAATCGCTCATCGCCAAGACAGAGGGCAGGATCCTTCGACGGACGCCCAATTGATTGTTGATCAGTTCCTTTTCGTTGTCAGTGGCAGTGATGCAGATTTGGATTTCGACGATGAGAAGGAAGGCGTTCCTGCCGCCGACCCCCTCGTGCCTTAGTTTTCTTCTTTTCTTTCTAGTTTTTAGGACTTTTCTTTAGGGCGACTTATCACAGTTGTGCCTCTTTTTGTAACACCCTTACTTAAATGCAACGTTTGTTTTTCAATCGTCTCTTGTCGAATGTTTTGTCCGATCGTACATCATCTGTTTAAACAAATAACTATAATAACAACGCGGATGTATGACCGGTATGAACTTAATCATAAGTCATTTGTCAAGTAAGATTTATAAAATGCACTTTTTAGGCGATGAAGCCTTAATTCCATAAACTTAGGATCGCTCATTTTATCAAAAAAAATTCTCCCACGATTGAGAGTTAGGAAACCGAATTTGAAGTCCTAGACATTTTAATTCTTTTAATAAGGTAACTTGTGCGTTCTTGCGATCGGGCATTCCTGCGTCAAGGATAACGTTAGGGGTGGTCCTTGGTTAGAACAACGACCTTCCGACGCTCAAGTTAGTAACCTCTCGGGAAAAAGCATAAATAAAATAAGTAAAAGAAATACTTTTTCAAATGTACCGCATTCCAGCTATGTGGACGTTTCGACCGTCTAAGGTTTGTAATAGATAGGCACCTTTTCCGACGACTGTGGTTATTCGATAAGGTTCTTCCCACTTGACTGATAACTTACCTGCGTTACGCTCCTGGGTGTTTTGGAAGACACGTCGCAAGACATAATCTCCTATTTGAAAGACTTTCGTTTTGACATTCCTGTTGAAGTGTCGTTCGATAAACTGCCGTTGTGATGCCATTCGAATATAAGCAGAATCTCTTAGCTCTTCGAGTGTATCCACATTGTAACTGAGGATATCAAGGTATGGATGTCGTAAGTTTTTTGAATTTTTCGTCCGACCTCTGACGGTCTGCCAATATACCGCCATTTTTAAATCTTTTGATACGAATTTCCCCGTTCATTTAATTGAAGACAAGCAATGAATCGCTTCTGACTTGCACACTTTTTACCCCCAGACTGTATGCTAGATCCATGCCTACGATCAATGTTTCGTACTTTGTCTCGTTGTTGGTAGCTTTGAAATCACAGGATATGGAGTAGACCGTTGTGCCCCCCTGTGGCGATTGCAAGACGACGCCTAATCCTGATCCTCGTATTTTAGGGAATCCGTCGACGTGTAATACCCATGGTCGCTCGTCTTGGGTCGCAACAGTAAGTGTTTCTTCGACTGCCAACTTTTCCAGTCCAGGGCTGAAATCTTCAATAAAGTCGGCCAGAAACTATAAGAATGAGAGTTTCTTCTAAAGAGCAAGAATCTACTTTATCAGAGTGAGAGTCTACTCCAAAACAGTGAGAGTCTACTCCAAAAGAGTGAGAGTCTACTCCAAAAGAGTGAGAGACTCTTTCAAGGTTATATGTTTGTTCCAAGACCACCCATTCCATCTTTTACTGGACAACCATGATACTTGTGACATTTCTGCTTCACTGGTTTACACGACGGATCGATAGACAGCTAATATGATATGATCTCTGGATCGATTTCAACCATGTCTTCGTGCGACCAGGCGAAGCAATCAGCGTTATGTCGAAGGAATTCGATCAATTCTTGTTCGACAGCAGGATCGAGCGATGTACTCACGTAGACTTTTCGACCAAGATGATTCAGGTCGACCACGACCACTTGTAGCTGCAGGTCGTCGATCGGACCCTCCTGGCTCTGTAATTGCTAGATGTGCTCTTTCCGAGGCTTCATTGTTGTCTTGTAGCATTCGCGTGCTACCTTCTGTTCGCTTTTTATCTCTTGAATTCCCCATGGAGTTGGAAATTTAATCACTTGATGGTATGTTGAGGGGACAGCTTTCATGTCGTGGATCCATGGTCTACCGAGGATAACGTCATATGCGGACGAACAGTCGATAACGTTGAACTTAGTCGACTTGTTTATTCCTTTTGCGTAAATAGGAAGGATTATCTCTTCGACGGTATGAGCAGCATCTCCGTTGAAGCCTACTGAGATCGTCGAACGTCGTACGATCTCAGTCTCGTTTATTCCCATCGCTTGAACTGTACTAAGGAAGATTATGTTTGTCGAACTGCCTCCGTCAATGAGTACCCTCTTTGTGGAACAGTTTCCGATTGTCAGCTGAACTATAAGACCGTCGTGATGTTTAGGATATAGATCCTCCAGATCGTGATCGTCGAACGTGGTCGGCATGCTTTCCAAGTCGACATCTCATTTCGGCCTGCGTGCCCGAGGTACTGCAGGATTGTTCGTCCGTTGTGCGGCGTGTCTCTTTGCCGCAAAATAGGTAAGTCCACAAACGTCCAATCCACCTGTAATGCAATTCACAGTTTTAGTAGTGTTCGGCGACAAGGGTTTAGGGATAATACCTGAGTTATCGTTAGACAAAAGACCTTGAAGATGTCCCTTCGATATGACCCATGCGACTTCTTTTCTTAGTGCGACACAGTCGTCTTTCATGTGACCATGATCATCATGGAAATCGCACCACTTTGTTGTATCTTTTTTTCTCATCGGGTAGATCATTTTTTTTCTTTGGCCATCGTACGGTCGTTGGGACTTCTTTCAAAGCTTTGATTAGATCACCGGTCGTCCTTTGAATTCATAAGATGAAATCTTAGGATGCTGGGTGTAGCGGGAGGATGGCGTCTCCTTCATTTTGTCGAACCGAACGTTCTCACTTTGTTCCTCCAGAAGTTTTATGCGTCGTGCGACAGGTTCTACGACAGGAATGCTAAACGTGCTCTGCCGCTCAACACCAGGGTCTATCGTGTTATCAGTGGATGGGTTTTGCACGTAGACGGATGGTTGTTGTCCCGTCGGCATCGTATAACCGGGGTTTTGGCCATTATGTTGCGCCCACGACCCAGGTTGCTGATACTGGAATTGCGAGTTAGCGTACTGGGGCTGAAAGTTGTTGCGTTGTGGTCGAGGACCCACATATTGAGCCCATGGCGGTATCGGACTGAGCGGTGGTCGAGGTACTGGATTGGAGTTCCCGTAAGGAAACCTATGTGCTTCCAACTACTGAATTCGCGGTTGCGCGACATGTAGCTCTGCCCTTAGTGTTGCTTCTGCGGGGTTAACTCCATGATATGCCGTTAGGACAAACAAAAAGGAAAATCGTTAGTAGCTATTGCGTTGTCGGAGATCTCTTTCGACCATGCCCCACGATGGGCGCCAAACAGTATTCTCACGACAAATACAGTTTAGAAAATAAAAACTAAAGACAAGAGATTTGGTGATGCGGAAAAAACCCTTTAACGAGGGAAAAAACCACGGACGATAGGACGTATCATCGCTGCACTATGGAAAAATGACGTCAAACAGGGACGTCATCCTTTAGAACGATGGTCGTACGATTACAGAGAGAAATGTAAAAAAGAGCAGTAATATCGTATGAAATCTAGAGAACGATTGTGTGTTTCTTGATGCTAGAGCACTGTGATTGTTAATCGGGGTCCCTTTGTTGATCCGAGTGTTGATTTTATTGCTGGAGTCGTTTGTAATTGTTGTCTGACATTGATGGCCTTCATGAACGTCTTTAATGGTATGATTCTTAACTGTCCAACGATCCTATATAACACATAACGGTCGACCAACGGTTAGCTCATTAGTTTAAAATAATATACCTGACGTCGAGGTCGTGGCCTGAATAGGCGATCATTGTTCGGTCGTCGTACGTCACTATCCATAGTCGTGAGTTTCGTTCGAACGATGACTACAGAGTCACAATTAATACTTACAAGCCATAAAATATCTTCCGCCGCACATTTTGGTCAACGATCGTGAGTTTCGGAGATTTTTACCCAAACAGGAAAGATCAAATGCGAACTCAAATTTGGTTGTGAACGTGAGGGCAAATGAGAGCGCAACACGTGTTTGAATGTAGATTATTCATACTGAATAATCAAATAAATATTTAGACTGAATAAATACTATATTCAGTCTAAATGTTTTTTAGATAATTCAGTCTGAATATGACACGTGTCACGCTCTCATATGTCCTCACGTTCACAACCAAATTTGAGTTCTCATTTGAACCCACCCCTATATATATGTGTGCGTGAAAACCGATATAAAAATATTTTTATACATGATTTTTTTCATCAAAACCTATATTTTAAGATACTCTTTCACATATGTTCGTATTCACCCTATGAAATAATTACATGTGAATTTTTTTTTTGGATTCACCTAGTGAAACCAAAAATGTGTAAAAAGTATTCATATGGTGAAACAAATATATGTAAAAGTTTCACGTTATGAAATAAGTATATGTCAAATAATATTTTAAATCCTAGCATTTGATGAAAATAAATCATAAAAAAATTTATTTTTATATCGGTTTTCACGAGTTTATAACTTTTTTGTGGTTTTTATTTGATTTAACCCCTATATATATATGTCTATATGTACAGAGGAAAGTTCAAATGTGAACTCATTTTTGGTTGTGAACGTGGGGACGAATCTCAGCCACTTATCCGGTCAATAAAGGCAGGTTTGACCTGGTTCCCCTCCTTTAATAATCTCCACCCTCCCATGACTCGCGTCAATCCTCCGTGATCGCGTCCACCATAACCGAAGATGTGTAGCTGAGATTCGTCCTCACGTTCACAGCCAAAATTGAGTTCACATTTGAACCTAACCCTGTATGTACATAGGTATATATATATAGTGAGGTTCATGCGAGGACGGTAACAATTTACAAGAATGCGAGGACAATCGTCAGCCAATCATTTTGTACATGAAATTTTTCATGTAAAAAATCACATATGATTCATGTACAAAATCACATACAATTCACATACAAAATCATATATGATTAGCGGCGACTTTTCCCGCGACTTAGCCCACGGGAAAAGTCGCTTGTGTCCTTTTTTATGCCAGTACAAAATCACATATGATTTTGTACATTAAAAAAAATTTCATGAACAAAATGATTGATTGAGAATTGTCCTCGCATTCTCGTAAATTGTCGCCGTCCTTGTATAAACCTCATTCTCTCTCTCTCTCCCTCTCTCTCTCCTTGTATAAACCTCATTCTCTCTCTCCGCTCGGTTACAAGGCTCGTGTTATATCACTACATAAGCAACATATATTAACGTAAGTTAACATACACTAATACAGCGACCACTTTTAACCAGTAATAATTGGTTAATAACATCCAGAAAACGCATCTCATCCATTTGGTCCCAGATTTAGCAAATAACAAAACTTATTGGAAAAACTTAAAAAATCTTATGCAACAAGTCATAGTTTATAATCTGACAATTTCTTTCTTTTTTTTCCCCGTTTTATTTGTGCAAAAACCTCCTCCAATTAAATCATCTTGAGGTTTTTATTAGGATCTTTATAACAACATTCTAGGACAACGGTTCTGTTCACGGGTTTTTATATATAAAAAAAATGTTTTGTCTTTAACACAATAATGCCTCAAAATTTAAGGCATTCTGGTGTTAAGACAAGACAATTTTTTTGTCAAAAAATGGCGTTCTTAAATCTACTTGGAAGGTCATATATCTTTTTTTTTTAAATCTGTCAAAAAGTTATACTCTTGCATATCTCCCATCAGGTAAAAAAATAACATCCAACACTTGGGGAAAGATCTCCTTTCTACCTTTTTACCTATGGTGTTTAAGTTAGTAAGATCAACAATGAACAATGCATGTAGTTTTCCTACAAAACGACTTCTACACATATAAATAATAGCCACAACAAGAGGAAAGTTCAAATGCGAACTCAAATTTGGTTGTGAACGTGAGAACAAATGAGAGCCCGACACGTGTCTGAATGAATAATCAAAGAAATATTCAGACCGAATAACGCTTATTCACACTGTATAAGCATTATTCAGATGAATAAATACTATATTCAGTCTGAATATTTCTTTGATTATTCAGTCTCAATATGACAAGTGTCGTGCTCTCATTTGTCATCACGTTCACAACCAAATTTAAGTTCTCATTTGAACCCACCCCTAGCCAACAAACCTTAAAATCATCCAATATGTGTTTGATGTAACATAAAATTAAGCAAAAAAAAATACACAAACAATCGCTCGACCAAGATGATACATGAAAATGAAAGCAGATATACGAGTAAATTAGAAACGACAACCAACAAGAAGCAAGAGCAGTTGAATACAAACATGCATTTCTATCCAAGTTCATCATCCATTTTAAGCTAAAGGAGAAATAAATAATTATAAATGGTACAATAAAAGAAAGTGGTCACCAGATTTATGACATGTTTGTATAGAGTAGAGTGAAGAAAACTTCAACTTGAGGTATGTTTTGAATGATGTGAGTGAACTTATTGCGGCTTGGTTCCTCGAGGAGTTGTGGACTAATTTGTGCAACCCGTGGAAGAAGTTTGGCTAACGGTATCCCACCCGACAAATTGCCATCTCCAAATTGTAAGTTGATATCTTCCATCAGTCCATTCACCACTTGTCTCAATGACATGTCTAGAATATTCCCAAATTCGGAACTACAGAAAAAACAACAAATATAAGTTCATAATTTGCAACTTTCCATCATCACTGCAAATAATGAATAAAAACACTATCTTATTAAGGTAGCGTTTGTTTTTAAAGAGGTGTTGAAGTCCGTTTTCACTTCTGATTTATAAGAGGTGATGCTGAAGTCTGAAGTTTGAATCAGTTGGACTGTTTGTTTTTATGTCTGAAGTCTGCAATCTGAATAGGTCATTGATTTTAAAGATCCCTAACAATGCGGGTGTACGCGAATAAGAGGAATTAAGTGGTGAGATTACCACTTTTTTTTTCCACGTGATTTTCAGACTTTAAGGGTCTGAAAAAAAGGAAAAAAACAAACGGTCTGAATTTAAAAACGTCTGAATGAATAAGTGATAAGTGGTCATTGAGAGGTAAAATTGAAAAAACAAACAGGGCCTAAGGGAATGTTTACCAAATGTTTACCTGGTAAGCACTTACCGGCAACAGAGGTCACCCTTGCTAGCGAAGGATCGTGTGAGAAGGAAAGTTAAGGTGAGAAGCGTAAGAAGAGATTTGAACCTTTTTAATCTCATGCCTACCCATGAATTGCGCATTAGAAGGGAATTGATCCGGTGCATCTTGGTGCACCTCATTAGTTTTGATATTCAATTAGAATTAATCCAAGGGTGGAGATCTCTTCTTACGCTTCTCGCAAATCACCATAACTTTCCTTCTCACCGGCACCACCACTACCCTTGCTTACCTTATCGTGTAACATTCTCGGCCATTTCAAAATGTATTGTTGGTTAGGCTTAATGTTATGTACCGACATTAAGCCCAAGCCCATTGTTACTTGTTATTCTAGAAGGGGTTAGAAAGGGGTATTTTGGGTAGTTACCTGTAATAAATCTAGTATAAATAATGGTATGGAGGGGAGTAGAGGTATGCAGAAAATTAGTTGGTTCTCTTTGGGAGAGTGCTAGCAAGTTTGTTCTTTGTTTCCATTGTTAACCAAAGCATTTGACAGTTTTCTTATCATTTGGTTCCATTTCAATTGTTAAATCTGTTTGGTTCATAACATAAGGGTCTTAAACCCGATAAGTGCTTACCAGGTAAGACTCTCGGTCTTTGCTATGCCTCTTACCGGGTAAGATGGTAAGTGATATCGGTAAATGCTTACCATGTAATTACTCCCTAAGTCTTTCTAAAAGTAAGTACAGATCATAAACTAAGTGGCAAGAAGGCAACTAATGCTTTGAATCATTAAGTCTCACCTGGATACAATAATTCTGAAATAATTATCCTTCATTAAAAAGAATAGAAAAAAACTCTGTACACCTATCTAACGTAATTATAAGTATATCAACTAAAACATTTAGCACCCAAACTTTCTCTAAAGCCAAAGAAGTAGTAACTTGGGTTCTAACAACTTCAGGCATAAAGTTGCTCCTGATTTTGCCAATATGTATTTCAGTATCAAATAACAAAAATAAGCACTTGTAAAAATATGTGAAATAGGTCGCTACAAATGATCTGCCTTGACTTCGGGGCTGTTTGTTTACCTCTTAACAGTTCCATTAAGAGGCAACCTCGGAATCTCTAAGAGGTGAATCCTATTTGGCAAAATATACTTGCTTTTTTTAAGCTCTTAATCACCACTTATGTATGATTCGTTTAGACGTTTCATAATTCAGAATGTTTGTTTTATTACTTTCAGAGCCTCTTATCACCTAATAGGGTCTGAATTAATAAGTTGTAACCTAACCTCTTAAATCCCTCTTATTATCTTCCCAAGCCTCTGGTTCTTTCACTTCGCTTCTATTTTCTAAGTCTTTGACTTTTCAAACCATCTTCTCACAAATGTTGAGTAGTTGATAGACTCCTAACCAACGACATTAACAATACAGTTTTGGTCCCAGGATGAAAAGAAACAGTCATATTGATTCATATTTGAGACTTCAGACCTGACTCCTAACCAACGACATTAACAATACAGTTTTGATCCCAGGATGAAAAGAAACAGTCGTATTGATTCATATTTGAGACTTCAGACCTAAAAAACAAACAATTTTACTGATTCAGATTTCAGACTTCAGTACAACCTCTTATAAATCAGTAGTGAAATCAGACTTCAAGACTTCAGCACCTCTTAAAAAACAAACGCCACCTAAGTCTGCCTCTTAATGGTTCCAAAACCCTCTGAATCATTTTGTATCCTGGACCTCCCTGAACCATTAAGAGCCCTAATTACATCTTGAACAATTACCAAACAATTATATTTCATTTTGCACTATTCATAAAAGCCTCTTAATCATTCTGACCACTTAATCATTCTGCACCAAACCATTCAGCAACTGCCAAACAACCATTTCAAAGTCACAACCACCTTAGGACCTAAGTCTTAAGACTCTTAACTTAATCCATAGTGCAACATTTAGACACAGACACCATTGGTAAAGCAATTAATAGAAATGAATTTTGTATTAAATCCACAGCGCCACAAGAGACATTTGCATCTTTCTGAACTATAATAATTAAAAACAGTAATAGAATAAAGTACCTTGATAAAACTGTACGAGTCTCCACCATTAGTTGATCTAATTTAGTGATGTCAGAAACATTAGGGCCATCACTTCCAGAAGATTCAACCGATTTGTAGAATCTCACATCCTCCGGCATCAAATAATCCACCCAGTGATGAGGCCTTCCCATGCTCATGAACGTGTTCAATATCTGCATAATAGTTTCATCAAGTACAGTAGAATTGAAGATATCCCTCAACTGCTTTCTGCAAACAGCAACATTTACAAAAGTTAAATGAAATTTGTGAGAAACCATTCAGTGTACACAATTCTGGAAGTAAAACATCTTTATCCTCAAAATAATATAAAGATAAATTTCTTCGACCAAAAGTGAGAACGTGTAATACTTATATTCATATCACATGAATGAATGAAGTCACTTCTTGGAAGGCATTTATGGTAATTGGTAAGTGATGTTGTTTATATGCTCATGGTCTAAGAAATTAACGCAGTCGATAGCGGTAAGATAGAGGTACAAAAATATGCCCATAAAATAAATACGAATATATATATGGGCGGGTTCAAATGAGAACTCAAATTTGGTTGTGAACATGAGAACAAAGGAGAGCGCAACACGTGTCATATTCAGTCTGAGACTCTGAATAATGAAGGAAATATTCAGACTGAATGTAGTGTTATTCAGTCTGAATGTAGTATTATTCAATCTGAATAATGTATGAACTCCGCCTTCATTATTCAGACTGAATGGGACATGTGTAGCGCTCTCCTTTGTCCTCGTGTTCGCAACCAAATTTGAGTTCGCATTTGAACTTTCCTCTCTCTCTCTCTCTCTCTCTATATATATATATATATATAGCCTAATACATATCAAGTTGATTCAAGTCAAACAATTAAAACCACACAAGCAACATAGCAACAGAGTTTATAAAGCTCATAAACAACTAAATGAGCTAACTGCAATCCACAGTCCGAATCGATATGTTTAACCTGATTTAATTGTTCCCTTTAATATGTTTTATTGTTTGCAGGCTTCACTCCGAATGGCCCACACAAAAGCCCAAAAGAATAAAAAAAATAGTCCAAAAAGAAGGTCCAAAACAGTCAAAAAAAATAGCGGTAATAGCAGCCAAAACAGCCTTTTTTCGAATCTGAATTGACCCAGCTGCTACTAATGGTCATTCCACCAACTGGATATGAAGAATGTTAATCTATAAAGAATTTCCTTAAGAGGTTTATATAGAGTAGTGACAATTAAGAACAATACTTCAAAGGTCTGATCAGTTTCAACGATCCTTCTAAAAGCCTCCTACAGCTTGGTTTGGTCACTTCACACATAATCCAATTTGGTATCTCTTAGATAAAAATATAATTAGACATTCTTTTAAAGACAACTGCTAAGCAAGTGGATTATATTGCTCTCATTGGAACGTTATTTTTAGCATTTTAAGGAATCCCAAGATGAACACCAAGGAAAGGCATATTGCAAACGGATTCTAAGAGTGAGCATTGTTTGAGTACTTCATTCACCTTTTATATAAAACATTGGTCAGCCTGCCATAAACTTTATTAAGAATTAAACATAGGTTGAGCAATATTTAAAAACATAATAATCCTTACCCTCTAAGAACTTCAGTTGCAGCAGCTTGCATATTGGATACCAGTGCCGGCATTCTATGACTTGAAAGAAAATCAGCACTTGCCAAAAACTGTTGCTCGTCTGTTCTGTCAATCAAATCGGCATCCTCCTGTAAAAACAAGATTATGAAATTCTACTTTTAAGTAAATAGCAAGAGTTGAAACCAAGAAATAAGATGAGATCTTGATTACTATCATTATAATTATATTTTGTAGGGGTGTTCGCGGTGTGGTTTGGTGTGGTTTGGGGTCAAACCGCAAACCGCACCGCATATGCGGTTTGAACATTTTCCAAAACCACAAACCGCACCACAAAATGCGGTACGGTGCGGTTTATGCGGTTTGTATTAATAGCACCCTTTCTCAGCATAACCATATACTTAAGACTTTTGCAGATGATCCTGCATTTGCAGATCTAAACCTTAAAAAGACAAAGGTTTAAAAATCCCATTCACTAAGTTTTCTTCAACTTTTGAGCTAGCTGTTACCAACTTGAGTGTTTTTTTCATCGTTGCAAGTATGTTGTTTAAACAAAGCATAAAAAATCCAACGGTTTGAAATGTTAACCCCTAGTTCTCTAATAAGCTAATATTCTTGAACCAAAGTCCAAATTCGCTAACTATTTCTGATTTTTAATATCGAACTAACAATACAAGCTGGTCATGCACATGACAGCCACCGATAGGTTATCATGTCATATAAGATGCCTAACGGTCTCACTCTCACACCATTAGGAGATATCGCTGAGAATATTATTCGATAAATAATACTAATCCAAGCCTGATCCAACAGCACATAGAAGTGTTGCTCTCTGTTATGCATTGACCCAAGCCCCGGCCTGTCAGTATCTTATAGATGCTAGAAGAGTTGGAAAGGGTATTTTAGTATTTTTGGGGAGTTAATCTGTTACCAGAAGGGGCCTTTGGGTCATATCTACAATAATCCTATTATGCTAGTTGTATAAATTAGTGGGTTTGGCTCACAGTCACAGGGATTGCTAGAACCAGCTACGAACCGCGTTCCAAACGTTTCGTTCCCAAACACCGTCCGTTTGCGTTCCGAATGCTACCGGGATCGGAATCCGGTACGCTAAGTCGGCGTTCCACTGCCAAGCATCGAATCGAACCTAATTCGAGATTATTGCGTTCCCAATTTGCGATTGGAACGAACCGAGCCTTCCCAATTCGCGATTGCAACTATTCAATTTCTTAAGTAATCGATTTTCCAAATCGGTCGGTCAAATAGCATCCGGAAATCCAAATACGATATCCCTTTACTCCACTTCCGTATCCCATAAACAGCCCCTTCTTTGACCTCGGTTCCAATTTCCCTTCACTAACATGATAATACGAAGGACAACCGAATACTTTTAGATCCGAGTAATCAGCCGGCTTACCGGACCACACCTCAATAGGCGTTTTACAATCAATTGCCGTTGCCGGGGTTCGATTTATCAAATAACAAACCGTGTTTAGAGCTTCCGCCCAAAAGCCTTTAGTTAACCCGGCATTAGAGAGTACACATCTTACTCTTTCCAACAATGTTTTATTCATTCTTTCGGCCACTCCATTTTGTTGAGGAGTGTGCCTAACCGTATGATGCCTTGCAATTCCTTCATCTTTACAAAAGCGATCAAATTCATTTGAACAAAACTCCAAACCGTTATCCGTTCGAAGCCTCTTTATCTTCTTCCCGACTTGATTTTCAATGAGAACTTTCCAATCTTTAAACTTCTCAAACGACTCACTCTTGTGTTTCATAATGAACACCCAAGTCATCCTAGAGTAGTCGTCAATGATCAAGAGAAAATAACGGGCGCCACCAAGTGAGGGTACTTGCGAGGGGCCCCAACAATCGGCGTGAAGGTAGTCTAACGTAGACTTGGTTGTATGGACAGCCTTTGAAAAGCGTACTCTTCTTTGTTTTCCAAAAATACAGTGCTCACAAAGACCCAAATCAGCAACTTTATAACCTCCAAGAAGTCCTTTCTTGCTGAGAATTACCATGCCTTTCTCACTAACGTGCCCCAACCTCATGTGCCACAAACGGGTCAGTTTTGACTCGTTTTCTGAAGAGTTAAGGGCTGGTGCTGCTGTCCCAACAACCGTGCTACCTTCAAGCACGTACAATGTGCCTCTCTTGACTCCCTTCATCACTACTAAGGCACCTTTAATGACCCGTAGTACTCCACCTTCACCGGTGTACTTGTAACCCTTTGAGTCGAGGACTCCCAAAGAGATCAAGTTCTTCTTCAACCCGGGTACGTGACGAACATCGGTTAGAGTTCTCACGGTCCCATCATACATTTTAATGCTCACCGATCCAATTCCAACAACTTCACACGGTATGTCGTTTCCCATCAAGACATTTCCGGGTGTGAGAATCTTCTCATAGTTGTTGAACCAATGCTTATGTGGAGTCATATGAAAAGAACATCCGGAGTCAAGAATCCATACCTCGGGTTGACTTTTGCAATCACCCACCGAAAACACGTAATCGGCCTCCGAACCCGAATCATCTTTTACGACAACCGCTGACCCTTTTGCCTTCAACTTTGGACACTCGTTTTTCCAGTGACCGGGTTCTTTACAATAGTGGCAAACCTCTCTTGGGTTTCCACTTGGACCTCTTGTTTTCGACTTCGATCGGCCTCTATTTTTCCATTTCCCTTTTCCTTTCTATCGGCTTTTATCTCTTCCTCTATCTCTATCTCCATTTACAACCGACAAACCCACCGATTGGTTTTCGGAATTACTTCCCGAAGCTTTATGGCGTAACTCTCGGGAGTGCAAACTCGAACGAACTTCTTCCAACGTGATCGTGTCTCTAACAACAACGAACGAGTTTTAACAAAATTCTCGTATGAAGAGGGTAACGAAACCAATAAGATGAGGGCCGCATCCTCATCTTCAATCTTGACTTCAACATTCTTCAAATCCATAAGAATGGAGTTTAACTCGTCAAGATGCTCCTTCAAAGGCATTCCCTCCTTCATACGTAGCGCAAATAGCCTTTGCTTTAACAATAACTTGTTCGTTAATGACTTAGTCATGTAGAGACTTTCTAATTTCAGCCATAGGGACGCTGCTGTCTCTTCATCCGCAACCTCGTAAATCACCTCATCCGCCAAAGATAACAAGATGGTAGAGTGTGCTTTCTCATCTTGTTTTGCAAACTCAGATTCGGACGGTTCTTCGTGCCTCTCCCCAGCCAAGGGGATCCAAATACCTTGTTGTTTTAGGAGAGCCCTCATCTTGATTCTCCATAAACTGAAGTTGTTCTTTCCGGTAAACTTGTCGATCTTGATCATTTGCGAAGGCATTTTCTTGAATCTTGAAAAAGACTATGATAGAATAACTTAATTCTTGAAAGAGAACTAGGCCTTCATATTAATTTCCAACTGAGTCACCAATTTTTCAAAAGTGGGGTGGGCTGTCCAAAAACACGAATACAAGAACCGGCCCAAGAAAATGACCCAAGAAAGTCAATCGAACCAATTTCGGCACCTAACGAGAATCGAGAGTTGATCGTAGGATCAATACACACAAAATCGATTCATATAATCGATTCGGATTAGCGATTCACACTTAATCGATTTCGGATTTCGTATCCGACAATTCCGGATGGGTACGACTTCAAGACAAAAAGCGATTTCATCCAAAATTGATTTCGATTTTGGCGATTCCATAAAGTGCGACTCCGAATGATGCGATTCAACAGACAAGATCGATTTCGGATGAAATTGATTCCGATTTGACGATTCCAAAGCAGTCGACTCTAATTACGTTTCAAACAAAAAATCGATTTTAGCGATCGATTCCAAATTTGCGACTCCATATTGCAATTCAAACAAAATCGATTTGAAAGATCGATTCCAAATTAGTCGACAACAGAAGAAGAAACGATTAAACCAAATTGACACAAAAATTGATTCCAGAAAACAATTGCGAAAGGAATTAGACTCACGCAAGATCAGAAATCGATAAAGATGATTAAATCCAGAAAATAATGATTGAGAATGAATTGATCTACCACAGCTCTGATACCAATTTGTTAAGAAATTGAAGAGAGAAAAGTAGAATTTAGGAAGAGGATTGTTCTACTCTTTTTTTATTGAATGAAAAATTGAATTCCAAAATACAAAATACCCCAACTATATATTGGAAGTACAAGACAAGCTAATCAAGAAAGCAAATCAAGAAAAGTCAAGAAAAGTCTAACAAACTATTTTCTAACTAACTTCAATTAAAGCCACAACTAACAAAGACGAATATTTGAATGAATAAAAACCAATTTGTCTGCCCTTTTACACTTCAGACAATTTCTCTTCACACTATGGATGTACGAGTAAGTGCTCCAATTCTTTCTGCTGAAGAGCTGCTAATAGGTTGTGAGAGTACCTTTTTAGCAACCTCTGCTAGTTCTGTGGTTTTCGAACCATATGTTGACCACCAATCGATTGGTTCCATCGTCACCGCATCCATTTGTGTTGCCGCCATTGAATAAAGTCCCTTTTTCATATAAAAAGTGGCAAATTGCTCTCGTAAAACATGTTCTTCCTCTTCCTCTTCAAAAATTCGTTTAAATGCTTCCATCACACCTACCACAACTTCTTTATCAAGGTTTGGAGCTTTTCTTCGAATTCCACCGGGGCTAATGATTGAAGATAATGGTTGTCATAAAATCGTGAGTAAGGGGATAGTCATATTTTCTCATCTTGCTAACACAATACTCTCGACTGCAGAGTAATAAGAGGTTGCTAGAGCCTCTCTACAATCCATTAATCTTCTTAACAAAATATAATGTGAAGCAAAGCGGGTTTTCGCTACTTTTAACAACTCTAACTTGGAATTTTCTCGAAAAATAGCTAAGGCTTGAGAGTGATTGATGAAATATTCAACAATTCTTTTTCCTTTTTTGTAAGCATCATTCAACCAATAAAATTCTTTGGCAAGGTCTTTAAAAATTGAGTTCAACGTATGAACGTAGCAAGGGAACCAAAAGATATGTTTGTATACCTTTAAAAATTAAGTTCAAAGCATGAATGCAACAAGACTCTGGCTGTAGAAGAGGCTGACAGAAATTAGTGAGTTTTTTGGGGAGAGTTATAGCACTCTCGAATTGGTAGAGGTTACGGTTGTTGTCCTTTGTTTCCCCGTTCATTTACAATGATGGAATACAACTTGGTCAAGCTTTTCCTTTCCATTATCATGTTTGCTTCACACTGTTAAGCCAGTTCATAACACTCTCCTAACTTCCACTCATCGGTGATATATAGAAGAACAGGAGATCATTTTTATTTCCAACAAATGCAACAATGAAGGGAACTCTTCCACAGGCTAACTTCTAGGTTGAATTGCAAATTGTGGGAGCAAGTATGCTCCTTTTACATTTACAAGCAAAATGAAATAGAATAAAGCCTCTCCTACAAGAGCGTACATGAATGATCTGGCGGGGAATTCTATCTCTACCATTTTCCCTTGGTATATTAAGCTACTGATGTAAAAATGGCATAACTCAAGGAAAAGTCATGGGTGATGGGATAACGATTAAAGAACTTACTACTTGCAAATCATAATGTTAATGGAATTATATGAAAGTAAAAAAAATATGGTATATAGCATAGAACTCGTTTCGATAAATGTATACCCCTATAGACTACTCATTACCTTCAAAAGATCTAATTAATCTAATGAACATATTAACTGTCTTCCCAATTTTTGCTGCTTAAATATATCATACTCTACATTCCACATCAAGACATTTCCATTTCTATTACATCCCAAATCAAACGACCAAATGAACTACAAAGCAACACAAAAGCTTGATTTGTAGGGACAAGAAGTCATCAACCTACACAAACCCCTACTTGTATATTAATTTAGTTACATGTCAGTTTTGAAGCGTTCATATTACTGGAAAGTACAATTATAAATCTGCAGAGACTAACTAAGAGAGAGAGTTGTAGCGGTTTATACTCATTTCAGATGATAAGCTTCTTTATTTTCAATTTCTAGCATAATGGTCATATATTTTAAAGTGGATGGAAGGAGAAATAATATAATAAGTGTCTTTAGAATGGATGTTCCCCAACTGGCAAACAAAACCAAACCAATCGGACCCGGTAAACCCAGGTAGGGTCAGAAGGGTAAGAAGTATGTAGACCTTACCACTACCCCAAAGAGTAGAGAGGTTGTCTCCGTGAAGAACTCCGACTTGCAGAACAAGGGAGTAAGATATAGGTGAGACAATGAGCAAGCAGACAATGTAATAAAGCAAAAGAAAAGGGAGATAGATTGCCCAAGCAAGGGGACAGGTGTAATATCCCACATTGGTTGGAGAGGAGAACAAAAGTTGTCTTCTATGGGACTTGGATACCTCCTCTATCATACGTGTTTTAAAACCATGACTTCGGGTGTGTGGACAAAACGGACAATATATGGTATGTATCAGAGCCAGGAACCGGACTGGTGTGCCAACGAGGACATTAGGCTCCTAAGGGGGGTGGATTGTAATATCCCACATTGGTTGGGGAGGAGAACAAAAGTTGCCTTATAAGGGACTTGGACACCTCCTCTATATACGCGTTTTAAAACCATGAGTCAGGGTGTGTGTACAAAACGAACAATATCTGGTACGGTTGGCCTGGGATGTTAACAAAGCATATTACAGACAACTACAGTTGAATGAGAAATGGTCCTATAAGATAGTAATCAAGGTTAACAATGAGTAACGCTGTAACAGTATTATATACTAGTATCTATATACTTGTTTTCCATGCACACAAAAAATTCTAACTGTTGCTTGACACTCGAACTAATTTCTTATATGAAACTTATTACCACTTGTGTATCATTATCATCTATATTTAGAATGAAACCGGCAGTAATGTCACATCAATAATTTCAATTTTAACAATTTACTAGAGTACTAAACAGGAAAGTATAAGAGCAATGGTCGTGAATTTTTGTATGATTGTTGAAGCAATATAGTATCACGCATTAGATGAAAGAATTACATGAAAAAATAAAAAGAAAAACAGCAAAGAAACAGTTCTTACAGGTTGAAAACCTTCAAGATCACGTGCAGTGTCTATATATAGATGTCTCCCTAAGATGTTGACTTGAATTCTAATATATAAGCTAATCGCGGTCATTGCCCAGATAGACAGCACCATCCTGGTAAAACCTTTGCATATCAAAGAAGGTTTCAAATGAGGTTAGCCATGGAGATGGATAAAAAAAGAAATTGAAGTGCAAAGCTTAAATATCTTTCTTACTTAATATTTTAAGCCTATCCCAAAGCTCAAGTTTTTCTGAAGGTGTCAAACTATTGGGCTGACCCTTCCCTTTTATCAACCTTTCTGTAAGATGCAAAAGATCCAATTCTTCTGCAACCCGGCTACTTAAATAAAGCATGGCGTGAGGCAATGTCATCGTATTAGCGATTCTTTGAATGTTCTCAAAGTGCATTTGCATCCTGTCAATCAGTCGTTTTCCCAAAAGGTCAATAAACTAAATATCATCTATATATATCAACTAAAAATGAAGAAGAAGAAAAAGGATTTTGTATAACCATCTTACTGGGCCTTAAGAAGCTCATCATTCTCTTGCTCATCAGCAAGTTGTCTCTCCAGTTCAGAAACCCTCTTTGTGTAAGTATCATAAAACCTGTATAGCAGATATCCGCTTCCACAAAGTCCAAGAGAAACGTAGACCTTCCTTTTATGTCTTCTCCAGAATTCCCTACAACCCATTCACAAATAAATAAGAACTCAAAAGCATCACTGAACAAGCTCTTAACTCCTATCTAATAATAAATAAACAACTGAACCACATTTTTGACTTTTTGATGTCAACCCCACGATCTGATGGAATATCAGTTTAAAACCTAACACCGCCAACGGTTCTATTATTAAGGCCCTGTTTGTGTTTTCAATTTTACCTCTTAATGACCATTTATCACTTATTCGTTCAGACGTTTTTAAATTCAAACCGTTTATTTTTTTTTGTTTTTTCAGACACTCATAGGTTTGAAAATTATCCGAAGAAAAAGTAGTAACCTCACCACTTAATTCTTCTTCTTCGCGTACACTCTCATGGTTAGGGATTTATAAATCAATGATTGATTCAAATTTCAAACTTCAGGCGTAAAAACAAACTATCTAATTGATTCAGATTTTAGACTTCAGCATCACCTCTTATAAATCAGAAGTAAAATCAGACTTCAGACTTAGCACCTCTTAAAAAAAACAAAAACAAAGCTACCTAATTCTCTCTATAAGAATTAATGTAGTTACTACATTTATTTTCTTCAAACTGTTCATGTCAAGGTTCAATGGTATCTCTATTGGCATCCAAATCTAGCTCTTTACTTATACCTAAGAGAACATTGTTCACAAGAAACCAATTGATATGAAAAAATTAAATAATAAAAAGTCTAGCATCAAAACGAACTGGAAATACAGTCAGCAGTGTGATTGATGCCACCAAATCACCAATAGTTCGCATATATCAACAAACCTTAAAAATCAAAAACAGAAAATTGAATATAAGATCAACTTACCACATTCAATCTATCTTGATAACGAAGTTTTGCAAGCTGCTGCTTCTTTCTTACCCTCTGTATCTAGAACACACAGTAAATCACGCAGTATGACTCGTGAATCGAAGGAGAAAGGAAGAAAAATATTGGAATTTTAACCGACTCTCCCCAACCTCCCAGTTTGTAGATTCCAAAGCACTAGTAGTTGGTTTGGAATATAGACGAAAGGGAAAAGGGGGCGGTTTAGCGGGTACTGTGCTGCTGTTTATCTTTCAATTGATTGCGATTTTCATACCCTTGATATTTTGAGGGTTTTTATTTCTACTTTTTGGGCCACCAACTTATCTTTATCTTCCAGTTTGGGACCCCCAACTTATCTTTATCTTACAGTTTGGGCCCCTACACTATCAAATATCACATTTGTGAGCCCCTGTGTTTTGAGGTGAGCATCATTCTCAATAATTTCTCTAAATAGATAAAGAAAAGTTAATCTCTCTAAAATAAATTATGTTATTTTAAATATTCTCTAATTTATCACCCTAAGGGTGTTTGGATTAGCTTATTGGCTTATGACTTATTATTCAAAAGTTGATAAGTTGAAATTTTTAACTTTTTAAAAAATGACTTATCACCGATTTGGCACCGGATAAGTTGCTTTTCCCAAACACTTAAAATGACTTATTACCGGTGACACACCGGAATAAGTCAATAAGTTTTTTTTATAAGCTAATCCAAACACCCGCTAAATTTTATGCAACAATAATTCAGTTTTATTGGTTGGATTGAATAAAATAATCATTTCACTTGCTCAACATCAAGTTTTAAATAAATTCTCTAAACTTCGAGTTTTTCATTTTTCTCTATTTTAAAGAACATGATATAGAAGTTGTTGGAGTATTACAGAGAACAAAAGGTTGATTTCTCCGACAGTTATGTTATATATTTTTTCTAAGCGTACATTTGGTAGTTCTTTGGATGGTATAGAAATTTGAATGGTGCAGAGGTACGGAATGGTACGCAAGGCTCGTATGGTAAAGTGCGGAATGAAAAATAGTTGTTTGGTAGCGGCTACGAATGGACGATCGAATAAGAACAAATTACCATTTTACCCTCTATTTGAAACGATTGAATGAAATTTAACCGTTTGCGCAGATTTCTCGTCCAACGGTGAGTAACCACTTCTCTCTTGATAAAACCTTAAACATCATTGTCTACTTCTAATCATACATATTATGTAAACCTCATGTAAGAATCCCTTTTGATCACCATACCCCTAAATCAACTATGTTGAGAAAAAAGTCAAACATATAATCCCTACAATAAATAGAGGTCAACCAATAGGTAATTTCCAAGTCCAACATTAACCTAATGCTTAAACTGTATGCAACAAAAGAAAACATGTTGAGATAGGAAGCTGAGAGAGGACGCGATAACCAGAAAAAAACCCTAAACCTTCTGTCAGTAAACCTCTACTCTGGAAGCTTCACTCTCTCCATGCCTTCGGTGGCGATAACCAGAAAAAACCAGCTCGTTTCTTCTCTACACCATGGCATCCGATGGCGAAGCTTATGCTACAGCCGTATCGTTACCACCGGGGGTGGAGCAGTCGATCGGCGAGGACGGCGGCGCTGGCGATGGGCTGCGATGGCGGCGAGGAAGTGTTCGATTTCTCAGGGGAAGGCTGTGGAAGCAGGCAACGAGGTTTATGAGATAGGAAGCGAGAGAGGAGAGGGTATTTTGGGAAGAAAGAGGGATCTGAATGATAACTTAAACCAAACAGGTTACACGATTCAGAGGGGTTTTTTTCACTTCAGATGTGAAAATATTTTTGCCAAACAGGTTGTAACCTCTGCGCGATTCAGAGGTACCTCTGGATGGTTCCATCCAGAGGTAAACAAACAGCCCCTAAAATAGAGTATCATAAATCAAGATATCTAAAAAAGTTATTTCAGACTCTAGCAGTTATTAGAATTGTAGTATTGATTATATTATCAAAATAATTATTATATTAATAAAATATTATTTAGTTTTTCTATACATTTTACTTGAATGCCTCTAAATGGCGGAAGGATTTAAAAAAACCTCAAAAATTGAATTTTAGAGATTTCTCTAAATTTGAAGATTTTTATCTTCTCTATCTTTTTTTAGCATACAATATAGCATCTCTTAGAGCAAAAAAATTGTTAAGATTTCATTTTTCTTTGTTTTAGCATAATTATTGGAGATGCTCAATCAAAAACAAAGAAAATAGGAAAGATTTAAAAAGAAAACAAGATAATACAAAGGTAAAGTTGTTCAAGAAAATTTTGACGAAAACCAGAGGATTTGGTCTAGTTTATGGTTTACACATTTTGATATGGTGGTTTAATCAATCAAAGTTTTTTTTAACTTTTGATTGAATAAGGTGAAAGGTTGAGACTATTCTTCTAACTTTTCTTGTTTTGATCATATTCTCGTTTGAAAGCTAAATTACATTTAAAGGTAAAATTGGAAGGAAAAAGAATCAATTTCATAACTGATTAGGTTGGAGCAAGGTTCAAAAAGGCGTGAGGCGTGGCGTGGCGGCGAGGTCAAGCCTTAAACCTTACACGCCACGGCGAGGACGCGGCGATTTTCAAGGCGTGACATAAGGCGGCAAATTTATATGTCATATTACAATTACATATAAAGATATATGTTTTCTACTTAATACATAATCAGATAATGATATTAAAAAATGTACATTCATATTAGAATAAGAAAAATCATATAGATTATTATTATAAAAATAGTTTTTTGATTAAATATTTAAAATATAACTTAAATAGATAACATTACGACTTCATTTAAATCGTGAGACTATAACGTTTATAAATTCGTGAAATTGTGAGTGATGTGATTAGATAAATCTATAAAAGTGTAAAATTTAAAGTTAAAAGTGTAAAAATACAAAAGATAAAAATAAATAAAAAACTAAAAAAAAAAAAATTTGAAAAAAATTCATGCCATACAAAAAAACGAACGCCGCGGCGCGCCATGGCGCGCCTCAAGTCGCCATATTGTGAGCCACGCCTTATGAAAACGTTATGGGTTGTTTCGTAACGGCGGAGACGCGTCTTACGCCATATCGCGTAACGGCGCACGCCATGGCGCGCCTTTTTGAACACTGAGTTGGAGACGTAATATCAAGGATATGATTGTTTCCATGGCTATTTTCTTCACCGTCTCTTAAAACACATTTCCACATAGAGTGTTTTTGTAATCATTTATTATTCCTAATTCATAGTTGGGGCGCAATTTGAATGAATATGTTGAAACCCTCAAAACCAACATAAATTCACAGGTAATCTAAGATTTTATTAGGTTGTTTTTGATTCACTGGATGGGACTGTACAAAAACTCAATGTAGCATATTTAGCAGGACATGGATCTAGGATAGAGTGCGACTGAGCTACCCTCATTTGACATAACCTAATATGGTATTTGGTTTTATGGTTACCTTAGCCAACCACCGCCGCAACCATAGCCACTCGCCGACTATCACCACAACCATCATTGACCAACTTCTCCACAACCACCACATCTAGCCATCGTGTTAGGTCTGAAAAGATTGTATCCGAGATCACAAATATTGAAGACATGAACGGCTAAACTGTAAAGTCAAACTAAGTCATTATTTAGGAAGATTTTATATTAGGAAAGGTTTAGAAAATAGGAATGCTCTTAATTATGACAAGTGAATATTGCCTTATCTCTTAGTTTCCTTATTATGTATTTCTCTATACATATAAATAGAGGGTTAAGGCTAGCATTAGAACGAACACGTTAATTCATATCATTAGAGAGAGCTTAATAGATAATATCATTGTAACCGATATTCAATACAAGTGAGATATCCGACTTCGGATCTTCATCAATATTAGAAGTGTTCTTCGCGTTCTTGCATACATACATACGTTACCTGATCAAATCTGGGATCTACAAGTGGTATCAGAGCCTACGATAGAGTTTTTACGACTTTCTGAGGATACCCACGAAACAAAAGGTATTTTTCTCGATTTCTGCGATTTTTGCTGTTCTTTGAGTTTTTGTCGATTCCCTCGTATTCATGCTTTACCCGACAAAACTTCAAACTGCTTTTTATCGATACTCTCATATCTGTTAATTTTTTTTTCTCGATCATTATATATGTGTCTATGTGTGTTTATCGATTGATTGTTTCTGTGCTTTTCTCGATTTAAATTTTCTTCTGCTTATTGAATTTTTATCGAATCTCACTACTGGTTATTGAACTTTTATCGATTCACTGCTGAAATCTTGATTTTTTATCGACTCTCATATACAATATTTAATCTGTTTAGTTAAAATTACTTTAGTTTATTTTATTTACTTTTGAATCACTTTACATAAGAAAACTCAGGAACTTGTGACTCCTGCAGCTTTTCTTACTAAAGAATTCCCTAGTAAAATCATAAACTCTCGTAATCTTGATATTTTTTGTAATTGAACGAATAAGAAACTCGAGAACTTAGACATTCTTGTCCATAAAAAGACTTGTTCTTTTTAGTCAAGAACCCTTTGTACTTGTTTTCTGGTTTATCAATCACAGACAACTCAGATTAAATTATTTATCTTTTAGTCGAGTCCTATTGAATCGAGGAGAATTTTAATCGAGCCTTCTGAATTCGATAAAATTTTTGATCGACTCTTTATCTGATCGAGTCATATAATATTATTATCGAATAGTGTCTAATCGAGAAAAAAACAAGGTTATCGATCGATAAAACTCTGTTTATCGATTCAAATTTTTCTAAGCAATTTCATCGAGTCTCTTTCACTCGACAACAATTTTTATCGAGCCTCCTTCACACGATAAAAATTTATATCGAGTCTCTTTCACTCGACAATATTTTTTTATCGAGCCTCTTTCACTCGATAACAATTTATATCGAGTCTCACACACCCGATAAAAGTTCTTATCTTTCAGACCCATATCGATAACTTTATTATCGATCCTTTGTCAATCGATAAAAACTTACTGTTTCACGAGACTACTCAAAAAAAAAACTCACCGATCGAGATCAATTCGTCAGGTAACCCGTGCTTTCACGATGAGTTCTCAAAATCAACTTTCTGAGCTAAATGCACAAATTTCTCAACTTGAAACAAGACACACAAACAACATGCAAGTGTTAAATGAACTTTTAAGAGAATATGTCACTCTCAAATCTAAATTTAATAACTCAGAAGAATCAAGAAAAGTTTTGCAAAATCAAAATGAATTTTTAGAGAAACAACTCACCGAGTATTCTAGGAATGGATATCATACATATGAAGAGTTTTGCAAAAAGACAAATCTGATAAAAATAAATTTTGATCTAAAAACCAAAATTTCTGAGTTAGAAAAATTTATAGATCATGAGACTTATAGTGTGGTTCTTAAAAGAAAATTAACTGAATTTTTAGAATGTGAGAAAGAAAGGATATTAACTTCTGATGAGAAACACATGTTTGAGATTGAGAAAAAAGCCTTTGAAAGCAAAATTAGAACTTGTGAACTGACCATTCAAAAACTTTCTAAACAAGTGTCTGATTTTGAGCAAATTGTGATTTTAGAGAGAAAATCTTCCGAAACAAAAAGTCTGGAGTTTTCAAAACAAATTTATGATCTTGAGAAACTTTTGAGAGATGAAAAAATGCGTTTAAAGCTGAGAAAACGAATTTAATCAAGAAATGTAGTTTGATCATTGCTAAAAGCAAAAATCTGGAAAAAGATTTTGACAAAGAGAAGCAAGTCTTTGAAAATAAACTTGACAAACTTTCAAACAAATTATCAGTTTTAGAAACAATTCTTGTAACTGAAAAGAATTTGAGATCTGAATTTAAAAATAAGTATGATTTGATCACAAAAGAAAGAGATGATTTATCCTGCAAAATCAAAGAACTTGAAAACGAGCTTTCAAAACAAAAACAAATGAATTCAGAATCAGTCAAACAACTTACTGTCGAACATTTAAATGCGGAGTTAGATGGTCTTGAAAATTTGATTTTTCCTCATGATTCTGATTCTACTTCAAGTTCAAAACAAACTCCTCTTTCTCCTATCTGTAAGAATAACTGTTCTTCTAGTGTTAAATCAAATAGTTATTCTAACAGCTCCAAATCATATAGTTTTTCAAATTCTCGAACTCATAATTCTAATCTGTTTCAAAATGATTTTGTTGCTAATTCCGGTAATTTTAAAAAGTTTAAAATGGTTTGGAAAAAGAAGTCAACTACAGATGATAATGTTGGACACATATCACATACATCTCTTGTAGTTGATGCAAAATCATTTGTTTCCAAGACTGATTTACCTTATTCTATCAAGTCAATCAATCAGTTAATCAGTCTAAGCACCACAAATCTTTTTTGTTCTATTTGTGGAACAAATGATTTTGTCGATCAACGGTATGTTCATAAATGGTATGGTACTTACAGTATCCCTAATTCCCCATTTGTTACATCTAAAGCTAACCTCCGAGGACCCAACAAAGTTTGGGTACCAAAATCTTGTTAATCTATTTTGTAGGTACGTCATGTATGGTCAAAATTCTGAATATTCACATCACATGACGATGTTTCAAAAGGTTTTGCTACATTTGAGGGGGAGGGGGGTAAAAAAATTTCCATTAATTTTAGCTTCATAGTATCTCAACTATGAATCTGTTCTTTATTGTTTAGCTTCATAGTATCTCAACTATGAACCTGTTCTTTATTGTGTAGCTTCATAGTATCTTAGCTATGGACATGCTCTTAACCCGTTTTACATTGCATTATGACTTCTGAATACTTAAGTTCAGAACTCGGACTTTAAAGTTTTCACTCTTTGTGTGTTAGGAATTAGAAGTTTCTATGGTCAATCCAAAGCCGGAAGGACCTACCCATGAAACACACCCCTAGGATAGATATTTTGAAAGGGTACAAAATTGAGTGCTCGTGAGATAAAAGAAAAATGTGAGAGTGTGACAAGACTTAAAAGAAAATATTTGATCTTCACCAAACCTAAACAGTTATCCGGGTAGCCACACAATATATTCATTCTCGGTTCTTTGGAGATGAACATTGAAATAGACATGGACCCAATGTCGATAACTTGTGTCACCCCACCCAACAACTCAAGTATCTCACAAAAGATTCTTGTTTCATATATCACGGGGATTTAGCATATCATCTATCCATTCTTCACTCGGAAGATTTCGATATTGAAACAAGAAGACACACCTCCGGTCTTCGAACTTCATATTCTGTGCACCTTGAGTCTTATTTTGAGCCGAATAGATACAAATATTTTTCTACACATTGCACGAGTCTTTGTGATTCCAAAAGCATATCTTTGTGTGTATGTCGGAACAGTTTGAGAAGTTAGTTTTATAACTTACTTCTGTGATAACTGGAAGTCCTATCAGTGCCAATCCGCTGCCAACACTGAATATAGGCCACTCAATTAAATTAAATTTAATTTTGATTAAGTGATAATAGTTGTTATTTGTGCTTCTATGTTAGACTTTTTACCCATTTTTCACATCCAATTATTGTCTTTGATCGTTCATAATGCTTCGGATTCTCCTTATCATTCTGAGGGGGAGAAAAAGTATCAAAGACAAATGCCCATTATGAGGGAGAAAAGGTATATCAAAGACCCGACAAAATTTCTTGGCCCGACATCTTCTTATGTCGATTCATCTTGGCCCGAGATCTTGTCTTAGAGTGCTTCTTTTGAGCCGACAACATGTTTTATCGCTTCAGCTTGACCCGACATAAATTTCAAATGTTTGAAGATGAAGATGAAGACTTGTCGACTTTCTTTAAACTGACATATTTTCTTGTCCCATCCCAAAGAGCCGCCATCTATATCTAAGTGCTTATGTCGACTCATGTTCAACAAATTCAGTTCATCGCATAGCCTAACCCGACAACCTCAATGCTAACCCGAGAACATCAAGATATCGCAACCATCTTTTGCCTCTTTCATCAAACGACAAAGTTCTACTCGAAGAAAGAAACCCTGCGACATCACGACTCCTTCAACTTTATTTTCGTGAACTTTATCAAGTGATCATATTCATAGGGGGGGCAAAATAATTCAAGATAGTGATGTGTTGACAAAATTTCATCGTCTTCAAAAGAGTGCTGATTTGCTGAATTGTAATCTCGAATACAAAGGGGGAGATTGTTAGGTCTGAAAAGATTGTATCCGAGATCACAAATATTGAAGACATGAAGGGCTAAACTGTAAAGTCAAACTAAGTCATTATTTAGGAAGGTTTTATATTAGGAAAGGTTTAGAAAATATGAATGCTCTTAATTATGACAAGTTAATATTGCCTTATCTCTTAGTTTCCTTATTATGTATTTCTCTATACATATAAATAGAGGGTTAAGGCTAGCATTAGAACGAACACGTTAATTCATATCATTAGAGAGAGCTTAATAGATAATATCATTGTAACCGATATTCAATACAAGTAAGTATCCAACTTCGGATCTTCATCAATATTAGAAGTGTTCTTCGCGTTCTTGCATACATACATACGTTACCTGATCAAATCTGGGATCTACACATCGGCTTCCACCGCCTCTACCTTTACCACTACTGCCCGTTACTACCACCACTTCTACCTCTAACTCCACCAGTATTGCCCATCACTTCATCTACCTTTACCACCCCTTTCAGTCGGCCCTTCTACCTCCACAACCTCTACTTTCACCTTGTTAATCTCACATTCAAGTGTGTTCATCAATTAACAACGAGTTCAACCACAAACTATGATCGAATCATCATGTGTATTATAAGCTTTCTCTCTCTACAAAGTTTCTCTCTATAATGAACAAGATAAGTACATAATGAAGCTCTTTCTACACATCTAGTCACAAACACAAGGAAACTAAACCTATATATATATATATGTATATATATATATACATCCCTTGGGATATTTACACTTTAAGTCTCTCAACTTGCTAATCTTGAATACAAAATACTAGGTTTTATCTCTCCCCCTTATTCAAGATTACAACAAAACAAAACATTACAACAGATAAAGCTCAAACAAACTTTTCTTTGAACAATCTTCTCCTTAACACAATATTCTCTTGAAAGAAAAATCTTTAACAAAACATCTTTCTCAAACAGCAACCTCATTTAATTGAAACAACAATATTGTTCAAAAGACATTATTCTCTCTCTTTTCACAACTTGAAAATTTGTCTATCTTTTCTTCAACGTATCCTTGATTCTAACATTTTCCTCCAAAGTCAATGAATGTAACACCCCACCTTTAGTTCAAAAAAATGTAAAGTACATATGTGTGAAAGGGCTAATAAAGTGAAAGTGTAAAAAATGGAGGGGTAGAATGGGAGTTACTTGGTCAAAGCTACTAAAAGTGGGGATAACCCACTTTCTCTTTATTCTCGTAAGAGAGAAAGGGGTAGATAACTCTCTTTTCATTTTATCAATATAATTAAGGGATTAAAAGAAAAAGCCTATTTCTTTCCCTTGGAGGTTACTCACGAAATAGAAAGAGAAAGGAAGAAATGTTGGAGCATTTTTAAAGCCACAAGATCAAGGATTTCAAGCAGGAGGTTTCAGAAGAGGAATCACAAGTTGAGGTAAGCATTAATTGCTCTATGACTTGTGTGTTAGAAGTTGAGTTTTAATTATTGTCTTGATTAAAAATCGTGCAGTACAAAACCGTACGAGATTGATATTAGTATGTCATTAAAATATTGAGTTTTGATCTTGGTTAGTAAGAAACGAGATGGTTGTGACCCGGCAAACAACAACCAAAGTTGCTACGGCAACCACCGGTGAAACCGCAATGGTGAGGTGTTGGCCAAGCGGTTGAACACCGTCGAGTTCACCAAACGAGCGAGGGATTGAAAGTTGAAACCATCAAATCTGGCCTCGGCTGATTACGTGAGAGTTCAGCAGCAGTGGTTATGGTTATATATATATATATATATATTTGGTTGTGTGTTCGATGCAAAAGCTGAAGGAAAAAGAAGAAGAAAGAGAAACATAAGTGAGGCCATGTTCATGGGTTTGATGGCAAAATAAAGGCAAATGATTTATTTAGCCATGCATGCCTGTTGTCAGCTCAAAATTGGTCATAATTACTATTAATTAATGTCATTAATTGTAGTAATTAACATCTAGAATTAATTGGAGGTATAGATTAAATATTTTTAGAAGTTATCATTCGTCAAAATTAGTTTTATAATTATTTTTAGCTTAACTTCGAAACCCCTAAATTGTTTGTTTAGGTGTTCGATTCGTAGAAACTTTACAGAATTCTAACGTTGCTCAATGTTCAATATATCAGGTGAGTTTTCATGACTCATTTCCCTAAGGGGAGGATACACGATTAGTTTAGTTACAGTTTATGCAATTTATTTATTATGCAATTTTTATTTAAATTGCTTGGAATGTTACAGTTTAATATTGTTATTGTTGTTTTACGTTATTCACGAAGGAATATTATTATTAGTCTGAATGACACAGTCAAGCTCAGTAGTATTCAGAACTTGTTACCTGCTGGGAACAATTACATCGCTCAGATCAATGTGTGTGCCATTAGGCACATGTAGAAAAGTGAACGAAAGTAGCTTATAATTGATCAGTTATCAGTTATATACTTGGTTATTAGTTGAAACTCATCTATGTTGTTATGCACTGCTAAATGTTAAGTTGTCTTAGTATTCCATGAACTCACTTAGCTTTGTAAGCTAACCATGTCATGTATCTCAGGAGGTACTCATGCAGGATCTAGCAAAAGGGAAATAGTCGGCATAGTTCGTCAGCTTGCTCAATTGCTAGGATGGTTTTTATTATTATTGATGATGTAATAAATAGTCTGGTATAGGACAGACTAGTTGGTGCACTTTGTTTTTAAGTTTTAGGCTTTCGCTCTTATCATGACTTTGATGTATTTGACGAATGACTTAGACTTTTATTTCATTTTTAGCATTTTTGTGGTTTATTTTTCGTAATACCTTTTGGGTCTAGGGAGGGTGTTACAAGTTGGTATCAGAGCAGTAGTTCAAGAGAAATAGGTTATGATATATAGCCTAAGTTTGAACTGTTAGAATGAGGCCTCGAATGAGGCCTCAATATAAATACCACTATGCATTACACGACATATGCACAACATAGCCAGAGCATAATAGGTAATAATACAACCTTGCGTTGAGCATAATAGTAGAGATAGACAAGCGAACTATTTTCCCTTCTAATGATAGTAATTAATTTCACCCGTACAAGGCGTGGTTTCATTGTAATTATTATGTTGTTGCGGTGAGGAACCAAGGTTCCATTATTTGATCAGTTAAAGGGACCAAGGTCTCAGTCATTGAATGATTATTGGAGAACCAAAGTTCTATTTGGTGATATTTTCCATACATGTGCCTTGTGCGTAAAAAAATAATAATAATAATAGTGTGATTCATTTATTAATACTAAATTGTGTGTATTTTGAGTTTAGAATGGTGACTATAGGTTCAGTACGTACAGCCACAGCCAACACTGAGAATGCTGAGGCATCAGCTCAACATCAGCTGGTAGGGGCCGAGGCCGAGGTCAAAGTAGGGTTGCAGCTCCAGTCCCATCTGTGCAAGTAAGTGCAACTAGCGAACGAGGTCGTGGTATGCCTCCTAGAATAGGGTGAGGGGTGGCACCTATTACGGACGAGATGCTCATGGAGAGGATAACTTAGGTACTACAAGCTACATTGCCTGGTATGTTGGCAGCTGTTGGTGCGACCAAGGTTGAACGTCAAACGACTCTGCCACGAGTGGAGAGGACTGATGATAATATTAGAACTGAGAGAAAGAAAGGAAGCAGTTACAAAAGTTTCAGTTGTACACGCCCTAAGGACTTTCATGGTGAAGAGGGTCTAGTGGCCTTGATGAACTGGATAAATAAGATTGAACATGTTTCAACATTTGTGAGTGTGCGCCTGAACAGAAAGTTAAATTTGCTGCAACCACTTTCTGTGATACAACACTACACTGGTGGAATTTAGAAGAATCAGTCAGGGGTGAAGCTGGAGTTTCTACAATGACTTGGGAACAAATGAAGGAGCTCATAACTGATAAGTACTACTCCAGGGTTGAGGTTATGCATTTGGAGACTGAGTTTCTACAACTAGAACAAGGTGGCAATACCGTTCAGGAATATGTGAACTTATTTACTGAGAAGTCCAGGTTCGCTTCCCATCAAGTGGCTACTGAGCAAAGGAAGATAGACCGATTCATAGACGGTCTTAGAACTGACATTCGTAGGTATGTGGAAGTATCTACTCCCAAGACATTTGTTGAAAGGTTATTAGCTGAAAAAGATCTCACAGATTAGTAATCATAAATCTTTACTTTAAAATTTCTAAGTCCTTACTAATCACTTCAAGTAAATTTCCTATATTTCTTAATCATAATCAAATAGGGGGAGATTGTTGATCCAAACTTCTTTCAGTGATTTGAATATGAATCCTCTTATACGAAGTGAAAATTCCAATAATAGATAGTGTTCAAAATCAACGATAGCATACACTGACTGTGTTTAGTGATCGCTGATAATCCCGAACATTCACCCTATCTCTGATGATCTGAAGAACAACACCCACACCACAAAGACATTCATCGACAGTCGAAGACATAGCTGAAGAAAGAGATGAATAGCTCGTGATCTGAAGCGGTTTAGTGATAGCAAAGTTCATCTATCCAAAGTGTGAGATCTTGCAAAAGCCTCAGTGATACCTGGAGACTTCATCCTTGAATCTTCTAGTTCAGTGATCAAGTGAGGCCCATTCAGCGAGATCAATGTTGATCTTATCCTCGATGCACAAAAGTCAAAACCCCATAGCTTTCAGAAAAAGGACGTACGGAATGTCTCTTATGTTCCCATCAAATCTGATTTGGTTACTGTTCATATCCAGCCAAAAGCATGGTTTCTTTATGAACAAAGGACAAGTCTCAAATAGAAACTTAACACGTGGCTTATACCTTTTGCTTTGCATTAAATGCAACGGGTAAAATAGATGAAGAACCCTTCTTCATCTTCATGCATGCTACCTTCTCTCCTAAAACCTCTGCTGCTTTTCTCTCTTATTCTTGTGCATCAACTTAATGACTTCTTAGTTTTAATAGAATAGGTTTTGATACTTGTTCTTATTTCGCTTACAACTGTAAATTTGTTTATTCAATATAAACTATTTAAAAACAGAAAAAGCTTGTGTTTGTATTCAACCCCCTTCTACAAACTGTTTCTATATCCATTGAACTCTTGTAGACTCCTTTGGGACCAACAACAGTTGAGATGGCGAAGACAATAGAGAAAAGTAGTAGTCCATTGATAACACCAAATAAAGAGAGAAAACATAAGTGGGAAGGACCCAGTAAAGGGTCCAAGCAAGCCAAGGTCAGTTCAAGGTCAATAGTCAAGCCGAGTAGTACAATGTACCCGAAATATGCTAAATGTGGAAGACGACATCCCGGAGAATGCAAAGCTGGTAGTCTTGGTTGTTTCCATTGTGGGAAGCCAGGCCACTCTATGAAGGATTGTACAGGTGGTCGTGCCTGTTATGAATGTGGCTCAACCGAGCATCTTAGAAACGAGTGCCCAATGGTACAAAGAGGTCAAGCTGGGACGGTCAAATCCATTGCAGATGGTTCAAGAAAAGCCTTAGCTAATAGGAAAGAGTTTTCTAATGCTAAGGGTCAAGCATATACTATGACCTTGCAAGAAGCAAAGAAGACACCCGATGTTGTGTCAGGTGCATTTCCTGTCAACAACGTCATTGCTCATGTTTTATTTGATTCTGGTGCAACTAGGCACTTTGTATCTGTTGCTTTTCGTCACTACTTAAATAGAAGTGCCAGTAAGTTAGGAAGGAACTACATTGTAGAAACGGCCGACGGTGGTCAAATCAGCATTAAGGAAATCATTGAGGATTGCATGATCAATATAGACGGCATAAATTTTCCTATTAAGTTAATGCCTATGTGCCTAGGTGGGTTTGACATAGTATTAGGCATGGATTGGCTGGCAGAAAACCATGCTCAAATTGTTTGCAACCAAAAGATAATCCAAGTCTAACTCCGTATGGAGAGACCATCTACATGTATGGAGATAAAAGAAAGAACGAGATAGGTGTCATTTCAGCAATTAAGGCAAGTAAGTGCCTTAGGAAAGGGTGTGTGGCGTACTTAGCCTATGCTACCACCAGAACGTCAGGTTGAGTTCAAAATTGAGTTGATGCCAGGGACAATGCTGATTGCTAAGTCCCCATACCGGTTGGCACCAACCGAGATGCAAGAATTGATGAAGCAACTACAAGAGCTTTTAGATGAAGGCTTTATCCTCCCTAGGTCATCACCATGGGGTGCACCTATCTTATTTGTTAAGAAGAAGGATGGATCGATACGTATATGCATCGACTACTGAGAGCTAAACAAGGTTACTATAAAGAATGGGTACCCTTTATCGAGGATAGACGACCTGTTCGACCAACTACAGGGCTCGAGTTATTTTTCAAAAATTGATCTGAGGTCAAGATACAACCAACTGAAAGTACGAGATGAAGATATTCCGAAGACAACATTTACGACGAGGTACGGACATTACGAGTTCCTCGTAATGCCTTTTGGTTTGACAAACACGCCAGCTGCATTCATGGACATGATGAACAGGGTGTGTGGACCGTATTTAGATAAATTTGTTATCGTCTTTATTGACGGTATCCTCATCTATTCAAAGAGTCCGGAGGAGCATACACAACACCTCAGGTTGATCTTAGAACTGTTGAAGAAAGAAAAGCTATATGCCAGGTTTCCAAGTGTGAGTTCTGGATTCGTGAAGTACAATTCCTTCGCCATGTGGTTGACAAGAGTGGCATAAAGGTTGACCCAACAAAAATTGAAGCGGTGAATGATTGGGAACAACCTAAGACCGCTACAGAGATACGAAGTTTCCTTAGACTAGCAGGTTACTATAGAAGGTTCATACAGGATTCTCCAAAATAGCAACCCCATTGATAGCATTGACTAAGAAGTCCATCAGGTGTGAATGGGGTGAGAAACAAGAGGAAGCTTTCCAGCTATTGAAAGAGAAGTTGAGCAGTGCACCCGTCTTATCTTTGCCAGAAGGGTTAGAAGACTTTATGGTCTATAGTGATGCCTCAAAGTTAGGGCTAGGTAGTGTATTGATGCAAAGAGGCAAGGTTATCGCCTATGCATCATGCTAATTGAAAGAGCATGAGAAGAAGTATCCTACTCACGACTTGGAGTTAGCAGCAGTAGTTTTCGCTCTCAAGATTTGGAGGCACTACCTCTATGGTACAAAGTATTCCATCTACACAGATCATAAGAGCCTTAAGTATCTGTTTGACCAGAAGGAACTCATCATGAGACAGAGACGATGGATGGAGTTGCTAAAGGACTATGATTGTGAGATACACTACCATCCAGGAAAGGCGAACGTGGTTGCCGATGCTTTAAGTAGAAAGGAAAGATCGAAGCCCATTAGAGTCCGAGCAATGCGGATAGATATCAGTCTCAACCTAGAGGATCAAATTTGAGAGTTGCAGCAAGAAACACTTAAAGAAGAGAACGTTAAGAAAGAAAGGATGAATGGTCAAGTCAAACTTTTAGCAGCTGACTCTGATGGAGTATTGAGGTTTCAGAATAGAATATGGATTCCGAAAATGGGAGAGACAAGAAAACTAGTACTTGATGAAGCACACAAGTCCCGATATTCGATACATCCTGGCGGTGACAAGATGTATAAGAGCTTAAAAGAAGGTTATTGGTGGCCAGGGATGGAGAAGTCAGTAGCACAGTACGTGGAGAGATGTCTTACTTGTCTACAAGTAAAGATCGAGCACCAAAAACCATCAGGCAGCCTGCAGCAAATGGAGATACCAGTGTGGAAGTGGGAGAAGGTGACAATGGACTTTGTAACTAAGCTCCCGAAGACCCTAAGGGGGCATGATGCCATTTGGGTTATCGTTGACAGAGAAGTTGACTCGGATATATGTTAGTGACATACTATCAAGGCATGGAGTGCCTTTGTCAATCATTTCAGATAGAGATCGAAGTTCAGATCAAGGTTTTGGCCGAGTTTCCAGCGTAAGATAGGAACCCGATTGAATCTGAGTACCGCCTACCATCCACAGACAGACGGTCAAAGTGAGCGAACCATTCAGACACTTGAAGACATGCTTAGAGCATGTGTAATTGATTTTAGGGGTAGATGGGATGATCATCTGCCATTAGTTGAGTTTTCCTATAATAATAGCTACCATGCAAACATTCAAGCAACACCATTTGAAGCATTATATGGAAGAAAATGTAGAACACCGGTTTGTTGGACTAATATTGGGGAAAATCAGCTAGCTGGGCCGGAGATAGTCCAACAAAGCTCAGACAAAATAATTCAAATTCGTGATCGACTAAAAGTCACGCAAGATAGACAGAAAAGCTATGCAGATAAGCGGTGTAGGCCATTAGAGTTTGAGATAGGCGATAAGGTGCTGTTGAAGATATCACCATGGGAAGGGCATTGTCAGTTTGGAAAACGAGGAAAGTTGAGTCCAAGGTATGTTGGACCTTTCGTGATCACTACAAGAGTTGGTCAGGTGGCTTATCGGTTGAAATTGCCAGAAGAGCTTCAAGGAATTCACGACACATTTCATGTGTCAAACTTGAGAAAGTGTCTGGCAAACGAGTCGACAGCAGTGTCATTCAAAAATATTCATATAAATGATAAGTTGAGCTACGAAGAAGAGCCGGTACAAGTGGTAGATAAAAAGATGAAGACTTTGAGAAACAAAATCATTTCCTTAGTGCTCGTAAAGTGGAGGTTCCACAAGGAATCAAAGATGACGTGGGAACCCGAGGCAGAGATGAGAGCAAAACCTCGGTTATTCCAACCCGATGCAAATTTCGAGGAAGAAATTCCTGTAGGGGGGAGAGTTGTAACACCCCACCTTTAGTTCAAAGAAATGTAAAGAATGTATTTGTGAAAGGGCTAATAAAGTGAAAGTGTAAGAAATGGAGGGGTAGAATGGGAGTTACTTTGTCAAAGCAACTAAAAGTGGGGATAACCCACTTTCTCTTTATTCTCGACAGAAAGAAAGGGGTAGATAACTCCCTTTTCATTTTATCAATATAATAAAGGGATTAAAAGAAAAACCTATTTCTTTCCCTTGAAGGTTACTCACGAAATAGAAAGAGAAAGGAAGAAAAGTTGGAGCATTTTTAAAGCCACAAGATCAAGGATTTCAAGCAGGAGGTTTTAGAAGAGGAATCATAAGTTGAGGTAAGCATTAATTGCTCTATGACTTGTGTGTTAGAAGTGGAGTTTTAATTATTGTCTTGATTAAAAATCGTGCAATACAAAACCTTAGGAGATTGATATCAGTATGTCATTAAAATATTCAGTTTTGATCTTGGTTAGTAAGAAACAAGATGGTTGTGACCAGGAAAACAACAACCGAAGTGGCTACGGAGACCGCCGTTGAAACCGCAACGGCTTGGGTCATTAATGATGGTGTTGGTCAAGCAGTTAAACACTGTCGAGTTCACCGGCCAAGCGAGGGATAAAAACCATCAAATCTGGCCTCGGCTGACCTGAGAGTTCAACGGCATTGGCTATGGTTACATATATACATATATATATATATATATATATATATATTTACAGAATTCTACCGTTGCTCAAGTGTTCAATAATTTAGTTGAGTTTTCATGACTCGTTTCTCCAAGGGGAGGATACACGATTAGTTTAGTTACAGTTTATGCAATTTATTGTTATGCAGTTATTATTTAAATTGTTTGGTATGTTACAATTTAATATTGTTATTGTTAATTTACGTTATTCACGAAGGAATATTACTATTAGTCTGAATGACACAGTCAAGCTCAGTAGTATTCAGAACTTGTTACCCGCTGGGAACACTTACATCGCTCAGATCAATGTGTGTGCCATCAGGCACATGTAGAAAAGTGAATGAAAGTAGCTTATGATTGATCAGTTATTAGTTATATACTTGGTTATTAGTTGTAACTCACCTATGTTGTTATGCACCGCTAAACGTTAAGTTGTCTTAGTATTCCATGAACTCACTTAGCTTTGTAAGCTAACCATGTCGTGTATCTCAGGAGGTACTTATGCGGGATCTAGCGAAAGGAAATAGTCGGCATAGTTCGTCAGCTTGCTCAATCACTAGGATGGTTTTTATTATTATTGATGATGTAATAAATAGTCTGGTATGGGATAGACTACTTGGTGCACTTTGTTTTTAAGTTTTAGGCTTCCGCTCTTAGCTTGACTTTGATGTATTTGACGAATGGCTTAGACTTTTATTTCATTTTTACCATTCTTGTGGTTTATTTTTCGTAATACCTTCTGGGTCTAGGGAGGGTGTTACAATGAATACAATCAATCTTTGTCAAAATTCAAAACAAACAAATCGGAATAAGAACAATCTTCCTTATAAGCAAAATAGTTTTTCAGAAAGAAATCTTCACTTTGAAAACATCCTAAAACAATCTTCAAACAACTTTCAATTTTGATATTCAGCAAGAATAGATCTTTAGAAAAACCTTTTGATCTAAAAGAATATGAGTATTATTAGATGTTGGAGTGCGATGATGTATTGTTAGAAGACATACTTCGTTAATAGTTATAACGATGAGTTATAATTATTGTCAACTAGATAAAGTCTCAATGGATCACACACATGAAATGTATATCTGAATAAGAAAAATAAATAATTAAAATCATTTAATTATTATATCCAATTTTATCTTATTAAATCGGATTATAGCTAGCTTGTTTGACAAATGTGGGATATGATTAACAAGTAGTGACTTGTCAATATATATACATAGACTTGGGATCATGTGACACCAGATTGTTTTCATGAGACCCTTGAGAGCATTTTTTTACATTTGAAACTTCAAAGCAAAACACTGTGAAGGTATCCTTCAAACGGCTAATATAGAACCAACTATTATTTGGTAAATCCTAACGATTTCAAATTACTTAATTCGTGCTTGTAGATACATTGTTTTTTTCTTAATTCCATTAACATTCAACTTTACATAGTAAAAGATCAATCCACAACGAATGAATAAAAATTTATGGATTTCTATGAACTAATAACCCATTTACGGGCCAGGGCCATAAAGGCCTATATGAGATCCTAACAACGTCATGGTATGCTCAATTATCTTTTAACCTAGCTATGTTAGGCTCTTTAACCATTGTTGTAGCTCACCATATGTATGCAATGCCCCCTTATCCATATCTAGCTACTGACTATGATACAGAACTGTCATTGTTCACACATCATATGTGGATTGGTGTATTTCTCATAGTTGGTGTTGCTGCGCATGCAAACATTTTTATGGTAAGAGACTATGATCCAACTACTCGATACAACGATCTATTAGATCGTGTTCTTAGGTATCGCGATGCAATATATCACATCGCAGCTGGGCCTGTATATTTCTAGGCTTTCACAGTTTTGGTTTGTATATTCATAATGATACAACGTCTCATTTAGAGTGACACATAAAACATATTGTAATATATCTTGCCCACAACCTCTAGCGTGTAGCTCAATTGCAAAAGGGTGGAGTGATTTTGCCCAAATACAAGACAAGTTCGAGTTCGATCCTACACCCCCCCAGACTTGGCCGTTGAGTGAGTAAAAAAAAATGCCCCTACATTGGTGTTCTTGGAGACGGTTTTGTGTGGACCGGTTGAGGATGTTGGTAATCCACTTTTTGCCCAAACATATTTTGACATCACACTCCACTTGCCACACTCCATGAGCACACAACCATAGTAATTTGAAGAGAGAAACATAGTAAAAGTATTCATATATGCATTCGGGCGTCCTGGCAAAAACTTGTTGCACGTTTATGATATCATAAGACAAGCAATATTCACTCACCAAGGTTTTGGTGCAGTAGCCTATGATAGGGGTGGACTTGGTACGGTACCAAGTTTTTTTCCTCAATACCGTGTACCAACCAATTATAATTAGTACGTAAATTCTAATACCATGTACCAACCAACTGTACTTGGTACCAACTTAATTGGTACCGGTGTTGTACCAACTTCAGGTTACATATATAAAAACTTGAATTTTGTTCAAAGTGACATTTTAAGTTCTCAAGTAACACATCCGATGTATAAGGGGATTTAATTACAAAGAATAAGACTTTCAAACATTCAAATGTTCAAACATAATAGGTAAAGTTACAATGTTTGATATTCAATGCATAAAAAATACAAGAACTATTAAATAATTATCTAAGTCGGTACCATGGTACTACCGTGGTATGCGATTTCTAATACCGTGTGCCAATCAAGTTTGCATACTTGGTATGGTACTACCAGCCGATTTTAATTGGTACCAATCAAGTCGGTACCAATTTAATTGGTACGGTTGGTACACATGTTGATTGGTTTGATTTGGTACAAAATTGCCACCCCTAGCCTGTGATGCAAGGGAAAGAATTGAATAGTGTCATAATCTTGGTTAACCATTCTCGATGAAATTCATACTTGTAATAAAGAATGTAGAGGAAAGTAAAGTAAAATAAAAAAAATGAAGTGATAGACAAATAAGGTGCTGGGTAAATCACACAAATAAGTTCGGAAAGACAACAATTAACGGTCTACTTTTATAGCCATGGTTCTAATAGAAACACCTAACACTACAACAATATTGATTTTATAGGACGCCTAAAATGAAAAAGCGTCCTAAAAGAATACTTTATAGGACACTAATTTATAGGACCAAACCAAAAAGTGTCTTGTCTAAAAACGTTACAATAAGTTTATATGACGGTTTTAGACGTCTTAACAAGTTTTTTTACGACACTTTAAAATAAAGTGTCATATTAGCTATTTTATAGGACACTTTTGAAAAGTGTCCTATAAAATATGGGTTTATAGGACGCTTTCAAAAGTGTCCTAAAAAATAGTTAATAGGACACTTTATTTTAAAAGCGTCGTAAAAACTTGTTAAGACGCCTAAAACCGTCATATAAACTTATTGTAACGCTTTTAGGTAGGACACTTTTTGGTTTGGTCCTATAAATTAGTGTCCTATAAAATAATCTTTTAGGACGCTTTTTCATTTTAGGCGTCCTATAAAATCATTTTTGTTGTAGTGTAGTTGGCAAGAAGAATAAGCCAATGTTGATAAACCTTAAAAATGGGGTTGAATAACAAGAAATTCATGATCACAAGATAACTTAATAGGAAACATCAAACAACGGTTCATATTGACTCTTTATGTTCTTAGTAATTAAATTAAGTCAAATTTATTTTATAACACTTATCAAGCCCCATCATGGATCAAACATAATAATGAGAAAAAAATCATTTAAGGGGTCGTTTACCCAAATACTTTCCGGTATGGTTCAAGACTATCACTTGATGTTGAAAGTAACATCCCCTGAAAACACAACAAGAACCCTAAAAATCAGATCAAACAATCGAAAGGAACAATCTTGAATGCATTCCAACGTCAATTAAGTTCAAAAATAGTCTACATTTTTTGTCGGTTTTCGTATAAGATTCAAGAACACTTACTCATGTGTCGTTTTTTTCAGAAATCCACCAATGCCTAATGTTGAACACGATCACATCGACACCTTTCCATTTCACAGTTTCGTAGTCTTTTCAACATCGTTTCTCTACAAATGCACATCTAAAAATACGACCAGAACCAGAAATCAATAAGCTTTTCATTCATAATCAACAAAAACCCACTTGAAAATTCTAACAAAAACACATGAAAACTCTATGGATAAATGTCAAAAATCTGTGACCTTTAGCAACCACATGAACTTCAAGAGAATAAATCAAGAAAATTACGTTGGAAGCATGGAATGATCTGCTCCCCACAAAACCACGAACCAATATCCACAGTTGGAAAATTTCTATCAAGCTTAAAAATAAATTAAAAGCATGGTGAACCTGATTGATAGGAGCCATTTTGAGTATGTCCATAAATATAGAAAACTCGGGTCTATGTCTAGTATTCTTGTTTTGGGTTCTACAATCAACTATTTCGTGAGATGTTCGTCTCCTATTGCTCTTGATACCGCAAGTGAACCTTGTATTCTCTAAACACCATTGCGAGAACCAACATATCCACGCTGTAATTGACCACATTTCAAAACCATAAGATTTCGTTCCTTTTATACCATTAACAATCACATTTGCCATTTTGGCCGAATCATACAAATAAAGTTCATAAAATGACAAATATTAAATTACTTTTCGGAGGCCATTCCTACACAGCCCATAAGAGGCAAAGGTGTTTAATATGGTAAAGGGTTCTTGAAATTTGATTAATTAAACTGTCATCACTCAATACCATAAACATAACCTCTATGTTTTAGAAGTTAAATATAATGTTTCTATGAAATAATTAATTAAACTTCACTTACTACTTAATGAGCTTGATGCTTATTGGGATAGGATCCCCCCCCCCCCTTCAAAATAGGACGTGAAAGTTTCTTTGTTTAATGCTCTCTTTTCTATCGTTTTCGTAGTCAATTGATGCCTAATTTAGGACGTCGGTTCTCGCCTTCTTGAATCGATTCAAGTGGGATGACGGCAGCTTATTCGCTTAGCTATACATGAGCGTATGTTTACAGCTTAATCGCCAAGCCATTAAGCCAAAATAGTTATGTGGAATAAGCGAGGATCCTCACTTGGCCCCGTTAAACCACCTCAAACAAATTAATACCATAAACAATCCAACCCTATCTCTTTGCCTCCCTTATATAGAGAAATTTAACCATATAGACAACTTAATGCATACAAGGCTTCATGGAAAAAAGTAAACAACCCTTAAATCCTTAATTAAGCCATTGAATATCAAATCCATCATGTGAGATACGGTTGTAACACATACTTTGACCAACTCAATGCCACATGGATTTAGACCAGTAAGGGATTGTCCTTCATCCCAAAAAACTTATCTCCTACAACCAACTGGATAAACAAAATATTTGTTATCAGTAAACAAATATGCAAGAAAATAAGGTAGAAAAATTTAAAGAAAGTTTAAGCTACTGTGAATTCTTTCGAGGGTCTCGAAGCGTAAGATATTATTTTGGGTATCCCTAACGAATTCTAGAAGTCGAGACAGGACATTTCCAAGAAATCCTTTGGATTGTAATGGGGGCAAATGAACCCCTTGGTTGAACACAGAATCGATTCGATGTGAAATGTGGAAATCCAAGTTCCTTGTCAATAATGGATGTTTGTATCGAAGGCACGACTACGCGGATCATCGAGTATACTTTCTTATATAGTCTTCGCCGAGAATGTCAAGTTTTCAACTCTGAAAACCCTTCATCCCTTGGCACGTGAACACCACTGCTCTTGACTCTGATAAAGGATATGTGCCCAAGTTGTGCATTTACTTTTTTTCCCAAACACCTCAAAAATCAAAATGGTGAATTGTGAACTGAAAATAAAACTTACACATTCCCCGATCAGTTTTGATTCATGAAACAGCCTCTTCAGATCATCTTTTACGCCACAAAAAACCCTAATCTCCAAGAACACAGACACTAAAACACCACCAATCGGTGAAAAAAATTGGTACTAAAAGGGCAATCTACAAGCATCTAATCACAACTTACGATAATATCTTGAAGGAGGGAGCACTTCAAGCAACGATCTTTCCGAACTAAAATTGTTCCCCTATTGATCGTTTACTCACAAGGAAGACCGAGACTGGAGAGTAGAGAGATTGCACATTAAATTTTTTTAAGCCTGGAAAAACTATGTTGATCACGAGCCTTTGTTGTTCACTTGTGGCCACTGCCATCATAGCCATGGGAAAGGGCCGACCGTTATCTTCCCCTGTACAGAAAGTGAGACCCAAAATCGCATATCACAAGGTCGGACCCACAATTGATGGAGAGAGCGTAGAGATGGAGATGATGATGAAGCTATCATTAGTTGTTGTAGTCGAAGAAAGAATGAATCATCAGGTAGGAGGGCAGCCATAATTTTAATTTAGGGCACAAGATATATCTCGTCGATTGATGTTATTGGGTAACCTCTAGTTTGATCAGGGAAATCACAGAAAATGAATCTGCTAATGAAGGTTACAGATTCGGTCAAGAAGAAGAAACTTATTCAAACAAAATGTTAGTTTGTGATATGCCATTAATTTTAGTTCTTATAAGTTTCATTGGATTTTAAGAGGAAAATTTGAGTGACGTGAATAGATAAAAAGGAAAAAAGAACCAATGAATATTGTTACTTTTTATAAAATGTTAGAAAAGAGAAGAATATTTTATATTACAAAGTTAATTGAAATAAATTTTTTTTACCATTAAGTGAGTTGTTAGTTTATGAATACATCGTAAATGACTTCAAATATAAATTTATTTATTATATGAACAAAAAACATATTTAATTATTCGACAGAGAAAAAGTAAGAATATGAAAACCTATAATTTAAAAAGTAATAATATAAAAACGTTGATTTGTATATTCTTAATTTTTGTATAAAGATACCAATAATGATTTAATTTATTATTAGTTTTATTGTAATAAAGTTTTATTAAAATGTTCGACACAAAAAATAATAATAATGAAAATGAAAATACTTAATAAATATAACTAGTAAAAACTAAATATTGACATATAAATAAAAAAATTTAAAAGAAAAAACTAAATTTAAACCAAAGGGATCGAACCTGAGATAGACATTTGAATAAAAAAATTTAAATGAAAAACCTAATTTTGAACCTGAGATTGAGATTTAAATAAATAAAATTTAAAAAAATAAATAAAATTTTTGTAAAAGAAAATTATAAATTTAAAACATAAGGCTGGAACTTGGGTCTCCAATGACATAACACGTAGCTTAAACCATATCCTCCACCAAAGCTTATATATTTTATTCCCTACATGTATTATATATGATAGAATAGTTAAGAGGGCTTAGCACCATTTAGTGCCCCCTTGTCTCCGCCTTTGTAGGAGGGGTTTTGGGATGTGTGATGGGTTGATACAGGGGGAGTGTGAGATGTGGATTGAGAGTGGGTTGAGAGAGATTCCAGTGAACCTCGGGTGTTTGCCTGTTTGGGGTCCGATTAGGTTTCATGTGTTAATTCTTTAAGCATGTAAATGTATACCTTTTAGAATTGTAACGGTTTAGCATCCTTATTCCTTTTAGATATAGATATAGATGAGAGGTGTAAAATTAAAATCAAAAATCAAAAGTTAAGATATTAATAAAAAATTTAAAAAATAATTAAATACATATTCAACATATTTGATAAGATTTATAAATCGTAAAATATTTGACATTAGGCTCATTTCGGACGTATTGAGGAGACGATTATAATGGTATAATTACTACAAAATATAATATGTTTTTATATACATTTTAGTTGATATAAGATTTTATATGTTAAAATGAAAAGGGTGTGAAATTAAAATTATAAAAGGAAGAGATATAAAGTCAATTAAATAACAAAATCTAAGGTCTAAAATGTAATTTAAAAATTAAAATTAATTTTTTAAATATATGGAGGATGATGACATGCATTAGAGTGTTGTACATTAGGCAAAATTTTTGGGACATCTTAAAATGTGTAAATAAACCGTTTAGTAGTTTTTATATAATATTATAGATTATAGATATACACACACATATAAGGAAAAGTTCATTTGAGAAGTGGTAAATATTTGAGAACTAAAAAAATGATCCTAACCTTTATCTGGTCAACATTTGTGGCTTTGCCTGTGAAGCATCGAACAATTCGTCGTATATGTCACACCCCATAACGGCGGAAACACGAGGTGTCACAGCTCATAGTAGCATGGCACAAAGCATAAGAAATTGCCACCATATAAATTTTAAAGATCGAATCACCATACATGGTTGCGTACATCATTTGTTTGAACATTACCATTACAACATTTTAAGATAGAAATAAATAGAAGAAACGGGAGTTTGATCTTGTTATGCTGGATGAAGGCACACGTATGCATCCATAACTATCTTACTTTTGAGTATCTGAAACATATGAGGGTTTAAAAAGGTCAACTAAAAGTAGTTGGTGAGATCACAGGTTTTATGATGCACAAATATCATTGATACACAGTTTGCTAGGATCCATAACTAGATATACGAAAAGTGACAGTTATCAAAATTATGTTTTTGCTCAAGGTATTTATACGCATACAATAAGTTTAAGACGAGATCCCACTAACCCAACCCTAACGATGCTAACGCCCCTAGGCACCCATCTAACACAAGACACTCTTAAATATTGGTAATCGTGCACATCCAGTGGGGGAATCGGCCCAAATAACAGTTATCCACAAATTACAGTCGGATCGTTATACGAGTTAAATGGGTACTGTAACCGTGGACTTTAATGCGATAAAATAAACTCAACATCAAATAACATAAGTATACATACCAAATGAGCATAAAATGATAAGTCACGAATGGCGATTGTACATCAATAATACAACGAAGCATATAGATAAATAAAGTATCATGTTTTTCACCCAAAACCTTAAAAATAGTAAAATGGAGTTGTGATAACTCACCGAAGAAGTTGCCTTGAAATATTCGAGGTTTTCTTGGCAAGGCAAGGTCACACCGATTCCGACCCTATTAAGTAGAGGTTTTACTAGTGAGTTTTATTATTATTATTTTAATCCAAGAGATTGAAAAGACGCTCATTGTTATTTTGAACTTGTGCAAGCCGAATTTTGGTATAAAAGTCAAATATATCGGGGACTTTATAAACGATAAATAGGTGAGAATGAAGATTTAGATGTTGGTAAGGTGATCATGCATGCCTTATATGTTTGATCATTAAATCATGCCTTCAAGCATCTGCTGAATAATAATATAAAAAGGGAGTTTAATAAAAAAAAATACATGTTTTATTAAATAATGCATAAAGTGATTATTGGACAGCATATGCAAAACATGGCAGATTCTTGAGCTGTCTTTGAATTCACTTTTAGGTGTCTTACTCAACTCATTAGATCACAACATGTTAACCTGTTTTAGTTCACCGAGTTATGAAAATTTTGGCATAAGTTTGATAATTTTTGGAGCAATTTACATGCCTCAAACCGATTTATTTTCATAGCTTCGATAGAATACCGAGCTGTTGTGCAATGTTTTTGTAAAATCTGTTTGAAGGTTCAAATCTTGGAATTTTTGGGTGAGGCTAGTGGTGTTTGAAAGATAGCTCACTGAAACATTTGAAAAAAAAAGAATGACTTAATTTGGACGTTTATTAAAGGATTTATAGCTTCCCAAAGTTGGTCTAAAAATCTGTCAAATTTTTATGGACGTTTTTCAAGTAAAATTTGTGTCTTTTTCAAGTTATTCCATGTTTTTGTCCATATTGTGTTGGGGTTCACTTTTACCATTATCCGTCTGATGTATTCAAAAGAATAAAGGTCCTTTTTGATCAAATCCTTTACATGCAAGATCTCCTATCAACAATTAATTCTTACAAAGTCATTATCTAGCCATTACCAACTTTCTCTTGAAATTTTTGAGTAGTACAAGCTCAAGTTTATTTTTGGCACATGCAATAGGTTATTTTAACCATATGCATGGTGAAATAAGGATCAAAAGTAAGATTTTAAGGTAAAAGAGGAAGCATTGTGGGTAGTTCCTCACTAAGGGGCTGTTTTACTAGCTACTAACTGGGCTGACTCGGTCAGCAGTCAACATGTTTACCAAAATCGGAATCTGACCGAAATCTGACCACCATGCCTACCGAGAACTTACTGAGTTAGCTTCAAAATGATGCTTACCCTGGTCAGATCCTATTTTTCCATGTTTGCCCTTATTTTTGCAATTAGGTTTTAAGCAAATCAAAGGGCTAGTTCTCTTCCTGAATGCTCCTCCTCCCTTATCCCTTATGGCTTGGTTTCTCCTCCATCATCGCTCAGCCTCTTCCCTTCTCCTTCATCGCTCGGCGCTCCTCCTTTCTCCATCGTCAATCTCGTCAAAGATACAAATCGATTTCGTTTTTTGGGAACAACAACGTTGCCGACAAACAAGATGATGGAACCACAGCCACTGCCCAACCCATTTGGGATCTTGGAATCGGATTCGTTAGCCATCATCTCGAAAAGCGTCATGGCTAGATCGGGTTTTATCGTTGGGTCGGTGGTGGAGCCGTAGAGGTGGGGGTTTGTAGGATGAGACAGCGGGAAGGCAACACCAGGAAGTGTTTTCTGGTGAAACAACAGGGGTAATGGTGGTGACTGGTGTGTGGTGGTGGTAGCGGAGGTGGAAAACTGGAAATGGTGGTTTCAAAATTTCAAATTAATGGTGATGGTGGGTTTATTTTTGGGGGTGATGCTTTGAGGCGGTAGCTGCCATATGGCCCATATCAGTCAAAATTTCAACAGGTCACTTAAAAGTTAAAATATATGAAATTCTAATGGGGTGAACTTGTAAAATTAATTTGATATTTCTTATGTTTGAAGAAGATTGGTCATCATATTTTTAGGGTTATAATAGTCATTTTATTGTTGGTAAGCACTTATCAAAAACCACTTGATAAACATTCTTACTTGGACAACACTTACTTAGGACAACACTTACTCGGGTGATGCGGGCCTGGGCATGGAGGATCGGGCCTTAATATTCTTGGAGGCTTAATCGGGCCACCAAACAGGGCCGCACTTAAACGGCCATAACTTTTGCTCCGGGTGTCCGTTTCGGACCATCGACCAGTCGATTCGAAGCTACTTCAGAGGAGCACGCCGTGGTTAGTCACTACCTAACTGACTTTTGATCCCCGAAAAGGCTGTTTAAGTGGACTTTTTTGACGTTTTACTGTTTTTTCCTTACTTTGGGCTTCTTTTATTGGGCTTTTTCTGTTTGGCCCATTGACTTTTTCAGGCCCGTTTTAATTTAGTCTTCATATTTAAGCGTTTCTAATGTAATATGGATGGTCACTTGATGATTTTATAGACTTTTGATTTTCTTCCAGATTTTTGAGTTCTTGAGAATTCGTTATCAGAAGCCTAGGAACGGTATTCGTTGAATCAATGATTCCTAGAAGAGATTACTCACGGGCATTCACAGAATCAATGTGATAATCTTAGTTTTCAATTTTATACGCTACATCATCGAGTCAACATTCTTATCCGAACAGTAGTTACTCGGTTAGAGTTGGTAAACGGCCCCTAAATGTTTGATACGAACAAGAACAAAATGACAATGTTAAGAGAAAATCATCATGCAATGAGGGTATTCCACTCTAATGTGAATGATGAGAGGTAGAAGAACAAGAATGGAACTAAATAACACCATATATTAGTTGGTTTTAATCTTTCTAGGTTTATTCTAAGTTTAAGACATCGGTTGATCCTAGATGCTACATCATTGTTAGTGTATTTTGACACTAGATGATGCATCTCACAATATCATGAACTAAGAATGGTTCTTGTTTTCACAAGAACACAACAAAGAAATTTAAAAACATAAATCTAAAAAGGGAAGTAGGGGATATACCTTAGAGTTGAAAGAACTCTTGAGAGAAATGGAAAGGAACATGGAGAGGATTTTAGAGAGAGTTGAGAGAAAAGGGTAGCAAGTGAAAAAATGAAGACTTAGCCTCCCTTTTATAGTTGGAAAAAGTGAAGTGAGGGGGTAGGGGGGTGGTGGCCGGTCATTAGGGGTAGGGGGTGGTGTGTGGTGTGTGTAAGTGTATAAATGCATGCATAACAAAGAAGATTAAAAACATAATTATAAAAAGGGAAGTAGGGGATATACCTTAGAGTTGGAAGAACTCTTGAGAGAAATGGAAAGGAAACATGGAGAGGATTAGGGGTGTAAATGAGACGAGACAACTCGCGAGCTATTCGAGATCGACTCGGTCAAACCTCGGTCAACGCTCGACTCGAACTCGAACTCGAGCTCGACTCAACATAGTAACGAGTCGAGTCGAACTACCTGAAACTCGACTCGATAAGCTCGTGAGATACTCGAATATATTTTATATATAATTAATTTTATATTATAACTTATAAAATATAATATAAAAAAATGTAGTAGCAACTAATTTAATATAATATAAAAAATTTAGTAACAACTAATTTAATATAATAAATTGTTAAAAAGATTATAAATTAAAATGTGAACTTAAAATGAAAAGAAACCATCTAAAGTTAAATTTGTGAAAGAGCATTTGAATGGCTCCACTCCTTATTTTGTCTCATATTGATCAAGTGAAGGCAACTCACCTTGTTACCCTTCTATATAAATACTCTCTCATCCCACATTGGCAACCTAGAGGGATTCAACCTCATGACCACCTATATAAATAACAATTGTACGGGTGGTTTGGATTGTCCAACATTGCAAAGTTGGATATTTGAACTAATTAAATGTTCAATTTTATTTTTGTAGTTTAAAATATTTTGAAGTACCCCATAAAATTAAGTGGGTGCAACTTTTGGGTCCTTAAGAAGTTTCTATTGAAGTTTATTTATTGATTGGGTTTGTTTTGAGCTTGAAACGAGCTTTGAATCGAGTTCGAGCTTGAAACAAGTATGATTTCGAGCTTAAAACAGGCTTTGAAATGAGTTCGAGCTTGAAAATTGGGTTTCGAGTTCGAGTCGAGTTTGGATTTTCATTACTTGCGAGTTTCGAGTCGAGTTCGAGCTTGAGAATTAGGTTTCGAGTTCGAGTCGAGTATAATGATACTCGACCTCGACTAGCATCATTTACACCCCTAGAGAGAATTTTAGAGAGAGTTGAGAGAAAAGGGGAATAGAAAGTGAAAATTGAAGACTTGGCCTCATTTTTATAGTCGGAAAAGTGAAGTGGGAGCTAGGGGGGTGGCCGGTCATTGGGGGTAGGGGGTGGTGTGTGGTGTGTGTAAGTGTATAAATTAAATGCATGCATTGGTTGATTTTTAAATTCTTGTCTTTTTGATTTGTTTTAATTAGGTCTTCTAGGATTCAAAAGAAATATGATTTCTTTTTATTATTATCCATATTACATGATTTAATAACAATTTTGAATAGATAAGTTGCTAAAATTGGAAATCGGTACCGAAAACGAGCACCTTTTTGCATTTTCATGATAAAAGCTTTAAATAGAATACCGTTATAATGAAAGCTTTAAATAGAAATACTCATTCAAATACGAATGCTACCCCATTTACTCACTTAAAACATGAGTGAGTTTAAATGCTTCAATTAACCAAATATAGATAAGACTCCATTATCTAGAATACCAAAACATGGTTAAGTCTCAAATATCCAATAATATAAATTATGGATAATACTTCACACTTTAAAAACGTCACCGAAAATAATGGAAAATACTCTATACCCAAAACTACACCTTTAGGTGATAGGAGAGACCCGTTTTCGTTAGACGTAACGAAATATAAGTATACCACATATCTATGTGTATTCATTAGGTTCAACCACCCTAAATCTTTAGTTCCAGGGGTTAACAAGCTCAATAACTCCATGTCTTTTGCTTATAAGGATACCAAGCTCAACAACACTATATTTTTTTTGCTTATGTGGGTACAAAGCTCAACAACACTATGTCTTTTGCTTATACGGGTACCAAGTTGTAACACCCTCAATTTTAGAAAGAGCGACTAATTTGAAGTTTTCAAATATTACATCAATTGAAGGATAACTCCCTTCCTATAAACTAAGACTTGAATTTCCTCGAATAACCATTCTATATAAGCCTCGAAAAAAATATAGGTCAAGTCTTATACTAAGACATGATTATGGTAGGGTGTCACTAAACCCAAAGGAGTCGCTATCTCCGAATGCGGAAGACGTCACCAAAAAGCAAGATCTTTAACATATTACCTAGCACTCAAGCCCAATCATGTCGCTAGTACCGACCCCAACGAGAACCTGATGCACATCATTTTCGTAAGAGTAAACTACATACTTGGTCCCTAGGGTTTATTGGTTTTAACAGTCTGGGTCCCTAAAATGAAATATCTATGGCTTCCATCCTCGTGGTTTCCATTTCATAACGTATTAGATCCCTAAAACTAACTTTGTTAGACTTTTCCTGTTAAGTAGGTTAAGTAAGAGGGGCATTTTGGTCATTTTAAGTATAGGGACCAAACACGTAATAAGAATCACAGGGACCAAACATGTAATAAGAACCACAGGGACCAAACATGTAATTTACTCTCTATATAATTTATATATACTTAATAATTAATAATTCATAACATATATATTGTGGGTGTATATATATATATATATTATATATTTTATCAAATACTTTCACATTTTTCTTATTATAATATTTTCTTCGTTTTTTCTTATTAAAATAATATATTTTTAAATTGTATTTTTGTTATGGCATTATAGTTACATTTTTTTATCATAGTAATATACTATCATTTCTTTTTTTACACATTGTATTTTTAATTTTTCTTATTAAATTGTATGAAATTAAATATTTTAATGTAACATATTTTTTAAACAGACACATTTTTTTTTCCTTCAAAAAACACATACTTTTTAACATTTTTTAAACGTTAGCAATGGAAAATGTGTTTTACAAATTTTCTAAATATTGTTATATTAATGAATAATTTTGTTTTATTTTTGAATAACTTCATCGTTTTCTCTCCCGATTATTCATATACCACCTATATTATGTTTTTCATCTATTTTTTAAGAATTCCTTTAAAATGTATGAATAATCGGAAGGTAAAGTGAGGAAACTATCTAAAAATTTGATGTTCCACTTTATCTATGCCACGTAATTTATTTAAAAAATATATGTTTTTTAAGGAAAAAACATTCATATATGTTACATTAAAATATATAATTTTCATATAATTTAATAAAAAAGTTTAAAAGTACAATGCCTAAATACAAAACAATTTGAAAGTATATTGTTATAATAAAAAAAAATATGTAAATATAATGACATAATAAAAAAATAGTTTGAATATATATTGCTATAATTAAAAAAAATGTAGCTATAATACCATAATAAAAAAATAATTTAAAAATATGTTTCTATAATATATAAAAATGTAACTATAATGCCATAATAAAAAAATAATTTAAATATATATTGCTATAATAAAGAAAAATTTAACTATCATGCCATAATAAAAATACAAAATAAAAAATATATTGTTGTAATAAAAAAAACAATGTTATAAAAAATTGTGAAAATTATGGTGATAAATTATATACAATATATATATTATTAATTATTAATTATTAAGTATATATAAAATATATAGAGAGTAAGTTACATGTTTGGTCCCTGTGGTTTTTATAACATGTTTGGTCCCTAAACTTAAAATGACCAAAATGACCCTCTTACTTAACCTACTTAACAGAAAAAGTCTAACAAAGTTAGTTTTAGGGACCCAATACGTTATGAAATGGAAACCACGAGGATGCAAGTCATAGATATTTCATTTTAGGGACCCAAACTGTTAAAACCAATAAACCCTAGGGACCAAGTATGTAGTTTACTCTTTTCGTAATAAAAGCTTTAAATCAAAATACCGTAGAAGTGAAAGATTTAAATAGAAATACTCGTTCAAATATGAACTCTACACCCTTTACTTATTCAAAACGTGAATAAGCTTAAATGCTTCAAATACCAAAATATGGACAAAGCTCCATTATCTAGAATACCAAAACACGGTTAAGTCTCAATGATCCAATAATATAAATTATGGATAATACTTCATATTCTAAAAATGTCACCGAAAAAGATGGATAACATTCTATACCCAAAACAACACCTTTCAGTGACGCGGAGACCCGTTTCCATGATTAGTGGTGGAACACAAAAGTAGAAAACACACAAGTTACGTGGCAACCCTTGAAAGGGGATCCGGGTTAGCATCAACTCTATCCGAGTCTTTAGCAATACATACCACTGAGTATCAACTCTAACCAAGTCTTTAGCTTAAGAAGTCAAGAAGCATCGACCCTATCCAAGTATTTAGCTTAAGAGACAACACACATCAACTCTATGCAAGTATTTAGCTTAAGAAGACAAGAAGCATCAACTCTATCCAAGTATTTAGCTTAAGAAGACAATATGTTTATGGATCCATTGTATAACGGTCTAAAATCACACGACATTAATTGAATGACCAACGCACCCAAAACGTGTAATCTATAAAGTAGATATGCTATAAATGCATTTAATTCCCAAAGCTCGAAATATAGCAATTTAAATCGGACAAATGTCCTCAAGGCTCATTTAAGTTATAAAAAAAACCCCGAATTAAAGCATAATAACTCAACACCTAAGAGTTACCCAAAATAACATCGTTGGTCGAGACAAACCATTTACCGAGTGAAATCATACTCGCACATTTTTCAAATGTCGTAATGCAACAATATGTATTTTCAATGGTTTATAAATCAAACACTCCTAAAATGTATGACACCTAATAATCTTCATTTATGAAATAAAACAGCAAAGCAACTCAATTTATGTTTTATTTAACAAAATGTCTAAGAACCCAACGTAAACATTTTACATGATTTATAGAAGCATTTTATACCAAACATGAACATATCACCAAAAATACTCATACATTTGATAAATAGCAAGTAAAATATATTAATACCCTAAAAATGGACATTTTTGGCACGTAATCCGTTTTCACAAACCAACTTGAACTCACATTGCTAGATTTAGGCTAAATCTAGGTTTACCCCAAAAGCCTCCTTTGAAGAAAAGTTCAGATCTGCAAGCATCCTGTTTGGACCAAAATCTTTGATTAGCGACCATCGAACGAAATCATATGGCCATCACTACCAAGGTACAAAGAACTAACGACTCATGGTATGGAGAAGGAGTATCAAGTCTATCGATGATCATATCATACGATCAAGCTCCTATCATGCGACAGAAGGATCGACAAACGACATAATCGAGCGTCATCGCACCTATCTCTCAACCGACGAATGAGTCGTTAGACATTTGTTTTACTAACAAGATAACGTATGTTTCAGTTATGCTCTTATATTGCAGGACCATTATCATTAATGGCAACGGATATAACGGACGCAATTAAGGACTCCATTATTCTCTCACCCGTTACAATCTTGACCGGTATAAATAGAGGCACATGAAGATGAAAGGGGACATCTGAGAGCACCTAACGGCAATACTTATGACATAGAGCATATTCATCTTTTTTTTATTCGTCTTACTTTAATTTATATACGATCATTGTATTACAAGGATGATGCCCCTTATTGACGTCATTTTCACTAGTGCATCGACGATATCGCTCATCGTCCGTGGTTTTTTCCCTCGATCAAGGGTTTTTCCGCGTCACCAAATCCTTTTGTCAATTGTTTAATTTTATCTTTATTGTGTTTTTCGTCGAATTCTTTTCTTAGTCGGATAAATTCCACACCGACCTCAAGTTGATTTTATTAAACCAATTTTTGGCATAAACACATCCTTCACTAGAAACCATATAAATGCGATTGGGAGAAAAACCGCAAAACTTGGTTTAAAATGGTGGAAGAAGGTTGGAGAAGATGAAGTGGAAAGCTTGGATCTTTCTCCACACTTGAAACCTTTAGGCTAGATGGTGAAATAGTGCCTTGGAAATGGTTGGGGGAAGATGGAGAAGGCTCCAAAAATCGTTGTTAGTGGAGAGGAGTGAGGGAAAATGAGTAAGAAAAGAGTTGAGGTGAAAATGAGGCTAAAATCCCGAGAGCACCAAGTTACTATGCAAAACTTTTGACATACGCGACCTAGGCTGCGACCCCAAGTCGTGCGCCTAGTCGTGCGGGTGTGAGAGAGAGAAAAAATTGGCAGAGACTTGCGCGACCCTAGGTCGTGTGGCGGGCGAGGTATTTTCAGCGCGTTGAGGTACTTTTTGTATACAAAGGCAGATTTCCAAAACCCCCAAATCCCTGTCATAATTTTTACTCAATAACCTAAAGACCACAAAACTCTCAAAATACTTAACTTCCATGCAAGATTATTTTCTTCCCGGAATTCACTTCGATATCAAAACTTAGGAGATTTTTCCGAAATTTACGGGTGTTACACAAGCTCAACAACACTATGTCTTTTGCTTATATGGGTACCAAGCTCTAAAATAGGGATTATAACCCATTTGTAATCAATATGTCTATGGATCCATTACACTCTAACCATGAAATTACACGACACTAAACGAATGACTAATGCACCCACAAATATCATAACTGCACATAACTATAAAAGCCCGACATAGAGTAATTTAAGTCGGACAGGTGTCCCTAAGACTCATTTTAGTCAAAAACGAGCAACAACTCAACGAATTCGAATGACTAATAATTAAAGGTCAACAAAAGTCAACAAACATATTTAATCCATATTTATGCAATATATGCCCTAAAAGCAAGATTTATCTAAAAGAACCATTATTAGTTGGAACAAGCATTTTTCCAAACATAAACCTTTTATGCATATTTTCACATGTATAATAATTAGGGGTGGCAATCGTGTCGTATTCGGGTTGGCGGGTCAGGGAGGGTCCCGAACACAACCTGTTTAGCTAATCGCGTCGAGATACGCAACCCTAACTCGTACACGTTCATGTTGGCGGGTCAACCCGTGTGTTGGCGGTTTGGTCGCGGGCTGGCGGGTTGGTGGGTTGGCGGGTCGTTTGCGGGTTGGTGGGTCATGAAATCTCTTGTTTCTAGGTTGACCGCCGTCGGAGTTTCTATTGAGTAGTCTAAGTTAGGGTTAGGGTGTTCTTGTTTTCCGTTTCTACGTTTGAGTTTTGACGGACGGGATTACAATTTACACACGACAATGAAAGAAACCCTATTAATTTTGACTTTTAGATTTTAAAATAAAACATAAAATATATATATATATATATATATATATTTTTTTAATCAATTTTGGCTGGTTGGCGTGTCAACCTGCGACCCGTTCGTGTCAACCCGAACACAACCCATTTATTTGGCGGGTTTGCGGGTTGCCGTGTCAAAAAATTCAACCCTAGCCCGTTTATTTTCGTGTCGGGTTCATGTCGTGTCGAGAATTGTCATCCCTAATAATAACGTAATAATTCACATTTTCTCAAATGATTTTTAAAGTTAACCACGTCAAATAATATATATATATATATATATATATACACATGTTATCAAATAAATTCCTTTTTGAGATAAATCATTTGAAAGACTCAAACTTATAATTCACACAACATGTAAATTAAAAATCTCCAAAATATGCATTTTCAAGTCATGATAACCCTAAAAATATCAAATATGTAAACTTCACCAAATACCCAATACATATGATAAATATTAAGTAAACACAATAATACTTTAAAATCCAAATTTTTGCATGTACATATTTTTCACAAAGTAACTTGAATTCACCTTTGCTAGATTTAGGCTAATCTAGATTTACTCTAAAAACTCCCTTTGAAGAGAACTCCAGATCTGCAAGCATCGACACTAGAAACCTCATATAGTCATAAACGACCTAAAATACATCAAGAATAACCCCCCCCCCCCCCCCCCCCCCAACAATCATATCTATAAAACCCTATTCAAAACCTCAAATCTCCCAAAAATGGTCAAACTTTAAAATATCGAAGATGCTTCAAGAAACAAGTTCTAGAGAACCAAAAAAAAAAGGTTTTGACAAGAAATATAGTTTAAAAAGGCTAGAATAACTTACAATCTCTATTTAAATAGAAATCCAAAGTTTGGTCATCAATGGTGAAAAAGAACTTGGAGAAGATGAAGAACACAAGGATCTTGAAGCTTAATTCTTGAATATCTAGCTTTAATGGTGGGTTAAAGCTCCAAAAGTAGTGAAAATATGGAGGAGAGGTTTTAGTTTTTGGATTTGGTGGAGAAGAAGCAAAGAAAAACGAGTAGCAAAAGAGAAATGAGAAAGATTATGCTGAAATCCGATTTTTAGGGCATTATTCAACAAAAATTGCGACTTCCGTGACCTAGGCCGCGACTCCAAGTTGTGCGCTTGTGAGAAGGCAGAGCAAATCGACAGTGACATAGGCAACTTCACCCGCGACCCTAGGTCAAACATAGTGTGGAAAGTGGGGTCCACCTTCTAGTGCATTGTAGGGAAAGAGAGGTTCTCTAGGCAGATAGAGAAGGAAGGGCCAATAGAGAAAAATGTTGCATGGCAGGTCACGGGGGAGCTTTTTTAGGCACAGCGAGGTGTGTTTTTTAATACGAAAGGCAGAATTTCAAACCCCCAAATCCCTATCATAATTTTTACTCAATAACTAAACTAAAGACCCCAAAACCCCCAAAATACTTAACTTCCATCCTAGAATATTTTCTTCCCGGAATTCACTTCGATATTGAAACTTAGGAGATTTTTTTCCGAATTTACGGGTGTTAAACATTTATTCAAGGTCTTACTTTTTCACTCACATCTCAAATTATTTCCCGGAAAACTTAAGTCCCAGTGGGTGGGACCATTTGTTGTTACTAATGTGTTTGGTCATGGTGCAATAGAGATTAGACGTGATAAAATAGGAAAAGTGTTCAAGGTTAATGGTCATCGTCTAAAGCCACTCTATGAAGGTTTCAAACCTCTTGATATATAGGTTTTCATGCTGGAGATGCCGAAGGGAGGAGAACCTCAGACATGAAGGCATCTAGGCAAAGACGTTAAAGAAAGGCGTTGATTGGGAGGCAAACAATTTTATTGCTTTATTTTCTTTCCAGTTTAGTATTTATTTTTTTTAGTTTTAGTGTTCTTTTGAGTGATGAGTTCGTTTTCCAGGTCGATATGCATTGGGCACACGTCTTCAAATCAGGGGAGATTTCTTGTTCCTTTTATTTTTATTGCTTTTAGATTGTGCCAAAACAATCATATATTAAGGACAATATATGGTTTAAGTTCGGGGAGAGAATTAGTGTGGGGATATTGCATGATTAAGAGCTAATTGGCTAAAAATCTTCGAATTTTGACTTGTTTCAGGGCAATTATTAAGTGAATTACATGAGTTGACGATTTTTATGTTTGCACTGCCATGAAAAGCATAGCATGTGTGATTGTGTGGTTGCTTGTGTGGTAGTGGTTGGCACATTTGAGACGACCATTGTGAATCTTGCTAATTTTATGGACTAAAATGCACATGTGAGCTTTTGAGCCATGATTGAACATTGTTTTCAATCTTACTTTGTTTTATGTGTGCATTGCATCTTCCATGTATATGTCCTTCTTGACCTTCCATTTTGACTCTTCGAGATTGCATTAGGTAATGCTAGTGTGGAAATGAAAAAGAGCATTCTTGATGTCACTTTTGTAACCATTTAGCCTAAAAGCCAACCCTTATAGTTATGTCCTTTGTGATCACCTCTTTTGAGCTAATTACCCATTTCTTTGTTATTACACCACATTTTAACTCCTAGCCAAACATTTCATTTGTCGGAAATTTGGAATGAGACTATATGTTTTAGTTAGACTCTTTCGGCTAAGTCGGAGAATGTTGGAAAATGACATGTTAGTGTGGCCTTCGGACTATTCTTGTAATGATTATTACATGTTGGATACAGTTATATATGGTACTATAATGTTTGCCATAATGACATTTCAGGTCCTTAGACTTAAATATATGTAGTATGATGGATATGACATTTGTCTGGACTAATTTGTTTGCTTTCTTAACTTACTCATAAGGTGCAATTATGAACAATAAATAAACACATTAAGGGATAAACATTTTGGAACTTGAAAGGTCACCGTTTGGACTTCCAAACACCTTATATAAACTAGGGGTGAGCAAAAAACGAACCGAAACCGGAAAAACCAGAAAAAAACCGAGAAACTGAAATCGAAAAACCGAAAACCGAACCGAAACCGAAAACCGAAAATACAAACGGTTTGGTTTCGGTTTTGGTTTTCATACCGCACCGAAAAAACCGAACCGCACCGAAACCATCGGTTTATCAAAAAACCGAACCGTAAACCGAACCGAACCGTCAATATTAATTATTTTTAATTATTTTTTTTATTTATATATATATATATATATTAATAATTAATAAATTTAAAATTAAAATTGTTGGACTTGGACCCAACCCAAAGTCAAAACTACTAAAACTAGTCTCCAAAAATCAAAAGTTTTCAAACCCCCAATTTCCCACTTCCCACCTGCGACTGACGTGAAACAAGGTAAGAAACCCTAGCGCCATCACCACCACACCGCAGCGCCACCACAACGCCACCTTCTCAATCTCCCATCATCCCACTTTGTATCACTTGGTATATTTTTCTTTTTTGATCAATATAAATCTCTCTCTCTCTCTCTCTCTCTATATATATATATATATATATATGTACCTTATTGAAGTTGAAGTGTTGGATTCTTGTGGCTGGTTTTATTCTTTTTAAGTGTTAGATTGCTCATATCTTCATAAGATCTCTGATGTTTCTTCGAAAAAAAATCTGTATTTGACTTCAAAAAGTCCCAACTTTTTAGCTTGAAAATTAACTTGAGAATGTTTGTGTTTTAGAAAAGAAATAACTAGAAATTAGAAAATATATACTTTACTGTGAAAGAATTGCTACTGGTGTATGTTTTCAATTTCATATATAAGAGTAAGAATACTGAAATTCTTAGTAATTGGCATTTTGTAATATGGGTTCTTGATGATTCAAAATTTTATGCAAAAATATTTTTGTAAATGATTATATCTATTCTTGTGGTTAATGTTTGGTTTCATTGTTTGTGTTCCATTATAATAATATGTATGCACGTTAACATATATGTTAACATATATGCATATTTAATAAGAGTGAAATGGGGTCCAAATTATCTTCAATCATAGTTTTATGATTAGCTTTTTTGGGTAGAAAATACAAGTCTAATTAATGGAGTCCAAATTACATTTGCATATTAGTTAATGGTGTGGTTGCAAGCTGAGTCTGTTCCATTAGCTGTTGATGAGACCACATATTATCAATCTTGTGGTTAGAGATTTCTAAAATTCGAAATGCTGTAAGGTACATGCGATCATCACCTGCTAGATATGCAAGCCTTAAAGACAGTGTTGAGCGGGGGGAAATAAAATGTAAATGAAAACCATGTCTTGATGTTGATACAAGGTGGAATTCCACACTTTTAATGTTGGAAACGGCTGTTAAATTTGAAGATGCGTTTGATAGGTATGTTTTATTATTTAATTTACATATATTAATATTTATGTGTTTTTTTAATTAATAATTTGTATGTTGTCTATAGGATTTCCGATATAGATTCTAATTATAGAAATTACTTTCACGGTGACATCGATGACGATGGTGAACGGAGCACAAGAAAACAAAAAAGACACGATGGAGCAACCGGTGCTCCGAGGTCACAAGATTGGGAGAAAGTTAGGTTTGGTTTTACTTTTTAACTAGGCAATAACACCGCGCTATGCGCGGTGAATACAAAATATTAATATAAAAATAAAAATATTGAAATTGAAATAAGAAATATTTAGAAAATATTATAATTCAAAAATCGAAATATCTATCTAATAACTTTGTTGTTGTTATCATTTAATTATCGATGTTAATAACTTTATTTTTGTTTATAATAATTCTCGTATTTATATTTCTAATTTCTATTTTATAATATTAATATTTATCATATTAAAACTATTTTTATTATTTATAAAGCCTCGATGTTAATAACTGTTTTTATTTTTCTATTTTATAATATTAATAATTTATCATATTAAAAATATTATCTATTATTTATTTAATTAATTTAATTTATTTATTTATAAACATTGTTAGATCTTTAAGGAAATAAAAATAAATTAAAAAATATATTCTATTAAAATATTAAGTTCTAAGTTTATTAAGTATATAAATAAATAATTAATAAAACCATTAAGTAAAAATAAAGAAAAAAATTATTTTTAAATAATGATTATAATTATAAAATTTTAGTGGATAATTGATTTATTAAACGATGATCTAATTAAATATGAATAAATAATTTGATTAAACTGAAGAAAAAAAATATGGAAAAATAAAGGTCTAGCTCATTTAATGTTACATTTTTATTTTAAAAAAATTCAAAATTCTACGAAAATTTTAAAGTCTCTTTAAAAGGCTCCCCTTATTTCACTCTCGCTCATTCTCCTTTATATATATATATATATATTGATTATTAAACGATGATTTAATTAAATATGAATAAATAATTTGATTAAACTGAAGAAAAAAAATATAGAAAATGAAAGGTCTAGCTCATTTAATGTTACATTTTTATTTTAAAAAAATTCAAAATTCTACGAAAATTTTAAAGTCTCTTTAAAGGGCTCCCCTTATTTCACTCTCGCTCATTCTCTTTTATATATATATATTGTTTATAATAATTCTCGTATTTATATTTCTAATTTCTATTTTATAATATTAATATTTATCATATTAAAACTATTTTTATTATTTATAAAGCCTCGATGTTAATAACTGTTTTTATTTTTCTATTTTATAATATTAATAATTTATCATATTAAAAATATTATCTATTATTTATTTAATTAATTTAATTTATTTATTTATAAACATTGTTAGATCTTTAAGGAAATAAAAATAAATTAAAAAATATATTCTATTAAAATATTAAGTTCTAAGTTTATTAAGTATATGAACAAATAATTAATAAAATCATTAAGTAAAAATAAAGAAAAAAATTATTTTTAAATAATGATTATAATTATAAAATTTTAGTGGATAATTGATTTATTAAACGATGATTTAATTAAATATGAATAAATAATTTGATTAAACTGAAGAAAAAAAATATAGAAAATGAAAGGTCTAGCTCATTTAATGTTACATTTTTATTTTAAAAAAATTCAAAATTCTACAAAAATTTTAAAGTTTCTTTAAAAGGCTCCCCTTATTTCACTCTCGCTCATTCTCCTTTATATATATATATTGATTATTAAACGATGATTTAATTAAATATGAATAAATAATTTGATTAAACTGAAGAAAAAAAATATAGAAAATGAAAGGTCTAGCTCATTTAATGTTACATTTTTTTTTTTAAAAAAATTCAAAATTCTACGAAAATTTTAAAGTCTTTTTAAAGGGCTCCCCTTATTTCACTCTCGCTCATTCTCTTTAATATATGTATATATTGATTCTCGTATTTATATTTCTAATTTCTATTTTATAATATTAATATTTATCATATTAAAACTATTTTTATTATTTATAAAGCCTCGATGTTAATAACTGTTTTTATTTTTCTATTTTATAATATTAATAATTTATCATATTAAAAATATTATCTATTATTTATTTAATTAATTTAATTTATTTATTTATAAACATTGTTAGATCTTTAAGGAAATAAAAATAAATTAAAAATTATATTCTATTAAAATATTAAGTTCATATAATATTTAATTAAGTTAAGTTTATTAAGTATATAAATAAATAATTAATAAAACCATTAAGTAAAAATAAAGAAAAAAATTATTTTTAAATAATGATTATAATTATAAAATTTTAGTGGATAATTGATTTATTAAACGATGATTTAATTAAATATGAATAAATAATTTGATTAAACTGAAGAAAAAAAATATAGAAAATTAAAGGTCTAGCTCATTTAATGTTACATTTTTATTTTAAAAAAATTCAATATTCTACGAAAATTTTAAAGTCTCTTTAAAAGGCTCCCCTTATTTCACTCTCGCTCATTCATTTATATATATATATATATTGATTGTTAGATCATTAAGAAAATAAAAATAAATTAAAAAATATATTCTATTAAAACATTAAGTTCATATAATATTTAATTAATGTAAGTTTATTAAGTATATAAATAAATAATTAATAAAACCATTAAGTAAAAATAAAGAAAAATATTATTTTTAAATAATGATTATAATTATAAAATTTTAGTGGATAATTGATTTATTAAACGATGATTTAATTAAATATGAATAAATAATTTGATTAAACTGAAGAAAAAAAATATAGAAACTTAAAGGTCTAGCTCATTTAATGTTACATTTTTATTTTAAGAAAATTCAAAATTCTACGAAAATTTTAAAGTTTCTTTAAAAGGCTCTCCTTATTTCACTCTTGCTCATTCATTTTTATATATATATATTGATTGTTAGATCATTAAGAAAATAAAAATAAATTAAAAAATATATTCTATTAAAATATTAAGTTCATATAATATTTAATTAATGTAAGTTTATTAAGTATATGAACAAATAATTAATAAAATCATTAAGTAAAAATAAAGAAAAAAATTATTTTTAAATAATGATTATAATTATAAAATTTTAGTGGATAATTGATTTATTAAACGATGATTTAATTAAATATGAATAAATAATTTGATTAAACTGAAGAAAAAAAATATAGAAAATGAAAGGTCTAGCTCATTTAATGTTACATTTTTATTTTAAAAAAATTCAAAATTCTACGAAAATTTTAAAGTCTCTTTAAAAGGCTCCCCTTATTTCACTCTCGCTCATTCTCCTTTATATATATATATTGATTATTAAACGATGATTTAATTAAATATGAATAAATAATTTGATTAAACTGAAGAAAAAAAATATAGAAAATGAAAGGTCTAGCTCATTTAATGTTACATTTTAATTTTAAAAAAAATCAAAATTCTACGAAAATTTTAAAGTCTCTTTAAAGGGCTCCCCTTATTTCACTCTCGCTCATTCTCCTTTATATATGTATATATTGATTCTCGTATTTATATTTCTAATTTCTATTTTATAATATTAATATTTATCATATTAAAACTATTTTTATTATTTATAAAGCCTCGATGTTAATAACTGTTTTTATTTTTCTATTTTATAATATTAATAATTTATCATATTAAAAATATTATCTATTATTTATTTAATTTATTTAATTTATTTATTTATAAACATTGTTAGATCTTTAAGAAAATAAAAATAAATTAAAAAATATATTCTATTAAAATATTAAGTTCATATAATTTTTAATTAATGTAAGTTTATTAAGTATATAAATAAATAATTAATAAAACCATTAAGTAAAAATAAAGAAAAAAATTATTTTTAAATAATGATTATAATTATAAAATTTTAGTGGATAATTGATTTATTAAACGATGATTTAATTTAATATGAATAAATAATTTGATTAAACTGAAGAAAAAAATATAGAAAATTAAAGGTCTAGCTCATTTAATGTTACATTTTTATTTTAAAAAAATTCAAAATTTAACGAAAATTTTAAAGTCTCTTTAAAGGGCTTCCCTTATTTCACTCTCGCTCATTCTCTTTTATATATGTATATATTGATTCTCGTATTTATATTTCTAATTTCTATTTTATAATATTAATATTTATCATATTAAAACTATTTTTATTATTTATAAAGCCTCGATGTTAATAATCGTTTTTATTTTTCTATTTTATAATATTAATAATTTATCATATTAAAAATATTATCTATTATTTATTTAATTTATTTAATTTATTTATTTATAAACATTGTTAGATCTTTAAGAAAATAAAAATAAATAAAAAAATATATTCTATTAAAATATTAAGTTCATATAATATTTAATTAATGTAAGTTTATTATGTATATAAATAAATAATTAATAAAATCATTAAGTACAAATAAAGAAAAAAATTATTTTTAAATAATGATTATAATTATAAAATTTTAGTGGATAATTGATTTATTAAACGATGATTTAATTAAATATGAATAAATAATTTGATTAAACTGAAGAAAAAAAATATAGAAAATGAAAGGTCTAGCTCATTTAATGTTACATTTTTATTTTAAAAAAATTCAAAATTCTACGAAAATTTTAAAATCTCTTTAAAGGGCTCCCTTATTTCACTCTCGCTCATTCTCCTTTATATATATATATGTATATATATATATATATATGTATATATATATATATATTGATTTCTAAAATTCGAAATGCTGTAAGGTACATGCGATCATCACCTGCTAGATATGCAAGCCTTAAAGACAGTGTTGAGCGGGGGGAAATAAAATGTAAATGAAAACCATGTCTTGATGTTGAATTTGAAGATTTATTTCCCCCCGCTCAAATGTTAATTTAATTTATTTATTTATAAACATTGTTAGATCATTAAGAAAATAAAAATAAATTAAAAAATATATTCTATTAAAATATTAAGTTTATATAATATTCAATTAATGTAAGTTTATTTATACTTAATAATTAATAAAATCATTAAGTCAAAATAAAGAAAAAAATTATTTTTAAATAATGATTATAATTATAAAATTTTAGTGAATAATTGATTTATTAAACGATGATTTAATTAAATATGAATAAATAATTTGATTAAACTGAAGAAAAAAAATATAGAAAATGAAATGCCTAAATTTCATTTAATGTTACATTTTTATTTTAAAAAAATTCAAAATTCTACGAAAATTTTAAAGTCTCTTTAAAGGGCTCCCCTTATTTCACTCTCGCTCATTCTCCTTTATATATATATATATATTGATATATTGATTGATTGTTAGATCATTAAGAAAATAAAAATAAATTAAAAAATATATTCTATTAAAATATTAAGTTCATATAATATTTAATTAATGTAAGTTTATTAAGTATATAAATAAATAATTAATAAAATCATTAAGTAAAAAATAAAGAAAAAAATTATTTTTAAATAATGATTATAATTATAAAATTTTAGTGGATAATTGATTTATTAAACGATGATTTAATTAAATATGAATAAATAATTTGATTAAACTGAATAAAAAAAATATAGAAAATTAAAGGTCTAGCTCATTTAATGTTACATTTTTATTTTAAAAAAATTCAAAATTCTACGAAAATTTTAAAGTCTCTTTAAAGGGCTCCCCTTATTTCACTCTCGCTCATTCTCCTTTATATATATATATATATATATATATATTGATATATTGATTGATTGTTAGATCATTAAGAAAATAAAAATAAATTAAAAAATATATTCTATTAAAATATTAAGTTCATATAATATTTAATTAATGTAAGTTTATTAAGTATATAAATTAATAATTAATAAAATCATTAAGTAAAAAATAAAGAAAAAAATTATTTTTAAATAATGATTATAATTATAAAATTTTAGTGGATAATTGATTTATTAAACGATGATTTGATTAAATATGAATAAATAATTTGATTAAACTGAAGAAAAAAAATATAGAAAATGAAAGGTCTAGCTCATTTAATGTTACATTTTTATTTTAAAAAAATTCAAAATTCTACGAAAATTTTAAAGTCTCTTTAAAGGGCTCCCCTTATTTCACTCTCGCTCATTCTCCTTTATATATATATATATATATTGATATATTGATTGATTGTTAGATCATTAAGAAAATAAAAATAAATTAAAAAATATATTCTATTAAAATATTAAGTTCATATAATATTTAATTAATGTAAGTTTATTAAGTATATAAATTAATAATTAATAAAATCATTAAGTAAAAAATAAAGAAAAAAATTATTTTTAAATAATGATTATAATTATAAAATTTTAGTGGATAATTGATTTATTAAACGATGATTTAATTAAATATGAATAAATAATTTGATTAAACTGAAGAAAAAAATATAGAAAATGAAAGGTCTAAATTTCATTTAATGTTACATTTTTATTTTAAAAAAATTCAAAATTCTACGAAAATTTTAAAATCTCTTTAAAGGGCTCCCTTATTTCACTCTCGCTCATTCTCCTTTATATATATATATATGTATATATATATATATATGTATATATATATATATATATATTGATTTCTAAAATTCGAAATGCTGTAAGGTACATGCGATCATCACCTGCTAGATATGCAAGCCTTAAAGACAGTGTTGAGCGGGGGGAAATAAAATGTAAATGAAAACCATGTCTTGATGTTGAATTTGAAGATTTATTTCCCCCCGCTCAAATGTTAATTTAATTTATTTATTTATAAACATTGTTAGATCATTAAGAAAATAAAAATAAATTAAAAAATATATTCTATTAAAATATTAAGTTCATATAATATTTAATTAATGTAAGTTTATTAAGTATATAAATAAATAATTAATAAAATCATTAAGTAAAAAATAAAGAAAAAAATTATTTTTAAATAATGATTATAATTATAAAATTTTAGTGGATAATTGATTTATTAAACGATGATTTAATTAAATATGAATAAATAATTTGATTAAACTGAAGAAAAAAAATATAGAAAATTAAAGGTCTAGCTCATTTAATGTTACATTTTTATTTTAAAAAAATTCAAAATTCTACGAAAATTTAAAAGTCTCTTTAAAGGGCTCCCCTTATTTCACTCTCGCTCATTCTCCTTTATATATATATATATATATTGATATATTGATTGATTGTTAGATCATTAAGAAAATAAAAATAAATTAAAAAATATATTCTATTAAAATATTAAGTTCATATAATATTTAATTAATATAAGTTTATTAAGTATATAAATTAATAATTAATAAAATCATTAAGTAAAAAATAAAGAAAAAATTTATTTTTAAATAATTATTATAATTATAAAATTTTAGTGGATAATTGATTTATTAAACGATGATTTAATTAAATATGAATAAATAATTTGATTAAACTGAAGAAAAAAAATATAGAAAATTAAAGGTCTAGCTCATTTAATGTTACATTTTTATTTTAAAAAAATTCAAAATTCTACGAAAATTTTAAAGTCTCTTTAAAACGCTCCCCTTATTTCACTCTCGCTCATTCTCCTTTATATATATATATTGATTATTAAACGATGATTTAATTAAATATGAATAAATAATTTGATTAAACTGAAGAAAAAAAATATAGAAAATTAAAGGTCTAGCTCATTTAATGTTACATTTTTATTTTAAAAAAATTCAAAATTCTACGAAAATTTTAAAGTCTCTTTAAAACGCTCCCCTTATTTCACTCTCGCTCATTCTCCTTTATATATATATATTGATTATTAAACGATGATTTAATTAAATATGAATAAATAATTTGATTAAACTGAAGAAAAAAAATATAGAAAATGAAAGGTCTAGCTCATTTAATGTTACATTTTTTTTTTTAAAAAAATTCAAAATTCTACGAAAATTTTAAAGTCTTTTTAAAGGGCTCCCCTTATTTCACTCTCGCTCATTCTCTTTAATATATGTATATATTGATTCTCGTATTTATATTTCTAATTTCTATTTTATAATATTAATATTTATCATATTAAAACTATTTTTATTATTTATAAAGCCTCGATGTTAATAACTGTTTTTATTTTTCTATTTTATAATATTAATAATTTATCATATTAAAAATATTATCTATTATTTATTTAATTTATTTAATTTATTTATTTATAAACATTGTTAGATCTTTAAGAAAATAAAAATAAATAAAAAAATATATTCTATTAAAATATTAAGTTCATATAATATTTAATTAATGTAAGTTTATTATGTATATAAATAAATAATTAATAAAATCATTAAGTACAAATAAAGAAAAAAATTATTTTTAAATAATGATTATAATTATAAAATTTTAGTGGATAATTGATTTATTAAACGATGATTTAATTAAATATGAATAAATAATTTGATTAAACTGAAGAAAAAAATATAGAAAATGAAAGGTCTAGCTCATTTAATGTTACATTTTTATTTTAAAAAAATTCAAAATTCTACGAAAATTTTAAAATCTCTTTAAAGGGCTCCCTTATTTCACTCTCGCTCATTCTCCTTTATATATATATATGTATATATATATATATATATGTATATATATATATATATATTGATTTCTAAAATTCGAAATGCTGTAAGGTACATGCGATCATCACCTGCTAGATATGCAAGCCTTAAAGACAGTGTTGAGCGGGGGGAAATAAAATGTAAATGAAAACCATGTCTTGATGTTGAATTTGAAGATTTATTTCCCCCCGCTCAAATGTTAATTTAATTTATTTATTTATAAACATTGTTAGATCATTAAGAAAATAAAAATAAATTAAAAAATATATTCTATTAAAATATTAAGTTCATATAATATTTAATTAATGTAAGTTTATTAAGTATATAAATAAATAATTAATAAAATCATTAAGTAAAAAATAAAGAAAAAAATTATTTTTAAATAATGATTATAATTATAAAATTTTAGTGGATAATTGATTTATTAAACGATGATTTAATTAAATATGAATAAATAATTTGATTAAACTGAAGAAAAAAAATATAGAAAATTAAAGGTCTAGCTCATTTAATGTTACATTTTTATTTTAAAAAAATTCAAAATTCTACGAAAATTTAAAAGTCTCTTTAAAGCTACGCTCCCCTTATTTCACTCTCGCTCATTCTCCTTTATATATATATATATATATTGATATATTGATTGATTGTTAGATCATTAAGAAAATAAAAATAAATTAAAAAATATATTCTATTAAAATATTAAGTTCATATAATATTTAATTAATATAAGTTTATTAAGTATATAAATTAATAATTAATAAAATCATTAAGTAAAAAATAAAGAAAAAATTTATTTTTAAATAATTATTATAATTATAAAATTTTAGTGGATAATTGATTTATTAAACGATGATTTAATTAAATATGAATAAATAATTTGATTAAACTGAAGAAAAAAAATATAGAAAATTAAAGGTCTAGCTCATTTAATGTTACATTTTTATTTTAAAAAAATTCAAAATTCTACGAAAATTTTAAAGTCTCTTTAAAACGCTCCCCTTATTTCACTCTCGCTCATTCTCCTTTATATATATATATTGATTATTAAACGATGATTTAATTAAATATGAATAAATAATTTGATTAAACTGAAGAAAAAAAATATAGAAAATGAAAGGTCTAGCTCATTTAATGTTACATTTTTATTTTAAAAAAATTCAAAATTCTACGAAAATTTTAAAGTCTCTTTAAAGGGCTCCCCTTATTTCACTCTCGCTCATTCTCTTTTATATATGTATATATTGATTCTCGTATTTATATTTCTAATTTCTATTTTATAATATTAATATTTATCATATTAAAACTGTTTTTATTATTTATAAAGCCTCGATGTTAATAACTGTTTTTATTTTTCTATTTTATAATATTAATAATTTATCATATTAAAAATATTATCTATTATTTATTTAATTTATTTAATTTATTTATTTATAAACATTGTTAGATCTTTAAGAAAATAAAAATAAATTAAAAAATATATTCTATTAAAATATTAAGTTCATATAATTTTTAATTAATGTAAGTTTATTAAGTATATAAATAAATAATTAATAAAACCATTAAGTAAAAATAAAGAAAAAAATTATTTTTAAATAATGATTATAATTATAAAATTTTAGTGGATAATTGATTTATTAAACGATGATTTAATTTAATATGAATAAATAATTTGATTAAACTGAAGAAAAAAATATAGAAAATTAAAGGTCTAGCTCATTTAATGTTACATTTTTATTTTAAAAAATTCAAAATTTAACGAAAATTTTAAAGTCTCTTTAAAGGGCTTCCTTATTTCACTCTCGCTCATTCTCTTTTATATATGTATATATTGATTCTCGTATTTATATTTCTAATTTCTATTTTATAATATTAATATTTATCATATTAAAACTATTTTTATTATTTATAAAGCCTCGATGTTAATAACTGTTTTTATTTTTCTATTTTATAATATTAATAATTTATCATATTAAAAATATTATCTATTATTTATTTAATTTATTTAATTTATTTATTTATAAACATTGTTAGATCTTTAAGAAAATAAAAATAAATAAAAAAATATATTCTATTAAAATATTAAGTTCATATAATATTTAATTAATGTAAGTTTATTATGTATATAAATAAATAATTAATAAAATCATTAAGTACAAATAAAGAAAAAAATTATTTTTAAATAATGATTATAATTATAAAATTTTAGTGGATAATTGATTTATTAAACGATGATTTAATTAAATATGAATAAATAATTTGATTAAACTGAAGAAAAAAAATATAGAAAATGAAAGGTCTAGCTCATTTAATGTTACATTTTTATTTTAAAAAAATTCAAAATTCTACGAAAATTTTAAAATCTCTTTAAAGGGCTCCCTTATTTCACTCTCGCTCATTCTCCTTTATATATATATATGTATATATATATATATGTATATATATATATATATATTGATTTCTAAAATTCGAAATGCTGTAAGGTACATGCGATCATCACCTGCTAGATATGCAAGCCTTAAAGACAGTGTTGAGCGGGGGGAAATAAAATGTAAATGAAAACCATGTCTTGATGTTGAATTTGAAGATTTATTTCCCCCCGCTCAAATGTTAATTTAATTTATTTATTTATAAACATTGTTAGATCATTAAGAAAATAAAAATAAATTAAAAAATATATTCTATTAAAATATTAAGTTTATATAATATTCAATTAATGTAAGTTTATTAAGTATATAAATAAATAATTAATAAAATCATTAAGTCAAAATAAAGAAAAAAATTATTTTTAAATAATGATTATAATTATAAAATTTTAGTGAATAATTGATTTATTAAACGATGATTTAATTAAATATGAATAAATAATTTGATTAAACTGAAGAAAAAAAATATAGAAAATGAAAGGTCTAGCTCATTTAATGTTACATTTTTATTTTAAAAAAATTCAAAATTCTACGAAAATTTTAAAGTCTCTTTAAAGGGCTCCCCTTATTTCACTCTCGCTCATTCTCCTTTATATATATATATATATTGATATATTGATTGATTGTTAGATCATTAAGAAAATAAAAATAAATTAAAAAATATATTCTATTAAAATATTAAGTTCATATAATATTTAATTAATGTAAGTTTATTAAGTATATAAATAAATAATTAATAAAATCATTAAGTAAAAAATAAAGAAAAAAATTATTTTTAAATAATGATTATAATTATAAAATTTTAGTGGATAATTGATTTATTAAACGATGATTTAATTAAATATGAATAAATAATTTGATTAAACTGAATAAAAAAAATATAGAAAATTAAAGGTCTAGCTCATTTAATGTTACATTTTTATTTTAAAAAAATTCAAAATTCTACGAAAATTATAAAGTCTCTTTAAAGGGCTCCCCTTATTTCACTCTCGCTCATTCTCCTTTATATATATATATATATATATATTGATATATTGATTGATTGTTAGATCATTAAGAAAATAAAAATAAATTAAAAAATATATTCTATTAAAATATTAAGTTCATATAATATTTAATTAATGTAAGTTTATTAAGTATATAAATTAATAATTAATAAAATCATTAAGTAAAAAATAAAGAAAAAAATTATTTTTAAATAATGATTATAATTATAAAATTTTAGTGGATAATTGATTTATTAAACGATGATTTAATTAAATATGAATAAATAATTTGATTAAACTGAAGAAAAAAAATATAGAAAATGAAAGGTCTAGCTCATTTAATGTTACATTTTTATTTTAAAAAAATTCAAAATTCTACGAAAATTTTAAAATCTCTTTAAAGGGCTCCCTTATTTCACTCTCGCTCATTCTCCTTTATATATATATATATGTATATATATATATATATATATATATATATTGATTTCTAAAATTCGAAATGCTGTAAGGTACATGCGATCATCACCTGCTAGATATGCAAGCCTTAAAGACAGTGTTGAGCGGGGGGAAATAAAATGTAAATGAAAACCATGTCTTGATGTTGAATTTGAAGATTTATTTCCCCCCGCTCAAATGTTAATTTAATTTATTTATTTATAAACATTGTTAGATCATTAAGAAAATAAAAATAAATTAAAAAATATATTCTATTAAAATATTAAGTTCATATAATATTTAATTAATGTAAGTTTATTAAGTATATAAATAAATAATTAATAAAATCATTAAGTAAAAAATAAAGAAAAAAATTATTTTTAAATAATGATTATAATTATAAAATTTTAGTGGATAATTGATTTATTAAACGATGATTTAATTAAATATGAATAAATAATTTGATTAAACTGAAGAAAAAAAATATAGAAAATTAAAGGTCTAGCTCATTTAATGTTACATTTTTATTTTAAAAAAATTCAAAATTCTACGAAAATTTTAAAATCTCTTTAAAGGGCTCCCTTATTTCACTCTCGCTCATTCTCCTTTATATATATATATATGTATATATATATATATATATATATTGATTTCTAAAATTCGAAATGCTGTAAGGTACATGCGATCATCACCTGCTAGATATGCAAGCCTTAAAGACAGTGTTGAGCGGGGGGAAATAAAATGTAAATGAAAACCATGTCTTGATGTTGAATTTGAAGATTTATTTCCCCCCGCTCAAATGTTAATTTAATTTATTTATTTATAAACATTGTTAGATCATTAAGAAAATAAAAATAAATTAAAAAATATATTCTATTAAAATATTAAGTTCATATAATATTTAATTAATGTAAGTTTATTAAGTATATAAATAAATAATTAATAAAATCATTAAGTAAAAAATAAAGAAAAAAATTATTTTTAAATAATGATTATAATTATAAAATTTTAGTGGATAATTGATTTATTAAACGATGATTTAATTAAATATGAATAAATAATTTGATTAAACTGAAGAAAAAAAATATAGAAAATTAAAGGTCTAGCTCATTTAATGTTACATTTTTATTTTAAAAAAATTCAAAATTCTACGAAAATTTAAAAGTCTCTTTAAAGGGCTCCCCTTATTTCACTCTCGCTCATTCTCCTTTATATATATATATATATATATATATATATATATTGATATATTGATTGATTGTTAGATCATTAAGAAAATAAAAATAAATTAAAAAATATATTCTATTAAAATATTAAGTTCATATAATATTTAATTAATGTAAGTTTATTAAGTATATAAATTAATAATTAATAAAATCATTAAGTAAAAAATAAAGAAAAAAATTATTTTTAAATAATGATTATAATTATAAAATTTTAGTGGATAATTGATTTATTAAACGATGATTTAATTAAATATGAATAAATAATTTGATTAAACTGAAGAAAAAAAATATAGAAAATGAAAGGTCTAGCTCATTTAATGTTACATTTTTATTTTAAAAAAATTCAAAATTCTACGAAAATTTTAAAGTCTCTTTAAAACGCTCCCCTTATTTCACTCTCGCTCATTCTCCTTTATATATATATATTGATTATTAAACGATGATTTAATTAAATATGAATAAATAATTTGATTAAACTGAAGAAAAAAAATATAGAAAATGAAAGGTCTAGCTCATTTAATGTTACATTTTTATTTTAAAAAAATTCAAAATTCTACGAAAATTTTAAAGTCTCTTTAAAGGGCTCCCCTTATTTCACTCTCGCTCATTCTCTTTTATATATGTATATATTGATTCTCGTATTTATATTTCTAATTTCTATTTTATAATATTAATATTTATCATATTAAAACTGTTTTTATTATTTATAAAGCCTCGATGTTAATAACTGTTTTTATTTTTCTATTTTATAATATTAATAATTTATCATATTAAAAATATTATCTATTATTTATTTAATTTATTTAATTTATTTATTTATAAACATTGTTAGATCTTTAAGAAAATAAAAATAAATTAAAAAATATATTCTATTAAAATATTAAGTTCATATAATTTTTAATTAATGTAAGTTTATTAAGTATATAAATAAATAATTAATAAAACCATTAAGTAAAAATAAAGAAAAAAATTATTTTTAAATAATGATTATAATTATAAAATTTTAGTGGATAATTGATTTATTAAACGATGATTTAATTTAATATGAATAAATAATTTGATTAAACTGAAGAAAAAAATATAGAAAATTAAAGGTCTAGCTCATTTAATGTTACATTTTTATTTTAAAAAAATTCAAAATTTAACGAAAATTTTAAAGTCTCTTTAAAGGGCTTCCCTTATTTCACTCTCGCTCATTCTCTTTTATATATGTATATATTGATTCTCGTATTTATATTTCTAATTTCTATTTTATAATATTAATATTTATCATATTAAAACTATTTTTATTATTTATAAAGCCTCGATGTTAATAACTGTTTTTATTTTTCTATTTTATAATATTAATAATTTATCATATTAAAAATATTATCTATTATTTATTTAATTTATTTAATTTATTTATTTATAAACATTGTTAGATCTTTAAGAAAATAAAAATAAATAAAAAAATATATTCTATTAAAATATTAAGTTCATATAATATTTAATTAATGTAAGTTTATTATGTATATAAATAAATAATTAATAAAATCATTAAGTACAAATAAAGAAAAAAATTATTTTTAAATAATGATTATAATTATAAAATTTTAGTGGATAATTGATTTATTAAACGATGATTTAATTAAATATGAATAAATAATTTGATTAAACTGAATAAAAAAAATATAGAAAATTAAAGGTCTAGCTCATTTAATGTTACATTTTTATTTTAAAAAAATTCAAAATTCTACGAAAATTATAAAGTCTCTTTAAAGGGCTCCCCTTATTTCACTCTCGCTCATTCTCCTTTATATATATATATATATATATATATATATATTGATATATTGATTGATTGTTAGATCATTAAGAAAATAAAAATAAATTAAAAAATATATTCTATTAAAATATTAAGTTCATATAATATTTAATTAATGTAAGTTTATTAAGTATATAAATTAATAATTAATAAAATCATTAAGTAAAAAATAAAGAAAAAAATTATTTTTAAATAATGATTATAATTATAAAATTTTAGTGGATAATTGATTTATTAAACGATGATTTAATTAAATATGAATAAATAATTTGATTAAACTGAAGAAAAAAAATATAGAAAATGAAAGGTCTAGCTCATTTAATGTTACATTTTTATTTTAAAAAAATTCAAAATTCTACGAAAATTTTAAAATCTCTTTAAAGGGCTCCCTTATTTCACTCTCGCTCATTCTCCTTTATATATATATATGTATATATATATATATATATATATATTGATTTCTAAAATTCGAAATGCTGTAAGGTACATGCGATCATCACCTGCTAGATATGCAAGCCTTAAAGACAGTGTTGAGCGGGGGGAAATAAAATGTAAATGAAAACCATGTCTTGATGTTGAATTTGAAGATTTATTTCCCCCCGCTCAAATGTTAATTTAATTTATTTATTTATAAACATTGTTAGATCATTAAGAAAATAAAAATAAATTAAAAAATATATTCTATTAAAATATTAAGTTCATATAATATTTAATTAATGTAAGTTTATTAAGTATATAAATAAATAATTAATAAAATCATTAAGTAAAAAATAAAGAAAAAAATTATTTTTAAATAATGATTATAATTATAAAATTTTAGTGGATAATTGATTTATTAAACGATGATTTAATTAAATATGAATAAATAATTTGATTAAACTGAAGAAAAAAAATATAGAAAATTAAAGGTCTAGCTCATTTAATGTTACATTTTTATTTTAAAAAAATTCAAAATTCTACGAAAATTTAAAAGTCTCTTTAAAGGGCTCCCCTTATTTCACTCTCGCTCATTCTCCTTTATATATATATATATATATATTGATATATTGATTGATTGTTAGATCATTAAGAAAATAAAAATAAATTAAAAAATATATTCTATTAAAATATTAAGTTCATATAATATTTAATTAATGTAAGTTTATTAAGTATATAAATTAATAATTAATAAAATCATTAAGTAAAAAATAAAGAAAAAAATTATTTTTAAATAATGATTATAATTATAAAATTTTAGTGGATAATTGATTTATTAAACGATGATTTAATTAAATATGAATAAATAATTTGATTAAACTGAAGAAAAAAAATATAGAAAATGAAAGGTCTAGCTCATTTAATGTTACATTTTTATTTTAAAAAAATTCAAAATTCTACGAAAATTTTAAAGTCTCTTTAAAAGGCTCCCCTTATTTCACTCTCGCTCATTCTCCTTTATATATATATATTGATTATTAAACGATGATTTAATTAAATATGAATAAATAATTTGATTAAACTGAAGAAAAAAAATATAGAAAATGAAAGGTCTAGCTCATTTAATGTTACATTTTAATTTTAAAAAAAATCAAAATTCTACGAAAATTTTAAAGTCTCTTTAAAAGGCTCCCCTTATTTCACTCTCGCTCATTCTCCTTTATATATGTATATATTGATTCTCGTATTTATATTTCTAATTTCTATTTTATAATATTAATATTTATCATATTAAAACTATTTTTATTATTTATAAAGCCTCGATGTTAATAACTGTTTTTATTTTTCTATTTTATAATATTAATAATTTATCATATTAAAAATATTATCTATTATTTATTTAATTAATTTAATTTATTTATTTATAAACATTGTTAGATCTTTAAGGAAATAAAAATAAATTAAAAAAATATATTCTATTAAAATATTAAGTTCATATAATATTTAATTAATGTAAGTTTATTAAGTATATAAATAAATAATTAATAAAACCATTAAGTAAAAATAAAGAAAAAAATTATTTTTAAATAATGATTATAATTATAAAATTTTAGTGGATAATTGATTTATTAAACGATGATTTCATTAAATATGAATAAATAATTTGATTAAACTGAAGAAAAAAAATATAGAAAATTAAAGGTCTAGCTCATTTAACGTTACATTTTTATTTTAAAAAAATTCAAAATTCTACGAAAATTTTAAAGTCTCTTTAAAACGCTCCCCTTATTCTACTCTCGCTCATTCATTTTTATATATATATATATTGATTGTTAGATCATTAAGAAAATAAAAATAAACTAAAAAATATATTCTATTAAAATATTAAGTTCATATAATATTTAATTAATGTAAGTTTATTAAGTATATGAACAAATAATTAATAAAATCATTAAGTAAAAATAAAGAAAAAAATTATTTTTAAATAATGATTATAATTATAAAATTTTAGTGGATAATTAATTTATTAAACGATGATTTAATTAAATATGAATAAATAATTTGATTAAACTGAAGAAAAAAAATATAGAAAATGAAAGGTCTAGCTCATTTAATGTTACATTTTTATTTTAAAAAAATTCAAAATTCTACGAAAATTTTAAAGTCTCTTTAAAAGGCTCCCCTTATTTCACTCTCGCTCATTCTCCTTTATATATATATATATATTGATTATTAAACGATGATTTAATTAAATATGAATAAATAATTTGATTAAACTGAAGAAAAAAAATATAGAAAATGAAAGGTCTAGCTCATTTAATGTTACATTTTTATTTTAAAAAAATTCAAAATTCTACGAAAATTTTAAAGTCTCTTTAAAGGGCTCCACTTATTTCACTCTCGCTCATTCTCTTTTATATATGTATATATTGATTCTCGTATTTATATTTCTAATTTCTATTTTATAATATTAATATTTATCATATTAAAACTATTTTTATTATTTATAAAGCCTCGATGTTAATAACTGTTTTTATTTTTCTATTTTATAATATTAATAATTTATCATATTAAAAATATTATCTATTATTTATTTAATTTATTTAATTTATTTATTTATAAACATTGTTAGATCTTTAAGAAAATAAAAATAAATTAAAAAATATATTCTATTAAAATATTAAGTTCATATAATTTTTAATTAATGTAAGTTTATTAAGTATATAAATAAATAATTAATAAAACCATTAAGTAAAAATAAAGAAAAAAATTATTTTTAAATAATGATTATAATTATAAAATTTTAGTGGATAATTGATTTATTAAACGATGATTTAATTAAATATGAATAAATAATTTGATTAAACTGAAGAAAAAAATATAGAAAATGAAAGGTCTAGCTCATTTAATGTTACATTTTTATTTTAAAAAAATTCAAAATTTAACGAAAATTTTAAAGTCTCTTTAAAGGGCTTCCCTTATTTCACTCTCGCTCATTCTCTTTTATATATGTATATATTGATTCTCGTATTTATATTTCTAATTTCTATTTTATAATATTAATATTTATCATATTAAAACTATTTTTATTATTTATAAAGCCTCGATGTTAATAATCGTTTTTATTTTTCTATTTTATAATATTAATAATTTATCATATTAAAAATATTATCTATTATTTATTTAATTTATTTAATTTATTTATTTATAAACATTGTTAGATCTTTAAGAAAATAAAAATAAATAAAAAAATATATTCTATTAAAATATTAAGTTCATATAATATTTAATTAATGTAAGTTTATTATGTATATAAATAAATAATTAATAAAATCATTAAGTACAAATAAAGAAAAAAATTATTTTTAAATAATGATTATAATTATAAAATTTTAGTGGATAATTGATTTATTAAACGATGATTTAATTAAATATGAATAAATAATTTGATTAAACTGAAGAAAAAAATATAGAAAATGAAAGGTCTAGCTCATTTAATGTTACATTTTTATTTTAAAAAAATTCAAAATTCTACGAAAATTTTAAAATCTCTTTAAAGGGCTCCCTTATTTCACTCTCGCTCATTCTCCTTTATATATATATATGTATATATATATATATATATATGTATATATATATATATATATTGATTTCTAAAATTCGAAATCTTTGTAAGGTACATGCGATCATCACCGCTAGATATGCAAGCCTTAAAGACGAGTGTTGAGCGGGGGGAAATAAAATGTAAATGAAAACCATGTCTTGATGTTGAATTTGAAGATTTATTTCCCCCCGCTCAAATGTTAATTTAATTTATTTATTTATAAACATTGTTAGATCATTAAGAAAATAAAAATAAATTAAAAAATATATTCTATTAAAATATTAAGTTTATATAATATTCAATTAATGTAAGTTTATTAAGTATATAAATAAATAATTAATAAAATCATTAAGTCAAAATAAAGAAAAAAATTATTTTTAAATAATGATTATAATTATAAAATTTTAGTGAATAATTGATTTATTAAACGATGATTTAATTAAATATGAATAAATAATTTGATTAAACTGAAGAAAAAAAATATAGAAAATGAAAGGTCTAGCTCATTTAATGTTACATTTTTATTTTAAAAAAATTCAAAATTCTACGAAAATTTTAAAGTCTCTTTAAAGGGCTCCCCTTATTTCACTCTCGCTCATTCTCCTTTATATATATATATATATTGATATATTGATTGATTGTTAGATCATTAAGAAAATAAAAATAAATTAAAAAATATATTCTATTAAAATATTAAGTTCATATAATATTTAATTAATGTAAGTTTATTAAGTATATAAATAAATAATTAATAAAATCATTAAGTAAAAAATAAAGAAAAAAATTATTTTTAAATAATGATTATAATTATAAAATTTTAGTGGATAATTGATTTATTAAACGATGATTTAATTAAATATGAATAAATAATTTGATTAAACTGAATAAAAAAAATATAGAAAATTAAAGGTCTAGCTCATTTAATGTTACATTTTTATTTTAAAAAAATTCAAAATTCTACGAAAATTTTAAAGTCTCTTTAAAGGGCTCCCTTATTTCACTCTCGCTCATTCTCCTTTATATATATATATATATATATATTGATATATTGATTGATTGTTAGATCATTAAGAAAATAAAAATAAATTAAAAAATATATTCTATTAAAATATTTAGTTCATATAATATTTAATTAATGTAAGTTTATTAAGTATATAAATTAATAATTAATAAAATCATTAAGTAAAAAATAAAGAAAAAAATTATTTTTAAATAATGATTATAATTATAAAATTTTAGTGGATAATTGATTTATTAAACGATGATTTAATTAAATATGAATAAATAATTTGATTAAACTGAAGAAAAAAAATATAGAAAATGAAAGGTCTAGCTCATTTAATGTTACATTTTTATTTTAAAAAAATTCAAAATTCTACGAAAATTTTAAAATCTCTTTAAAGGGCTCCCTTATTTCACTCTCGCTCATTCTCCTTTATATATATATATATGTATATATATATATATATGTATATATATATATATATATGTATATATATATATATTGATTTCTAAAATTCGAAATGCTGTAAGGTACATGCGATCATCACCTGCTAGATATGCAAGCCTTAAAGACAGTGTTGAGCGGGGGGAAATAAAATGTAAATGAAAACCATGTCTTGATGTTGAATTTGAAGATTTATTTCCCCCCGCTCAAATGTTAATTTAATTTATTTATTTATAAACATTGTTAGATCATTAAGAAAATAAAAATAAATTAAAAAATATATTCTATTAAAATATTAAGTTCATATAATATTTAATTAATGTAAGTTTATTAAGTATATAAATAAATAATTAATAAAATCATTAAGTAAAAAATAAAGAAAAAAATTATTTTTAAATAATGATTATAATTATAAAATTTTAGTGGATAATTGATTTATTAAACGATGATTTAATTAAATATGAATAAATAATTTGATTAAACTGAAGAAAAAAAATATAGAAAATGAAAGGTCTAGCTCATTTAATGTTACATTTTTATTTTAAAAAAATTCAAAATTCTACGAAAATTTTAAAGTCTCTTTAAAGGGCTCCCCTTATTTCACTCTCGCTCATTCTCCTTTATATATATATATATATATATATATTGATATATTGATTGATTGTTAGATCATTAAGAAAATAAAAATAAATTAAAAAATATATTCTATTAAAATATTAAGTTCATATAATATTTAATTAATGTAAGTTTATTAAGTATATAAATTAATAATTAATAAAATCATTAAGTAAAAAATAAAGAAAAAAATTATTTTTAAATAATGATTATAATTATAAAATTTTAGTGGATAATTGATTTATTAAACGATGATTTAATTAAATATGAATAAATAATTTGATTAAACTGAAGAAAAAAAATATAGAAAATTAAAGGTCTAGCTCATTTAATGTTACATTTTTATTTTAAAAAAATTCAAAATTCTACGAAAATTTTAAAGTCTCTTTAAAGGGCTCCCCTTATTTCACTCTCGCTCATTCTCCTTTATATATATATATATTGATTTTTAGATCATTAAGAAAATAAAAATAAATTAAAAAATATATTCTATTAAAATATTAAGTTCATATAATATTTAATTAATGTAAGTTTATTAAGTATATAAATAAATAATTAATAAAATCATTAAGTAAAAATAAAGAAAAAAATTATTTTTAAATAATGATTATAATTATAAAATTTTAGTGGATAATTGATTTATTAAACGATGATTTAATTAAATATGAATAAATAATTTGATTAAACTGAAAAAAAAATATAGAAAATGAAAGGTCTAGCTCATTTAATGTTACATTTTTATTTTAAAAAAATTCAAATTCTACGAAAATTTTAAAGTCTCTTTAAAGGGCTCCCCTTATTTCACTCTCGCTCATTCTCCTTTATATATATATATATATATATATATATATATATATATTGATTTATCTACCTTATAATTTGTTTTTAGTCTTTAGATACTAATGCATGATTAATTTTATTTAATATAGGAATTTTAATCGACTATTTGCAAATTTTTTATGAAGTTACAACCAAAATTTATGGTTCAAGTATGTAACATCAAATTTATTTTTCTCCGAGCTTGTGAAAATGCAAGCAACAATCACAAGAATGTGCGCTAGTGTTGATGAAGAAAAATAAAAAAATGGCAAAGTGAATGAATGCAAAGTATGACAAATATTGGGACAACATAGAAAATATGAACTTTTTTTTATATGTTGTCGTTGCTTTGGATCCACGCAACAAGCTTCGTTATGTCGCCTTTTGTATCAAAATGATTTACGGTAAAGGGGCCGACAAAACGAAAGAGATTTTAGGAAATGTGAAGAAAACTTTGGAAGATTTGTTCAACCACTATGAGAATAAAGTGGAGAAAACAAAAGTACCAAACACACATGATAGTTCTTCTAGTGGTGTGCCTAGTACTTTCGGTGATACAAAATTTGATTTGGAGCGTGAATTCGAAAAATTTGATGATGAAGTTGAAGATTGCAAGAACGAGGTTGAAATTTATTTGGCCGATGGAAGGGGGAAAAGAGATGAGATGTAACACCCCTAAAATTGGGAGTTAATATAAACCAATAAAATGCGGAATAACATCAACTACATAATACATCACCCATAAAGATGGGGAGAAGGTTAGAGTGAGTTTACAACTTCTATAGGAATGTTAAATGACAACCTATTAATCTACACAATTCAAAATACAGATTAACTTCGGGTGTCACTAAAATCCTCAAAATAATCTTCTATGTAACTTCATCAATACACACGAGGGTGTACTTCAAAAAGGATGCCACTACCGGCATCTAGCTTCACTCATCCCATCAAGCCCCACCCGCTTGATTACCTGTTATACATGTCATTTTAAGAAAAAATGTTAGGCTTAAAGTCTAGTGAGAACAAACAGTTCAAATATAGAAAAAGCCATTTACACTTCGGGAAAACGGTAAATAAACATTTAATCAAAAGCTTTTCTAAAACATCTCTTTTTCTTTACTTCCCGATTTACATCTAAAAGATACGTTTTGCTTCTTTTGGGGAAAACTTCTACGGGAATGACCCGTCGTCACATCGATTATACTTTCGCACAAGTTCAACCCCAAACCGAGATCTATTACAAATGCCTTCCCCAAATACTTCTGACTATACGTGCCTATGGATCCATTTACACTAGTCTAACTTCCTAATACAATTGTTTCCAATGTATTAACTTCTCTTCACAAACCTTTGTGAAGTATAACATCATGCTTCCAAAACCTTCCTTCCAAAAGTTAGGTCAAATAATCATTTAGGTTTATACAACTCATTTATTGCATTTAACTCATAAGAGTATTCCAAAACCGTTCTTGACTTCCTTTTCATCATTTCAAAGAAAACCCCAAATGATACATTGGACCTAGTTTTACCAAAATCTTCCAAGTATAGAAATACTCATTTTAAAACATCATATTAAGGTAATAGACATCATTTGACATGTATAAAGTTTAGAAAGGTAAGAATGAACTCACAATACTGGAGTTTGAGGAAACCCTAGAAAACTTCCAACTAACAACTTGCACTTCTCGGGTATCTCGTCTTCATATCTTCTTCCGCTTCCCAAGTCACGTTCGACCCTCTATGATGCTTCCATTGGACTTTAACCATAACAACTTCCTTGTGACGTAATTTCTTAGATTTTATTTCTAAGATCGCTTCCGGTTCTTCCATGCAACGGTTGTTGTTAGCAACCCGAATTTCCGTGAGAGGAATCACACTCTCTTCTTCTGCCAACCACTTCCTTAGGTAACAAATGTGGAACGTGTTGTGAATTCCGGCCAACTCGGGTGGCAATTCCCACTTATATGCTTGACGTCCCACTCGGTCAAGAATTTTGAATGGCCCAAGGAATCGCGGACTAAGCTTTCCGCGCTTTCCGAATCGAATGATACGCTTCCATGGGGATACCTTGAGCATAACCCGCTCGCCCACTTGGAATTCCATTGGTCTCCTCTTCTTGTCGGCATAACTCTTCTGACGATCTTATGCCACCCTTAGTCGCCCTCGGATGACCTTCACTTTGTTGGCCGTCTCTTGCACAATCTCGGGCCCGGAGAACTGCTTCTCGCTTGCTTATAACCAACATACTGGTGTTCTACATTTTCGTCCATACAGTGCCTCGAAAGGCGCCATTCCAATACTAGAATGGTAACTGTTATTGTAGGCGAACTCTACCAGAGGTAGATGTGAATCCCAGTTCCCACCAAAGTCTATGACACACAACCTAAGCATGTCTTCGAGAGTCTGAATAGTCCTTTCACTTTGACCATCTATTTGGGGTGAAATGTCATACTTAAATTTATCTTGGTGCCCAACTCCTCTTGAAAACCATTCCAAAAGTGAGAAGTAAATCGACTATCACGATCTGACACGATAGTTAAAGGTACACCATATCTTGCAACTATCTCGTCCACATACAATTTAGCTAGTTTGTCAACTGGACCGGCTTCTCGCATTGCTAAAAAGTGAGCACTCTTCATCAATCTATCCACCACTACCCATATGGTGTCGTGACCCCTCAAGGTCTTGGGTAGCTTCCTCACGAAGTCCATAGTGAGGTGTTCCCATTTCCATTCCGGAATTTCCAACGATTGAAGACTTCCACACGGTCGTTGGTGTTCCGCCTTGACTTGCAAACAAGTCACACATCTCTCCACATATTTAGCAACATCCAACTTCATGACGGGCAACCAATAAGTTAACTTTAGATCTCTATACATCTTGGTGCTACCCGGATGTATGGAGTACTTAGACTTATGAGCATCTTCTAATAGTAGTTCCCGGTTGCCCCCGATCTTAGGCACCCAAACACGTCCTTGGAATAGCTTCAGACCACGGCTATCTTCGGTCAACATCAAGTGTTGTTTCACCATCACTTCATCCTTTAAGTTTTCCTCAACCAATGCCTCTACTTGAGAATTCTTGATTCGGTCGATCAGACTTGACACTATGTCAATTCTTTTGAGCACGACCCGCGTCCCGCTACCATACTCCTTCCTACTTAAAGCATCCACCACCACATTTGTTTTACCCGGATGGTATAGCAATTCACAATCATAATCTGTAAGCAACTCTAGCCAACGGCGTTGCCTCATGTTTAGTTCTTTTTGATCGAAAACATGCTTCAAGCTCTTGTGATCGGTGTAGAGTGTGCAATTAGTCCCGTAAAGATAATGCCGTCATAACTTCAATGCAAATACCACCACTGCTAATTCCTAATCATGGGTTGGGTAATTCTTCTCATTTTCCTTGAGTTGCCTTGACGCGTAAGCAATCACCTTGCCCCTTTGCATTAACACACAACCCAATCCCATCTTTGAAGCATCGTTGTAAACCACAAAGTCTTCAGATTCTTCCGGTAAGGATAAAATTGGTGCTTCACATAATTCCCTTTGAAGAGTCCGGAAAGCCTCTTCTTGCTTGTCGCTCCAAATAAACTTCATATTCTTCCGTGTCAAAGCCGTCAAAGAAGATTCAACCTTGGATAAATCTTGAATAAACTTTCGATAATACCCCGCCAATCCTAAGAAGCTTCGGATCTCGGATGGGCTCTTAGGCGGTTCCCAATTCATCATTTCTTCTATCTTTGATGGATCCACCTTCACTCCATCTTGAATGACGACATGCCCCAAAAACTGAACTTCTTTTAACCAAAAGTCGCATTTCGAGAACTTGGCGTAAAGCTTCTCCTTCCTTACCACATCGAGAACCTCTCGAAGGTGTTGTTCATGGTCTAACTCGTTCTTAGAGTAGACAAGGATATCATCAATAAACACTATTACCGATCGATCTAGAAACAGTCGACATACATGATTCATCAAATCCATAAACACCGCCGGCGCGTTTGTCAACCCAAACGACATTACTAGGAATTCATAATGCCCATACCGCGTTGTAAACGCCGTCTTTGATCCATCATCATCCTTCATTTTCACTTGGTGGTAGCCCGAACGTAAGTCGATCTTTGAGAAGCATCCCGCTCCTTGTAGTTGGTCAAAGAGGTCATCGATTCTCGGGAGTGGGTACTTGTTCTTCACGGTTGCCTTATTCAACTCCCTATAGTTTATACACATCCTCATTGTGCCATCCTTCTTCTTCACAAATAGGACTGGAGCTCCCTATGATGACGAGCTTGGTCTTATGAAACCCTTCTCAAGGAGGTCTTGCAATTGCGTCATCATTTCTTGCATCTCGGATGGTGCCAACCGGTAGGGTGCTCTAGCAATTGGAGCGGCCCCCGGTACTAGATCTATTCGAAACTCCACTTGTCTATCGGGTGGCAATCCGGGTAAATCTTCGGGGAACACATCGGGAAATTCACTAACAACCGAACGTCATCCAACTTTCTCTTCTCTAACTTCGCATCTAAAACATAGGCTATATAAGATAGGCATCCCTTGGCTAAACACTTGCGTGCCTTTGCCAAGGTTAACAATGCAACTTCACCCTTCCTTATTTCCCCGTAGACGAACACCATACTACCATCCGATAACGGAATTCGAATCAACTTCTTGGAACACGAAATCTCGGCTTGGTTCTTGGCCAACCAATCCATTCCAATTACCACATCAAACCCTTCTATTGGCATAGGCATAAGGTCTATCCCAAACTTACTTCCTTCAATTTCTACTTCACACTCCCTAAGGACATCTCGAACTAGAACTTGTTTACCATCGGCTATTTCAACACTAAAAGCATATTCCAAAGTACTAACAGGTACATGCAGGTTTGGGTAGAAAGAAGTGGATACAAAAGAAAAAGTAGCACCAGAATCAAAAAGAACATGAGCGGGTACGGAGTTAACAAGGAACGTACCCGACCACGTCCGCCGATGCCTTTGCTTCTTCCGCCGTCATCTTCAAGGCTCTTCCCACTGCCTTCTGACCACCACCAGTTTTAACTTAGGAATTTTTGGTCCTCAACTTCGGGCAATCGCTCTTATAATGGCCCGACTCCTTGCATTCAAAACACGTGGCCATCTTGACCGGGCAATCACGAATTTGATGCCCACTCTTCCCACATCTATAACAATTACCCGAGACCGGGCTACAAGCTCCAACATGTTTGCTTCGGCATTTGGAGCACCAACTAGCTTCCCTTCTAGAATCGGTTCTTCGATTGTTGTTGTTGTTGCTTGAGGTATTGTAGTTTGATTTCTTGGTAGGCGCCGCATGTCCTTCCCACTTTCTCTTTTCTCCAGCTCCCAACCTTTCTTCGATACCCAAGTTAATAGCATCTTCCTTATGTTGGGCTTCTTCAATTGCTTCACGAAGAGTAGAGGGCTTTGAAGCTCGTACCCTTCCATCATATCCGCCGATAACCCTTTGATGTAAGCCTTTATCTTTTCTTTCTCATCAGGGGCCATATGCCCAACCAAACTCAACTTCTCTACAAATAGCCAGGTGTACTCCCTCACAGTTTTGTTCCCCTTCTTGAGAGCCCGAAACTCATCGGCAATCCGGTCGATAGCCCTTTCATTACAATACTCTTCCATGACCTTCACCTTAAACATCTCCCATGTGAGCATAGAGATGATCACGAACCCAAGAGTAGCTTTGGTAACGTCCCACCATATTAGGGCCTCGCCACGTAGCATTTGCGAAGCAAACTTCACCTTTTGCCTCTCTTCACAATCACTCGAGCTAAAAGCTTGCTTGATTTCTCGCAACCACCTGATACACTTTACCCGTAGATTGCTCGCGGCTAAGTATGAATTGAGACGAAAGCTTTAGAAATTTGGGGGATCATCCGAACCAGAAAAATCGGGTGGCTTAGTACACATGAAGTCCTTATACGAGCAACTTCTTCCCGCTCGCCTTACCTCATTCACAGGCGTCTCCTCAGTTGCCTGCCCAGTTCCATTTCCCCCGGAACCCACAATGATATTCTCCGCAGTGGCTTCGTGCTTTTGGACACTGGCATCGCGTTCTTCAAACATCTTGCTCATTGTTTCATGCTGTCGGGCTATGACAGAATTTACCGCCTGTAACAAACAGACTTGTAGTTCATCTTGAGAACCCGCCACCACAATTAGCGGATTTCCCGGACCGAGGTATACTATCTATTCTGGGTATAGGCATGGTTGAGATAGCCGGGATCAAGGGTGGTTGAGTGACATCTGTTGTGCTATGATTTGCGCCGTCTACTTCTGCTTGGGATCTAGTACGCGTGTTTACCAACTTAGTCTGTCAAGATGATACAACGAGAGTAAGACAAAACTAAAATAAATACGTTTAACACGTTTACCAATCATTGTAACAATAGTAAAATAAGCATACTCAGAATACAATGCACCCAAAATAGCATTAGCTACGTGATATCTTGGATATATCATATACACAAGAATCCCCATTACCAAAGTCACATTTCATGATTAGCGTATTTCCGTCGACTCTAAAGCTCTCTTATCTCAAGAGTGTCTACCCATTCTCACAAAATATCACTTAAAGTCTCAGCTTAAGTCTAGGCATTTTAGGTTCATACCTAGTTCACTTAAAGTAGAGCTTTGATACCAACTTGTAACACCCCTAAAATTGGGAGTTAATTTAAACCAATAAAATGCGGAATAACATCAACTACATAATACATCACCCATAAAGATGGGGAGAAGGTTAGAGTGAGTTTACAACTTCTATAGGAATGTTAAATGACAACCTATTAATCTACACAATTCAAAATACAGATTAACTTCGGGTGTCACTAAAATCCTCAAAATAATCTTCTATGTAACTCCATCAATACACACGAGGGTGTACTTCAAAAAGGATGCCACTACCGACATCTAGCTTCACTCATCCCATCAAGCCCCACCCGCTTGATCACTTGTTATACATGTCATTTTAAGAAAAAATGTTAGGCTTAAAGCCTAGTGAGAACAAACAGTTTAAATATAGAAAAAGCCATTTACACTTCGGGAAAACGGTAAATAAACATTTAATCAAAAGCTTTTCTAAAACATCTCTTTTTCTTTACTTCCGCGATTTACATCTAAAAGATATGTTTTGCTTCTTTTGGGGGAAACTTCTACGGGAATGACCCGTCGTCACATCGATTATACTTCCGCACAAGTTCAACCCCAAACCGGGATCTATTACAAATGGCTTCCCCAAATACTTCTGACTATACGTGCCTATGGATCCATTTACACTAGTCTAACTTCCTAATACAATTGTTTCCAATGTATTAACTTCTCTTCACAAACCTTTGTGAAGTATAACATCATGCTTCCAAAACCTTCCTTCCAAAAGTTAGGTCAAATAATCATTTAGGTTTATACAACTCATTTCTTGCATTTAACTCATAAGAGTATTCCAAAACCGTTCTTGACTTCCTTTTCATCATTTCAAAGAAAACCCCAAATGATATATTTGACCTAGTTTTACCAAAATATTCCAAGTATAGAAATACTCATTTTAAAACATCATATTAAGGTAAAAGACATCATTTGACGTGTATAAAGTTTAGAAAAGTAAGAATGAACTCACAATACTGGAGTTTGAGGAAACCCTAGAAAACTTCCAGCTAACAACTTGCACTTCTAGAGGAAAAGGATGAAGAATACTAGAGGTTGGAACCCTAGATCTTGAATCCTAACTCTTGAGCTTCAAAGATGATCTTCCTTCTTGAAAAAGCAATAAATACCCCAAAAATCGCTTCTTAGGGTTTGGGGTAGAGAGTAAATGTTTGAGAGAACAAATCTGATTTTGTAGTCAATGAAGTACTAGCCAAACCCTTTCTTTTTATATCCAGACGCGAATTGCTACCGAAAATTGCGGCCTGACCGCAATTTTAGGTTGCAATTTTTCACCCTCAACTTACGGTACAAGAATTGCTACAAAAAAAATGCTACCTGACCATGGTCATGTCGCAATTTTAGGTAGCAATTTTCCTCTGATAGCTACGGTATACGAATTGCTACCAAAAAATGCTACCTGGCCATGGTCAGGTCGCAATTTTAGGTAGCAATTTTTCTCTGATAGTTTTACTAAAATCTTTAACACAAAACAACACAACTTTAAGCTTGCATTTACTTATAAATAATCGAGAAGTGTGAAATTCAAGGTGTTACATGAGAGATTTGATCTTTTAGGTTGGTGGAAAACAAATTCAGTAAAGTTCCCTATATTTTCACAAATAGCTAGGCATGTGTTGGCAATGTCGATCTCAACAGTTGCATTGGAGTCGGCATTTAGCACTAGTAGTAGAGTTATTGATAAATATAAAAGTTCACTTAACCCGGATACCGCAGAAGTGTTAATTTGTACGCAAGATTGGATAAGATCTTCTTTGGCGGATATCGAACTACTTGACATGTCTATTGCTTCTATAGAAGAGTTGAACGAAAAGTTGGAAAATATAGAAATTGGTAGAGTTTTATTTCATTTTTTAAATTTAATATTTTAGAACTTATAGATATACTAATAGTTTAACTTCTTTTTTGTAGATGAACAAAACACATAGAAGGATTGAGGATTTGAAGCGTGAAGATTGTTAATTTGTTATGATTGTCGATTTCATAAACTTAGAAATGGGATTTGTATTTTGATATTTGATATTTTGGATTTGTATTTGTATTTGTAGTTGCATTTGCATTTTATATTTTATATTTTCGTAAACATGATTTTGAACATGGGATTTGTAATTTTGGATTATGATATATGATATTTGTGTTTTCGTAAACATGATTTTTAACATGAGATTTGCATTATGATATATTGATAATTTGATATGTTTAGTAAACATGATTTTGAACAAATTAAAAGAAATTTACAAGTTGAAAATAGGAAAGAACTATAGAACCCAAAACCGAAAACAAAAAACCAAAAACCAAAAACCGAAAACCGAAAACCATTCGGTTTTAAAAACCGAACCGAAAACCAAAATCCGAAAACATTCGGTTTTAAAACCGAACTGAACCGAAAAAACCGAACCGAAAAAAACCGAAAACCAAAAAACCGAAAACCGAACGGTTTGGTTTTTCAGAAACCGCACCGTTTTGGCCAAAAACCGCACCGAATCGCACCGTGCTCACCCCTAATATAAACACCAATTTGTATGACATTATCTGATCCATCAGATATTTGTAAGAGGCACCATTACGAGAAGAGAACGGAATCCGAATGGCATCATCTTCAACAAAGTTATCAATCCCAAGTAAGTTTGTTTCTACTTCACCAAGAGATGAAATTTACGTTAAACTGATCTTGGTTTATTCAATAATTCCTACATGTGGCATCAGAGCATGGTTTATAGTTTTGTCTTAAGTTTCATTATCTGGTTCGTTTAATTTCCGATGATCATTTTCGTAACACTCTGAAATTTGGAAAGAGTGACTAATTTAAAATTTTCATAAATACAATAAATAAGGAATAAATCATTTTCTTATAAAACAATAACTGACTGTAAGTTCGAGCAGTGTCTGGTTGAAGGAAGTGAGCTCCTTCGTCGCTCCTTTAGTGCCTGGGTAGGGCTTTTCACATGATTAATATTGGAATTCCTCGAATTACAATTCTATAAAACATCTACAAAAGATAGGTCAAATCTTATACTAAGACATAAATACGGTCGGGTGTTACTAAACCCAAAAGGGTCGCTATCTGCAAATGCGGAAGACGTCACCAAAGCTAGATCTTTAACATGTTATTCCCTAGCACTCAAGTCTACACGTGTCGCTATTACCAACCCCAACGATAACTTGATGCACATGTCGACAAAGAAAAAGGGATAGGCTTAACGCCTAGTGAGCTAAAGAGTTTATAACATAATTGTAATTGATTGAAATCAAAAGCTTTGTTTGATAAAAGACAATCCTCAAATGAAATAACTTCATTATAAAAGCAATATCTTTCCCAAATTCATTATTTCCATAATAAAAGCTTTAGACCAAAATGACCTTAGAAATGAAAGCTTTAAAAGTAGAAATACTCATTTAACGTGATCCAAATCCAATACTCACACGACCATAAATAAAGTTATGAACGTAGAGATAGAAACATAACTTTAACCGAGTTTTATAAACCATTAACTCACGCGTACCATCTTTGGTGACGGATATATAATTAAGTCACTACTCGATGTTGGCTTAATAAAGGAACCAATGGCAGTTGGCAACAACCAACAACACAATAAGTGTCAGGAACTCAATGATTCCAATTAAAGCCCGTGCTAGGGTCAATGGCAGCTGGTAATAACCAACAACACAATAAGTGTCAGGCCCTCGATGACCCTAATTTAGCACGTACGTAAGAGTCAATGGCAGTTGGCAACAACCAACAACATAATGCTAGGCCCTCGATGACGTAATAGTCAATGGCAGTTGGCAACAACCAACAACATAATGATACGCCCTCGATGACTTAATTCAAACGTGACCGAAAGGGGACAACAATCCCAATTTTTAAGACCGACTTATATGCCTATGGATCCAAATGCAACTCAGTCTAATTTACATACCTCCGACATGAATGACCAACGCACTCAAATCATGTAAAATATTACTTAAACCGGACAAATGTCCATGAGACTCATTTTAGTCAAAACCGAGCAAATACTCTATAACTCAACACTTATGTAATTACTCAAAACATTAGTTGAGACGAACCATTTTCCAAATGAAATCATATTCATGTATTTCCAAAATGTCCCATAATGCAATATCATGTATTTTCCAATGATTTATAAAATCAAATACTTCTAAATATGCAGATACAACCAAATGGTTTTCATTTAAAAGATAATGCACCCAAACAACCCACACTTACACTTTATTTAACAAAGTGTCTAAAACCCAGGTATAAGCCTCTTACATGATTTATAAATCCTTTAATACCAAATATGCAAACTTACCCAAATACTCACACATTTGATAAATAACAAGTAAAACATGTTAATACTTCAAAAATGGACGTTTTTGGCATGTACAAAGTTTTCACAAAGTATCTTGAACTCACCTTGCTAAATTTAGGCTAAATCTAGGTTTTACCCCAATACTAAGCTCCATTCGGTGAAGACTTTAGATCCTCAAGCTAAAACTATAGACATGATGCAAGTCCTTCAAGAACACCTACATATCTCCCAAAGCATACACAAAAGAGAGCCCAAGGGAGAATGAGAGTTGGTGAAAAACCCAAACCCTAGATTCAAGATTCCGAGAGGTGATCTTACCTTCCACTCCTATGAGCTCCAAAATCATCAAGTAACCTCTAGATAACATTGTTTCCATGTTGAAAAGCTTCTAAAAACAAAGTCGTGGCACTTTGAATCACCCAAATCGGCTGAGAAATGAGAGAGTTATGACCAAATGAAGTTTAACCCCGAAATCCGACTTTTTAACCCCAGCACGTGAAGTGCGACCATGGAGTGCGACCAAGACACTCTCAGGTCGCAGTTTGAGGTTGCACCTTCCCGAAAACACCCCTTACGATACATAAAGTGCGACCGTGGCACCAGGTGCAAGAATTGCGACCCTAGGGTCGCAGTTTACCTTTTTCCCGTATTTTGGGCTTTTCTTGCTTATTTTCGTCATCTGAGTGGGTACCACAACCCCTATTACTTAGCGAGAACATTCTATTGATGAATACCATAACAACACTTGAATTTAGGAACGCCAAATTTTTCGGGTGTTACAATTTTAATCCAGAAAATTGAAACCTGAATTCCTGTCTTTTATTATTGATCTATATATACAAAGAAAAAATTATGTATGATGTAAAACCAATATATGTGTTTGTGTGTTTAGAATCACTACATTCATATATCTCGAATAATATTCTCTTATTACTTGTGGACGTTTTTTTTTATTAACCTGGATATCCAACCCGTTATGCGAGTCGACTAATCCCAGGGTGACTAACAGCTTCGTGGGTAACCCGGAATCACCGCATTTGAACCTCTGTGGCTACAAGAGGATTTTTTTTACCCCTCCCTGGATTTGAACCTAGGACCTCCTATTACTGTTGACCTTTGGAGCCCAAGCTCAAACCATTGAGGCACCACCCTTGTGGACATTCTGATGTAATAAGGCATAACATATTACAAATTATCTTATTATTTCTAATTGGTTTAAAATTTGCCATTTAATCGCCTCTAGTTTTCTAGTTTGGCTTGATTAGTTGTGTATCGAAATTAACCAATAATTTAATTAGTCATTTCGATTTTATAATGATAAGTGGTAACTTTGATGTTATACTTAAGCGATTGGACCAAAGAAAGGTTATTTAAGTTTGACATCATAGTTTAGCAAAACACCACATTAAGCAATTGTTTGAGTTATCATTCAAGGAACCCAAAAGGCTATTAGGATGACAACTCATACAATGAACTTTAAGCATAATATACATGAGCATTTCATTTCTGCTCAAAGGTGATTGCAATAGTTATGCAGCGTAATATATTATTTAGGACACCTTAATATTCAATTGTTGGTCTAGCCAAAGCGAAACTGATAATTAGGTAATGTGTCTATAAGACCTATTATTTTGGTGTTAATGATAGGTAATAATGACATGCTTTATTTTTGTTGTCCTGTATAATCACTTTAGTATCTTCTTTGCATACATTTAATTGTAATACTTCTTCACCATCTTCTATCTCCCCTAACTATATGATCGAAACATCGACTGGGACTAACTTCGCAACATGGAGAGATTCATTGAAACTAACTCAGGTGTAATGGATCTAGATCATGCATTGCGTTTTGATCCTCCCGAAGCTCTTAACGAAAAGAGCACCACTGAACAAAAACAATTTTGATCCTCTCGAAGCTCTTAACGGAACGCATGTTACTCATGATCATAAATAATTCCATTTAATTGGCTATTCGTGGGGTAATTTCTGACTCCGAATATGCGAAGACCTACCTTGAATATGTAGAGGAACAGTTTAAAGGTACATCAAAATCCCATGCTAGTACATTCATCCTGAAAATGTTGGCAACGAAGTATGACGAATCAAGTGGTGTACGTAAACGCATAATGATGATGAGTGACATCTCTTTCTGCTCAAAGGCATGGACATGGAAATAAGCGAAGGTTTTCTCGTTCATTTCATCATGACATCTCTTCCTACTCAGTTTGGTCCATTCAAGATCAACTATAACACACAACATGAAAAATGGAAGATGAGCGAGTTAATTGCTATGTGTGTCTAAGAGGAAGAGCGTCTCAAAGTTGAGAAGCCCGACGTTGCTTACGTCAATACAACCAATCATCATGGTAAGGGGAAGCGTAAGATTCGTGCTGGTGAGAAGAGAGATTCAAATAAGGTCTAAAATCAAGTGAAGATGCAAGTACAAGAAAGTTTGATTATAAACCTCATTGCAAGTTCTGTCATATGAAGGGTCATACTTAGCGTGATTGCCCTAAGTTTAAAGAATGGCTAACTAGGAAAGGTAACATTAATGCTTTCATGATTTATGAGTCCTTAAACATAAATTCAGTTAATTCCTAGTGGAGTGACTCTGGTTCCATGGTACACGTAACCAACTCATTACAGGGATTCCATATAACCCAGAGGCTGGAAAGAAGCCATAGAATAATTAAAGTTGGGAATGGAGAAACTTAAACATAGAAGTTGTTGGATCATTACATTTACTTTTGGAAAGTGGTTTTTGTTTAAATCTTAATAATACTCTTTATGTACCCGGAATAACACGAAACTTAATATCAGTATCTAAATTGGCAAAAGAAGGTTTTACTCTTACTTTTAGATACAATGATGTTGTTATTACTTTCGATTCCCAAATTGTTGGCCATGGTTGTTTAGAGGAAAACCTCTATAAGTGGAGACTAGACAACCACTTTATGGAATCTTTAATATCGTTCAATATTAACGAGAACTTGAGTAAAAGAAAACGAGAAGTGGAAACTTCAACCATGTTGCGGCATTAACGTTTAGGCCACATTTCATGTAACACTCTAAATTCATGATTTGCAAAATAAATAATTTATGAGGGTTAGAAATTTAAAGAGTACACGACATAAGGGATTGTATTGTCGATACTCGAAAAATATGATTTTATTGCAATAAATAAAATCAATAATAAGGGAAATTATATTTTTTGAATTAAATTGATTTGGGAAAAAATGCAAAAAGGAAAACTAGAGGGACTAGTTCTGCCAAATGAGAAAAGTTGATTTGGAAATGATTGTGATTTGAGAAAATCATGCCAAATCATGTTTTTGATATTCAATGCCAGATTTGACGGCCTAAATAAGGGACTTTGCGGCTGATATATTGTGGAGTTGTTCCTGAGGGTGTAAGGGAGTAAACCCAATAGGAATTTTGGGATTTCATCAAGAAATGGGAGAGATATCGAGTTTGGAGCGGCATAGGGTCATTCGGTACGAAAACAGCGATTGGAGGTAAGATACTCAACCAAAATCGATGTATAATATATGTATGGCTTCGTTTTTCAATTACCTTTCTATTGGTATATGTTTTGTGGGCTGTAGTGGTCTGTACGTCGAGCAGTTTGGTCTAGAAGCTGCTGTGGCAGCGGCTCGACGAGATTCGGGTACAAAAACTCAAAATACGAGTTTAATAATGAACCGTAGAGGCTGTAAATTTATATATGTTTTGGGATGTTTGTTTGTTATAAACTTTTGTAAGACTTTTGGTGAAAAGAGGTCGAGAAACGACCCCAAATGGGGGATGTTCATGACAGCCGCACCGAAAATGCGAACGGGTCAAATCGGGCATCAAGTTGGGCCGCAACTTTGTGTCGGGGCTGACTTTTTAGGTCGGGATTGATTGAACTTGATTCGTTTTGATTAAATCTAGGTATATTCTAAAGATATTTGAGTCTCGTTTATTTACTTGGATTAATTGGAATAAATCGAGATGTTTCGATTAAGTTTTGTCAAGATTTTTGGACATCAATTATAAAGGGTTTTAATTAACTGTGTTATCGCATTTTGGGATTTATTATTTAGAGATTTATTATTTATCAATTAGATTATATCTAATTAATATTTTAATCTCCAAGTTATTTATTTATTTATTTAAGGGTGGAGAGATTATTAAATTATAATGATTTAATAGCTTATATTTAAGGAGTCGTCATTGGATAATTGTGGGATTGGGTGTTTTAGAATGAGACCTATATAGTTATCGGTTGAGCTTAATGCGTCATGATTTATTTTGGACGTGAAGTAGTCCATTGGGTGTACATGGTGACAAGGTTTGTTCGGGGTTGACCCGTTGGCCATGCCAACCCATGGTTGACTATAGGTGGACCCATTTGACTTTAGGATTTACTTTATGGGAAAAGTCAAGACACTAATTATGGAATGTTATTAAGTTTTATCGGGTATTACTCAGGGATGAGGTTTAGCTAACCGGAGCTATTCAGGTGAGTCTTTCACGAGATTTTACAGGGATGTATACATATGTATGAAATGTATTTTTACATATATGGTGTGGATGTTTATATGTTAATTGATGAGGTGATATTATTGCATGTTTACTGTAATTTTGTGATCTACATGCATGTGGTTAAATTATGGTGTAGCATGCTATTTATGTTATATGATGATACATTGCATGCAAATAGGAGTTGGGGTGTGGGTTAACATGCTTATAAAATGTATATAACCCGGGTATGGGATATCGGCTCGATGTGTCACACTTTGGGAAGGCACGACCCGAAATGGGCGGTAGTTCCTGGTGGACTTATACGCCCAGGGAATGTCTGTGACGTGGCAGGTCCCTACCTAACGGAGAGGAGTTAAGAGATCTCATTGGGGGTGCATATGATTGGTAAAATTGCATATCATATTTATTTGATAATTATATGTGATAAAATGTGTGTCGGATAGTCGCACGTAAACCGTGAACTCACTGAACTATTTAGCTGACTATAATATACATCTCAGAATCGGGAGGTTCAGGAATCGACAAGGGCAAAGGACACGGTTAAGGAGTTTAGTTCCTTTTACTTTATTTAGCGTACATTTATATGTATTTCGGAGTTTGCCTTGGTTTGAATTATAGTGACCCGGTATGGGACGGATTATCTTTTAATATTTGTTTTGATTTGATGTTTAGACTTCCACTGTAAACGTTTTTAGTTTATTAACTGGAATATTTAATGAGGTATTTTGATGACGTGACATTTCATTTAATTGAAAAAATGGGGTGTTACAAGTTGGTATCAGAGCTTTAGTTTAAGAGAAGTTAGGTTTTGATTATAACCTAAACTTAAACTGAGTGGTGTATTAGGAGTTAAGATCATGACGGAACTAGAGTATATAAGTCGGTTATGACTTAGAATTGCTTTGCTTTGCATATAAGATTCGGATAAGGTACTACTATGTGACATATGATCCACTATAGATGAGCTTGAGGAGGTGATGATCTAACTTTGATTTAAGGTATGCACGTAAGTGCTAGGAGATCCTTAAGGATGAAGGTTATAAGTTATGACAGTTTTACGAAGGTGTAGTGTCGGAGTCTTATGACTGTTGTTAGTATTGGAGAAGAAGTTCTCGACAAGGACCTTGAGAGATCTTTTAGGTTGTAAATCTATATATTCATACGTGAAGTCATTCACAGGTTCTTATCACTCATCATGCCAATAGAGATTAATGTCACATTGTTGAGGGAGACGCATCTTCAATAGTACATTATGATGCATTCTTATAATAACGGGAGTTAGGTTAAGCATATAGCCAACCAACTGGTATTATATGGCTATTATGATGGATATATGGTGATGGAGGTGTTTTGGATGTGTTTGGTTAGTTTATTACATCATGGGAGTAAATGTATGTGATAAGAAATTATCAGCAAAGTGTTGGTGGATTGTATAATTTGTATAAATTGCAAGGGCTGTGAGGTATTACTTGTTAAACTAAGAACCATAGTGTGTAGTCGAGTTGGTGAAAAGTTAACAGACCTTTGGTCATCATTTAAATATGTTCCAATTGTTTTCACTATGTAGAAATGAGGATTCCTCTATGCGAAGTTCAAATTTGTTTATTACAAATATATACTGGTGCATATCACAATTGTTTTACATGGTTTGTTGAGACATGGTGGTTAATCCTATGACGTTAGTTCGATTGAAGTCTCGAGTATGACGAGTTTTTATAAGTTAGGACGTTAAGTGTAAGCCTTAGTTTAAGCGAATTAGGTTATGATGATAGCCTAAGCTTAAACTGGCTGAGTGTTAAGGGACTTCAAATTGGGTGAGCTAGGTTGCTATTATCCTAGAAGTTAATTAAGTAAGGAGTAAAAGGGTATTCAAGTTTGATATAATGAGGAGATGGAACATGGTTTAAGAAAATTAGGATATGTGGCAATCTAAGCTTAAATAATTGGATTAAGGATATAAATGTTATATAAGATTCTAATGGGTGAAGTATGTTGTTGTAGAAAACCTGGTCGAATTTTTGGTGATGTATTGTATTTTATTTTTGAGAATGGGATGGAATGGATGGTTCATGTAGGTATAGTCGGATGAGGGAGCGTCCTATGGACTAGTAAATCTTTAAAGGGCTGGAAATTAAGATAGTTAAGGTGGTGCTCAACATATGTGTGGTTATAGGGATAAGAAACATTGCCTTCTGGAAATGGAGAAACTGTAAGGTTGACGGGAAACATTTGTAACTATAATGGTGCTCTTGGGGAGAGATAGAAGTGATTTAGAAATGAGTAGGAGGCCAATGTCAGATAGGGTATTAAAAAGGATTATGGTCCTTAGAGACAAGATTTTTCGGATGCTCAATATGGTTTAATGTATGGTGGAGCATTTATTTTATGGTGAAAATAGACTTGCATGATAAAGAATAGTCATATACCATATACGGTAGGTTGGGTTGGTGATTAGGTCACCCATCTTATCGATTATTATATGAAGGGCATGTGTAATCACCCTTAGACCTTTGGGCGTGAGACTATGGAACGTATGGGAGTTCCATAAAGACACAATTGGAGAAATACTATGATTGGGGAACATGGTACTAGAGATATTGGAGGGAGTGGTATCGTGAATGGCCACGAACTCGTTAAACTTGGTATCAATCTCTAAATTGTATAGGGACTAATTGGATGCCCAATATTCCGTAAAAGGAAGCGGTGATGAGATCGGGATGGAGGAAATATAATGTTAACAGTTGAATGAATCATTATTAATTGAAATGATTATTGGTACTTAAAGTAAGTTCTATACCTATAAACTTACCATGAAAACGTCATTATAGTATGACTATTGAGGATCGATCAAGATAGCTCCAGGGAGCTAAGGGGACGCACAGCAGTGATGCCTACTGGAATAATAGATCACAGTTTGGGGTTGTGACTAAGAGAAAGGTCGGTGAAAGAGTATAAATGAAGTTTAGTCTGCATGAATTAGTTTTGCAGCAACTGGTAGAAGTTGTGATTGGTCCTGTGGTGGGACCAGGTGAAAGAGATGTGTCATAACAGTATTGTCCTTTTGGCTTAAGATGAAAACATAGATTTAAAGCTTGGGATCGAAGGAAATATGGGACTATGTGAATCGGTTCACAAAGATGTCAAAATAGACCAATGGCAGGTGGTTTGAAGTTAGAAATCAAATAATGCATAGTCATGATTGTTTGATCGTCATCTATACATGTTATAAAGGTGAACAAAATGATAGGAAAAGCAACTATGAGGCCATGAAAGGAAGGAAGAAGACGAAGAGGACGTGAAATAATTCAAGCAAGGAGCTTGAAACAATGTACTAAAGCATTGAGGAAGTGTTAGTAAGGAAGAGAAGTTACTATATTGGGAAATGTAGAATTGAAGGTTTAGCATGTGTGGTTGATGTCAAGCAATAAATAAGGTTGCATATGATGAACCTATGGTGGGCGAGTATTAAGGTGGCTAGAGATAGTGTATCGAAAGTATCACTGGATGTGAGGGCACCTGAAACTGATCTAGTCCCAAGGAGAACACAAAATATAAGTATATTGCCCGCGCTTAGTGCCAAATTTGATAAAGAGATTGCAGGAACCTTTGATCAAGAAGTCTATTTGAATAAGTTAGCATTATGAGGAATTTTGATATTGCTAGTTAATAGAAAGATGGTACGATGCATGTATGCATCATTTGGTATGTATAAGATCAATGACAGGAACAAAGGTTTTGCTAAAGGTGATGATCAAGTCGATCGACTTTAAACATGCGAAATGGATCATCAAAAACACATGCGATTGGTATGAGGGCTTTTGGCAATGAGAAATTTGTGTTAGTTTATATGCTTGAAATGTATTTTCACGTATATGATTATGTGGCTATGTGTGTTTTGCATAAGCTGTTTTAATTACATGTTCTCGCTTTTATGATTACATGTATATGGAGATTTATGAGTATGCATGTTAATTGTTTTCGGATTATAAACATTTCTTGCATACTAAGGTTTATGGTAGTTTTAAATGGTACCAAAGGTAGACAGTTGAAAGAATGAGAATCTAGAAAGGTACGTCACACTTAAGGGGAGGCACGACCCCGAAATGGGTTACTTGTTCTAGGGAGAGCAGTATATGTCAGGGAATGCCTGTGACATAGAAGCATGACCTTGTAATGGGATACTGGCTCTAGGGAGAGTCGTATACACCTAGGGAATGCTTGCGACCTATCAGTTATTTCTTAATAGGAGGTTTGTAGGGAGCCAAATAAGTTTGGATCGGTTAAAAAAAGGGAGGGGGCATTTCAGATGCTGAGGGGGAGGATAAGCCTCACACTAAAGAGGACATTACCATAAGAAACACAAGTGCGGTATATAGTGATGCATGTAAGTTGGGTAAGGATATGTTGATGCAATAGGCAAAGTCGTTGTTTAAGCATCATTCCAACTAAAAGAACCTAAGAGGAAGTGTCAAATCCGCATATATAAAGGTAGAGGTAGTGGCAATAAAATTCAAGGGTTGGAAGAAGGATCATGGGTGTCGGTACGTTAAGAAACGTGATGGTAAGATATATAAGGAGTTATGGGGAAGATGAAAAGTGAGAAACCATCATTTAGGCTTTAACAGACAGAAACTCCAGAATGGCAGTGGGATAAGATGACAAAGGGTGTTGTTGCTATAGGAAAAGAAAGAAAAGTGTCAAATGAGCAAACATTGATAAAAATACGAGGTTAGCTCAGTTATGACTGATTAGTGGAAAGTGAGTATAGCGAAAGGTTGGAAAAAAAATATATGGGTGGATGAGATAGTAATGGTGCATAGAGCGTTATCATTAAAGATCTCAGGTAGGGATCCGAGATTTACGACGAGCGTCGAGATGAGTCTTCATGAGACTTACAATGAGATGCATACATATGTACAAAGATGTATTTTTGGCATGTAACAGTTATTTTGTATATGTGCATGGTAATTTATATACATGTTATAGTGTATTTTACATGTATGTGATGTTTATGAGTAAATTGCATGCTATGGGTTTTATGGGTTTTTAAACTACAATGTCATACTTCTACATAGACAGTGTTATGGTCAATTAATAGGATGGGTCTTGATGGTAAGTAACTGGGGGTGACATGATCCTATAATGGACGATCGGGCAAGGGTGAACCGATCGACCCAGGGAATGTCAAGTGATGAAATGACATGTACCGGTTAGGAGATCTCATTTATTTTCAGTTATACATGTTTGGTTCAAGATGCAGACTATAGTTAAAATACCATCTATGAATAAGGGATGTTTACCTTGGACACAGGATCAAAGAAACAAGATATTATAAAATTGAGAGATTGGTGGAATTTCATCAAGAAATGAGAGAGATATCGAGTTTGGAGCGGCATAGGGTCATTCGGTACGAAAACAGCGATTGGAGGTAAGATACTCAACCAAAATCGATGTATAATATATGGATGGCTTCGTTTTTCAATTACCGTTCTATTGGTATAAGTTTCGTGGGCTGTAGTGGTCTGTACGTCGAGCAGTTTGGTCTAGAAGCTGCTGTGGCGGCGGCTCGACGAGATTCGGGTACAAAAACTCAAAATACGAGTTTAATAATGAACCGTAGAGGCTGTAAATTTATATATGAGTTGGGATGTTTGTTTGTTATAAACTTTTGTAAGACTTTTGGTGAAAAGAGATCGAGAGACGACCCCAAACGGGGGCTGTTCATGACAGCCGCACCGAAGATGCGAACGGGTCGAGCCGGGCATCAAGTTGGGCCGCAACTTTGTGTCGGGGCTGACTTTTTGGGTCGGGATTGATTGAACTTGATTCGTTTTGATTCAATCTAGGTATATTCTAAAGATATTTGAGCCTTGTTTATTTACTTGGATTAATTGAAATAAATCGAGATGTTTCGATTAAGTTTTGTCAAGATTTTTGGACATCAATTATAAATGGTTTTAATTAACTGTGTTATCGCATTTTGGGATTTATTATTTAGAGATTTATTATTTATCAATTAGATTATATCTAATTAATATTTTAATCTCCAAGTTATTTATTTATTTATTTATTTATTTAAGGGTGGAGAGATTATTAAATTATAATGATTTAATAGTTTATATTTAAGGAGTCATCGTTGGATAATTGTGGGATTGGGTGTTTTAGAATGAGACCTATATAGTTATCGGTTGAGCTTAATGCGTCATGATTTATTTTGGACGTGAAGTAGTCCATTGGGTGTACATGGTGACAAGGTTTGTTCGGGGTTGACCCGTTGGCCATGCCAACCCAGGGTTGACTATAGGTGGACCCATTTGACTTTAGGATTTACTTTATGGGAAAAATCAAGAAAACCATTGATCAGAGTTGAAGAACACGATGAAGAAGATATGTTCGGACGAATTTCTAGCGGGTTTTAGCTGTAATCGAGCCGCGTTTCACGATGTTTAGCTGCTGAATTTCGTACGCAGGTGACTCTTATACTGCCGCAATTAACTCGCACAACTCCGAAATCAAGGACCAAGTATACGTTTTCTACATTTGGGACGGTTAGCTTCTTTGGCTCGTATAAAAGGTCGTTTAAAACCGCTATGGAAAGGGGGATATCAATTGGAGAAAAGGAGAAAAACTCAAGAAGCTGATTTGTGGAGAATTCAACATCAATTTCTTATTACTTTTGGTAAATTTTTGCACATTTTGATTTGTTAACCCTAATTTAGCCATTTATGACTAGTTTCGTCATTCCAACATTAGTCACTTTAGATTTTGATGCTTTTCAACCTTGAGATTTTGTTGTAATTGTTTAGGACAAGTTTAATTGATGGATTCCTAAGTTAAATGTCAATTTCATTTTGAATGTTAACTAATTTGGCCAATTATTTGATATTCTTTTGAATGATTGTTAGTCAACATCTTAGATACGTAATTGTCTAGTGGTTTTGATATAGTGACGATAGAACTCTTTTGATTTCAATAAGGTTTTTGAAACAAGTTCTTGAAATCATACAATCAAAGTGGTATTAAGTCGATCATATGAGCTAAATTCTTTGAGTCTGAGTTTTCTTAATTCATGAAGTTTAACTACTCTTGGGATGTTGAGAGCTTATTCAGTGTTTCTTAATTTAGAGTTATGATTTAGCTAAAGAGGTTATCTCAGCTAATGTCCAATTAAGTGAAAATTTAGGTTGTCAATGCTTATTGACAACTATAATCGACTTAAGCTTATCCTATGTCTTTATATTTACGGAAGCAACAATAGGTGTATCTTCATTATGAGAGTGGTCTAATGTTGAGTTTTTTATTTCTTGCATTTTTAAAAATTTTACTTTGCATTACATATTTCATTAGTCAACCCAAAACACACTTATATAATTATGATACTTTTTGATAACAGATAAAAGCAAAATTTCTCAAATATGTGTACAACATAATGAAGTAGAGTTAAAATTGAAACAATAGAAAGCTACGAACACCCAAAAAGTGAGGATTTATATACAAAATATTTTTATTTGAAAACCTATAATTGATGATAAAACTTGCCACATATAATCACTACAATTTTCAAAACATTTATACTCTAAATTCAAGACATGGTGTTAAAAAAGCAATAAACCTATGCAAGTAGGGCAAAGATATGAATACAAGGAAAACAGCAATAAGCAAGAGATTTATGTTGAAAGCAATAATAAGATGGGTTGGTCTCCAACAAACTGAAAGTTAAAACCTTGAGAATCATCAAAAATAGCATCCAAAAATATTCAAACTGAAAAGAAACCCCTACACAGCTTAATGAAAAAGAAAGAAAGCAAGCTGGTATTTGTAAGTAGAAGGTAAACACATCATTCCTCTTACACTCTTTTGTTTTGTGTGTTTTCTAGTAGCGACCGATCCCCCAAACTCTAACGACTCCATCCGTGTACCCACTAAACAATGTGCTTCCATCCGCACTCCAACTCAAACTCGTGCAGTAAATAACCTGAACACCATTCCAAACAACAAACATGAATGCTTAATAACCAAACACACCTTCACAAGTTGAAGAGAGTAACAGAAAAAGCTACAAATAACACAAATTGAAACTCATTGGATTAGATATTTTAAAACAAATTCAAGAAAGAAAAGCAAGTAATTCAAGAAAGCAAACTTTTCTTGAACAAAGTTGCAAATGAAAATATCTTGGAAAAAAACACACACTCTTCTTTTTTTGATTTTCATCTCTTAAAGGTCATTGTAGATGCATTTTACCAATATATGACCAAACCCAATGTCAATTTTCATTAAATGATATACCCAAGAAGCTAAAATGTATTGTATTACATTCACTGACTAAGAATTAAGTTAGAATTGTGTGAAACTTTTATAATCAAGAAAACAATCAGACAATACTTAATAACAAATGACTACTACTTTCATCCTCCTAGACAATCTATCTTGATAAATTTTGATTCAGATTACAATCAGCAAAAGAGTGGGAAATACAAAAGTGTTAAAAACAAGATCACGCATCTATTATATTAGCATATTTGTTGTATTCAAACTCCTTATTCTGAAAGAAAAGAGTGGGATCTAGTATGATGTATCTATTAAATTAAAATGTCATTAGTAAGTAGGAACAAACACCAGATTACACCTTTGGATGGATTCATATCCATATTAATCTATATTCCTTTTTGATAATTGATTAGGGTCTACAAGTTCTATCAATCTTGCAACTATCTCATTTTATTTTCCCTAACCTTTGTGCAAATTCAAACCTAGAATTTCTTTTGGGTTAGGGTTAGAGAGATTGCATGTTACATACAAAGCATATATAAAGCGGCATAAAAAAGAAATATACCTTGGTTTTTCCAGCATTAGTTTGAGTAGCGGTGCCTTCGGCTGCCATTTCTGACTCTTGTTTGAGATCAACCTTAAGATCGACAACAATGCTCTTGCTCTCCAAATCCCAGATCTTAATGCTGCTCTCTGTGGCCGCACACAACCAGTACCTATTCGGGCTGAAACAGAGAGCATGAATGATCGAAGCCGACTCAAGAGAGTACAATCTCTTACCCTCAGCCAAATCCCACAGCAAGATCATCCCATCTTTGCCACCACTGGCACACAATGAACCATCAGGAGACACCGCAACGGTGTTAACATATCCGGCATGTCCAGCTAAAGTTGACCTAAGCTTACAATTGGTCAGGTTCCAGATCTTCACCGTCTTATCCCAAGAAGACGACACAATCGTTGGCTGCAATGTGTTAGGGCTGAAACGAACACAGCTAACCCAATCGTTGTGTGCATCGCCGTCTTGGATTGTGTATTTGCACTCACCGAGAGTGTTCCAGAGTTTGATTGATTTGTCACGCGACGCAGAGACGATCTGACGATTGTCAATGGAGAATGCGACGGAGAGGACGTCCTTGGTGTGGCCAACGAATCGTCGTGCGGTGGTTCCGGCGTTAAGATCCCATAGACGGAGCTCGCCGTCCCATGAACCAGATAGAGCGAATTGGCCGTCGGAGGAGAGGACAACGTCCTGGACAAAGTGAGAGTGGCCTGTGAGACGGCGTTGGGCAACGCCGTAGGTCTTGTCTTCCTTGGTTAGACGCCAAACGATGATCGACTTGTCACGGGAAGAGGTGACAATCATGTCGGAGTTGTCGATTGGGGTGGCGATTGCGGTGACCCAATCTGTGTGGGCTCTCATTGTGCCGCGTAAGACCAATGAATCCGCCATTGTTGCTTCTACCTTCGGAGCTTGAGGTTCGTAGGGGAAGATGAGAGCAAAGAGGCTGTCAACAAATGAAAACAACGAGAAACCCTAGCAGCACAAGTAGTGAATTTATAGTGGGCTTTTTAGGGTTTTGAAAGGCCCATTGTTAGTTATGGGGTATCGGCCCTTCCGACTTGGGCTTTTTGGTGTTTAATTTAGTATCAAATTTTCTCCCAAAGGATTAAAATTTATACTTTTAGTAATTAAAAAACATATTATTTTCATTATTTTATTAGAAATCATAAAATTAATTGTTTATTATAGTAATAAAAAAAACTTAATCTTTACTTGATTCTCAATATGATAAATGATATGAAAATATAATGTACTTTGTTATTATGATTTGGGATCACAGGCCAAACTGTTTTCGTGAACCCGTAGGGGATTAGTCGGGGTAGGGTCGGGGACATAGGGTTAAACTAGGTTAGGGGACGTGGGGGTTAAACAGGGGTCGGGGGATGCATTACTCGCCCAATACCCGTTCCGTTCTCATCCCTACTGAGACATTGGATAGAGTAAAGTCTAGTTATGTGTTTTGTAATTCTTATGCTTAATGAATTGATTGTTATGTTTGTCAATCGATATATTTTAATAAATATTACAATGATACGTTCTTGATATTCTTGTATATTGTAAAAATATGTGATCAGGTTAATCTCGAAAAGTTAGATAACCTTAATTGAGGTCGGAAATCCTTTATAGAATTGAGGGTTTGAAATTTGCAGCTATATTATGCGCCCAAATTCCCTGTCATGCGACATGCCCCGCGACCTAAGGTCGCGCAACAATCGTGTATCTTTCAGTTTCGCGGATGGCATGTAGTGCGCGTCTTGGCACGCGACCTGGGGTCGTGGCATAAGTCGCGTAGGTCTCTGTGCAGGGTAGTAAAGTCATGAAAACCGGATTTCAGCCTAAATTTTCCTCATTTCTCTTTGCCACTTCATTTTTCTTCCCTCTCCCCTCATTTACTTCGATTTTTTGAGCATTTACTCCACAAGCTCAACTACCCTAAAGCATTTATACATCATCTAGCCTAAGGATTCAGGGTTGGGAGTTTAAGATTCAAGTGTTCATCTTCTCTACCAATCATTTCTTAAAGTTCCTAGGGTTTTTTCAAAACCTAGTATTGTGAGTTTGTCCTATACTTTTACAAAACCATATACATGTCAAAATGATGCATTTTACTCCAAAGGATTTAAGGTTAGGAGTTCAAGATTCAAGTGTTCATCTTCTCCACCAACCATTTCTTAAAGTTCTTAGGGTTTTCTCAAAACCTGGTATTGTGAGTTTATCCTACATTTTTACAAAACCATATACATGTTAAAATGATGGATTTTACTACCTTTAAGTTTATATTTCAAGTATTTATACATTTGGATACATGTCATTTGAGGAATTTAGGGGGGTTGTACTAGATGTTATCATTTTAAGGATATTAACAACACCATAATGTAATCTATATTTCGATCTAGTGTAGACTAGTAGTTTATTGTTTAGTATCCAAATCTTTGGTGTAAACTCTTAACTAATTCCCCTTGTATTGGGGTGATCTTTATGCATTTAAGTTTTATTTCGTTGATTATTTCGATTTAAATTATCTCCTATTTTTAGGGTGTTACAAAATCTGTCAAAATAATTTGACTTTGGAGGAACTGAATGGAATGTTATCAGGTTTGATCATTTGTTTGGTTGGCAAACATTGGAATGAAATTTTTTCAATGAATTGGAATCTGTCTATCTGGTTCACATAATGTAGCTTTATAATTAGAATCAAAACTTGGTAAATGACCAAAATATCATTTTTTGAAAATTTTGAAACCCAAATCCAATTATTGTGGTTTAGGTCGATGGTGGTCGGTGGTAGTTCAAATCGATGGTGGTTGACGGTGGTCGGTGATGGTTCAAATTGGAAACAGTTGGTGGTGGTTCAAATCGGTGGTGGTCGGCGGTGGTTCAGATCGGCGGTGGTTTAGAACAGGTGGCGGTCAGAGGTGGTCCAGATCGGCGGTGGTCAGTGGTGGTTCAGATCGATGGTGGTCACAGTGGTTCAGATCAATAATGGTCGCTCGGTCAATGATGGTTAACGATGGTTTATATCAAGTACGGAAGATTAAGATAATTTTGTCTTTTGAGAAAACGAATGGAACGGAATTTCTTCTAAGTTGTGATGGAATGACCAAATCCATGAATGGCGAAATGTGTGGAATTCCATTCTATTCCGTAGGTAAACCAAATGCCTGAATGAAATTTGGTCGACGAAATTGATCATTTAATTTCTTCGATTCTATCGGAATTTTACGAACTAAATGGCTCCTTAGAATTTGACTCATGAATGTGGTACTCAATCTCGTAGTTCCTTGATATACTCACACTTGTTGTATATTTAGGGGGTTGCGTAATCTTCTATCAAACTAACCTAATGAGTTGTGTTTTATAAGACCAATGTTCAAGTCATCTCGTTTGAAAGCTCGTTGAATTTTAGTCGAGTCATACGAGAATACACTTTTCAAGTGAAACATGTTTGATAATCCCAAATAAGATCAATCTATATGAAAATCTCTATAGCTTCAAAGATACAACAATGGAGTCTAGAGAGAAAAAGACAAAGTAGATGATAAAGTCAAATGTCATATATGCTCTTTCAATTCTTACAATATAAAGTATAAAGGAGAAGGGTATTTATACCCCTTACAAAATAAGCATGTAAATTACAAAGATTGAATACAACAAAACTAAAATAACATTCCTAACATTCTCCCCTTTAGATTCAAGCTTTAAAAAATGAAAATGCTTTACGTCCAAGTCTCAGCCTAAGTTCTTCTTCCAAATCCCTTGCAGCCATTCTGAGCACTAGACGATCATTCACCATATATAACCCTCTGGTAATCATAGATCTTGCCCTTTAATTAGACGTTCTATGAATTGGAGTTCTGTTATCGTTCCTCAGCTTATCCTCTAACTGAGTTCTGGTCATCTTCAAAGTCCCATCAGAATGCTTGGCTACTTCTGGAAATCTAAGACACCTTTCCTGATTTTGTTGATTCCTGTAAGTGATTCCAAGTTTTGGGTCTTCAAGTAGAAAGAACTTTGTGGACACCCTTCAGCATTCTCACACATTGGAATGAGCTTCAACAAATTAATTTTCTTCATGTTGTTCTCTAAGCCAAGCTGAAAGTTACCGCCAAATACTTCAAGTAATGTGTCAGGAATCTTTTAATCGTCTGATAAGCAAAAACAACATCTCTTGGTCGTATAACCATACTCTGAAAGTACTCATACAGATATCTCAAATCTAGTAGATTCAGCTCCGGGAAATCCACTTCAGTGAAACGATATTCTACCATATTCCGGCTTCTAACTTTGAAAGTAGGATATTCAAACTCCAAAATTATGTCGGTAGCAACCTCCATTGCGTCAACAATCCCACTTTTATAGATATGGAAAACCTTAAAAACCAAAAACAAAAACAAAAACAAGTAGATATCTTAATCTTAATAGTGTTTTTTTTTGTTAACAAATGCTGAAAACAATAAAGGAAACACCTTTAAGAAAAACAATCATTTTTAGTGATTGTTTGTTGGGTTTTTTTGAAAGGAGCAGTCAATCTGGAGATGAGAAGGGAAGCAAACCTTTTGGCTTGGATGTTAGAGAACATGATGTTTGTTTTACTTAGCAATATATTTGCATCTTTGGCTAAAATTGGTTGCTGATGAATTCACCAGAAGTAACGTGGTTGCTATATTTTTATAGCAGACCATATTCTTGATGAGATTTCTTGGTGATTAATCTACTTCCTTCTCACTTGTTTGATCTTTAAAACCCCAAATGGGAGGAATGGGATAGATAACAACAGCTTGATGAATGCCTTTAAATTTCAATGACAAATGTATGATAATTCCAAGTTGAAAACACATACAAGAATAAGCTAATTTTTTTAGGTTTTGGGACAATGACGGGTGGTTTTTTTAATTTTGTTTAAATATTACTAAAAGACAAAAATAGTCCTAATGTAACGGGAATTGTTTTAACATAGTTAGATTGAGGGACGTAATCCGCAACAAAATTGAAACTACAATGATGATGAATATAATTAATTCATTTTGGGGACTCGATCCATAATTTTGATATAACCGGAGGGATCAAATCTGTAATTTACTCTTCAATATAAATTAAAATTAATTAATAACTAATAATTAAAATTAATTATAAATTGAAAAACAATATTAATTAATAATTTATATGAATTAATAATTTATAATGGTTAAGTGAAAAAGGTTCGGGCTATGAAGACAACATGATCATTTTATGTTTTGTCCCATGTTCCATTTTTTTTGGTGAAACAAAAAACCTAAGAATAGTCCTATAAAATTAAGTTTTTGTCCCATGTTGTCCAACCTAATTTTTGTCCCATGACATGCCAAACATAGGATTACATATATTTGTTTCTTTCTGTCCCACCCAGTTTACATACCAAACTCACCCTTAGGAAAGTGTTTTTCTTAAAAGTAAGACCGTTCCTGAATTATGTCATGTAGAGGTGCTCAAAATACCGACCAACCTAACCCAAAAAAACTCAAAAAAAAAAAAACTCAACCCAAGGTAACCCTCCACTGCGACACATAGTTGATGCAAAAATAAGTCAAACCACAACTATTGGATTGGAATCAGGTTGAGGTAATCTCAACCCAACCCGATGAACCCGATATCTTTATATACTATCAATTTATTACGATTGTTAAGTCTTTGATTAATATATATATATATATATATATATATATATATAAAACCAACCCGATGAACCCGATACATTTATATACTGTGAATTTATTACGATTGTTAAGTCTTTGATTAAAATATATATATATATACATTAAACCAACCCATAATTATTCAAAATTATATTACAATTTCAACCATAATTTTACTTTCTTACTTGCATGAATTTTCAACTGTTTTAGAATTTGTTTTGTATGTTCTTATTTTAATTTACTTCGTTTAAACAAAACGCATAATAAAATCATAAAATCATGTACCAAAGTTTCAACCCGAACCGATTCGCACGGTTTGGGTTGGGTTATATTTTTGCTTAAATTAGGATAAGATTTTTCAAACCGTAAGCATTGAGTTGGGTTGCTCAACCCATTAATAGCCCTAGTGTCATGTCTCTTGCAAGAGAAGCGACATTTGCCCTTGGGTATTTGATAGTGGGCCTACGACTGGCCAATTTCCTTCCAAATACATGGAAGTTTATCCATACAATCATTGAGATTTGAAAGAGAAATAACTCGGTATCCAATTTTTTCTTAAAGAAAACATATGCAAGTCTGAACCTTCCAACCCCGTTTTTTGGGGTAATTACCCCACAAATATCGTAAATTTTACTGCCCCCAACTTATCCATACCATATGTAGGACAACTTTTTCGTTATACCTAATGACATCCCATGTAACAAGCACACCAAACCAAACCAGTAAGGAATACATGTAACAAATAAATAAAACCAGCCCAGTAAGAAATACATGTATCAAATAAACCAAACCAAACCAACACAGTACATCTCAACTCGTTCAAGGTTTTAAGGGTATCAAAACCATACATGTTACCATGCCAACAAAAAAGTTGCAACTAAATATTGATCTTTATGGATTGGATGGTAGCCATCCTCAAAAAGACACTATAAAAAAGTAAAAAAACAACATACCTCCTCTACCTTTGGAATGATTTGAAATAATCACACATTTGAAATAACCATCTTCTTCTTCTTGAATCTTATCGGCCTTCAAGCCTCCTCTTCTTTACTTTCCTGTAGAAGCTAGCAAGTGTCTCTTCATCTTCCGCTTCTTCTACTTCTCTAACCACAGTGCTTCTTTTATCGCCATCTACACTTGCTAATTTCCTGTAGAAGCTAGCAAGGGTCTCTCCATCTTCCGCTTCTTCTTCTACTACTTTTCTAACCACAATGCTGCTTTTATCACCATCTACATTTGACCGTTTTCTACTTCTCTTATATGTTTTTTTTACTTCCTCACATGAACAAGGTTCCTTTGCAACAACCTCAAGTAAACTTGGATCATCAACTTCAGATTCTGCCAACTCCCAACCTCCATTTGCTATTCTCGTGGTGTTAATAGCATCAGCTTCCAAAATTTCTCCATCTCCTTTCTTGCCTCTGCAAATTGAAATCCATCAAAAACAATGATACGCCTCCCAATTTCATAGTAATCAACTAGAGGGAGGTTCAGGGGAAAATGCTAAAAAAAAAGAACCGAAGAACACCCTGGGAGCCCTCCATCCGGACGGTATGCACAAATGCATACAAGCGATTGGAGCTATTTTTTTTCTATGCACAAATGCATGTTACAAATACCGGTATGCATTTGTGCATCCCGCCAGATGGAGGGCTCCCAGGATGTTCTTCAGTTTTCTCCTTTTTTGGCGTTTTCCCCTGAACCTGACCCTAATCAACTAAACCAAACCCCACCCGGAGGTGGGGTTAGGATTATAATAATCAAAGTGAAGATACTTATAAGTTATAACAATTGAACAACCATTGTACTTGGAAAAATCCCAAAAAGAAACATTTCACTTGCAAGTACAATGCTTTTTTTGTAAAGTTCAAATCCAAGTACAATGGTTACAAAGGTTTACAATTCAAAAGTGCAGATTTTTGGGATCTTTCTAAGTACTATGGCCGTTTTAATACAGTATGGCAGGTACAAAGATAGTTCACTTTTTAACAATAACAAGGACACATTCTTTTTTGTGAGATATTAAGTCGTGAGTTTTATAGCAACCTAATAGTCAAAACTTTAAGAAATCCCGATCTTCTATATTCTTCAAAGGAGACACTTGTAGTCTTAATTATGTTTCATTGGTTGACTTTATTAAGACGGAAATTTCAGCATATACACACTTTTTAACAAAAAAATTGAAACCATACCTTCGTTTCCGCTTCTGCTTTCCAGCAACTTCCCCTTTCTTTTCAGCATTGTCCCCATCAGATGCTCTGGTTACTTCACCATTGCGTAATTCCGTGTCCTTCGCCGAGATGCTTGACTTGTTCTTTAATGATGATCGCTTGTTCTTAGATCTTCCATTGTCTGTGACGTCAGCATTATCCTCTTCATCCATTAAATTCAATACTTTTTCAGTAGGAGTAACCTTTCTAGCCCTCCTAGATCTTATTGTAACAGTTCTGCAGTTTTGACACAGAAAAGTTCATAATCAGCAATAACTTTCATAACACTCTTATAATGACAATGCTATTTGGCAGTGAAAAATACGAAGTAAATTTTGAAAATAACTCTTTGATTTGTTTGGTTGAATGGAATGAAATGAGAAATGAATGGAAAGACAAAGATAATGAAATGAGAGTCATCAAAGAAATAATTGTATTCATTTTCTTGCAAATACGATTTTTTTTGTTTTCCTTCTACTAGCCAAATAATATTTTCCACAAAAGCTTTCTGACCAAATGCAAATATAGGTGGAAAATCTTGCCTCTACATGGTAAAAGATTTAGTAAAACTGGTCATATTTTGATTTAAACAAATAAACAAAATACAACTTGAAAATCTCTAACAGGGTATTGATTGAAATAAATACTCTCTTGGTCGTTTTTTAAAAACTGCAAATACAGTTTAATTGTAGTCTTGAGGTTTTTACAGGATAGAGAGATTGATGTTGTTATTAAGAATTAGAGAATTATAAGGCCTCTCCTCAATGGGATGGAAAAAAACATACTATTTGAAGACTAGATATGATTGATTTTATTCCACTTCTAAGTAGAAACCAAATCTTCCGAACCAAAATAAACAGAATAAAGGGCTTATGCTGATGAGATAGGGATGAATAAGCGAACTATCTTAAAGTTTACCCACAAAAGATAAATATTGCAACTTGCAAATTTTTGCAGCTTTCATAGAACAAGTATTGGATTTTGGAGATAGACAAAAGCATACCCAGATGAAGTATTACGCCCATGATCCTCTGGTGGCAACCTGTTCAGAGTAAACTAACAAGTTAACAATATAGAAAAACAAAAAACTCAAAAAAGAGCATTTAGAAAGCAAACCTTTGGCTTTTATTCTTTGTGCTTAAAGGAGCTTCATTGGCCTTGGGAGCTGACTTAATTAGCAGAGGTGGTGGGATAAAATCACTGGCAGTGAGAGCAGGACGCTCCTCTTCCCGATCAACAAAATTAGATATTAAAGCAGCCTTTTTCATCTTTCTGGCTGCTTGTAGCATCGGAACTTCATGCGGAAGCACGACCTTCCATCTCCTGTGGAAACAAAAAAAGAAGGTTCTAGAACAACAAGCTAGCATACTCAACACAAAATAAACATAAACATAAAGACGAAAGAAATAAAAGTCCTAAAAGATCGTCTATTTGTGAAATAAAGGTTGCAGTACCTTCGACATTGACTATCGGTGCGTGGAGGAATACATGCAGCTATCCTAGACCAGCTATATCCATGTTCAACAATTGCTAATTTCAACTTCAAATCCTCTTCTTCGGTCCACTCACTCATATTAAGTGACGGATCTAAGCAATTAACCCATCTGTCACAAAAACAAAACCTTGTATATTAAAAAATGGACCAAAAATGGAAAACTGTGTGTGGGGTGTATGTCTAACTCTAACAATACCTTTCTCGGCATTGTACTTGCGTCCTTCCAGGCACAAATCTAGCTATTTTATACCAATTTTTGGCCCCAAATAGCCTGACAGCTATTTTGAGACGCTTGTCCTCTACTGGATCCCATTTCCCAACTCTTTCCCTGAGTGGGTTCAAGGTCTTCTTCCATCTGAACACAGTAAACAATCATCCAAGTGAGTATCTTAATATCTTTAGCATAATACAGGAATCGTCATGGAACTTGCAAATTTTCATGTTAAGCAAAAAGACTGGAGAAGGCAAAGTTTTCAGCAACGTTTCATCAAAGACGGATGAGACTTATATCTACATTTTAACAGTGAACAGTAAAAAAAAAGCAGCTGGAGAAAATGGTGGACTAACCCACATCCTCATTAAGTATTTTTGACCACTTACAGATCAGTATAGAAATTCCCAATGAACTAAATTATCAAGTGAAAACGTATTTGGAGTAAGCAACAACACACAGACAAACAATCAGACAACAAACAGTAAAAAACCAAGCATACCAACAGAACAAAAGCAGTTACAAGAGAACAAACCAATATAGTAAAAAATTACACCCCCTTAATCTAACTTAAGATCCATTGGCTCACCAGCACTACCCCTTTCCTCTAACTCTCTAGATTCCTTCCTCCCACCTGGCTATTTAGAGATTCTCACACCCTTATCTTGCTTCTCCAAGTACTCCTATAGTACCAACACCAAGCTAATACTTTGCCATATATGCAAGCTTAGAGCATCTCCAAGAGCTATGCTATATTTTTTCTAAAATACAGTAAGTAGAGTTGAAATCTCTAAAAAAAGTTCTTGCAACTCCAAGAGCTAATTCTATTTTAGAGATTGTAGTACTTATTATATTATTAAAATAATCAATATACTAAAAAAATATTATTTCTCTTTCCTAAACATTTTATTTCAAAAAAGTGGGTTTTAGAGATTTCTCCAAATTTGGAGATTTTTATCTTCTCTCTCCTCTTTTTTTTCTATTTTAGCATACAAGATAGCATAGCTTTGGAGCAAAAAAGTTGCTAAAATCTCACTTTTCTCTATTTTAGCATATAGCTCTTGGAGATACTCTTAAGGTTCACACTTATAAAGTAAGGATTCTCCCTTAACTTCCTTAAATAGTTGTACAAAAACTCCACTGCCCAAAAGTCCTCTTATTAAATCAAATGCCTAACAAATTAATCATACAAATAACCCATTTTGTCCAAGGCTATAACAGCTAATGATTATGTTCAAAACATGATAAGTTTATAATTTCTACAGATTAGATTATATATCAAATGACAGCTATGTTGGGTTTATATGTTCTGTATGATCCAAACAACTATCATCTCCTTTTAGCAACGTCAGTAATAATTTAGAGACCAAAAACAGATATAAAACACTACTAGCATAGTTATAACAGCGTGCAGTTCATATATCATAACCAACCTATTCGAGCACTGGGTACCGGTCCGTCCTTCCAGTGTAGAAGCAACAAGCTGCCAGTTAGTCTCTCCATACTCTGCTACAGCACCACGGAGTTCCTCATCTTCAGGTGTCGTCCATTCAGTTTTTATTATAGATGCATTAAGACTCCTCTGAAAACGCGCTAAACATTGAAAAGGCGTCCTATTTGTTCGCAGTACCCCAGCAATTTCGATCCAGTTACTAAATCCCTCATTCTGAACAACATATAACAGCTTCTTATCTTCTTGTACAGTCCAAGACTGACGATTAATTAAGGGGTCCTCACAGTTTATCCATCTGAATCAATTAACAAATTATATTAGATAAGAATTTGCTTTCAGATGCTATTCAGAGGCAGGAGAGAGAGAGACCCTGCTACGCCTAGTGCTTCACTTTAGAAGCACAGCATATGTTATAGGCTCAAAACTGCTCTCAACATCTATTTTTGAAGAACAAGTTCCATACTCCCTCCGTCCCACATATTAAGTGTCCACAATTGAAATGGCACACAGTTTAAGACATGTATAATTATTACACTTTTTGGTTAACCAAATGACATATTACCCTTGTTTAATTTCTCTCTTTTCACAACTCTTAAATATTTATGTATTAGTTAAGGGTAAATTTGAGAATTTGGCTATTTACTTTTAAAAGTGGACACTTATTTTGGGACAAATATAAACAGAAATGTGGACAGTTAAATTGGGACGGAGGGAGTATTATATAAAAATAATACGAGTAAAAAAAAGCAGTTACCTCGATTCACATTCAGGACCAGATCGTCCTTTGAGATACATAGAAGAAAGGTGTTCCCAATTAACCTTGGGAAGGAATAACCTGATTTCCTCGGGAGATATTTCATGATCTCCAATTTTCGCGATCATGCTATCCAAATAACGAGAATCTACATCTCCAGCACTGTCAAGTAGTGTATACTATTAGGAACACAAATAAAAAGGTCCAGGTAGAAAAATAGAAAAAATGCACTACGAAAACTTTCTTCTCAATTTCATTCAAGCTGGAATAATAAAAAGAATACGATGACTCTTAACATGAGAAATTCATAATACCACAAGCCATCTTTTTAAGTCATTGTTTACAAAAAAAAAAACCTTTAGTAGGATATGCTCAATGATTACATTTTCATACATACGTTCAAGGAAAAGTAGATAGAATATGTATAGGGGTATATATAAATGATAGTTAGTGTAGTTAATCTTTAGAAGTTGTTTCATACAAATATATGTGGAACTCTGTATGATAAGTGAAATAATTTATTGTTCAATGTTTACATGTGAACATGCATTTTTTAAGGTATTATCAATTACCAGTAATAAAATATGTATGGGATCATATATAATTAGTCAATGAGTCTTCAAATATCATTTTGTTTACAGATACTTGATTACCATTCAACTCATAAGAACAATTGATATATCCTCTATTACTTGATAATAAAGGTTAATGAGATATTTGTAATTATTTCAAGAAAAAGAAAAAACAGGTTTTATATCTACCGGCCTATAGTTCAGGTAAATATCTTTCAAAAGAAGCTGACAGCCTGTCCATTTATTATTTATTTTGACAAAATAGAGAGAAAATTATTAGGCTTCCATAATATTTTCACTTGCATGCTTGAGTAAAAATATTTAAAAATTACATGCTTAACTTATCATAACATTATCAAGTATCAACTACATGTCTACATCCACCCAGTCTACACGCTTTGTGGAGAAGACAGAAAAAAATACATTAAGTGCAACAAGGACAATATGATAATATATTATATACCTGAAAAGGTTGTGCATTAACTTTTCCTGGAATTGCTGTTTAATTCCCTTCAAGAGGTTCTCCTTCTCCTCTTTTGACCAAGGTTCCCTAGTCAACGAGAAGGGGTATTTTGACATTACATCTCTATAAATTGCAACATGAGAATTCTCAGCAGGACCTTGATAAATTGCATGGGTGTTTTTATCCTTACTCTGCAAGTCCAAAAGTGTAAAAAGATTAAAACACATCATACAAGGGATTGTTACAAACAAAGATATAAGCCAACACCAATGCTCAAGCAAACTGTATATGTGACAAACTTGATTAACTGTCAAAACGAGCCACACTGAATTAATACGGTAAAAAGAAGCAAAGAAATATTATACTGCCCTCTGTAGTTTACCAAACCATTTGCAAAGAAACAAACACCTAATCTTGACTTAGGAACCAGAAAGCCATAAGACTAAGGCCTTGTTTGTTTTTTGATTTTAAGTTCTTAATCACCCGTTATGTCTAATTCGTTTAGACGTTTCATAGCCATTTCAGAACTAAGATCAAGTTACCTCACAAATTAACAAAAATAAGTAAATGGTCCTACTCCAGCAAGAACTTTTTTAACCTTTTAGAAGCAAAATTCCATAATCAAGACATGGGGAACAAAAGAGCTAAGAAATATTATACTGCCCTATGTAGTTAATAATAGTACCTAAATACACCAAATAAGTGATATATGCTTAACTAAAAATAATTGTAAATCCCAGTTTTACTAATAAAAATCTTAATGATAGCAACTAATGCCCAATTCAATGTCATTGATTAAAGAATACTAGCCTCGTAGCACATTACCAAATTAGAGTAAACAAACCAATCACCTCATTAACATATCTTCCATCAACAAAAATATCGAGGACATGTTTACATTAGCCTCACTATCTTCCTATCTAAGCCACACACCTATGTTCATTATTGTTCCCCATTCTAGTAGGACGAATCCACTTATGCTAATGGTGTGATTCAATCCAGTAACTATGAGGATGGATAGATATCTCTTGACATTATAACAGATATCTCTCAAGCACCAATAATGAAGCCAATAGAGTTTGTATCTCAACCAACATGCTAACATTATTTGCTTGCATGCTCCAGATTCCTACCAACTAATCTGTCTGCATTGTCATTTCAAATTCGTATAATCTTTATTGTCAACTATTGTAACCCTATAATGATTCCAAGTTTCAAAAAATCCAACATATGAGATTACAAAAGAACCAATTTACTCTACAGGTGTCACCATTCAATTGCATGTTGATATTTCCATGGCCTACCTAAGGGAAAAAAAATTCATGAAACTCGCAACCTATAGTGGACACAAGGCTCAAAAGTGATTAAAACAGTTGCATATTAATGTGTGTCCAGAGTGACATGACGGTACACTCTCATACCCTCCAAGTGGAATTTAGAAGCAAATAGTAAATTCATTTGACATATGCTTGTCGATAATTCATACTTATTTTGCAAATCCTATCAATTTTAACTCTATTCAGAGGCCTGGGTGCGGTTCATTGCACCAAATATTAATGTTCCAAGTACATAGTATCAATAACATATGTATCTAATTAACATTAGCAGAGTGAAGACCAACCTTAGCATTGGCTCTCGGCTTTGGAACTGAAATGAGCTGGATGCGTGCATCCTTTTTCTGAGATAACGCTCGGCCTGTTCTTTTTCTACAAGCCACCTGAAAGTCTTTCAGAATTTTAACACGCTCCCTTAATTTTTTATTTTCTTCCATCCTGGCTTCAACCTGAATTAATTTATTACGTATAAATTTCTGGCATGACCTGTTCTTCTTGATGGCTTCAACAAATGCCTGTGCAGATCTTGGAAAACTACTATCTGTAACTGGAACAATTTCAGAACCAGGCTCATTGACATTTTCATGGGTATTTTCACTGGGAAAATCTGAATTCTGATCGGTCGCTCTTCCATCTACACAATCTGGAAATCCTTGTCCATTATTAATACTCTTTACAAAAAAATTAGTGGATGATTCCTTTTCCAAGTGTATGTTAGTTGCACCAACCTGCTCTGAACTCTGTAAAGAACTCTCCATGCTGTTATTCATGCTATCTGTTTCAAAAAAAATCAATAAACAACAAATTACATTAGCTGTAAAACATAAACCACATATTCAGCAATAAAACCTTAATCTAAAAAACAATGATTTGAGAAATGAAATCTGAAATTAAACCAAAATTTACCATTGTACTGCGAGAACCGCCTTTGAATGGCACGGAGAGTTTCAAAATCGTCCCCATAATCATCATTTTCCTCCGATAAACCCGAAGGTAGAATGGTCTTTAATGGTCTCATAGAAATAGGCTGTTGTTGTTCATCGCCAACGTCAGTGGTTGGAACAGAAAAACGTTGTTGAATGCGACGAAGCAACTCAATGTCTTCGTCCTCAGACTCATCATCGTCATCATCATTATAATCGTCATCGGCAGTGGATGGTTTGGGGAGATCGTCGACAGAATCGTCGACGCCTGTGACAGAGCAGGCCCTTCTAAGGGCTTCCATGTCTTCGGCAAATCCAGTATCGGAATCACTGTCGGAGGATTCTTCTTCATCGTGATAAGACATTTTGAATGTTAATTGATCGAACAATAGAACCTTGGCGTTTTAGGATACTTGGGGATTGTGGGTATATAGGATTTAGGGTTTATAAAGTATGGACGCTTCGACCGCCTTCCTGTGTTGTAGGGTTTCTGCAAGAAAGTTCATAATCTGCAAGCAGATTTGGCACAAATTTAATAAAGATGTATGGTTTAAATTACAAGATGAAGCGGAGGGGAGGGGATATTTGGGGGTATGAGATGGGGTTCAAGAGGAACAACGGCAGAGCAGAGAGAACTGAGGTACTGCAATGGTGATGGTTTTGGTCGGAACAGAGTGTAGGATGGTTACCGGAGTGCTGGTGGTGATGTTCCGGCGGTGGTCGGAGGAGTGGTGGCCGGAGAGTGAGATTAGGGTGTGCAGAGGGCGGAAAGGGAATGGCTGTCGGCGGTGGTGGCTCGATGGTGTAGGGAGACGGAGAGAGGCTGATGGAATGAAGGCGGTGGTTGCAGCAGATCGACGGTGGACGGCGGCGGCCGGAGAAGTTCACGACGGAGGAGGGATTTTGCTAGTGCGGCGATGAAGAGAAGAGAGGAGAGCAGAGGCTGAAAGAAAGAGGGTCAGTCGTTATGAAAAAAGAAAATAGGGTAATAAATATATAAGGAAAAAAGGATTAAAAAAACGAATATGACTTTAAAAATAGGGATAATTTCATACACGTCCTTAAAAACTTGTATTATTACGCATATATCCTTGTAAAGTTTGAAATTACGCATATATCCTTCTAAACATCTAAAACTCATATATATATCATTCTCCCTAATTTAATTATTATTAAAATATTTAAAAAATACAAATTTACTTAACTACCCTTCTAAACTATCCTAATTTATTTAAGGAAAAAAAATCAAAATAAAAAACAAAACCTAACTTATGCTACCCCAACCCAATCTTCCCCACCACCCATCTTCTAAAACACACATTTCTTTTTTCCGGCCACCACCATTTTTTCCGGCAATCCATATTCTAAAACCCACCTTTTTTTTCCGGCAACCCTCTTTTAAAATGCACCTTTCTTTTTTCCCGCCACCACCATTTTTTCCGGCCACCACCATTTTTTCCGGCAACCATCATTCTAAAACGCACCTTCCTTTTTTCCGGCCACCACCATTTTTCCGGCAACCCATCTTCTAAAACCACCTTCTTTTTTTACGGCAACCACCCTTCTAAAACACACCTTCCTTTTTTTCGGCCACCACCATTTTTTCCGGCAACCACCCTTCTAAGACCCGGAAAAAATGGTGGTGGCCAGAAAAAAGGAATGTGCGTTTTAGAAGGGTGGTTGCCGAAAAAAATGATGGTGGCCGGAAAAAGGAAGGTGGGTTTTAGAAGGGTTGTTGCGGGAAAAAAGAAAGGTGCATTTGAAAAGGGTGGTTGCCAGAAAAAATGGTGGCGACCTGAAAAAATGATGGTCGCCGGAAAAAATGGTGGTTGCCGGAAAAAAGAAAGGTGGGTTTTAGAAGATGGGTGATGGGGAAGATAGGGTTGGGTAGCATATATTAGGTTTTGTTTTTTATTTTGATTTTTTTTCCTTAAATAAATTAGGATAGTTTAGAAGGGTAGTTAAGTAAATTTGTATTTTTTAGATATTTTAATAATAATTAAATTAGAGAGAAAGATATATATGTGAGTTTTAGAGGTTTAAAAGGATATATGCGTAATTTCAAACTTTACAAGGATATATACGTAATAATGCAAGTTTTTAAGGACGTGTATGAAATTCTCCCTTAAAAATATTACAAAACGAAAACAATAGAAAATTTTAAAAATAAATATTTAAAAATAAATATAATATTTTAATAAATAAATATAATATTTTTAATATTATAATCAATATTCAATTATTTAAATGAGGAATCTTTTTTAGAAATTTTAATATTCGGAGAGATTTTGCAAAATTTTGTAGATATAGAATTCATTGTTTTAAAATTACAAGATCAAAAATAATAATTTTCAATAAAATTATGAGAAAAAATTAAAAAATCAATGAATTTTTTATTTTAAATGATTAAGTTTTTAATTTTTTAATGAATAAATTATTGAATTTTCTCCTTTTAAATAATTAAAAGTCCCAAATTTTTTTAATAAATAAACTATTGAAATTGGTTAACCCAAAAAGCTACTTTTATTCGGATAGAAAATGTTTAAATTAAAAAAAAAGTTTTACCAAGCACAGCGTCATTCATTTTCTATACCTTATTTATTGAAATTGGTTAACCCAAAAAGCTACCTTTATTCGGATAGAAAATGTTTAAATTAAAAAAAAAGTTTTACCAAGCACAGCGTCATTCATTTTCTATACCGTCCATAGGAGTCGTTGGGTCCTACCATTTATCTCCTTTTTTTATCTATTTTTTTTTGTCTTTCGATCTCACGTTCTTTACAATAGTTTAATGTAGTATGCATTAAACTATTAAAAAGAGGGAGAATCAAAAACAAAAAATCGATTAAAAAGAGGGAAATCGATGGCAAAAGCCAACTAATTTAAACATCGATTGTGGTGAGAAGTGATAGAAAGCGGAAAACAATAGGGTAGTGAGGGGGAGTGATGGCGTTTGCTAGAGGTTTGAATGACGTAGAATCTGGGAACGATAAAATTGATTTAGGATGGTGAGGGGGATTGATGACGTTCGCTAGAGGTTTGAATGACGTAGAACCTGGAACGGTAAAACTGATTTAGGTTTTTGTTTAAAAATTTGAATTTTTCCTAGGCAATTACATGCAACTTTTTGGGTTAAAATATAGGTAACCAATTTCTAAAATTTCGATAATTTATTTATTCTAAAAAAATGTTTAGGAACTTAATCATTGAAAAGTAAAAAGTTCAACTGTTTATTTATTGGGAAAAAAAAGTCCAGACTTAATCATTCAAAATGTGAAAGTTTGTTGAAGTTTCGTGAACTTCTCTCTAAACCATAGAACGAAAACACTATTTGGTTTATAATCTTTAGAGTAAACTTCACTTTTGGTCCTTAAGGTTTAGGCATTTTTTGGAAAAAATAAGCTAGCTTATTTTAGGGTACATATTTCGATACGTATAAACTACCTTATAAACTAGTTTATTAAAAAATGACTTGGAGTAATGTTTTAAGAGTTTATTATCACATTTTCCAATTATAACTCTTTAATATCAATTATTATTATTTATTATTAATAAATATTAAATATTATTATATTATTATATTAATTAATATTAATTGAATATTAATTTTAATTATGAATTGTACACTAATATTAATTATTAATTATTTACAATAATTATTGCTCATATAAATTATTTTCATATTATTAGAATCTCTTTAATTATTATTCAATTATATTTAGTCATAAAAAAAACAAGTATAACAATGATAAAAATGTTTATATAACATAAAAATTAAATTTATACTTATTTTATTTTGTAAATAACAAAATTGTGTTAAATAATTTTTGTAAAATATTTAACTTAATTATTAAATGTAACACCCCCGTCCTGCGTGGCCAGAGGACGGTGTGCCACAATGGAAAACATAACCACAAAAGTAACATAAACAGGAAATCCAAAGCTAATATGATTAACCATCAAAATAAAAGTGTGAGGTAGACTAAAATTAAGACGAAATACAATATATACAGAAACAAAAATTATTATACTATCCAAGGTCGTCTTCAAAATAGTCATATTCTTCGCTCTCAATCCCGTCATAAGCTTACCTACGATCCTGTACCTGCCGAGGACAAAACAAATCTCGGCTGAGCCAATTGCTCAGTGAGCGGATAAAGAAATAACAAAGATTGCAAGTGTATAATCGAATTAGTAAATGATAATAGTTATATGAAATCTGAAGACCGGAATATGAAATGAACAATTGATAATTGACGTGAAATGTTCTTAATAAATGAATTAAAATAATATCATCAAGTCAAGAACGGATAATATATAATAAAATCAATTGGGTTTGAGGGTTGTACGGACCACTCGAACAATGGAAAATGAGTATAGGGCAATACACTCAAATTCCTTCCGATAAACGGCTCCCAAAAACGGTTCCTAGGATCGATCCATTCACCCTCAAATTGGCCGATACCAGGCCATACCCACTTATTGACATTGGGGTTCGAATAGGACGTCATAACAATTATAGCCGACATGGAGGCGTCACGACATCATTGCCCTCGACGTCGTGCCTTAAAGTCAAAACATTCAAAGTAGTGAAAACATGTCAATTTGATATGTAAAGAACAATCCCATAAATATATGACTTTTAGTCACTATATATCAAATTATAATTCCGAAAACGGTTCAAATCCGACAACGGTTCAACAACGAAAATGATCAAATCCAAAAGTGATTTAATCAAATTCAATTAACCAATAATGAATACATCAAAAACCAAAACTATGTTAATAGCTTCAAATAAAAATCTTCATAGACAAATTGATACCGCTTAGTAAAGGAGTTATCAAACTCACAATACGCCAATATGACCTCATGAATTGAAAATAAGAGATCATAATAGATGCCTAGATGATGAACGAGAAAGATATTACCTGTATAGAAGTCTAATGACTAAGGAGAGTCACAAAACCGGATATTCGTACCTTAGATAGTAATCGACGTACTAAGCATATAGCTCCTATCCCTACTCCAAGATTGATCTTAATAAGTTTACAATTGGTTGAGAATGATTGAAACAAGATTTACGGGTGATACAAATCCTAATACTCAAAGTACAAACAAATAATGCTACCCATTTCCCCTGCACTTGACAGCTTTGAACCATTTCTTTCATGACCTTTTTTAACAAACTTAGAGGTCAATCCATATGTTAAGGTCTAAACAAAAGTTGCAGAGTTGTGTCTTATGATTCCAATCGTTTTGGATTCATACCATTTGGAGAAAAGACCAATTTTAAATGATTTTTCTAAAAACAGTGTGTAGTTCACGTTTTTGCACAGTACCAGCTATAGAAAGTCACTGTTTTGATACAAAGTTGTAGTATACTCATATACCTTTCCAACGATATATTGCACACCTTAATCGGACAAATGAGCTATTTTATATGATTTTCTGAACAAACAGCAGCTACTAAATTTTCTTTACACAGCTCAAAACAGTCCCTTTTCTTATGATTTTGATACTAAAACATGGTGAAACATCTATAAAACCTTTCCAAACCATAAATCAATAGTGTAAACTTATTTCCCCACTTATTTAACCAACAAAAACAAGAAACTAATATCAATTAATAAATATTAACTTAATACTCAAAACTTCATGAACCCTAACATGAATCTTCCAATTTAACACAAATCACCAAATTAGAGAGCATACCTTGGATTGACTTGTAGAATTAGCAATTCTTCAAAGATATTTCACTAATCTCTCAAAGCATCTTCATTTCCTTAGTTGCATGAAGATAAAATTGACTCAATTAGGGTTTGGAGAAGATAAGTCGTTCAATTTAGAGAGAGAGATAACAAAGTGTAAATGAGGATAAAAATGAATTTAGGGCTGAAATAAGGGTTTATATATTTAGTATAAGAATCATCACTTGACAAAAATTACCCCTCATCAATTGCTTAATTCACCATTGGTCCATACATGAACCTTTCTTAACATTTATAGTCCAAAATACAACTATCTTGAGCAAATGTACAAGTAAATAAAGCATCCAACTTTGTATGTAAATGAACATGTACTAAGCTTACTCGGTAACGAAATCTAGGGTGTTATATTAAATATATTTTTCAAAATTACTAATTAATTAGGGCATGTGGAAGTTGACAAGAAAAAATTATTCATATTATATGTAATGATTATTTAAAATTGTAAATAATAGATTTTTTTTCTAAAATTTGTTTTAACAAATCCAAATATTATAATATATGTAATAATCTGAAATTATTTTAATCACTATATTATATATTTAAATTTGTCTACCATCTTGTTGTATTAATTTTTAAATAATATTATTAGAGATTTGTTTTTAATATATATAATAATCTATTTGGAATTGTTTCAATTAATATTTTATATTTTTTTAATTCTTTTAGCATCTGATTTGTATTAATTATATATTATATTATTACATATTTGTTTTTAATTATATTTTAGAATATTATAATTGATTAATTTTCGATATACTTTTTTGGTCAGTTTACATTCTTATAAACTAGTTTTGCCAAGTATGATTTTTTTTTCATCAGCTAACTTATCGGCTATCAGCTAACTTATCAGTTAGTTTGTCAAACATAGCCTTAGTGATCTCTTTGAAAGTGAGACTTAAACTTTAATAAGTCAAGGTGTTGTCCCTCATGTCTGATTTTTTCTTTGAAAATGGGACCTCATTACTAACTCCGTTAAAAAATCTCTGTTAGAGCCAAGGGTAAAATCGTCCAACCATGTTTTTGTCCCCCCTTTACACTACTTTTGTTTTCTCTTATATATATAAACCATCAAATTAGGGACCGGTTATTTAATTTATATAATTAAAGGAATAAAAATAAAATAAACACTCACCAACACCACTGACTCATTAATTTACCCTCCGCCTACGTCGTCGGAAACAATGGTGACCTTCGTCCACAATATCTAGAGAAGACCATTGTTTGGAACCAAGGATATGGAGAAGGCAATCGTCTTACAAAATGAAACCATCGATGTGGAAACAAGGAATCCAATTTTAGTTGGTGATTCGAGCCTTAATCAATCAACAAGGAGATATTGAGACGAACTCAAACAGTCACGAGTCCATAATTAGAAGCTCCGATGATAATGGTAGTAATAATAGAAGCGTTATTATACATTTAGCTTATTTCAAATGGTTGATTGAGCAACCACCCACCGCGATTGTTTCCAACATTGGCTGATGGAGACGTCGAAATTAGTGGCCAAATTCACGATGGAGAACAATAATATTTGGTTCCTCATTGCCACTTGTGAGACTTACTTGAAGTGCCAAGTTTATCATCTGTCCATTGAAAACGTTCGGGATTTACAAGCTCTACTAATTTCATCAAGATCACCTCTCTCCGACGGGTACAATTTTCAAGAAAATCTTTCCGATTTCACATCAAATTACTTCGTTTTCTCTTAAAATTTCAGATTGGACGATCCTGTAGTCATCAAGTTATGAATTTATACACACGCATTGTCATCGTCATGTTGGAAAATTTCACTAGAAAATCTCTCACTAAAAATCAACACTTTGTCCATGTTGGTTCGATCACCAAGCACACTGGCAGATCTGGAAAATACCCTTTTTTGCAATTGCCTTTTGTGTTTTCATATCTCTTTGGAAAGGGTATCCTAGACAATTGCCTAGATTAATCCCTGGCAAATTTAAGACTGCTAAAGCATGCAGTCCTGAAATAATTCCCCAGTGGCCACAAGTTGTCTGCGCTTGGATTCGAACATGGGGTAGATGGGTTACCTAGCCTCATCCCCCACAAGCCTTAACCAGTACGCCACAAGCATTGTGGTTTGTTTTCATATATTTGTAAAAACAATCAAACTTTAAGGACCAACTACTTAAACAACTATGGTGTATATATACACACACACACACCATAGTTGTTTAAGTAGTTGGTCCTTAAAGTTTGATTGTTTTTACAAAGATATGAAAAAACAAAAAACAATTTTAAAAAAAGAGGGAAACATAGTTGCACAATTTTACCCTTGACTCTAATGGAGATTTTTATTGGAGTTAGTGATCATATCCTATTTTCAAAGCAAAATCCAAACCTGAGGGATGACATCTTGAATTATTGAAGTCCAGGTCCCATTTTCATAGAAATCACTAAACCTCAGGGACCAAAAGTGAAGTTTACTCTGATCTTTATCTTTATATATATTAAAGTAAAACCAACAAAGGATGAGGTGACACCTAAGGAATAAGTATTCTTCATTTCTTGAATTGTGATAGAGTTTTGTGTATCTCATATTGATGGAGAAATGAAAGATTGACGATAAATTAATTATTGATATATGAAGGGAGGTTTAGATGACTATGTGCCAACTCATGAGATTGGTTCCTCTTAGTTGATCCTCTAAACTCACGTTGTTGGCTCATTTCGGCCGACCCTCCGAATGCATTGACTGCCTCATTTTGGCTTGCCACTTTTAGCAAAAACGTTTTAACCATATAAGATAAAAATAAATAAAAATTCTTTATATTATTTAAGTATTTTAAAATCTTGAAGTATGACCTACTTTTGGCTATCCCATGTTGAGAAATCTATACATAGATGTGGGTATAAAGGAGTGAAATCTTCATTTGAAAATGAAATGGTTAGTTGGCTAAATGAATATATTCATTTGGCAAAACAAACCTATTTATATTAAATCTTTTTGGTTGACCCTTTTTATATAAGTTTTTTTTAATTAAATCAAGACATAAGGTAATATTGTGATGTGATTTTTGTTATCTTACAATTATAAGAAGATGGTATAATGGACATTAGATGTGTGTATCTTAAAAAATTATGTATTTCTTTTAAAAGTTAGTTGGCTAAAATATAATTTTTAACCGAACTTTCTTTTGCAATATATATATATACATATATATATATATATAGAGAGAGAGAGAGAGAAGAGAAGAAAAATCGTTTGCAAACTCATTTTTCATTGTGAACATGATGACTAACCTCGATCTTTGATCTAATTTGATCCAACAAATCATATCAAATACAGTTTTTAATTACAATATTAATTAAGGTGATAGGGGGTAAAAAAATGAATTAATTCAATCTCATGCCTACCATATTTGATTTTTTTTATTTTCTTTTTCAATTAAAAATTATTACCCCTTTAAAGTTTAAAATAAATATATTAAAAATTACTAATATTTTAATCAAACAAATTATATATAAAAAACGAGAATTTTATACTCTTCGATATGACATTTCTCTCGATACAGTTTGTCTCCCCGTTTTAACCATTTTTTACGTGAAATGGTATATATGTGTTATATACGTTACGAAAACTTATGTACGTTCAAGTGTGTACAATAGCTCGACACCTAGTCCATAACTCGCCATCACAATTTTTAATACTTTGTTCAACGTCGTAAGACACACCTTTTTCATCACCGTAGCCCAACACCCATCAAGACCAATCGATCATCGAGCAAGAACCAACCCCACGTGCACATGCCGACAAAGACCATACGTGCCGCTAGTACCAACCCTAACGAGAACCTGATGCACATACCGACAAAGAAAAAGGTTAGGCTTAACGCCTAGTGAGCTCAAGAGTTTATAACATATTTATAATCGTTTGAAATCAAAAGATTGCTTGATGAAATTGTAAGTTCTCAAATAAAACGACTTCATTATAAAAGCAACATTTTTCCCAAATTCATTATTTCCATAATAAAAGTTTTAGACCAAAATGTCGTTAGTAATGAAAGCTTTGGATAGAAATACCCGTTTAACGTGAAACCAAACCCAGTATTCACACGACCATAAATAAAGCTATAAACATAAAGATAGAAACCATAGCTGTAACCAAATTTTATAAACCATTAACTCACGCTTACCCTTCAAACATGGGAGACCCAATTTACCATTTATAGTGACGGAACACAAAAGTGAGTCACTTTTCAATGTTAAGAGCTTATACTAGGAATCAATGGCTATTGGCAACGACCAATAATACAACAATGTACGGCCCCGATGATTTCAGTCAAGAGCTCGTGCTAAAGATCAATGGCTATTGGCAACGACCAATAATACAACAATGTACGACCCCAGATGATCCTAATTAGCACTCACGTAAGGATCAATGGCTATTGGCAACGACCAATAATACAATAATGTACGGCCCACGATGATCCTATACGTTTACCGAAAAAGGGATGACAATCCCAATTTAAGACCGACTTATATGCCTATGGATCAATTACATTCTAGTCATAAAATTACTCGACTCTAATTGAATGACCAACGTACTCAAAACATGAAATTTTAATAATGAGTATCCTTTATATGCATACAACTTCCAAAAATCCGATATAGAGTAATTTAAACCGGACAACTAAACTCAAGACTTATTTTAGTCAAAACCAAACAAAAGTTCAACAACCCAAATGACTATTTTATAAAAGTCATCAAAAACAATAAAACGTATTTAACCGGCGTTTATGCAAATACATGTTACCAAAGATATGCTTAACTCAAAACCCTTCATTGGATGGGACGAGTTATTTTCCAAACAAACTATACCGTTTATATTTCCAAAATACCCCGTAACTCAATAATATGCATTTTTCAACCAAAGACTCTAAAATGCATTTAACACCAAACAATCTTCATTTAAAAGATAATTTCATCAAAAGAACCCATACTTATGATTTATTTACCAAAATGTCCAAAAAACCAAAATATAAACATTTTCAAGGTATATTAACCCAAGAACACCATGTATGTAAATTTCATCAAATACTAAATACATTTGATAACAAGTAAGTAAACATGTTAATACTTCAAAATGGACGGTTTTGGCATGTACATAATTTTCACAAAGTAACTTGAACTCACTTTACTAGATTTAGGCTAAATCTAGGTTTTACCCCAATTTTGAGCTCCATTTGGTGAAGACTTTAGATCCTCAAACTAAACCTCTAGATCTATGATGTAAGTCCTTCGAGAACACCTCCATATGCTCCAAAACTACACAAAAGAGAACCCAAGAGAGAATGAGAGTTGTTGGTGCAAAACCTAAGCCCTAGATTCAAGATTTCGGAGAGACGATCTTATCTTTCACTCCTATGAGCTCCAAAATCATCAAATAACCTCTAGTTATCTTTGTTTCCATTTAAATATCTTCCAAAGACGAAACCTTAGCACTTTGAATTGCCCAAATCGGATAAGAAATGAGAGAGTTATGACCAAATGAATGAAATCCCGACTTTTAACCTCTACACGAAAAGTGCGACCCTGACATGCGACCCTGCCACCCAAGGTCGCAATTCAAGAGTCGCAATTTCTCGAAAACATCTCCTTTATGTACATAAGGTGCGACCCTAGCCTGTAACACCCTGATTTTCATTCCAATTGAAGAAAGTGTTGAACGGAGAGGTCTATTAAAGAGGAGCTAATTTCAGAGTTTGAGTAGTGGTGTTGTGAGATAGTGACAAGTGTCACCATAGCACCAATGGTACTAATAGTATGGTCGTCTTAACTGTTGTGTCATACGGTTATGACATCTGTCACAATAGCACCGGTGGTACCAAGTGGTTGGTGATCCCAACGAGTGTGTCATGCTATAGTGACAATGGCACAATGTATCAACCGGGTCTTTGGTAAAATAAAACCCCGAATCCTATTGGTATTCCACTCTTAGAAACAAAGAGACGGGTATTTTTGAAGTTAATTATATTGGGTATCATCCACCAGTCGAGTAGCGGGATCAAACGGGTGAAAAGTGGGAAAAAAACACCTCAAAACAACCCCCGGCTAGTGTGTCGGCGAGTGTGACAGGGCACACTCGCATGTTACACTCACCCCAAATGTACCATAACTTAGGGGTTAAACCAGATTGGTTTTGGGCACGGGCTAGTGTGCCGGCGAGTGTGACAGGGCACACTCGCATGCGGCCTCCAGTGGTTAAAAACGGTATTTCCTTCATTTGGCCATATCTCTCTCATTTCAACTCAGTTTTGGACGATTCAAAGTGCTATGGTTTCGTATTTCAGAGCTATTTAAGATGGAAACAATGAGGATTAAAGTTTACTTGATGATTTGGGGTTCCCATACGTTGAAAGGTATGATCACCTCTCCGAAATCTTGAATCTAGGGTTTGGATTTTCACACCATCAACCCTCATTCTCTCTTGGGTTCTTTTGTGTATGTTTTGGAAGATATGTAGGTGTTCTTGAAGGGATTACATCATGGATCTATAGTTTTATCTTGGGGATCTAAAGTCTTCACTGAATGGAGCTCGGTATTGGGATAAAATCTAGATTTAGCCTAAATCTAGCTCATGAGTTCAAATCTAAACATATAAACTCAAATACTTGTTGTAAATGTAGTATTTTACTGATTTTTAAACTTGGTTTCAAGTAGTTGTATATTTGGGTAAGTTTGGAGGTTTTAGGTCAAAATGAGGATTTTGGGTATTTTGTTGTAGATGATGAGATGAGCATCATTTATGGTTTAAAATACTTGGAGGGTTTATAAAATGGCATAATATTTGATTTTGGTACTCAAAATGATTTGACCTAAATTTTGGTAAAACCGACATTTAAAAGGAAATGGTTTATTGAAAGGGTTTTCAAGGTTGGAAAACTAGCAATACGTCTCGTTGATGTATTTGGTCGTTAGACTAGTGTAATGGATCCATAGGCATATAGTCGGTTTTGTGGCGGGATTGTTGTCCCTTTTTGGTTGCATAGTAGTCTAGTAGGGCCTTGTACCATTAGGTGCTATGCCGGATCATTACCGGATGCCATTGACTCTATGTATGCGCTAGTAGGGGTCTAGTAGGGCCATGTACTATTGTGCATATAGCCGGTCGTTGCTGGTTGCCATTGATCCATTGCGCAGGCTTTCGTAGGGGTCATCGGGGCCATGCACTAAGGTGCATAGCCGGTTGCCATTGACTCTTATGATAGCTCAGACATCGTGTAGTGACCTACTTATGGTATCTGTCACTAAGGATGGAACACCGGGTCTCCCCCGGTTGCTTTTAAAGGATCCTTACTCATCAAGAGTAAGTTATTTCAAAGTGAAGTTAAATGGGATAAAATGCACCGTATCATATCTTTTAAATGTTTTAACTGTCTTATCCATTTAACTGTTTGTTCTCACTAGGCGTAAGCCTAACACTTGATTTTGAAATGTGGTTTAGCAGGTAAGCAGGTTGATGGGGCTCTTTAGAGAAGAGCGGGATGGTGTGTCGAGAGAGAGAGACACCTTTTTGGAGATATGCCTTATAGCATATATAGTTGGAGTTATAACTCATTATTATGAGGATATTAGTAACACCCAATTGTAATCTATAGTCTGAATAACATAGATTAATAGGTTGTTATTTTAATATCCATGTTTAGATGTAAACTCCCATACTCTATCCCCACTTATTGGGTGAACTTTATATTATTCCACATTTCGTTTTGGTTTAATTTTGCTCTAAATTCTAAGGTGTTACATAGCCCAGAGTGCAAGGGTTACGATTCTAGGGTCGCAATTCACCCTTTTTCGCGTATTTTGGGTTTTTCTTACTTATTTTCGACATCTGACCGGGTATCAAAACCCCTATTACTTAGTCAAACCATTCCATTGATGAATATCATAATAACACTTGAATTTAGAAACACCAAAATTTCCGGGTGTTACATTATAATATGTTAATTAATACAAATAAGATAATATAAAATTAAATAATATAAAATGTTAATTGAAAGAAGTTAAAATTAAGAATAAACTCTAATTTTGGTCCCTGAGGTTTAGTAAAAAATTTGAAAGTGAGACTTGAACTTTGTTAAGTCTAGAAAGCATCCTTATGGTTCTAGTTTTACTTCAAAAGCGGTCCTTTAAAAGTATTTGTTAAAATGAAGGGTATTTCGTCCTGGTATCCTACACCTCGCATTGTTTATAAATGTTACACAATGAATCTCGAGAAACGAGAAATTGAAGCATAGATCCAGCCTTGCTCACGATCCCACCTCCTTTGCTGTTCGCCGGTGACCCCCACCTCTTCCCCTTCATGTTGTCTTCCACCCAGAACTGAAATGAAACCCAGATCTGTGCAAAACGAAAGTTAGAATTCCTTCCCCTAAACAAAATTCGAACCTGTGTAGATTGGTTTTTTTTGCAGTGTGTGTGTGTGTATGTGTGTGTGTGTTAACAACATGAAGTCTTTAGGTGTGTGTATTTGAGAGATATCAAAACTAAGGTTTTAGGGGAGAAATCGATGAACAATTGTACGTTTTGATCGGAGATGGTGAATGGATTTGGGAGTGACGATGGCAGCCGGTAAGAATGGTCGCCAGATTTCGGAAAGGTGAACGAATGCGTTTCGATTGGAGATGGTGGCTATGTTGTATATATAGATATATATATATATATATATTATATAATGTATAATATAAAAGACAAAAAAAAATATAAAAAGACAACACCGTAAAAAAAAGGCCCCTCCCTCTAACTGATTTTCTAACAGTGTTACTGACCAGGGACCAATTTCAAATCGAAATGCAAAGGACAAGGATGATTTCTAGACTTATCAAAGTTCAAGTGTAACACCCAGAATTTTGGTGATTAAGACTTTATGTATAAGCATCTTCGCATTAAGATCTTTGGTGTTTGGATAAAGTGTTTCAATGGTGTAATAGTGGGTAACTTTGAAACAGAGGAAAACGAACGAAGAACGGAAGAAAAACGGCCCCGATACCTCCACGGCGAGACTGTCATGCGATTGTGACATGGCAGCATCGCAGGGCAGTAAAACCCGTGTCCAGATTTCAGTTTTGAGCTTGTCAACTTACGGTACATGGGGGGAATACTGACGGCTAGACTGATAAGGCAACATCGCGGGGCAATATAGCCCGTGTCCTGATTTCAGCTCTCGATTTTTGACTTACGGTACACTCTAGACGATTGTGACAGGCGATGTTGCCATGTCACAATCGCATGGCACTATCGCCCGTGTGGTCCAGAAGGGTTTTTAAAGTGCGATTTTCAGCTCTGATTTCCCATTCTTCAGATTTCATTTGTATTTCAGAAGCTTTGCATTAAAGGCGAATTTAGGGTTCTTAACACTCTCACCCACCTCATCCCAACTCCATTTATTGCTTCCTAAGTAAAGATTCAATTGAAGACCAAGTATTTAAAGCTTCAATAGTGGTGTTCTTCATCACCTTCACCAAGCTTCCATCATATTCTCCATTTAGGGATTTTCTAGGGTTTCCTCAAACTCTAGCTTGTGAGTTCATTCTTACCTTTCTAAAACTTTATACATGTTAAAATGATGTATTTTACCTCTATATGATGTCTACATAAGTATTTCTATACTTGGAAGATTTTGGTAAAACTAGGTCAAAAATGTATCATTTAGGGTTTCCTTTGAAATGATGATTTAAGTACAAGGAACGGTTTTAAAATACTCTTATGAGTATATTGGTAAGAAATATGATGTATGAACCTAAATATTATTTTGACCTAATTTTAGGAAGGAAGGTTTTGGAAGCATGGTATGTTTACTTCACAAAGATTTTGTGAAGGGAAATTAATACATCGAAAACGAATGTATTAAAAAGTTAGACTACTGTAAATGGATTCATAGGCACAATAGTCAGAAGTATTTGAGGAAGTGAGCAAGTAATATATCCCGGTTTGGGTTGAGATGGTTCAGAAGAGTGAGCAAGTGATAAATCCCGGTTTGGGGTTGAACTTGTTCCGAAGAGTGAGCAAGCAATATATCCCGTTTGGGATTGAGCTTGTTCCGAAGAGGGAAAGTAATACATCCTAGTTTTAGGGTTGAACTCGTCACTAGTATAGCTGTGGATCCCAGATTATCAGGTAACGAGTGAATTATTAAGAACAATATGAAGAACACGATGAATAACTTCAATAAGTTATATATCTAACTTGTAGAATATTGTGGTTACAAGAATATCTCTAATAAGCTCTCTCTCTCTCTATTATCTGAATTACCGATCACTCTTCTATTGCATACCCTAACTCTCTATTTATATGTATAGGAAATACGGTATAAGGAATGTAAGATTAAGGCATTATACACTTGCCTTATTTACAAAATAGAATGTTTCCTTATATTTAAACATTAAACCTTTCCTAATTAATGACTTTGTTGACTTTACACTTTAGCCCTTCACGTCTTCAATAGTTGTTATACCGGATACAATATTTTCAGACCTAACAATCTCCCCCTTTGTATTCGAGATTACATTTCAGCAAATCAACACTTTTGAAGACGATGAAATTTTGACAACAAATCTTCATCTTGAAATCATTTGCTCCCCCTACGAATGTGATCACTTGATAAGCTCCGTAGCTCCCCCTTAACATTTGCATGTAGTTCTCGAAAAAAAAAAGTTGAAGGAGCCGTGATGTCCTAGGGTATCTTTCATCGTATAGAACTTTTGAGTTTGTCGGGTCAGGCGATGCGATGAACTGAACTTGTCGTTTGATGAAAGAGGCAAAAGATTGTTGCGATATCTTGATGTTGTCGGATTAGGTAGATGAGTCGACATAAACACTTGATTAGGCAGATGAGTCGACATAAACACTTAGGCATGGATGCCGATCCTTTGGGACACGACAAGAAAACATGTCAGTTCAAAGGGAGTCGACAATTCTTCAAACATTTGGAAATTTTAAATTTTTTAAGTGTTTAAGATGAGTCGATAAGCAGAAATAGTTATCTTTCTCCCCCTCATATTAGCATGTGTCTTTGATATAGCTTTTCTCCCCCTTAGAATGATAAGGAGAATTCGAATCATTATGAATAATCAAAGACATTAAGTGGAAGCGCGAATGTGGAATAGTGGGTAAGAACTAACATAGAAGCACAAATAGCAACTATTATCACTTAAATCAAAATTAAATTTAATTAAGTGGCTTATATTCAGTGTTGGCAGCGGTTTAGCCCTGATAGGACTTCCGGCATAAACACGAAGATATGCAATGTGAATCACAAAGACTCATGCAATGTGTAGAAAGAATTTATGCATTAAATGCTAATTTTAAGGCTCAAAATGTGAAAATACATTTCACAGACTCAATGTGCATTGAATGTGAAGTTCGAAGACCGGAGGTGTGTCTTCCTTTTTCAATATCTTAATCTTCCGAGTGAAGAAAAGATAGCAGATATCCTCATTCTCCGTGATATATGAAACAAATATCTTTTGTGAGATACTTGAGTAGCTGGGTGGGGTGACACGAGTTATCGACACTGGGTCCATGTCTAGTTCAATATTCATCTCCAAAGAATCGAGAATGAATAGATTATGTGGCTACCCGGATAACTTTTTAGGTTTGGTAAAAACTAAATATTTTCTTTTAAGTCTTGTCACACTCTCACAATTTTCTTTTATATCACAAGCACTCAATTTTAAACATACCCTTTCAACATATATCTAACCTAAAGGTGGGTTTCATGGGTAGGTCCTTCCGGTTCTGGATTGACCATTGAAACTTCTAAATCCTATATAAAGAGTTTGAAACATTGAAATCCGAGTTTTGAACTGATGTATTCAGAAGTCATAATGAAGAGCAGGTCCATAGCTGAGATAGTATGAAGCTAAACAATAAAATTAAAACTATGGTACTCCCCCTTAAAAACAGGATAACCTTTTGAAAGATTGTCATGTGATGTGAATATTCGGAATTTAGAACACACATGATGTACCTACAAAATAGATTAAAAAGATTTTGGTACCCAAGTTTTGTTGGGTCCTTGGAGGTTAGCTTTAGATGCAACAAATGGGGAAGATGGTATACTGTAAGTACCATACCATTTATGAAAAAAAAATTGATTGACAAAATCATTTGTTCCACAAGTAGAACAACAAATCTTTGTGGCACTTAGACTAACTAGCTGATTGATAGATTTGACAAAATAAGGCAAATTAGTCTTGGAAACAAATGATCTTGTATCAATTACAGGAGATGTATGTGGCATGTTTCTAATACTATCATCTATAGTTGATTTCTTCCTCCAAACCATTTTAAACTTCTTAAAATTACCGGAATTAGCAACAAAATCATTGTGAAACTGATTAGAATTATGAGCCTGAGAATTTAAGGAATTATATGATTTGGAGCTGTTAGAATAATAATGAGATTGAACACTTGAGAAACAATTATTCTTACAGACATTAACAGAAGAAAGAGGAATCATTTTTGAACTTGAAGCAGAATCAGAATCATTAGGAAAAATCAAATTTTTAAGGTCATCTAACTCTGCATTTATTTGTTCGGGAGTGAGTTGTTTGAATGATTATGAATCCTCTTTATTCATTTGTTTTTGCTTTGAAAGTTTGTTTTCAGTGTAAGAAATCATCTGTTTCTTCGTAAGCAAATCATACTTATTTTTTAATTCAGATCTCAAATTCTTTTCGGTTACAAGATTTGATTGCAATTCAGATAATTTCTTTGAAAGTTTTAAAAAAATTCTCATCAAAATCTTTTCTTTCATTCTCTAAACGTTTATTTTTATCGAAAATTAAAACGCTTTTATTTAAAACATTATTTTTATCATTCTCAAACACTTTTCTTTCATTGTCCAAAAGGTTCTGAAGCTCAGAAATTTGTTTTGATAGCTCCAAACCTTTTGTTTCAGAAGATTTTCGTTCTAAAATCACATCCTGTTCAAAATTTGACACTTGTTTAGAAAGTTTTTGAATGGTCAATTCACAAATTCTAATTTTGCTTTCAACGGATTTTCTCTCAATTTCAAACTTGTGTTTCTCATCAGAAAAAATCTTTCTTTTATTCTCAAAGTCTGTTAATTCAGAATCTAAAAACTTTTCAAGTTCATCACTAGTCGTTGCAGAATCTTTCCTCCTCTCTAGCTCAGAAATCTTGTTTTTCAGTTCAAAATTTATCTTTATTAGATCAAGATTTTTCTTTTTACAAAAGTCTTCATATTTCATATGACGAGAATTCCTTGCTAGCTCTGTGGGTTGTTCTTACAAAAACTCATTTTTATTTTTTCAATTCTTAACTTGTATGTTTGAAATCATTTAGATAAACATTTTCTCTTAAGAGTTCATCAATCACTTTCATGTTATTCATGTGTCTTGCTTTAAGTCTTTCAATTTCAGTATTGAGATCAGAAAATTGATTTTGAGAACTCATCTTGAGAAAAAATTTAAGTACTAGTTACCTGATGAAGTGATCTCGATCGGTGAGTTTTGAAAAAATTCTAAGAGTTCTTTTAAATAAAATCAAATATCTCGATGGACAAAAAAAACTGTCGATTGAAAAGGATGCAATAAGAAAATTTGAAGATGCTTCCTTTATAAAATTTTAGGGGGAGAATGTTAGGGTCAAATATCCTAAGTTAGGAAAGTTTTATAAAGAAGGAAATGATTCTTTGTAATATTCTATATTATGTTTTGATCTTATGGGCTTGGGCTTACCATGTAATAGACACCTACTATATAAAGGAGTCTAGGGTAGAGGATTGGTTAATGAGAGTCGTATAATTTACATTTGCGTTTGTAGTTCTTTAAAGCTTTCATAAAAAAAAATACGACTCAATGATTTGCATATGATTCCTCTTTGATCTTGTTGAATCGGACCTAACAAGTGGTATCAGAGCCGAAATCGAATCCATCTGATTTGATACGATCATCAAGTTCAGCAAGATCAAGGTATTATCGAGTATTTTTTTAATGCAAATCATACTTGTTAGGTCCGATTCAACAGGATCAAAGAGGAATCATATGTAAATCATTGAGTCGTATGTGTTATTGATGAAAGCTTTAAAGAACTACAAACACGAATGTACTTTAGACAACTCTCATTAACAAATCATCTACCCTATACTCCTTTATATAGTAGGTGTCTATTACAATAAAAGCCCAAGCCCATATAAGATTTTAAACACAATTTGGAATATTACAATGAATCATTTCCTTGTTTATAAAACTTTCTAAACTTAGGACTTTTGGTCCTAACAATCTCCCTTAAAGTTTTATAAATGAAGCATCTTCAAATCTTCTCCCCCTTGCTTTCTTTGGAAAAGCTTTAGTGTTGTCGGTCTTCCAAGCTCTCCCTTGAAATAAGCTCTTAGTCTTTGGTTTCAACTGAAAATACTAGATTCAATGTGCTATAACTGCCACTGATTGCACAAAATACAGCTTCACTCTGTAGACAACTCGACACAACTGTTTGCCGCATAAATCAAAGATACATGTGCGAGTTGCTTCAACGCTCAGTGCATAATCAATAAGAAAAACATAGAATCTGTCTTTAGCCGCAAGTTAAATAAGAATTATGTGTAAAGAGCTTTAATCTAATAAGCTCAAGGAACTTGGATCACTGAGGCAATATATATCATGACAGACTGGGAGATGATATTTCTTAATGAGCACTACTTCTTTGACATATAATTGTTCAAAATGTAGCCGATTTCCAAAATTCTTCCAAAACAGAAAGCAACCAAACTCAGATCCAGTCTTCTTAATCAGATGAATGAATATCGTCATTCAACATTCTAGATCACAATTAAACCTCTAGACAGTAAATGGTTAGGAGTGATAAGCACATAACGATAGCGTACACTTACTGAAACTGGCATGTAAATAAACTCCAGAATGATGATTGTAGAGAGTCAGACTTTTGATTAATCCAACCAGATATAGAAAATAATCACTCTTGTTCTGAAAACTTTTCAAATCTGGCTTTGCATGAAATCCATGAACAATGTTCCCCTTCCTGAGACTCAGCACAGGGGTTCCGCTATAAGGAATCTTGGGTTGAAACTCAACTGTGGTCGTCAAAATAAGCTTTGGTCGGGATCTGCATGAAGCTCTCAGCTGTATGGATGCGACATTCATGGATGTCGGGTCTTCAAGATGCGACAAGTGAGAATCTCTAGTCACATTGATCCGAGAAACATAGGTCCGATAAGAATTTATGTTGGATCAATGTGGTCCGATAAGAATTTATGTTGGATCAATGTGGTCCGATAAGAATTTATGTCGGGTCCTATAGGTCCGATAAGAATTTATGTCGGGTTCTATAGGTCCGATAAGAATTTATGTCTGATGCAAAATATGATGAACGCCCAGAACCAATATTCAAGTTTTATGGACTAAAATTGATAAAGAGAGAGTTTGCAGATTAGATATTAATGAAGAATCGATTCAAGCAAACTCAGGATATCTATTAAGATCGCAATATTCAAGTTATCGAATGAAATAGTATGCTTTGAGATCCGAGAAAAGAATACCTTAATCTCCAAGAAATCGATTAGAACATATAGACTTTGTTAAAACAGAAAAATTGACTTTTGCAGTCCCGAAATAAAAGACGCACAGTGAGAAGAAAAAAAATACTCGATAATACCTTGATCTTGCTGAACTTGATGATCGTATCAAATCAGATGGATTCGATTTTGGCTCTGATACCATTTGTTAGGTATGATTCAACAAGATCAAAGAGGAATCATATGCAAATCATTGAGTCGTATGTTTTATTGATGAAAGCTTTAAAGAACTACAAACACAAATGTACTTTAGACGACTCTCATTAACGAATCATCTACCCTAGACTCCTTTATATAGTAGGTGTCTATTACAATAAAAGCCCAAGCCCATAAGATTTTAAACACAATTTGGAATATTACAATGAATCCTTTCTTTCTTTATAAAACTTTCTAAACGTAGGACTTTTGGTCCTAACAATAGCCGAAGATTGATATCTGGTGGTGCTTACTTTCATCGATTAAGATCTCGGTTGGGGCCGAGGTTGATGCGATGGCGGGTCGCTCCCGTATGTTTCCCTCAAGAAGAAAGAAGGCGTATATTTTAGGTGTAAATCGCAGAAGAAAAGAAAAAGGATTTTTGGTAAGGATTTTGGTTAAATGTTTATTAAAACGTTTTCGAAGATTTACTAGTTTTCCATATTTGAACTGTTTGTTCTCACTAGGCTTTAAGCCTAACACTTTTCACTTTTTCTTAAAATGACATGTATATCAGGTGATGGTGCTAAGTAGGGACTGGAAGGGTTGAGCGAAGCTAGATGACGGTAGAGACATCCTTTTTGAAGTACACTTACGTGTACAGATGGAGTTACAAAGAAGTATATTTTGAGGATTTAGAGACACCCGAACTTAATCTGTATTTTTAAACTATATAGATTAGTAGGTTGTCATCTAGTATCCATTTGAAGTTGTAAATTCTCTTACTTTTTCCCCATCTTTATGGGTGATGTTTATTTCATAGAAGTTATTCCGTATTTTTATTTGGTTGAAATTAACTCCCACTTTTAGGGTTGTTACATCAGGTCTCACTTTCAAACTTTTCACCAAACCTGAGGGACCAAAATTAGAGTTTACTCTAAAATTAATTATTATATATATACTATAAATATTAAATTTGTTAAAACAAATTTTAGAAAAAAATATACATTAATTTATGATTTTCAATAATCATTACATATAATATGACTAACAAAAATTTTTGATCAACCTTCTAATTAATTAATAGTTTTCAAAAAATATGATTTATAATTAAATCAAATATCTTTATTAAATTTATTTAGCATATTCTAATTATCTATCAAATAAAAAAATAATTTTATGTATTTTACATGAACATACTTAGAGTTGTTGTATATACTTTTTAATATATAACTTTATTGAATAACAACTAAAAGTATTAATAAATAATTACTAGTTATTATTAATATCTTTTATATAATTAAAATTAACTAACAATGTATAAATAAAATTAATTAATAACTTTTAATTAGTATAACTCAATATAAATATGAATGATTAATTTTTATTTATAATTAATAGTTAAGATTTATTAATATTTAATATTTATTTATAATTACTATTTATTAATAATTATTAACAATAAATAAATAATATTAATAAGGGTTATATTTAACAAAAAGTGTCAAAAATATTTTAATAAGTTACTCCAAGTAAATTATCAGTAAATTAACTTATAAACTGACTTATAAACTAACTTAGACATTGTTTGACAAAAATAAGCTAGCTTATTTTCGGGAACATGTTTAGATGCGCATAAGTTGACTTATCTATACTACTTAATAAAACAAATCTTCTTTTTTCTTAAAAACAACATTTTAAGTATATTGTACAACCCTTTAATGCATCATCTCTTAATCTCTTAAACTCTTAAAAGACCTTTCATTCTCCCACGCTCTCAGGCCACGACGCTTCATTCTTCAAGACGGCCCTTCTTCATTCTACAAGACATTGGAGACAAACATGGTTCTCCCCTCTCGATTCAACATGAAGAACATTCAGGAAGAACTCGATACTTTCTCCGATTCAACAGGTATTTACTTTTGATTTCATGGTTTCAGTGATTTCTGGATTTTATTCTTCCAATCTCTCGATTTTCTTGTTTCGATTTCATGGTTCCAGGTACTCTCGATTCAACAGGTACTCTCAATTCAATTTCCATCTGGGGAAAAGGTTTTATTAATTTCAAGCTCGATTCAGTTAACATGTCTCCAGGTTTGATTTCTCCATCGCTATTCATCTCTGCTTTATGCTTTGGTTTTGATTATCATTTTCTTCTCGAACTTTCTCCATCTCTGCTCGAAGACAACATTGTCTCTGCCTTGGTTTCGATTACATTCCACATCGATTTCTGATATAGATGTATATGCTCTCTAGGTATGTTAATTTGCTTTCATCGATGTTTCATTCCATAGATTCTGCCATCGATTCTTGGATTTCATCTTTTTTAGCTTTCCGATCTATTGTTGGATTTTAGCCCATTTCATCTTTAGGGTTTCTTTTAATTATTTGTGATAGAAAATGCGTTATCGGTTGGTAACTTAAATGCCTTTTTTACAACCTTTGGCTTTCATCGAACTTTGAAGTGTTAATCAAATGCCTTTGTTATGTGAATTTTATCAACTTCTGGCTTTGGTGTAGGAACACATTGTTTATTTGATACGTTTCCATTTGTCTCAGGTTTGCTTTGTTCCTTTTTTTTGCAATTTGTCTTGGTGTAGACCTTATCCATGAATGCCATTTTTTCTTATACTTGAATTCCTTGATACAATATTTTGTCTGTTAGATTTCCTCCATCGCAGCTTCGATTATTGATCTAAGGCGATTACCCAAACTTCAATATTTTATTGAATTTGTAATTGTTTTGTTTACTAGGTGTTTGATGAAATGCTTCAATGAGAATTTTGATGTGAAGTTGTTTCAAAGATAGCTTGGTATTGTTTTCTAAGTCTTTGTTTAGATTGACACACAATGTAAATCAATCTAATGGATAAATTTATCTGTTTTTATCCAGGGAAATACCCAATTGGTTAAATTGGTTATAAAAAAATTCCTCATCGTTCATTTTATTGAATATTGCATGAGTTTGCTTCTGAGCATACCTGTTGTTTAATTCATCAAATATCTCCCCATTACACCATTTAGTAATTATGAGAATTAATAATTCAAAGCCACCATACATACCCTACCATATTATATATATATATATATATATGTATGTATATGTATGTGCAATGGATCATGTGAGAAGGAGAGTTAAGAAGAGAAGCGTAAGAAGGGGTCTGGAACCTTGATTAACTTTGATCCCAAACCTACCCATGAATTGCACATGAAATAAATCTGAATTTATTTTTGTGCTTGGGCATTTTTCAGAATTGGTTTTTATATATTATCTACTTATGTGGGTATTTGGTTTATGTTGACACAAAGATCATGGGTGCAAGCTATTGAAAGTGAAGGCCAATATTTGGTTAAAGAAATCAGAAGTTGGTTGAAGGATTTGACGATAAGGGTTTATTCACATACTCAATGTAAGCTACTATTTCACTAGAACTTGTGAAATTCTCCCTGGATTCGACCTTATGACCTCCGGGTACTTTCGACCTTTGGAGCACAAGCTCAAACCATTGAGGCACCACCCTTGTGGTTAAATGGTGTATATTCTCAAATAGGCAATGGCTCCTTTCAACAACTATAGGGCAACTGACCATTTGATTTGGTTGGGATTTGAAGCAAGTGAATAGAGAGGGTTGTCATACACATCAACATTCTAAATATACAACTTTCTGAATCTCAACAATTGTTTTACTTTGATTTAAAACACATCTTGCATTTTTTTTATGGATAAAGATTAGTTTTTTGGTTTATTTTGTTTGCAATTTCAGAGTTGGAAGGTATTACGATAGGGCAAGAAGAGGGGAGGAGGTAGAGACGGTAGATCACACGTTGGTATATTGCAATGAGGTGAAAAGGATGTGGCAAACAATAGGGAGATGGTGGAACTTAAACTTAGGGGCCGTTTACCAAATCTTACCTTGCTAAGTGCTTACCAGGTAAGCGTTTGGTAAACGGCCTCTTAGACTCGGTAAATTCGGTTAGAGAGGTATGTGCAATAGTTGATCAATTGGGGACAAATGAAAAAGGAGTTAAACGTTGGATAGCGGCTATCTGGTGCTTAAATTATTTGATACGGTGTAACCGGAACAATCTAATATGTGCAAGAGATCGATCAAGATAGAGGATCGTATCTTCGATTTCCAACTCAAAGTGTTCGATTGGGTAACAAGACGAGATCAACAGCTAGCCATCGATTGGAACAACTGGCTCTCGAATCCAAGTCTGGTGTAAAAGAGGTGAGTTGAATCAGTACAGGAAGGGTCGAGTGGCTTAATGGATTACAGACATGTTTTGTCTCTTGCGAAACAGGTATGTATGCTTCTTTGTTTTATGTTTTTTAGTTGCAACTATGTTGGTTTCTGTTTTTTCTGGGCTGTCCACTGTTGATGGCTGAATTGGCTTCTGTTTTGTTCAGCTGGTGCTATTTTGGCTCAGCTGATTTTGTCTCATTTAGCTTTTAGCTGCTGTGTTGTGTATTGTATTTTGGTCACTGTGGTTTATTAATAAAGGTCTTTGTTGTTGCTGCAAAAAAAATCATCGATGATGTGCTTTGCTTGTGTAAACTTCTTAAAAATTATTCATATGATTGCATGATATATGGAAATCTTGTGCTTATTTATTTAGCTTCAACCTATATATATATATATGTAGCTAGGTTCCGTAGAAACTATGAGAATTGATGAGTGTTTGCTGATTAATAGTTATAGAAGTATTTGTGTTTATATATGTGGCATGATAATTCAATATTGTTTTATTAGCTAGGTTCCATGGTTCTTTCTATAAGGCCGAAAAGGTTGTAGAATGATGGTATGCTACCGGGTTTTAAAGAAGTACAAAGAGTGTAAAATGAAAAATCATACATAAACCGTATGTTTTCATAAGAGTGTAAATGAAAAAAATATAAAGTAAATTAAATAACTAATTACAATGGTGTAACATGTAATGAAAATCAATCTTTACCCAAAAAAAATTCCTATGCAACCATTTCATGATACATAACTTGAATTGCTTGTGAAAGCAAAAAAAATATAGTCGCACTATGCATTCTCTTTTACATTTTCATATTTCACCTCTCATTTATCCTCGAAAAGTTCTTATGATATCATGTTAACCACCAAGTATTTCAAAGATATATTGTAAGAATTTGATAATTAAAAATGAAATATTTAGAATATTTGTATCTCGCCGTATTGCGCGTGTACACTACTAGTAAACATAAACTAGTTTATTAATAAACTAGTTGGAGTAGCTTATGAGGAGTTTTTTGTCACCTTTTTTGATTAAAATATAATTAATATTAATTATTATTTATTACTATTAATCAGAAATAAATATTAATACTAAATAATTATTTAGTTATTACTAATATTAACAAATATTAATCAACAATTATTAATAGGGAAATTAATTATTTTAACCATTTTAGAAATCAAAATTACCAAAATCACCATTTTCTCTCTACTTTTATCAAAATGACCAAAATATAATCGAAATACCCACCGAATTTCAAATCCCTCCGTCAAATGTTAAAATCCTCCGCCAAATTTGGGGCGGAGGTTATAATTTTACAATTTCTTATTTATATTTACATTTTCTACCCATAAGGTTAGTTAATAAATTACTTTAGGTACTTTTAAAGCCAATTATCGAGACGATTATAATGGTGTAACTTGTTAAAATAAAAACGTATTTTTTAGACGTATTTTAATTGATATACGAGTATGTGTGTTAATGTGATAAGGGTGTAAAACGAAAAATTAAAAAGTAAGTACCTAAAGTAATTTATTAACTAACTTTAAGTGTAGAAAATGTAAATCTAAATAAGAAATTGTAAAATTATAACCTCCGCCCCAAATTTGGCGGAGGAATTTGAAATTCGGTGGGTATTTCGATTGTATTTTGGTCATTTTGGTAAAAATGGAGAGAGAATGGTCATTTTGGTAATATGAATTTCTAAAATGGTTAAAATAATTAATTTCCCTTATTAATATTACTTAAAAATTATTAATTAATTTTAATTTAGTTATTGTTATAGTATAAAGGAAATAGAATAACAATAGAGTAGGGAGGAGAAATCTATAGTCGTTCTTATTAATAATGAACCCTTTAAATAGGGATGAGATTACAATGAAAAGGAAATATACAATATGGTAACTAGAATAATTAGCAGATATTCCCTCAATCATTTCCTATTTGATGAAGGCACAATATCCTTCAACACTCCCCCTTGTGCCGAGTCAAGGGAATGATGGTGCACCATTGTTGCGTCGCTAAAACCTTACGCCAAAATAAAACCCAACGGGAAAAATAAAAATATGACGAAGGAAAGAGTACAACGCACCAGTTTCTTTGCAATACATAGACTTTTCCTTTGGTCTAATATTCTCTCATATTCGTACATTAATCATGAGAGTTAAGAAACAAAATGGTATATAAACTGTTGCCTCACTAAAACCTTACACCAAGGAACAAAACCCAATGGGAAAAATAAAACCTTGGGTGAAGGAAAGAGCACAACATACCAATACTACACATATAGTAGACTCCCCCTTTTGTCTACTATCCCCCTGATTTATACATTAATCAAGGGAGTTTGGAAAGTCTCAGTATTCCAATACTTTCTATATATTTCCCAAATATGATTTTAGTTAATGATTTGGTAACCAAGTATGTCACATTCTCCTTGCATTTTGCTTGATTCACTCAAATATATATGAGAGTTTGTTATTGCTGATTGTATATAAACTTAAAGCAGAATATGCTTTGTGTTATCACCCTTATCCATTTTGGGAATGAGCTTTTTGTATGATTCAAATAGATGGTTAATGTCAGCAAAGACATATCATGACAATATTTTATGTTTTTCTATAGGGGCTGGTACTTTTACCTTTCACATTCAACGTAGGTATTGAAATTCCATTATCAATCCTATTTTACTCTTTGTAGGGGAAGTATAAGCCCACATCAATGGTTCCAAAAGATTAATTTGATATCATTCTAATGATGTTGCGTTGGCGCTGAGCTAAATCTAGTTAACGAGTTCATTGAGAGATACAAAATACGGTCAAGTATATTGTTCTAAGTACAATAATGCGCCTATTGCACTCAAATAGGGAATTCCAGCTCCCAAAGCCTCTTCGTCATCATCCTTCAGACGAAATGGATCTTTCCTTTTATCCAACACTTCATCATGGGAGTGCTAGCCGGATGCGCTTTGTCTATATTAAATCGCCTGATTATTTTCTAGACATATGCGATCGGTGAATTAATATCACAAACTCGGTGTCCTAGATTAAATAGATACATAAAACCAAGTTTTCCCAAGATCTTTCATCTCAAATTCAAATTTTGAATAGAATAAAGTTTCTCTTATTTCATCAAGAGTATTTATTATGTTCATTACATCGACATATAGAGTTATGATTGAACATCTGGAACTCGTTTTCTTTATAAATACGCACGGGCACAGTTCATCGTTCTTATATCCCTTCCCAATGAAGTATTCACTTAGGCAGGTATCCATACTCGCCTATGAGCGTTTCAATTTCATGGAGAACGCATTTCGTGGTTTCTACTAATATAATGTCATCAAACACTTTTATATATCTTTTAATCTAGATCCCCGTAGAGATATGTAGTAACCACATTCATGAGCTGCATTTCCCGTCCTTCGGAAATTACTAGGCTAATTAATTAGCAGAACGTTATAACGTCCATCACGAGAGAGCAAGTCTTATCGTCCTCAATCCAGGGCGTTGTGAGAAACCTTGCGCCAAAGGAGAGTCTTTTACATCATGACTTAATTATTCTCATTACGCTTTTATGACAAATGAATTATCTATGTCTTACGGGCTTTACACTTGGTGGGTTAGCACTACCAGACCAAATACCCGTGTATTTGTCAAATGTAATTATCCTGGATTACTTCTATTAGGTCAATTTGCTCTTTGTTGACATTTTCCAACTGAGCATGGTTCGATGTCATAGTGCTCTATCATCTCACGAGCAACAATATATGTGAATATCATCAATGAGTATGTACGATCTGTCCATCGACTCATATACACTTTCATAATTCATTTGAGATTTATTTGAACTCTGGAATCAAATATTAACTTCGGAGCGTCCTCCAGTAATGATTCATAGACATAGTTTTAGTCAGAGATAATCTCATGAGAGGTTTATATATTGATGATAAATGGTTGTGCCTTACTCTTCTTTTCCTTTAGATGAGTATCTATCGAACCAAGTAGCTTCCCCCATTTCCTTTTGGGAGAAACGACCTCAACCACACCTCCACCATGTGTGATTGCAACGCGCTTTCCAGTGGCGTTGTGCCCTTGTTTGGGGACTTTTATCCTTACGGATATATTTGCAGCTAGTATATGTGATCTTGTCACTTGTAGAATAACATTAAACGTATCAGGTATCGAGTCTGATTCGTTTGACTTCAATTTTACTTTGTGAAGTTTGGGGATCAAATTGAGACATGATGTGAATATTCTATGACACTTCCAGTCGTTCCCATGGAAAATCCTTTTTCCTATCTCCCCCTAACGACGGGAAGACTGTCTCATCAAAGTGACAACTCGCTAATCTAGCGATAAAGAGATCACCCGTCAAGGATTCTAATTAGCGGATAATTGTTGTGGATTCATATCCAACTTATACTAAATCGTTTTTAAGGACCCATTTGGGTGCGCTGTGGGGGCGCAATTGGCACATGTACTACACAACCAAACATGCATAAATGTAAAATATCAGGCTTATATCCAGTTACCAACTGGTACGCATGATACTGGTTGGCTAGTAGTGGGTCTAAAAACAAATAAGTAAGGCTGCATGTAATATTTGCATAACCCCAGGAAAATGCGGATTAATTGGTGCGCATAACCAATTCCCTATATACCATCTATATTCTTATGATGATAACTTCTACGAGACCATTTTATACATACACACGGGGCATAGAAAACTCTACATTGATTGCAATAATTATCAAATCCTTATGATGTAAATTCTCCAGCATCACAAGTCATATAGACTTAATGAGATAAAGAGGGAGGTGAGCCCTTAAACGTGTAATTAGTGCTTGGAGTGCAGCATTTCATGTGGACAATAATGCGACATGCATTCATTGTGTCGAAACCAGAACCATAAAATACTTTAATGCCCCGCATTCTGGTTGTTTATGTCCATAAATATTACCTTGTTATTCATTGTAAGAATGAAATATTTTTGTATTATGTCCTTAGCTTTAGAATGGTCTCATTCCTGTCTTGGCTAAGGATCAGGGTTTATTAAAATTCTAGGTATTCGAGAGGGCTTATTATGATGTTGGTGTTACTTCTTGTGCTGTAGAATCAACAGTTGCAATTTAGTTAATTAACTCATTTTGCCTTTCACTCGAAAAAGAATGTGTCAATGTGTATTTTTCAATACATAGATCATTATGTCATGACCATGGTATCTCACGTGGTCATATCGAAACATATATGCATCATTGTCCCAAAGTTCTTTATTGGTGACAAAATGTGATTTAATGACCTAGATAATTTACTAGTTTGACACATTTATTTCTCTAATATATGTTCCTTTCATATCATTAGAGTTGATGTACATATATATACATTTTCATTCTTATATTATGATTTCCAATTTATATGAATATCTCAACAAGGTTCTATTAACATATTGCTTTTGTAACTATTAATTCTATGTCATTAGGCATTAAGAAGGTGACAGTTCATCGTCTAAGTATTTTGGTTGGAGGAGTTATAAAGTAAAATAAATATTAGTTTATCTTTTTAGATTGTGTGGGATTCCCACAAAAACACTCAAGTTCTCCTCGATACATTCCTATACGGAACGGAGAATATTGAGAGTTTCGTATTTATAATTCTTATGTATTTCTTTACATTTATAATAGTTAAATATTTGGTTTTTCATCAACAAATGAAATTAATTTAATACTTAAAATAAATTTCAAATAAATTATACTCAATCAATCTTAAATTAATCTGATATAAGAGATTATTAACACACTTTTTTTTTCTTATATTGTTCATTATCTTTTAGACAGTAGTTGCATCTCTGCTCCAAGAATTGAAAAACCTTTTTCGACTCTTGTCATGACCCTTACCGTTTCCATGGTTTTGTCCATGGAGTGTATAGATGTCATCTATATGAAATTGTCTTTAATTCACTGTCCTTTGTAGTTGTTTCCACCTCTAACATTTTCATTATTAACCACGAGAATTTTCTTCATCCCAACATGTTTAGTGTTGTGATCTGAAATAATCTTGTTATGTCTCTCAACCACTTGCAATAGGTTGCGTAAAGATTACATTCCAACTTATATTGGTTCATTAATATTTACTGATATATGAAAGGTGGAAATGATTTTATGAATCATGTCATCTTTTGTGAGTTCCTTGCCATGAAAATTGAGTTGCATTTGAGACACGATATTTCTTTGTTGAAATCGGTCACCTTCTTGTAAGTGAGTGGATTTCATTCCATTGTATGATTTGTTTGGGAAGTATATAGTAATGAATACTTCTGATTTCCTTATCAGGGCGTCCCGCAGTTCTTGAGGGATTCTAGTTAATGATATTATCTATGAAGGTTGTAACTAATGTGTCGTCTCAAAAATCTCAAGGCATTTACTTGTACCTCAACAGTTGATTTTTAGGGTCAGTGGTTTTGATAGTTTTTACATATTTGCATGTGTTTTTACAAACCTATCTTATCGTACTCAAGTTCTTTCGAGTCCAGAATGTCGTAAATAATGGAGATTATATGATTTTCTAAAAGTTATGGTCTATAATCATTATATTATGCATGAATTTTCATTATCATAATAATGTTGGAAATACAAATTTTGTTGATAATACTCCATCAATATGGAAAAATAAATCACTCAATCTATTGGATTTTCAGGTACTAGGGGGAATCACATGGATTTCTTAAGTCCCTACGAACCTTAGGGTTGTTTACACCCGTTTGACAAAATCCTTTTGATATGTTGCGATTTATTTAATTATATAATCATAATTGCATTAATCATTATATAGTTAATGGCAGGGGCCAAAAACATGTGAGTTTTGACATGAGGCCAAAATTCATGCGTTAAAAATCTTTAAGGCGTTTTAAAATCTCTTTACAAAATATTATATATGGAGGGGTTGAAAGTGTAGCTTTCAAAAATTATTGTAAGATCAAAAATTATAAGTAAGAACTTATAATTAAGATAAATATTATAATATTATGTAGAAAAGACTATTCTAAAACTAAATTTAAATTAGTGGCCGAAATTAATTATCAATCAACAATTTTAAAATGAACTATATGGAAAGAAAATCTACATTGAAATCAATTAACATGGACTATATGGAAAGAAAATCTACATCTAAATCAATTAACATGCCAAATATGAGTTTAGTACATGCAAAAGATAAATGTGAACAAGATATACATATTTATATCATACCAAACATATGGAATCGAAGAGAATTTTACCCACACATATATAAAAAAACCAGATTAAGATGAACATTTAAATAAAATTAATCTTATTAGCTTTATACGAGTCTGACAATAAATAAATAAAGCTAATAAATAATTAGCAAAATAAAATGTTGACACAAATTAATTAAGATGATAAAGGAAACCAAGCATGTGAAAAATTTCGAGGGGTGAGGACTGAGGAGGAATCCCCAAAACCAGTAAAAAGAAATGGAAAAGAATATAAAGTTTTCTTCTATTCTTAACCATTAAACTTTCACCTAATAAAGTTCTATATTAGTGCATTAAATCAAGGTATGTTAAAGATGGTTCTATACCTTTTTTTTTTTTTTCAGATTGTTATAATAAAAAAAATATATATAATAAATCATACTGAAAGAATAAATTGTATTTTTGATGATAAAATAGATGCATAATCTAGTATTCAACAAAAATTAACGAGGATATATAAGGAATCCATATGCAAAGATGTAAATATAGTGAGGCTTACTTGGATTGCATTAAGAGGACGACGGCGGTGGCAAACATGATAACCTTTTATCAATGGCCTTGAATGGCAATTAGGAGTCTGATATCTATACGAGCTTACGTGCTGATAACGTGTTATAGTATAAAGGAAATAGAATAACAATAGAGTAGGGAGAAGAAATCTGTAGTCGTTCTTATTAATAATGAACCCTTTAAATAGGGATGAGATTACAATGAAAAGGAAATATACAATATGGTAACTAGAATAATTAGGAGATATTCCCTCAATCATTTCCTATTTGATGAAGGCACAATATCCTTCAACAGTTATACATTAATATTAATTATTTAGAAATATTATTAATCATATCAATTATTTTCATATTGTTGTTTTTTTAATTATTATTTAATATATTTAGTTATCAAAAAATAAATATAATAATTTTAACAATCTTTATGTAAGTTACATAAAAATACAAGTTATACATATTTTATTTTCTAGATAATAAAATTGTTTTAAATGATTTTAATAAAATATCTAATTTAAAATTACTTATAATTTTTTAAATTAATTAGCATATGTAATATTGACTAATTTTATTTTTATTCATATTATATATAAGGATATATATATATATATATAAAAAACGGTTGTTTAAAATCATAAATCAATATAAAAAATTTATAAAATTTATTTTAACAAATTCAAAATTTATTATTATTATATATATAAAATAATCGACTTAAAATTCCTTTAATTAATATATTATAATAAATTTTCTTTATTATCTTGTTTGTATTAATATATTATCTTATTAAGTATTTGTTTTAATTATATTATAAAATAATATAATTGACTATTTTTTAAAGATGTCCCTTTTGGTCATTTTACCTTGCTTATCAGCTAGTTTTTGCCAAATATAATTTATTTATCAGCTAGCTTATAAGTCGTCAACTAGTTTATCAGTCATCAGCTAGTTTGCCAAACATAGCCTTATACGCGTCTAAATGATTATTCAGAAAATAAGTTAGCTTACAAGCCATCTTATAAACTAGCTTATTTTTGTCAAAGAATCTATTTAAATCTATAACTAAAAATAAACCAACTTATAAATTCATTTGTAACTTAGCTTCTAGTTATAAAATAAAGTCAAGACAATTAGGCTATTATGTTATCAAGCATAAAAATATATAAACATGAAAAGAAGAGTAAATTACGGATTTGGTTCCTGAGGTTTCAAAAATGTCTTGGATTTAGTCCCTACAATTTTTTTATTACAAGATAGCCCCTAGAATTTCTATTTTCGTAACGTTTTGGTCCCTATCACTAACGACAGTTAACTCTCATCCATTAAGTGAGGGGCAATTTCGTCAAGGACAATCTTTTTGTTCCTTGCACATTTAAATAAAGAAATAAAATCAGTCATCATCTTCTTCGGTCATTCATGCCATGTCCGGTCAAAAATAAATCCAAACTTCAAATCAAAAACAAATTTAAACTCACAAACAAAATCAAAATTAAACCCAAACCCAAATCCAAATCAAAATTATACCCAAATCCTAACCTCAAAATTAAGATCAAAATCAAACCCAAAACTTAAAATCAAAAGCACAAGCCAAATCTAACACTCAAAATCAAAGCCAGATCCAAGTCTCAAAATTATAATGAAACCCTAACCCATGAACAGGAACTATGTCGAGAGTGAAACAACATGTCAAACCCATGAACAGAGACCATATCCAGAGTGAAACAGGGACTGAACATCACCAAATATGCACCTATGTTTTGGTTCTCATCTTATCTGGTTCCAACCATGTGGAGGTCTTTGTGACAAATTCAGGGAAGGGGGTCATGATTTGGTTAGAGGTATGTGTGTTTGTTTCAAAGAGGGAGTTAAAGGGTGGAAGCCGAAGAAAGGAGGCAGCAAGAGAGGCTGGAGCCGAGGGAGGAGGGAGATGAGGTGTCGGCTGCCAACGGTTGACCAAATTGAGAAACTAAACCTGTGTTACATAAACATCACTTAATCGAAATGAAACATGGACCAAATCGAAATGATATAAGGAGAAAACATCACCAAATCTGCAGCAATGTCTCTGGTTCGTAGTTTTGGTCTTGTTACAGTTTAGTGTTGGTGCTCGTTTTACTGTCGGTTGAGGGGGAAAGAGCAGGAGATCAACGCTTGGTATTGGTGCTCGACGGTAAAAAGGGGAAGGGGGACGTGCAGTGGTGGTGGGCGGTCTGATGATGGGTGTTTTTAGAGTGACGATTGGAAAACAGTTGGTTGCTGGCGGTGAGGTTTTGGGCTAAGGAAACAATTTGTTGGGGGAAGGTTGAAGTGATTTCAAGGTTGGATCGCCGGAGGTGCTAGTCGCCGGAGGTGAGGTTATGGCCGGCGTAAATTGGTCCTTGTTTCAACAACGTATTTTGTATGTATATATTATTTAATATATTTAATAATAATATGTATATGTTATGTTTATTTAAGTGAAAAAATGGTGAAATTTGAGAAAAGACCATAATACCCCTCATTTAACGGATGTGAGGTAACAATCGTTAGTGATAGTGACCAAAACGTTACGAAAATAGAAACTTTAGGGGCTATCTTGTATAAACAAATTGTAGGGACTAAATTCAAGACATTTTTGAAACCTCAAGAACCAAATCCATAATTTACTCTAAAAAGAAAAAATTAAAGGAACACATGCCCTCCTTGATTTCGCTTGGGCCCTTCTCCCATCACCATCAACCCATCACCCTCAACTTTAATATAATTTCAATTACAATTCATAAACTTATCATTATCATATCAGTTATTTTATAGGTTTTGTATTTATATAAATATAAAAAAGTTATTCAATAAATAAAAAGACTTAAATTTGCCCAATTTAAGGTATATTTTGAAAACTCATAAAAATTATTTATATTATAAATGTGATGATTTATTCGTTTAAAATATATATATAAAATATTAATGGCTCAAAATATAAATGTTTATTGGTTTTCTAGGGATTTTGTCGTCACTTTATCACATTAATCTTTCTTAGGTTATAAGAACTTTTTTTAAGGTAATCTTTTATTTCAACAAGAGAATTACAAAGTAATAGTACAACAACAAAGCCCAACCTCTTATAATAGACAACCACAATTAACATCAAACAAACAGGAAGTCCACAAGGACAAATGCACAGCCACGATCCTAAGTCAAACATACAGACAAACAGAATCTCGATGGCATCCATGGGTTTTGGTTTTGCGAGATGTACAACGAATACCCGTTGCAGGACCAAACTCTCGACCCCAACGAACCACCACCGTCTTCGAGCCAATTAGCACCATTCGGTTCCGCGATCCAGATAATTAAGAATTTGATTGAAGACTCCCCCTGTTAGGAACAGTTCACGAGGAGTAAACACTCAGTTTGACAGACGGACAACCCTTAGACAACTACTGTTTCGGACAGCTGCTGTTGGACAACAGCACGTTCTGACATGGCGCCACTGCATCTATTCAACAGCTGGTACTCGAGCTTGTTACGACTCACTCCGCTCCTTCCCTAACCCCTCCAGATTCTGCTTATTCTGTTGCTGATCTATCACGAAAGGGTCCGTAAGCCACAAGGACCACTCCATCACTCCATCTTTAGCTCCTTATCTCTGTGTGCCACCCATTTGTAAGCCTTGAGTTGCATCTCGAACAACCGATCCTCTAGCGATGATCCTCCTTTACCAAAAAATACATTTGTTGCGATTTGCCCAAATTAAAACTTCTTTAACATGAAGAATATTAGGATTCTCAACCAATTTTTTGTTCCAATAATTTTTTCAAAACTAATCTTCAAAATGAAAAAATTAGAAGATAAAAGTCTTTTCTCCAAATATGGAAAATACATCAAAAATGATTATCAATAAAAAACTTTTTAAATAAATATTTAACGGATAAAATAATATTTTAATAAATAATAAAATATTTTAATATTAGAGTAAACTCTAATTTTGGTTCTTGTGGTTTAGTAAAAAGTGTAAGCTTTGATAAATCTAGAAAACGTTTTTATGGTTCTCATTTTGCTCTGAAAATAGTCCCTATTTACAAACTCTATTAAAAAAGTTTGTTAGTGGCATTTTAGTATTTTTCATATTTTTACTAGTTTTCTTTAAAAAAATATAGCTAATATAATTTATATAGTATCTTATCATTACACATGTTAGCACGGTGAAGCTCAACTCCGACGAAGCTCAACTCCATTGAAGCTCCTACATGTTAACACACACATATACACACACCGTAACATAAAACACAGTGACAATGTCTTCTAATCTTCTTCCTCGTAACTCCGGCGAGGACATTGTCTTCTTCCTCTAACAGAAGATCTGCAACCTGTGGTTTTCACAGTGACAGGAAGGAAGGAAAGAAAGACGACAATGGTGGTCCGTAGCCTGATGTGGGGTATGGTGAGGTGGTGGCCAGATGGTGAAAGGTGTTGCAGGTCGCCGAAGGGGAATGACCAGGGGAAGGGGATCAGACCGGTGTAAGGATTTTCGAGTTTCATCTGAAGCGCAATGAGAGCATTCATTTGTTTACTCAACTCCTCGGCTTCGTTCACTATCTCTCCAACCTTCGCTTTGTAGAAATTGATCACTTTGTTCATCATTCTTCTAAAGAAATGCAGCTCATCGGAGAAAATAGTATGGTAGTTCTCCTCTGACTAATGCATTGCACTTACCAGAATCACTTCAACTTCTTTATCCTTGCTATCGGGATTGCTGTTTGTTAGTCCACTAAAGGCCGTGTGAAGAAACACAACGTTTTCGACCCTTTTAATGGTGGTGGTGGGTTTGCTTGAATCGACGGCGGTGAACCATATGGAGTTTATAAGAATATGTTGTAATTGATATATGTTGTCTGCCACACCATTTGTGAAGCAAATTCCTTTCCAAACTTCACTGTTATGTGTGCATTCATTGGTAATGATCGAGGAGGGATTATAAACAATTAAACATGGCACAATTGATGATTTATGTGTTCTTTAATTTTCAAAAAGAAAAAACAAATTAACAAATTTAAATTAGGGTAGACGAAGACAAAATAAAAGATCTGACTTAGTAAGCCGACATCTTGTCGGTCCAGTGACGATCAAACTTATCACCTTTGGCTGGCACGATCTTTGAAGTCAAATTGAAGTCTACCCTAATATGTACATGATATTATGTTCATTTTAAAAGAAAATTAAGAAAATAAGTAAAAAGATAAAATTGTCTTTCATTCTAACAAGGATTTTTAACCGAGTTAGTAACAAGGTGACCGTTTTCAAAGAAAAATGTAAACATAAATGATGCTTTCTAGACTTATTTTAGAATTCAGGTCATGTTTTCAAACTTTTTATTAAACCAGAATAACCAAAATTAAAGTTTACTCTTAATATTATAACAAATGTTGGATTTTTTAAAATAAGAATACGTTAAAAAATATAATTTTTTAAGGATTTTTGACTTTGATTTTTTATTTTAAATATCTATTTAACTTTTTCGAGAAGATCTAAAAGTTTAGAGCATCCATAATGGATGTTTTTCTTGAGGTTTTTTTGATGAGGTTTTTAAAAAAACCTTTACCGTGGGATACGTGTTCTTGTCCAGTCATGACACTCGTGTGTTTAAACAAGAACCCAGGTTCTTGTAAACATTCTTTTTTTATTTTATTATCTTTATTGTTTTCTTAATCATTTTATAAATTAAAAATAAGAAAAATTACGATTTTTGTAAGAAACTCTATTATAGAGTTTTGTGAGGATTTTGTTTTCTTGAGATAAGAATTTAGCGTGAGGAAAAATTATAGCAAGTAATTCCACGAACTGTCTAAAGTTATTTGTTTAAAAGCTAGTATTTAAATGCTTTAAATGGAAAGCCATCGGATTTTTATTGACTTTAGAAATTCACATGGTTATTCTTTCAACGCACCCAGACATTAATTTATGCTTGTTTAGAAAAAACTCTCATCACGAGGGAAAGAAGTTTTTCTCTTGTTTGACGCCATAGCCATTTTCCATTGATTAGCTGGTAGAGAAGATGGATAAGGCGTATGCAGAGCTGCGACAAGCGGTTGAAACGGTGGAGCTAGTAGATGCTCACGCTCATAACATCGTAGCACTCGATTCAACGGTTCCTTTCCTTAGTTGTTTCTCTGAAGCCTCCGGCAAGGCTTTATCCTTCGTTCCTTCTACTCTTAACTTCAAGGTTAAACGCTTCTCAGCTACCTCTTTTCTACTGTTTTAATTACAGTTCATCAACCTTACATTCGAGAAAGAAAAAGGATATCTGTTTATTTCATTTTTGTTTGTTCCACTTTTCTGGTATTTTCTCTTCTTTCCGAGAACTAAAATCTGTTTTATTTTTGAAAAATACTCTCTCTTTGTTTCTTCAAAGTTTGATTGTTCGCACTTATTCGGTTGAATTTTTAATAAATCATCCAAAAATGGGTGAATCCTGTGAGTATAATGACAAACGCGGAAGGGAAAAGTTTAACTTTCAAAATTTGACAAAAAAAGGAAATGCTGGAAAATTTCAGTGCCTTTCAAAATGAAAATCGTTACTCATCCGCCAATCAAAACTGCATCATTTTTTCGTTTTACAAGTCACATGAAGATTGTAACGTTTGTTTTAACAGTTTTTATATATATTAGAAGAGGAGGCTATTTTTATGGAAATGATTGAGGGTTCAGTTAGTATGATTTAGATATTTATGGAAGATGATTAGAGTTTATTAATTATGGTGAATGCTTTATATTAAGAAACGATCGGTATATTTATGAAACCAAATATTCGTTAGACTAGATGGACGGTTCAAATCGGGTTGCAAGGACCGTACAAGTGAGATAGGTTGTATAATAAACCACCTCTATATCAAAATTACCTATTTGACTATCATGATTGTTACGAATATATTGATTACTCGTTTGGTCTGAAAGATCCCTTTATGGCGGGTATTGTAGATCTTGTGCATTGCTTTAGTAAGTAATGTGCTCACAAATTAAAGAGATACCCTTTGACATTTTTGGTGAAGCCTATTGATTTCCCAAATCATCATTAATATGGAAATATTCTATGAATTTTGATACTAAAATTAGTCAATTTGTTGCTTACTGTTATGAACTTGAATCTTGCCATCTACCTTCTTCTTTAAAATGTAAGGAGTTCATATTAAAGCTAATGTTAAACGGTTGTCCAATTGACCTCAAAAGTCAAAATGTATCTTTATTTTTTAACAAAGCAAATGGTAGGACACAGGCTAAGCAATTGAAATACACAAGAGTTTCGGATTTGTTAAATTTGCTCACAATAATTGGGTGGCTTCAAGTGGTTCAATCAGAGCTCAAGTTGTTGGGTCATTTGAAATTGAACTGAAAAGTTATGATAAAACAGAGATTTGCCTACTATTTAAGAAATTGTTAGTGAACTACTGTGTGGTAGTGGGGCTTACATCATCAACCAATGGATATTCGCTGCTTGTTCTGTAAAATGCAAAACAAGTGCTGGCATACATGCTAACTACGATGAGCATGTGAATGCCATATTTTCCTCCTTGCTTGCTACTTTTTGCTGAATTGGAGAATTTCTTTCTTTTGTCCACCCAATCTTTGTGCTGTCTATTAGTGAGACCCCATTTTTCCTTATTTCAACTTTCAACCTTGTTTAAGTTTATATCAACTGATTTCTCAACCGTCCTTTGATTTGGATGATTAACTACAAGGTGAGTTATAGTGTTAGATAAGCTAATAGTAAATATCAGTAATGTTTGCACCTATACTGAAATATTAAAATCTCTGTTTCCATGACCAAGGTTTTAACTAGGCAAGAACTGAGAGAAGGGTTCCATTGAGATATACAAATAAACCGGAATGAGATAAATTTGCAAGGGAAAGACACTGAGAGTTGACTCATTTAGTACTCTCCTTCCTTATAAATTGAAAATAAAATGATTGTCTACTTGTTCTTTAGCTCAAAAAGTAACTGCCGACACAACTATGCGAGTCTGTGCAAGTGGTTGACCTCAGCATGACATCATTCCATACAAATACAGGGTCAGTAAATAGGAATTTTTCTAACGATTCTTGTTAATCAAATGTAATGAGGCTTTTTTAGTGATTTGAGTGATTCTTTGGTAATCAATTGAATCATAGTTAGTTTGTAGTTTGGACATTATAGTTAATTGCTTGATTGGATGATTCCAAATGTCTGATATGAAAGTTGATTGTTGTTTGTAAATATTAACCCATGCCTGGAATTATTATTCTGTTGGTCCAAATGGTAGTTGTCAGTACACTATGTAGACTCTAGGGAGGTGGCTGGAAATGATATCTCAAGAATTTCCTTCTTTGGAGTTTGGAAACAGGAAAGAGAAATCGATAATCTAGTGAAATTAGAGTTGTGCAGATCAATGATTTTGTGCTAAGAAGAACTGCGAATACCTCTTTGCATCAAATTCCACGACCAATCCGTCCATAAGCCAATTTTACACACGTAGACATAGGTTAATTGAGATCCTGGTGGAAGTACTGCTATAATTACTGGAGGCATTATTAGTTGCCTAATGTTGTTGGCATGATGCATGGATTGACTTTTAGTATGTCAAGTGTTTCTCTTTCACCCCAAATCACCTCATAATACATTTGATGTAATTCATCTCTACTTTTTTTTCCTTTATAATGTATAGTTTTGCATTTTTGATTAAGAGCAATGGAAACATGAATGCTAAGGTCTAGCATGGATCAAGGAGATAATGATGGAACTACGATGGTTCGCTATCTCTAGCTATTGGATGCGTTAGTGAGGAGACACTTAGTGCCTACAGGAGGGTGTCGAAGGACGTTGGTCTAGGATATATTTTACTTTATACGATGCAATACAAAGATGTATGGCCAATTTTAAATATTTGCATCATAGTAAAATACTCATCCTTAAAGTGAAGCATGGAGGAGCTGATTTATGTTGAGTGGTACATTTAGACATGGTTTATCAGAGTAAAACACTCATCCATAAAGTGAAGTGTGGAGGAGCAAGGTTTATGTTGACCTGTTCATTAGACTTGGTTTATCTGTTCATAATTTTGAAAGTTGGGTCTACATCCCACACCCTAGACCCTACTTTTGAGCGGGATATATTGGGTTCGTTTGGTTTGGTAACTTCTGATGAACAATTTTTGCGTTTTGGCCTACACCAACTATTTATCGATCAAGGTTTCTTGTTGAATTTACAATAATGTGCAAAATTTTAGCGTGCAATATGGACTGACAACTCTTAGTTGTATGTTGCAGAGAAGCCTGAGGGATATTGCTGAATTGTATGGCTCTGAGTCATCTCTCCAAGGAATCCAAGAATATAGAAGTTCCTTTGGAATTGAAAAAATCAGCAACATGTGCTTCAAAGCTGCAGGAATCTCTACTTTACTAATAGATGATGGATTTGTGTTAGAGAAGATGCTTAACATTGAGCAACATAGAGATATTGTGCCATTTGTTGGTAGAATATTGAGGATTGAGCATCTAGCTGAGGAAATCCTTGATGAAGTAAGATTGTTTTGTGCCTACCCTCTTTTTTGAATACATAACTGCATAGAAGCCCTAGTCTGTTTTTTTTAAAGTTGAAAATCCCGAAAGCTAGCTCGGAGGCGAGCTCGCATAGGAGGTCGCCTGGTTTCATATTGGGCCCTCTGACCTCTCTTTGACTTTGTGGCGATTTTGGTACCTTGTAAAAGAAATATGACACTCCACTTTGATACCAAAGCCACGAACAAACCGACGAACTACGATTATGTATATGAGGTAGTCAACATAATGACTTAGTGCTAACATGCTTCGGCATGGCCATCGCTCATCAGCACGTGAAAGCAAAACAAAATGACATACCTCTATATGTATGTTTGTATACACATACATATATATAGATATGTATTTATACACATGCATGTACATGTATAGATGCATACACATATATGTATAACTATATTTGTGTGCTTCTATAAACATATGCACATATGCACATGTGTATGTATGTATGTATGTAATGTATGTATGTATCTTTTTATCTCTATTTCTTTATGTTTTATGTTATAATGACCTTTCAAGCTTTATCACCATTATGCAAGAGAGACTATGATAATGTTTACTTCATAGTATTTACTATTTTGTTTCAGGGAATCATAAATGGGAAGAGTTGGACACTAGATACATTTACTGATAGTTTCATTGGAAAATTAGAGTCATATCCTTTTGGGTTATTTCCAAGATTATATTTGTAGCTTTCTGTTGTCATAAAGTAGAGGTCATCATATTTGCGAGCTTGGTCTGGGGTCTGGCCTAAGCTATTATTTTGTCCAACGGACCTAATATAGCAAACATAAGCCCTTTTTTATGGGCTGGCTTTGCTTTCGGGCTAATGGGCCTTGATTTCTTTTACATATTTAAGAAAACAAAATGTAAACAAAATCACAAATTATGTAAAATAATTCAAAATACATAACAGTTTTCCATCTTAAAAATTTAGATGTAAATACATAACAATGTACACAATTTAAAAAAAATTGGTTCGCAAAACATGGAACATTGATGAAGGAAATGGCCAAATGCAATAATAAGGAATTGATCAATTGATATCACTAGAGCATCTTCAACAACTACGCTATAATTTTTCTAAAATAGAGTATCAAAAGTCAATCTCAAAAAAACATCACATCTAACTCCAACAACTACTCTATTTTAGCAATTCTAGCATTATTAAAATATTCTATACATTTAATAAAATATTATTTCTCTCTCATAAACATTTATTTTCAATGCCTCTTATTTCTGGGAAATAATTAAAATTCTATTTCTCTCTCCTATATAGAGTTTTACAAATTTCCCTAAATTTAGAGATTTTCCTAAATTTAGAGATTTTGATATTCTCTCTTTTTCAATTTTACCATACAATATGTTGGGGCAGAAAACTCTCCTAAATCACCAAAATTTCTATTATAGCATAGCTGTTGGAGATGCTTGTATTTTTTTTATTATCATGAGTCACAATTAAGTGGGAATTGGTAAGCATAATTTTTTTTTAATTTTATTATAAAATTAAGTTAATTAATTATAAAATTGTTAACGGGCTGTGCGAACCTGTCCAATTTTGTTTGCATCACCGGTGCCTGCCCATTAATTGTAACAAGTCGGTCTTGGCCGCTCATTTCTTCAAAAAATGGTTGTCTAAACCTGTTTTTCTAGCGGGCCGGACAAGGCAGGTTTAATGGGCCGTTCCATCTGTGAACAAATAGGATACCGGTTTGTTAGTTCCTTATCATTATGTTATTACAGTTGCTGACACAGTGGGTACAACAGATGTTGCCAAGGTGGTTGGTCTAAAAAGCATTGCTGCATATCGCAGTGGCCTTGAAATTAACACAAACATCACCAGGAAAGAAGCTGAGGAAGGTCTTGCTGAAGTTTTGCTAGGTGAGTTCAATTACTACATATTGTTATATTACCGGTTGCAACAAGTCATCTCACCATTTATCTTCACTCTTCACAGCTGGAAATCCTGTTCGCATCATAAACAAAAATCTTATCGATTATATCTTCGTGCAAAGTTTAGAGGTGGCACTGCGTTTTGACTGGCCCATGCAGATACACACAGGGTAAAAAAAATAAGAAAAAAGTTCCCTATTTTCACTTTAGCTTCATTCGCTTTTTGGGAAAATATAAAAACATTAACATGCACTTTCTGTCAGCTATTTCTCTTGCTTTTAGCATGTCTTTACTAAATAAAATGGTACTAATTTTTTATTAGCTTTGGAGACAAAGATTTGGATTTGAGGCAGGCTAATCCCCTTCATCTCCGCAATCTTCTTGAGGATGATAGATTCTTGAACTGTCGAATAGTTCTGTTACATGCATCCTACCCTTTTTCAAGGGAAGCATCGTATCTGGCATCCATATATCATCAGGTTAAATTTAGAGACTTGAAAGGGGAATTTAGTGATTCCAATGCTGATATCAAGATTGTGAGTTTGATCTCTTGGTTCCTAACCGAAGTGGTACAATTAATTTCAGGTGTACCTTGATTTTGGTTTGGCTGTTCCAAAGCTTAGTGTCCATGGCATGGTATCATCGGTCAAAGAACTTTTGGAGCTAGCGCCATTAAAGAAGGTGGGCACATCCACAAGAACATATTTCTTGCATTTGATTGTGCAATTAATATCCTGGCTTACAGAAGTTGGAACATTAGACAATTAACTGAAAAAATAAAAGATAAATAAGAAATAAGACATGAAAACCAATATTTAACAAAATAACCATAATTATCACAAAGGAGTTTATCACAAGCTAGTTTGACTACAAAGATATACATCTCTAAAGCCCTTTTATGGGGTTGGAAACAAAAGATCTTCGTTCTAAGAAATAACAAGTAACAAGTAACAAATTGACTAACAACCGCAACAATGTATGAACACAAGTCTACCCATAAAATAAGACATTATTATCAAGTTAGTTTTCCTAATACAAAATTTAAAAACCAACAAAAGTTATTGGAGGTGAATCCTCCTTAGCATGTGTTGCTTGTTCAAATATCTCTCCATGATTTCCTTTGTGTTGATGTTGGACCACCCATATCATTGCTAATGTTCTCTTGTTGGACACGCCTTTTATTATGCATTCATCAAAAGGTCTTAACTCTTATGTGTTGGAGTTCCACATCGGCTAGACTTGGATCATTTCTCCTCTATATATGTTGGAACCTCCCTTCTCTCCTCAAGGGCTCTTTTGAAGAGCAATCTAATGGAGTTCCACATATTCTCACATCATGTTGGAGACGAGCAAACCATCTCAAGTGAACATTAGTGTTCACTCAACCTCTTAACCAGTGCTAGCTTAAGCTTCTCCTAGATGTCATCATTTTGAAATTGCAATCCAATCCCTCAAAACATATCTTCATTAGCGTTCCATTTTTACCATATTTGTTAATATATATGTTGCATAGATGGCATAATATTTCATCAAGTAAGTCATAGCAATTTTCACTGCTGACATGAAGAAATCCCAATTGTATTTAGATGAAACTCGAGAATCACATGACACTTCCAAAGTTTGCTAGCATTTCATCTACCTTGATCTCGACTGAAATTTCATTGGGATCCCTTCATTTATTGTAAATTAGTAAAGGAATTGTCAGATCCAGGTTATGCTTCATTTGGAATTTCGTTGGATTTCCTTCATTTGATGTAATGTATCAAGGAATTGTTTGCTATCTTTCAGATTATATATTTTTAACTCTATATATCCTGTTTAATTAATCTCTTTTTTCTGTATATATGATGGACTTGTTATGTTAAAGCAAAATGGCATATGCAGGTGATGTTCATTAATCTCTTTTTTTCTGTTTATATGATGGACTTGTTATGTTAAAACAAAATGGCATATGCAGGTGATGTTTAGCACTGATGGATGTGCATTTCCTGAAACATTTTACCTAGGTTCGTGAAGCTGGAACTATACCTTTTTTCTAAATGGCGTACATACATATATACATATGTTTTCTTTAAAGTGCAAGATTGAATGTAAAAACTTTGTACAACCATTTTTCATGCCAAGATGAATAAATGGGGACAGAAAAGTGCTTGCTCTCATAAGGAATCACCAATCACCACATGCCACAATGCCAAAGGCCAACGTACACTTAAATTCAAACCTTTTGTTAAAGGGTTGCTAAAATAAATTTAGCCTATTAAAACCAGAACTTTAATTGTGAAGAATATAAAAACAAGAATTTGAAAAAGATGTTGCCTGTCAGGACCAACTATGAATGTATAAACTTCATTGAAGTAAAATGAATGTGAAATCAACTTCACATTGATTGCCTTTGCAGGTGCAAAGAGAGCAAGGGAAGTTGTTTTCTCTGTTCTATGCGATGCATGCAAAGTGGGTGATCTTTCGATTCCTGAAGCTCTTGAAGCTGTTACCGACATCTTTGCTAGAAATGCGAAAATGTTTTACAAGATCAATAACGCCGTGAAATCTAGGATTCCTAGACATGTTTCAGATACCTTATCGAAGTTGGATTATCATGTGAAACGAGATTTTAACTCTACCCAACAAGATGTTGTGCTTGTTCGTGTTATATGGGTAGATGCTTCTGGACAACATAGGTGTCGAGTAAGTATTTCGTACATTATATATATATATATCCCAAACATGTTGAAACCATCCAAATGTTGTTGGGATTTGTTTGACTTAGGATATCAAGAGAATGAATCCTTACGAGAACGACTAATTGAGTTATATTCTGAAGTGCAATTTATGCTTGATAAGTACATAGTTTAATTTGATTGCACATTGATGAATAACCATTTTGAAATATGGTGGATCTAAGTTGCTGATGGTTAACAACAAGGGGTTAGGTCAGTGGCAATCAACTGGTTAATAATAAGAAGGGTAGATCTTTTTTACTTCTTGTTTCAATCTCCATTGGTGCAAAAACCCTTGTGGCCATGCCAACCTCCCATAGGGAGGGCTTTGCCATTCTAAGATTGTGTGGCTATGGGCCTAGACCATCTGGATTAGTGGCGCCTTTGGGTTGCCGATACCACTTTAAAAAAAGTCAGTGACAACTTGATAAACTCTCCAATAAAATTTCTACATGAATTAAATGCCAATGCAGTGAAGGCCTCAAGATTCTCTCAATGTGTTGCAGCTAATGCTTTTATTTTAACCTTCATAAAATTTCAACTTTTCCCCTTCTATTAATACACTTGTAGGATTCATTTCGGAATTTCACATTGCGTCCCTTATGTTCACTATCTTTTATCGTTCCCGTGCAAACTGAAAGACATTGCATGAAAGATCCCCGTAATAGATTTCTTCCAGGTTTTCATATATGAATTTGTTAGTTCCACATCGACTAGACTTGGAGCATTTCACATCTATATATGTTGGAACCTCCTTTCCCTCCTTAAGGGCTCTTTTGGAGATTGATCTAGGGGTTTCACATATTCTTACAATGTATTGGAGCCAAGGTCTCAAACTCTAGGGACTCGACACTGCGGCAATTTATACTCGTCCCGCCCCATCACCCACACTTTGGGACCATATGTTCCCGTTTGTGCTCACTTAGCCTCTGTTGGGGGGAAGGGGGGGGGGGTTGTTACAGTCTCATATCGTCTAGAGTTGGACCATTTCACATTTATATATGAGCCTACCTTCCCACCTCAAGGGTTGTTTTGGATATTAATCTAGGGGTTTCACATATTCTCACAAAATTACTTGAGGGGCCAATTTATACTCGGCTCGCCCCATCACCCATACTTTGAGACGATCTGTGCTCATTTTGCCTTACCTAGCCTATGTTGGAGAGGGAGTGTTAGAGTCCCATATCGGCTATACTTAGACCATTTCACATCTATGTATGTTGGAACCTCCCTTCCCTCCTCAAGGGCTCTTTTGGAGATCAATCTGGGGGTTTCTCAAATTCTCACAAAATTACTTGAGAAGTCAAATTTGTGCCTCACTTGGCACATACGAATTTTTTTAGTTTAGTTCATAACTTTTAGTCCATCCTTTTTCTTTGTATAATTTTATCCATGTTAGAACCTTGAGTTTCAGCCTTTCTTTTTAAAAACTTTATGGGTTTAGGTTTTAGCATTCCCAACTAATATTGAGAAAAAGATTATCTCGTTTCAAATGCAAAGTCTTGATTTTTGCAAGGAAAAGTATATGGTTTTCGTTTTTTTTTGCTAGATGTAATCTAAAAGTTGTTGAGTTTCAATGCGTCATTCTCAGGTTGTTCCACAAAAACGCTTCGATAATTTTGTCAAGGAGAATGGCTTGGGTCTAACCTGTGCTGCTATGGCTTTGACTTCAGCGATGGATTGTCCGGCTGATGAGACCAACCTAACAGGAACTGGGGAGATCAGTTTGGTACCTGATTTATCAACGAGATGCAGAATCCCATGGTAATCATCGCTTTGGAAACAATTACTCTAGAATAACATACTTGAGTTTATATTCCTTCTTACTCTCTTCTATCGAGAAGTTCCAATTTCACCTTTGCATTATAAAAATGTTGGTCACCATATTATGTGTTGACAACAATCTGTGATAATTACTCTTTAAACACAGAGGGATATTTAATTTTGTGTTTTTGCTATTATTTTGGTGGCTTGAATCTTTTCATGGTGGATGTATTACACACGCTGGCGGAGCCATGTGAGAGCCACAGAGGGCATTTGCTCCTGTCAAAGTTTATCTTCTCTTATAGATAACTCATATATATGCATGTCTATGTTTACCAATAAGTGGGGTCTCTTGTGGGTTTTCTCCACAATCTGCTACCCCAGGCCATAGTTTTACTTGAACTTTGAGTTTTGTAAATATGCTTACAGTAACAATTACCAAGATTTATAGAATTACTTTAATATTTCTATTTTGTTGAATTATTTTTAATTATAGTTATTTATATTTGTTTCTAACAAATTTTCAATTACTTTTTCCTATGTATAAATGGTTAATTAGTTTAGCTTTTAACAATCATGAATAAGTATTTGTTAAAAAGAAAAATAACTAACTAGTGAATCTTTATTTAGGTCAAATAAGAATAATATTAATAGTTGTAAACAGTCTTATGAAAATTGAAAATCAACATAGTTGATCTTCCCACTCACACTAGATGTGAATTAGGATTTTGGATTACAGTCTTAATATTCAAGAAGAAGTTCAGAAAATGAAAACATGTTGAGATCACTATTGAGCCGAAAAAGGTCGGTGTTTTAACATTTTTGTTATTTTTATATTCAAAAAATTAATATTTTATTTAAATTTATTTGATTTGTTTATGCTCCGGCTCCCTCTCGTACCAAATTCTGGCTCCGCCCCTAATTACACATAGGGAAATAATAAGTCTCGAGAAAGAGGTTCATCACAAACGGCAGGAGATCCGACCTAAAACATATATCCAGTGTTGGAAGGCCCTTAAAGCACTATTCATCATGTGGGTTATCTTAAAAATAAGGTGTATATGTGTATATATTAGATAGTTAATTTGTGATCCAGCTACTGAGTAGTGTTTGTGGGGCTCACACACAACATGCATGGCACATTGCATCGACCCACAAGGCGCTTCACTCTTAAGTTAGGGATGGGCTTTCCACAAGCAGTTATCCTGTTGTAGGATTCCAAATTCTATATTTTCTGCATAAAGAGGGACCACATATGTTGTAACCATCTCCAACTCAAAACAAGGAAAAAGCAAAAAAAGGTCTTGACTACCTGTTTTTAATTGATATAATCATCTCTCTACAGGGTAATGCAGGAAGAGATGGTTTTGGCAGACATGCACTCAAAACCGGGTCAAGTGTGGGAGTATTGCCCAAGAGAAACACTAAGAAGAGTCTCAAAAGTTCTGAAAGAGGAATTTAACTTGGTATATATAATAAAATGATGTATTCATTAAATGTGGAAGTTTATATTTTAAGCCCAATATATATTGTTGATTTCTCTCTAGGCATCCCTATATATCAACTTGGCATGCTATTCGAGCTCTAACCCTAGTCATGCATGGTGTTGTGTTTATGCGATCAACGCATTATTCCTGGATTTTTTACTTTGTATAATTTGAATTTTTCAATCATCTTGATATGTACCATTTAATGTTACACCCTTTAGCCCCCATAAACTTTGAAAGGAGATCCTGGCCTGGAACTTAGCATTTGAATGCCTTTGATGTAGGTGATGAATGCTGGATTTGAAAATGAATTCTATCTGTTAAAGAGTCGGTTAAGGTATTATGCTTGATGGTAACTTAATATTTTTAGTTTTGAGTCTATATTTTTAGTATGATTTGTTTCTTCTCAATACAATTACGCAGAGATGGTCATGACGAATGGGTTCCATTTGATTCGTCACGTTACTGCTCTACATCTGCGTTTGATCTTGCTTCTCCTATATTTCATGAAGTTATTAATGCGCTACAGTTTTTGAATATTGATGCAGAACAGGTAATGACAGAACTTACATTTTGTGGGTACTTGTTATGAAAAATTAGATGGCTGGAAGTCATAGTAACTTGTCACAACTCTTGCAATATATTCTTATCCCTTTTTAATGCAAAAAATATGTGTATAAAACACATTATTTCTTGGATAACCAAAATTTTGATTTTAAAGGATTTATATTAGGACCCTATGGAATAATGGAACAATATGTATATCTTAGTGGCAGTGTTTTAGCAAGGTCTCAATAGGCGAAGGGTCGTTGTCTAATTATTTTACCTATTTATATGATAACGTTTTATTCAATGAATTTATTTTTCACCTTAATTAAGGTTGGATACTCTTAGATGCATCCCTTTACTACAATTAGAATAAAGTTACAAAAACAAGTTATTGATCCAATACTTATTTGAGTCTAACATGAGAAGTGGTAAACGAGTCCATAAATTACTTAAATTGCATGCTATTGATAGTATTGGCGTCATGCTTGGCAACAACATCAATATTTCATTACAATAATTTAAGATTCTTAAGACCCTTTGGCCCAAATTGTTGGGATAAAACCTGAGATGGGTTCTGTTGATTGTTTTTGGGAAACTGGCCAAATTGGCCAAACTTCTCTATGAAAGGTAATCAGGAGAACATACTTTTATTGTTGCACCAAGTAGTTGATATCCTTTTTTTCCATAAGCATAGATAAACATACCTTCCATGGCTACTTTCCACTTTGAGTTTGGGGTCTGTATGCTCACGTGCATGAGCGTCAAGCTCAAAAGTGCAAGAAAAGCGAGGAAAGTGGGACGGAAAGAGACGTATGAAATTTGGTAGTTTGACGTTTGTTTGTTTGTTTTTTTGGTACTGCAGCTACATGCAGAGGCCGGTAATGGTCAGTTTGAAATTGCATTGCGTTACACAACTTGTAACAATGCTGCAGATAACTTGATTTATGCCCGTGAAGTAATTAGAGGTGTTGCAAGGAAACATGGGTTGCTGGCAACTTTTGTGCCAAAGTAGGTATCATCTGATAGAAAGCATCAGAGCTGTTACAGAATTTACAAATTCAATTCTAAACGATATTCTTATTCCAGTTGGGGCATAATTTTCTACCCATGAAATATTCTTAAGCTGCTGTCTGCAAATGCTACCAATTTCTGAATGCTTCTTTTTGGTCCAATTAGGTACACATTAGATGACATTGGCTCTGGTTCTCATGTGCATATTAGTTTGTCCGAAAATGGGCAAAATGTATTTGCAGCATCTGATGGGGCCTCACGCCATGGAATGTCCAAATATGGGGAGGAGTTCATGGCTGGTGTTTTACACCATCTCCCGTCACTTCTGGCTTTTACAGCACCAATCCCAAACAGGTAATAAGTTTCACTTTTGACGTTTGCTGCTGAAAATGTGAGGAATGTGCAACTGCCCTCCAGTAAATATAAGTTAGTTTTACCTTCCCTGATATGAGTGAGTTTGTATTCAGTGGCTTTCCCTTTTGGGCTGCAATGTGATGATTGGATTATCTAGTGTAAGAGAGAGAAATAAAAATGATGCATGTTTGATGAAATGATGATAGAAAATATGAATGACTTTTTGAGCCAGAGTGCATCTGAATCTGGATAAGATAGGTAAGAAGTGCCAATCCATTTTGGTTCCCGAAAAAGAGGAACCGGATAAACTTTGACAAGAGAAATATTACCGGAATAGTATTTCTTTCCCGAATTTCAAATACTTCGCACAATACTCAATAAATTAAACTTTGACAAGAAAATGAGAGCTTTTGTGATAAAAAAAATTGTGTAAATTGAGACTTGGAAGTATAGACAACAAGAGGCCATAGACTATAGTGGTTTTATGTTTCTTATGATTTATTTAGTTTGTAACCAGATTCATGGAATATTTTCTTGTTATCATTGAAATGACAGGTAACAACATATATATACAAATTTAAGTAGCCTAAACAAGGAAACCCTAATACTAAAGCGAGAAAGTAATACTCTAAAAATAATGAATCTTACATTCATCCTCAAGTTGGAGCGAATATGTTAATCATGTCCAACTTGTTACAAATAAAATTTGTTTGAGTTATTGGCATATGCTTTGTGAGAATGTTTGCAAGATAGTGTTGTGGTGCTCGTTCCTAATGTGTACAGGTTGATCGATGAGGATCTATCTCTTTTCCCACAACATGGTCTCTGATTAGATGACAATCAACCTCTGATATGTTTGGTTCTCACATGAGAATAGCTGACTGATTATCACAATAAAGTTTCACTAAGTAATTAACTAATTTGGAATTACTCCAAGCTCTTAGAAGTCTTCTTACGTACGTCATTTTGCATGACACATCTACCAACCGACACTTGCTCTAGAGACGGTATGTTGTTTCTTGCTTGTCCAAGAAACTAGATTTCCTCCGACGACTACACAATATCCTGTAGTCGATCTCCTAGAAGTGGAACAACCAGGTTAATTTGCATCCGACAAACCAAATATCCTGTCATCATCTTCTTCGGTGAATGCACCACTCCACAATGGCCCTGATCTGAATAGAGTATCCCTAAGCTTGGTGTTGCCTTGAGATACCTCAAAGCATGCACTGTTGCATCCTAATGACCTGCATAAGGAGTGAACATGAACGGGCTCTAGACACTATTCAGGAATGATATATAATTTTTTTGGAAAAAGAGGAATGATATATAGTTGGTTAAGTGACTGACAGATAGTTTAACTTTTCAATCAGTCTCCTGTATCTTTATGGATCATTCATAGGATTTCCATTATCTAGAATCCCGCAGCATCGGGTTGTCCGCTAGTTTACACCCTAATAAACAACATTACGTTAGCATATCAAGTACATATTTTGGTTGAGATAGAAAAATCCCCCTATGGAGATCGAGATACTTCTATCCCAAGGAAAAAACAAAGTCGTCTAAGATTAGTAACTTGAAATCGAGTCTGATGAAATTGTTTCAGGTCTGAAATTTCAGTGTTATCATCTCCGGTGATAATAATATCATTTGCATAGACCACTAGTATGATTAGTCGATCATCTTGGCGTCTAAAACACATAATAATCTTGGAACTTCATATCATACCAAACTCTAGGAGAACATTTGAAAATGTCCGACCCATAATCTAGGGGATTATTTAAGACCATACAATGAACGTTGCAATCAACATACCTTAGTAGCCTCCTCCTCAAGAACAAACTTAGGTGGTTGTTCTATGTACACCTCCTCCTTAAGGATGCCCTTAAGAAAGACGTTCATGACATCCAACTGATGAAACAACTAATGATTAATGGCAGCCAAAGCTATACAAATGGGAAGAGACGACATTTGTGTTCTTCGAATTAAGCTTGGTTTTCTTCTTCAAATCACCATCTACAGTGGTCGGGACCAAGAGATGGGAGAGTGGAGAAATCAGCAACCAATGTGGGTAAATTAGGGATTTTATAGCCTCAGTATCGGTAAACAACTTTTTCGTTTTAGTTGCTAATTCGGTAAGCGGACCTGGCCGTGGTCCCAAGTTCAGTAAGAGGCTTTATGGATTTGGTAAACAACATCACATCGGTAAGAGCCATTAAGAGGCAAGTAAATTGGATCTTAACGATATACCATGATGGTCACATCCTAGTAGTCATCCCTTTCATCAATGTTATCTTGTCTGCATTTCAAGCATGTGATGCACCCATATAAGCACCATCCTGGGTTACCCCTTATGCTGAATGACACTGTCTTGGGCATTCGACTTTTCCATATTTATGCCATGTGCCTTTGAATCACCGAAAAATGCAATTAAGTCCACATATACCCTTAAAGGCACAAAATATCAAGAGAAATTTCATTATGATATATTAAACTACAAAGTACGAAAGAAACTCTTATTATGTCTAATACTAGATACTAGAGTAGTTACTTGCGGATTGATGCTTCTAAATTTCAGCCATCTTTTTATATGCCTTTCTTATGTTATAACTTTATGTAATATTTTACAAGCAAAGAAGAACGTCAAACCTCTAATCCCACAGTTCAAACTATTATTTATTTGTAGTTATGATCGTATACAACCCAATACATGGAGTGGAGCATACCTTTGCTGGGGTAAAGAAAACAGGGAGGCTCCTCTTAGAACCGCATGCCCACCTGGAGTTTCAAGTGGTATTGTGAGCAACTTCGAGATTAAAGCATTTGATGGATGTGCAAATCCACATCTGGCCCTTGCTGCTATTATTGCTTCTGGAATTGATGGTCTTCGCAATCATCTTTCATTGCCTGATCCTATTGGTAAGATTCCACAATTTTCTAAAATCAGCTGTCTCAGTTTTCATTGTTTTCCCTTTTATAATCTCATGTGGTATTAAGTTTGTTATAAATATATATATATATATATATAAACCAAGTCCTTTATGTATTATTTGTATTTAGTGTTCTAAAAATTCTACGCATAAGCAGCTGCTTGGTCATTAGACGGCCCCCTCTTGTTTCAATTAGTTGGGAACAATGAAATTAGTCATTTAGAAAGTAACTGCATTAATATAATATAGCTTCAATTTGTAATTCTCGTAAGGTTAGTCAAAGGCCCAGCTTCACTTGATGCTGTTTAGACGGTGTTTGTTCTTCCATCACTTTCTTTTTAGTTTATAATTGAACACAATTGCATAAGTTGTTACTTAAAGAAGATCACAATATATCTTGTTTAGACAATTTTTTATTTGTATCATTGTATGCCTCATTATTGTGCACGGCAAGCTTTTTTGGATCCAATTTTAAATTAGGGTTTTTTTTATCATACACTTACCCGCCCCTTTCCAGGTAACTAAACACTTATTGTTTCTTACCCTGTAAATATATATTTAGGTATATAGGCATAGGATTGTGTTTGAAAAAGAGTTAAGGTGAGAAGCGTAAGAAGGGATCTGGACCATTGATCACCTTTAATCTCAAACCCGCCCATGAATTGCGCTTCATACGGGGATTGATCTGGTGCATCATAGTGCATTGAACACTTTAGACTAGGTTTTGGCCCATACATGCAAACACAACAAAGAAAACCAAACAAAGAAAAAGAAGCAACGGGATCAGTCGGCTAGAGAGCGGGGCGCCAGATCGTGTGAGAAGTTGAGTTATGGTGAGAAGCGTAAGAAGGGATGTTGACCCTTGATCACCGTTAATCTCAAACCCACCCATGAATCGCGCTTTATATGGGGATTGATCCGGTGCATCTCGATGCATCTCATCTTGGTGCATCTCATCCTAATGTGCATCCAAGGGTGGAGATCTCTTCTTACGCTTCTCACCATAACTCTCCTCACCGGAACCCAACCCTTTATACACTACACCTAAATGTGTAAGAGATGCATACCGGTCACGGATGATGGTCTTTACCAACAATTTTACCGTGCTATTTTGCTTACCCATAATCTTACCCTGTTACGGTGGTGAACTTCTTAATGCTTCCGGGTAAGAGACACTTATGCTATGCTATTTTGATGACCGACTCTTACACTTATGCTATGCTATTTTGTGTTGGTAAATGGCCCCATAGTTTATTTAGGCTTCTAACATTCAAATACTTGTTGGGCATTTATAGATGACAAAGATTACACAAGAACTGTTTGGTCACTAACCGTGATGCTAGCTAGTTCTTCTGGATAATCCGAACTGCTCCAAATTAACCTGAAACACAAGGGGTGGTTCGTGGTTGTTATTTTGGTTTCTTGACTTCAATTCGGTTCAAATCTGTATTTCCAATCAAAGTTAAAAGTATCCCTCTAATATACTTGCCATTTCTTACTCTCATAGCACAATGGTGTTATAAGTGGTTATAAACCGTCACACACACACACACACTGACATCAGTTTTTTTTTTCCAAACAAAACAGATGAAAATCCCGACACCCTACGGGATAAAGTTCAAAGATTACCAGTCTCTCTTGCAGAATCAGTAGAAGCTCTTGCAAATGACACTGCTTTAGAATCTTTATTAGGAGAGAAACTACTGGTTGCTATAAAAGGGGTTCGTAAGGTAATTGTCAAAACTTATGATATATATTTTATTTGTGAGCGAAAAATAAAAAATTCCAGGTGATGGGTATGGTTTTAATTATTATTATTATTATTTTACAGGCAGAAATCAAATACTACTCCCAGAACAAGGATGCATGCAAGAAACTTATACACCAGTACTAAAAGGTATAAGTAAGTCCATTTGTAGGATGGTGGTTTTGTGAAATGCAGAAGAAGACTATGTTCTGTTCTGGTTAATTAATTCTTTTAATGGATGTTGATGTTTAAAACTGTTGAATGTTAAAACCAATTTATTCATCAGATGCTTTCCTTTTTTCACATCATAAAAATAAAAATACCCTGTGAACAAAATGTGTCAATTACTCCTTATTTCCAGAGACAAAGGATTGTGTGAGGATAGGAGTTACGACGGGAAGCGTAAGAAGGGATCTGGACCCTTGATCGCTTTTACTCTCACTTCGCCCCCACCCACCTAGGGGTGTAATCGAGCCGAAACAGCTCATGAGATACTCGAGATCGACTTGGAAAGTATTCGAAATCGACTCGTGAATTGTCGAGCTCGAGCTCGAGCTACTCGAGTAGATAATCGAGTCGAGTTCGACCTATAAATTACTCGGCTCGAGCGGCTCGCGAGCCTTATCGAGCTTCTATAAAGTTACAATTATAACCCATATATGTGTTTATATTAAATTATTAATATACTATTAATAATTATGTCTGATTGTCTGATATGTTAGATAATTTTTAAGTAAAAATTAGGGTTTATTTTAATGTTCACTTTCAAGAAGTAAAAATTAGGGTTTATATGTGTTTTTTAAGACACGAGCGAGTCGAGTCGAGTCAAGCTCGAAGGTGTCGATGCCTGTCACGAGCTCGAGCTTGAAAATTTAGGCTCGACCGAGTTCAAGTCGAGTATCGAGCTGCGAGTTTGAGAGCCTAGTCGAGCTCGAGCTTGGCACTGTGTCGGCTCGATTACACCCCTACACCCACCGCATGAATTGCGCTTATCACGGGAATTGATGTGGTGCATTTCGATGCACCACGTTAGTGTTGATCTTCAATTAGGATCGATCCAAAGGTGGAGGTCTCTTCTTACTATAATTTTCATTATCACCTTAACCCAACCCGAGATATTGGATCATGTTAATGTTTTTTTTGACGTATATAATATTTATATACGACAAATGGAACAAATAAACTTATACACTCTCCTTACCTTTGGTGAGGTTTGAACACCCGACCTCCCAAGAGACCAGAGGCTCACTTACCTCTAGGCCAAAGGCCCTTTGATGGATCGTCTTAATGTTGGGAATGAAAAACGTGTGCATTAGAGTTGTTCAACGAAAGATTGTCCGAGAATATGAGTTAAGGTGAGAACCGTAAGAAGGGATCTGGACCTTTTATCACTTTTAATCTCACCCACACCCCCTATTAATTGTGCTTTATCACAAGAATTGATCTGTTGCATCCCGGTGCAATGCATAAGTGTTGATGTTTAATTAGGATTGATCTAAAAGGAGATCCCTTCTTACCTTTCTTAGTATAATTTTCATTCTCACCGAAACCCAACCTAAAGTTGTGTATGAGCATCTCCAATGGAAGGTTCTTATATTACACACGGTAAGAAACTCACTGACAGGTGGCTAGATATGTTTATAACCACAGAAAAAAAAGTCATTCGATTTTTTGTACAAAACACTTTAGTTCTTACAGAAATAACATTTAGTTAGTTTGTTATAATTTTTTTTGATCTTAATATCGTATATAGATATTGATATGTACATATAGGACCCACACCAAAGGGTTTTTATAAGAATTATCAATTGTTAAGTTGTATCTAGATTTTTGATTTGATGTGATGTGCAAGAACTCCATTGGAGATGAAAATCCTGCTAGAAAAGTGAGTTATTGTAGGAAAAAAAGAACTCCGTTGGAGATGAAAATCCTGCTAGAAAAGTTAGTGTAACGAATTTAAGATAAAACATAATTCGTTAATTTATTATAATAAACGATAAAGTGAATAATTAATGTATTCTGTTTAGATGGTAGGTCAAAAAAAGACAAAACCCATACTCACATTATTCCACTTTATCATATTGTCACCAATGTGGATAACCAACCAAATGGAATACCAGTAGAATAATCATGAATACGCAAATCCCATAATACCAAATAATCATCGTTAGTTCTTCTTCTATTATATTGATGATATTTGATATTGAGATATGTTGATATATTAATGGTACATATATATAGAGGCATATATATTTGATCTAATTTATTTAATTAATTTTTATATTGATTATCTTTTTAAGAGGGTTGGTCACAATGAACCAACTCCATTAGTTCGGAGGGTCGGTCAAAATGTGTCAATAATATGAGTTTAGAGGATCGGTAAAGGGAGTCAACCCCATGAGTTGCCACAAAGACATCTCAACCTATTTGCATATACATATCATTCATGGTCAATTCTTCATCTCTCCATCAATGTAGATAAACAAAACTCATCCAAAATTCAAAAAATGAAGATTATTCATCAATGTTGTGGTTTTTTACTTTTATATTTTATTGTTTTTCCTTTGTGTTTTACGTCATATTTTAACTGGGTTTTGCATTATAATTTTACCGTTTGGTTGATTTTGATTCCAACAATGGTTATAGATTTCAAAACATACCTATGATTTTGATTCCAAAAGTGTTTTTGTTGCGAATGTTTGGATTTTTTTTTACTTTCACAATGTTTTTTTTTTTATCAAGTTTCAAGTGTGAAAATGTGGTTTTGTTGGTCTAACATGAACCCAACCCCCTTTATATTTTCTTCATTTTCTTTCCAAACTATCATCTTTCCACCAATGTGGGATGATGAAACTCAACTTTATTTCAAGATGATTTATATTTCGTGAAATGAATAGTTTGTTTTTAACTTTGTGTTTTACATCATATTTTAACTGGGTTTTGCACTATAATTTTACCGTTTGGTTGGTTTTGATTCCAACAATGGTTATAGATTTCAAAGCATCCATCACTCATTCATATAGACTTGGAATCATGTGAGACAACTTATGGTTTTGATTCCAAAAATGTTTTTGTTGCGAATGTTTGGAATTTTTTTTATGTCTGAAGATGTTTTGACATTTAGGAGGGAGTGTTGGAATTATAAATGTCAAAACTTTATATTAATATTTTAGTATAAAGTTTATGTTTTAATTAAATGTAAAATAAAGAGGTCATGACACCTCACTTTGTAAAAACTAATTAGGTGGTTTGTGGGTAGTTATAGGCGACGGTTTTGGCATCCCATGCCAACCGTCATGTCTCTTCCATGGCAACGTCTACTCATGTATATATGCATGAAAAATCAGCCACTAAGCCCTTGTTTGTTTTTTAGCTCTTAATCACCACTTATGTCTGATTCGTTAAAACATTTTATAACCATTTCATAACTGAAATCAGACTTAAAAGTTAGTACCTCTTAAAAAACAAACGCCACCTAAGATTGTGTTGTGTAATCTCTCTTCATCAATAATATATTATCCTTATATACACTTTTCTCCTTTCTTGTTTTAAAGAGTGTGTGCATGTGTTTTCATTCAAATGGGGTTTTCACCATCCAAGAATTATGATCATGCGATCCTCAATGGAGAATTCTTAAACTCAAAACCTTCTAAGGTTTCGATGCCTAAATCCTCTTGGCTAGCATAGCAGCACAGGTTGCCGACATACGGCATATGGTCTTTGAAAGCCCTATGCGGCGTCGCCACCGCAAGTTGTTTATTAGATGTTTAAAGGAATCAAACCTTCCAAGTCGTTCTCCACCGGTTCTCTTCCTTGAACAGATTAACTTCTATAGGCGGCAACGACGAGTTATGGCGCCGTGGAACCGACGTGATGGTATACACCGGTGGATCACCAAGTAACGGATCAGATGTTGATAAAATTCTTCTTCAGATTAAATATTCATGTCATCCGATTTCACCGGCCTCCCCATCACTAGCAACCAGAAGCCTTTCCTCACGATCTTCATCTTCAAACTCAACATCAGATCAAGACCTCGATATCCTCACAATCTTCATTTGCGAACTCAAGGTCCAAATTTACGGTCTCCAAATTGATCTCTTCACGATCGTCATCTTCGAACTCTAGATCTATGATCTTCAGAATCCAGATCCACAATTTTTGTTTGGGATATGGGTTTTCCTATGATATTTCTTCTATATTTGTAGGAGGCATATAGATTTGTTTAAATTTGTGGGTTTGCTTCATTTGTGATTTCTCTGGATTTGTTTTAGTATGTGATTCAAATAATTTGGATTTGCTTTAATGTGATTTCTTGATGCAGCCAACGCATCACTAATGCGATGGAAAAACAACGGGTTCTCAAACTTGATTTAAGGTTTTGTATAAGTTTCTTGTTGTGTTTTATTATTCTGCTTGCTTTAAGTGTTGTGTGGATTTAGAAAGACAAAAAAGTTGCAGGTGGAGTTTAATGGGTGATGGTGGGTTGCCGGAGAGTTGACATGGGAGAGGAAAAGAATATGGGTGTTTGAAATGTTTGTTTTTATTTTTAACAGAAGATAAGGAAAAAAGTAAAATGACTAAGATGCCCTCCCAATTAATCTACTTAACAGACATTTTAATGGTGTTAGGATTTAGGGACCAAATGAGTGTGAAAATGTAAACCACAGGGACCAAATCCATAATTATTTTAAAAAAAGGGATGTACAGTGTTATTAAGTGTAAACCACATGGACCAATCATGTAATTTACTCTAATTTAATTGTGTGTTTTGTAAAGAGGAATTGTTTTCCTTGATTTCAAAGTGAAAAGGGGTACCATATAAATACAAGAGATGGAGGTATAAAACAGGAAACAATCTACAAATTAATGGCTAATATTCCAACTTAATTGCTAATATATGGCTAATATTAATGGCTAATATTCTAACTTAATGACTGATATATCTACAATAATTATTTACTAATATCCTCCTGCAGTTTGAGCTTCCGAATTTCGAATCAAACTGGATTTGAAGTCGTGAAACAACGGTGAAGGTAACCCCTTCGTAAATATATCGGCATACTGAGAGCGTGATGGAACGTGTAGGACTCGAACATGGCCGATAGCAACTTTGTCCCGAACAAAGTGGATGTCGATTTCTATATGTTTCGTGCGTTGGTGTTGGACCGGATTGGACGACATATAGACTGCACTCACATTATCACAGTAAACGATAGTAGCTTTGGTAGGTGGTCTGTGAAGTTCGCGAAGAAGATTTCAGATCCAGCTTATCTCGGCCACGGCGTTGGCGACTCCACGGTATTCGCCTTCGGTGCTAGACCGTGAGATGACACCTTAGCGTTTGGAGGACCAAGACACAAGGTTGTCACCTAAGAAAACGCAATAGCCGTAAGTGGATCTGCGAGAGACAGGACATCCCCCCCAGTCTGCATCTGAGTAAGCAATAAGATCTGAAGATGGGGAGACATGTATCTATAAACTGTGGGTTAATGTGCCCCGTATGTACCTTAGAATGCGCTTGAGAGCATTAAAGTGTGGTTCTCCAGGGCCATGCATATAGATGCAGATTTGCTGAACCGCAAAGGAGATGTCCGGTCTCGTGAATGTGAGATACTGAAGGGCCCCGGCAAGACTGCAATACAACGTTGATTCAGTTACCGGGGGGCCATCAGCGGTCAATTTCTGAGCAGACTCTGTCGGGGTGCGATTAGGTTTACAGTTGAGCATGTTAGCACACTCTAGAATCTGGGCGACGTATTTCTGTTGAGAGAGAAATAGACCAGTAGAAGATTGAGATGCAGAGATCCTAGAAAGTAGTTAAGTGCACCCAGATCTGTCATAGCAAACTCATGACTCAGCTGAGTTATGATATGCCGAAGTAAGGCGGTGGATGATGCTGTGAGAATGATATCGTCCACATATAAGAGAAGATAAGCAGTCTCCTCTGGTGTGTGGTAGATAAATAGAGAGGAGTCAGTGCGGCTATGGTGGAAACCGATTCGTAGTGCATACTGGGAAAATCTGTGATACCATGCCCGGGGGGCCTGTTTGAGGCCATAGAGAGAGCGCTGAAGGTGGCAGACATGATCCGGATACCTGGGGTCACGGAAACCTGGTGGTTGATGCATGTATATAGTTTCCTGAAGGTTTCCATGAAGAAAGGAATTTGTCATGTCCAATTGGTGAATTGGCCAGTTTTGAGGGATGGCAATACTCAGAACAGTTTGTATGGTAGCCGGTTTCACAACCAGACTGAAGGTCTCGTCACAATCTATGCCTTGCTGTTGACTTCGACCATTTGCGACTAGACGTGCTTTATATCGAGCGAGAGAACCATCGGCGTTATGTTTGTGGCGAAAAAGCCACATGGAACAAACTATATTGACCCCGAGGGGTCGAGGGACAAGTGCCCAAGTTCTGTTCGTGATAAGGGCATGATATTCCTCATTCATGGCCTTTTGCCAGTGAGGGTCCTGTAATGCCTGTAGGTGGGACCGGGGTAAAGGGGAGACAAATGTGGTATGAAGGTTAAGACGCTGAGTGGGTATGAAGGTTAGCACGAGTCGTCATAGAGTGTGTAGGAGGATGAGCGAGAGTAGAAGAGGATGAATTTTGGGGTGTGGTATGAGGTGGACATCCTCTGGAAGGCTCGACTGGGCCAGTCGGGCCAGTCGAGTCGATGTTGGATTCGAGGTTGGCATCTTCTGGATGGCTCGATTGGGCCAGTCGGGTCGGTCGAGTTGGTTCAGATTCGAGGTTGGCATCTTTTGGATGGCTCGACTGGCCCAGGCGGGCCGGTCGAGTTGGTTCGGATGGAGAATTGGTAGATGAGTGGTGTGAAGGTGTAAGGGAGGTTGAAGTTGTGGGATGGTGCGAGTGAAGTATATCACGCATGATAGAAGAGGTGTTGGAGGTGTCATCGAGGAAGGAGTAGGAAGGTGGGTTGGTTGGAGTGACCGAACCAAACGGAAGATCAAACTCATCAAATATGACGTATCGAGAGATAATGATGCAGCGTGTAGAGAGGTCAAGGCATCGGAAGCCTCGATGTTGGGACAAATAACCTAAGAAGACACATGGGGTGCTACAAGGGGCGAGTTTATGTGGGGTGGTGAGGTGGGGATAACAAAGGCATCCGAAAACACGAAGATGCAAATATGACGGGTGTTTTTGGAATAATCGATAGTAAGGTGTTTCAAAGTTAATCGAGGTAGAGGGAAGAATATTGAGTAGGTGAGTTTTCATATGAAGGGCTTCTACCCAATAGGTAGGAGGGAGATGAGAATGAAAAAAGCAAGGTTCGAACGACATTGTTAATTGGGCGAAGCAAGCGTTCCGATTTCCCATTTTGTTGGGAAGTGTGGGGACACGAGAAACGAAATTGAATTCCGTTTGAAGCGAAGAACTCGTGAAAGTGTTTGTTGTTATATTCCCCACCGTTATCGCATTGAAAAGATTGGATATTGGAATTGAATTGTGTTTTAACGTGGTGATAAAACATCGGAAGGTTTGATTCGTAATGAGTAAAACTATCTAAAAATATGACATAATATCGTAAGCCACTGTTGCTAGAAATGGGAGAGGTCCAAACATCGGAATGTATTATTTACGCGAAACAGTGGAAGTAGAATTGAAGAAAAGAAGTTTGGTATGTTATCCAATTTGACAAGAATTGCAAATAACACCAAGTTTATCGCTAGTACACGAAATAAAATTATTTGAAACTAAAGACTTCAAGACTTGATCACCGGGATGACCGAGCCGTTAACGCCATGTGGAGTGAGTGGTGGAGAGAAGGACTTGCGGATTCGTTGGGTTGACCGGATAGAGAGGCCCATCTCTATCACATCGGATTAGAGGGCGTCGGGTCTTGTAATCCTTAATAGTAAAACCAAAATTGTCAAACTCAACAGAGGTTTTATTTTGGCGCGTAAATTGACGAACATAGATTAGGTTTTTGATAATGTTAGGAGAGATAAGAATGTTTCGAAGGTGTAACGGACGATATGGGTTTTTAAGGGGAAATGGGGCGTGTTCAGTGGTCACTACAGGCATTTTGGAACCATTACCGACTAAGATGGAACGAGTGTCATGTTTATCAAGAACAGAATTGAGAATACCTGTATTGGCGTGCACATGGTCGGTTGCCCCGGTGTCCATAAACCAATTCGTCGAGGCCGGGTCATTCAACGACATTATGTTGAACAACTTGGGAAGAGCCGTTGCTAGATCTGGAGGAGCCCAGGTCCAAGGTGGTGAGGTTTCCACGGTGGCGGGGCTGTTGGGTGACCACATGGCGGAGCCATCGTGGCATTGCAGGTGGTGCCGAGACGCTGGACCAAGCAGGCTGCCGGCTTGCTGCTGCTACCACAGGCCGGTGGCGGTGGTGGCGGCTGTTGACGTGGCTGCATCGACATAGGAATGAACACCCAACTGTACCGAGGTGGTGCGGCCGGTGCAGCTGTTGGTGGTTGGCGGCGGCGTGGTTCGGCCATTGTTGACGAGAGGGGAAGGAAAAGAGAATGAAGATCGGCGATGGGGAGGAAGGTAGCCGGCCCTAGGTCGAAGATTAGAGGATGAGAGAGAGACAGAGGGGAAGGTGTAAAGAATTAGGAAAAATCTTTAATTGGCTCTGATATCATAAAGAGGAATTGTTTTTCCTTGATTTCAAAGTGAAAAGGGGTACCATATAAATACAAGAGATGGAGGTATAAAACAGGAAACAATCTACAAATTAATGGCTAATATTCTAACTTAATGGCTAATATATGGCTAATATTCTAACTTAATGGCTAATATATCTACAATAATTATTTACTAATATTTTGCACTATAATTATACAATTTGGTTGATTTTAATTTCAACCATGGTTATAGTCTTGTAGAAATCAAAGCATCCATTACTCTTCTATATATCTATCATATTCATCCAAATTATCATCTTTCCACCAATGTGAGATGATGAAAGTCAACCTCATTTCAAAATTTGAGGAATACTCATACCTCATGTTGCCAATCATCATACTTGGTTTCACATTTAGTTTCACATTATAGTTTTTACCATTTGGTTGGTTTTGATTTCAACCATGGTTATGGATTTTAAACAATCTGTCACTCCTTCATATACGATTTATCTTATTCCAAAATATTATATTTCTACCAATGTGAGATGATGAAACTTAATCTTATTTCAAGATCATTGATATTTTGTGAAATGAGTAGTTTGTTTTTACTTTTTAACTTCGTGTTTTGCATGATATTTTAATTGTGTATTCTGCACTATAACTTTTACCATTCGGTTGGTTTGGTTTTCAACCATGGTTATATATTGCAAAAAGTGTCATCCAAAATAAGATATCCCCATGAGCCAAACCTATGAATTGACACAAAGACATCCTCTACCTTTTTTATGTAAACACCACTTTGTTCAAAACTTTTGACTCTTCACCAATATCAGACAACTAAAAACTCAACCACAATTCACCATTTGAGAATAATCAATTCTCATGGTGCCAACTCAATACCCCAAGGTTTTCCTTTTATTGATGCAAATAAAGTAATAAAACCATATGTATACATATCAATAGAAATTGATGCAAATAACCTAAGTAATCATACTATATGTATACAAAACAAGAGAAATTGATGCAAATATCCTAAGTAATCAAACCATATGTATACAAATCTAGAAAATTGATGCAAACAAAGTAATCAAACTGTTGATCATAACTCCTCTCGATGATTTGAATATGATTCCTTTTGTATACTTAGTGAAATTCCATTGTATAAGCTTCTGTTAATATTCAGCGATAGCATACGCTGATTACCATCAGCGATTGCTGAAGATCAAGGAACAACAAACTTATCTCTGAAGACATGAAGATCAGCTATCACACCAGAAGACCATTCAGCGAAAGTCAAAGACCCTAGCTGAAGAAAGAGATAATCAGCTAAGTGAACTGAAGCGGTTCAGCGATAGCAACGATTATCTAATCAAAGTGTGAAGTCTTGTGAAGCCTCAACGATACTGAAGTTCATCCTTGAAGATTCAGAATCAGCGATCAAATGAAGCTTCCTTTACAAGATTAAAGATTGATCTTATCCTCGATGCACAAAAGTCAAACCTAATACTTGTCAGAAAAGGACGTACGAATTGTCTCTTATGTCCCCATCATATCTGATACTATGACTGTTATTTTTATAATGCTTTAAATGGAAAGATTAAGGCCGAGAAAATTAACACTGATTTATCTGAGCAATTAAAAAATTGCCATATAAAAATCAAAGAACTTTCTAAAATTGAGGAAACTCTCATGGACCAAGTCTTTGCAAATCAAACCATAAGCATCGAGAAGCAGCAAGCCATCGCTGATAGGGAAAAGGCTATCGCTGATCTCAAGTCTGAAAAGGCAACCATCGAGGGATGGTGTAAGGCTTCTGATAAAGTCAATAAGATCATCAATGCCCAAATACCTATGAAAATAAGAAGTGGGTTAGGCTATAACCCTGAAATGGAAGAATCAGAAAATGATCGTTCCATGCTCAAATTTGGAATGTTTGTCTTTTCTATCCCTGATCCTTCTTCTTCAACTTCTTCCTCTTCTATTAAAGAAAAGTTGCCTGTGATAAATTCTAAGAAGATGATCAAGAACGAGTTTCTTGACCAAGTTCTTAAGAATAAGATCACTCAGAATAGGAACAAGAAATCCTTAGAGAGATTCTAAATTTGGGAAGAAAGGCTCTGACTGTTCTCAGAGACCAACCCCCAGAATTAAGATCGATCTCACTCCTACCCCTGAAAAGGTTGTTATACCTCCAAGGACTATTGATAAAGGAATTCTTGGTTCTATCCAAGAAAAAGTTCCTGCTTTCTCTCTGAATTCGAAACCCTTCAAATATAGGAAGTGCTATCACTGTGGTGAAACTACCCACATTGCAAGTAAATCTCCTAACACTACTAGAGCTGATAAACTAGCTCATGGAAAGAAAGTAGCTCAAGCTGATAAATCAGCGAGAGTGAAATCCACCAAGGTTGCAAACCCAACAAAGGTGAAGATATCCACTGAAGAGAGTTCTTCAGCTAGTAGTTCCTCCGCCAATCCTCTATCTAACCAAGCAGGACCCATAGTAGTATGGGTACCTTTAAACAATTAATCTTTTGTTGTATGCAGAGTGCCAAAGGTATCTAGTATCTTGATAGCGGATGCTCAAGGCATATGACTGGCAGAAAATCTCTGCTCTCTGATTACAAAGAAGAAGCTGGTCCATTAGTGACCTTTGGTAGAAATGGCAAAGGATACACTAAAGGTTATGGAATTCTATCCAACGGAGCCACATCATTTTCTCGTGTTGCCTACGTTGAGGGACTAAAACACAATCTTTTGAGCGTTAGTCAGTTATGTGACAAAGACTTCAAAGTTCTATTCTTAAAGAATAGATGTTATGTCACTGACGGAAATGATAAGCTTGCCCTAACAGGCAAAAGAGTGGAAAATGTGTATGTCATTAATATGAATAGTTCTCACTCTGAGAACATGTGCTTTATCTCTAAAACATCCACTGACATAAACTGGTTATGGCATAAAAGACTCTCTCACCTCAACTTTAAGACAATAAATGAATTGTCTCAAAAATATCTAGTTAGAGACCTCCCAAATCATACCTTTACAAAGGAATCTCTTTGTTCAACGTGTGAAAACGGAAAGCTGACAAAAGCCTCCTTCAGGTCAAAGCAAATTTCTTCAGTGACCGCTCCTCTTCAGCTACTCCATATGGATCTATTTGGACCTGTCAATGTCCAATCTATTTCTGGAATGAAATATACTTTGGTGATTGTTGATGAATACTCCAGATACACATGGGTGTTCTTCCTTCGATCCAAAAGTGATATCCCTGAAATGATAATTTCTTTTATCAAAAAGATGGAAGTTCTAAATAATCTGATTGTTCGTTCCATAAGAAGTGATCATGGTACTGAATTCAAAAACAGCACTCGGGTGAATTTCTTTGAAGAAAAAGGCATCTCTCACAACTTTTCCTCAGTAAGAACTCCTCAGCAAAACGGTGTTGCTGAAAGAAGAAATCGAACTATCTTTGAAGCGGCTCGCTCAATGCTCAACAAATCGCATCTACCTACTCAGTTCTGGGCTGAAGCAGTCAACACAGCGTGCTTCACTTAAAATCGATCCCTGATAGTTAAGCGATTAAAGAAGACCCGCTATGAATTGTTTAATGGGAGAAGGCCTACTCTGAAATATTTCCATATTTTTGGATGTAGATGTTACATTCTGAATGACAGAGATCATTTGGGTAAGTTTGATCCAAAAGCTGACGATGGTATATTTCTTGGATACTCCTCTGTATCTAAGTCTTTTAGAGTCTTCAACAAAAGAAGACAACATGTTGAAGAATCCATGCATGTTAACTTTGATGAATCTCGTCCCATTCATACTTCTCATACTCATGATGATGATGAAGAATTGAATGCTTGGATGAGATCTCATTATGGGGAACCTGAAACGTATTTCAGCAATCAACCTCCTGCTGAAGCATGTGATGACGAAATCCCTGTAAATCCTTCAAATGACAATAATCCATCTTCAGGGATGAATGTTACTCCCTTAAATTAGATTCCTATTGCTGATTCCTCTCTTGGAAATTACTCTGTCAACAACCAAACTACATCTGGAAATCAATCTCCTGAAATGACTCTAAATGAAGTACCTGTTGCTGAAACAACAAGTCCTATTCCAGAAACTGAAGAACAAGTCGCTGAATCTGCTATTGATCTTGATCTCTCTCCTCAACCTACAGTTCAGCGAGGGGACTGCAAATCATCCAATAAATCAAATTATTGGTGATCCCAATGTAGGTATCAAAACACGTAGAGGTATAGGTAATATCTGTCTTTATGTTAACTTCATTTCTCTCTCTGAACCTAAGAAGATAGATCAAGCTATCTCTGATCCTAGCCGGGTTTCAGCTATGCAAGAAGAACTAACTGAATTTCGTAGAAATAAAGTTTGGAATCTTGTTCCTAGACCCTCTGATAAAACTATCATAGGAACCAAATGGGTTTTCAGAAATAAGCTAGATGAAAACGGGACTATAATTCGCAATAAGGCTAGACTTGTTGCTCAAGGTTGTAGACAGGAAGAAGGGATTGACTATGATGGGACATTTGGACCTGTAGCTCGCTTAGAAGCCATAAGACTCTTTTTAGCTTATGTTGCCCATAAAGACTTCAAAGTTTTTCAAATGGATGTTAAAAGTGCTTTTCTAAATGGAAAACTCAGCGAGGAAGTTTATGTTGAACAACCCCCTGGTTTCTCAGACCCTAGCCATCCTGGTTATGTTTTCAAACTTGAAAAAGCTCTTTACGGGTTAAAACAAGCTCCTAGAGCTTGGTATGATACCCTTTCTAAATTTCTTCTTAAAGAAAAATTTGTTCGTGGAAAAATTGACCAAACCCTGTTTTTAAGAAAATATAAAGGTCATACCATACTCGCTCAGATTTATGTCGATGACATTATCTTTGGTTCCACAAGACCCAAATTGTGTATTCGTTTCGCTGCAAGAATGCAAAAGCAATTAAAATGAGTTTGATGGGTGAACTAACGTATTTTCTAGGTTTGCAGATAAAGCAATCTGACAAAGGAATCTTTATTTGTTAAAGCAAATATGTTAAAGACATGCTGAATAAATTCGACATGAATCAATGCTCAGCAATGAAGACCCCTATGGCGCCTCCTCTGACTTTGAACAAGGATCCCAATGGGAAACCAATCAATATCACTGCCTATCAAGGGATTATTGGATCTCTGCTGTATCTTACAGCGAGTAGACCTGACATCATGTATTCTAGATGTCTCTGCGCTCGGTATCAAGCTGAACCGAAGGAATCCCATCTAATCGCTGTAAAGCGAATCTTCAGATACTTGAAAGGAACTCCAAATCTAGGTCTTTGGTATCCCAAAGGCTCAGGATTTGATCTTATTGGTTATTCTGATAGTGACTTTGCAGGTTGTAAGATAGATAGAAAGAGCACCACTGGTGGGTGTCAGCTACTAGGTGGAAAGTTAATTAGTTGGACAAGCAAAAAGCAAAACTCAGTGTCCACCTCCACTGCTGAAGCTGAATATGTAGCCGCTGGTAGTTGTTGTGCTCAAATCCTTTGGATGAGAAATCAACTCAGAGACTACGGTCTCAAGCTCTCTAAAATTCCTATTTATTGTGATAGTACTAGTGCTATTGCCATTGCTAACAATCCTGTACTTCACTCCAAAACCAAGCACATTGAGATCCGATATCACTTTATCAGAGATCATGTGATGAATTGTTAAGTTGAGCTTCATTTTGTACCCACTGAATATCAGCTCGCTAATCTTTTCACCAAGCCTCTTGATGAAACTAGATTCAATCTACTTATCAATGAACTTGGTATGTTGAACGCTGAATAATGTTTATTCAGTGACTTACAACAAGTACAAATAAAGCCTTCAAACTTTCCATTCGCTGAACTCTGATTCAGCGATATCTGGGCCATCTCCTCAGGTATTATCTTCTAATCTTTATCACTCTTTGATATCTTTTCTCATCAAAGAATGAATCTCTGAAAATAAAACACCTTACTGACAATCCTTTATTGTCATTGATGAAGATTTTAAATTAATAATGATACTTTCCTTATGGATAATTATCATTATAATCTTGTAAAAATAAGAAAAGGACACGTCAGGCCTTTTTCTGACACACGACGGACCGCGACGTTTCCCTTCCAACTCCTTTCTTGGAACGTTCGCCAGGTCATCATTTCTTTTTCAAAAAGCTAAATCCGTCGTTTAGCACTCCTTTCTTTCTCTCTCCTCATGCTATTTAAGCAATTCTTTTGCCTCATTTGCCTCTTTACGCTTTCATATCTCTCCAAAAGGCAGAAGAACCTTCGAATCTTCAAAGCTTTCTCAAGAACACCAAGAACACGCACTTGTGCGTTTTTCTTCTCGAAAACAACTAAGGTTTGATCTAAACCTTTACTTAAAACTGGAAACATCTAGTTTCACATCTTCTTATCTTTAATCTTCTTAAAATTCAATAAAAACATATTTTAGGAAGAAAATAAATTTAATCTGGATTAAAACCCAAAAAATTCTTCTATTTTTAAAACCCTGTTCTAAGTTCTTTCCTTAGAACATAAGACTTTCTTCTTAAAGTTTTATCCATTTTTAATTATCTTTTATTTTTTAAATAATTTTTTATGTTATTGTTCTTACCACAAGCATTTTGATCTTGTTCATCAAAATACTTGTTTCTTTCAATCTTACATTTGGTATTCTTTATACCAAATTCTGGTTTATACATTTATGTATAAAACCATGATTTATCTCTTTGGTGTTCCCATTTTTCCTACAGAAATGGCCTCTGCAAGTAAGACTGCTGAAAACTCTACTACTACAATTGTTGACAACACTTTGGTCGCTGCACCAACCTGCCACTTCCCAATGGAGAAAGTGTTGATCATAACTCCTCTCGATGATTTGAATATGATTACTTTTGTATACTTAGTGAAATTCCACTGTATAAGCTTCTGTCAATATTCAGCGATAGCATACGCTGATTACTATCAGCGATCGCTGAAGATCAAGGAACAAAGCTTATCTCTGAAGATCTGAAGATCAGCTATCACACCAGAAGACCATTCAGCGACAGTCGAAGATTCTAGCTGAAGAGAGAGATAATCAGCTAAGTGAACTGAAGCGGTTCAGCGATAGCAGCGATTATCTAATCAAAGTGTGAAGTCTTGTGAAGCCTCAGCGATACTGAAGTTCATCCTTGAAGATTCAGAATCAGCGATCAAATGAAGCCTTTTTTACAAGATTAAAGATTGATCTTATCCTCGATGCACAAAAGTCAAACCTAATACCTTGTCAGAAAAGGATGTACGATTTGTCTCTTATGTCCCCATCATATCTGATATGGTACTGTTCATATTCGGCTAAAAACATGGCTGTCTTATTAGCAAGGACAAGCTTCCTATCCAAGCTTGACACGTGGCATATACCTTTTGTCTTGCATTAAATGCAAACTGGTATAAATAAGATGGAGATATCTTCTTCATCTTAATGCATGCTTCCTTCTAGCCTAAACCCTCTTTATTTCTTTCTTCCTTCTTCTTGTGCATCAAACTTAGTGTGTCTTAGTTACAATAGAATAGGTTTTAAACTTGTTCTTATTCCGCTTGTAACTGTAAATTTGTTTATGATATATAAACTCATTTAAAAACCAAAATCTGTGTGTTTGTATTCAACCCCCCCCCCCCTTCTACAAACTGTTTACTATTTATTGAACTCTTGTAGACCTTTATTGGGACCAACAAAAAGCTGTATTCAAATCATGCAATTATATTGCATTGGTTGACATACCTGCTGATCGCCCTCACTTCAATGAAGGAGCTACCTTCATCAAGGCGTGCCCGCTGATGTACGCATTTGTCCATAACCCAGTGGGCATCTCCTCACATCTTCAAGCTCTATGTTACACGGCTCACTGTACCTCTCTCATTACGAACAAGGGGACCGTGCTCTCTGCTATTGGCTTCAAGATTCTAGACCTTGGATACTTCTCCTTCACTGCTGGTTTTGTGAGAAAGGCCTTTCGTCTCCCTACCCGCGCCAAGAATGCGCAATGGGGCGCTGAACCTACCAAGATGCAGATCGACGCCTTCTTGGACTCTATCGGCTATGCCTGGGAGAATCCATCGCTGAAAACGGTGGGCTGAAAGCTGGAAAAGAAGAGTTTGCCTGCTCGCTGGCAATACATCTTTACCCAGGTGATCCAATGCCTTGGGTCAAAGATTGGCTCGCATGACCAAGCGAGTAAGCACTTTCAGGATCTCGCCTTCTCTCTCTGCACCGGCCACAACCTCAACTACGCTGACTATATCTTCAGCGATATGATCAGTCGCATCAACGCTGCTACCAGACACCCCGTCATCCCCTACCCATGGTTCTTCGCAACAATCTTGGAAGTTGCCTTCGAGGAAGAATACCCGAAGGTCGGTGACCACTCCTTCTCCATGGTGGGGAAGAAGTCCCTGGAGATAGAGGAACGTCCAGGTGATGCTCCTTTCACGCCTTACATGCTGAAAGTGATTGGAGCCCCTCTTTCAGTGTCTACCTCGCTGCCCATCCCAACAGCGGGCATATAGGACATTGCTGCTGCTAAGAGGAAACAACCAACCGATGGTCATAAAAACACCATCGCAACCAAAAAGCCAAAGAAGATGGTCTCTCAAAAGACCACCCTCTCTGATTTCGGTGTACTACCAACACCAATAGCAGCCGCAGCCACTTCAACGGTCTCTTCATCCGTTGTTGCTTCATCAACACTACCTCCACCATCAGAGACTTCGGTTACTGAGGGTGTTATAGCCAGCTCTGCTGAAGCTGGATCAGTTACAACTCTCACAGCCTTCTTAACTTATTCTATCACCTCTCCTTTGGTCCTCACCTCAGCACATGACTCAGTGATAGTTGTCCCTATCCCTGATAATGCTGAAATGCACGCAGTCCAAACCTCAATATTGTTTAGACAATCTGAGTTTTGGAAGGCCCATTTAAAAGGACCTCAGAGTGTCTCTCTCAGACACCCTAAGACACTGGTTGGTGATCCTCAAGACACTACCTCTGCAAACGTAGTCCCTGAGAGTAATCCTCATGATACTCTCAAGGAGAAAAATAAATTTTTTCATCCATCATCTAATCCAGATGCATTTTGGCTTCTTTATCTATGTCATCATCAGGTGTCCCTCCTCTCTTCTCCTCAGCGACAATGACAACCACCACCACCAGCGCTCCACCTCTCAGCAAGGAAATGGGGAAGTCTCCTCAGGGCCATCCCAGTGCTGCAAAGCTCCGAGAGGTCAAGACAGAGATGGCAGCTCCCAAGCTTCCCACTCCAGTCACTGAACTCCCTCCCATTGTCCTTCCCAGTCCTACATTCCCTGCTATTGACTATTTGGTTAGGGAATGTGCTCTAACAAGGGCTAGGGTTGACAATCTTCAGACGTCAGTTAAACTCATCTTCAGACGCATCGTTGGGACTCCAGCGATCATGACCAATGTCAACAACCTTATCTCTGACGTCTTCTCTCTGAAGGAAGACAACCGGGTTCTTGGCCAGAACCTGTCCAACTTAGAGTAGAAGGTTGCTGCCCAGACAAACGTCCTTGAATCTATTCAAAAGACTCAATCCGATATGATGCAGATGCTCACCAAGATCTCTGAGGCTAGTTCCTCCTTCACTGCTGCTGATCGGACTACGCTTCAGGAAAATGATACAAAGCTCAAGGACATTCAGTCAAATGTTTGCACTCTGATGGTGCATTGTCTACCTCCTGACAACATCGAGGGGGAGAGATATGCCAAAGAGTTTGCAGATGAACTTATTGCAGAGCACAACCAGACATTCCCTGGTGAAAAGATTTCTCCGTACATCCAGCGAACGAGATCTTCCCTCCCTGAAGGGTTTGCTTCTGAAGCGGAAGAAGAAGATGATGATGCTGAGGAAGATGATGAAGAAGAAGAAGAAGATCCTATCCGTCATTATGGGGGAATGGATGATGATGAAGATGACGATCACACTGGAAGTGCCTTAGAGCACTTCAGAATGTCTAGGTTTGGAGTCTCTCATCAAGAGCCTTTGGGGGACAGACAACATCCCTCTCATGGACAAGTCGGTCCCTCAGGCAAAGGAAAAGAAGTGGTATATCTGGATGCCACTATCCCATTATCTGAGGGGGAGACCACTAATGAGGTATCTCTTCCTCTTATCCCTTATATTACACCTCTCTCTGAAACCCCCACACCTCCTTCACCTACAAAAACTCTCTCTGATAAATATTTTTCCTCCTCTCCTTCCCTCAGTGATCCCCGTCCCCAAAGGACTCCACTTCATGGAAGGAACCTTCTTCCGAAGAGCAGTTTATGTACATAATAGAAACTGACTCTGAAGAAGAAGAGGGCCTTATTCCCAGGCGTCGCGTTCAAAAGCCGATCATAAGCGAGCCTGAAGAAGAAGAAAGGCAAATAAAATTCCTTAGGGAATTCGAAGCAAGAAGAATAAGGGTGCCTCAAGCTGAACCCATAGACGCTGTACCAATAAGGATGGTAGATGGATTCTAATTTTGGTCTAGTGAAGAGAGAGAAGAAGCATTGGAAGCACAACGTGTCAGGGATGAGAAGACAAAGCAAACTGAGAATGATCTTGCTTTAGCAAGGAAATTACTCAGGGAAGATTCTGCTAAAGACAAGGCGGCCAAGGAACAATTGAAAAAGAGTGAAAGGGTCGCTGAAGCTCTTGTACAGAAAGAACTTGAACAGGAAAACTTGAATGTAGATCCAATCCTTGCTCAACAGAAGATTCTAAGTGTACTATCCACTGAAGCCATAATTCAGAAAGACAAAGAGCTTGACTGGTGCACTGATAGACTGAAATTTCGAAGATCTGAGGCCAAAATCATTCATGCAACTATTCAAGGGCGACACTCCAACAGAGGTGGTCCAAAGGTATATGTAAGAATGACAAGGACAAACAGAACTGAGAGAGAAGAAGCAAAGTTCTTAAGGATTTATGGATACACCGAATGGTTAGAAATCAGAGACGCCATTCAGGGTTCCAAATCCAAATTCAAGGATGTGGTGGAAAGAGTACTGGATCAGTTGCTGCAAAGGATGTCATAACACGTGCAAATTCCCCCTCTCCCTGAGTCATCAAAGAAGAAAAGATCAACTGCTGAAGGTGGTTCAAGCTCTAAAAATGAGCATGAAACCAAATTTGATTATGATAGCATTCTTGGTCATCTTGAAATCCCTGACATTTCAATGCTACGTGCCTCTCTTCCTCAAGATCGAAGATACGAAGAAGATGAAATCATCTCACTACCTGAACCTGGTATGGTATTTTTGGATAATGAAGGATTCTTAGGACTCTTCAGAAACCAAGAAATTCGCAAGGCCCATCCTCTCTCATAAAGATCATGCTATGGCGCTGCTGGTCAGATACACCTCTGATGAATCGACAGAAAACGCTTTATGAGAATGAGCTACAAAGAAGAAACGAGAACATCTCTGATTAGTCATAGGTTTCTATTTCCTTTGTAATATTTCTTCAGTGTACAAGTACTTTACTTTTATTATTGTAATTTCATTTTCCTGTAATTTCTTCAGACTATATTTAATGAAATTCAATCAGAGTACTTTACTCCATCTATGTACTGAAAAGATCCCTAAAAAAGGGTAAAAGGGACAATGAACATAAGAGTTCTATTTTCTTCAAACTATACTTTACTCACTGATTCTTCACTTTAAAAAATTAATCAGTGAATGTACTTTATGCTTATTTACTTGTGAAAATTGTGCTTTCATATCCTTATAAATGAAACTCAATTCAGATAGTAGACTAGCTGAAAAAAGATTATACAGATTAGTACTTAGAAAATTTACTTCAAATTTTTCTTAAGTCCTTACTAGTCTCTTAAAGCAATTTTCCTATGTTGCTTAATCATAATCAAATAGGGGGAGATTGTTGATCATAACTCCTCTCGATGATTTGAATATGATTCCTTTTGTATACTTAGTGAAATTCCATTGTATAAGCTTCTGTTATCTTTCTTGTCCTTCTACTTAAGGGGCAAAGAGAAGCGCTTTTGCTATTGAGAAAGCGAACGGTCAGCGCGAAGGTTCAAGACTTAGCCGAATGTTAGCGAAGCTAGATTCTCATAGCGAGGCGCTTCGAGTTAGCGCACGCGCCCGCCAGAATGCCTCCTTGGTTCGGTATGAAGCCAAGCCGATACATACGATAGGCGAAGGAAAGACCCCCCATTTCATAGCGCCATTTCAACAATCTTTGATTGCCTCATATGAAAGGAGTATGCGCGAGAGTAAACATATAGAGAGAAAGTAAACGGGTACTCGTAAGGTAGTATTCCCAATCTGCTCTACCACTTAAGTTTGAGCGCCTAGCGCGAAAGGTTGCTTTACTAAGTAATATAACGTTAGCGCTTTAGCTTGTTTGATTGCTCGTTAGTTCCGTTTTCAATAAGGGGCGGAGCTTGAAGAAGCAAGCAAAGTCTTGGCTCGCTCTCATTGGGAGGCTGTTCAACCAGACTGACGAAGTTGAGTATTGACACAAACAATAAGAGGACGAGCTTCCCTGAGCGATTTCGATCACCTAGCAGGCCTTTTATTTGGTAGGTAACATCGCCAAAGCGTACTCCTAACCCCACAAGGTTCCGAGACGGAGCTTAACCTGAGTCTCGGTTAAGAACCGGTTTCAATAATCTGAATAAAGCCATTATCGTCCACAGATATGAAAGCCCCAATACAAGTAACTGGGTCGCCCCCTGGGACTAAACAGAAAACCTTTCCAACAAGACCTAGTCCATTCAATAACTCCTCCCATTTGGGTACATGAAATTCCTTCCATTTTCCAATCCCAAGAGGAACGCAAATTTCATAATCGAAGTCCCGCACGCTCTTTTTGATCGGGAGCGGGGTGGGCAACTTCAGTCGGTGCTGGCGCCTGCGGCAGCGCCTCTGGAGCCGCCTATAAATAGGAGGTAGGATAGTTCCAATACGAATAGGTAGACTAGCAGCTATCGCAGTTCGATGGAGCTAGCAGCTGTTTAGTGTATAAGCAATTCTTTAGTGGTCGCACCGGTACGGTGGAGGTTGGTTGAAGATGATGTTACGCGGCGTTCAGAACCAGTCTTGAAGTGAATGAATTAGAAAGAACGAAGAAGTAAGGAAATGAGACGACTCTTTCTTGAACTATATTATAAACAGACCTTCCCCTCCACACCAATCACGAGTTTTTCTCCATTCCTCTCATATATCGTCGTAACGCCCTTAATGCTAGGTTTTGAAAAAGACTTTGATCAAATCAAAAGCCCAGTCAGCCACCAACTCGGTGCAGGTCACGTGACCGCGATGCCCGCGGACCAATTTACGATGTCTCCGTCGCTGACGTTCGTCAAGCAGGCCACGTGGCTTTCGGGTCGGAAACGTGGGCTGCTGGTGGGGCTGTGCCCCTTCTCCCTCTTCTTCCGCTTTACAACCGGAATAAGGAACCTTAGAATTCACCCCGATGAAAAAATGGGATTTGAGAGGCTAGCGAATCGGAATTGTATGGAATGTCCTACTCCTGCCCGAGCTTTCCGATCAACCAATCCCCTATTTCAGGGACATCTGTGTTAGGTAGGCCCAGGGATCACTGATTAGTCGAATGAGCCCATCCCTCTGGCCTATCATTTGTTGGTCGATCCGGCTGGCGGCTCCTGCGTCTCTATGGGGCCCCTTTATACTAGTTTGCTGCTAGGAGTCCCTCTAGTCGAATCCATAATCCAGTGAAATGAAAGTCGATTTTGATCCTATATCGCAGCATCATGACTCGTCAATGAAGCCGACATGGGGCTAGAGTTGAGAGAGTCAGAATATCAGTGCCTTGGGTAAATGTCTACCTTCGGGAGAATCTTACCGAACGACTTTCAAACCTGTCCTCTTCGCTTCCCAAGAGATTGGATTTAGGTAAAAGGGCCTTGTCGGCCACCGCTTGCTGACGACGGAACGCATCGTCAATAAAAGAAAAGGGTCCTCGCGTTGGACTTAGTGGGAAAGGTAGGGGTTCGGCATGTCCCTTGCTTGCGAACTTTTTGAGTAGGGCGCTGGAGGTCCCATTCCTCACGTTTACCGTTGTCCCCAGACTTCACTCTTTCAACACTTGTATACTTTACTCAGGCATGCCCCTGTCCCTGTCTCCTGTGATCCACCGATTCACTGAGTTCTTACCGCTGGGGTCCCTCAGCAGGTTTCATTGTTTTAGCATTCTCATGCAACTTTGGTCAGGGCAATAATATGGAGGCTGAGGCTAAAGCCTTACTCCAGGGCTTCTCTTAGCTAATCAGTTTGGCATTACACTTCTTAATTACACAACTCTCCTTCAAGTTGAGCCAATGCACTTGTAGCTTTCTCGAGCGCTGCTGAAGTCTGGGCGTACTCCTCGAGATGATGGGTATCAAATCTTGCCTTGGCCACTGCATCCAGCCTGGGAGAAGTTCACTAAAGAACGTCTCTAAATAATAGAGAGTTCCTAGTGAGGGTGAATCAGCCATTTCCTTTGCTTGCTCGATCAAACACAACCGCACTGCACTGCTTCTTCTCCAATCGGGGAAGTAGGGGAGCCCAAACCACTTTGTCCACCGCTTCAAGATAGGATTTTTGGTTGTAAATCAATGTGAGTAGCCCTACTTTCCCCACTTTCAGCTATCCTTTTTCTGCCTTGGCCACTAGATCCATGTTCCCTTCTCGCAAGATGCGGGAAAGATTGCATGAAGGAGATAAGAGAGACTTGCATGATCGCGTCAAATATACCAAGGGGACAAATCCAATCCCTTAATTCTTTGATCCCAATTCAATTGTTGTTTGATGTAATAATAGAGGTGTCAGGCTCAGACTCTGAGAAAGATGACATGCGGCTAGTCCCAACTCTTAGTCTCGTAGTCTTGAAACTCAGCCGTACTTCCTTTGGCTTTCGATCCCCTCTCTCTCCCTATAAAAATGTGCCTGGGACATCCTGATTTGATGAAAATCCAATGAAAGGGGTTTAGCAACCTTTTTTTCTTATGTATGTCCCATGCCCTGCCCCAGCTGAGATGTTGATCTAGGACTGTCATAGGAGCGTCAAGCCACTCAAGTTAGAGGAGCGGTTTTCCACTCTTAACCGTTGCACACGAAAGAGGATCGGAGGCCCCCTCAACCTCTTAAGGGGTTTTGAAAGCGCCCCATCTACATCTATGTCAGCAGCATCAACCGGGACTATACCCATTTACTATTCATACTAGGTCAAAGGAAAATCGAAAAGACCAACGACTTGTCTAAAAGAATCAAAGATCCACGAGCTGAGCTTGATCTTACAAACGCAATTTCTTGATTAGTGATTTTTATCAGTCTACCAAAAAGAAAGCGAGTCCTCTGCTCGGTAAAGGAGCATTCAGGCACCGGGGGAAGAGCTCAAAGCCGAGGAGAGAGGGCTAAGACAAGGATCAGGATGTGAAGTGAAGGTCAACAAGTCTTTCTAATTGAGAGTCTAGGTCAATTCAATATCGAACAGAAAGGTAGCAATTCTTTTGGCACAGTCTTTTGGTATATGCAATTGAGAAGCCAAAGTCAGATAGAAGGGCTTGCCTTCCGCACTTTCGTATACCAAATACGAATTGAGAAGTGACTTTGTACAAAAGTACATTGTACCATCAGTCAATCAAATTTATCCTATCCATTTAAAACTGGATTTTGTACCACCTTACCTATAAAGCTAAACCTACCCAAGATACACCCACCATTAGATTGATAATTCCTAACTGAGAAGTCACCACGAGACGAGCATAACAATCTTATTGGAACTTGAAAGAGATCTTCTTCCTTATCGAGGTATTCCCTTTCCTCTGATCAACAATTAAAGTTTCATTCAAGTCGTCACCTTAGCGAAAGCACTAAGTAAGCAAACTACCTTAATGAAATATGAAAGCGGCTGAAAAGAAAGCCATTTTTCGATAGTTATTCAAGGTGAAGTAAATCCCCCAATAAAAAAAAAGCAGTCTTCCTTTATTCCCACGGCGGATTCCCGATAAGCAGTCTCAACTCCACGGGTAACAGTAGCTTCCTGGGCCACTTATTCAGGTTGCTGTTCAAATGAGTGAAGTTATTGAATTCTAATTAGACCTAACAAGAACATCATTCCGGTCCTGGGAGAGGTGGCGACCATTCTCAAGAACCAAAAAGTTCTCCGCTGTCACCTAGGCTCGAGACATGCCTCCTATCGTGCTTTCTTCCCTGCCCCCCTACTTAACTTAAGAATCCAAAGGTGACTTCTCTCCTAACTAGCTTGCTACCCGGGAAGCTCCTCTGCTCTGACCTCCTTGCATTTAACTGCTTTGGTATAGGGGCCCGGGGGTTCTAGGGCCTTCCTACTTTTTAGAGATAAACCACGCGGAATTTTTTCGATATTTTTAAAATGTTTCAAAGCGGCGAAAAGTCTCGCGAAATTCCCACGAAAAACGTAGTCACGGACTGTGCTATAATGCACCCCAAAAAGGGAAGAGCTCCTTCTCAATCCACTTGCCGATACTAGTTCCAGGGCAATAGGGTAAGCTCCTTGCGCTATGATGCTAAAGAGATGCCCCTGAGAATCATATCTCTTAATTGCAGACCATTCGGGACATATTCCTTTCGACTATGGCATAGGGAGGG